>CM057235.1:19607677-20932236 GCA_029891385.1 Erythroxylum novogranatense
AAGCACAACCAGAGGCAAGCAGAATCGACTTGGATAATGATAAACCTTGTCCGATGGTATACAACTATCATAAGTTTTGAGAAAACATAAGTCAAGATCAAAATGGTTCATTTTGTTACCGAAAATCATATCGCCATCGGTAGTCAACCAATGAAGAAGACAAGAGCTCTCGTACAACCTATGTCAATAAATAGTGACACATGGGACTTCTTGAAAGAAGATGAAAGATGTTCTACTATGCTTTGAGGGATGCTTTCTGACGGCCATACCCTACAAAAATTCCTCATGGTCGTGTACTATTTTTTCGATCACAGAAAACACGAAAATAAAGATTGTACCGGATATCCATCCAAGATATCCTTTGGATTTGACTAAGGGGAAGTCAAAGCTATTTCCTGAAAAAGTTCGTGATGATCTATCCGCAGATCAAATTGAAGAAGAAGTGCGTAAAATTGATGATGCATGCGCTTCGAATGAGAATAAAGATAAAGCGAAATGCAATTTATACCGACAAGCAAGAAGATCGATGGGGGAAGAGTTATCACAGGGACATTTATTGAGTTCCTTGTTCAGACAGTTTTGCATATTCGAACCTTATCTAGTACACTGTCTATTGAAGCTGAAGGCATACCCCTGCAAGGAAGACAGTTGTTGATGCTGCCTGCTCCGTTTGACTTAGATCTTCCTGAGTCTGATACATTTATTCGTCCACCAACTATTGAGATCAATGATGAATACATTCCTACCTCTGATGCTTACACTACGACAATTCCGTTCACTGCTCCCTCAGCAGATGCTGATCAATCCTCCTCACCGTTGGACTCACAAGCTAAAATCAGCAAATTAAGTGGTGAAGTCAACGAGATCAAGGAGACGATGAATGACCTGAAGAAGATGATGACGAATGGCCAAGAGCCATCATCGTTAATCATTTTTTATTATAACAAATAGGGGGAGAAGAGCAGAAAAGAAGAGAATGAACAAGGGGAGAAGAGAATGAGCAGAAGAAAAGAGGATGTTCAGAATGTTCAGTAAAGAAGGTGTGACTGAAGCAAACGAAGAAAGGAAGAAGTCAAAGAAGAAGTTCTTAAGATAAGTTTTTCTTTTTGTTGTTCTTTTCAAAACATTGTATTTTGTTTTCTGTTGTATATAATTTGTTATCATCAAAAAGGGGGAGATTGTTAAGTCCAAATGACTTTACTTAGATATGATTTTGATGTATAACAAAAGAGCATAATAAAAGAAAAACAAAAGCAGACGAAGTCAGACATACAGACGAAGTCAGACATACAAACGAAGTCACAAAGACGAAGGAACACAGACGAACAAACGCAGACGCTAAACAAAGCGGATACTGCATTTGATGCAAATAGTAAAGCGTATTTAAGACACTAAATAGTAAAAGGCATACCTGATTTAAGTAAAAGCAGACGCAGACGCAGACGCAGACGCAGCACGATTTATAAAATACGATAAAGAAAAATAGATGCGAATTGAAAAGAAGACGAAGGAGTCGATTCGAGTTAGTTCTGTAACTCAATCAATAACCGCTTTTTAAAGATTCAAGAAACAAAATCAAGAAGCAGTTGGAGACGAAGGCTATAAATACAAGTCGAAGTCGAAGATTGCAAGGTTAGAGAAAGTTAGAAAAGTTAGCAAAAAAGCAGAAAAAGTTAGCAGATTTACATCTACGTGATCATAAAAGCATTCTGTTAAATTTAGCAGAGAGCTATTTTACTGTAACAAGTGTTCAAACACTTTTCTGAGAAAAAGTAGTGCAGATAGCCTGCAGAGGCTAAGTGTGAAAGAATACTGATTGTAGAGACCTGAAGAGGCTCGCAAAGAATACTTGTAACGTTGAAAGAGATAGTGGAAATCTCAGAAAGAACTCTGAGGACTGGACGTAGCCCACGGTTTGGGGTGAACCAGGATAAATCACTGTGTCAACTACTCTCACTCATCTCTATTTTAGATTCAAGTTTTATCATTACTTAATCAGTAAACAAAGTTTTCAAAAGTTTTGATTAATTAGAATTTATCGGAAGTTCTGTAAAGAATTTTATTTCTAACAAACAATTTTGAAATATTTATAAAAAGGGGAATACACAATTCAACCCCCCTTCTCGTGCATTCTATATCGTTTTATAAGTATTATATTAACGTGTGATTCACTTCAACCAAAATAATGATGATTTTTCCTGTAGTCACTTTGCACTATACATTAATCTTATATGCTGAAGCATTTCAGACATATAAGCTTTACACCTGTCTCCAATAGGTAAGACTACAATGAACCTTGAGTTGCCTGTATGAAGCGCTTCCACGTAGAGCTATGATCCGTGATTATGTGATTCGACTAAGCCTACGGGCTGGTTATGTGATTCGACTGAGCCTTCGGGCCAGTATTCTGATATGACTGAGCACTACGGGCCAATACTCTGTATATGTAAGAGGCACTCAATCACAACAATAAGAACGAATGTGAGTCTCATACAAGTGGCATATGCATCATATGGATGTATAAATGATTTGAATGTGAAATTTTGAATTCTGTATGACATATGTGTATGTGTTATGTGACTGGGTGAGCCATCGAGGATGGTCACTCATTGAGTTCGCAAAACTCACCCAAAATTTGCAACTATTTTTCAGGATAAGAAGAATACCTCGTTAGACCCACGGGAGTATACTTTCAACATTCAAGTGAAGGATAGAGGTCGGGATCAGTTCATGTCTGCATTGCATGTCTATATTTTTGTATTAAATTGTTTATTCTGCAATTTTCGTATGAATTGTATTTTGAAATGACTCAAGTGTTTGTATTTGTGGCAGGGCCAAATGGCCATATGGGAATTTTGTAAATGGCCTTGTATGATTGAAAATGGCTTATGGCCTATTTGATTATTGACTTCCGCATGTGCGTCAGTTTGAAAAAAACAAAAAAAAATATATACATATCGAATTTTGAAAGATTGAGTGATTTAGCACACCACCCTCACGAGGCGCGGTCTCGGATATCACCATCGATATTGGGTTCGAGTCTTGCGGGAGTGGGGTGCTACAAGGATTGCAATTATTTGCTTAAATATTGATATGGTTGGTTCCTCTTTATTCTTAATTCTTCACTTAAATTCACTTAAAGCTCTCTTAAGTTAGACATGAGCTCTAGTTTTCTTTTTTTTATATCCTTTGGTTTCTTAATTGACTAAATTAGATTTTTACTAACTTTATCCTTATATGGAACTTGACTATGATAACACTGAACTTCCAAATCTAGTAAGTACGAATAAAAGCTTGCTAGAGTATATGAAACATGGCATCCTTCTCGTTAGAGGTATGATATTTCATATATTAACTCTCTAATATCAACAAAGATATAAAACAAATATTAGAAGCAACATATTTTCTTATTATCAAAACTATGGTTTGGAACCTCATTTGGTCCATTTATTTCATTTTAATCTTGTATGCAATTTCCTTATATGCTCCTTTTGTTTTAACATAGTCTCTAGTTTGTTTATGTCTTGAAAGCTTCCATCAAATATTTTTTTTGTAGAACACTCTTAAATATGTGCTGATAACATTCAAGATTACCAATTTTAAGTTTTTTTTTTTAATTTCATGCCATATCGCTTCTATCTATTAGTTTTACTTATGTGGCTATAGATTTTGTTTAGTTCCAATCATAGGCCATAATTTTTCATGTTAATTCTCTCCTTTATTTTAATTTGAACTCAAATATATTATGGAATTCTATTTTAATATTGAGTCCTACTTGGGAAATGAAATTTCAAGTCCATTGTGCATTTACTTGTTGATGCTAGTATTTTCTTATATTTATTACATCGAGTCTATGTGATGTGTTTCATTAACAAAAATCATGTTCTTACCTTTATATGAGTATTTGGTATAGATCATTATGTTGTTAAGGATCCTTTTGGTAGTTATTGGTTTATATATTTAGTATTCATAAACCTCAATAAGAGAGGATTTGGTTAACTATTAGAAAGTGTATTTGAGGCCATGTGAAAGGGTTGAGTTTCAATGCTCCCAATGACAATTTGTTTATAATTTTGAAATTTTTTAATTATAATTTTTAAGAAATATTGATTATTTTGTTATAAGATCATTTTATGAAATTGTTACAGGTTGTTGCCTATCAATTTGTTTGATCATTTTTATAGTCCAAAGGAATTTGTAGGGGACACTAAATATGCATATGTCACTTTTAAAAGCTATTTTTGTATTGTCTCTTTATTTCATGAAACCATAATGTGGTTTTCCCTTTTAAACACTTAATTGGTGGAGTAGGAGGGTAAAATCAACAATCATTAAGCAATCATAACAAGAAATGCAATAGTAAGAAGCAAAAATAGTAGTATACAATTGGGTCAATTTTGGTTCAGGCCTAATTGGACATCAAGAAGATTTATGCTTAAGGCCCTTTTTATGTGCTCCTTATTTTCTATTTGTAATTTTATTTAAATTTGTTTTTTATTTCTTATTTAATAAATCACCTATTGTTATTAAAAATGCTTAGGAAATACTCATTTAGGCTTTGGCTTGAATAAGCGCAATATAAATTAGCAACTTTTAAAATTAAATTAGGCTCAACCTTTTGTATGATATGCCTCATGTTTAGGCCCAAACTCTAAAATCAATTTAAAAATATAAATTTCTTTCTTGTTACTTCCTTATATGAATATATGGCCTATAAAAGGTATGAGTTGAGAGAAAAAGAAGCTAACAAAGTTTGCAATAAAAATAATTTTCTTTTCAAATGCTCAAGTTCTTTTCTTAAGAACCTAATCTCTATTTTCATAAGTTTAATTTCTATTTTCAAAGTCCAATATTCTATTTTTGAAGTCATTTTCACTTAATAAATAAGAATTAGAAACAGAAGTTAAGCCCATTACAATTAATTTCTTTCCTTATTGTTTAATTTTGGACTCCAACTTAATAGGAATTTCACTTTTTTTTTCCTCTTTGTTTCAAGTTAGGGCTTATTAGCAAATTAAGTTTAAGCCTTTTGAAAATTTTATCTTTGAACTTCATCTCTTTTTAAACAATGAACACTTAGTTTCATATCCCTTTTTTGTCTAAAAGATTGAAAACCTAAAAGCTTTTGCCCTAAATAATTAAACTTATTCATTTAGTTTTAAAAGCTTATTTCACCAAATCCTTTATAAAATATAGTCCTTTTTTAGTATTTGTTTGAAAAAGAATTTTGCATTACTTGTTTTCATTTCATTAAGAGCTTTTCTTTACTTATTTCATTATCATTATGTTTGGCTTTCATACAAATCAAAATATACCCTTCTATAATCAAATTACAAATTTGTTTGTATTCAAAGCTATATGACATAGTTTAGACAACTTAATGAGTTTTATTTTTAAAGTCGTCAAGAAACAACAAACTCATAGGTATTCATTCACATGTTTTAAACTTAACTTTAATTATTAGACATCATTATAGGTCTTTCTTTTCAAACTCTATGTAAAGTTATAAATTTTTAGACATTCTACTACATACTTTATTTTCTTATATTATTCTACTTTTATTTTCCTCACATTTAAATTAATTTGCGTTAAAAAGCCCCTGAAATTTCAAAACTTGTTTCAAATCTGAGCAATTACTTAGGTGGTAAAATAGGACGCCTAACACCTTTCCTATTTTATAATTAAATCTTGAACTCATTTTTTTGTCCTTTTTTCTTTTGATTGTCTTCTATTCAGGTTTTTCATTACTTTGCCTTAATAAGATAAATTGGTGACTTCGTGTGAATAATTATTCGACATCCAGTCCCATCTATGTTTGAGGACATAAAAAATGTCAATGAAAACAACAAGATCAAAAGGAAACAAGTAAAGAGAGTTAAAATAAATTTATAATGGTTTAGTCAAATAAACCTTAGCTTATGTTCACTTCCAAAGCTTTGTTTGAAAATTCGCTATCTTCTTCCTTCAATAGGTGATGAGAAACCCCTTATACAATATTTCTTTATCACTAGTAAAGAGGAATGTTTTTATAAATCTTGTTCAAGGTCGAAAGGAACACTCACAAAGTTTACTTAAAGCAATTTTCACAATTGCATAACCATACAACTCAAAAACTTTCTCTCTTTTGCTCACATTAATTAGAAAAAGGCTCAATATATTTCATATTATACACATTTACACTTTATACTCTCAAGGTTCTTAACAACTCTACATTATGCTAAAAATTTATTCACATAACTTAATTATGGTTTGTTATTTCAAATATATGAACTAAGCATTATAATGATAGTTTTTGGCACTTTTGAATAGTTGGTTAACTAGTTTTCGCTAATCGAATAACCACTAATAAGAACATTGACTAGTTGGGCCCTTAACTAAATAGGAAATCTCCTCTCAATAACTTTTCAAACTAACCATTGGCTAGTTGGTGAACAGTTCTTCAGTTGGTGAACAATGTAACTGAAGTACAATGTTCAAATAGTGAATACTCTAAATTATTTACATTGTCATATAGTACATATTCATATACTAAGTCATCTAAACTTAATATTTTAACCTTAAAAGTTATTTCAAATATTAAAAATTCTTTTCTTTAAAAAGAAATTGATTTGAAAATTTTCTCAAAAATGTTTTGATGATCAAAAGGCTTTTCTTTGAACCATTCCTAAATTTTCTCTTGATTATGAAAAGCATATACAATATGCATATAAATGTTTATGCAATAATTAAATCCCTAATTTATTAAATATAGATAAGTTAACAAGAAATATTACAATTATTTATTACCTCTTAAGGTGCTTACTTGAATTTCCTTAAAGCTCTCTTGAATTATGTATATACCGCTTTACTTATTTATTTTACCCTTTGGTAGTTCAATTGATTCAATTGTCTCTTTTACTCATTTTATCCTTCTATTGAACTTGATCTTTTACATACTACTTAATTTCATTATAATGGAGCCACTAATATCATCAAAAAAGTAAATTCATTAATAGTATTATGTTTTATTATCATCAAAACTATGGATTAGAACCTCGTTTAATCTAACAGGTTCGATTAAGGCAATCAAACATCGAAAATCATCTTTCTTAAGGAATTGGTCTAATAAATTGCTCTAATCAAGCAAGTTTTCCCATCAACTACTCCATATTGGTCCACACAACATTAACACTAAAATGAAATTGCTATCATTCTTTGATACTAGTTGTCCAAAGTGTTAATCAAGGGTAGTAGATATTGCTTTAAATAGCCCCATATAACAATAAGTTTATTTAGTTTAACAAGACATTTTCATTAAACAATTGACGTGAAATCTAATTTGAATACTTTGAGACTTAGTATATATATAGGGATTAGAGAACAACTTTTAACTTGTCCATTATAGAACCATTATATCCAGATTTATCCAATTAATTTAGAGTTAGTTCTTCTAAATAAGGATAACCATTTGACAACAATAGTAGATTACTTAGTTGGCTGGTTATCCAAATTTGCCACAAATATAGGAATTCAAATATGAACTCTATTTATTGCCTCATTCTTGGCATTTCATTGATTTCTAGAGAAGCTTATTACATCTTTTTCTTATTAAGGCATGCTACTATTATGTTAATTTCCTTTGTTTATTTTCATACTATCTTAATTACTAAAAAGGAATCTAACGGGTTATAAGTATGAAATTTCATATGATCAACATTATTATATGATATACTAGTATGAATTTAAGTTAGAACCTATGAAGATTGCCCTTAAAAATTATGAAACTATGGGATTATTGAATGATTTATAAAAAAGTCTAAATAAATTCATATCATTATCTTTAAGAAATGGGTTAGCGCGAGAAGCTCTCCCCTCTCTCTAGAATCCCTCTCTGGCTTTGAACCCTTTTTCCGCCTCCGACCATGGCTGACCCACCTCCTGCCCCTCTTGCTGATTTTCCCCCTCTTTCTTCTGCACCTTCCCAACCCTCTCCTAACCGCATTCCCGCTACTGCTCCTACTCGCAAATCTTGGAAGCAGGTAGTCAATGATTCCATTCTGACTACTCTAAGCTATACCCCCCAAGTGAAATCGACGGGAAGCTCGTTGTTTCCCACACAGCCACTCTTCAAAGTGCCGACTCTCGGACCTCCACCCTTGTCGGTTTTTTCCTTGATAAACGTCCAGCCTTTCCTCTTATTCAGCGTTGGGCGCTTCGATCTTGGAAGAACAGGGGCCTCTTGGATGTTCTTCTCTCGGAAGATAATCTCCTTCTATTTTCCTTCTCCTCCACCTTAGTTGCTCACAAAATCCTTGAAGAAGGGCCTTGGCATTTCAACATTTAGCCTCTTTTTCTCCAAATATGGCAGCTGGGTCTTACATTGGACACTATCAAGGTACAGAGTTTGCCGATCTGGGTTAATTTCCACCAAGTTCCCCTGGAATATTGGATGATGCAGGGACTCAGTCACCTTGCAAGCTTCATCGGCAAGCCACTCTGCCTGGATGAGAACACCGCCCATAAGAAACGTATTGGCTATGCTCGAGTATGTGTAAGTATTCCCCTCTCTAAGGATCTCCCTTCTGAAATCTCGATCATGCGTCTTGGAGAAGGAAGTACCTTATGGGAGGACAGCATAGCTGTCTCTTACCATTGGCGCCCCCCTCTCAAGCCTTCTTCGTCAACCTGGAAACCCACGGGGCAGCTCTTTACTACTGGTTGCTACTCTGAATTGATGAGTCTTGCCAAATCTTCTCCTAGAGGGGAAGGCCATTTGTGTTCTACCGGTGCCTTAGACTCCACCATCAATGCTACTGGGGAGCTCGAGTCTGCTCCGCTTTTGGTGTCTACTGGGGCTCGTCACTCTGCGGATACTTCCTTTGTTGTTCCTCCTAGGGAGAATGGCCACTCGACACCCTTAGTTCCATCCACCACTGCCACAGGGGGTCTTGCTTCTGGTCCGACATCGGTGTCAGCTGAGGCTAGTCCTTCTGAGACTACCTCTCTTGATATAGTTCCTGATCTTCCTCCACTGTCTGGGTCTGATCCTTCTGGGGTGCCTGTGCATACTGCTTCTCAGTTGGCCGTGAATACTGATTCTGCTTTGGTTCCGAGCTCCTCTCCCCCTACTTGTCTAAGGGGGATGGTCGTTGTAAGCTCAGCTCCTATTTCTGGTGTCGTTGTGTCCACTGAACCTTCTCCTGATTCTCTTCTTCGGGTTGTTCCGGGACCATCCTCTCCTTGCACTTCCATCACCGAAAGTAGCGGCATTGTCTCAACTAGAAAATCCAAAAGAGGCAAGAGTAAAGGCCTCCACCCCTCTACTTCTTAATATGTTGATTTTGGCTTGGAATGTCCGTGGACTCAATCTCCCTTCTAAGTTACAAGCTCTTAAAGACTTGGTGATCCGGGAACGACCGGTGTTGCTTGGTTTACTTCAAACTAAAATCAGATTGGCTAATCTTCATAAACTCCAAATTTTGGGCCCTCAATGGAGTTGGATTTCAAATCACCATCATCATGCCTTTGGAAGGATTATAGTTTGTTTCAATCCTACTGAAGTTAAGGTTGACATAGTTGAAGCTACAGATCAAATTATGCACCTTCGAGTGCTGATTTTGCAAGGCCACCTTGATTTTTTTGTTTCCTTTGTGTATGCCAGCAATTTTGAATTTCAGCGCCGTGAGTTATGGACTACCATTCGCCATATTAGTGGTTCTGTTTCTACACCTTGGCTTCTATGCGGGGATTTCAACACTACCCTCTATTCTTCAGAGGCTCAAGGTAATATTAGTCTTCGTACTTTCTCCTCTGACTTGTTGGATTGCTTGGAGCAAGTGGGTTTATCTGATCTTAGTTCTGCTGGTCATTTCTTTACATGGTCTAATAAGCAAAAGGACCGTTGGTTTATTCGTAAGAAGCTCGATCGAGCACTCGTCAATAATCATTGGCTCCAATCTTTCCCTAGCAGCTCGGCTCTATTTTTGGATCCTCTTTTTTTGGATCACACTCCTATACGGATTTCCAATTTCTTCCCATTGTGCCTGCTCATTACCCGTTTCGATTCAATAATTATCTAGTTACTGATCCTGGCTTTGGGGATGCTTGCATGCGTGGTGTTACACATGAATGTCGGGGGACCAAGCAGTTTGTTTGTGTTCAGAAATTGAGAGTTATTAAGCAGGCACTCAAAACTCTTAAGGCCTCTCAGGGCTCCACCCTTGAAGCAATCAGTCAGACTAGATCCGAGCTTTCTCGGGTGCAGACGCTCTTATCGGATACCCCAATGAGCCAGCTTCTTCTTGATCAGGAAAAGCTCGCCCTTGCTGACTATCTACAGGCTGTTAGCAATCACTCCTCTCTTTTGCAACAACGAGCTCGAATCAATTGGCTTCAAGATGGCAACAGGTGTACTCAATTTTTCTTCCACTCAATTCTTTCTAGAAGGAACCAGAACAAGATTCATTCCATTTCTCACAATGGTAATGTTATCCATGATCCGATGGCTATTAGGGAAGGAGCTTTGGACTTTTATCACAACCTTCTTGGTACCGCCGATCGTACTTCCGTCTCTTCTATGGATTTGCAGTGTCTTAATCTTAAGCAGGTTTTACCCTCTATTTGTCCTCTCCTAACCCAACCAATGGAAGATAGAGAAATTGAGGCTTGTGTGTTTAATATGAATGGCAAGAAAGCTCCTGGGCCTGATGGGTTTAACGGTTATTTTTACCAACATGCGTGGCCTACTATTGGTAGCTTTGTTAAGGAAGCCATCCATGAATTCTTTCGTACTGGAATTTTGCTGAAGGAAATTAATCGTACTTTCTTATGCTTGATTCCGAAAGGACCAACCCCTTCCAGCTTCGCCGACTATCGTCCAATCTCGTGTGCTAATTTTCTTTACAAAATAATGTCTAAGATCCTTGCTACCAGATTGAAGGAAGCTCTGACTCCGCTAATCAGTGCTAACCAAAGTGCTTTCTTGTCGGATCGTTATATTGGGGACAACTTTCTTATTGTTCAAGAGCTTTTGAAGGGTTATTCTACCTCTTTGAGCCCTCCTAATTGTACCTTGAAGATTGATTTTCATAAGGCTTTCGATAGTATTGATTGGGGCTTCTTGCATGCCATGATGGAGGCCTTTGGCTTTCCGACTCAATTTACTCGGTGGATCATGGAATGTATCACTTCGGCCTCTTTTTCGATCTTGATTAATGGTGCCCCTACTCGATCTTTTCGCGCTGCTAAGGGCATTCGCCAAGGGGATCCTCTTTCCCCATATATCTTTCTTCTTGTCATGGAAACCCTTAATGCTTTTATCCGGCATGAAACACTTTCTAATCCACAATTCAGGTATCATTCCAAATGTAAGCCTCTCAGTATTACCAACTTATGTTTTGCAGATGACCTCCTCTTATTTTGCAAGGTGAATTTGGAGTTTATTCGGACCTTTATGCACACCCTCAGCCTCTTCAAACACCTTTCTGGACTGCAGATCAATTTGCTTAAAAGTCATTGTATTTTGTCAAAGGGTGTGGCATTCATGGTCCCCTCGATTTCTGCTATCACGGGTATGATGTTGAAAGACCCCCCTCTTCTTTATCTTGGGCTTCCTGTGTCCACTAAAAGGCTCTCTTATGTTGATTGTCGACCACTCCTCGAGAAGATTCAGCAGAGGATTAAATCTTGGGTTAACAAATCTTTGTCTTATGCTGGTAAACTACATCTTATTAAATATGTCCTTAATTCCTTGCATGTTTACTGGAGTTCCCATATTTTTTTTATCGCAAGGCATCATTAAAGAAATTGAACAGCTACTTCGAACCTTCTTATGGAGTCATTCTAATGGCAGCCGCGGCGCTCCCAAGGTGAAATGGTCTGATATTTGCTCTCTGAAGACAGAAGGTGGTTTGAATATTATACCCATTAAACTTGCTAATCGCTCCTTGATTCTCAAGCGCCTTTGGTGGATCCTAGAGGATAAGAAAACCTTGTGGATCCAATGGTTGCATACTTATTTCCTGAAAGGCCATTCTATTTGGGCGCTTCAGTCGAATGCCAGTTTCTCTTTTTTTCTTAACCAGCTTTTGAAACTAAGAGATGATATTCGTCATAAGACTTCTTGTGTTATCAAGGACGGACGTCGAATTTCTCTTTGGTATGATAATTGGGATAGTCGAGGTCCTTTAATCTCTCAGGTATCTCCTTCCCGCACTTCCCCACTGTTTCCTCTCAAAACACGTATGATTTCATTTATTGATGGGAGCTCATGGAAATTCCCACGCATTCTGCGCCATCTCCAACCTAGCTATTCTCCAACTCCTCAAGAATCTGACACTTTCTTTTGGAAGGGGACACCATTGCCTAAGTTGACCAATCGCTTCATTTGCAACAATTTGCGTCCTCGTCGACCCTCTGTTCCTTGGGCACCTACGATTTGGAGCCATTTTCTAACACCCCGCATCTCTTTTATTTTTTGGCTAGCTATTCAGAATAAACTTTCGACTACTGATCGTATTCCTTATGTGCAAATGGATCCTTCTTGCCCGATGTGTTCCCTTCATATGGAATCTTGTTCTCATCTTTTTTTTGCGTGCCCCTTTACCTATTCTATTTGGAGCGCTGTTTGTGGCTTATGCTGTTGGACAGATCCTGAGTCCGAACTTATGACGCTCACTAGATATTTGTCTTCTACTGCAGGTTCTAACAAATCTGTCCACCTTATTATTTTAGGGGTCTGTTTATATTCTCTTTGGCGAGAGCGCAACTCTCGACGCTTCTAGAATACCACTACTACGAAGGAGAGTTTGATCCGCTTAATTTTCTCTGACGTTCGGGAGTTAGTATTGACTAAGAAAGTTCCTTGTAGCTCTAATGTTTGTCATGCCTTACGCCTATAGTCACTAGCTGGGGGTTCTCTTTAGGCTCTTTTTGTTGTGGTAGCTGCATTTTTGCTAGTTCTTCTTCTGTGTTGTATATTGTATAGATGACCTTGTAATTTTTTATTATATTTATACTAATTTCCCTTTTCAAAAAAAATTATCTTTAATGCCACTTTGTATCATAATGTTGGTAAAAATATAGTCATCTTGTTAAGGATAAGACGAGAAGTGGTACCAGATATAATAATAATACGAACTTATTTAAATGTTTTGTAAAATGTTGAACCATAAATCACAACTTTCTAAATAAATTATTTTAAACTCAATTTTAAAAATAACAAAACTTAATTAGATTAAGTTTTAAAAGTGTTACTAGTATTGTTTTGGAACATTACTAGGCAAATAGTGTGCAAGCTTGGAAGTTTAGATAAAGAGAATGAAACAAGAGAAGGTGAAGCTAACTAGGGTTGAATGCTTTGTTAAAGACAATCGTTGCCCCATCTCTTTATAAGGTAAGATTTAGATATTAAACCTTCCAATAATAATAATAATAACCAATACCACTTTGATCAAATAAGTTGAAAATAAATAGAAAAGAAGAAGAAAGTACGCTTACATTAGTCCTCTGATTTTATTATTTTATCTTTTTTAAAAACAAAAAATCAACATATTTTCCTTATAATGGACCAATCACTCTCCAAGATGGAGTAGCAGTGCCTTTTCTTTTTAAACATTCACCTCTTCGTCTTCCTTCCTCCCCTATTCTCTCTCCATGATTCTCCCTATCATTCCTACACAACCTTTCCACAATTAGATCTAAAAACCCACAAATTCACCAAAACACCCCTCACCGGAAAAGAGAGAACAGATCCGGAACAACGCGGCTGCCTAATCCATGGACGATTTTCCAGGTCTCCTGGCACGTGATTTCGGCTACAAGCCACAAGGCAAATCCGCTCCCATGGCTCCGCCGCGGGGTGGCGTCGGATCCACCCACCAATCGTCCTCCGGTCCCGTCTTCGACGATCACGACCGCGGCGCCGATGACCTCCTCTTCAATGACGTCTTCGGTGGACCACCCAAGTTCTCTGATTCTCGAGGAGGTGGCGGCGGAGTTAGGGGTGACACGGCCACCACGACCTCTTCTGCTTCGCCTACGGCTTTCAATTACGATTCTATATTCAAGGACCAGAATGCAAAGTCGTCGTCTTTGCCGGTTTTTGATAAGCCGGTCTACGATGACGATATTTTTGACGGGTTGCCAGGGATTAAGACCGCGTCTTCCAGTGAAGCTTCGTCGGTGAAGGTTGACGATGTTTTTGCTTCAATCGGGAAATCTTCTTCGCCTAAGCATAAGTCGCTAAACAGTTCTTCGCCGTTTGATGATCTGCTAGGAAATTTAGGTAAAGGACAGAAGCAATCAACGAGAGAGAATGCAAAAGTACATAAAGATTCGCCTGTTTTTGATGATCTGCTCTCTGGATTTGGTCACAGTACTTCTCCCAATTTAAGCAGGTATTGATCGGCAAACAGTGCCGGCGATGTTATTAATCGGCATGCGAATGGTGAAATTTGTTGTTGATCCTGTTAGATCAGTAAATTAAGTACCTCATCTTAACATGTCATCGAGATTGCATCTAGGCATTGGCTTGCGAAAATGTTGTTTAGTTATCTTGTTTAGATATATTTGAATTTTTTTGATATTTTTGTTTCGTGATCTGAATTTGAAATTTGTGTATAATGTCTCAACAGAGAATTTACCGTGACAAAAGTATGTCTTTTCAAATGGAGTGACTACTCAAATCGCTGTTTGGACTTGTGCTTGCGTAAATTTAGTATGAACTACGCTGTGATAAGTTCAGTGTTTTTTCCTTTTTGTACTTTCTTCCGAGTTGGAGTTGTCCATGCGTCTCACTCTAAATTTCCATGATACTATTTTGTAAATTGTAGCACTTGAGCCTTGATACACTCCAGTTGACAAAATAAAGTAAGGACATTAGTATTCATCTAGTTACTAATGCAAGAGGGTATTCCTTTTAATTGTAGTCTTGAGAGGCTTTTCATGCATTGTACTAGTTCATTTGTGCAATTTATTTCCTGTTTCTCATTACCCCCTTGCATTCTAAAATCATAAAGATTCTATTTGAATATGAGTTTATTTGTGAAAGACCTTTTCTCCTCCAAGTTATGTAATCTAACTGTGGTTCGGAAACCAAAGCAGTCCGAGAGTTTTATTTTGGATCTTTAACCATATTAACTTTAGTCTACAAGCTAATCATTTAGTTTAAGATGCTTCGAATGATTGCAGAATGTTTAATTTCTTGTTTGAAATAAAAGTATGGGTTGATAAGTGGCACACTATCCTCCACAGGTCAGGTTCTGAGTTTACTCAAACCCAAAAACCATCTTCTAATTTAGCCAAAACAGCATCCAGTTTGATGGAAGACCCCTTTGTAGTATTAGAATCAACTTCTATGCCTTCAGCTTCCTCAGGGTTGTTCAGTGATCCATTGGAAGAAATTGGCAGATTCAGTACCTCTGGAAGCACAAAAGTTGACAATTTATCTGGAACAAGGGGATTATTTGATGAGATAGATCCCCTAGATAAACTTGGTAAATCTGTACCTCCAATTTCACCCAAGAACAATGAGAGGTGGAAGGATAGGAGCCCTCTAAAGAGTGAACAAAGAACGGGGGGTAATTATTCTCCGAGCATTAAGGAAATGGTTGACAAATATCCTGTGGAGAATGCTGAGGGAAAATCATTTAAGAAGTCAATTGAAGATTTGCAAGAATTTCATGAATCTGTGTTTGATATGCCTACTTCTGATCCCATTCATAAATCTGCTAGTCAAACTGTATATCCACCACATGCAAATGTGAGTCACGAGGAAATATTTACATCTTCTAGACCAGAGGAGATCTTAGAATCATCTGATGATGCATGGCTAACTGTATCTGAAGTTCCTCTTTTCACTCAACCTACAAATGCCCCACCTCCTTCAAGACCTCCACCTACAAGACCACCTCGGATCTCAAATTCAGAGACAGTTTCCTTTCCTTCTGCACATTCGAGGAAGAAAGTTAACGATCATGCTTCCTTCTCAAATTCCAGTCCATATGCCCAAAGCAATGCTGGAAGAAGTTCAGCAGCCTCTCAAATTGATGAACTTGAAGACTTTGCGATGGGTGGGATCCACAGCAACAATAATGAACACCCTGATACTTCTTCTGGGGAGGATGCTGAAGCCAATTTCTCTGCTGCTGCTGCATCTGCTGCTGCAATGAAGGAGGCTATGGATAAAGCTGAGGCTAAATTCAGGCAAATGAGGGAGAGGGAGTATTTAAAGGCTGGTAGAAGCAAAGAAGCAGCTCCACTGGAAAGGGACATACAAGATGCTCAAAATAGAGAATTAAGAGAGAGGCAAGAGAGAATAGAACGTGAGAGGCAACATAGGGAAAGGGAGGAAGAAGAGAGAGAACAGAGGAGGCTTGAGAAAGAGAGGGAGAAAGCTCGTGAAATTGAGAGGGAGGAGAATGAAAGGGAGCAAAGAAGACTTGAGAGAGAAAGAGAGCGAGCAAGAGAGATTGAGAGGGAAAAGGCTAGACAGGCTGTAGAAAGGGCCACTCGAGAGGCACGTGAAAGAGCAGCTGCTGAAGCTCGCTTGAGAGCCGAAAGAGCTGCTGTAGAAAAGGCAGCTGCTGAAGCTCGAGAGAGAGCAGAAAGGGCTGCAGTTCAGAGAGCGCAAGCTGAAGCACGTGAAAGGGCTGCTTCGGAGGCAAGAGAAAGAGCAGAAAAGGCAGCTGCTGAAGCCCGTGAAAGGGCAAACACAGAATTAAGAGAGAGAGCTGCAAGGGTCAGTGCTGAGGCTCGTATGAGATCTGAACGAGCTGCTGTGGAAAGAGCTGCAGCAGAGGCACGAGAAAGGGCTGCAGCGGAGGCTCGAGAAAGAGCTAGGGCAAACCAACAAAAGGATGAAAGTGATCTTGAATCATTCTTCAGTTCTCGAGCAAGCAGTGCACCAAGACCTCGGACAAGCACTTCGGTTAGGACAAAATGCTATAGATATTTGTTTCATCCAGCAACCTTTGATTTAGTTGGAGCGTGATAACTTTTTGAACTTTTATTGCAGGACCCTTTCTTTGATACCCAGGGCAAGGGAGGGGCTGAAGTACCTAAAAGGACATCTGCTGTAACTACAGCTAACATGCGTAAAGCATCTTCAACTGCCAATGTTATTGATGATTTATCATCAATATTTGGAGGTAGATGAAGTTTGATGTTCAACCTTTGTTTATGACTCTGTAATTCTCTGTTTGAATTGTCTGAATTTGTTAGCAGCAGCTACTGCATCATCTGGAGAATTCCAAGAGATTGATGGGGAAAGTGAAGAAAGGCGTAGAGCCAGGTTGGAACGCCACCAGAGGACTCAGGAGCGAGCAGTATGTAGTTGTTCTGAGACGATATTTTTGTTCATAGTTTATTTTGTGCCATATGATTAGGGTGAAGCACTTGCACAGGCATTTCACTTGTTGTAATTTGCTGAGTTTGTTTGTCCAGGCAAAGGCATTAGCTGAGAAGAATGAACGGGACCTTCAAGCTCAGAGGGAACAGGCAGAAAGACATGTAAGCCTATTATATTGGGCTCCTTACTTTATGTACATCTGTGTGACAATTCACTATGAAGTTGATAAAGCCCAACTCTAGTTATCGGGAAATGATCCATAGATGAACCATGTTGAACTTTAGCTGGCTTTGAGGTCCTTACTGGAGAAAAATATATAAACGTATATGTCGCCAAAATATGTTATTGTTTTTCTGAAGTTTATTTGGATTATGTCAAAATTAAGAGTTAGAAGCAAATTATGGTTGTTAAATGCCTACTATAACTCATATAACAGGGTATTCACATGTTTGAGAAATTCTTTATGTTGTGTTTAATCTGACATGGAAATTCATTAATGAGTTTTCATGGAAACAGTTCTTTTCTGGGTTCATTTTGTCTGATATTGGTCTATGTCGGATCTCAGAGGATTGCTGAAAGTCTAGATGCTGAGATAAGGCGGTGGGCTGCAGGGAAAGAGGGAAACTTACGCGCTTTGCTATCAACGTTGCAGTATGTGCGTATCTGTCGCTCACAATTTTGATATCACCTGCACAGCAGTTCTTAAACAAAATAATTCTGTGCTTAAAATCTGCAGTTGCTCCAATAGTACTTTTCTGTTAGAAATGCTGATATTGTGGTGTATTAAACATTGTATTTAAATGTTGCTAAAGAATTTTGGGAACCAATATTCAAGTTTAGAGCGTGCATAATAGATGAGATTGCTTTTGACCCAAGTGCATATATAAGTTGTTCATGTGAAATTTTTGCACTTAATAGGTTTCTAGTGTGCATTATGAAGTCTTGTGGCTTGTCTTTTCTTTTTTCTTTGGATATTCTTTTGTTGGCATTATGAATTTCCAATGAAATTACATGCTAATATTTGTCTATATAATGACCAGGTACTCTGGCCTGAATGTGGTTGGCAGCCTGTTTCTTTGACCGATCTAATTACTGCTGCTGCAGTTAAAAAGGTTTATAGGAAGGCAAATTTATGCATCCATCCTGACAAAGTCCAACAAAAGGGTGCCAATCTTCAACAGAAGTATGTTGCTGAGAAAGTGTTTGACTTGCTTAAGGTATTTGACCAATTTTAATTGGTACCACAAGTGAATTTATCTTCCAACTCTTACATTGTGGTCTGTTGTAATAACTGTTCAGTTGGTTATGTCACATTGGCGTCTACTAATGGTAAGTATTGTGTGAAAATAGGAAGCATGGAATAAATTTAATTCAGAGGAGCTCTTTTAAGCAGCCCGAGAAATTAATGCTTGGCCAAAAAATACTCCTTTGTGAATGGAAGTGGAAAAATCTTGCCGCAGATGGGTTCTCTTTCCTTCTGCAGTTGGCCGATTTAGTTGATATCTCTTTATATCATCTGTTAAGTGGGTATTGGGAGGTATCTCGGTACAGCTATTTAGGTGCAGCAAGATGAAATTACTTGGATGTGTTGTAAACTAGTGGTCCTCCAGAGCATATGGCAGAAATTTGCAGTTGCTGCTGTTTGGAATGGCATCAAGCATCGTCACGTTTAGTTACCTGAGCTTGGTTGGAATCCGGAGGAATCTTTTCTGTTTTTTCCCCCCCTTCTTTTATGCTTGTAATTCTTTATTTCATAATTATTCTTTTGGTGGGTAAAGCATGTCATATTGGAGAAATTTTTAAAAAAAATGTCGGTTGGTATCTAAATGACAGACATTGGCTTTGTTTTGATTATTGAGCAAGTGTAACTCAGCTGTCGATGTGAATTCATACATATATAACTCTTTTTATCTTCTTGTTGGTTTTGGCTACGAGCATAAATACCATGCTTGCATTTTTCTTCCAAGATAAGTCGCCTCTGTGCATGAGAATAAAAGCTATGGAGTATGCACTTGTTTGGCGCAGGAGAGGATATTTTAGGCACATAGCTTCCTGTGTTTTGTGTAACTTGAATCTGATGGTTTTAACATAATTTTGGTATAGTCTCACCATCGGTGAGTACAATTGCAAGCTTATTCATGATTGTTTCTATCACAACAACGTGGTACTTCACAAATATCTTCCATAAGAAAACCAAAACGAGGAAGAATTGAGTTTTTCTGTCAAGCTGAATCTAATATACCATGCCCCTTCTTCCTCAACAATTCATCCTCATCTTTCTGACAATTTACTGAAAGCCATAAATTTATCTTTCAGAGTTTAGGCTAACCCATATGGTTTTGCTAAAAAAGGATATGAAATCAAAAGTTGTAAACTTCAACAACGATTCTCCTTTGCCAGTAGTTCAGATACAACGAAGAACCCTTGTTCTTACAAAAAATAAAGGGTAAAGTAAACAGAGGAAAAGGAAAATAGAAAAAGGACTGTGATGCAATGATTGGGATAATACCATAAAATAAAAGAAATTGTAGTATACACTTTTCACCAAGTGTGGGATGTAACTGCAAATACTAACAAATAATAGGAGTTAACGTGTTCTGTTCTGGCATAAAAGCTCATTATGTTAGCCTTAGGATCCGTAAGTGTAAGAAGTAAAATTCTTCAAAAAGCATAACACTTGAAATGTTATTAGAAAAGTCAACTGCAATGACACGGTAAACGAAGTAAAGATTGAATAGTTGTCTATGTCTATATGCTATGGTACTTCGCGAATCATGATTAAGTGGGACGGAAGTCGAATGAGCTTTATAGAGAAGATTTATAAGTGTTTGCAAGCTGGTGGACAAAACATCGGTTTAGCAAAATTGTGGGGAACACAAGTATAACCATTAGCTTCTTTCATGTTCTTATGCATTACTCCACTTAAGATGTCTCACTTGTTAACAAAAAGTTGAAATCTTCAATTGGAAGCATAGACGTGGAATAATTATGAGAAGTTACTGTTAGATTATTTAATGGTCCATATCATTTATAGATTTGAGTCTAATAAAAAGAGCCCAAGATAATAATTATTGGATATTAAAGAGTTGATCTTAAATGAATCTAAGACCCTTTTCTTCTCTCCTTTAAAATTAAAATGCAACAACAGACTTGGTTATTCATGTATTTTAGAAAATTATCAAGAAAGGTTTATGAACTATTGAGGAAACTTATGAAAAAGACAAGGAAGAGATTACATAAATATTCTTTCTTTGATTAGTTTAAAATATAAGCTCAAGATAATGATATAGAATATCCTTTAAAAACTCTTTGCAATAATAATAAAGCGGAAAATTGAGAAATTAGAGAAAGTATATTTTAAAACAAAATATTCTTAAAATTACAAATAAAAGTGAAACCATAAATATAAAAGATATTTAAAATATTAGGTGTTGTAATAATTATATAAATAATTAATTTTACATTACAGCAGGACAAGTTTCTATAATAATTAAAAAATCCTATTATTACAAAAAGAAAGAATTTATTAAAAACCTTATATTCAAAATATATAGGAACTCTAACTAATGGTGAAGAATTTCTTTTAACTATACATTACCAACTAAAAAGAAAAAATGAAATTATTATTTTTTATTCCTCTAATTCTTCTACATCACAAACTCTAAATACTTTAGCACATGAAAACTAATAATTTATAATAGGTAAATTCACAAATTCTTAATATGCTCAAGAGTAATATATGACATGATAGTTTCTAACAACTAAACCTTATTTTAGTAAATTAATAGTTTTGACTTAATATTAATAATAAACCTTACATTTTGCAACATATTAAATATAATACTATATCTATTTACTTAATGGAACATAAATGGTATGCTTGAACATAACATATTAAACACATTATAATAAATGATAATGGCTACAAATGCATATAAAACATCGTTAAGAACCTTTAACCATATTATAACTAATTTATTAATAGCCAATTTTTCAAGACAATTAAAGGATGGTGGATTTGCTACTTAATTGAGTCACCAAAATATAATATACTAAAAGCAATTATGATAGATAAAGAAGGAGAGACCATATTAGATAAAAATAATGATCTAAAAAAGAGTTACTCTCATTCTGCCAAGATATGAATTACAAAAAAAAACTGAAATACGAAATGTGTAAGCCAAAAACAACTGAGGTTTGGGCCTTCGAAAAACAAGGGACACCAATGACGCTTTCTTTACCAAGCTTAGCTGGCAACTGCTTTCAAATCCAAAGGCACTTTGGGTGCAGGTTTTAAGCACCAAATATAAGTTCAACCGCAACAACATACCACTCCAGTTTTCAGCACTTGGCGGATCGATGGTATGGCGGGGTATATCATCGATGTGGGTGTATGTCTTCAGAGGACGAAAAATGAGTTGTTGGCAATGACTCTTGAACACAATTCTGGACGGATGCATGGGTACATGATTTTGGATCGCTTATGGCTCGATCTTTGCAACCCATCCCTCCACATTTGCTGCACAAGCCAGTACGGGAGTTTATTGACGATCGGGGCGGATGGCATTGGCATCTATTCCATCATCTTCTTCCCCCATCAATATATTTGGCGATAGCTGGTATCCTCCTACCATCTACTCAGTTCGGCTCAGATCGCATGTTATGGGGTCTATCACAGAATGGTATGTTTACCATCTCCTCAGCCTATAATTTAATTACTCGGCAGGATGACAACAATTACAACAGTGTATGGACAAAGGTATGGAAATGGGAGGATCCACACCGAATTAGAGCCTTCCTCTGGCTCTTGGCACGTAACAAACTCCCCTCTAATCGACAACGGCTTATTAAACACCAATCCACGGACCCAACCTATCAGTGATGTGGGGAACTTGAATCCATTCTACATATTGTTCGGGATGGTTGTAGAGCAAAGCATTTTTGGTGTAGCTTTTCCACTAATCTCATCTCCGACGGATTCTTCCAGGAAGAATTGACGTATTGGCTAATGGTTAATTTTCAGAGACATCAACGCTGTAACATCCCGTCACCGATGGGATGGGTACAGTTCCTTTCGTACGTATTGGTATATGCATGCATTATTGAATTATGTATAATTGGCAATTATTGTACTGGCATTCGTACGTACATACATGTATGACATATTTCCTGTTTGATTTGGATAACTTGGATTTGGAGATGATTAGGGCATGTGTGATAATTAGGTCATATTAGGCTCGAGAATTGAATTTGAGTTAGAATTGAAAGTTAGGAAATTGGATTATGAAATTGGAGTGTACGATCATGAGTTTTCTAATTTTGTGGATTTATAGGGATTTTTCTGGAATTTTCGGAGCAATAGGTCCGGACCGAAAAATTGACTATTGACTGATTAATTGAGTCCGGTTCCGAGATTGATTGAGAATTGGTATGAAATAATTGGAGTTATGATTTTAGGAGTTATTATTCATCGTTATTGAAATTCGGGAGAAACTAGAATTAGAAATTGGATTGAGGTGGTTCGGTTTTGACCTTGTGGCATTTAATTGCCAAACAAGCCTTATTTCTCCTTATTATTTAAACTCTTACCTTTGAATTCTTTGCTCCCACGATCTTCCCTTGTGCTTTGAAAGAAAACCTTGATTTTTCCTCTTTCCATCATCGTGGATCTTCCTCTTGGATTGGCTTTTCCTTCCATCTTTGATTTCTTCTTTTGGCTTGAAATTGGAGAACATGACATTTGGGTTTGAGTTTGGTGTTGTCGTGGGGAGCTCCGGCCGAGTCTTTCGCCGTGGGGAGCTCCGGTGTTATTTGTGAAGAAGAAGGACGGGACTTTGAGGCTGTGCATCAATTATAGGCAGCTGAATCGGGTCACAGTTAAGAATAAGTACCCACTGTCTAAGATCGATGATTTATTTGATCAGTTGCAGGGAGCTCAGGTGTTTACCAAGTTGGATTTGAGATCCGGATATTATCAGTTGAGGATCGCAGAGGCCGATGTGCCTAAGAGTGCTTTCAGAAGCAGGTATGGGCATTTCGAGTTCTTAGTGATGCCGTTTGGGTTGACTAATGCCCCGGCAGCCTTCATGGCTTTGATGAATATAGTCTTTCAGCCCTACCTGGATCAGTTCGTGATTGTGTTCATTGATGACATTTTGGTATATTCGAGAGATAGACAGGAGCATGCGGAGCATCTGAGGATAGTGTTGCAGATTTTGAGGGATATGCAGTTGTATGCCAAATTCACTAAGTGTGAATTTTGGCTGGATGAGGTGGTGTTCCTAGGCTACATTGTATCTGGTGAGGGTATCCGGGTGGATCCTCACAAGATTGAGGCAGTGAGGAGTTGGGAGATTCCGAGGAATGTGTCAGAGCTGAGGAGTTTCCTCGGATTGGCAGGCTATTACCGGAGGTTTGTCGAGGGGTTTTCTGTGATCTCAGCCCCTTTGACAAGACTTCTGAGGAAGGGTGTATCTTTTAGATGGGCAGAGGAGTGTTAGAGGAGTTTCGAGGAGCTGATACATCGGTTGACTACGGCGCCGGTGTTAGCCCTGCCATCTGGTGTAGGAGGTTTTGAGGTCTTCAGTGATGCTTCGCAGAAGGGTTTAGGATGTGTACTGATGCAGCATGGGAGAGTTATAGCGTATGCATCGAGACAGTTGAGATCCCATGAGATTAATTACCCTGTGCATGACTTGGAGTTAGCTGCAGTAGTGTTTGCTCTGAAGATCTAGAGACATTATTTGTATGGGGAGACGTTCCAGATCTTCACCGATCATAAGAGTTTGAGATATTTGTTGAGTCAGCGAGAGCTGAATCTGAGGCAGAGGAGATGGTTAGGGCTGCTTAAGGATTACGACTGCACTATTGAGTACCACCCAGGGAAGGCCAATGTGGTGGCTGATGCATTGAGTAGGAGATCTCATGGTAGTGCAGCTCAGATTCAGGTTTCAAGGTTGCCGTGTTTAATTCAGTTGAGAGCTCTTAATGTGCAGATGGATTTGACTCAGGATGGAGCTCTGATTGCCACTTTGAGGCTCAGGCCGGTATTGCATGATCGGATTAGGAGAGTGCAGGATCAGGATCCAGCGTTGGTGAAATTGATGGAGAGAGTCAGATCTGGATGGGTGTCTGAGTTTGAGTTGAGAGATGGGACTCTTTGGATGGGCCAGAGATTATGTGTTCCGGATGTAGATGATCTGATGCGTGAGATCTTGGAGGAGGCTCATTTGGCCGCTTATGCCATGCATCCTAGTGTCACCAAGATGTATCGCACTCTGAAGTTGCATTTCTGGTGGCCAGGTATGAGGAGGCAAGTAGCGGAGTTTGTTTCTCGGTGTCTGACGTGCCAGCAGGTTAAGGCTGAGCACCAGGCCCCAGTTGAGAGATTGCATTCGTTACCCATTCTAGAGTGGAAATGGGAGCGCATTACGATGGATTTCATTGTGGGGTTGCCTAGGACGCCGAGACAGCGTGATGCGATCTAGGTCATAGTGGACCGGTTGACTAAATCGGCTCACTTTTTGCCAGTGAGGGAGAGCAATACTCTCGATCAGTTGGCCCAGAAATATGTGGCAGAGATAGTTCGACTGCATGGGGTCCCAGTATCGATAGTGTCAGATAGGGATCCCAGGTTTACTTCGAGGTTCTGGAGGAGTTTGCAGTCGGCTATAGGTTTGAGATTGAACTTCAGCACAGCGTTTCATCCTCAGATAGATGGGCAAAGTGAGAGGACTATTCAGACTGTTGAGGATATGTTGAGAGCCTGTGTCTTGGAGTTCCGAGGTGCATGGGATCAGTATTTACCTCTCGTAGAGTTTGCTTATAATAATCAGTACCAGAGCAGCATTGGCATGGCACCGTATGAGGCGTTATATGGACGACAGTGCAGATCTCCTCTTTATTGGGATGAAGAGGGTACGAGGATGTTAGAGGGTCCCGAGTTGGTCCAGGATACAGTGGATAAGATACAGTTGATTCGGAGTCGCATCAAGGCGGCTCAGGACAGACAGAAGAGTTATGTGGATCAGCATCGAAGAGAGATGGAGTATGATGTGAGTGATAGAGTGTTCCTCATAGCGTCTCCGTGGAGAGGAGTTCTCCGATTTGGCCGTAAGGGCAAGTTGAGTCCTCGGTATATCGGTCCGTATGAGATTACCTAGAGGATTGGACCGTTGGCCTATAGATTGGCCTTGCCGAGTGAGATGTCTCAGTTGCATGACGTTTTCCATGTGAACATGCTTCGGAGATATCGTTCTGACCCGACTCATGTGATTCCAGCTCAGGAGATTGAGATAGCCAGTGATTTGAGTTATGTAGAGGAGCCGGTGCGGATTATTGGATCGCAGGTCAAGCAGTTGAGATCCAGAGTGATTCCATTGGTGAAAGTCCATTGGAAGAATCACTCATCTGAGGAGGCGACTTGGGAGACTGAGGAGCACATGAGGAGGCAGTACCCTCATTTGTTCGATCAGTCAGGTAAGAAATTTCGGGACGAAATTTTTATTAGGAGGGGAGAATTGTAACATCCCGTCACCGATGGGATGGGTACAGTTCCTTTCGTACGTATTTGGTATATGCATGCATTATTGAATTGTGCATAATTGGCAATTATTGTACTGGCATTCGTACGTACATACATGTATGACATATTTCTGGTTTGATTTGGATAACTTAGATTTGGAGATGATTAGGGCATGTGTGATAATTAGGTCATATTAGGCTCGAGAATTGAATTTGAGTTAGAATTGAAAGTTAGGAAATTGAATTATGAAATTGGAGTATACGATAATGAGTTTTCTAATTTTGTGGATTTATAGGAATTTTCTGGAATTTTCGGAGCAATAGGTCCGGACCAAAAAATTGACTATTGACTGATTAATTGAGTCCGGTTCTGAGATTGATTGAGAATTGGTATGAAATAATTGGAGTTATGATTTGAGGAGTTATTATTCATCGTTATTGGAATTCGGGAGAAACTAGAATTAGAAATTGGATTGAGGTGGTTCGGTTTTGACCTTGTGGCATTTAATTGCCAAACAAGCCTTATTTCTCCTTATTATTTAAACTCTTACCTTTGAATTCTTTGCTCCCACGATCCTCCCTTTTGCTTTGAAAGAAAACCTTGATTTTTCCTCTTTCCATCATCGTGGATCTTCCTCTTGGATTGGCTTTTCCTTCCATCTTTGATTTCTTCTTTTGGCTTGAAATTGGAGAACATGACATTTGGGTTTGAGTTTGGTGTTGCCGTGGGTGGTGAATGAGTTGGAAGTCAGAGATTTGAAGTGGTTTTCAAAGATTTAAGGCTTTAATCAAGTAAGTTTCTACTTATTTATGTTTTAAATAGTTAGATTTGAGCATTGAATTAAGGTATAAATGGTTTGAAAATTTAGAAGTTTCGGAAGATAAGGTTAAGAGGAAATTTGTTGATTTTGATTTGGGTATTTGTGGAATAATGGTTATTTGGTGGATTTAAGGTTAGGAATGAGTAGTGTTAAGTGTAGAACGTTGTTTTTGGAGTGTTTAGAATGGATTTGAAAGGATTTATATCAGAAGATCTGAGAAATTTCTGAGTTTCGGAGGTTTTTCTAGGTTCGCACGTCGCGGCGTGTGATGAACACACCGCGACGAGCCACCCATTCTTGCACGTCGCGACGAATAAATAAATATTAGTCGTGACGAGCCGAGTTCTGGCGCACGTCGCGACGAGGGGATGTGTGCGTCGCGGCGAGCGGATTTCGTCTGCACGTCGCGACGAACAGCAGCGCACGTCGCGACGAGCAGAAGATTTCACGCCGTGACGAGGGGCCAGACGTCGCGACGAGGACGCCTCTTTAGGTCAATTATGATTCTTTTAATTAAAGGATTTTGAGGTTTTTGAATTGGAGAATTAGGAATTTATAGATCCAATTGGATATGATGGATTTCAATTTGGAGATTATGGATTCGGGAATTAGACTTGAGATTGGGGGAATTTTGGATTAGTGTCGGAATTGTCATAACATGTATAGTACGTACATTATTCGATACATATGCATCATTGAGCATTGGATTTGATACAATTAGTAATGTTAATTATGTTTTGATTGTTATAGAGGTGCCAGTGGATCGCCGATTGTCTGACGTAGGCGAGACTTCCCGGCAGTAGCTCGGAAGTTCTGAGGTGAGTAACCTAGTTGGTTTCTCAACCTATATGTGTTACATTGTATGTAATTATGCCAGGTGGAGTTAAGGATGGATTCTTTGTGTTTGTTTTGATTGATTTCGGACCACAGGTGTTCGAAATATTTGGGTTGTGCCATAGAAGTGTAATTTGTGTATAAATTGTTTATAATTGGTTTCAAATGGTGATATTTAGACATATGAAGTTCTATAGTGATGCATGTATTGTAAATTGGATATGTGTATGCATGCATAAAAGTATGCTCAGATAAAGGCAGTTGTGACAGGTGTAGCCACCGTATTCAGAGCTTTAAGCTCAACGCACAGGGCTTCGTGCTCAACGATTTTTCAGAGCTTTATGCTCAACGTATTAGGGCTTTTGAGCCCAATGTTTTCAAAGCCAATGGCTCAACGTATATGAGCTCAGGCGCGCGGTCACAACAACGAAAGAAAATGAAAGAGTCACACGCACATTGCATGAATATGAATGTTTAAATGTGAATGGTATGAAAAGGCGTATCGCCTTATATATGTGAAATTGAATGCATGTGGTTCTTGATTGTGATTGTTTGAATATGCATGAGTTGGGTGGACCATCGATGATGGTTTCTCACTGAGTTCGCAAACTCACCCAACATTGCATTTATTTTTCAGGACAGCGATAGTTTGACTCCTAGCTCCAATCAGTGAGACTTTTCCTGCTGTGTGTGTGCCGGCGAGAGGAGCATGGCCCACAGGTCGGTCAGCTGGGAATATTTTGGGGATGACTTAGTTAGGGGTTGTTACTGTGTCTTTTGGGTTTGTACAGTTGAAAATAAGACCGAATGTTGTAATTATGGTTTTAAGAAATGAAATGAGAAGTACTGTTTGGTTTTAAAATTTTAGTGAATTCGATATTACTGCTTTATTATATTGATGCCATGAGGTTTATAGAAATGATCGAATCGTAGTGCACCCTCATCGTAGGTTATGCATCGGTACGACCTACGGGCGTCCCGGTGTATACTCTACGGTAAGGGGGCGCTATAAACGCATTCAGGGGCTCGCATGGTCGTTAATATTTGGAACAACATATTGGTTTCTTTAGAATTGGTGAAACAAATCCATTTTCGATCCCAAATTTTCTTGGCCGGTAAATCCGCACAATATAGGGTTCCAATATGTGCTTTTGTTTGTTCAAGATAAGATATTGGTTAGCAAAGCAATACAGACCCCTAAAGTGAGGACAAAGACTCTAATTGGATGGACCAACCCCCAACAGGACTAGATACGCCTTAATACAAATGGAGCCTACCAATCCTCGACTTTGCATGCGACAGTAGGGGGCCTTCTTCGGGATAGCAAAGGTAAATGGTTAGGAGGTTTTGGGCATAACATCGGGTATTGTACCTCATTTTGTGCTGAGCTATGGGGGTATTATCAGGCCTCACTCTTGCCTGGAATGACGGTTACCAAAAAATAGAACTCAAAGTGGATTCATTGACTATTATTCACAGTTTATCGGTATCAGTTACAACGTATATGCCTCACACTAATTTAATTCTGAGGATCCAACAACTTCTCAACCTCGAATAGATTGTGAAAGCTAGGCATATATACCGAGAGGCGAATTGAGCTGCGAATTGGCTAGCAAACCATGTCACGTCCTTAGATCTTGGTATCAATACCCGCCTGTGGGTTCTTTTAATATCCTAGTAGAGGATATAGCTGGGGTTTCCTTTTTTCGATTGATAGCGTAATATGTGTTTCCGTTACCTTATGATATATATATATAAGAGTTATGCTCATTCGACCAACAATTTGATGTTTCTTATGATAATAAAACTTATAAAGGTTGTAATAAATCTTCAAAAAATTATAAAAATAAAAATAAAATCCTTTTTCGAAAATAGAGAAAACCTTATAAATGATCTAAATAAAACAAAAATTATCAAAAACAACAATTAGTCAAAATTCCTTCTCTTAAAAAACCTCTGGCTTCTTTCTACAATATGTTCTTTATTTCTTAGTTTGATAGGATCAATGTTATTGACTTTCTCTCTTAAGTTAATGGTTATTTCTTTATCTTTTCCACCTAACCATAAAAACTATTTTCATTCCCTTATGAGAATGGAGACAACTTAGGCTATAAAAGACAATAGGAATTGGGTGAAATCCACACTTGTATTAACATATCAGTAGCCAATTTATACAGATGGAGAAAGCAAAAATAGGAAAGTATATCAATTACACAGGCTGTCAGATAAAGAGAAAAGAGTAAACGAAATCATATTCCTAATTACAATATTCTATTGTGATTTGTTTCCCTAATATGCCCCCGCAAGATGGTGTCTCAGTTTGAGATACCGATCTTGGACCGTTGTCGTTCAAAAACCTTGCTGCAAAGAGGTCTAGTCATCAGATCAGCAAATTGATCTTGAGTGCTTACATGACTCACCTGTAGAAGACCACGGTGGACAAGATTGTGTACAAAATGATAGTCTATCTCAATGTGTTTCATTCTGGAATGAAAAACAGGATTTGCGCACAAATATGTAGCTCCAAGGTTGTCACAATAAATGACCGGTGGTTAAGATAAACTGACTGAAAATTCAATAAACAAATTTCTATATTCGGCCTCGATGGAGGAGCGAGTTATGGAATGTTGTTTCTTGGAACTCCATGATATAGGACTGGAGCCCAGAAAAATTATAAATGTTGTAATGGAGGATCTGTCATCTCGGTTACTAACCCAATCTGAGTCCAAAAAAGCATGAAGAGTGAGAAGAGAATTTTTCTGTAGAAAGATACCATAATCTGAGGTACCAGCTAAGTAGCGCAAAACTTGTTTAGCTAGTTTCCAATGAACATCAGTAGGAGCACTTGTAAACTGTGATAGTTTATTCACAGTGAACACAATTTCTGGTTTGGTGAGCAATAAATATTGGAGACTACCAACAACTTGTTGATACTCCTTTGGATCTTCTAAGCAATGGCCATCGGTGAGTTTAGGAGAGGACCCACTTGCCATTGGTGTTTTCATAGTTTTGGCCTAGGTCATGTGGGTATGCTCAAGTATATCATAAATGTACTTTTGCTGACTGAGGAATAGCCCAGAAGTAGTTCTGATAACTTCAACCCCCAGGAAAAAGTGCAAGTCACCAAGATCCTTTAAAAAAAAGCGTTAGCCAAGGAGAACAATGAAATCCTCCACAAATTGTGATTTGTTTCCAGTGACTATTAGATCATCAACATAGACAACAAGGTATAGAACAACACCAGATTTTGCAAATACAAAAAGACAATGATCAGATTGGGAATTATAAAAACCAATAGAAAGAAGATAGCATTTGAGTTCATCGTATCAGGCACGCAGAGCTTGTTTCAAACCGTAAATGGCTTTGTGAAGATGACAAACATGCGTAGGAGAATGATTTGCAATAAAGCCAAGTGGTTGAGACATGTACACTTCTTCTTTCAAAGTGTCATTAAGGAAGGCATTGTTTATGTCAAGCTGCCTCAAAGTCCAATTCTTGGATACAACAAGAGCAAGCAAAATGTGGATAGTTGTATGTTTAGCAACAGGAGAAAAAATCTCACGATAATCAATGCCAAGCCGCTGCAAGAACCCTTTGGCAACTAACCGAGCCTTATAGTGACCAACACTTCCATCAGGATTGTATTTTATTCGAAACACCCATTTACAACCGTCCGGTTTAACATGAGCAACTGGTGAAACTAAACTCCAGGTTGTTTGTTGTTTAAGAGCAGTAAGTTCTTCTTGCATGGTAGCGACCCATTTGGGATCTCTTAAGGCTTGAAGAACAATACGAGGTTCCATGAGTTTTGGATTCTGGGATAAAGGGGTTGCTGTGGTGGTGGATAGGCTTAGCTTTTGTATGGGTTTTTTGATATTGTTCTTTAAATGGGTGAGCATGGGATGAGTAGGTTGGATTGTTTGGGAACCAATGGGAATTTGAGGGGAAGAGGGGTTTGCAGAAGAAGAAGAAGAAGAAACTAATGATGAAGAAATAGAAGTTACAGAGTGTGTGGGCATACCTGAATGTAATGAGGATGAGGTATTTTTGGTCTCTGTTATTGCAGGACTATTCTCGGTTGAACCTCTAGATGACAGAGAGGATGGCGTGGAATCTTGTGCAGTGGCCATTGAGAGCTCAGTGGATGTGGTCAATGTAGGATGAGGAACTACATAATGTGATGGGGACCAAGACTCTATGGTGTTGGAAGTGGGTCGAGAGGTTGTAGGTGCAACTGAAGAATATGGAAAGTTGTGTTCAACAAAATCAACATGACAGGACAAGTATAATCTAGATTTGACAGGAGCCCAACATTTGTATGTGTTAAGTCAAAATGACTTTACTTAGATATAATTTTGATGAATAACAATGAGCAAAATAAAAGAAACATAAAAGCAGACGAAGTAATACAGACGAAGCAAAGCAAACGAAGCAACACAGACGCAGACGCACAATATGACGTAGACAAAGAACGTATAAGAAATAAACAGACGCAGACACAAAATAAACACAGACGAAGCAACGCAGATGCAAAAGAGAAATACGATACGCATTTAAGAAGGCAAAGCAGAGAAATGCAGATTTAAGACGCAAAAAGCAAAAAAGCAGCGCAGGCGAATAGAAAAATAGACGCAGAAGAAGAATTGAATAAGCAGACGCAAGAGTCAGTTTGAGTTAGTTACAGAACCCAACTGATTAACCGTTTATGTTAAAGATTCAAGAAACAAGAATCAAGAAGCAGTTGGAGACGAAGGCTATAAATACAAGTCGAAGTCGAAGATTGCAAAGTTAGTCAAAAAATTAGTTGAAACGTGAGTTGAATTACATTTACGTAATCATAAAAGTATTATATGCAAATTAGCTGAGAGCTATTCTTACTATAACAAAGTGTTCAAACACTTATCTGTGAGAAAGTAGTACAGATAGCCTGCAGAAGCTAAGTGTGAAAGAATACTGATTGTAGAGACCTGAAGAGGCTCGGAGAAAAGAATACTTGTAGAAGTTGAAGAGATAGTGAAAATCTCATAAAGAACTCTGAGGACTGGACGTAGCCCACAGTTTGGGGTGAACCAGGATAAATCGCTGTATCAACTACTCTACTCTATCTCTCTTTCAGATTCAAGTTTTATCTTTACTTAGTTTAAAAACAAAGTTTTCAATTAATCAGAATCTATCAAAGTTCTGTAAAAGAATTTTATTTTCTAACAAACATTTTTGAAAGAATTTTCAAAAAGGAGAATACACAATTCAACCCCCCTTCTCGTGCATTCTTATATCGTTTTCTCAGTATTGTATTAACGTGTGATTCATTTCAATTGGTATCAGAGCGAGGTATCCAAGGATCACTTTAACAAAGTGTGGATCAAAGATGATGGAGGAATCACATATATACATTGCAGAAGGAGCCTCAGTCACTAGACCTCCAGCATTCAACGGAGAAAATTATCATTACTGGAAAGATAGGATGCAGCTATTCATAGAATCTACTCATGTTGACCTTTGGGACGTGATAGAGAATGGACCATATATACCAGTAGCTGAAGATGACAATTCTATTCTACGGATCAGATGGAGGGCAGATCAAAAGGCGAGAATACAACTGAACTCAAAAGCAAAGTTCTTCTTGACCTGTGCCCTAAGCAGGAGCGAGTATGACAAAGTCCATGGATGCGATACCGCAAAGGAGATGTGGGACACATTGTCCATTGCTCACGAAGGCACAAGCCAAGTTAAAGAATCCAAGATAAGTATTCTTGTGCACCAGTACGAGCTTTTCATAATGAAAGATGAAGAATCTATTGATCAAATGTTTGGAAGATTTCAAACAATTGTCAATGGATTGAAAGCTCTTAGAAGAACGTACAACAATCAAGATCATGTTCGAAAGATCCTAAGAAGTCTTCCGAAGAGGTGGAGACCTAAAATTACGGCGGTGCAAGAAACCAAAGATTTGAGCGTGCTAAAGCTTGTCGAGTTGCTTGGATCCTTGAAGATTCATGAAGTTGAACTCGATGCTGAAGACAAGCCCAAACGGGACAAGTCGATAGCGCTAAAGGCCGGACATAAGAATCACAAGACTCAAAGAAGGAAGAAGTCATCAAAAGCGTTAAAGATTGAAGAATCAAAGAATGACGACTCCAGCCAATCAGAACAAGAGTCAAGTGATGAAGACGATGAATTATCTTTCATTTTCAGAAAGATAAGATGCATGTGGAAGAAGAAGACCAAAGGAAATCAGACTTTCAAGAAGAATGTCAAAGATGAAGCTAAACCAGAGAAGTCATCTGTTATCTGTCATCTGCTATGAATGCAATCAGCCGGAACACTACAAGTCCAAATGTCCTACTCTTAAGAAGAAACCAAAGAGGAGTAGAGAAGGCAAGAAAAGCATGATGGCAACGTGGGAGGACCTAGATTCTTCAGAATCAGATACAGGTTTCGAATCATCAGAACATGCTAACATCTGCCTGGTAGCCGAGGAAGATAGTGATGAGGAGGTAAAATTTGATTACGATAACTTACATGATGCCTACTCAGAATTGTTAGAAGATTCTCATGTTATTCTGCAACAGTACAAACTGTTAAAGAAAAAGTATGCAGAAAATATTAGACATACAGAAGTAATAGAGAGATAAAATATCTGTCTAAAGAAGCAATTAGAAGAGAAAAAGAAAGTCTTAGACAGATCAGAAGAAATCAATCAGCTAAAACTAAGAATTAAGAATCTGTCAGCAGATTTAGCTACTTTCACCGAGAGCATAAAGAAAATGAACGAGATGCTTGGTAAATGTAGACATCCGAGTGATAAAACCGGATTAGGGTTTACAGGCAATAAGTTTCATCCTCATAAGAACCCTTTCTCTCAAAAGAGAAACTACAATAAAACTCATGTTAATCAACGACCTAGGAATATGCATCAAAGAACTCATCATGTGCATGCTACTAACCATAAAGGACCCAAGAAAATATGGGTACCAAAAAATAAAATAGTTTCTCCTGCAGATATCCTTCTTTGGAAGATGCGGCAAGCACCATTGGTATTTAGATAGTGGATGCTCGCGACATATGACGGGAAGAAGGTCTATGTTCCTAGATCTTCAATATAGGAAGAGAGGATCGGTGACTTTCGGAGACAACCAGCAGGGCAAGATTATTGGAATCTGTAAAATAGGTAAAGATTCCTTTGCATGCATAAATAATGTACTGCTTGTTGATGGTCTGAAATATAACTTGATCAGTGTCAGTCAATTGTGTGATTCTGGTTTCACAGTCACATTCAATCAAAATCTCTGTGAAGTCAGAAACAAAGATAGGTCTATACTCTTTTCTGCCAAAAGAAGAAATAATCTTTACAAAATTGATTTAGAAGATTTTCAAAGTCAAAATGTTTCATGTTTTCTATCTTCCGAAGAAGAAAGGCTAGTCTGGCATAAAAAGCTGGGTCATGTCTCTTTTAAACATATTTCAAAGTCGGCAAAACATGAGTTGGTAAGAGGATTATCAAAAATAAGTTTTGACAAAGAGTTTTTCTGTGAAAATTGTTTGAAAGGAAAACAGATTAAAACTTCTTTTTCTTCTAAAAATTTTGTAACATCATCTAGACCTTTAGAGTTGTTACATATTGATTTATTTGGTCCAACAAGGACGATAAGTCTTGGCGGAAAGAAAAATGGACTTGTTATTGTTGATGACTTTACTCGATTTTGTTGGATATTATTTTTATCACACAAAGATGAATCTTTTAAGTGTCTTAGGACCTTATCTAGAAAGTTACAAAACGAAAAAGGAATGTCTATAGCTAGTATAAGGAGTGACCATGGTGGAGAGTTCGAGAATAAGAAGTTTAGGTTATTCTGTGAGGAGAATGGAATCTTCCACAATTTCTCTGCTCCCAGGACTCCACAACAGAATGGAGTTGTTGAAAGAAAGAACAGGACGATTCAAGAGATGGCAAGGACTATGCTGTGTGAAAAGAATCTTCCTAAGTACTTCTGGGCAGAAGCTGTGAACACAGCATGCTATATTCAGAATAGAATTCTCTTGCGACCTATGCTGAAGAAGACCCCCTATGAGTTATGGAACGGAAGAAGACCAAACGTATCTTACTTTCATCCATTTGGGTGCAAATGTTCTATTCTGAATACAAAGGAGTTGTTGGACAAATTTGATTCAAAGACCTTTCCAGGAATTTTCTTAGGCTACTCATTGTCGTCTAAGGCATTTCGGGTGTACAATCTTATTTCAAAGACAGTTGAGGAGTCCATCCATGTCAAATTTGATGATAGTTCCCAATCCCATAAGGAAGATGACATGGAGAGTGAAGATCCTTCAAAGAAGTTAGACAATACAACAGAAACTCCAGTACCAGGTACTCAAGTAGACAAAGTTGAAGATATTCCAGAAACTATTGGACTAAAGAAAGATTGGAAGTATAAAAGTTCTCATCCAAAAGAGTTGATTATCGGAGAGACCTCAGAAGGAGTAAGGACAAGGTCCAGATTCAGAAGAGAAGCGAATGTGGCTTTTATTTCTGAAATAGAGCCTAAGAAGGTTGAGGAAGCTCTTCGAGACGAAGCTTGGGTACTAGCCATGCAAGAGGAGCTGAATCAATTTACTAGGAATCAAGTTTGGTCTTTAGTTCTGAAACCCCATAAGAAATCCATCATAAGAACCAGATGGGTCTTTAAGAATAAGTTAGACGAATCAGAAAAAGTGAGTTGAAATAAGGCTAGATTAGTAGCACAAGGCTATAATCAGCAAGAAGGAATAGACTACAATGAGACATATGCTCCAGTAGCAAGACTTGAAGCCATCAGGATATTACTGGCATATGCGGTTTGTCATAATATAAAGCTGTTTCAGATGGATGTGAAGAGTGCCTTTCTGAATGGTTTTATAGACGAAGAAGTGTATGTTAAGCAACCACCTGGTTTTGAGGATGTCAAGAATCCAGACCATGTCTATAGACTTCATAAAGCCTTATACGGCCTGAAGCAAGCTCCTAGAGCTTGGTATGATCATCTGAGTACTTTTTTCTTAGAAAATGACTTTACTAGAGGTCAAGTTGATAAGACGCTCTTTAGGAAGAATTATGAGAATGAATTCATTATAGTACAGATTTATGTTGATGACATTATTTTTGGTGCTACTTCAAAGAAATTATGCATGAAGTTTGAGTGTCTAATGAAAAATGAATTTGAAATGAGCATGATGGGTGAGTTAAAGTTCTTTCTTGGGTTGCAAGTTAAGCAGACCGAAGAGAAGATCTTTATCCATCAATAAAAGTATTTGAAAGAATTGTTGATTAAGTTTGATATGCAAAATGTGAGGTCAATGACTACTCCGATGCATCCTTCAAACCCTTTGTCGAAAGATGAAAATAGTAAGAAGGTGGATCAAACCCTGTATAGAGGGATGATTGGTTCTTTACTGTATCTTACAACTAGTAGACCTGATATTTTGTTCAGTGTATGCTTGTGTGCAAGGTTTCAGGCCGATCCTAGAGAGTCTCATTATATTGCTGTTAAGAGGATTATGAGATATCTCGCAGGTACTACTGATCTTTGCTTAATGTTTGAGAAAGGTAAAGATTTCAGGATAATCTGATATTGCGACACACACTATGCCGGAGATAAAATCGAAAGAAAGAGCACAAGTGGAGAATGTCACTTCCTTGGCGCTAACCTAGTCTCCTGGTCAAGCAAGAGACAAAGTTTGATTGCTCTATCAACTGCCGAAGCAGAGTATATAGCTGCTGCAAGCTGTTGTTCACAAACGTTGTGGATCAAATATCAACTTGAAGACTATTCAGTTCAAGAAGAGGAGATTCCAATCTACTGTGACAACACCAGTGCAATCAATCTGTCAAAGAATCCGATCCAGCATTCAAGAGTGAAACACATTGAAATCAGACATCACTTCTTGAGAGACTACGTTCAGAAGAAGGTGATTAAGCTACAATTCGTTGAAACAGAGCATCAGTGGGAAGACATCTTCACTAAACCATTAAGTGAAGAACAGTTCCAGAAGATCAGACGTAACCTTAACAAGGTTATGTTAAGCGAACAGTCAGACTAAAGGGACATCAAAGTTAACGGCGTTAGAAACAGTGAGTTACAGCTGGTAACTTCTCTAACAAGGAAGTTTTGGAGGGAAACGCTTCATGATCTTTAGAATCCCGACGATTCTAGGGCACGCGTGATAAGACCTTTCAAGTAGCCTGAAGTTGATATCATTACGGTTACTCTCATCTCTAGACGGCTCATCTTACTCTCAAAATTCTCTCAATCATCCTACCCTAGAAGAAAAGCTTACCAGAATCAGTGTTCGTTCTGAGACAATGGAGGCAGCTATGATATTCGGAAGACATGTAGATTTCGAGTCACTAAGGAGGGAGGGTATGGACGTAGAACCTGAGATTGAAAGAGCTGGTTGGAGGAACTTCTTCCAGGTACGAGAACCAGTATACACCAATGAGGTATTCGACTTTTGGAAGAACGCTCAACTTGTAAACAACACTATCATATCCTTAGTAGACGGTATATTTGTTGTTGTGACTAAGGAATTGATAAGGAAGGTGACCGAGTGTCCATCGGTTGGTGAGACTCTGTCAACCAAGGCTAAATGGATGACAATGGTCAATATGGAGGAAGAAGATGTAAGCAAACAGTTGTATGGAGTGAACGACCCTTCAGAGAGGAAGACTTCGAATCTAGTCCCAAAAGCTACGGTTCTTCATGCGATTCTATTTAGTTGCATCTTACCCAGAGCAGGTTCCAGACATTTGGTGACTACTCTGGATGAACAATGTCTGTTCTACCTGCTAAATCGCAATCCTATTGATTTACCCTTCTTAATCTTTCATTATATGATTAAGGGGATGAAGGATACTAATAGATATCCTTACGACATGCTTCTCACAAGGATTTTTAAGGAATTCGGAGTCCTTCTTCACAGGGGAAATAGAAGGATTGTACTAGTGAAGAGTACTATTGACTCAATCACCATACGACGAATGGGTCTGAGGACAGTGGTTCAGGAAGATGCAGACTCTTCAAGAAGAACTAGAACTGAGGGGGAGCGGTTTTTAAAGTATTCTCCAGCAACAAGTTCTAGATCTCATGGAAATGTGAGTATGCCAATACAACAAAGGAGAAGATCAAATAAAAGGCCCTTGATAAAACTGGCATGTCCCAGAGAAGAGTATGATATTGCTCTAAGGACAGACGTTGGTGCGACTAAAAGAAAAGGAGATAATCTTTTGGGGGAGATCACTAAGAAAGCAAAAAGATCACCTAGGATTCGAACCTTAAGACAACAAGAAGAAAGAAGAACCAGAAAGCAGGAACAAGAAGAAGCTTCTGGATCCAGCGCACCAAGGGGCAAAGGTGACAAGATCTCTCGTCTCAATTTTGGAGGAAGAATCAGCCAAACAGAGCAAGGAGACTGAGAAGAAAAGAAAATTGGAGACTGAGACACAGAAGTCTCAAGTGAAGAAAACCCCAAGAATAAAGGCTAAAGTAGTTAGTCGAAGGAGGAGTTTGTCTACTCCTGTAGAAGGTAATCAGGAGAAGATTACTCCCATTGTTGAACAATCAAAGGAACCAGTGGAGCCTAGCCTAGTTCAGTCTACTTCTGTGGATAAGCAACAAGAGTTCACAGCAGATTTGAGCTCAACTCAAGAACCACTAGAGAAGTCCAATGAATCTGGTATGATCATTCATAACTACTCTCAAATTTTGAGGAGAGACAAGTTGCAAATCAGAATGGTCGAAGTTGTTACCAGGAGGAGGACTGCTATCGCTATTTGTGAACAACCGAGGAAGAAGGTAATGGCTATTATACAACCTATCTTGATGAATAATGATACATGGAATTTGTTGAAAGAAGATGAAAAGATTTTCTACGATGTTCTGAGGGATGCCGCGACAAAACCATACCCTACAGAAATGACTAGAAGACCATGTACGATGTATCCGATTTCTGCGAAGACAGTAATAAAGGTTGTACCAGATATTCAGCCGAGATACCCTCTGGATATGAATAAAAGGAAACAGAAGCTATATCTAGATGAAGATAGAAATGATCTATCCGCAGATCAAATTGAAGAAGAAGTGCGGAAAATTAATGAGGCATGCGCTTCTAAAGAAAATCCAGACGGAGCTAGTTGTAGCTATTCTGATAAGAAAGAAGACTGTCCAGTAAGGGGAAGATTACGCACAGGGACCTTCATTGAATCCCTGGTACAGACAGTTCTGCGTATTAGACCTTTATCTAATACACTGTCTATTGAGGCTGAAGGCATACCCCTGCAAGGAAGACAACTACTTATGCTACCTGTTCCGTATGATCTAGATATTCCTGAATCTAGAACATTTATTCGTCCACCTACTGTTGAGATTAATGAAGAATACATTCTATCCTCAGATGCTTATACTACGACAACTCCCTTCTCATCATCCTCAGAAGATAATGATCAACCCTCTTTACCAGTTGACTCTCAAGAAGAAATCAGCCAACTACGTGGTGAAGTCAACGAGATAAAGGAGATGATGAATGAGATGAAGAAGATGATGGCAGAATTAATAAAGAGTCATCGTTGATGATCATTTTTTACCATAACAAATTGGGGGAGAAGAGAATAATTGAAGGCAACAGAAGAAAATGAAGAAGAGAATGGAAGACAACAACAATAGGTGTGACTGAAGGAGCTTCAGAAGAAGGAGAAGTCTTTTTACGATAAGTTTTTTTTTATACATTGTATTTTGTTTTCTTGTTTGTATATAATTTGTTATCATCAAAAAGGGGGAGAATGTTAAGTCAAAATGACTTTACTTAGATATAATTTTGATGAATAACAATGAGCAAAATAAAAGAAACATAAAAGCGAGGCAATGTCTGAGACGAAGCAAAGCGGCACGAAGTTATACTGAATAAAAGCAACACGAGACGCAGACGCACAATATAGACGTAGACAAAGAACGTAGAAGAAATAAATGAGCGCAGACACAAAATAAACACGAGGCGAAGCAACGCAGATGCAAAAGAGAAATATGAACCTACGCGAAGACGCAATCGGAGAAGCAGATTTAGGAAGCAAAAGCGGAGAAATGCAGAAGAAGAGCAAAGCAGAAAAACAGACGCAGACGCGAATAGAAAAACAGATGCAGAAGAAGAATTGAATAAGCAGACGCAAGAGTCGGTTCGAGTTAGTTACAGAACTCAACTGATTAACCGTTTCTGTTAAAGAATCAAGAAACAAGAATCAAGAAGCAGTTGGAGACGAAGGCTATAAATACAAGTCGAAGTCGAAGATTGCAAAGTTAGTCAAAAAATTAGTTGAAATGTGAGCTGAATTACATTTACGTAATCATAAAAGTATTCTGTGCAAATTAGCTGAGAGCTATTCTTACTGTAACAAAGTGTTCAAACACTTATCTGTGAGAAAGTAGTACAGATAGCCTGCAGAGGCTAAGTATGAAAGAATACTGATTGTAGAGACCTGAAGAGGCTCGGAGAAAAGAATACTTGTAGAAGTTGAAGAGATAGTGAAAATCTCAGAAAGAACTCTAAGGACTGGACGTAGCCCATAGTTTGGGGAGAACCAGGATAAATCGCTGTGTCAACTACTCTACTCTATCTCTCTTTTAGATTCAAGTTTTATCTTTACTTAGTTTAAAAACAAAGTTTTCAATTAATCAGAATCTATCAAAGTTCTGTAAAAGAATTTTATTTTCTAACAAACATTTTTGAAAGAATTTTCAAAAAGGAGAATACACAATTCAACCCCCCTTCTTGTGCATTCTTATATCGTTTTCTCAGTATTGTATTAACGTGTGATTCACTTCAGTATGTACTTTGATTTTGGGAGTATCTGAGAAAAACACGTGGTGTGGATCGATATTGAAGTTGGTGTTGCGTATAAGGACGAAGCCAAAGGTAATAAAGACGCGAAGTTTAGTATAATTTGGTAATGTCCCATAAAGGCGATAGTATGGTGAGTCATTGGCTAGGATTTTTGTGGGCATCCGATTAATTAAGTATGCTGCCGTTGAAAAAGCATAAGATCAAAAAATCAGAGGTAAATTAGCACTATATAAAAGGGCCAAACCTGTCTCCACAATGTGGTGATGGCGACGTTCAGAGGTAGCATTATGTTCAGGTGTATGAGGAGGGGTAAGAAAATGTGAGATGCCATGTTCGGAAAAAAAAGATCAAAGATGAATAAATTCCCCACCATTATCGGAATAGAAAGAAACAATAGTTTTGTGAAAGAATTTTTCCACAGTCTTTTTAAATTTAGGAAAAATAATAGAGACTTCAGATTTACGTTTGAGGGGAAAGAACCACATATATTTTGTAAAATGGTCAACAAAGATCAAATAATATTGATAGCCATCAATCGAGTTTATCGGAGATGGACCCCAAACATCAGAGTAAACAAATTCCAAAGGGGCAGTACTAATTATTGAAGACTGATAAAAAAGAAATTTACGCATTTTATTGCATTTGCAAGAATCACAAAAAAGGATTTATTCAATGAAGGAGGTTTGTCTAAAAACTTTAAAACATGGCGAAGAGATGTAGTGGAAGGATGACCGAGACGACGATGCCATTGTAGAGCAATAGAGGTAGAAAGAGTACGAAGTTGTGGTTTGGTGGATGACAAAAACGAGGTGGAGCTGGGCCAAGGATACACACCATCTTTAGGTTTCCCTGCTAGTAGAGGTGCCCCCATGCTCCAGTCCTTCACAACAAAAAATATGGGTGAGAATTCAACGGAAACATCATTATCAGCACATAATTGAAAAAAAGAAACAAGGTTCTTTTACATTTTTGGTACATAAAAAACATTAGAAAGAGTAATAGGTCGAGTAGAGGTGGAGCGAGTAGTGGAGCCCGTATGTGTAATGGTGTGAGTTTTACCATCACCAAGCATAACATCTTCACTACCATCATATTCAGAACAAAGGGACAAATTTTGAAGATCCTATGTAACATGATGAGAAGCTCCAGAATCTACAAGCCAAGTTGTGTCTTGGTGGGAGCCTTGAGAAGTAAAATTAACCTTTGGCGATAAGGATGGACGGTTTGAGGTAGTGTTGATGTTGCCATTGTTTCCAGTAACAAGAGATAGAATAGCTTGAAGTTTTCGACATTGCTTCACATGATGGCCAAGTTTATCACATAGCTGACATGTTACCCGAGGTCGATTTGAAGTGGAATCGGAGTTGTTATTTGTAGGTCCGCGGAAATTAAATCTGCAGAAATTGTTTGGACCTCCAAAAATGCGATGGTTTTAATGCCCAAAATTTTTTTTGGTGTTGTTTGAAGGAGGTTTTGTTGTGAAATTGGCAGTGATGAGACTTGTATTTCCAGAACAATTTAGACGTTGTTCAACATCAAGAAGCTTCTCATGAAGTTCATCAAAAGAGACAGAGGTCTCTCGAGCACGCAAAGCTGATGCAATGGTATCATAGTCAGATGGAAGACCATGGAGAACATGAAGAAAAATTTCATCAGCTGGGATTTGAACACCAACAACACCCAAAGTGGAGCAGATCTGTTTGATTTTCTGCATATATGCTGTAATGGACAGAGTTCCTTTTTGTGTGTTGTCTAGGGACTCTCGAAGGCTCATAAGTTTAACACGAGAAGGTTTAACATAGGTATTTGTTAAAACTTTCCATAGATCAAAAGTGGTTTTTGCATTAGTCATAAAAGGGATAATATCAGGAGATAGGGAAGCAATAATAGCACTTCGAAGAAGATTATCTTGTCGAATGTATAAGAAAGAGGCAGCAACAGGTGGTGGAGTTTCAATGTATTTCAGAAAATCATATCCTATAAGAATGGTTTCCTATTGATAAAACCAGGAATGGTAGTTGTCTGATGTGAGTTTGATTGGTGCCTGATTTGAAGGATTAATAAAGATGAGTTGATCGCAATTTACAATGGGTAGAGTTGTATTTTGGTTGTGAGAAGAAGAGAATGAGTGGTCAGGTGTTTGATGAGTGGAAAAGGAGATTAGGTTGGTTTTGGCATCTTTTGGATTGGAGTTCATGTTGAGAAAGAACGACGAAGAACAGAGAAAAAAAATTGCAGAGAAAAAAACAGTATGTGTGCTGTGAGGCCAAGAGTATCTCTGATACCATAAAAGATAATAGGAATTAGGTGAAATCCACACTTGTATTAACATATCAGTAGCCAATTTATATAGATGGAGAAAACAAAAATAGGAAAGTATATCAATTACACAGGCTGTTAGATAAAGAGAAAAGAGGAAACGAAATCATATTCCTAATTACAATATTCTATTATGATTTGTTTCCCTAATGGTTATTTCTTTATCTTTTCCATCTAACCATCAAAGCTATTTTCATTCCCTTATGGGAAGGGAGACAACTTAGGCTACAGGCAACAAAACCATTACTCCACCACCTCTAACCTTGTCTCTTGTTAGCTTCAGTTAAGGTAAACAAGTTCATTCATAAGCATCTTACCATACACCCTTGGCTTCTCCTTCTAGACTTACCACCTTGGCACCTTGTTATAATCCTTCCTCATCCCTTACAAACAAAATCACTGATGTTATCTCTCATTCACATCATACTCTTTCTTCTCCTTAGCATACCATTAGTAACGTGGTCAACTCTCCCCTCCCCTTACCTCTTATGCATTCAGTTGTGGTAAAGATATATCATAAACTTCTCCACTACTTGTGCAAACAGCTAAGATTGCTTTTGGTTCCTTCTTAGCTCCTTCACCTCCCATCCTTTCAAAGCTTGAAATCAAGTTGTAGGAATAAAGATAAACTTATCCCTCGTACAAGGGACTCAACATCCTCTCGCATCTCTCCATGATTGAAAGTTCTTAAAACAGGTGTTGCTAAATGCAGAATGATGTTATTTGGTTATTTCTTAGACAAAAGACCTTCTTTTCATCGTATTAAGATTAATGTTGAGGCTGATAAGGTTTAATGGGATTTAGAGCAAATTTTTATTACAAAGGAAGACTGTTTTCTCTTTAAGTTTAATGATGCGCCCAGAATGTTGAATGGTTTGGATCAGGACCTTTCGTATTGAAAGATAAAGCCTATATTCCTCCTTAAAAGGAAAACCTAGGATATCCAAAAAAAAACACACCTATATGAGTTTATTTTCATAATGTTCCTATTGAGTATTATTTAATACTTTTGATTACCTAATTAGCTCTATAGGCAAACTTGTTTATCTTAATGAACATACAACTAGCTTGATAAGAGTAGGATATGCTAAGGTTTGTGTAAAAATGGAGAAGAAAATGGAAATACTTGGTAGTCTAAGTATCCAGATACTTGATAAAGAAAGGGTTTTGATGACCTTAAAAATAACACTATCTTATCCTATAAATCAATTCAGATACCAATACTTTTATAAATATTTTTTCAATACTAAATTCACATAAAAATTTCCTATTTGATTTATAAATTGATAAAATAATATCGATTGACAAATATGTAGGGATGACAATGGGTTAACTTATAGATGGTCGTTAAATTTTTAAAATAATTTTTAAAATTAAAATATAAATCAACATTTTCTTCAAAATATAAATTAAATGATATTATTTTATTTAGAAGAATTAGACCTCAAACTAGTCTAGGATTGACTATAAATTAGCTTATTAAAACACTTAAATTTGAACTCATGGGTCGATCTATTGCAATCTTTACAAATATACTAAGAACCTATTTGCCAAATCAAATATCCATCGAGAATCTTATTTAAATGAGTTAGACATTATTATGAAAATTTTATTCAATAATTTAAATGCGCGTTGATCTAAATAGTCATTATTTAAGTTTTATTTTTAATCTTATTACCAAAAGATAGATAAAGTCAGGCCTGCACAAGTATATACAATTTCATGTTCTTTGGGAATTGGACATAATAATTTCGATCTTCAAGTTGTTTCTGAAATCTGTATTGCGGCTGAAGATCCTCTATTCCATATACCCAATGCCTACTCTGTGCCGTCGAGCTAGTTGCAAACAGCAAAATAAGGAGCTTGATCACCGGTTCATGTGCCCAGTGCCTACCCTGTGTCAATAACACTACATGTGCAAAGATTACCATGAAGTAATGTATGAATGCAAACTTAATCGACAAATATGACAAAAGGTAGGCATTGAGCATATGGAATAGGTGATCAAGCTCGGTATATTACTGTTTGCAACTAGCTCGGCTCTTTTAACTCAACCATTGTTCTCCGGTAAACACTACATATGCAAATATTACCATGAAGTAACATATGAATACAAACTTAATCGACGAAATAACAACATTAACTCAACCCCCTTTGTTATTCTATCTGGAGGAACTGTAAGTAGATGCTAAAACCCAAAACATCTTCAACTTTCTTTCCCCTGTTCTCTATTCTTGAAACTATATTACAACCTCAAGCATGTTACACCCTTGGCAGAATATGTATAATGCCGTTAAACCAAACATATTTTTAATGCAAAATTCGGGTTTCAATCTACATCCCCGATCTAGATGCTCAGCATGGGCTTCGGCTAGTCGTGACTTCAAAATATCCAAATTAACCTGATCCAAAATACAAAAAAGCACAGCCAGTTCACAGTAAGTGGTCAGGTGGTGCATTTTATCATTATACAATACAAATGAAGTCTGATTGTGCAAAAAGCAAGTAAGCAGCCACAGACACCAATATTTAAAGCTATGCATCCAGGGCATCACTTTCCTGGGAGTCAGAGTAAGATACTTATACATAGAAAGCAGGACATACAACAAGGTCTTGGAAACCAACAAATCGCTACAAAAACAGCGGAGGTGGTAAAGCAATGTTTATTTATATAAACCACACCCTTAAGAGAGGTGATGCCATATAAACCCACTGTCCATCCAAATAATATATTCGGAATTGCAGCGTGATGGAGAGCATTGGATTGCGAAGACATAAATCAAAAGACTTCACTCTTACCACATATCTTCTATAAACATTATGGAAGTCAGTCTGGGAGACGAAAAAAGAAAGAAAGAAACATAGTTTGCAGAAGAAAATGAATTGAAATCACTTGCACACATCAAGTCCCACCAGCTTTTTATGCCAATTGCATTACGAGATGGTAAGAGATAGATTGTCATAAAATGAACCCCAATATATTGATGATTCAAAAGTACACAAAGTAACATTGGGGCAGCAGAACCTCATCGCCTTTGCTGAGTTGAAGTTCACATTGAGTGCAATATATCAGCTTATGGTCATCTTTCAGCTCCCCTTGCTTACAGATGGGACACCAGATTGCCTTGTGTACATAGAATCAATGTCAGAAAGTTTACCAATTTCATTTGTTCGAGGCTGAATAGATATTAGTAACAACACTGTTAAACCCTTATATATAAATCGATTCCTGATACTTCATCAAAGTTCTTAATTAGTTAACAATGTAATCACAAGGAAAGATAGATGGATCAACTGATGAGCATCAATTTCAAAGAATGAGAAAAACAAAGAAAATCATAAATCTATTCCTTTTCTTTCAACTTTTAATATGTGTCTATCGATGCATATTTGATGTCACACTTGAATTAACAATATCAAAAGTATAATTTTAGAAACAAATACGTAATCCCAAATCTTAAGCAGTTAACTACCACAGTTAAATTAACAAAACTTCTGCATTTCCGGAGCTTTTACCTGCTCATTGTTCAAATGCATGTGCTCAAAAACAGCAAGAGCCAAGTACTCATCTTCTTCGTCTTCCCAAGTTCCAGTATAGTTTTTGGGAACTGCATGAATCTAAACATTCAAACTCAAAAGGATGACTTTCTTAATCACTATATGCAAATGCACAGAGAGACACCAGGCACAATACTAAAGCTTAGCAATAAACCATGTACAGATTAGCTTTATATCCACATGTAATCATCTCATCGTGTTTGTGAGTGAACAGGTGTGTGTCTCCATATGCTTATCATTTTACCGGGATCAAAGTGATAGGAGGAAGTGGAAATCATCATTCTTTTGTCACCAAAGGAATAAATATGCGAACTTTAAATGAAGGAATTCCAATTATAGTCATGAAGGAAAAATCTCCAATACATGGTTGCTACGCTGAGACAGGCATGCTGATAACAAAGGTAGGTAAAATGTAACATCATGTCTAAATCTGCTAACATTAGTTCCCTATTAAAATCCCTTTATGCCTTGTAAAATTATCACCAACTCAATACTTACTTACCTTTACTAGTTGGCTCTGCTGTTAGATCATCATAGAAAATCTTCTGCATTTCCAGCAATATCTCTTCGCATTCACCTTGGTATGAATTATGAAGACCATCATACTCCCATAATATGTCCTTGAGCTCAGGGTTTGGAGTAGTTATTTTCGGAAAACTTTTCAAAGATGAGTCATCAAACTTTTTCAGTTCCTCAGAAACTATGTCCTTTAAAGCAGATTTGATAAAATCCTGAAAGCCAGGAAAAAGTTGAGGTAAATAACCTAGTAAAAAAGGTGGAGGGGAGTCCTTCAAATTGACACCAACCCTTCTACGATTATTAAGGTTCTTCTAAACCAAAGCGAAAGTAGCCTTATGTTTCCTTAACCTTATTACAAATAGAGTGAAGACATCATGGCCAAAATGAAGACAGAAGAACAGCAGAGCTCATAACAACAGTGTAGTGTATGCAGTGCAGGACCATGAACATCCAATCATTGAAAAACTAGGAAAGCAACTGAAAGACCAAATTCAGGACAACATACACAGAAAATAAACAACTTGACAAAGTTATCAATGCACAACAAGTAAGAAACAAATAGTGAGGGGAAAGAAGAATAAACAAAAAGGGAACCTTGTCATCGAGAGATTTAGCAGTAGCAGGTAATCTGAGTTTCCAGAGCAAGCGGGAACGGTCCTCGCGCACCCTTTTGCAGCAAATTTCCCTCAACTTGTGTTTCCAAGAAGGGAAATTGTTGAAATGGGTTTTGGTTTTAAGACAAGGGCGGGTAGGGGTTGGACGTTGATCATCCATTATTCCTTTTCTTTTATCAGCGAACGTCAGATGGCCGACGCCGGTGGCGGGAGGGAGTTTGGGTTGGGTTAGACCGGTCGGGCCGTTAGAATACATATGCATATATTTATATTTCATACGAAACAACGATTTCCACATAAAATAAAATTACGTATTAATTTGTAATTTAATTTTAGAATTATATATATATATATATATATATATATATATATATATATATATATATATATATATATATAAAACCCAAAACCCTACAAAACAAAACCTTCTTTCTGGAATCTCACTACCCTTATATCTTCTCCTTTCCATTCTCCATTTACTATCCTCCTAAGTAATTCTCTTATCCTCCCTTTCGCCACTCCCTCTTCTTCAGTCTGTTGCTTCTGCTTGTGTGTTTTAAGTCTGTTTGTTTTTGAATTCACTATCTGTTTCACTTTGTCTTCCATTCGAACAAATGGCTATTGGAGGAGAGTTGTAGGTCACTGTAAACACTGTGTTTTGAATTCTGGCTTCTTCTACATCATGTTTTCTTATTTTCTCCTTCTCTTGCTCTCTCTCTCTCTCTCTATTTCTTTTTTTTTCTCCCTCTTTTTTATGTTCCAGTGTTCTTTTTTCTTTTCATTTTGCTAGTTCTGTTTTGAAGTGGATTCTGATAATGAGTTGCTTGCTGTTGTCAGACTATGGCGATTTTGCTCCGTGGATTGAAGCATTAATTAGAGGGAGTGACAGAGAGGTGGAGAGACTATGGAGCTGAAGAGGAAATCGCCACTTCAGCTTCAAGCCCTAGAGAAGTTTTACGCCGGTTTTGTACTCTTGTCTTTCTTGAATTTTATTTTATCATGTTCTCTCTCATGAACAGTAGAGTCTTCACTTCCTGTATTTGTAAGTTATGATTTTATTGATCTTGTTTGGTTAGTGATTTTAAACTTTATTTTGTGCTGGAATTTTTTATTTCAGTTTCTTCACTGAGGTTGTTGCTTGTTTACTTAAATGACAATCAAATTATTTTGTTTTCTATTTTCTATTTTCTATTTTCCATTTTCTACTTTTTATTTTTGTTTTGAATGAGAGGTTTACTTGTGTAATATGTAATTTTCTAAGTTGGAATTGTTATTTGAAGCAGAGCATAGGTATCCGTCGCATAATGCTATTCAAGGTCTTGCTTCAATCTTGGGTTTGACATACAAGCAGGTTTGTGGATGGTTTGTTTCGAAGAGGAGGAGAGACAAAGGTAGAGATGTTTTACATCCTTACCCAAGCAACACACTCACAGATCATGAAACAAGATATACATTTTCAGTTTCATCTGCTGGTAGAGAGATTGTTAACTAACACTGTGCCGTAATTTGTGACACAGATCAGTCTAACAGTGTGCCGTAATTTGTGATACAGATCGGTCTAACACCACTTCATCCTCAAGGTATGACAAGTTAACACAGTTCAGGGACAGGCAGATGAAGAAGAGAAAAAACCAAATTCTTCTTCAGGATTTGTTGACTCCAGGCTACATATTGGGCAAGACTTTTCGCAAGGATGGTCCTCCTCTCGGTGTGGAGTTTGATACACTTCCCTCAATGACATCACCTGTTTGTAAAGGTATGAAATCAATGTCTCAAATTTATGACTTTTGCTTATCAAAAACTGTTTTATCTGAATATACATTTATTTACTTCACTATTGGAGAATTATAACTACAATGTTAAGAGGAGATCATAATTTGAAGATTATGGAAGATTTTCTTTTGTTTTGTTTATTAGTGGTCTTCCTTTTTTCAGTAATAAAAGAAGTTTACTAACATTTGACATTTACTTATAGTTTTATTTGAAAATTTCTATCACATTCTTCTTTTCATTTTTTTGTTATCTTTTATCTTTTCTTTAATGTGTACTGATACTCCTTTACTATTAGATTCCAGAAAATCTATTTCTTCTTGTCAAGAGAACCAAAAAGCAAAGAAAAGAAGACAGGTACTAGTGAAATGATGTCACTAATATTCCTTTCTCAACATGGCCACAACTCTCCTTCCTCTTTTTTGAGTATGCTTTTGAACGTCATTTTATGGTTGTCACTGTGTTGTCATTGTTTGTCAGAACTGCGTTGAGAATGCTTCCACGAAGAAACATGGTATAGGAAAAGGCTTGATGACAGTATGGCGTGCTGTAAATCCTAATGGTGGGGATTTACCTACTGACATCAACTTCTTTGATAGACAAATAAACGACGCTCACCCAGTATCAACTCCTGATTCACAAAAATTCCGGCAGAGCAAAAACCGACGACAAACAATCCCTCTAATGGTCAATCATATAATCTCAATTTCCTAATACATACTAGTTCTTTTGATGAATGATTGCACTTGCTTACATTTTAGGAAATATATGCAATTTTCCTTTTTTCAATTGATTTCTTGAAACATTTTGTTCATAGTTCTTGCATTTTTTTCCTATCAGACAAGGTTGAGAAAAAGAGCACTGAATGTGAGGAAGCCTTTTGTTAAAAGTAGAGAGGTAAGCATTTTATGGCATTAGGCAATTTAGATTTGGAGCTGTGAAGATGAATTGTTGGTTTTCTATAGGTGGGTTCTAAAAGGGGGACAATTCAAATGGAGCCCCGCAAGGAAAAATGTGAACTTGCTCTTGAAGGAGTGTTATTCCTGGAACGCCTCAAGCAATTTGAAGTGTTAGTAGATGATGAAGAATTGGAGCTGAGAGAGTTGCAAGCTGGACCAAATCCAACGAGTTGTTCTGATCATTGTTTTGCCAATGGATTGGATGGTTGTTTACTTTGCAAAGGTTTGTTTTGTTCTTTTTTACTTCTGACTGCATCTACCACCCTTTTACATTTGATTGTAAATGTGAATACTCAAGTTCCTTTCTCACTCTAATTTCCCAGATTTACTTCCCAAGTTTCCTCCTGATGTTGTTAAGATGAAGCCACCATTTACAATGCAGCCTTGGTATTCTTCCTTGGAGAGTGTCAAGAAACTTTTTAAGGTGTATTAATCTGAATAACTTTTTAGTGCTTTTTCCTTGCAACATTTGTGCATCTTGGGTAAATGATACTTGTGATTGTCTCATCTGATACTCATATATTGCCTGAGGCATCTTATCACAACCTTGAGTTATATCTGTGATGCAAAAAAACTAAGAGTTTACTAAAGAAATTAAAGAGCAAAAATTAGTCAATCAAAAGCTTTAATTTGTTGGCATGAAGATTGAGAGTTATGTTGATAAGAAAGACACCAATGGTTGAAATTTAGTTAATGCTAGGTTGCTTATTAGATAGGAAATAGTAGTAAGATATGTTATCCTAGTGGAAAATATGTTATTCTAGTTATCTAGGACTTAAATTTATAGAATTCTTATTAGATAGGGTTCGATTTTGTTTTAGATATTTTGGTTAGGAATCCCTTTACTACTAGGATAAGCGTTTTAAAAACTTTTTTATATATGTTTATTCAGCCTTTCAATAATGAGATCTTGAATTTTTTTTTATAAACTTGAGCTTCAATTAGAAGGGTTGATACTTTCTTCCAAGAGTGATTTTTAGATCCTAAGAGTTATTCATAGTTCCCTATCCTTTATTGCTTGTTTACCTCACTAAATTTTGGAATTTTTAACTTGAATTTCCAGGAACCAAAATCCTAAATTTTGGCTATATTAAACCTAAGATTCCGGCCATACCAAACACTAAAATAAACAATCAAATCTTAAAAATTCAGCTATTCCTAGATCTAAAATTCTATCATCCCAAGTTGAAACCTAACTTTCTTTTCTCAAAAAGAAAGTTGAAATTTAGACTTGAAATTTTAATTCAGTAACCCATATTTCCTAGTTTGTGTGAGTTTTAGCTGCTATTTATATTTCTTCTATTTTTCCTACATCAATTTGGTATTGGAGTTTTGATTCACAATGGCGACATATAGCGGAAGGGCATATAGAGCTCTAGAAATCAACTTTCATGTAACAACTCCTATAAGAAAGTTTGTTCTCCAACTTTTGGGCAGTTTAGACAACCTTGAAATTTGTGCCCCAAGATTCAAAAGTCCCACAAGAAATAATCATGGAAACCAACAACCCTTACTTGATGCTAACCATGGACAATGTGCTAATAAGCAAGATGAAGGGATTGATATTAATCAATGGCATGAAGTGCAAGGGAAAATCTGTTTTAAAAATCGTATGTTGATTTTTGATTCCTCAAATTTAATAGACATTGCCTCGAAGAAAGTGTAAACTGATTCAAGTTCTTGATGACATGGAGAGTTTGATAGTGGGAGATGAGCATGGGGTTAAAGATGAACACAAGTAGAAGGAAATGGATTCTATGACAAACTCTAAAGTTGAAACAATTAAATAATAAGTTGAAACACTTAAACAGCAAACTGAAACACTTGAACCATAGGCTGAAACACATGAACAACAAGTCAAAATACAAGAACAATAGGCTGATAAGATAGGACAACAGGTTGAAAAAATAGGACAACAAGCTAAAATAACAGAGCAGGAAACTGAAAAGATTAACTCACAAGTTTTAACTGTTTCAAAGCTTTTGGGTTCAAAACTTGATGATACCATTGATGTTGAGAAAACAAGAAATTAGGTTGATGAAGATTACGTTGTAGCGAGTGATGAAGGACAATTAGATTTGAATGAAGACGTGAATTTCACACAACATATGAGTAAAGGAGAAGCCGTTAGTGTACTTGCAAAGTCAACGTTTTGTAATGATAGCATGAAACAACAATATGTTCCTGATGCCTATGTGGCATAGAAGCCATGTGGTTTGTTATGAAACTATTTGCAAATACAATGGTCAAACATTATGATGATGTCCACATGCTAAGCTATTCTTCAAAGAGACTATACATCTCTATGGATTACCTTTAAACATTATTTCTAATTGTGATGTGAAGTTTGAGTTATTTATGGAGAATTCTATGAAAAATTAGTTTTCAAGTTCTTTCTATCCACAAATCAATGGATAAATAGAGGTAGTGAGTAGAAGCTTGGGGGACTTGTTAAGATGCTTGATCGAGGACACTGAATAATTGAGACCTAATTCTTCCTATGGATAGAAAGAATTTGCGTACAACAGTTTTATAAATAGGTCAACTTGTAAGAATCCTTTTGAGATAGTCTCGAGAATTCAACCAAGGAACATTAGTTAATGTTGAAGCTAAAGGTTTTTCACAACATGAGGGATATCTACGATGAGGTACGAGGAAAGATAACAACCAGTAACTTGACGTATTAATAACATTGGTAATCAACACCATCAATTGCTGAAATTTATCGGAAGGGATATGGCAATGGTGTCCAGAGCTTTTTAAAAAAGGAAAATACAAAAATCTTTTTCACAGGTGCTGCACCTTATAAGATCCTTAAGAAGATAGTTACTGAGGCTTATGTTTTGAAATTACGAAATGACACGGGAATTTTACCTATTTTTAAAGTTGTAAACTTAACTATTTATCGTTGTCATGGTGATACATAATATCCTTCTATAGCTTTGAGAATTTTAGCCATTTCTCATCTTAAAGAGGAGATAGAGGATGTTCTTGATAAACTGATTGTAGCCATAAGATTTGGTGGATATTTACAGTTTCGTGTCAAATGAAAAGGAAGATCAATTTTTAATAGCAGTCGGGTTTTAGAATTTGAATTTCAAAAGTTGAATATGAGCTTATATGATTAGTATTTGTTGCATTTTACGTTGAGGACAACTTCAGCCAAAGTGGGAACAATTTATGCAAAAGAACTAAGAGTTTATAAAAGAAATAAAAGAGGGTAAATTAATCACTCGCATGCTTTAATTTGGTGGGATGAAGAGGGGAGTTGAGGTGACAATAAAAACAAGGGTTAAAATTTAGTTTACGCTTGGTTTCTTAATTAGATTAGTAGTAGTAAGTTAGAAATGTTATCTTAGTTGTTTAAAATTTAAACTTATAGAATTCTTATTAAAATAAGACTCAAATTTGTGTTGGCTATTTTAATTAAGAATCCCTTTACTATTAGAACAAGGATTCTAACAACATTTCTATATATATGTATATTCAACCCTTCAATAATAAGGATTTTTTCTATAAACTTAAAGAGTTTTTAATTAAAGGTGTGATGCTTTTTTTAAGAGTAATTATTAGACCCTATGAGCGATCTCTAGTTTCCCACTTTATTACTTGTTTACCTCATTAAATTCCCGAACTTTTGTTTAACTCATTAAATTCCAGAACTTTTAACCTGAATTTCTAGCATCCAAAATCCTAAATTATACTCACATCAGACCTAAAATTCAAGCTATATTAAACCCTAAAATTATAACCTAAATTTTTATCAATCAAACCCTAGAAATCCAGCGATATCCAAATCTGAAATTCTAGTGTCCCAAGTTGAAATGTAGACCTGAAATCTGAATTTCTAGGAGCCTAACAACACTCAACTGCCCATTTCGTAGTTTATTTAAGTTTTAGTTACTAGTTGATATTTCTCCTATTTTTCCTACAGGAATCCATCTATTAATCATTGGAACACTCGCTGTTCAATGTAATCACATGATTTATGTTTGGCATATCCGTAGAGTTGTAGCCAATTTCAACATTGCAGTATGGTCCTAAATTTGCTTTAGAAGCAAGTTATTTGATTTTTTATCTTCTCTTTGTACAGATTTTATATCTTTCAGTGGTTAAATATGCTGCTAACTAAATGTGACGTTTGGTTTCCAGGCATTCCACTTTCTCTATACATATTGTGTTAATATTGATATATGTCCCTTCACTCTTGATGAGTTTGCTCAAGCATTCCATGAGAAGGTATATTCCTCATATCGGATTGTGTACTTATCTTGTATTTAACTGATATTTTTGCATCTATTGCAGTTAGTCATACTCAAACCTGTCTGTGTTGATTTATGTTTCTTTAAATGTATTTCAGGATTCTTTGTTGCTTGGAAAAATTCATGTGGCCCTTCTTAAATTTCTTATCTGCAATGTGGAAACAGAGATGAGTAGTGAATTCTTGCCTCATTCAAGCATATCTTGCAAATTTCTTGCACTACTCCACTCGGTGAGTACATAAAATGAACGATGCAAAATGACCACTCTTGATAGTAGGGCCTCTCCTCTTGAGGAAGTAGAGATTTTTTCTAGAATCTGAGAAAACTTAGTTTTATGATCATATGCATCCTTTTTTGTTTAGGAAACTGGGAAATAATTGAAATATGCCACCTTATTGATTTGAAGCCTAAAGCTACTGTGTATTTACTTTTTGAAATTTACACCCAGGTGATTTCCTAGTGTTGGTATATGACTGGTACATACTTGTTTGGAATCAGATGCTGTGCACACATGAATGCAGATGTATTTTATGTGGAAATGAATTACTTAGTGCTCCTTGATTTCCTTCCGTTTTGTGGATTGTTCATCGTCTGTATCTTTTTCAACTTTTACCCTAGTTTTCATGCCTCCTGAATTTGCAGTTTTATGATTATTAATTTGTCCTTTTACAGGTTGAAAATCAAAAATCCATTGTGGAGTTCTGGAAAAATTCTCTCAATCCTCTAACATGGTCAGAGATACTCCGTCAGATATTGGTTGCAGCAGGTTATGGTTCAAAGCAAGGTGCACTTCGTAGGGAAGGCATTAACAAGGTTAATAGTGTATCTTTATTTTATTTTCTTCTTTCAGTTCTCTAGATTTATTCAACAAATGATGATCTAAAAGTTGTAACTTGCTAATTCTAAAGAATCCTTGTGGAAAAGATCGGTGGAAGCAATGTAACATATTTAAATTCATAGGAAATGAGCCTCATGTTGAAGTATGGTCTCCGTCCCAGAACTTTGAAGGGTGAATTGTTTAGACTCCTGTCAGAGCAAGGAAATAGGGGGATGGCAGTTTCTGACCTAGCAAAGTCTTCTCAAGTAAGTTTCTAATGCTGAATAGAGAATCCAAACGGAGGAGAAATGTTCCTACTTCCTATTATTCTTTTACAACCTAGTGGTGACTTTTATCGATTTACTGATGTATGTTTATTATCTATTTTGAAGATTGCTGAGTTGAATCTTGCCAGCACAACTGACAGACTAGAACTATCTATATGCTCAACTCTTTCAAGTGATATTACTTTATTTGAGAAAATATCACCATCTACTTATCGTCTACGCATCAATGCTTCTATAGCAAGCAGTGGTTATCAGTCAGATATGGACTCTGGAAGTGTCCATGATGACTTTGATGATGATGGAACAAGTAACAGCAGTGACTCTGAGTATGATTCATCTAGTGCAAGAAAATCAAAGCAAAATAATTATCAGAAAAGTAAAAGTAATTCACTAATTGTTTACAATGAGATTGATGAGAGCCATCAAGGAGAGGTGTGGATGTTGGGACTTATGGAAGATGAATATTCCGATTTGAACATTGAAGAAAAGTTGAATGCTTTGGTGGCTTTGATTGACCTTCTCAGTGCTGGATCTAGCATTAGAAGAGAGGTAACACATGTATCCTGAGCTTGAACATCCTGAAATGTGACAAATCATGTTTCTGAGTTTAGGTTTTGGATGTGTTGAAGCTTATCTTTTCTAAGAAACAGATGTTTGAAAGGGGCTATTACATGACTTCTGGTGGTTTGGTAGTATTGTCTGTAGTTGGTCGATGAAATAAAAAGAAAATCAATCACCTATAATGAATATGGTTACACCTTAATTAATTATATGATACCTGGGATTAGGTTTTGCCAACTCTGAAAGTCAGTTCAACAAATTAGATTTCCCTAACTAGGTTTGGAATTAATTCATTTTAAATCTAATTCATTGAGTGTTATAAGCTATGGATTAAATGTGCTATTCTTTTTCCTGTGTTGCATTTTCCAAGGAGAAGCATAATGGCATTGTGTTCTGTTGTGATTATCCCTATAGCTTGGATTTTGACCAGACTGTACTTACCATTACACCTAGCGCATCATGCAATGCAATTTATTCCATTGCCTCCATTTTTATATGTTTATTTTCAATTTTATCCTCCAGATGAAGGTTTTGATGATTGTATATTTGATCCTTTTCCTTTCTCCTCCTCTTGTTATCATTGTCAGGACCCATCAAGAATCACTGAAGAATCTGCCCCTCGCATACATCACTATGGTTCTGGAGCTAAAATAAAGCGATCATCTTCAAACCAGAATAATTTGCCTAGGCCATCCTGGGATTACATTGGACAGACGAACAATGCAAAAGAAATACAGAGGTCATCTGGGTTCTTCCCAGTTGATTCTTCTGTGTCAATTTTAGATGGAAAGGACCAATTTCCTAGAAAAGATAAAGATGTAAATGAAAGTGGTTTTGAGGTGTATTTGCACCCTATGCAATCCATCTTTCTAGGGTCTGACCGTAGGTACAATAGTTATTGGCTATTCTTGGGTCCATGTGACGCACATGATCCTGGCCATAAGAGAGTGTATTTTGAATCTTCTGAAGATGGGCATTGGGAAGTGATTGATACCCAGGAGGTACTTTCGTAACCCCTTATAATTTGAATCCCTGTTTAATTTTAAACTTGTTTTGGGTTATAGAAACTTATTTTCTGCGATCTTACATTTGCTTTTTCAAACTACAGGCATTGCATTCCTTGTTATCGGTATTGGATGACAGAGGAAAACGGGAAGCTTTTCTTATTGAATCTCTGGAGAAGCGGGAACTTTTCCTATGCAAAGAGATGTCACGTGTAATTTCAAATGATGCCGAAATCAGGAACCTGACTCGATCAAGCCAGTCTGGATTGGAAATAGTTAGAGAAGATAGTTCTTCTCCAGTGTCTGATGTAGACAACAGCCTAAACCAGAGCTTGATAACAAATAGTTCTTTACCCCAATGTGGTGCAATTGTTCTTGAAGCAGGGAAGAATGGCGATCTAGAAAACCGGAATTGGAGCCATCTCCAAGAGTTTGATGCTTGGATATGGAATTCTTTTTACTGTAATCTAAATGCTGTTAGATATAGCAAAAAGTCTTATTTTGAGTCGCTTACCCGATGTGAAACCTGTCATGATTTGTTCTGGAGAGATGAAAAGCACTGCAGAATTTGCCATATGACATTTGAGCTAGACTTTGATCTTGAAGAGCGATACACTATCCATTCAGCGACTTGTAGGACAAAAGGAGATAGTGGAATGTTCCTGAAGCATAAAATTCTATCATCACAATTGCAGTCACTGAAAGCGGCAGTTCATGCAATTGAGGTTTGTTCAGTTCTCTGTTCTCTTGTTTGAATTGCACATCTCGTGCTCTTCCGTGAACATTCTTGTGCTTCAATTCAAGTATTTATGGAAGAGATACAGGATTATATCCTACCATGATAAGCGGTTAGATTGACTACGAGCCTATTTGACACCTTTCGAATGCCCTTTTGAGGACATCCAGTCACATTAGAAGTTTGACTTCTGGCATATTTCAAAATATGATAATCAAACCTGCTTAGATACCCTTGAGCCAAGTCTAAGAGCCGTTTGCCTTAGCAAGACACTGATCTTGTGGGAGCATATTGACCCATTGTTTATATTGCTAGCAATTTGCAATTATTATAATCTTTTGGTTGGTCAAAAGTAATTGACAGCAAAACAAAAGGAAATAAGGGTCTTCTTTGCTTTACTTTTTATATATATGTTTTGATTCTCTCATATCAAGCTGATGCAGAATTTCTTTTCTAGTAGTGGATCATATTACACCGTAAATTTACAATGTGATGTTTATCTCATGATTTCTTCTGTTAAATGCAGTCAGCTATGCCTGAGGATGGCTTGGTGGGTGCTTGGAGAATCTCAGCTCATAGGTTGTGGGTTAAACGGCTTCGCCGCACTTCATCTTTGGCAGAACTATTACAGGTTTCGTATCTGATGTTAGTTATGTATTTCAATCTATTAGTCAGTCTTGTAAGCATTTCTAATGCTTGTGATATCAATTTTAATACATATTAGGTTGTTGCTGATTTTGTTGCTGCATTGAATGAGGATTGGTTGTGTAAGTGCATCACGGCTGAAGGTTCTAGGACTTTTATGGAAGACATCGTCACATGCTTTCCATCTATGCCTCAAACGTCATCTGCACTAGCTGTCTGGTTGTTGAAATTGGATGAATTGATCTGTCCCTATTTGGAGAAGGTTCAACGCCAAAAGAAACAGGCAGGACCAAAGGTACAATTCTGTGATTTTAAATATCTCCTGACTTTGCTTTTCTTACATATTTAAATAATTCTTGTTTTCCTAAACTAGCTCAGACGTAGCTAGTATTTAAAATTGTAATAGATGCTTTTCGTTTTCCCAAAGATCTAAATGAAATACACTCTTAGTTGTTTCATGGGCAAAATTGACAGTAGTGTTCAGTGGTTGCTACCTTGTAGTTATGATAAAGAGTGCCTAATACATAATTTTTGCCTTGAAAATACAATTTACTGACTGATTTGAATGGTAGGTTTTGAGATTATCTCACATTCAAGAATCAGGAATTTTGTTTAAACAGTAGACTTCTAGCACGATCAACATGGTTTGCTTATTATGCGTATTGAATTCTCCACTATTCTTGCCACTGAACTCCCATTGAAACTTGAAGGTGCATATGCTTGATTACAGTTCGGGTAAACATCAGAACTGAAGTTGATCCGGGGCGTGCACAGACAGCCTTAATAAGCTACATCCAGGAAAGGATAGTGATGTGAATGTCAATTTCACTCATCATTGTTATCTTCACACCGATGATGTCCACGAAACAGTTACTGTTTTATCATTTTTGCAGTAATGAGGGAAATCATTGTGTCACAGTTGTAGGTCAGAATTGAAGAGGGTGAAGGCAGGGGATGGTTGTACAGAGAGGCGACTTTGGCTATCTATATTTTGTGTGTGTTGCTGTACCGATGCTGTTTAAGCAATTAGATTTGCAGCATTGAACTGAATATAGGTAATTCATATGAATACACCATAAACGTGTAACGGGGGTTTATCGTTTTCCAGTGGAAGAACACACCACACCATATAAACTGTCATTGTAAATTTAGCAATCCAGTTTTGGCAAGGGAAAATAAGCAATTACGGCGATGTCAACAAACAAGTTTACATATGTGAAATGAAAGATTATTCGCCAACGGCATGTTGGGTATGATATGCAGTTAACTGCAGTAACAGAATTGCCTACTGATGAATTGGCAAGTATGTTACAGACATGTCACCCCTCCATGAATGATGCTAACGCTTGACCTGGTTGTCCATATAGTCCATTGCACACGTGTATGGGTGTATCCCAATAATAATTCTACTTGTGTTTTAAATATGGTGTTTGCTTTTGTTATCTGCAAGTTTAATGAGAATACTTATTGGAGATGAGGATGAAGCTTACCTGCAAAGTGCAGTGTTGGTGTTTTGACAAGTTGTATAACATATTTAAATCTCAGAAGACTCTCATAAGCTCTTTAATACACCCATGATTATTCCTAAAACTCTTGTACTATATTATATGCAATAATAAAAAATACTCCTTTCTGTTTAAAATAAAAGTCGTTTGAGAGAGATGCACACTTATTAAGAAAACTAATGAAATGTTTAATATACATTTATTAATGACGCTATTCAAGTGAGAGAAATTGCATGTTAAACTGCCTTGAAAATGTAATCTGTGTAATCAAGATATGAGAGAAATTAAAGGATAATTTTAGAAGTAAAATTATAAACATGCATAAAACGTCACGAACGACTCTTATTTTAAATAATTAAAATTCTTCTAAAATGATATTCATTTTGAACAGGAAGGAGTAGTTATTAGAAACAAAATTGAATAGTTATTAAAAACAAAAGCTAATAATTACAATGACTAATAAAGGTAGCGTTGGTCGACCAATAAGTTGCATATTATCAAAAGACAATAGCGACTATACTATCATCCTACTTAGTCACTTTATCCATAACCTAACATTAGTTGTCTGAATTCCCGTATTGATCTACCAAACTTCTTGAAAAAGATTTTATAGAACTAGGATAATAGTCTTTCTAATAGTAAAAGATTTTAAGTAATGGGAGATTTTAGAAAATAATGAATAAGGTAGGAATGACAACAATACACATTTTTATTTTTCATATTAGATAGAAATGCATTATCTAAAGTTTTAATACTTTCAAATGCTCATGAAAATTTGGCACATTTACTTTTACATATGTTAACAATTTTCATAATGATATTGATGTTAATAATATTAATATTACTCTTGATGAACTTGATAATCAAGAATAGAGTACAAAGAAGAAGAATCAAAGGAAAATATAGCAATAAAGATCGTATGGGATGATTCAAGTGATTCTAAAACTAAATAATTGAATAATATAATGGATCACATGTGTTTATGACAAATAATAATGGGGTATCATCTAGCTCAAATTCCCTTAATGATAATGATTGTGTGATAATGATGATGGTTTTTCTTATGAAGAACTTGTTGGATGCCTAGAATAATGACTTTGAGAACAAAGAAATTATCTTTTAAGTATGAATAGGGTCAATTTTAGATACACTCATTATCTTTCAAGTATAAATAGGGTCAACTTTTAGATACTTAATTGAGAATAAGAAATTAAAATGTGATACATATGACATGATAGATTCTAAGTGTGTAGTTGTTTATAATAAAATTGATCATGATTTGTTGAATGAAAATGAGAAATTAAAGAAGGAGAACAATAACCTCAAAAATTCTTGTTAAAAGTTCAGTATGTGTAGTGAAAATTTTAATAGTATGCCTAGAACCTAAAAGATCTATAATTATATGCATATAATTGATTTTCTTATGAAATTGCATCATCCAATGCCAACACAAATTTCATAAGGGGAAAGTATTTACATGATGAACTTATTCCTAAATTATTATGTGAGCACGTTGATCTCCTAAATATGTACAAAAATCATACACTTATCTATTTTTTTAGGTCCTAAGAAAAATGAAAATTCTTTGTATTGATGCATATGTCATATTTTAAACTTAAAAGGTATAACATTAAAAGCAAAAACAGACATAATGCAATGACATCCCAAAAGAATATGCAACATTCTTCTCATTCATGGCATCCCAAAAGAATATGTGACATTCTTCTCATTCATAAAGGTCTCTTTATCATGAAAATAGTATGAAACAAGCTTACAATCATTATAGGTCCTATTATAAAAATAAAGACATGATATTGTTCTCATTCAATATAGGTCATATTTCTATCAAACAAGCATATTATTCTGCAATTCATAAGTAAGGCCTTTTCATCATATAAGGAGAACTTCTAATCTCTCACACATCCAAAAGAGAGAATTATATTACCCATATCACCCACCAAAACCTAAAAGTGTCTGTAAGCTATACTCTTTTAGATATTTGTCATATGTTAATAGCAATTTCAATTTCTATCATTTGAAATGTTATTTTTGTAGTGAGCAACATACTTATAGAGATAAAAATGATATAAGAATTAACTTCTAAGTAGCGATGCGTCATGTAGGCCTGAAGCCTAATCAGACATGAGGTGCATGACTTGAGTTTGAATTGACTTGACTATTTTTTAATTTAAAATTTAGAAAACAACATTATTTTCCCTAAAAATTTTAGGCTTGGAGCTAGGCAACTCAAACTAAAGCCTGGCTCGAAACCTGATTTTTTTTAAAAAAAAGTTTGAGCCCTTTCCAAAACCTAGCCAAACTAGGACAAATTTGTTGACTTCGAGCTAGACTAGATCAGACTCGAGCTTAATTACCAAGCCTAATGGCTCTAAGGACTTAAGTTTATATGGGTATCAAGAAAATATTGATTTATTTTTCTTGTAAGTCAATATCAAATGGTGTCAAATGAATATCAATAATTGGTATGACCTGCCTTGATATCCAATCATCATCATCATCATCAACACCCAGTTGAATTTAGCATCAATTCGAGGTCTGAGGAGGCTTAATAGTACACAGCCTTACCCCCACCTAAATAAAGAGGTTATTTCCGATAGACTCACACGTAAATGTGACATGAAGACATTATGAAAAAGTCAAATAAATATAAAAGATTAAAAAACTTTGAATAAAGTAATAATAAAATTAAAATAACATAATACTAGCTTAAAAAATAGACTACAAATCTTCAAATAAGAAATAAAATTATATCTTTAATAATTGATTTCAAAAGAAAATTCACCAAAAGCCCTTACATAAGCCAGATAAGGAAGTAGGTATCAAAATACCAATTATTAAACCAAGTGAGAAAGAAAAAAATGGTATACACTTGCTTTCATAATGCTAAATTTAAGCATATTGACTTGTCATAAATTTTTAGGGGTAGGAAGTATTGTTACATTTGTCTTTAGGGAGAAATATATATTGACCTTTAAATTGGTACATGAGCTATTTGAAATATGCTTATTTATTGAAAAGTACTTTGCATGTACTCTTTGGCCATGTGGAGAGGTTTTAAAAAGAGGAAGATGAAGTTAATTATTTTTCTCTTTTGATGCTTATAAATTTATAAATTATATATCTTCTTTAATTTTGATGAAGGGAAGAGAATGCGATATCTAAACTTGATCATTTATGATGAATAAATTAAAGGGAACATGTATTACATATTACTTTAATATAAGAGGAGCTTACTAAATATATTTTATTTTTCATAATATCAAAAAATATTTTTTCATTTAAAGTGGAAGATTGTTGAATCAAGTGATGTTTCAACTTATGATTTTGATAATAATAACACATTATACTACTGGTTTTTATCCTTGGTGATATTAGTAAGTTAACATGTAAAATATCAAGTTTAATATAAAGATAAAGTGAGCAAAAGAGTTAATTGACACAATTGAGCAATCAAAGGATAAAGAAAATGAGCAAAGTGAAGCATATATGCAACTTAGGAGAGTTTTAAAGGAATTCAACTAAAAATCAAGAAAAAGAGGAATCAAATATATCAAGTTATGAGCAAATTATTATAATCCCTTTTGTAACATTATCTTTGTCATTTCAATATCTAGGACTTAATCATTGCATGTTCTTTTTTACTTAGGGAACATTACATACACTTTATCATAATCAAGAGAAAATTTGAGAAGATTTTCAAAAAATCCTCTTGATGAATCAAAATATTTTTGAAAATTTTGGGAATAAGTTTTTAAAAATGTTTTTGTAAAACGAGGGTTCTTTGATCTTTAAAAGAATTGAAAAATTTTTGAAAAATTATTTCAAGATATTTGATCTACCAATATGGGGATTTAGGTTACTAGCTTTAGAGTTTTATATAAACTAGCCAACTATTCTGGCAATATACTCAATCAATATCTTTTGATAACATGTACCATGAGTTTACGACCATATTGGTCAACTAATGTGCCAAAATGATAGATTAATGCTACTATTATGAGTTATATATTGTGTAATAATTGCAATTGGTGAAATTGCTAGAGATACATATTGTGAGGGTTCCTCTTAACTTTTAACAAGATTTGTAAAGGGTTACTCTTCATTGTGAAAAGCAGATGTTGTATGGAAGGTTTCTCTTCATCCATTGAACAAAGAAGATATGCAATTCCAGTTGAACTTTAAGAAATGGATATACACTAAGGATTATTTAGTTGAACTATTATAAATCAGTTTTTTATCTCTCTTTCCTTAGTCTCTTTAATTATTAATGTAATTACTTTATGATTACCATATATGAATTTTCATGATCATTCATTTGAATAAGCAATTTATTTGTTAGTTTTAAATAGGATAAAAGTTAATACACATAATTCACTCACCTCTTATGTGCCATTATGGTCCAACATATTCATCTTGTCTATATGAAAACCTAACATATATATTATTGAGTTAAATATTTTTTATGAGAGGATAAATAATATGGTCTAGAAATGAGACTTCCTTTGTAATGTTTAGTAGTTCTTACATATATATATATATATATATATATATATATATATATATATATATATATATATATATATATATATATATATATATATATACATATACATATATATATATATATATATATATATATATATATATATATATATATATATATATATATATATATATATATATATATATATATATATATATATATATATATATATATATATATATATATACATATATATATATATATATATATATATATATATATATATATATATATATATATATATATATATATATATATATATATATATATATATATATATATATATATATATATATATATATATATATATATATACTCGATATATGTTAAGTGTGGACTCCCATCACGTTGCAATATCTACTCAAATTCTTACACTTTTCAATATTCAAATTAATTATTGACCAAACAACTTGATTATTCATATTCTACATATGTAATCTAAAGAAATATCATAGAACTATACATAAATCAAATGAATCATTTTAATCACAAGCATTGAGCATTCTACATATATTAATGGTATGCATCAACTTGAACAATTTCAATTCAAGTAGATAATTTTACATTATAAATTAAATTATTAACACATGTTACTATCCAAAATAGTTAGCACAAGTTCTAACACAAGGTATAATGAAAATTTATACAAATTGTTTTAATAATAATAATTAACATTAAATTTATGGCATCTTCTAAAATTAAATCACACTATGGAATCAATTTTAAAATAATACTCCTAGTTCTTAAGCTTAGTCCTCTAAGAAACTAATTTTCTAATGGCCCTTTGCTTAAATTTTTTCTTCATATATTAGAATTATATAGGACTAATTAATGACTAAAGTTGACTATGATTGAATTTGAATAAATAATATTTGTCTAATTATTGATCTCTTATTAAATGAAATCGATATTATTAAGTTCTATAGGTTATATTGTTTGGTTAAGAAATAGGCACTAGTGTTCACCTCAAATTAACTTTAGGCTAAGAGTTTAATTTCGTAATAAAATTTTGATTGATTACTAATTTATTTTCTTGATCTCTTATACATTTCAAATTTAGGATTTGAAACTTTAGTAAATTTCATATATTAGAAGAACATATAATATTAGGATACATAGAGAAGTTGATGTAAAATATAACATAAAAAGAAACAATTTCCACTTATTTGTGCGAAGTTATTTTTTATTGTTGCAATCCTAAAGTTAAAATGAATTGATAGCCTAAGCATTGGATAACTTCAATGGATAATAGAGTTGACTTGAACTAATATATGTATCCCCTTCACTTAGTCTTGGTGCTGACTAAGCATCATAAGTTGAAAGTGAAAATCCCATAGTACAAATCAAAATATGAATATAACATCAATTTAAATCATGAGCAACTAAGTGTCTAACATGTACACAATGTGGTGGTGGTGTAAATTATATAATATTTGAAACTGAATTGAAATATTATTTTACCCTATTATTTCCTTTTTCAAAATATAATTTGCAAGTCATAAATTTACTCATGTTTTGGCAATAAGATATTATTGGTTATGATTCACATTGTTCTCTCACTCTCTTCTTCTTTGGTATTCTCAAGAAAAATCTTCACAAGTGGTGGTTTTACTGGTATTTGTCCAATAAATGGTCAGGTATCTAGATATTGAATTCTACTAATATATTCTTTAAATTTGTCTTTCCTATGGTAAATTTCACCATGTGCATAGCAATAAGAGATTTTTTGAAACATCCCATAATTTGTAACTACAACTACTGATCCTTAGCTTAATAGTACAGGTGACTGATCTTTATAGACTTTATTCTTATCATTGTTGTTTTAAGTAGCTAGACACAATACTCTAGTATGCATATTTTCTTTTAATTTCTTCCTAATTCTCCATTCTAAGTCACTAGCTCACTTTTTATCCATGATTATGTTTACTTGCAGCCTCTTCATAGAATATTTTTTAATTTCTTCAAACATAGAAATAATTTCCTTATTTTTAGATCCTCTAATGTTTTCATTAAATAGATTATTTTCAATATTTTTACATTTGACTTCAATTTTTAGGAATTCCTTACATCTTTCTAAAGGTACTTCTAAGAAGTCCTTACATACATTTTGTGATTTGTCCTTCAACTTTTATAACTTATTTTCATTTAAGGTTCATTGGTACTCTTAACAATAACTCAAAACAATTTAGACATCTTCAAAACCCTATGCACTCTTCCCTCTTTGAAAAATATATCTTGCACAAAACATGTGTTCCATCTTTGGAAGAATCTCCTTAATAGCTTGCAATAATCAATAATTGAAAATTGATAAATGATTATTTAACTATAATTATAAACCAATATTTAATGTATTTTTTTTATTTAATAGTTTTATAGTATTTTTGGTACATAATTGTCTTTAAGTGCATTTGTAGGTAATAATTGCCTTCTTGGACCAAAAGAAGAAGAATTCAGATGAAATCGTGGCATGGAACAAAGAATTGAAGCAACTTAGACCTACATGACCATGTACAATGATCGTGTACAATGACTGTGTAACTCTCTGTAAATGTGTGAGATTTGAACAACGTTGTTTTTGATCGAGCAAAGTTGCACGCTAGTGTATATTGATATACACAACTGCGTATGTTGTCCATGTAAGTCTCTGTGTCTAAGTAAAATCATGAATTCAGATATTTTTGGACATACACGATCACTCACACTCTCATGTATATTAACCTTGTATATCCCAAAAATCTTAGTTTTAACTATAAAAGGATGTGAGCAAAGGTAAAATAGGAGAAGCTGAGTTTTAGAGAGTTTTAAGTCATAAAGAACATAGAGAGCGATAATTCTAATCAGAGGACAAGAAAAACATGAAGAGTATGTCAAGATCCAAGAGATAACAAAATCCAATCTAGTTTTGCAAGAAGATCCATTAGAAGAAAAAGGGAGATTTAGAATTATGATTTCTTTATTTTCTATTAGTTCTTTTGCAAGTTTATCGTTGGTTTTATTTTATATGAGTAGGAACTATTTTTTTAAGTGCCTAGGTATGATGAACCTTATGTTGTGAAAAAAATGTGATTTGATCTTTTATTTAATGCAATTTTATTGATTGATTTATTACGATTCAATTATGTGTTTTATTTTGTTCTAATATATTTGGAATATTAGTTTATGATATGATTGAAATTGAGAAATCCTTTTGTACAAACAAGTCTACCATAATTAGAAGGAGTTGTATACAAACTTAGAAATAAGATGACATAAATCCTCTGATTAGGGTCAAATATAATAATAAAAGTCATAAATCGATAATGCAATCCTAGGGGTTTTAACTAGAAAGATTTTTGTTAATCAACTCATGAAATAGTTGTTAGTAGTCTTGAGAAAGATATTAACATAAGATAGAAATTTCTACAGTCTAATAATCAATAATATAATACCATGATAAAGGATTAATATTTAAGGATTCTTAGGAGCATTCATTACCTAGACATTATTATTTGATATTGACTTTTCTTAATATTCCCTTGTTTTGCGATCATTATTGTTTAAATATTAGTTTATTTGTTTAGTTTAATTTTAATTAAACCCACTATCTGAATCAACAGTTAGATAATAAAAGGGTAATTACTAGTACTTACAATCCTTATGAGATTAGTCCATACTTTCTTATGCTAGCTACAACTATGCCGTGCACTTGTAATTTTTAACTTTGATAATTTCTTATAAATGTATAAAGCATCAATCATGTTTTTTACACCGTTGCTGGGGATTAGTAATATTAGAAAAAGCTTAGCTTTTATTAATCTAGCCATTTTTACTTTATTCGATATTATTTTTATTTTTAATTTGTTTTATTTGATTGACTCGTTAGTTTTATTTTTTCATAGATCTTGACTCTTGATCAATTTATGACCCGAAGTAATCCAATGAGCCTAGTAGATAAAAATTTAGAAATCGAGAGAACAACTCATAGAAATCTTCATAAAGTACAAATGAGAGAGTTGGAGCTAGATCATTAGATAGACGACTTAGAAGGTCAAGTTGGTACCGAAGAATCAAGAATAATGGTATACCAACTGAGGACAATGTTTGATTATGCTAGACCAAACTTAACTGAAGTGGAGTTCAATATTGTTAGATTGATTGTAAATGACAATAATTTTGAGATCAAGTTGAGTATCATTTAGATGGCGCAGTAGTCTGTCTAATTTGATGGACTACAAGATGAATACCCAAACACACATATCTCAAATTTTCTGGAGATTAGAAAATTTGTGACACATTTAAGATAAATGGAGCAAATGATGATAAGATAGAACTATGATTATTTCTGTTTTATTTAAGAGAAAAGGCTAAGAAATGGCTGAACTCAATGCCTAGATCATCACTTACTATATGGGATCAAGTGGCAGAGAAATTCTTATTGAAGTACTTTCCACTAACTAAGGCTACAAAATTAAGGAATGATATTTCCTCCTACTCCCAAGCTAATTCTGAATCATTATATGATATATAAGAGAGGTTTAAAGAGATGTTCAGAAGATGCCCACATTATGGTTTACCACTTTAGATGCATATCCAAACTTTTTATAATGGGTTAACTCAAAACATAAGGCAATCAATTGATGTAGTGATTAAGGGTACTCTCAATAACAAGATATCAGGAACAACCCACAACCTTATTGAGGATATGACAATGAATAATTACCAGTGGCGCTCTTCTAGAGTAAGAATCAATAAGCCAAGGGAAGTGTATGAAGTGGACACAGTAGCATAGTTGGCAGACCATGTGGAAGCATTGAGTAGAAAAATTGATAGATTAACAATGAATCTACCAAGTGAACTTATGTAGTCTAAGGTGTATAGGCTCGAACATTCAGGTAAAAAATTTCAAGCAGTACAGCCTGAGTATGTGGATTATCTAGGGACTGCTCCTATACCCTAAAACAATCCATATAGTAGCGCTTAAAATCTGGGATGGAGGAGTTACCTTAACTTTTGTTGGGGAAATTAAGGCCAAGCAAAGAACAACGCTCTAATGGGATTTCAACAATAAGCACCTTAACCTAAGAAGCCTACTCTATAGGAGATGATGATAAAATGTGTTTACGATTCTGACACAAAACATCAATGAGCAGAGGCTTCTATATGTGATTTGGAACTTCATATAAGACAAATCACCAAACTAGTTTCTGAAAGACCATATGGGAATTTTCCTAGTAATATAAAAACAAGTCCTAAAGAATAATGGCAATCACCCTGAAAAGTGGAATGAAGGTTCTAAAAGGAGTAGGAGAAGAGACGAAGGAGACTGCTAAGAGTCAATCCAAAGCTAAAGGTGAAGGCCAAACTATAAAAATTAAAGAATATTGACCTATCAACCCTTATCTTACAAAATTCAAGAAAAATCAAATGGATGCATAGTTTGGTAAGCTCGTTGAGATATTTAAGCAACTCTAGTGGTAGCGTGTCGTAATGCTAATCACAATAAACTAGACCTATTACTATAACAGTGGTGAGTCTAAGTCAATTCCGCAAAGAGTATTCGGTTAGCTTTTTAAAAGAAATTGATTAGTATTTAGGTTTTGGGGGGTTTTGGTTTTAAAAATAAAAAAATAAAATAAGGCTAAACAAACTAACAAAAGCAATTTAAAGAAACTTGTAAAAAATGATAAAAGCAAGGAATCAGTAGGGATTTGGTTCTTTGGTTCAATCTCGACCTATATCTTAATTAAACATATTTCAATGATTTGTTGTTCTCAAACCTTTCCTAGAAACTATTAATCATGGGTTAATAATTAACCTACGTTTTTCCTTTAGGTAGTGTTTAATCAAGATACGATCGTTAGTTAAACCTAACTACCAAGTAATCTAGGATACAATATCTAGATTTAATTAGGCAGTATCATTATGAATTAGGAAAACTGATTAATCAAGGCAACAATCACATATGGTGCATCATTTAACCTAGGTTATGTTATCCCTAATGATGACAAATTATTAATCGCTACACATGAATTTCAAATATAACAATTACAGATTATATTGAAATTCTAGCGATGGTTTGTAAATAAACGATCAAATGAACACATTAAAATCATCTTTTCATAATACACAGATCCATACACATTGGATAACATAAACGATTTCTAAAGAGATAAAGAAATAGCAAAAATAGTGAAGGAGTGCTTAACTGGGTTATCAACATCGATATCGTCTCCAAACTAATGTTGGGAAGCTACCCCTCTATGTGTCTCTCATGGTTAAGATATTTTTCCCTTCTCTTTATGCTCTCCCGAAGCTCCTGAAGAGAAATTTGGGTCAACCCCCAAAGAACGTCCCAGCCGAAGACTTCTAAAAAAAATTGAAGATTCTTGCTCTCTACTCTTATTCTTGTTCCAAAAACACCATCAAGATACAACATCTCCTTTATTATTTTTTAAAACCTACACTAAAGCCCTCCTTTTTCCCTACTCTCATATGTATACGTTTTGTGAATGGGTTGTACATTTGTGTTTAACGCAAATGTTGTTTGCGTTTTTATTCTCCTTATTACTACCTACGTCGTTTCTCTTCTCAGCTATGCATTTTTGGCCCATGCTTTCAGCTACTCTTTGCTTGCCATCTGCTGTCGTTTTGCTCCAAAGTTTCTTGTCCACCTGCTGGCATTTTCTTCTTGCTTCCTTTCCATCTAGCACCTTCATGTTTTGAGCTGCTGCATGTAACGTACACATTGCTTGGTTTCTTCTTGCTATGTTGCCTTCCATCATCCAACCATTACTCATTTAAATTCACGTTAAAATATGAATGGCATGCACACATTTTCTACTCCTTTGCCATGAGCAACTTTGATTTTTCTTGTTTGTGTTTTCATTTTTCTTGTCTTTTAATTTGTTTCTTCTTGCTCCATAAAGACAAGTGAAAATTAATCTCTAAAAAATGACCAAAATATTATGTTTTTGGCTCACTTTAACATCTTTGCTTCTGTATTGTGTCTAAAATCACATATGAGTCAAAGTGAGTATCTTAAGCAATTTTAGAGCAATAACCACAAAGTGTTATAGAATAAATTAATAATCAATTAAGCACCAATCATCTAGACTAACTTACCTCTTGTTAAAGCTCTTATATAGATGTTGAAGCATAAGGAACTTTTGAAGGAGCCATTATCGAATAAGGAAAACCTGGAGGAGTTTGAGATTGTTGCACTGCACATAATAAGCTTAGAAGTTATGAAAAACAAACTATTAGAGAAGCCTACAGATCTAGGGAGTTTTACCATCCCTTATGAAATTGGTAGTTTAAAAATAGATAAAGTTTTATCCAACCTAAGGGCTGGAATGTTAGGCCCGGGTCCCGGATCCCTATTCCCGAGGAGGCCCCTCGGGCTGCCCCACGACGAGCTCCTAAACATTCGGACCCGATCCCAACATCCATACAATTTCAATACAAACACATACACATACATACACACATTCTACACATGCATTCTAAACATGCATTAATCATCCCAATTACATAAGCCATCATGTCATTATCGTTTGGAGAAATTCAACAAGTATTCTCAACCATACATAATACAGAATAAAGTCTAAATCCAAAATACATGAAAATGCTCCATGATGATATGCTCGGAGGGCCAACCAAAATACTAGCTTAATACAAAGCTCCTAACTATCTTGGAGTTGCGATACCTTGCAAGATCAACGATCGTCTCGTTCTACACCTGAGGAGTGGGAGATAATGGGGTGAGCTGCGAAGCTCAGTGGCATATACATTTATAGCCATTGACAACGAGCTATACATTCAAGCATATATATGTATATACAAGCATAAACAAATCAACATCTATCAATGTACAATCATCACGATAATATGTCATTTCACGATATAACAATTAATATGTGTCATGCCCAACAAATCAATCATGTATGCACAACAAATAGCTCGAGAGTTCCGTAAAACGATCCGGATAATCCGAAGTTTATACCATAAACTATTCTAGTCCGATTTTTCAAGGATCTCGTGGCCTCAAGCGGGCAGCCGGAAAAAGGCTATACGTCGACGTGCACGTGACTAACGATCCGTTACTCTCTCATCCAAACAAATCACATAACAATTCGTTTCATGCTCAAAGCATTTTATCAAAGCTTTCATACTTTTCGTTCTTTTCATTCTTGCAAAATGCCATAATGCCTATCAAGGCAGTACATAATCATGATCACAATGCATTTTCAATATTTCTTATAATTCAACACAAGCGGTGTCACACACATGCAAGCAAGCATACACATATTGCCCATACACACAACAACCATAAACATATTACCCACCTAATATCGCTCGAGAATCCAACTCACTGTTGTCCTTCCTCTTGCGATTGGATCAGGTCGGCTTGGTTTCCTATAACAAACCAAGTTCCCATTCAATTAACATTCAAAAGACTTATTCAAAAAGCTTGAAAATCAAAAGGAAAAGCACGAAAAGTCTACATTCGATTTCCACCTAAATTCCTGAATCCTAAGAGGCAAATTCCGAACTTCCCTTCTTCATAAAACTTGTAGCCCTTTATCTCTAGTTCACAACGAATCCAAAATCACCTCATTTGGACATCCACAGCAAAAGATATGCCCAAAATACCAAAATTTATCGTTGCTGAAAACAGGGGGCTCGTCATGAACGCCCGTGCTTTCGCCATGCATGCATAGAGGTGTTGCCATGGCATACACTTGTCCGCACTGCGGCGTATTTTTCCTCAGACGCCTTGCAAGTGCACATTTACGTGCACCGCGACGTGCATACCTTTCTCGCACGCCCGACGTGCGGGTCCAGAAAGCGTCTTTGAACCCGAATTTCCAACATTTTACCAACCTCAATCCTTCCTTTTTGCAAAAGAAACACACCTAAACCTTGATTCAAGTCCTATACTACATTTCTAACCCATAACAACTTAAAACAGGCACAAAATCATCAACCCAAAGAAATCTATCCATTTTTCCCTTAAAACCCTAAACCACTGATTCTCACACATTCAACCTATCTTTAGGTTTAATCCAACCATAACAAGATAGAACAAACTTAAACTTACCAAGAATTGCTTCGAATCTGTCGAAAATCACTAGGATCATAAAACTCTCTTTTCTTCTCCTTCTTTTCTTTTCTTTCCCTTTCTTTTCTTTTCTTTCCCTTTCTAAATCTTTCTTTCAAGTCTAAAGGGGTGGACAAGGACCATTTTACCTCTCCAAGACATGCCTAAACCACTACAACTCAAGTAATCTTCCCAAAATGCCCTCATATATTTTATCCTTAAATTCCTATTTAAACCACATAAACTCAACTTAATCTCAATTATCCACTAACACTCTCAATTCAATCAAACTAATTCATAAACACACAAGTAACACAATTCATGCTTAATAACATAAATTAAAAAAAAATCGGGGCCTAACATTTCTCCCCTTCTAAAAAAAAATTTCGTCCTCGAAATTATTACCCGAGTCATCTAAGAGATACAGATACTTCTCCTTCATGGCTTCCAAGGGCTCCCAAGTAGCCTCCTCTACTGAATGATTCCTCCACAAGAATTTAACTAGCCGAACCGTCTTGTTCCTGAGGACCTTTTCCTTGGTGTCCAGGATCTTCACTGGTTGCTCCTCATAACTCAGATCATCTCTTAACTGAACCTCACTAGTCTGAATGATATGAGAAGGATCCAATCTATATCTCTCAACATAGAAACATGAAACACATCATGAATCTGAGACAATTCCGGAGGTAATGCCAACCTGTAGGCGGGTGGTCCAATCCTCTCAAGGATTTCATAAGGACCCACATACCTCGGACTTAAGTTGCCCTTCTTGCCAAACCTCATTACTCCTTTCCAAGGAGACGTCTTAAGAAACACTTTCTCACCAACTTCGAACTCTATTTCCTTTCGATGTGCATCAATGTAGCTCTTCATCCTATCATGTGCTGCCTTAAGTCGCTGCTTAACCAAATTGACTTTCTCAACTATCGTCTGAATCAATTTTGGTCCTACCAGTTTCCTCTCTCCTTCTTCATCCCAACAAATCAGAGTTCTACATCTCCTCCCATACAAAGCCTCATATGGAGCCATCTGAATACTCGAATGGTATGAATTATTATAAGCAAATTTGACCGATGGCAAATGCTCATCCCAAGCTCCTTTGAAATCCATCACACATGCCCTAAGCATTCCCTCAAGTGTCCGAATGGTCCTCTCAGATTGACCATCCGTCTGAGGGTGAAAAGTCGTACTAAAATTCAACTTAGTCCCTAAAGCTTCCTGCAAACTGCCCCAAAACCTTGAAGTAAACCAAGGGTCCCTGTCCGAAACTATAGAATCTGGAATCCCGTGCAATCTCACTATCTCATCAATGTACTTCTTTGCTAGCACGTGCAAAGAATCAGTCTGCTTAATAGCCAAAAAGTGAGCTGACTTCGTCAACCAATCCACAATAATCCAAATGGCATCATACCTTCTACTGGTCTTGGGCAAACCCATTAGAAAATCCATGGTCACCCTTTGCCATTTCCATTCCGGGATGGACAATGGCCTCAATTTGCCTGAAGGTACCTGGTGCTCAGCCTTGACTTGCTGACACACTAGACACTTACTCACAAACTCTGCTACATCCCTTTTCATACCTTTCCACCAAAAATGCTCTCTCAAATCCCTATACATCCTGGTGCTACTTAGATGCATGGCATAAGGTGCATTGTGTGCCTCATCCAAAATCTCATCCCTTACCTCCTTGACATCTGGAATACACGACCTGTTCCCCACTGTCATATGTCCGTCATCACTCACTACCATTTCCGAAATCTTAACATTCTGAATTTCATCTCGAAGCTTGCTCAAATCTGCATCTTGAGCCTGCAATTCCCTAACCTTCTCCCTGAGTATCGGTCTCACTCGGAAGTTAGCTAGAAGGCAATCTGGCTCCTCCTGCTTCAAGCTTATCTTAAGCTTGACCATTTCTTCCAATAAAGGCAAGTAAACTGTCCAAACATGAGCAATCGAAGACTTCCTACTTAAAGCATCTAACACTACATTGGCCTTGCCTGGGTGATACTCAATCAGCAAGTCATAATCCTTAAGCAACTCTATCCACCGTCGCTGTCTCAAATTCAGTTCCTTCTGGCTTAACAAGTACTTAAGACTCTTATGATCGGTAAAGATCCTCGTCTGAACTCCATACAGATAATGCCTCGAAATCTTCAAGGCAAAGATCACTGCTGCCAACTCCAAATCATGTGTCGGATAGTTCAACTCATATGGCTTCAACTGTCTCGAAGCATAAGCAATCACCCTGTCTCCCTGCATCAATACACAACCAAGACCCTTCCTCGAAGCATCACTATACACGGTATAGCCCTCATCTCCAGAAGGCAGAATCAAAATCGGAGCACTCATCAACTTGTACTTGAGCTCCTCAAAGCTCTTCTGGCATTCATCACTCCAGATAAACTTCTGATTCTTCCTCAATAGCTTAATCATCGGAGCGGATATCATGGAGAATCCCTCCACAAACCTCCTATAGTAACCAACCAAACCCAGAAAACTCCTCACCTCTGCTACATTCTTCGGTGCTTCCCAATTAACCACCACTTCTATTTTCTTTGGATCCACATGCACTCCCTTCTTTGAGATCACATGTCTAAGAAATGTAACTTCCCTCAGCCAAAATTCGCATTTATCAAATTTGGCGTACAACTCGTTTCTCCTCAACGTCTCCAAAGAAATCCTCAAATGCTCTTCATGCTCCTTATCACTCTTGGAATAAACCAATATATCATCAATAAAGACAATGATAAATTGGTCCAAGAATGGCTTAAAGACTCGATTCATCAAATCCATAAAGGCTGCAGGGGCATTCGTCAATCCGAAAGACATAACCAAAAACTCAAAATGCCCATACCGAGTCCTGAAAGCAAACTTTGGCACATCCGACTCCTTTATCTTCAACTGATGATAACTCGATCTCAAGTCTATCTTGGAGAAGACTTTTGCTCCTTGCAATTGATCAAACAGATCATCTATGCGAGGAAGCGGATACCTGTTCTTCACCGTGACCTGATTAAGCTTCCAGTAGTCTACACACATCCTCAACGATCCATCTTTCTTCTTCACAAAAAGGACCGGAGCTCCCCAAGGTGAAGAGCTCGGCCTTATGTACCCCTTCTCTAACAACTCCTCCAACTGCTCCTTAAGCTCGTTCAATTCCGCCGGAGCCATCCGGTAAGGCGGAATTGAAATCGACGCAGTACCTGAAAGAAACTCAATTTCCCTAGGCGGCGGTAGTCCTGGCAATTCCTCGGGAAAAACATCCGAGAATTCCTTGACTACTGGAATATCCTCAAGCTTCCCTCTATCTGCCCTGGAGTCTACCACATAGGCCAAAAATGCCTCACATCCCTTTCTCAACATCTTCTCTACTGTCATGGCTGAAACAATTCTAGGCGGACTCGCTTTTCTGTCCCCAGAAAACACCACTCTTCTGCCGTCATCCAATTCAAATTCTACTGTCTTTTGCTTACAATCCAGTCGGGCATTGTACTTCTCTAACGTGTCCATACCTAGGATCACATCCAATCCTCCCATCTTCAGTGGCATCAAATCCACCACTAGAAGTTCACCACCAAAACACAGCTCACAACCTCTATACACTTGACTGATAATAATACACTAATCGATTGGAGTACTCACCATCAACGGAGTATCCAAAGGGCTCAAATTCCTATCACACACAGGTCTACTCGAAGAAACAAACGAATGAGTAGAACCTGGATCAATCAAGGCAATCACATCATCAGAAAAGAGTCTAACCATACCAGTGAAAACATCTGGAGCGGTCTTTGCATCCTCCCGAGTTATCACAAATACCCTAGCCGGTGCCTGCCCCCTCGGTCTACCTGGAAGACTCACCCTCTTCGCTGCATCAGAACTACCCACTTATGTAGAAGTCTTATGTCCCACAGTCTCAGACCTCTTGGAAGCTTGCATCTGGCTTCTCTCTTGTTGCGGAGGCTGAGGACACTCTCTAGCAATGTGCCCCTTCTCCCCGCAGTTGAAACAAGCTCCTATTAATCTGTAGCACTCTCCTCTATGGGGTCTCCCGCAATGCTCACACTTCAGAATAAATGGCCTATCCCCATCTCCCCTTCTACTGCCGTCCACTGTTGAGGCTTGGTGAGAAACAGTAGAAGTCTTCATACGTCGAGATCGGCTAGCACCGCTGCTCCTCTCCTCAGACTGTATAGGGAAGCTCCTGGCACTCTTGTTGGGCATAGGAGTACTAGTACTACCTCCCCTCTTGAACTGCTCTCTTCCTTTTCTCTTCTTGTGAACTGCACTCTTGATATTCTCTATGTTCTCAACCTCGTCTTGCCTCAACCAATCACTGAAAGTCACAAAAGTTCTGCATTATCACTTTCTCTCTGATGGCCAAATGCAGTCCCGACTCAAACCGGCGACATCTAGCAGCCTCGCTCAGACCTCGCCAACTGAGTGAACCAACGCTCATACTCACTAACCGTCATCTCCCTCTGAGTAAGACTAAGGAACTCCCTCTGATTCTGCCTGAATGTACACCTCGATAAATATTTCTTCCCGTAGTTGCAAGGAAGTCCTGCCATGCCAACCCTCATCGGTCTCATCGGCTCCTCGCACAGCCTCCCACCAATGCAGAGCATCTCCTCAAGCGACTTGCAAAGATACACAACCCTCTCATCATCCTCACACTCCATCCGATCTAAGACTCTCTCGGTCTTTCTCAACCAGTCTCGGCTTCCTCGGGATCGGTGGTCCCATAAGTCCATCGCCCATACTTCCTCAACTTGTCGAACCGTCTCCCCTTCTTCGCTGGGGCTGAAGCAGAAGGCTGTGACATCTGACCCATAGCCTGAACAAATGCCTGAGTAAAGGCCTGGAACAGCCTCGGATCCAGAGGAGGCACTTGCTCCTGCATAACTGGCGACTCCTGCATCTACGATGGCAGGGGCTCACTACCTAACCCTACAGAAGCCTCAGCATTTCCTGGGGCTACCGACTCATCAATCCTCTCCTCTCTAGTCGGAGAGTTAGGTGCAACAAATCTTTACATAACTCCTCGTGTCCTTCTACGAGGTGGCATCGTACTCCTTCACAGATAAACACTAAGGATTAGCTACGTGTCAATCTTAATTCCTACATGTATGCATGATGTGCATGTCACTTAATGCAATCAATCAAATGCAACGCATAACCACATATCAAACAATTCATCCTACTATGCATTCTAAGCCGAGGACACGTAACCTAAAGCTCTGATACCAAACATGTTAGGCCCGGGTCCCGGATCCCTATTCCTGAGGTGGCCCCTCAGACTGCGTCCGCGACGAGCTCCTAAACATTCGGACCCGATCCTAACATCCATACAATTTCAATACAAATACATACACACATTCTACACATGCATTCTAAACATGCATTAATCATCCTAATTACATAAGCCATCATGTCATTATCGTTTGGAGAAATTCAACAAGTATTCTCAACCATACATAATACAGAATAAAGTCTAAATCCAAAATACATGAAAATGCTCCATGATGATATGCTCGGAGTGCCAACCAAAATACTAGCTTAATACAAAGCTCCTAACTATCTTGGAGTTTCCGATGCCTTGCAAGATCAACGATTGTCTCGTTCTGCACCTGAGGAGTGGGAGATAATGAGGTGAGCTGCGAAGCTCAGTGGCATATACATTTATAGCCATTGGCAATGAGCCACACATTCAAGCATATATATGTATATACAAGCATAAACAAGTCAACATCTATCAATGTACAATCATCACGATAATATGTCATTTCACGATATAACAATTAATATGCGTCATGCCCAACAAATCAATCATGTATGCACAACAAATGGCTCGAGAGTTCTGTAAAATGATCAGAATAAACCAAAGTTTATACCGTAAACTATCCGATTCCGATTTCTCAAGGATCTTGTGGCCTCAAACGGGCAGCCGAGAAAAGGCTATACGTCGACGTGCACGTGACTAACGATCCGTTACTCTCTCACCCAAACAAAGCACATAACAATTCGTTTCATGCTCAAAGCATTTTATCAAAGCTTTCATACTTTTCGTTCTTTTCATTTTTGCAAAATGCCATAATGCCTATCAAGACAGTACATAATCAAGATCACAATGCATTTTCAATATTTCTTATAATTCAACACAAGCGGTGTCATACAAATGCAAGCAAGCATACACATATTGCCCATACACACAACAACCATAAACATATTACCCACCTAATATCGCTCGAGAATCCAACTCACTGTTGTCCTTCCTCTTGCGATTGGATCAGGTCTGCTTGGTTTTCTATAACAAACCAAGTTTCCATTCAATTAACATTCAAAAGAATTATTCAAAAAGCTTGAAAATCAAAAGGAAAAGCACGAAAAGTCTACATTCGACTTCCACCTAAATTCCCGAATTCTAAGAGGCAAATTCCGAACTTCCCTTCTTCATAAAACTTGTAGCCCTTTATCTCTAGTTCACAGCGAATCTAAAATCACCTCATTTGGACATCCACAACAAAAGATATGCCCAAAATATCAAAATTTATCGTTGCTGGAAACAGGGGGCTCGCCATGTTCCTCGCTATTCGCAATGAACGCCGTGTTAATACGGCATGACATCATGTGCATGGCGTGCACACTTGTACGCACCGCGACGTACCCCTTCCTCGCACGCCGCGGCGTGCACGTATACGTGCACCGCGGCGTGCATACCTTTCTCGCACGCCGCGGCGTGCTCATGAGCACGTCGCGACGTGCGAGTCCAGAAAACGTCTCCGAACCTGAATTTCTAGCATTTTACCAAACTTAATCCTTCCTTTTTGCAAAAGCAACACACCTAAACCTTGATTCAAGTCCTTTACTACATTTCTAACCCATAACAACTTAAAACAAGCACAAAATCATCAACCCAAAGAAATCTATCTATTTTTTCCTTAAAACTCTAAACCACCGATTCTCACACATTCAACCTATCTTTAGGTTTAATCCAACCACAACAAGATAGAACGAACTTAAACTTACCAGGAATTGCTTCGAATCTGTCGAAAATCACTAGGATCACAAAACTCTCTTTTCTTCTCCTTCTTTCTCACCTACGGCTTCTCCTTCTTTTCTTTTCTTTCCCTTTCTTTTCTTTTTCTTTCCCTTTCTAAATCTTTCTTTCAAGTCTAAAGGGGTGGACAAGGACCATTTTACCCCTCCAAGACATGCCTAAACCACTACAACTCAAGTAATTTTCCCAAAATGCCCTCATATATTTTATCCTTAAATTCCTATTTAAACCACATAAACTCAACTTAATCTCAATTATCCACTAACACTCCCAATTCAATCAAACTAAGTCATAAACACACAAGTAACACAATTCATGCTTAATAACATAAATTAAAAAAAATTCGGGGCCTAACATGGAATTAATATGATGCTTTATTCATTGTTTGAGAAACTAGGAATAGGTGATCGTAAACCTACTAGGATAAGTGTGTAATTAGCAGATAGATCGATATAATATTCAACGAGAGTTAAAAAATATGTTCATATTAAGGTTGATAAGTTTGTCTTCCCAGTTGATTTTGTGATTCTTGACATAGAAGAAGATGTAGAAGTGCTTCTAGTCCTTGGTTAACCATTTTTGGTGACTGTTAAGTCAATAAAAGATATTGATGAAGGCAAGTCAAAATATAGATTGGGGGATGAAGAGTTAAAGTATCTAATGTCATAAATCCTACTCTTGAACAAATTGATGTCATCAAAGTTAATGAGTCTTAAAATGATTCGTGTTCAAATATTTTGTAGGAATTTACCTTTAAAGGAGCACCAAAGTTTATACAAGTTCAGGGAAATAAACTGAAAGACAAATGCAGTAAGCAGTAACAACAAGTAGGTTATTAGAGGTCATAGAACCTATGGTAAGACTATAAAACCTATCTTCATAATCCACCTTGAGCGTCAAAGGTATATCGAGCTAACAACGTTAAACAAGCACTATATAGAAGGCAACCTATGAATTAGTTTAGGTTTTATTCTAATTTCTATTTCATTTTACTTTTATTTTGATGTTATAATAGGTTTTGATTGACTTTTAATGTGTTTTAGGTTAGGACATTGACCATCCTAATGAAATTGTGCATAATTATTATGTTAGGGTATAAATGTTAAAGGTTCATAACTTTGAGTGCAAAATTTTTAAGTTTATTTAATTATTTTTCATGTTGCACACATTTATAGAGAGATACACGCTCATATATACTTACATGGTTAGACACACACCCATGAAAGCTCATAAAAAGTTGCAAGTCAGTGACTTACATGGCTAGCTATATAGTCATGTAGCAGACTTTGTAGGTCCTTGACAACCCTTAAATTTTCCCTAACGCTTCATTTTTCTCACTTTCTTTTCTTTCCCTCACTCACCCGTTATTGTCGTCTCATTCTCTTGTCCAACTTCTTGTGTTTTTCTTGCAAATTAGTGACATCCAAGTAAGTATTCTTATTAATTTCACTTGTTTATGCATGAATTATTGGGTGTTTTGCACTTTTTAGGCCTTTTTAAACCCAAAAATGCTAGGATTAGTATTTTGGGATTTTGTGAAATTTTGCATGATTTTGTGGTTACTTGTGATTTAATAGTTGAATTTCTTCCTTACCCATTTGATTTATTGATTCAATTTGATGAATTGCATGAAATCTGGATGAAATTTTCATTGGGATTGCAAATTTGTGTGATTTTACTCGTTAATTGTTAAATTGTGATGATTTTGCAAGAAATTAGGATTAATTAGCTGTTTTTATGATTAATTGAAGTTGTTTCTTGTTTAAATTCATTTTAATTTTGATTTTTCTCAATTTAATTCTTAAATTTTACTTATTTTATGTAATCGTTAGATTAGGATTTCTAATTTCAATTATAGGGTTAAATTTGTAATTTGATAATTATCTTAGTTTTATTTGTTAATTGCAATATTTTTAATTTAAATTTTGCAATTAATTGGATTATATTTAATTTTCCACTTATTTAATGTTTATTTATTTATTTATGTGCCATAGATTATTTCTTTGTGATTTTGCTACATGTTTAACTTTTATTTTTTAGTTTAATTCATGATCGACAAATTTGTGAGCATAAGACATAAGTGTGGGGAAAAGGGCAGTTTCATAATTTACATGCAATTTTCTCACATTTATGTAAAGTTTTAGGCACAATGAAAGGACCACAATGCATAAAGGAAGTACCAAGAAAGTGGCAACGAAGAGAAGGGTCCTTTAGAGACCCAAGGGGAGCTCGCTCAATGCAGCCACCAGAGTGTCCTCAGATCTATTCAATACCATGACACATGAGGAGTAGTATCAGTGGCTTAAGGACAAGATGTTCATAATGGGTCGCAACATTGATTGGGAGGCATTAGGATTTATCGATTTGGTCCACATCTTGGGGACCTTATCGATGTTGGAGTCTAGCATCAATTTTTTGAGATTGTGGAACCCTCTTATTGAGAGTTAACACTCGAGGTGCTCTCCATATTCTTTGTGGAAAAAGGACGACACAGTTATGAAGAATCGAACACCAATCAGTTCTGAAAATTAAGGGAGATGGTCCGAATGAGCTATTCAAAATTCTCCATCACTATGGGGTTATACGATCAAGAGTTTGTGGGGCCACAAGCTTACCTAGTTTTATAGATAGACTTTTTGTATAAGGTATTTTTCTTGACAATTTTAGTGTACAGTCAACGATGACAGTGACTACAACTTGAGCAAATCTAAGGCATCATCTCCATAACACACAGTGCTCAGATATATTCAAAGAGTATTGGGGTATTTTTCTCGACAATTTTAGTGTACAGTCAACGATGACAGTGAATACAACTTAAGAAAATCTAAGGCATCATCTCGATAACATCCAGTGATCAGATATATTCATAGAGTACTGAGCCATATGTTGAGCATATGAGGTAATAGTCATAGCATAGTCAACAATCTAGATGTGTTCTGTCTTTAAAGCATAAGCGAGACGACGCCAATCTACTTAGGGCATGCATTAGCCTAATTTATCTAGTGTTAGAGCGAGGAGGGGAAGGTCAACATGATTCATGTTAGGCTTTATATGACTAAACTTGTATGGAAGATGGGGATCTTCAATAGATTATAAGCGATGCAACTGGTTAGCACCATGACAACAATAAACCTAGATGTAATGAAACACATATGTATGGTGAGTAGAAGACAAGGAGCTACAAGTAACATTATTGACTCATTATGGTCCCTGACAAGGTAGTAGCATTAGGAGGAGCTAGAAAGCAGCCACACGTATCGGAGCAACAACCACTACCGCATTCATTACCATCCTAAACAGGAGGGTTTACACATGGTAAGGATAGTATGGAAGCAGCCAGACTGCAGACATCACACCAGGACCAATTAAAGATAGCTCAATTGGAGAGACGCATGGGGCAACTCATGGATACCCAACGAACTATCCATGTATAATAGGCAAAGATTGTGGAGTGGATAGGCCAACTTAAGATCTCTGTTAGATGGATGGGAGATCTACTATTACAGATGGTAAGCCATCAAGGCTTAACTTTTCAACCTCCATCATTTAAAGTAGGTACATCATCATCAACTCCTCCACATTTTGAGGACATACACATTGAGGACCTTGCATCAATGGATATGCCAGAGTCACCACATGATTGAGGGATGCTATAGTGTGATCTTTCTTTTCTTTTTCTTATTATTTGTATTTTTTATTTTCTTTCTTTTATTATCTTCTTTTATCTAAACATTAAATTAATGTGATTTTATGTCATCGTTTTTTCCATATTTCATTTTTTGTTTTTTATTTATATTTTGCAAGGATGATTGTATCTAATATCATATGTATCCTCATCGAAATCAAAATTCTAAAATTTTTATTACTCGATTAAATACCAAATTTCTTATCCTTTCTTCCTTTTTATTTATTTTGCTTATATTATGTACATTGAAGATAATGTATAATTTTAAGTATGGGAAGGAGATTATAATTTTATTAAGCTTTTATAATCTTTGTTATTAAATATTATTAACGATATCCTGAATTAGTTGAAATGTGTCCGAAATACTTGAAATTGTTATTGATTATTGACTTGAATTAGTATGCAAAAGGTTGAAAGTTATAATAAACTTGCTTTTATAGGTCATTTTTAGTAGTCATTGAGATAGTTAATTTAAATGAAAATTGTATATTATTTATACACATAAAAAAATTATAAGCTTTTGAGCCAAAGAGAAAATGCATCAATATTTAAGCTCTTTTATTTCTTTCATGTGTGTTACCATGCATAGTTGAATAATTTTAGAGCTTACTTTTATTATGCATATTGAGACCACATTTCTAAATTAAAAGCATCGAAGTGATAAAGGCACTTATATTCAACATTTGTTTAGCCTATTTTTTTTATAATTACCCTACCATATTTTATCGCTTAGGAGTAACTAATTTTGATCCTTAGCCATTTTTGTTGATTATAACTCCATTATTAACCTGTATCTTGTCTTTCTTGAAGCCTTTTTATTAATTTGAACCTTGAAGGTTATTTACATTACTTGATTGTTTGAAACTTGAAATTTGGAAATGTTCAATATTTCATTAATTCATTGAGATTACAAAAAAGTGTGTTAAAGTTTTGGTACCAATGGATTTATAATGTGAACAACCTAGAATGTGAAATAATAAGTTTCATGTAATTCTTGAAATCTTGTTTTTATATATTCCCTTTAAATTTATCACCCTTTTTTTTAATCCCAATCATTGCTTACCTAAGCGTCATTAAATCCTTATATCAAGAACTTTAGATTTTTGTTTCCAGTTTACTTATAAGTGGTGAAGTTATGATAAGATTGCAAGCTTATGGTTAATAGTTCTACTATGTATTAATTTGAGAGTTCTTATACTTTTCACCCTAAACACTTGAGTGCATTAAGTGAAACCTTGGTAATGGTGTAAAGATTTGTGTTTTTGAGTTCAAAAAGATTATTAATATGAATATTATTGATGTTGACTTATGAAGGGTAGTTCTAGGATAACTTGAATCTAATTGTATGTTAATTTGATCAATATGATATGATGATTTAGAGTGTGGATGGACAGGTTGAGGTTAATAAAGGATGGATGTTTGGATGAAATCGTGGGATGGTAAGAAGATTTGAAGCAACTTGGACCTACACAATCGTGTATAATGACTGTGTAAGTCTTTATAAATGTGTGAGATTTGAAAAATATTGTTTTTGGTCATTTGAAGTTACATGCCCGTGTATATTGATATATACGATTGCGTATATATCCCGTGTAAGTACCTCTGTGCTCGTGTAAAATCACAAATTCCGGGTATTTCTAGAATACACAGTCACTCAATGCTTATGTATGTGGATTTATATATATCCCAGAAATCCTAGTTTTTACTTTAAAAGGATGTGAGCATAGGCAAATACAAGGAGCTAAGTTTTAGAGAGTTTTTAAGTTGTAAAGAATACAGAGAGGTGAAAAGTTCTAATCAGAGGATGAGGAAAACAAGAAAAATATGTCAAAAGATTCGAGAGATAAGAACAACCATTCTAGTTTTGTGAAAAGATCCGTTAAAAGAAAAAGGGAGATTTAAAACTACAATTTCTTTGTTTTCTATTAGTTCTTCTGCATGTTTATCTTTGGTTTTGTTTTCTATGAGTGGGAACTATATTTGTTTAGTGCCTAGGTTTAATGAACCCTAAGTTGTGGTAACAATACGATTTGATCTTTTATTTAATGCAATTGTATTGATTGATTTATTGCGATTCAATTATGTGTTTTTATACTTGTTTTAATATAACTAGAATATTAGTTCACGACTTGATTTCATATGATTAGGATTGAGAAATCCTTTTATATAGATAGATCTACCATAATTAAAAGGAGCTATATGCAAACTTAGAGATAGGCGAACATAAATCCTCTAAACTAGGATCAAACCTAATAGTGAAATTCATAAATCGATAATGTAGTCCTAGGGTTTTAACTAGAAAGATTTCTGTTAATCAACTGATAGATTAGTTGTTAGTAGTCTTGAAAAAGATATTAACATAAGATAGGAATTTTTACAATTCAATAATCAGTAATACAATTGTATGAAAAGGAATATTTAAAGATTCTTAAGGAATTCATTACCTAGACACTATTGTTTAATATTGATTTTCTTAATACTCTCCTTGTTTTCGTTCATTATTGTTTAAATCTTAGTTCATTTGTTTAGTTTAAATTTTAATTGAATCCGCAATCTAAACAACAATTAGATAATAGAAAAGGGGCAATTAATAATACTTATAATCCTCGCATAATCAACTCGTACTTGCATGTGCTAGCTACAGTTGGTTTTTAACAATAATTTATTATGAACATAGAAAGCATCAACCAACAATAAACCAAAAGCTTATTATTACTACTAAATTAAGTTATGAACTAACAAAATAAAAAAATGTATATGTAAGAAGATTGCTTACCTTTTGTAAATCACTCATAGTAGCCCAACCACTCTCATCTTTAAGTAAAGTTTCACAAGTGTTATAAACTAAAAAATGGCAAAATAAATAGGAAATATTTGATTTTTAGTATCTTTACTACTATTAGCTAACAAAACCCCATTAAGATTTTTTTTAAAAAAAACCTTATCTAGCCCCAATATCCTTCTATAATAATCCATTTTACTTTTTTAAAAAAACTCAAAAGCTATATGGAGTTTCACAAAAACTAGTGTTACTCTAGTGAAAAAAAGATGATTCAACTTTTATCTTTTATGCTGCCAAGATTGAAACTTTATCATAATCTCACAACTTACCATTATCACATCTATGGCATACTATTTAACAAAAATAGTATTCATATCATATAAACTAATAGGTTAAATTTCAATGATATCTCTAAATATATTAGTAATGAACCACTTCGTCAAGGATCTGATGGCTAATGCCTAGGTCTCTCTTGCTCTCCTTTAAAGTTTTTCCTGATATACTATAATACAAAGCTTCGTTGTCATCCTCACTGTTATAAAGTTTCACTTCATCTACAATATCCTTAGGATAGAATTTGTTACTTATACCATATCAATTCATACCCATAGACTATCTCTCAAATGGATCACCCTCAAAATTTCCTTTATAATGCACAAGTGTAGTCACGTCTTTTGTCTCTATACTTTAAAAAGAGCAATAATTTTCAGTGAACTATTTTAGGTATTAACTTAGAAATGACTTACAAATTTTGTTGTGCTTTTTAAGTAATAACCTTTGATTCATTCATATTTAGTTTACAAGTTTTTTATATTTTTACATTTTCTGTTTAATAATGTAAATTTATTAATTCATTCCCATCCCACATTAATGATAGTTTAATTAGTCAATTTATATTTATATTTATAACTAAAATCATTTTCAAATTATTAATAATTGATAATTGGACTGAACTAATAATATAGATCTAACTTTGAAAGTATCCTATTAACTTTACAAGTAAGATATCAATTTCACACAATATGGTTTGCATGAATTGTTGATATATAAAATTAATAAGCATATGACATGTAATTTAGGGTGTTAGAGAATACCAATAATTACTTTGAATTATACTACACATGGATTCTTATAGTTTAATGTCTCATATACATGTATGGTACGTTGAACGAGTGATTTTTCATTAGTTAGGTGATTTAAGGCCTTAAAACGACTGTGATTATGCATGTACATACGGTGTACAACGAATGATTTGGGCTAGAATGGAGCGTGCACTATTTTGTTATCTAGAACATATTATCCAAAGATAAATTTATGAGTGCATGAGTTTGTTGGCTCAGACAAATCAATTGATATCTATCCAAGATAGGTATAAGGTATTGTGCAATATAGTTTATTGTACGTGTTGCATTTATATATTATTTATTTTAAAACTTCTGTATGACATTATTTTATATGATAACAACTAGGACAGACCTGGTTCTGGGAAAGGGTAGGAAAGGTACTTATCTAGGTCTCACTCTTGACCTGTAGAAAAGAGAGTGTGAGCTAAACGAACTCAATGAACGCTAAAATTTTTATTCAAATCATATTTAACTATTTAAATCTTCCTAAAACAAATTCATCTCAATGCGTATAATTCAATATTTAATATGAAACATATATACTTCCAGAAATCAAGTTTCTCATATCGTTTTTCAAATAAATAGTGGTGGCATTAAAAATGTCATGAATTTCTTCATGACATAGCATATCACTAACTTCTTTGTCACATGGTACCTTGAGGCATAAAGTCACAGAGCTAGTTCTGCATCGTTTACTTGCGATTATTACCCACTAGTTACAGAGTTGTTTCTACATCGCTTACCCATACTAAGATAACTGCTATACAATAGTAATTATGGAGCTTGTTCTATGTCGCTTACCTACAACTGATCAATCACTAGTTATAGAGCTGCTTTTACATCGTTTGCACGTACGAGGTTAACAGCTATATACAGATAGTTGTTAGAGTAGTGCCCTGAAGGCAATCGCCTTTAGCGCATTTTGTACAAAGTTGTGTACATACTTTATGAATAAATAAAAAAAGGCATATTTCATTAACTTGCTGTTCATTATTTATGAATGGATATTGATCTATAAGCAAATTAATGAAGTCCATGATATATGACATAGCATGAAGGAAATTGTGATGTGATCATACTACCGAGATTCCTATCATGTGCAATTATGTCAAGATTCAAATTATCCTAGTCATAGGATTACCGAGACCGGACATCGGTGTCCGGAGAGACGGTGCATCTCAAGCTCCTTGATTTGATCAGCGGTGGATCTCAAAACTGTAAATATGAGATATTTAGGGTTAAGATGTGGATGCTTACTAGAGGTAGTAAGTACATTGATGACCTGCTATGAGATCATCACATGAATGTCCTATTCTAATGTCGGTGATAATCTCATCATAGCAATGGTGCAAGTATCCTTAGACTTGAGGTGCTCAAGGATATCTTGATATCTTGATTACGTGCTTTGACTCCATTCCTTGTTGCCTTACAGAGGTTGCTCATAGGGTGGTGATTGGGTACAGCTTGAGGTATTCGAAGGTAATTGAGTAGCCAATAGAGGATTCACCACTTATGTGATAGCAGAAGATGATACCCATGGCCTATTGTCAGGGTCATTACTTGGAAGTCTCTGGCCGGAGCATATATGTCATGAAGAATGTCTTCATTGACATATTAAGTAATGAGTCCCAGGACAAGAACTGAAATCACTTGGACTAGATTTGACGTAGTCAGTCTAGTAATAGTTGACACATTGCCCATACTCATAACCAAGTGGGGTATAGCATGGTGAAAGGATGAATTGCACGGTAATTGTCTATGGAAAGGTTCGTGATATGGTTCATGATGAATACATGTTCATTCGTCAAACCAATTACTTTCCGGTCAATTGGGGGTCATGATGTGTTGCTAGATACCGCTCATGACTTGCTCAGATTAAGTGTTAATCTAAGTGGCCAACATAACCGGAAACCTAATGGGTCACACGCATAAGAATGTCTCGGAGAATTCGTAAAATAGTTTTGGACAGAGTTCCAATATATGGAAAGCAAAAGGATTAAATGGATCCCGATGAGATTGAGATATGTCCCGATGAGATCGCGACATCGATATTGCTAAAAATGTTTAGAAGATTTTCCCATACGGGACCGGTGAGTAGGTAGGACCGACCCCAGTGTGACTGGACCACTTCAGCATTTATATATATATATATATATGTTATACGTGGATGGAAGGGAGGAGAAGCTTATCTTTATTAACTTATATATATATATATAAGGCTAACGTGGATCAATGAATCACCACTTAGCATTAAATGTCCTTTAATTGTTAAAAGACTATATGGCTAATGGAAGAAAGAGTGATGATGTTCGTTGGCTTTTAAAAAGAAAAGAAGAGAGGTTTTTGTAAAAAAAACCTAAGAGAAAGTGTTCTCTCACCAACGATCATCTCTCCTTCTCATCTTCACCAAGCTACTTCTCCTCCATCATCTTTGGTTTCCAAACTCTCCAAGAACAAGGTAAGATCTAGCAGTCTTTAACTTGTTCTTGCTATTCCCGGGTCAAAGGGTTTGTCCTGGTTAGGTTCTTCGATCTCTGCGTGGATACCGTTAGAGACGATTTCCTTTGGCCATTATGGTTTGAGTTTGTTGTATAGACACATGAATCCTGGCTTTCGGGAAGGTCCTGGAATAAAAATTTTTGTTTTCCGCACCGTGGGCATGTGATGCTCACACCGGAATTTTCCTACAGTGGTATCAGAGCCACTTGTGTCGTATATAACGAAGAAACCATGACTAGGTCGGAGTTGTCTATTGCTTGTAACGATGATGCATGTTGATTGTGTGAATTTCGAATTCAGTGTAGAAATATTGTTTTAAAAATTTTCTTGCCCAGATATGTTCACAAGATGTTGTTGCATATGTCTGTGGAAGCTCGGAATTTATCAATGTGATTTGATATGATTTTGCTAATTTATTCCCCAATATTCTGGTTGCTGTCTTTGTGCACATTTATAAATTCGAGAATAAATTGTAGAATTTTTTTTTTCGGATTTGCTTTCACCAACATGTCTCTAAGATGTTTATGAATGTCTATGAGAATGGAAAAATGTTTTCGAGGTGATTTACTATTTATTTGAGAATTTATTGTGTGCTGCTGGGAATAACTGTGTTGAGGAACATAGATTCTACATTGGCTTTGTTACTGAGGTTGGATGAGTTTTTGTTGGAAATAAATCCTGAAACAATTCATGGAACATGTTGTGAACATGTTGTAACCTCTATAATTTTCTCATAATTTATTGACATTGTTTCAATGAGTTTTTCAAGCAAAACACAGAGCTTGGCAGTTTTGAGAAAGTTGCTAGAGCTGTTTTGTTTAGAATGATAAATTGTGTATTTCTCAATTCCAATGCCTTTGATCATTTTTAATGTGATTAAAAATGTGTTATATTGATGTTGTATGCTTTCCAAATTGAATTTCTTGAACTTGGGTTTCCAAATATTTTTCGGATGTCAAATGTGTCACATTAGCGTCTCGTTAGTGCATTTCGTTGTCTTGATTATTTTGGCCGTCACAAATTTTGTGACCAGTTCCGAAGTAATCTTGATAAAATGTAGACTAGCTAGAGATACTTAGGGTGATAGTTTGATATTATCAAATTATTTGGAGATCTGAATGAATAAGAGTGTATTCATTGATTTCAAGTTTCATGTATAGTACATTTATACAAGGTAAGCATGATACAATGAAAATGTTTCATTGGTACATCATAATAAAGTGTATTACACTTGGTATTGTGAATTGGAACTACACGGATTGAGAAATTAGTCGATTAGATAGCAATTCTACATGGATAAGTCGACTAATAAAGATACAAGTCGACTTGCCCGTGCACTGTAGACGCATAAGTCGACTTGCACAATGGTACAAGTCGACTTGTTCGTGCACAGCTGCATAAGTCGACTTACACACTAGCATAAGTCGACTTACACATATACAAGTCGACTTACAACATGCAAAGGTGGGATGATGGATGATTTTAGGTATAGATTCAATGTGATTGATGAATTGCCCTAAATCATTCCAGTTAGTCATGGTGACTATAATCCTACGGCTTGGAGGAGAAGAAGATGAGACCTGAAAACCCTCACACATCATATGAAAACTAACGCCTTCCATTAATATGGGGAGAACCAGAGTTCTTATAGAGTTGGGTTGTTGGGTAAACCCAAGCTCACTCTATACGGATATGATCGAACCATAAAAATAAGATTTTTGGATTAATGGGTCGGTTTTCACTAGAAGCGTTGATTTGTTGAGTGAACTCAAGGTCAACGTGGACAGAGGCGAAATTGGGCAGTGTGCATCAGATGTACGCGCATCAAGAGTTGATAACCCAATGTGTGTGCATACATCACGAGTTGATAGCACTAGTCGATAGTTGCATCTATGAAGCAAATGGTATGACCGATACCTGCCGATAGATCTAAGGTGGCTTATTGGGTAAACCCAAGGTCATTTTAGTAATGTCGGATATCTATGATGCAATTGGTATGACCGATATCTACCGATTGACCTAAGGTGGCTTGTTGGGTAAACCCAAGGTCATTTTAGTAATGTCGGATATCGACCCACTAGGACATTTTGTTATAATGTTTCTTGGATTCGTACTGAGGGTTATGGATTCTTTGAAACTAGTGGGAGCCATATGCATGTCATTCAAGTCCTTATGATCATGCATGTAATTCTATCCTAACATTCTTTCTCTCTTTCCCTTTAGGTTATTGAAGATGACTTCCAGTGTGAACTTGCGCTCGCTTATGGACTCCAACAAATTAACTGGACCCAACTTTCTAGATTGGTGAGAAATCGAGAATTGTTCTCGGTCGAGGAACTGGATATGTCCTAGATGTTCCACTTCCCGATCCACATCTTTTGATGCTTCGATGAGGATCGAAAGCATATCGTAAGCATCTTAAAGACAAGTGACATGGCTACCGCATTATGCTTGCCTCGATGTCACCAGAGCTGAAGCGGCGATGAGTCTATGGATGCTAATACCATAGTGTTTCATCTTAGAGAGTTGTTTGATGAGCAAGCTCGGTCCGAAAGGTTCGAGACCTCGAGGCTACTCTTCACTACTAAGATGACTCGTGTTCATCTGCGGCAAGATGCACCAAGATGAATGGGTATATTGAGAGGTTGGCCATCTTAGGTTTTGTTATGGATTATGAATTAAGTGTTGACTTAATTCTAGTTGGATTGTCGATAGTTATTCACGGTTTGTGTTAAACTATCGGATGAACCAAATATCCACGACAATCCTCGAGTTGATCAATCTGCTTTCGAAAGCGAAGCAATCTATCGAAGGATAGCAAGCAAGTGCTTATGGTGGACTCTTCTTCCGGTTCAAAGAAAAGAATCTAAAGAAGAAAAGGTCTAAGAAACCAAAAGGAAGTGCAGCCAAGAAGAAAACCAAAGAGATCGCACTAAAGGAACTTGCTTCCATTGTGGCAAGATCGCCACCGGAGCGGAACTAGAAAGTCTATCTCGAAGAATTGAAGCGAAGAAGGCATCGATGCCTCGAGTTCTTCGGTATGTTTGTCATTGAGGTTATCTGCTTCGACCATAACATATGGGTATTAGATACGGTTGTGGCTCACACATATGCAATGATATGCAGGCCTCGAGAAGCGATGAGCGATTTCATGAAGGAGAACTAGACCTGCGTGTGGGAAATGGAGCAAGAATTGCTGCATTAGCCGTAGGCACTTACTTTTGTCACTCCCACCGGGCTTGTAATTAAATTGGATGAATGTTATTTTGTACTGTATTAACAAAGAACATATTATGCATTTCTTGTTTATATAGATTTGGTTTCCATTTGACTTTTAGTAACAATGGTTGTTCTATTAGTTTGAATGGAATGCTTTATGGTACTGGTACATTATGCAATAGAATTTACATATTAGATATGTCACATCCAATTATGAATGTCAATGACACGAAAAGACATAAACGAGATAATTTAAAATCAACTTACTTATGGCATTGTCACCTTGGCCATATAAATGAGAGACGCATAGCTAAGCTCCATAAGAGGGGTAGTTTAGGGTCATTTGATTATGAATCATATGACACATGCGAATCTTGTTTATTAGGCAAGATGACTAAATTACCCTTTAAGGAAAGGGTGAACGAGCGATCGAGTATTAGACCTAATACATTCGGATGTATGTGGTCCGATGTCCATCCATGCCGAAGTGGTTGTCTTTACTTCATTACCTTTATCGATGATTATTCTCGATATGGGTACCAGATGTCGATGAGATACAAATCAAGCATTTGAAAAGTTCAAACAATTCGAAATGAAGTAGAAAACCAACTTGGGAAAAGTATCAAGACATTACGATCGATCGTGGTGGGGAATACTTAGACCAAGAGTTTTGGATTATCTCGTAGATAATGAGATTTTATCTCAATGGACTCCTCCTTACACACCACAAAGATAATGGTGTGGCGAAAGGAGAAATTGAACCTTGTTAGACATGGTACGATCGATGATGGGCTTTGCAAAGTTACCAAAATCCTTTTGGGGTATGCAATCGAGGCAATTTGCTTACTTGTTAAGCGAGTTCCATCAAAGATAGTTGATGTTACTCCATATGAGATGTGGACTAACAAAGACCCTATCTTACTCATTTGAAAGTTTGAGGTTGTCCTGTTTATGTGAAGCGGATACGGTCGATAAACTTGATGCAAAATCTGACAAGTGTTTGTTCAAAGGATATCCTAAAGAAACAATGGGATATCAATTCTACCTTCGAGGAACAAAGGTGTTTGTTTGAAGCATGCTGTCTTTAGAGAAAGAGTTTCTTTTACAAGAAGACAATGGGAGCAAAATTGAGCTTGAAGAAGTTCAGATGCTCGAATGACGCAGAACAATCGCTGAACTCAAACTGTGACTCATACGAGATGAAGTAACAGCTCAACCTTCTACAACACACAAAGTTCGTGAGTCACGTGGGGCGCTGTTCCGAGAGATATGGATTTCTCGTGAATGAACAGAATGACGTATTGCTCATAGAAGACGATGAGCCTACCACCTATGAAGAGGTTCTGAAGAGTTCAGAGTCTGAGAAATGGCTTCATGCCATGCAGGCTGAAATGGATTCCATGTATGAAAACCAAGTATGGACTTTGGTTGAGGCACCCGAAGGAATCAAACCCATAGGGTGCAAATGGGTTTTCAAAAAGAAAACCGACATGGATGGTAATGTAATTACCTATAAAGCAAGGCTTGTGGCTAAAGGTTTTCGTCAAAGACAAGGAGTTGACTACGACGAGACCTTCAGCCCATTAGCAATGCTTAAATCCATTAGAATACTCCTAGCCATTGCCACTCATTATGATTATGAGATATGACAAATGGATGTGAAGACAACTTTTCTAAATGGAAATCTAGCTGAGGATGTGTATATGACACAACCTGAGGGCTTCACCTCCTATGATGGTGAAAAGGTATGCAAGCTTCAGAAATCCATCTATGGATTGAAACAAGCATCCAGGAGTTGGAATATCCATTTTGATGAGGTAATCAAAGAGTTTGGTTTCTCACAAAATCCGGATGAACACTGTGTGTATAAGAAGGTTAATGGGACTGCAATCGTATTCCTTATGCTGTATGTAGATGACATATTATTGCTAAGAAACGATGTCTCTATGCTACAATCAGTCAAGATTTGGTTGTCCAAACAATGTGCCATGAAAGACCTTGGTGAAGCAACTTATATCCTTGGGATAAAGATTTATAGAGATAGATCAAAAAGGTTGCTTGGTCTTTCACAATCAATGTACATAGACAAGATGCTAAAAAGGTTTAGCATGGAGCAATCCAAGAGAGGTTACCTTCCCGTGACTCATGAGATAACGCTCTCGAAATCTATGTGTCTTAAGACACAAGATGAGAGGATGCGCATAAGTATGATCCCGTATGCATCTATGGTAGGATCTATCATGTACGCTATGCTATGTACGAGACCCGATGTATCATATGCTCTAAGTGTTACGAGCAGATACCAATCGGATCCTGGTGAGGGTCACTGGGTGGCTGTTAAGAATATCCTCAAGTACTTGCGAAGGACTAAGGATGTTTTCTTGATATATAGAGATGGAGATCTCAAAGTGAGCGGGTATATAGATGCCAGTTTTCAATCTGATAAGGATGATTCCAAATCCCAATCAAAGTTACGTATTCACAATTGAATGGCGGGCGATTAGTTGGAAGAGTTCCAAATAAGAGACGACTGCCGATTCAACGACCGAGGCAGAGTACATTGCCGCTTCAGAAGCATCAAAGGAAGCAGTTTGGATCAAGAAGTTCATTACTGAACTTGGTGTGGTTCCTAGCTGTAATGGACCCATGCAGTTGTATTGTGACAACAATGGAGCTATTGCGTAGGCGAAAGAACCAAGGTCTCATCAACGATCCAAACACGTACTCCGCAGATATCATCTGATCAGGGAGATCATAGGACGAGGTGATGTCCAGATCGAGAGAATTCCCACCGAGCAAAATATTGCTGATCCGTTGACAAAGCCATTATCACAAAAGAGTTTTGATTCTCATGTACTCGCCTATGGTATTAGATATCAAGGCGATTGGCTTTAGGTCAAGTGGGAGATTGTTAGAGTAGTGCCCTGAAGGCAATCACCTTTAGCGCATTTTGTACAAAGTTGTGTACATACTTTATGAATAAATAAAGAAAGGCATATTTCATTAACTTGTTGTTCATTATTTATGAATGGATATTGATCTATAAGCAAATTAATGAAGTCTATGATATATGACATAGCATGAAGGAAATTGTTATGTGATCATACTACTGAGATTCCTATCATGTGCAATTATGTCAAGATCTAAATTATCCTAGTCATAGGATTACCGAGATCGGACATCAGAATCCAAGAGACTAGTACATCTCAAGCTCCTTGATTTGATCAGCGGTGGATCTCGAAACCGTAAATATGAGATATTTAGGGTTGAGATGTGGATGCTTACTAGAGGTAGTAAGTACATTGGATGACTGCTATGAGATCATCACATGGATGTCCTATTCTAATGTCGTTGATAATCTCATAATAGCAATGGTGCAAGTATCCTTAGACTTGAGGTGCTCGAGGATATCTTGATATCTTGATTACGTGCTTTGACTCAATTCCTTGTTGCCTTACGAGAGGTTGCTCATAGGTTGGTGATTGGGTGCAACTTGAGGTATTCAAGGTAATTGAGTAGCCAATAGAGGATTCACCACTACGTGATAGCGAAGATGATACCCATAACTTATTATCGTGGTCATTACTTGGAAGTCTCTGGCCGGAGCATATATGTCATGAAGAATGTCTTCATTGACATATTAAGTAATGAGTCACAGGACAAGAACTGAAATCACTTGGACTAGATTTGACGTAGTCAGTCTAGTAAGAGTTGACACATTGCCCATACTCATAACCAAGTGGGGTATAGCATGGTGAAAGGACGAATTGCACGGTAATTGTCTATGGAAAGGTTCGTGATATGGTTCATGATGAATACATGTTCATTCGTCAAACCAATTACTTTTCGGTCAATTGGGGGTCATGATGTGTTGCTAGATACCGCTCATGACTAGCTCAGATTAAGTGTTAATCTAAGTGGCCAACATAACCGGGAATCTAATGGGTCACGCGCATAAGAGTGTCTCGGAGAATTCGTAAAATAGTTTTGGACAGAGTTCTAATATATGGAAAGCAAAAGGATTAAATGGATCCCGATGAGATCGAGATATGTCCCGATGAGATCGCGACATCGATATTGCTGAAAAACGTTTCCGGAGATTTTTCCCATACCGAGACCCGGTAGGCCGGTAGGACCGACCCCAGTGTGACTGGACCACTTCAGCATTTATTTATATATATATAATTAATTAATTAAAGAATTAATTAATATATATATATATATGTTATATGTGGATGGAAGGGAGGAGAAGCTTATCTTTATTAACTTATATATATATATATATATATAAGGCTAACGTGGATCAATGAATCACCACTTAGCATTAAATGTCCTTTAATTGTTAAAAGACTATATGGCTTATGGAAGAAAGAGTGATGATGTTCGTTGGCTTTTAAAAAGAAAAGAAGAGAGGTTTTTGTAAAAAAAACCTAAGAGAAAGTGTTCTCTCACCAACGATCAACTCTCCTTCTCATCTTCACCAAGCTAGTTCTCCTCCATCATCTTTGGTTTCCAAGCTCTCCAAAAACAAGGTAAGGTCTAGCAGTCTTCAACTTGTTTTTGCTATTCCCGGGTCAAAGGGTTTGTCCCGGTTAGGTTCTTCGATCTCTGCGTGGATACCGTTAGAGACGGTCTCCTTTGGCCATTATGGTTTGAGTTTGTTGTATAGACACATGGATCCTGGCTTTCGGAAAGGTCCCGGAATAAAAATTTTTGTTTTCCGCACCGTGGGCATGTGATGCTCACACCGGGATTTTCCTACAATAGTTAGAAAGTTGGTTCTACATCGCTTACTCGTAATTGGTTAACCACTAGTTACGAAGTTAGTTCTACATTGTTTATCTGTACAAAGATAACCGTTATACATATAATAATATGTATAAAACCTATTAGTATATCATAGGCTAAAAAACCATTTCCTTTTTATCAAACAATAATATCATCTTAATATAAAATCAAATCATATAAGGTTTAACTTTCAAACTTCAATTCGTATATTGCTAAAAACATAAAATTATACTAGCAATATTCACTTATAATACACCATTCACATAAGACTCATAATCTATATTCACTTCACGATATAATAAAAATCATTTTTATAAAATACCTTTAAAATGCACTCACCATTAAGCAACTTTATCACCAAGCACACTCACACGTTCTATGCATTTCCTTTACCTACACAAGCGCATTTTGCTTAGACATTTATTTCTAAATTCGAAAATAAGACATTAACATTATAAATTCAGTTTAACTGAATTCGAGATTAGTATTTAATCACGTAACACGTACGCTAATCGTGTTTCCGTTTACTACCGTAAGATAACTTATTGTTCTCCGTTTCCAATTCTAACTTCAAAAGTCACTTAAAACCTTTTTTTACGCATTTTAACTTATCAATTTCTTTAAAACGCTATCTCACTCAATTTAATTTACCATATCATGATCATGCATGATGAGTTGTGGTTATGACCTATGTCCAGAATCCATACCTCCACTTATTCCTTATTTTTCACATAGCAAACGTTCAAATTAGGCTTTGAGGTCTTGTAGAAATTTGTTCCGCTAAGTCTCTAGTTTCCATATCATCAAAAATAATTCCATTTAAACTTTTAAATCATGAAAAAATACTAAATATCACAATCCATTTTAACACAGAGACAATATCAGGTTACCATTTTCAATCTCAAACTTAGATATCATTCATCCAGAATTTGGTTTAGGTTTATGTTAGAGATTTTTAGTAATTTGTCTTACTTTCATCTTCAAATTGAATCACTCAATTTGGAGTTCTGTAGGCTAATTTATGGCCAAAAAAATGAGACTAGTTCAAACTAACCTAAGACAGAATTCTACTACATGTTCCTCTCTTATTATATTCAATCAATTTTATGTAAAGAAACAAGAAAATAACACCAAGAAACTATTGATCTTAAACACATTTTCTTACTTAAAACAAACCATAAAAATCAAAATTTTAGGTTAAGAAAACTTACTACTTTCTTTCTCAAATATTTTGGGTAAATAATGAAAACTTAGGTTTGATCAAGGTTTCTCCAAATCTACATCAAAACCATCAATAATGGAAGCCCTCTTCTCTCCTTAAACGACCTTCAACCTTGTTTCTCTTCTTTTCACTTTTGTTTTTTCTTTCTCACGTTTAGTCTCTCAAACACTCACGGTTATGTTCAAATGAAGCCAAAAGTTTTGCTTTATCTTTGTATACTTACTTAATGTCAATGTCTTAATGGTTGTCTATAATGACTAATTATACATTTAATAAATGATGCTTAACTTTTAAGAAAGCCTTTAATTGGTCATTAGATGTGACTCACTAATCCACTCATACCATTATACACAAAAGACCAAAATGCCCCTTTAAGGAATTTAATTCACTACTAATCGAACTACATTCCAAAAATATTTTGCAATCGTCTTATCATCAAATTGACCATGAAGTTTTTTAATTCGAGTCAATACTTATCGATTGGATACTTTAAAAATTTTCGAATGAGTTTAAAATCATTAATTCCCATTACTTTCTAAAAAAGGCATTTAATCCTAAATTTTTGGAACACCCAGAATCCATCCTATCGAACTTATTTTTGATCTGTTTCATTACCATTTAACTCTATAACTTATTATAGATATTTTTCATTATTTTGATGTTGAGTCCCACAAAATTTACTATTCATTCGAAAATATTATTCACTGAAAATAAAAAAATTATTCAATGAAAGGAAAGATTTGGGGTTTTACAATTATACACAAAAAGAACAAAATTCTCCTTTAATGAGTTTAATTCACCAACTAATTGAACTACGTCACAAAAATATTCCCCAATTGCCTTATCATCAAATTGACCATGAAATTATCTAATTATGGTCAATACTTATTTATTAGATGCTTTAAATATTTTCAAATGGGTTAAAAATCATTAATATCCATTACTCTCCAAAAAGGATATTTTAGTCTTAAACTTTCGGAACTCTAGAAATCCATTCTATCAGACTTATTTTTGATTCGTTTCATTATCATTTAACTCTAAAACTTATTATGGATATTTTGTATTATTTCGAGAGGTTAGGTCCCACAAAAATTTACTATTTATCCAAAAAAATACTATTCACTTAAAATAAAAAAAAAATTTTAAGTGAAAGGAAAGGTTGAGAGTTTTACACCTATCCCTACTTTGCTTCATTTTGTTCTTTACAATGGCCTACTCTTCACACTCATAAAGAATAAAAAAGAGGCAAAATAAAGGTCGTTTTTTTACTTTAGTCTAAGCTTATAAAATATTAGGAACGATCTTTGTGGAGGAAGAAGATGTGCTACAATAATAATTTATAGCACAAAGTCTTTTTCTTATTTGCTTTTTATTTAATTTTTTAATATGATGATATATCAGTAAATTTTAGGTGAAGAATTCTCAAATATTGGGACCAGAAGAGTAAAAGAGATGACACTCAGCTTATTGAATCCTTTGTTTAAATAGTTAAAAAGTTTATTTCTTTATAAGATTATAGAACAAAAATGGGATATAACTAATGGATGATTGTATATATCTTACATGATATGCAATGAATTTGAGAAACTACATATATGGGCTGCAAGTTATGTCTTTTTGTCCCAGACGGGAATGATCCCTTGAGCTGCTAACCTCTTACGCACCCAGAATACAATATGCTTCCCAGTAATTTTCTTTTCATCGATCAGAAAAGGCTCCACAGTGCTTACCTCTGAGCCATATGACGATAAAGAAAAGCCTTTAGGACCTGTCCAGCCACAACAACCGATGAATGATGATGCTAAGCTGTTCTTTTAGCTTGTACATGTATGTATGTATGTATGTATATACTTATGGCTTTAATATGTAGTTACCTGTGAGAACTCCGTTAGGAAAGAAAGCCCAAAAGGAGTAAGGCTTGCCCTTCTTCAGAAATGAGCCTTCCAACTGTTACATTAGTTCCAAAGGAAAAGTTAATTAATGGAACTTGATTTGAAACCAATATAGGTAATCAATGAGGAAAATGGGGGTAGCCTGACTCTGTTATCTTGGAAAGACAGGTCAAGTTCTGTAATATCTTCTTCAGCTTCAAGGGTTGTTTTAAGTGAAGGAAGAACGTCCTCATCCATCAACCGAGGAAGTGGCTTTGGAGGAGCTTTTGCTGCTGGTTTGGGCCTCACGGGTTCTTTTGTTTCAACTGCTTTCACTTCCTTTTTCTCATTCTCAGCAGCGACTAATGAATCAAATAGTCAATGTAGGTTGATGCTTTATGCAAACAAAACATAGTGATTGGAAGGTCACATACCTGCGTAACTAGATGATTCTTGCACCGCAGAGCAGCTTATACATCTTCTCAATGTCATGGAATGGCTAACCATCTGCTGGGCATGATTGCAGTAGCAGAAACCATATGCAATGGAATGAAATAGAAAGAGAATGGATTAAGTAGCAAGAAGTAAGATTTTAGAAATTCCCATTCTAAGAAACCGGTCTCACCCGAAAGCATGTGCCCTTGACAACCCAAGATTAGCAGAAGCTGTCTTTCTTTTTACTATCAGTAATACATCAATTCCAATTAGACTAAAACAAAATCATTCATCTCTTGTAAAAGAGTTCCAAACAGAGTTTGATCTCTGAAACCTCATCTGCTCTTTACATATATGGTATTAAAAACCTCATTTGCATTACTGCTGTAACAATTCGGACAAGCCTCCAATATGATATGTTCTGAACCATACACGAATGACAGAAGGTCCACGTACCATATGGAGATTGTAGAAGGTGGTCCTGCGTGTGGCATATCTACTCAAGTATGCAGGTGATGGTGTGAAGCCGGAAACTCCCATGGATCCAACTCCCCCTCGACCTTGTGTTGCCAGTTTATGAACCACCATATTCATTTAAGAAATGTAGGCAATAAATCTCTTACTTTTTCAATATTTTGTCTTTTGTCGTCTTCTTTTTTCTTTACTTGTAAAGAGGACCAGAAGCAGAGTTGAACAGCAAGCTGGAAGAGGGAGTCTTCCATTCCTAATCCACACAATGCTAGGTAGAATATATGCCACTGATTGGTTTTTGGTTTTACTTAGTGGTCCTGGTCCACCATTATCTGTCAATTATTTGTTTTTCTGTTATTCTCTAGCATGTCAAGTAATTGTAATTCTAATCGCTTAGCCAACCATCATTTATAAACTTAGTGCACGCAGAACTTAAAGTTTGACTTCATGTAACTAAAACATGCTTAAGATGTGTGATACGCTTTACATAGGATTTAGGTCCTAGACATTGTTTGTGTCATTGTGCTTTGCTAGCGTTATTGCTCTAGTGCAAAACTCTACTTCTAATAACATAAATTTGCATATGTTTCTTAGCATTGTAACATAAATCCTTAATTTTTCTCTTCAAATATACAATATTAAGTGTCTGTTTGTTTCAACTTTTGGAGGGTAAATAGGTACTTTTTTTACTGCAAAAATTGTTTTTTAAAAAATTGAATGTTTGGTTATAAATCCAAAAGCATTTTTTTTCTTCATAGAAACGGTTTTTTCAGAAACTAAAATACAACTTTCTCATAAGCTCAAACTTGGAGCTTTTCTTTTCAGATAGATTTTTTAGATCAATTAATGAGTCTATGTTTAATCTCTTTTACCTTTACGCTTTACACATAATTCCCATAATACTCACAAACACATCTCCACATTTATTTTGAGATTTATATAATATTATTTGATTTTTTTCATATTTTAATATTTATTTTAATATTAGTTTTACTTATATTATAATCTATATAAAAGATTTGGTTAAATATATTTTTATTTATGCTTTATATGGTTTAAAATTATATAATAATTAATATATTGTACTTTGCATATTCTTTAATATATTTTAAATAATATTTATATGCATAAATAATTTTATTACAAAATAAAATATAGTTAAAATTAAAAGCGTTTTTTATTTTTATGTTGCCAAATAGTTTATTATATGAAACTTTTCCAGAAAAGTTTTACAATCAACTAATTTTTTAGAAAAGCTCTACTGATAAAAGTTTTACTACCAAAAGCTTTACTGATATAAGCTCATCCAAACAGGCATTAAAACAGGCACTAAAACAATACATCACTCTTTTAGAGATAATAATAGAAACATATTAGACACCGATTGATTGATGGAAACTTGTTTTATGAACTTATCATTAAAAAAGAACCATATATATAGTAGGTGAATAAGGAAACTTGTCCTCTGATCCAACTTATCATAATACATAAATCTAGTTGTAAAATAGAACATGAATCAACTAGATTCAGGAAGATTTATAGTCGGAAATTAGTTAGTTTCAACGACATTTTATAACTACAAAATAATGTCAAAGGTTTTTAATTATAAGGCAACATAATATTTTATCATATTCACGTAAATGCAAGAATAATGTAAGCGAACTAAAATTGAAGTAATGAATAAGGAACTACTACAGTGAGATAATTAGTAACGCGCACACATATAATTGAAAGACTGAAAAGTTTGGATTCAAGGAAAGAAGAAGAGGATAGATTCAAAATTAACTAAAATTAAATCTGATATGCAAGGTTTCAAATTTACCTACTAGACCTCACGAAGAACTTGTCTTGAGCAACCTAGATAATAGGTAAAGAACAAACCAAAAAAAAAATTTTGGATCAAAATCACGCCACAATCTGATTCTGTTGATAAGTGATGTTTAATTCCTAAATTGAAAAAAACAATAGGTGTTTCTCCTCTCAATATGGTTAGCGGCACATGAGAAAATAATCTGATCAAAAGTTGTCTTTCCCTAACCTTAAAGAGAGTATTTATGCCTAGGTCAAATAATAAAAAACTTGAGCTAAATAATACATGGAAGTCTAAAATAAACATAACTTAAAATAAGTCCAAAATATAATAGTAAAAAACACACCTAGGCTTGATTCAACGCGGCTCCCAAGTCTGATCATTGGTACACCTCTTCTATTGGGCTTAAGTGATGATGTGCTACTCAATACAATGCTCTTCAAGTCCCAAGTGAGTCCAATGCAAGGATTTGAGATAAATGAATCATTTTGGGTTGTGATTCAGATAGCTCTCCTCCAATAGGCGTAGTGCACTTCATCCTCTTCACAAATTGACCCACTTGAGCATAGAGAGCCTCCTTAAGTCTCTTGATCCTAACTCTAGACATAGGTCCAATTAGAATGACAAGCTTGCCCTGTCATGCACGCCATCTCCATGATGATCCTTACTCCTTCTCACATCGGTCCCTCCCTCCTTGAGAAGATTCGTCTTTAAATCTGAATCCATATCAAAAGGAGAAAGGTCAACAACATTAAAGGTAGCAGAAACATTGTACTCACATGGCAGATCAATCTTGTAGACATTGTCATTGATCCATTCCAACACCTAAAATAGACCATCACTCCTAGGATCTAACTTGGACTTCCTTTGGGCAGGAAACCATTCCTTCCTCAGATGCACCCAAATCTAATCACCATGTTGAAAAGTCACTAACTTTCTCCCCTTGTTGGCTTGCTTCGCATACACCATGTTTTTATGCTCAATGTACTGTCTCACCTTCACATGCAAGTCCCTAACCATCTCAGCTTTCCTCTTGTCATTTGTACTAGACAACTCAAGCAAGGGTAAAGAAACCAAATCCAAGACAGTCAAAGGAATAAAATCATATACAAGCTCAAAAGTTGAAAAACCTAAGGTGGAATGTACACATCTATTATATGCAAACTCAATAAATGACAAACAATCACCCCAAATTTTTAAAAGTTTACCAACTATAGCATGCAACAAGATACCTAAGGTTCTATTAACAACCTCAATATGTTCATCTGTCTGTGGATGACAAGTAATAGAATAAAGCAATTTAGTACCCATCTTTTCCCATAAAAAGCGCCAAAAAAGGCTAAAAAATTTAACATCTCTATCTGAAACAATAGACCTAGGAATACCATGCAATCTAACAATATCCCTAAAGAATAAATTAGCAATATACAAAACATCATCAGTTTTATGGCATGCAATGAAATATGTCACCTTACTAAATTGATCAACAACAACAAAGATGTTATCATACCACTTCTTTATTCTAGGCAGTCCTAAAACAAAATTCACAGAAATATCAACCCAAGGTTCAGTAGGCACAGGTAAAGGGGTATACAATCTATGGGGTTTAATAGTAGATTTTGCCTATCTATATGCAATGCATTTGGCATATACGCGCTCAACATCCCCACGCATACCAGGCTAATAGAAATGTCCATGCAAAATTTCCAATGTCTTAGCAATCCCAAAATAACTCATCAATCCGCCACTATGGGCCTTGTGCACAAATCAAGCACGTAAAGAACAGTTAGGCACACACAGTTGATTACCATGATACAATCATGCCTATAAAATTTCTGGAATGCAATATGCTCACAAGCAGTATACACATTAACAAAATCATCATTAGAAGTATACATGTCCTTAAGCTGCTCAAATCCTAATAATTTAGAACTAAGAGTATAAATTAAGGAATACCTCCTAGATAAAGCATTAGCGCCCACATTTTCCTTCCCTTGCTTGTAATGTAGCAGATACGAAAATGTCTCCAAAAACTCCACCCAAGTGGTATGTCTCTTGTTCGGCTTGCCCTGTCCTTTCAAGTGCTTTAGGGACTTATGATCTGTCAGAATGACAAACTCTATGGGTTAAAGGTAACGTTTTCACACCTCCAATGCTCTCACCACAGCATAAAGCTCCTTATCATGGGTCGGATAGTTGAGTTGTACACCACTCAACTTTTCACTAAAATAAACTACTAGTTTGTTTTTCTGCGAAAACACAGCACCTATACCAATACCAGAAGTATCACATTCATCCTCAAAAGCTTTCTCAAAGTTAGGTAAACACAAAATAGGAGTAGAACACAATTTTTCTTTCAATAAATTAAACGCATGCTCTTGTTCCTCACCCTATGTAAACCTTTTCTCCTTCTTGACTATTTTAGTCAAAGGAGCAGCAACGGTAGAGAAATCTTTCACAAACCTAATATAGAAACTAGCAAGTCTATAAAAAAACTCCTCACTTTACTAGCACTCTTAGGCGTCGACCATTCTTAGATAGCCTTCACCTTCTCCTCATCAACCTCGATTCCTCTAGAACTAACTACAAACCCTAAGAATACAAGCCTATTAATGCAAAAAGTATACTTCTTAAGGTTCACATACAGTTTTTCTTATCTCAATACATCCAAAACACATCTCACATGCATGACATGCTCATCAAGATTAGTGCTATATATCAAAATGTTAACAAAGTAAACAACCACGAAATGGCATAACACATGATTCATCAACCTCATAAAAGTACTCTGGGTTCATTAGTTAAATCAAATGGCATAACTAACTACTCATACAACCCATATTTACTTTTGAAAGTAGTTTTCCATTCATCTCCTGGTTTCATTCTAATCTGGTGGTATCTACTTTTCAAGTCAATTTTTGTAAAGATACATGCACCATGCAATTCATCAAGCACATCATCTAACCTAGGGATAGGGTGGTGATACTTTAGAGTAATTTTGTTAATAGCTCTACAGTTCACATTGTTGGATCGGAAAAAGAAAACATGTTTTGTTTGGAAAAACGATAGATTTCAAAACTTTTAAGAAATCATTACTTGCAGCGGAAGCAACAAATCCAAATCAACATGTCAATCCATACATGATATGTTATAAGGATAATAAAATATAAACAAGATCAGGAGTATTACCGACTCCTTCACTACAGACTTTAAATCCTCATTGCTTATCCTCTCCTTCTTCGTATCCAAATCCTTTGCCTTTGACTCTTTTCCTTTAGCAATCTACTTTCTCCTTGTTGTAGTATCCTCAACCAATTAGATTTACCACCTGTTCTTCAAGGACAATTAGGTTAACAAAATCCTTTGGTGCGAAAGGAGAAGAAATGTTTGGAGGAGATTTTCTTAGAAGAAGAAGAAGCAAAATTGAAACTCTTTCAATTGGTATTTTCGATTCTCTCTTTCATGAAAGGAGAGAAGGTGTAAAGAACATGTAAGAACTCTTTCTTGCCTACCAATTTCAGATATGCATGGATGGAAGGAGAGAGGCATCAAATGCATCACTTCTTTCATTAATCACTCATAAAATAGCCAATAAATGAGATTATCTTCATTTATCTTTATGATGGCTATTTGAAAAGACCATAACCTAAAATTCAATACCCAATTTCGGTTTTGCCAAGAAGAAAGAAGGAAGATGGTCTATCTAATGTACATATTTCATCTTTAATCTAATGAATGTAAATAGGTTACAAGCCAACATTAAAAGACAACCATTAAACCATTTAATGGTAAGTTCATAACTCCATTTAATGATGATTAACCATAATAAAGACCATCTTTATTTAGCATTTTAATGTCAAATGAGTGGTTACACATTTAACCTAGGAATAACTGAAATTGCTATCTTCTTCTTAAAAAAATTGTTTTAATATAATTAATCTAATTAATTTCATTAAACCAAAAACCAAGCCCATTACTAAATGTACATTTGGGCTTCTTTAATTAGACCAAGCCCAAGATTCAATTATGGGCTTTTAATTAACCTCCATTTATATTTCTTACTTAGCTTGATAACCTTCCTTAAAGCCAAGTGGAGAATCTTATTGGACTTTGATAATTAAGCTCCATAAGCCCGTAATTAATTCAATCTCATTAGAATTAATTCTAGCTTATTAACTAAATGTCATTCCACTAAAGACAATTAGTTGAACTCTTGAATTATTAAATATTATGAGAATATGTCCAATTGTAAACCCTATTTAGAATCTTATTATAGTCATCCGCACAACAAAGGGTAAAATTACCGTTTTGCCCTTATGTTGGTTTTTCCTTCTGATCTCTCATTTTACTTTATATGGTGATTAACACATAAGATCTCATCTCAGTGTTAAGACTTGATGGGTAGCTAGTCCATCAAACTACTGGCGCCAGTTTAATCACCAAATCTCCTTAAAACATCTAGAAGAGATGATAACACTATAAACTCTTTATTTGAGTGAATGTTCTCGATACATGTTTCAATTAATAATTCCAACATGCGACCTCGGATTAATACTCTGTAAAAATCTATTCCGATCATATCAAGAATTATAATGAAACATATATGAGTACACCACTCATCAAGATTATGGTTCATAATAAGCGAATGCTTAAGTTGTATGTTTTAAGATTAAAGTAACGGCCCACTTTATTCTTGAAAACATAATTGATTCCAGATTCATTTAATAGTGCCATTATCGATGGTCAACTACTATCATGATATGAAACTCATCATTCCCTTGAAGTAAACTCCTTTACTTATATGGAGATAAATCGCAACACTACAGTCTAAACCATAATCAAGCGACCAACTTGATTATTCAACTATGAATCAATTAATTCATATTCTAATAATATACATGTTTCCCATACATCTCTATGTATATGTATATTACTTACAAAAGAATCTTGGTACCTTATGACCAGATATATAATGCTCATACAGATAAAACCAAACTCTTTTTGTTTTATTAATAATAAATATTTTCATTACAAAACTGTAACTGAAGAAGATAAAGTTACATGTAAATACACTTGTTTTTCAGGGCACTATATTTACATAACTCCAACAATCTCCCACTTGCCCTAAAGCAAGTTTGACATATCCCTCATTCCCATCCCTTCTAGGTGACCCTCAAAGCTCTTTTGAGTCAATGTCTTTGTGAACGGATCAGGAAGGTTTTGCTCGGTGGGAATCTTTACCACATCCACTTCTCCACGTTGTATTATCTCCCTTATAAGATGATAATTTAGCTCAATGTGTTTGGCAGCTTTGTGGTTCCGAGGTTCTTTAGAATTAGCCACTGCCCCACTATTATCACAATAAAGTGTAATGGTCTTTTCTGCCTCTGAAACTACCTCAAATCATTTAGGAACTTCCGGAGCCAGACTGCTTCCTTTGCTGCTTCACAAGCAACAACATACTCAGGCTCCATAGTCGAATCAGCAATACAAGATTGCTTGACACTCCTCCAAACTATGGCTCCACCTCCTAAAGTAAATATAGAACCAGAAGTTGATTTCCTTGAATCAACATTTGATTGAAAATCAGAATCCGTATATCCTGTCGGAATAAGATTACTTCCAGAGTAAACAAGCATTAAGTTCTTCGTCCTATGAAGATACTTAAGTATACACTTAACCGCAATCCAATGTTCCATTCCTGGATTGGATTGAAATCTGCTTACCAGTCCCACTTCGTAGCAGATATCCGGTCTAGTGCATAGCATTGCATACATCAAACTACCAACTGCCGAAACATATGGAATGTTACGCATGCGTTCAACCTCCTCTTGGGTTTTAGGTACTTGTTCCTTTGAAAGTTTGATTCCATGTCTAGTAGGAGTAAAACCCCTCTTGGAATCTTGCATGGCAAACTTATTGAGCATATTCTCAATGTAGGTTAGTTGAGACAAAGCTATCTGCTTGTTCTTTCGATCCCTTATAAGTTTGATCCCTAGAACATAGGTAGCCTCTCCTAAATCCTTCATTGAAAACTGTTCATTCAGTCATCCCTTAACCGCAGATAACATTCCCACATCATTCCCAATGAGCAGAATATCATCAACATACAGGATTAGGAAAGTAACCTTACCTTCTTGTATTATTTTATAAACACAAGGCTCATCTAGGTTTTGTATGAACCCATAGGTTTTGATAGCCTTATCAAACCTAATGTTCCAAGACCTAGATGCTTGCTTAAGTCCATAAATGGACCTTTGCAACTTGCAAACCTTATGCTCATTACCTGGCTCAATGAATCCTTCTGGTTGGGCCATATAAATGGTCTTCTCAAGATCCCCATTAAGAAATGCGTTCTTGATATCCATTTTTCATATTTCATAATCGAAATAGGCTGCTATGGCTAAAAGAATCCTGATGGACTTAAGCATGGCAACCGGAGAAAAAGTCTCCTCATAGTCTATACCCTCCTTTTGAGTATAGCCTTTAGCTACCAATCTAGCTTTAAAGGTCTCTACCTTTCCATCCGATCCCCTTTTCCTTTTGTAGATCCATTTACACCCTATGGCTTTTAGACCTGGTGGTTGATCTACAAGGACCCAGACTTCATTAGTATACATAGAATCTATTTCCGATTCCATCGCCTTGAGCCATTTTCCTGCATCAACATCATTAATAGCCTGTGTATACGTAATGGGATCTATTTCTTCTTGGTCCGAGATGGAAATTAAGCCTTCTCCTAAGCCCAGATACCTATCTGGCCATCTCACAACCCTCCCATTACGTCTAGGCACACCTTGATGTTTAGGTTGCACTTCTGATTCAACTCTTGAATCCATTTCGACATCTTGTTCTGTCATATCCAAAACAACTCTTGGCTTGGATGAAATAGCTAACTCCTTTAGTACTACTTCACTTCTTCCTTTGTGATTTTTCACAAACTCTTCCTCTAAGAAGGTTGCATTTGTCGACACAAATACCTTCTTATCATGAGGACTGTAAAAATAGTACCCTCGAGTTCCCGTAGGATATCCTACAAACAAACATACTTCTGACCTTGTTTCCATCTTTGCGGATTCAGGCTTTAGAACATGGGCTGGGCAGCCCCAAGTCCTCAAATGCCTCAATGAAGGCACTCGGCCAGTCCACAACTTCCTAGGTATTTTATGCATCAATTTGGACGGAGCAAAGTTAAGAAGATATGTTGTCGTTTGTATGGCATATCCCCAGAACGATTCTGGAAGGCTAGCGTAGGACATCATTGATCTTACCATTTCCAATAGAGTTCTATTTCTCCTCTCTGCTACACCATTTTGTTGAGGTATACGAGGAGATGACAAACTGGAAACAATTCCATTGTCAATTAAATATTGCTGGAACTCTCCAGATAAATACTCACCACCTCGATCTGATCGAAGCTGTTTTAATGGCTTGCTAAGTTGCTTCTTAGCTTCAGCTTTGAATTCTTTGAACTTTTCAAAAGATTCACTCTTTTTATGCATCAAATACAAATAGCCATGTCTTGAGTAATCATCTATAAAAATTATGAAATATTCATAACCTCTTCTAACTTGTACATTCATGGGCCCACACACATCAGTATGTACCAGGTCCAATGTGTATTCATATCTGTTTTCTTTAGAAGGAAATGAGGCTTTGGTCATTTTTCCTTCAATACAAGATTCACAGGTGGGTAATGGATCACTATCCAAGCCCATAAGGATCTCATCCTTTACTAGCCTGTCAAGTCTTTTCTGATTGATATGACCCATTCTTAAGTGCCACAGATACTTTGAATTAATGCTAGAGATTTTGGATTGTCTTGGTTTTATCAATTCTGTGGTGTTTAGTGAGCCTTTCATAGGTTCTATAAAAAATAATCCTTGTTTAGTTATCGCATCACAAATAAAATCATTATTCTCATATATTGAAACAACCTTTTCAAAATATAAGGAATAACCAGATTTTATTAGACAAAAAATAGAAATCATGTTCCTTACAATCATTGGCATGTAATAAACATCCTCGAAATATAACATATGACCACTAGGAAAGTCCAAGATAACTACTCCCACTGATTCTGCTGAAACATAGGAACCATCTGCTATCTTGACTTGAAACTGACCTTTAGGTAGTCTTTTCCTTTGCTGGAACCCCTGCAAAGAATTACAAACATGGTTAGTGGCTCCTAAATTTAATATCCAAGAAGTAGATAAATCTGCCACATTTCTAGTTCCTAACAAACTTAGGAAGCCCATACCTTGTTTGTGTTTGAGGGACTCTAGGTAGACTAGACAGTTTCTTTTCCAGTGGCTCATCTCATCACAGTGGAAACACTTTCTTTTGATGTTCTCTTTGGCCTTCTTTTTCATGGATTTGGCCTTGACCCCTGTTTGGGCCTTTTTTTTCATTGGACCCTTCTTCTTTTCCTTGCCCTTACCCTTGGTCTTAGAAGAAGAAGCTACATTAGCTTCTAGCCCATGAGCCTTAATATTCAATATCTCCTTCGTGCTCTGGAGGGTATTCATCAACTCACTCAAGGTGTAATCCTTGCTGTTGAGCTCATAGTCCAAATTAAACTGCTGAAAAGAAGAGTTTAAGCTATTGATGATAATAATTATCTGCGTGTCTGCATCCATATCCGCCCCAAGCATCTCAGCCTCAGTGACCGCAGAGATTACCTTCATCATGTAATCCCGCACCGGTTCACCAGGTTTCTGTCTGAGATATGAAAGGTTTGGATAGCTTTCACTCTTGCAGACCTAGTTCTCACACCAAACATCTCATGTAGGTGATGGACCATTGTACTAGCAGTTTTCATACAAGTAATTTGCTTTTGCAACATGCCGCTGACAGAAGCTAGAATATAACACTTAGTAGTCTTGTTAGCATTCTGCCAATGCTCATGTTGTTGGACTTGCTTAGGAGTTGAATCTCCACTTGGAGGTGTAGGCTCATTTTCAGTTAACACCCGTGAAATACGTTCATATTGAAGAACAATGTCAAGGTTACGTCTCCAATCATTAAAATTGTCTCCGTTTTCCAATTTGTTATTAGTCAAGAGCAAGGTGAGTGGATTCATTTTGTGGTTGATTATGTCTGAAAATATAAATTATTAAAACATGAGCATACTAGTCAACAATTTATGGAACTTTGTATAAAATCATGATGCATGTATGCATGATGATAGATTTAACAAAACTAAAAAAAATTAAAACATTATACGACGGTTATTTTTCTTATCTATAACAGACTAAGTGATGGTGGACCATCTTATCCATTAAAAGAAAATCTGGGACCCTACCACTCAAAAACTACCAAGCATCTCATGCCCAATTTTTTAAGAAGCGTCTTAATTCGGTCCATACTTTTACTAACAGAGCTACAGTAGGCAGTTTATTGATAAAAAATGTTGAGTGTTTAACCATTTGATTCATTCACTAAAGATACCTACAAACCATGCCTCGGTGGGAGGTCACATTTGCTATCATTAAGTAGACTTATCCTTAAGAAGACCCAAACCATGCAAGATCTAGGATCCATGCCCTCCGATGGGGAGTAACACTTCACCACATGCAAACGGGCCATCATTTGGAGACTGTGGACTCTCACAGGAGCATCCTCTCCCACTCAATCTTTTTGGGCTTTAAGTTTTAAATACCATCTTGTCTAGATGCAATTTATTATCCATCCTATATTGTTTCATTATATATCTCATACATAATGAATGCATGGCAAAGCCTAGGGTTGGCAATTTTTTAAATGACATGCAATCACATGATATCACATATTATAAGCATTCATTTCTCCATTCATCACATGAACTAATAAAGCCACATTTGATTGTCCATCCTAGAAAAATTAAATAATTACAAGCCTTTTATGCCCAAAGTATTCTTCTTGGGCTTGGATCTTCCGCTTCGAACTCTCACAAACATGATCCGGCCCATTCGGTAAACAAAATGTAATGGTATATATGAAAATCGAATTTTGTCACTTTGAAAAATAAGATTCCAGCACCAGATTTTTAGAAAACCAAATCTTTGTTTTGACAAAAAATTCCAGCACTAGTTTTCATTAAAACCGAAGCTCATTTCATGAAAATAAAAAAACTAGCACTTAGTATTTTAGTAAAACCGAAATTTGATTCTTTGAAACAAAAATCCAGCACTTATTTTTACAATAAAAATCGAAAAGTGATCCATTTAAACAAAATTCCAGCAACTATGTTTTCACAAAACTTATGCCAATACACAAAAGGATACACCGAAAAATTTACCTTTCCATTTCTTCAATCCATGGCTACTCCATCTTCATCATTACATCAATTTGTACATTACAAAATCAAAGAAAATAGAAAAAAGAAACCAAGGAGGAAACATGGTGATGATAGACCACCCTCCTTGTTACAACCAATGAAGAAATCTTACAAAGTAAATTTAACTTCTATGGACAACCAAAAGAGCTAACATACACCATGTATATTTCTATCACATAAAAATATGCAGCATACACAAAAAGATTGCCAACCCATGCATCCAATATATAGGAACCAAATCATGCATTAAAATCGGCTCGATACCAATTGTTGGATCGGAAAAGAAAACATGCTTTGTTTGGAAAACGGTAGATTTCAAAACTTTTAAGAAATCATTACTTGCAGCGGAAGCAAAAAATCCAAATCAACATATCAATCCATACATGATATGGTATAAGGATAATAAAATATAAACAAGATCAGGAGTATTACCGACTCCTTCGCCATGACTTTAAATCCTCATTGCGCTATCCTCTCCTTCTTCGTATCCAAATCATTTGCCTTTGACTCTTTCCTTTAGCAATCTACTTTCTCCTTGTTGTAGTATCCTCAACCAATTAGATTTACCACCTGTTCTTCAAGGACAATTAGGTTAACAAAATCCTTTGGTGGGAAAGGAGAAGAAATGTTTGGAGGAGATTTTCTTAGAAGAAGAAGCAAAATTGAAACTCTTTCAATTGGTATTTTCGATTCTCTCTTTCATGAAAGGAGAGAAGGTGTAAAGAACATGCAAGAACTCTTTCTTGCCTACCAATTTCGTATATGCATGGATGGAAGGAGAGAGAGGCATCAAATGCATCACTTCTTTCATTAATCACTCATAAAATAACCAATAAATGAGATTATTTTCATTTATCTTTATGATGGCTATTTGAAAAGACCATAACCTAAAATTTAATACCCAATTTCAGTTTTGCCAAGAATAAAGAAGGAAGATGGTCCATCTAATGTACATCTTTCATCTTTAATCTAATGAATGCAAATAGGTTACAAGCCAACATTAAAAGACAACCATTAAACCATTTAATGGTAAGTTCATAACTCCATTTAATGATGATTAACCATAATAAAGACCATCTTTATTTAGCATTTTAATTTCAAATATGTGGTTACACATTTAACCTAGGAATAACCGAAATTGCTATTTTCTTCTTAAAAAAATTGTTTTAATATAATTAATCTAATTAATTACATTAAACCAAAAACCAAGCCCATTACTAAATGTCATTCCACTAAAGACAATTAGTTGAACTCTTGAATTATTAAATATTATGAGAATATGTCCAATTGCAAACCCTATTTAGAACCTTATTATAGCCATCCGCAAAACAAAGGGTAAAATTACTATTTTGCCCTTATGTTGGTTTTTCCTTCTAGATCTCTCATTTTACTTTATATGGTGATTAAGACATAAGATCTCATATCAGTGTTAAGACTTGATGGGTAGCTAGTCCATCAAACTACTGGCGCCAGTTTAATCACCAAATCTCCTTAAAACATCTAGAAGAGATGATAACACTATAAACTCTTTATTTGAGTGAATGTTCCCAGATACATGTTTCAATTAATAATTCCAACATGTAGACACTGGATTAATACTCTGTAAAAATCCATTCCGATCATATCAAGAATTATAATGAAACATATATAAGTTCACCACTCATCAAGATTATGGTTCATAATAAGCGAATGCTTAAGTTGTATGTTTTAAGATTAAAGTAACGACCCGCTTTATTCTTGAAAACATACTTGATTCCAGATTCATTTAATAGTGCCATTATCGATGGTCAACTACTATCATGATATGAAACTCATCATTCCCTTGAAGTAAACTCCTTTACTTATATGGAGATAAATCGCAACACTACAGTCTAAACCATAATTAAGCGACCAACTTGATTATTCAATTGTGAATCAATTAATTCAGATTCTAATAATATACATGTTTCTCATACATCTCTATGTATATGTATATTACTTACAAAAGAATCTTGGTACCTTATGACCAGATATATAATGCTCATACAGATAAAACCAAACTCTTTTATTTCATTTATAATAAATATTTTCATTACAAAACTGTAACTGAAGAAGATAAAGTTACATGTAAATACACTTGCTTTCCAGGGCACTATATTTACATAACTCCAACACACATACATTCTCCAGGTTCCATCTTTCTTAGGCACCAGCAACGCTGGCACCACACATGAGCTCAAGCTTTCACTCACATGTCCCTTTTCTAGTAACTAATTCACCTGCTTTTGAAGCTCCTTTGTCTCCTTAGGATTACTCCTATAAGCTGAGTGGTTTGGAATTTGAGCTCTAGGCATAAAATCAATCTAGCGCACCATGCCTCTTAAGGGTGGCAATCCCTTGGGAATCTCCTCAGGAAAGACATCTAAATATTCCTACAAAAGAGAAGCAAAAATACTAGGCAAAGCTTCAAGAGGCTTAGTGTTAGAAACTAAACACTCTCTATATCTCACCACTACCATTACTCTCTTCTCTCTAGTAACTCTCCTCAAGTCTTTTCCTTTAGCAAACAAGCTCACATTTCTCTCTTTCTTTTCTTTCTTCTTTTCTCTCTCTGAGCTCTTCTCTCCTACACATCCCACTTTCTTTTCCTCATTTGTGAAGTCACTCACCATTGGGTCAAACTCATTTTTCTTTTGGGCTTCTTTTCAATCTTCACTTTTTTTGTTCTCACAACCTGAACCATCCTCACTTTTACTTGCTTTTATCTAATCCAAGTATAATTCATGAGGTGATAAAGGTAGTAGAATAAAATTCCTACCCTTAAATTTAAAGGAGTACCATTGGTATACCCATCATGTGCTACCCTCCTGTCAAACTGTCAAGATCTCCCAAGTAACATATGACCAACCTCCATTGGTATCACATCACATAACACCTCATCCTCATATCTCCCTACTGAAAATGACACTATAACTTGCCTAGTCACCTTCACACCAACATTATCATTGAACCACTGTAAATTGTATGGCTCTAGATGTTTCCTACATGTCAAACCCAATTTTTGTACCATAGTCCAACTAGCTGCATTAGTGTAACTACCCCTATCAATGATCAAATTGCATACTTTCCCACCAACTAAACACCTCGTATGGAAAAGCTTCTCTCACTGATCTACAACCTCATATGTGGCCCTAGTACTCAATACCCTCCTAACTACTGGTGCTTCCCCTGTAACAGCTCTCTCAACTTAACTATCATCCTCAAAATCATTATCCTCCGAATCAATCATCCCATTACCTCTCATACTCATGACTTTATTATTTGGACATTAATATGCAATATAGCCAGTACCCAAACACCTAAAACATTTAATGTTAAAATTCTTACTAAAAGAAGCTTGGGTGTTAGGTGTACCTTTAGGATCAAACCCTACATTCGGCCTTTTAGGTGTCTCGTTAAAGTCCATCTCTTTGTCTTTTGACTTCTCCTCTCTCTTGGGCCATTTTGAACTCTATGATTGGCTTGAATTTGACCCACTCCTTACTGCCACTTTATCTTTGGTTTGTTTCTCCACCTTCATGGCTATATTCACTATGTCCTCAATCTCTAAGTATTGTTACAACTCCACAACATTGGATATCTCCCTATTGAGTCCACTAAAAAATCTGACCATTGGGTCTTCCTCTATGTTGGCTAGGATCATAGCCACCTCTATCTCCTTGTGATAGTCCTCCACTAATATAGTCCCTTGAGTGAGTCTCTGAAGTTTCTGGTGCATCTCCCCATAATAGTAAGAAGGCACAAATCGTTTCCTCATTCATGCCTTCATATCGTCCCAAGAAGTAATTGGCATCTTTCCATTTCTCCTCCTAGATGTAACCAACTGATCCTACCATATTATTGCATAATCTGTGAATTCAACATCGGCAAGTTTTACCTTTTTATCTTCAGAAAAATTGTGGCACTCAAAAACCACATCTACCTTCTTTTCCCACTCCAGGTAAGCCTCTGCATCATTCCTTTACTTGAAGGCTATGATCTGCATCTTGATAGATTTAAGGTCTCCATCTCTCCTGTTAAATGGCTCAACTCTTCGAACTCTCCTAGGTCTGTGTACCTCAAACTCCTCCTCCTCCTCAAAATTATCCTCCTCTGGCTCATACCGAGGTGGTGGTTACTGCTGGTATACACCTACACACATCCCCTAAAGTTCCTTGCATCTCCCTTTGTCTAAGCTCATCCATCTATCCCATAATCTCAGTTAAGGCTAGATTGAACCTCTCAAATTGTTACTGCATAACTCTCAAAGTGAAAGCGATGTTTGCATCTCTCCCTTGATTGTTATTATTACTACCTCCCTATGACATTGTAGATAAAATTATATACCTGCAAAACAAGGTTAGTAATAAACAACCTCACACACTCTTTTATGTGTTTTATTCAAATGACGTCACTTCCTTCGTGTTTAAATCACGACAATAACTCTCTCAAAAAAGCTCACACACTCTTGCCTTTTACCACTCAATCCCCTTTGAAATTCAACTCACCACTTGGAACCAATTCTCAACTGATCAAAAGAATCAAAAGGGTGTGAAAATTTCAAACTAACTAGTAAGTACGAGTATGATGAAACAAAAAAACAAAAAAAATTGGTGTTTCTATACTTTTCTTCATATTTTTCGAATTTGTTTGAACTTTTTTCAGAGTTTTTTTGAACATTTTTTCTAATTTTCCAGAATTTTTTTTGGACTTTTTTAATATAGGTCAAAAATTTCAACAAAAAACTAAGAAGAATAATTAAAAACCAAGCCAAAATAAGAACAAGAAAAAAGATTGAAACCCTAGGCCGAAAGTTAATTCACACAGGAATTGATAAACCGACAATAATTGGAAGGTGATGGGCGGCGGTTTCTTGAATTCTGATGAAGTTGAATAAGAATTCTCTTCCACACTAAAGCTTTGATACCAAATAACGCACACACACGGAATTGAAAGATTGAAAAGTTCGGATTCAAGGAAAGAAGAATAGGATATATTCAAAATTAACTAAAATTAAATCTGATATGTAGGGTTTCAAATTTAATGACAAGCTCGCCCCCGTCACGCATGCCATCTCCATGGTGATCCTTACTCTTGCTTACATAAGTCCCTCCCTCCTTAAGAAGATTCGTCCTTATGTGAGTAAGAGTAAGGACTATCATAGAGATGGCGTGCGTCACAGGGACGAGCTTGTCATTCTAGTTAGACCTATGTCTAAAGCTAAGATTGAGAGACTCAAAGAGGCTCTCTATGCACATGTGGACCAATTTATGGAGAGGATGAAGTGCACCAAGCCTATTAGAGGAGAGTTATCTTAATCACAACCCAAATTGATTCATTTATCTCAAATCTTTAGATTTGACTCACTTGGGACTTAAAGAGCATTGTATTGGGCTACGCATCATCACTTAAGCCCAATAGGAGGGTGCACCATTTATTAGACTTAGGAGCGCGTTGGATCAGGCCTAGGCATTTTTTATTATTCTATTTTAGGCTTGTTTTAAGTTATATTTATTTTGGAATTTTATGTATTATTTAGCCCAAGTCTTTTATTATTTAGCCTAGGTATAAATACCCTCTTTAGGGTTCGAGAAAGATAACTTTTGATCAGATTATTTTCTTGTGTTCCACTGACTATATTGAGAGGAGAACCCCTCTTGTTCTTGTCAACTTAGGAATTAAACATCATTTATCAATTGAATCAGATTGTGACGTGATTTTGATCTTAAACAACTTTTTTGGTTTGTTCTTTACCCGTTATCTAGGTTGCTCGAGACAAGTTCCTTGTGAGGTCTAGTAGATAAATTTGAAACTTTGTGTATCGGATTTAATTTTAGTTAATTTTGAATTATCCTCTTCTTCTTTCCATGAATCCAAACTTTTCAATCTTTCAATTCCGTGTGTGCGTGTTAGTAAGCGAATCAACTAATTGATTTGAAGCGTGCATAGAGAGAGATGTGAATCTATTTGTAAGACACTTAACTAAGTACAAAACATATGAAAGAAAAAATTAGAAAACAAGTAAACTACTCTAAATATTATTATGGTTTGATTTTAGGAGTTATATGGCACACCTGCTATAGTTCTATCACGTAACACACGACCTTCATTTTCTTCTTCTAAAGTCATGATGTCATCTATATATGGATGTCTCCCAAACCATAAGACATCATATGTTACATGATACAACTTGGCAGATGTTGTACTGTATAACTCCTAATCAAACTACAAGATGTTGTTTGTCTATTCTTCTCTAAAAACATAACAAAGAATGATTTCTGCAGTGCAAGTAAACAAAAAACCTTAGAGGATATATTATAGTTTTTAAAAAGTAAGAACTAAGTGAAAAAGGTTTGAAAGGCAAGAGTTGCGGTGCAATTAACCAAAATGAGATATTCTCTTTAAATATCCACAAACTTTTTGGTAACAAGATAATGATTAAAGGTTGGTTTGTATAGAAATTGAGCTAACTTGTTGACAACATAGCTAATATCTATTCTTACGAGTGAGAGATGATGAAGAGAGACAATTACTTATCAATACTTACTTGAATCACGATTATAAGAGTCATCATCTATCTTAAATATTATAGACAGAGAGACTGAGATGCTAACCTCTTCAGATTTTAGCATTTGAGTGTATTTTAAGAGATCAAGGATAAGCTATTGTTGAGATAAAATAAATTATTAGATGATTTGAGTGGTTTCAATAGTTAGGAGGTAGCCAAGTTGGTCAATATCTTTAAGAGAGAATTGATTGGAAAAATTTTGTGTGGGAGAGAAAGGGATGAGACACTAAGTGTCATATTTCTAGAGAGATATAAATCCTTCATTCATGAAATCAAGTCCATGAGGGTACTTATTAGCTTGGATAAATAAGATAGATTTAGTTTATAAGAGAGAAGGTGAATAACTAATGAGTTGAAAAATATTTTTTGATTCATGGGTGTCACTTTAGGAACTAGTGATAATACATGATGATTAAACCAACTGATGTGTAAGGAAAGTGTTGATTTTAAGAGGTTAGAGTTTAGCGTTATTGTTATCTAATATAAGTGAGAATGTGACATCAAGTATAAAATAAGTGTGATATGAAGAGAGTGAGCCACTTACCTATGTTAAAGTATATTAAAAGGCAACCATGAAAGGAGATGAAATAAAGACTACTTTTAGAGTACTTATTAAATTTGGAATGGTGGTTAGATTTGAGGTAAGAATGTTAAAGAGAAAGTTGACAATAGAGTCACGACCATCATTAATGGAAGTTTTAACTTGATTGAAGTTTTTATTTAGAAATATACTTTAAAAGGCAACCTTGAAAGGAGATGAAATAAAGACTACTTCTAGAGTACTTATTAAATTTGGAATGGTGGTTAGATTTGAGTTAAGAATGTTAAAGAGAAAGTTGACAATAGAGTCACGACCATCATTGATAGAAGTTTTAGCTTGATTGAAGTTTTTATTTAGAAATATAAAAAGAGACTTAAAAAAGAAGATTTGGTTGATGATGCTTAAATTTGAATTAGACTTGGTTTTATACAGGAATACATTCAAAAAGACTATTTATTTAAGGTTGAAGATGTGATTTGAGAAATTATCATAATAAAAAGGAATTATACGATAAAGAGAAATCAATTTATAAGATTGACCTTACATTTTACATTATGTTTCAATATAAAATTGTTTTTAAAATTCAATGCATTTTAAATTGCCATATATATATATATATATATATATATATATTAAAATAAGAGTTATATATTTGATTAATATGAGTTGATAAAAATCAATTTACGTAAAAATTTCTTTTAAGTTGAATGAAAGAAGTGATCAATACATTAATTTTATAATTGAGAAGATATAGCAAATAAGATTAATGATAAAAAGGATGCTTAGCCATAGTGTTAGCAATAGATTAGACTAGGTCAATCATATGGTTGCTCAGGTTTAGTCGAATCCTCCTACAGACAGATTAATTTGACCCGAATCCTAATTGAATCTAACTTATATCACTTGAGTCTGACACTAAATGAGTTTTGGATAGCTTGAAACTCAGTTGAAGCCTAAATAATTTAACTCTCAACTTAACTCGACTTATCAAAGATTTGATCGATGATGACCCCTCTTTAATGTTTTTATCACTAAAGATCTATAATCCAACCCATGAAAACAAGAAGACAATACTAACATACAACATGAAAACTTCTTCCTCAAACTATGGTGAATTATATATATAACCTAGTTTCAGGTCAAGTCTATAAGCCTGAGTTAGGGACTATTCCAAAACTCCAAAATTTTAAAAAGATAAATTTGACTCAAAGTCCGATCAATTTAGACATGCTGACATGAATCATTTGGCCATCTCTACTAAATTATATAATTTAAGTTGTGACCCTTAATCAAACATGTTTTTGTGTTCAAATCTTTGAAAATAAAATAACTGGAAAGAATTTAATTGAATTATTATTTTATTTATATTATTTAGATAAAAAACTAAATTCTTTTCTATGATAATACATCACTCATTTATTATTCATCCATTATTACTACTACCGATAACCAATCATTTATTTATTCTCCTATAATTTTTTTATATTCAAATAGAGTTTAAAAATAAAATATGTATTTGAATTATGTTCTAAACTTCTCTTTCTCTCTTATATATTCATATGTTTTGTTATAGTAAACTATAAAGAATATTCTCTTATTTTTTGTATCATACTAAATAATGTAGTGCATGTATTTTTTAATTAAAATTTCAAATGAGAAAACAAACTGAATATGGGCTCGTCTCGAGGAGAGTAGATGCACTGTTCTCAGTCTGCTGTGCCCCATGTGCCTCCCAACCATCCAACTTATTGTAATGGATGGTTAGGATTTATCCAAATATAGGACACATCAGATTTTACGCTCGTCTTGAAGGAGAGGACACGTTGATAACAGTGAAATGCGCGTGGGTATGAACATGGTATGGGAAATGCGAAGGAAGGAATTGAAGTCAGATTTACGGCTCCCACAAAAGTGGAGGTCGTACTAAACCTCAAAAACACTTGCTTTATGACGCCATACGGAAGTTAAACGACTACCGTTTTTAAAATTTTTATAAAAACTGTATAATATATTAATATAGGCTATTTTGCAATTTTTAAAAATTTTAGGGACTATTTCATAAATTTTAAAAAATTGAACAGATTCCGTATAACCGATAATCTGATAGCCCGCTTCTAGAGCTCAATCCGATACCGAACCTGATACGGTATTCATAACATTAAGGGGGCGTTTGGTTTGAGCACGGGGTTGAGTATGGATATGGGTATAATAGTAGAAGGGAATGAGAATGAGTATGAAAAATAAAAAATGATGTTTGGTTTGTAACTTGGGTTTCTGTATTAATACCAATAATGTTGTTTGGTTTGTTGCATTAATGGGAATGAAAGATAATATAATACTATTTTTTCATATCATATTTCCATATCATATTTATTATTATTATTATTACAAAATTTATAATAATAATAATAATATAATTAATTTCGTATAATTAAATTAATAATTAATAATAATAATAAGATAATTAATTTCATATAATAACATTAATAATAAAATAAATAATAATAATAATAATAAGATAATTAATTTAGTATAATAATGATGATGATGATGATGATGATAATAATAAGAATAATAAGGATAATAATAATAATAATAATAATAATAATAATAATAATAATAAGTTTAAAATTTATAATAATAAATAATAATAATAAGAACAATAATTAATAATAATAATATTATTATTATTATTATTATTAAGAAGTCTAAAATTTATTATAATAATAATAATAATAATAATAATAATAATAATAATAATAACAACAATAATTAATAATAATAATAAGTTTAAAACTTAATAATAATAATAATAGTAATAATAATAACAATAATTAATAATAATAATAATAATAATAATAATAATAATAATAATAATAATAATAATAATAATAATAGTAGTAGTAGTAATAATAATAATAATAATAATAATAATAATAATAATAATAATAATGATAATAATAAATGATGAGTAAGAATAAAAATTGCTTATGTGAGGGAGGAGTATAAATAGTAACCACTAGATTAGAAAGAAAACTTGATAAAGAGTGGGTTTAATGGATTCCCAAATTTAATAGAATAAATCTATTCCCTTGAAATTGAAAACTTCAAAATAAACACTATTTTTTATTATTATTCTATTCCTTTATTTCCAAACCTTCAAACCAAACATCCAGTGAGTACCAATTAAAACTTTTTTATTCAATACTAATTTTTTCGCCGGCGATCGGTTCGGCCGATACGATATTCTAAACAATACCCCATGGACAAACAATCAACCGCTGCAACCAAAGTGACATGAAATTGAAAACAACCTTTAACTTTAATGGAATATAGTTTAATGCGTACCTAAATCATTATGCTGCACAGACAATGACGTTCTTTACTTTCTTTTTATCCATAGTCGTTTGTTAATCTCCAATTGTTCGTTTCTGAGAGATAGAGAGAGAGAGAGAGACGGAGGAACAAAGGGATCCTGATACAGCAAGATGGAAATGGAGGTCGGCTTCTTGGGGCTTGGGATAATGGGCAAGGCCATGTCCATGAACTTGATTAAGAGCGGCTTCAAAGTCACTGTCTGGAACAGGACACTCTCCAAGGTTTCTACTTTCATTTCATCTGCGGCTTCTAAATCACAAGTGCCCTTTCCCTTATCTTAGGCCTATGCTTTTGGATTTATTAGTCCAAGATCATTAGTTTTCCTTATTAAGGTGAAACAAGATTCAGTTTTTGTGATGAAACCATCTTAGTATGATTTCCACACGTCAAATCGGACTTAAGACTATTGATTTGTCCAGTTAAATGGCAGATATTTAACCTGGATAGGTATCAAGTTCTGACTGGTGCTGTAAATTTGCAGTGTGATGAACTAGTTGAGCTTGGTGCCTCAATCGGGGAAACCCCAGCAGCAGTGGTAAGGAAATGCAAGTTTACAATTGCAATGTTGGCTGATCCTGCCTCGGCTCTTTCGGTGTGTATGCTTTAACCGGTCTTGTGTACTCCCTTTGTTCCGTTATGGTACCCTAGCTTGGCTCTCAGTTTTAAGTCCTTATTTCACTTTTTGCTTTAGGTTGTTTTTGACAAAAATGGTGTACTCGAAGAAATTGGTAATGGAAAAGGCTACATTGACATGTCAACTGTTGATCCTGAGACTTCTACTAAAATCCATGAGGTTATTTCTTATTCTATTAATTTCCGACCTTCAAGTTGTTATATTAACGTGAAGATGATTCTATAACCTCTTTATGTTGGGAGTCTACTGCGATAGCGCAGGAGTAAAACAATAATAATTATAAAAAAAAATACGATTTTCTGATTGAGCAAGTGTCAACTCTAAAAGTCGAAGGCACTAGTCTCTATTCATGTTGTTGGCATTCGTTGTGTGATCAAAAATGTTTGGTCTGAGGTCAAACTTTGGAAAGTGGTAAGTATGCAGACACTGCACCTCTCTCCAGAAGCTAGCAGCTCATTTAGGTGTGCACTACTTTGTGGGAATAACACCAGTTAAAGGCCCTTTGTCCTTTTTTCCCTTTCAGTCTGTTGCCAGGACGACCTCATTACCACTCAGCTTCATGTTCTGACAGTTGCAAAATGGCTTATGACGTTGAGATTAGTTACAGGGTGTCATCACTATTAGATGAACGGTTTTAAGACCGTTGGAGCTATCTAGTCGGCCTCTAAAATTCCAAAAGACTAATGGTTTTTAACTTGTTATGTTGTTTTCTGAGTCTTATTTTCTTATGTTCATTTATAAAATCATCACGATTTGCAGTTGATGTTTTCAGGCAATCACGTCAAAGGGGGGTTCCTTCCTAGAGGCACCTGTTTCTGGTAGCAAGCAGCCTGCAGAAGCTGGTCAGCTGGTAATCCTTGCTGCTGGGGATAAGGTAAACCGATGAATTGATCAATGAGTTATCTGTCTGTTGCTCTCTTCTGTTGTCAAGTCGTACGCAAGTTGCAAATTGGTTGCTCAAGGCTTCTTCTCACCAACACAAATGTCAGGCTTTGTACGAAGAAGCAAGTAAAGCATTTGATGTCATGGGGAAAAAATCTTTCTTCTTGGGGCAGATTGGAAATGGAGCAAGAATGAAACTTGTGGTCAATATGATAATGGGCAGGTAAAAGTTTTTGTTTGAATATCATCTGCATAGGCAATAAATATACCAAAACGTTAAATGTTACAAGTGCTAGACATGCGAGTCATTCTTGGGAAGTATATCCACTGCTAAGTTTAGATGTCAAGTTAAAGAGTTCATTATGTGCATTCTGTCGCTGTGATAAAACTTTTCCATTTAGGTTTCATGCACCTGCTGCTTGCTGCAGGTTAAGAATTTGGTAATAGTTATGGCAATTGTCCTAATCTTTGTTCTAGTAATTGAATAATGTGCTTTACACTGACTGGGTTGCGTTGCTGATAATATTTTGGTATTTTGTATGACAGATTCCAAAATTATAACAAAGAAAACAATGGTTCCTCCAACATTAAAAAAAGTGATTAAGAATAACTAACTATGAGCTACTAGTGATGAGTTATTGTAAAAAACATGAAAACAAGCATGCCAATTGATTAGGATGGATACTAATACTTTGAAAGCGATAGAAATTATAGTATTTGCTTAAGGTTTCATTTGTGCATTTTCAGGTAATAAAGGTCCCTAGAATTTGTATTAATAACATAGTTTTTACCTTTAATGCTTTATTTTGAAATCAATAATCCATTTAAGAAGTCATTTTTACTTGTTCCAACAAAATATTACTGTCAGATGTTGTTACTTGAAAGTGTTTCTTTTCCCTTTTTTCACCTCTACATGCGACCAACTTGCTACGAGATGTGAATTGGTAAGATGAAAATTAGTGAAGTATCACTTTTACACTTGGAGAATATCTATCTCACCTTTCCGTGCATGACATAATACGCTTACTTTTCCCTAAAAGTTTCAATGTGTTCATGTTGCTGGATGTAAATTATGATGTGCAGTATGATGAATGCATTCTCAGAAGGACTGGTACTGGCGGAAGGTAGTGGGCTGAACCCTCACGATCTTCTTGATGTGTTGGTAAGATAACAAGAACGAGTTTCATTTCTACTTATGTTGGATTAGGGGTTGACTTCTTTGAGCCTCGGTTGGGCAGGACCTGGGTGGAATTGCTAATCCAATGTTCAGGGGCAAAGGACCAAATATGCTCAAGAGTAATCACACTCCTGCATTTCCTCTGAAACATCAACAAAAAGATATGAGATTGGCTCTTGCCCTTGGGGATCAGAATGCTCTTTCAATGCCAGTTGCAGCTGCTGCAAATGAGGTTATACTCATCTTTAACTTTAATTATCTTTTAATTTGACATCAGAGGATGGTTTATTACAGATTCTATAAATGGTCTATTTCTGAAATTAAACTGCACTAGATATGACTGAGTGTGAAGATACGGTCTTCCGTTAAGAAAATAGTGGCTTGAGGCTAAACGGTAGTATTTAATTGGTTCTTCCTAAGATAGTTATTTAATCGGATATGGGTTCAACCTGTATTTATGTTTATGTCTACAGATGTATATGGATGTGAACATCTGATGGTGGGTATTACCATCTGGAGTATTCTTGTATGGGTAAACTGGGATTAGTAGTTTGATCTCGTATCCTAAATGAGAAGTTGTGGTCGTCATGGAGGTGAAAGTGGAAGAAAATCTGAAACGATTGTTTTTGGTATAACAAAAAGGACGTATATATGTAAAAGTTCCTCACTCTGTACATCTTCCAAGATTTGAACCTGATTAAATGGTCTATAGTATTAGGTCTAGCCTTAGTGATCAATCTGCAATCAGTTTCTAATGCTAATATGGATGCTTCAATTTTCAGGAAGCAACCACTATCCACTTAAAACGTCTAAATTTTGTTGCAGGCTTTCAAGAAGGCTAGGAGCATGGGATTGGGAGACCTGGACTTCTCAGCCGTTTACGAGGTGGTGAAGATGCACAAGGATTGAATGACATTTGACATGACACGAACCCCTCATTTAGGTGTAGACCTTAGAAAGTGGAAGTGTCGGACGTTGTTATGAAGTTGAGAATTTGTTAATCTCAGTGCAATGTCATGTTTTGTTACCAGGAACTTGTTTCAGAAAAATAGCACGCGTTATTGTATGAAAGCACTCGAACATTGTAAATGCTACAGAATAAAATGTTTAGTTATGTATTTTCACAGCGCAATGATGTTTCCCTTTCTCTGAGGATTTGGTAAATGAGCGAATGCCATACGGTAATGTTACAAATTATCTCAACTAAGCCAGACTCAGTAGAAAAAGCCCACAAGACCGGTGAAGATGATGGAAATTCGTACTGTTCCTTCAAAACCATACAAGTTCTAACACTAATTTGTGTCCACCAGACCAGATATTGTCTTGTAGACACAGATTTTCTAAGGTCTTCAAATGGCGACGACTGGCCAGACATGTGGCAAATCAAAATTGCAATATCCTTTATCCAGTGAATGAAGCCAGCCACGTGGGAATTGGCAGTTGGACACCCAGATCTTATCCTCATCTAAAACTGTATCAGCCGAGATTTCAAGCCAACAAGTGGTGGCTTGGCTTTCGTTGCCTTGCCTTTTTGTTTTTGTTCATAATCATAATCATACTCGTGCATTGCCATTAGTTCCACAGCGTAGAGTTAGAACCTAGAAAAGAAATGGCAACGCAAGCACTTGTTTCATCGTCTCTCACCTCTTCCGTTGAAAGTGCCAGACAGATTCTAGGGGCAAGACCAACTCAGTCTTCATTTGGATCCTCCAGAAAAGGTTCCTTTGTGGTCAGGGCAGCTTCTACTCCTCCCGTGAAGGTACCATTTTCTCTCTCATGATTATTTGTTTTTCTTTTTCCCAGTTCGAGATGCAGATTGTAATCTGATGGACTAAAAACATTTTCAGCAAGGAGCTGACAGACAACTGTGGTTTGCTTCAAAACAAAGTCTTTCCTACTTGGATGGAAGGTATGTATGGTATAATTCTTGCATGTTGCATGGACTTTGCTGACATAGTTAGTGCTAAACAAGAATTAAGTGAAATGGTTTGTTCTTTTTCACCTTCACGGGTTTGGCCAGATGGCAGAGAGGTAGGTAAGGTAGGACTTGGGAGCACTTTCTCAATGACCAGGGGTCCAGGGTTCCAATCTTATTAGTTATCTCTAATTTTGACGTAAAGTGAAGGTGCAGCTAATTGAGTTTCGTTTTGGATCTTTCCCCGTCCCCCACAGCCTTCCAGGTGATTATGGATTTGATCCACTTGGCCTCTCCGACCCAGAAGGCACAGGAGGCTTTATCGAACCAAAATGGTTAGCCTACGGTGAGGTCATCAACGGAAGATATGCCATGTTAGGTGCTGTAGGTGCTATTGCTCCGGAAATTCTTGGAAAGGCAGGTCTTATCCCACCAGAAACAGCCCTTCCCTGGTTCAAAACTGGTGTTATCCCACCAGCAGGGACATACAATTACTGGGCAGATCCATACACCCTATTTGTGTTTGAGATGGCACTCATGGGATTCGCAGAGCACAGGAGGTTTCAGGACTGGGCAAAACCAGGGTCAATGGGAAAGCAGTATTTCTTGGGGCTTGAAAAGTACCTTGGAGGGTCCGGAAACCCCATCTATCCTGGTGGACCATTGTTCAATCCTCTTGGTTTTGGAAAAGATGAGAAGTCCATGAAAGATTTGAAGTTGAAGGAGGTGAAGAATGGGCGATTGGCCATGTTAGCAATCTTAGGCTACTTTATACAGGCCCTGGTAACTGGTGTTGGACCTTACCAAAACCTTTTGGATCACTTGGCTGATCCTGTCAATAACAACATCTTGACCAGCCTCAAGTTTCATTAAAATTCACGCTTGTCCATTTACCCCCACCATTTGCCTCTCTTTTGCTCTGCTACTCGATGTAACCATCCTGTGAAAAGCTTGATTGTAATTTCTTGTGAGAAATGGCATATTAAGGAGTATGATAGTCTTTTCTTTTCTCTTTCTTTCTTCCGCCCATTTCCACTTTTAAAAAAATCAACCAAATGTGAATACGGCATTTTTCATTCGATTACAATAACAAAACGGACTGTTAGCAACGTACTTCCTATTACAACCGACCCCGAGGCCATAATTTAAATTGGATGAAGACATTGAGAACATTATTAATGTAAACCAAAGCAGATGTGAGGTCTTAACTTCTGGAAAGCATCTTATACAGGTCCACACTCATTAACGTAATAATCTTGCCTCTGATCAAGCAGCCTGAGCAACAGGTTCGTTTGCATTTGATTCAATCCTGCAAACACCATTGATTAGTATGAAAGACAGTAACATGTTGCTGTAGAAAATCTAATAAGAGAATATAATCTTGTAGCAGGAAAAGTAGTAAGTCCATTTTGGTGCTTTGAATTTTTGCCCAAAGTTGAGGTACACGGAAAATTTCTCAGTACATGACTAATTAGGATAAAACTCCAAGATTGCTTTGGACTTGGCGCAAATTTCATTATCATCACAAATATACTCGTCAGGAGAAGTGATCAAGTTAGCTCAAACAGCTTCAAGTGGCCTTGATAAATTTAAGCAAATGTTAAAGACGCAGATACCCCTTTCCACTATCTTGATCTTGTTCTAAAGTTATATCAGATGCATGCACGTTGCATTTGAACAAGACATCATCCCTAGTCTATCTGTTATCTTTGCTCAAGAGTATGAGAAGGGCACTCTCTCTACCTCTGCATTCCTTCCCCTACTTCCATCCTGAAAAAGCTTCCTATCTTCACTGCCATGCCCACTTCCTTGGATAGATTGTTTAACAGTGTCTGTACGGCAGAGAGAGAGAGACATTAGTTTCACAATGCATTCAGAACACAAATGGATAATGGACAATAATGCACACGTGTATACATATAGGCACATATATGCAGAGAGGGAGAGGTTTGGTGACCATGACATACCCCGACACTTATTGCATCATTGATGATGAACTTTTGCTCCATAAGAACAACTTCCTCATAATATTTACGCAGGCGACCTTCAATCATTTTCTCTATTGCCATCTGTGATTTTCCTGAACTTTCTGCCTAAAACAACTTTAGTTACTAGTTTCCAGTGGCAAAACAGAATGATTAACAACATAGTGCACTTCAAAAAACTATCACTATAGACATATGTCACACCCCCAACATTCATTCACAACTCTAAGTCAACACCTGATATCCGAACCAAAAGTGGGGAACAAAGAAGAAAGAACAAGTGGGAAATGAGAATTAGGTATAACCATGACATTTGGAAACTAAACCATTTATTGTCATCTCCATCAGTTTTCCTAAGCAACAGGCGTAGTCATTAACATGCATCTTTAATTTGTTTATACTAGAAGCAATAGTCAACCACAAAAATGAATAAAAATCTACTTTTGTGAAACAGGATGCAAATTCTCATGGATTCATAGACTAGGGTAATTTATAAAGGTAGAACTCAATGAATAATCAGTTACTGCTCGTAGAAATGAATAACATGTCAGAAGAAATTGTGCATAAGAACGTATTTTCAAAATAGTTGAACATTTGAAAAGTGTCCTGTCTTTATAACTCATCTGGGGTCCAATGTTCAACTATAGTCATTGCTTTATCAGAGAAAATTCATATTCTTCTTGGCCTGCAATCTTACATCTTTACTGACCAGAAAAATACCATCCTGATAGCAATATAAGGGATGCATACGTCCTAGAATACATATTTCTACAAGTCCAAGATCTTTCAAAGAAGGTAAAGGTTGAAACAAATGTGGGGACCAAAATTATGTATAAAGACGTCATACAAAATAAATGGATCTCCACGACCAAAGAACAGGCGCAAATATTAGCAGGAAACTATAATATCCTAACTTCCCATTTTTAACTTGTAAGATAGAAAGAGGTTTGCATTTCTTGATGTATTCACTGTACAGTAATAAGGCTATATATATACCATATTTACAAGATTAATTTAGGATATGTAATCCCTATGATCAAGGAATTATAATCCCTGTAATGAAGACTACACTTAATTGACATTAATGCTCAATATGTAACATAACTAAAGCAACTAACAGAACCGTAAATAAGGATCTATTTACCTGCGACTTGAAGATTTCACGTTCACTCTCTAACACTTCAGATGAAACATGTTGCTTGGTCAAGAATAACGGCTTGGCTGCCACGACATGCATTGCCAACTCTGATCCCACATGTTGAAGAGCTTCCAAATGAGAATCCCCATCCTCTATTTCAAGAGATAGCAGTCCAGCAATACGACCCAAGCCTACAAGCACATAAACATTCATTAACTCAACTGACAAACCAAGTAAGATTTTGCCTCAAATTCTCCTTTTTAATGCAAAACGGTAGTTTCTTTTATGAGATATCCACATAAAACTCAGTTAGCCAAGGGTTTTCGACTTGTTAGGAAGTATTTAATAGAGAATACATATATAATAGAGGTCTTTGACAAAAGAGAACACAGGTAGTATCAAAAGATTCTACCTGGCTGAGGACTTGTATGGAGGTAGGTAGACAGAACACTAGGTGAACGTGTAGTCATCACAAATGCCCTTCTGAGTTTTACATTCTCTCCCATGATTGCAGCCACTTCTGTAATTGCATTTTGAACGGTTGTTTCCCCATTTATTTTGGGATGTTCAAGGTTTAACTTTGAGTCCTGGTTCCAGTACACAGATCAGCAAAAAAACTTCACTAGGAGACCTTCTATTTAATAGTGTCAAAGCCACTAACTTTAAAAACCTAATTCTTGTTCCCTTATAAGTCATTTCAAAGCAGGAGAGAGCTTGCTATGCCATTAAATCTTCTCATGTTTGCACATTTCCACATACAATTAAATTTCAGCAACAACATGCAAGAAGGCAATTCATTTGGCCTTAACCAAAGTTCAAATCCTCACAGTCAAATCATAAATTCTGCTCAATAAATAACATAACAAATGCAGCCTAACGCCAAACATCATATGCATGTATTATGCTTAATCGGGTGATGTTCTAAGGCCATTGTCATCTTGCAAAAGAGAATGAAAGTCAGGTGTGACCATGAAACCATGCTTAATTTAACAAACAAAGCACTATATTGTGACTGATTAAGTCCACACGATATAATAAGTCAATAACAATTAGAATCTAATAGCAATAAGGTTGAAAAGTCTCGATTTCACCTCCAAAATCTCAGGTCCAATAGAACGGACCCCCGAAACCTGTTGACAAGTACTTTGAACCAGCAAAGCTTGCTTGGCCAAAGACAAAGCCTGCAAGAGAAGAAAAATTAAATTGATATGAGAAATCAAAGATCAAACTAGAACCAGCAAATGATGAATCACGATTCCTAATAAACCTGCTTACTGAAGTGTGTAACTGAAGGAATTAAGTCAGCAACCACTAACCAAATGCTGAAATATATCATTCCGGGCAACAAAGTCAGTCTCACAATTGAGTTCAATGACAGCAGCTTTCCCTTGGCCCTGTGCCAAAGCAAGGAACCCCTCAGTAGCAGTTCGACCAGACTTCTTCGACGCCAAGACCTTCCCTCGTTTCCTCAAATCTTTCTGTGCAGCCTCTACTCGTAATGCCACAAAACCATAATCCAGAAAACAGTCAATAAAAATAGACCAAATGATGTTAACTGAAAAGGTTCAGTTCATTGTACAGGACTACCAATATCCCAATTGCATTCAATGAGAGCAGCCTTGACGTCTTTAATTGGAGCGCTGGTTCGTTCTCTCAATTGTTTTATCATATTCATTTGGTCCGCAGCTGCAGGAACTTGCGCACTAAATCTCCGTGATACAATCCCAAAAGCTGAATCCAGACTCGCTTTGGTCTTTGCAAAATGGGAACTGGAAGCGGTGGACCTGTGTGGCCATGAAGAAAAATTCAACCCACCACCAAATCTGGAATACAGTAAAACTTGGAGAGAACGCTTGGCACTGGGACGTACAGCCATTTCTGTCACTAGGGTTTAAAAGGGTTTAACAATAAACCTTAGAAGTTACGAAGAGGAAGGCTACAAAATAGAACGGGCTTCTATTTTGCATAAATTACCTGGGAGGCCCTTAGTTTAGTTTCTGAGATTTGGGTCCACTGCAAATTTGTTTAAGGCCCCAATAAATTGTTGGATCTTCTGATTTTGGTCTCCACTTTTTATAATTTATAGTTTACTTCCATGATCCAGAATGGTCTTTTGGTACATTTGGATGAGAGAATGAATCAAAGAAAATATCCTTATCAATGCGTTGTGAAGTCTAAGAAAATTCAACAGTATACATTCTTATCTCCACGTAAAGATAACTTTTGAGATAGAATGCCGAAGGGAACATGGACAGAGTTACTTGGGGCCCAATGTACTGGCCCCAAGATTTTGGTATTTGAAATATATAAAGAAAGTGAGATTGCATAGGTTTTGACACGAGAAAATTTTGAAAATTTGGTTCTTGAATTATTCTTAATTTTTTCTGATTGTCCGAGTCTCGTTTTAATTTTGATGATTCTTAAGATATCTTTATTAGTTCAATATGAGAAAATGGAATTCTTATAACTCAATTCTCATATATACCTTAGTAGTTAATACTATTCGCCAACTTATACATCCGTCTATTAGGTCAAATTCTAATAAATAATTTTCTATAAACATTCAAACCAAATTCTTAAGAAGCAACCTAGTTGCACTTTTATTTTCATTTTCAAATTTAACAAACATTTTATTTGGTTGAGTTTTTAATTTGCTTTCTTTCTATTTCATAACTTATAAAAACATAAAAATTAATTTTATTTTATTTTTATTTTAATATGAATTTAATATATTTTTGTTAATTACTTAAAATTATGGATAATATAGTATAACCCTTCATTTTATTTCTTTAATTGTAATATTAATTTATATTGAAAATAATAATATCTTCAAAATTAATAAATATTTAATATATTTAATATTTAAAATATTATAAAATATATCAATTTTATTCTAAATAATAACATTGATTTTAAAATTAAATTATTTATCAATAAATGAATATACATTTAAAAATATTTTATTTATTTTAACAAAATATAATAACTTTATTATTAATATTTATTTATATAGGATTGAAATATAATTATTTACTTGATTAATTAATACAATTAATTTTTTATCTTTTATTTTTAATAAAATTTATTTTTATTTAATTTTGATATGAAAATTTTGTTAAATCTATATTTTATTTGGGCCATCCTATCTTAAATTTCTAGCTCTGTTATTGAAAATGAACATTGTTTTGTTTACTCGAATAACTACTGAAAAGAAATTGAGAATTAGGCCATTGTAATTTACAAAATCAAGCTAGTTTTTAAACGGCACTAATTGTTTGTTTTTGCAAATGCTTGGTATAGCTAGTTAATATAAATAATGGTTATCAAACCAGTATTCACTAACTTAACAAGATATATCGATAATTATGTATCATTGAATAAGAAATAAAATATATTATAAATCTAAACATTAAATAATTAATGAATTAATTAGATTTAGGTGAAACCTTCAACGCTTTTGCTATATTCAGTTCATTTTAATTTAATGAATTACTATTAAATGTTAAATTGTTCATATATTTATATTTAGTACATTTTACTTGTTTATTTGAATGTTGTCATTATGTATGGTACTTAACTCGTTCATATTTCATCTACATTTCATAATTCACTTATTTAAAGTAAAAATAATGAATTCGGATAAGTTCAAAGAGATTTGGAGCTATTTTGACTAGATTATAATGTTAAGTCAAAATGACTTTACTTAGATATAATTTTGATATATAACAAAAAGCAAAATAAAAGAAAAACAAAAGCAGATGAAGCGACAAAGATGCGATTTAATAGAAATAAGACAAAGATACTGCATACGTACGCGAATTGAAAGAATGACGCAGACGCAAGCAATACAAAAGAAGCAAAGGCAATGTAATACGCATTTAAGAAACACAAACACGACGCAGACGCTTTAATAAGACGTGAGCGAAGAACGCAGAAGAAATAAATGACGCAGACACAAAATAAACACGATTTAAGCAACACGCATTTAAACAACGTAGATGCAAAAGAGAAATACAGACGTAGACGGAGACACAGTAGTAAAACAGACGAAGACGCGAATTGAGAAGCAGACGCAAGAGTCAGTTCAGATTAGTTACAGAACTCAACTGATTAACCGTTTTTGTTAAAGAAATAAGATTCAAGAAACAAGAATCAAGAAGCAGTTGGAGACGAAAGCTATAAATACAAGTCGAAGTCGAAGATTGCAAAGTTAGTTGAAAAATTGCAAATTAGCAGATTTACATCTACGTGATCGTAAAAAACATTCTGTGCAAAATAGTTGAGAGCTATTTTTACTGTAACAAGTGTTCAAACACTTATCTGTGAGAAAGTGGTACAGATAGCCTGCAGAGGTTAAGTGTGAAAGAATATTGATTGTAGAGACCTAAAGAGGCTCGTAAAGAATACTTGTAAAAGTTGAAGAGATAGTGAAATCTCAGAAAGAATTCTGAGGACTGGACGTAGCCCACGGTTTGGGGTGAAGCAGGATAAATCGCTGTGTCAACTACTCTTACTCTATATCTCTTTTAGATTCAAGTTGTACCATTACTTAATTAGTATACAAAGTATTCAAAGTTTTTGATTATTTAGAATCTATCAGAAGTTCTGTAAAAGAATATTATTTCTAACAAATCGTTTTTGAAAGAATTTCAAAAAAGAGGAATACATAATTCAACCCCCCTTCTCGTGCATTCTATATCGTTTTATAAGCATTATATTAACGTGTGATTCACTTCAATTGGTATCAGAGCGAGGTATCCAAAGATCACTTTAGCAAAGTGTGGATCAAAGATAATGGCGTAATCACATGTATACATTGCAGAAGGAGCCTTAGTCACTAGACCTCCAGCATTCAACGGAGAAGATTATCATTACTGGAGAGATAGGATGCGGCTATTCATAGAATCTACTCATGTCGACCTTTGGGACGTGATAGAGAACGGACCTTACACACCAGTAGATGAAGATGGCAATTCTATTCCACGAATTAGATGGACGGATGATCAAAAGGTAAGAATACAGCTGAACTCAAAGGCGAAGTTCTTCTTGACTTGTGCCCTAAGCAGGAGCGAGTATGACAAAGTCCACGGATGCGACACTACGAAGGAGATGTGGGACACATTGTCCATTGCTCACGAAGGCACAAGCCAAGTTAAAGAATCCAAGATAAGTATTCTTGTGCACCAGTACGAACTTTTCAGGATGAAAGATGAAGAATCTATTGATCAAATGTTTGGAAGATTTCAAACAATTGTCAATGGATTGAAAGCTCTTAGAAGAACGTACAACAATCAAGATCATGTTCGAAAGATCTTAAGAAGTCTTCCAAAGAGGTGGAGACCTAAAGTTACTGCGGTGCAAGAAGCCAAAGATTTGAGCGTGCTAAAGCTCGACGAGTACTTGGATCCTCAAGATTCATGAAGTTGAACTCGATGCTGAAGATAAGCCCAAACGGGACAAGAAGATAGCGCTGAAGGCCGAACAAAAGAATCACAAGACTCAAAGAAGGAGGAAGTCATCAAAAGCGTTAAAGATTGAAGAATCAAAGAATGACGACTCTAGCCAATCAGAACAAGAGTCAAGTGATGAAGACGACAAATTATCTTTCATCTCTAGAAAGATAAGACGCATGTGGAAGAAGAAGTCCAGAGCAAACCAGACTTTCAAGAAGAATGTCAAAGATGAAGCTAAACCAGAGAAGTCATATGTCATTTGCTACGAGTGCAATCAGCCTAGACACTATAAGTCTGAATGTCCTACTCTAAAGAAGAAACCAAAGAAGAGTAGAGAAGGCAAGAAAAGCATGATGGCAACGTGGGAGGGCCTAGATTCATCGTAATCGAATCTGAGTTCCGAGTCATCTGAACATGCAAACATCTGCCTGGTAGCCGAGGAAGATAGTGATGAGGAGGTAAAATCTGATTACGATAACTTGCATGATGCCTTCTCAGAATTGTTAGAAGATTCTCATGCTATTCTGAAACAGTACAAACTGTTAAAGAAAAAGTATGTAGAAAATATTATACATACAGAAGTAATAGAGAGAGAAAATATCTGTCTAAAGAAGCAATTAGAGGAGAAAAAGAAAGTTGTAGACAGATCAGAAGAGATCAATCAGCTGAAAATGAGAATTAAGAATTTGTCAGCTAATTTAACTACTTTCACCAAGAGCACAAAGAAAATGAACGAGATGCTTGAAAAATGTAGACATCCGAGTGATAAAATCGGATTAGGATTTACAGGCAATAAGTCTCATCCTCATAAGAACCCTTTCTTTCAAAAGAGAAACTACATTAAAACTCGTGTTAATCAACGTACTAGTAATATGCATCAAAAGACTCATTTTGTGCATGTTACTAACCCTAAAGGACCCAATAAAATATGGGTACCAAAAAATAAAATAGTTTCTCCTGCAGATATCCTTCCTTGGAAGATGCGGCAAGCACCATTGGTATTTAGACAGTGGATGCTCGCGATATATGACGGGAAGAAGGTCTATGTTCCTAGAACTTCAGTATAAGAAGGGAGGATCGGTAACTTTCGGAGACAACCAGCAGGGCAAGATCATTGGAATCGGTAAAATATGTAAAGATTCATTTGCATGCATAAATAATGTACTGCTTGTTGATGGTCTGAAACATAATTTGATCAGTGTCAGTCAATTGTGTGATTCTGGTTTCATAGTCACATTCAATCAAAATCTTTGTAAAGTCAGAAACAAAGATGGGTCTATACTTTTTTCTGCCAAGAGAAGAAATAATCTTTACAAAATTGATTTAGAAGATTTTCAAAGCCAAAATGTTTCATGTTTTCTGTCTTCTGAAGAAGAAAGACTAATCTGGCATAAAAAGCTAGGTCATGTTTCTTTTAAACACATTTCAAAATTGGCAAAACATGATTTGGTAAGAGGATTACCAAAAATAAGTTTTGACAAAGAGTTTTTCTGTGAAAATTGTTTGAAAGGAAAACAGATTAAAACTTCTTTTTCTTCTAAAAATTTTGTAACATCATCTAAACCTTTAGAGTTGTTACATATGGACTTATTTGGTCCTACAAGGACAATAAGTCTTGGCGGAAAGAAATATGGACTTGTCATTGTTGATGACTTTACTCGATTTTGTTGGATATTATTTTTATCACACAAAGATGAATCTTTTAAGTGTTTTAGGACCTTATCCAGAAAGTTACATAATGAAAAAGGAATGTTTATAGCTAGTATTAGGAGTGACCATGGTGGAGAGTTTGAGAACGAGAAGTTTAGATTATTCTGTGAAGAGAATGGAATTTTCCACAATTTTTCTGCTCCCAGGACACCACAACAAAATTGAGTTGTTGAAAGGAAGAACAGGACGATTCAAGAAATGGCTAGGACTATGCTTTGCGAGATGAATCTTCCTAAGTACTTCTGGGCAGAAGCGGTGAATACAACATGCTATATTCAGAATAGAATTCTGTTGCGACCCATGTTGAAGAAGACTCTTTATGAGTTATGGAATGGAAGAAGACCAAACATATCTTACTTTCATCCATTCGGGTGCAAGTGCTCTATTCTAAATACAAATGAGCTGTTGGATAAATTCGATTCAAAGACCTATTCAGGAATCTTTCTAGGCTACTCATCATCGTCTAAAGCATTCCGGGTGTACAACCTTATTTCAAAGACAGTTGAGGAGACCATCCATGTCAAGTTTGATGATAGTTCCCAACCCCATAAGGAAGATGACATGGGGAGTGAAGGTCCTTCAAAGAACTTAGACGACACAACAAACACTTCAGCACCAGGTACTCAAGAAGACAAAGTTGAAGATATTCCAAAAACTATTAGACTGAAAAGAGACTGAAAATATAAAAGTTCTCATCCAGAAGAGTTGATTATCGGAGAGACCTCAGAAGGAGTAAGGACAAGGTCCAGATTCAGAAGAGAAGCTAATGTGGCTTTTATCTCTGAAATAGAGCCTAAGAAGGTTGAGGAAGTCCTTCGAGACGAAGCTTGGGTGTTAGCCATGCAAGAGGAGCTGAATCAATTTACTAGAAACAATGTGTGGTCCTTAGTTCCGAAACCCCCTAAGAAATATATTATAGGAACGAGATGGGTCTTTAAGAATAAGTTAGACGAATCAGGAAGAGTAAGTTGAAATAAGGCTAGATTAGTGGCACAAGGCTATAATTAGCAAGAAGGAATAGACTACAATGAGACATATGCTCCAGTAGCAAGACTTGAAGCCATTAGGATATTGTTGGCATATGCAGTCTGTCATAATATAAAACTGTTTCAGATGGATGTGAAGAGTGCCTTTCTGAATGGTTTTATAGACGAAGAGGTGTATGTTAAGCAACCACCTGATTTCGAGGATGTTAAAAATTCAAACCATGTCTATAGACTTCATAAAGCCTTATAAGGCCTGAAGCAAGCTCCTAGAGCTTGGTATGATCGTCTGAGTACTTTTCTCTTAGAGAATGATTTTAGTAGAGGTCAAGTTGATAAGACGCTCTTTAGGAAGAATTATGAAAATGAATTTATAATTGTACAGATCTATGTTGATGATATTATTTTTGGTGCTACTTCAAAGAATTTATGCATGAAGTTTGAGAGTCTAATGAAAAATGAATTTGAAATGAGCATGATGGGTGAGTTAAAGTTCTTTCTTGGGTTGCAAGTTAAGTAAACCAAAGAGAAAATCTTTATCCATCAACAAAAATATGTGAAAGAATTGTTGAATAAGTTTGATATGCAAAATGTGAAGTCAATGACTACTCCGATGCATCCTTCAAACCTTTTGTCGAAAGATGAACTTGGTAAGAAGGTGGATCAAACCCTATATAGAGGGATAATCGGTTCTTTACTCTATCTTACAATAAGTAGACCTGATATATTATTCAGTGTATGCTTGTGTGCAAGGTTTCAGGCCGATCCTAGAGAGTCTCATTATATTGCTGTTAAGAGGATTATGAGATATCTCAGAGGTACTACTGATCTTTGCTTAATGTTCGAGAAAGGTAAAGATTTCAGGTTAATTGGATATTGCGACGCGGATTATGCCAGAGATAGAATCGAAAGAAAGAGCACAAGTGGAGGATGTCACTTTCTTGGCTCAAACTTAGTTTCATGGTCAAGCAAGAGACAAAGCTCAATTGCACTATCAACTGCCGAAGCAGAGTATATGTCTGCCGCAAGCTGTTGTTCACAAACGTTGTGGATCAAATATCAACTTGAAGACTATTCAGTTCAAGAAAAGGAGATTTCAATCTATTGCGACAACACCAGTACAATCAATCTATCAAAGAATCCGATTCAGCATTCGAGAGTGAAACACATCGAAGTCAGACATCACTTCTTGAGAGACTATGTTCAGAGGAAGGTGGTTAAACTCCAGTTCATTGAAACAGAGTATCAGTGGGCAGACATCTTCACTAAACCACTTAGTGAAGAACGGTTCCAGAAGATCAGACGCAACCTTAACATGGTTATGTTAAGCGAACAGTCAGGCTAAAGGGACGTCAAAATTAACAGCGTCAAAAACAGTGAATTACAGTTGGTAACTTCTCTGAAAAGAAAGTTTTGGAGGGAAACGCTTCACGATCTTTAGAATCCCAACGATTCTAAGGCACGCGTGATAAGACTCTTCAAGTAGCCTGAAGTGGAAATCATTGCGGTTACTCTCATCTCTAGACAGTTTATCTTATTTTCCAAATTCTCTCAATCATCCTACCCTAGAAGAAAAGCTTACCAGAAATAGTTTTCGTTCTGAAACAATGGAGGCAGCTATGATATTCGGAAGGCATGTGGATTTCGAGTCGCTAAGGAAGGATGGTATGGACGTAGAACCTGAAATTGAAAGAGCGGGTTGGAGGAATTTCTTCCAAGTACGGGAACCAGTCTATACTGACGAGGTGTATGAGTTTTGAAAGAATGTTCAACTTGTAGACAACACTATTGTATCCTCAGTAGACGGTATATCTGTTGTTGTGACTAAGGAGCTGATAAGGATGGTGACTGATTGTCCATCGATTGGTGAGACTCTGTCAACCAAGGCTAAGTGGATGACAATGGTCAATATGAGGGAAGAAGATGTTAGCAGACAGTTGTATGGAGTGAATGACCCTTCGGAGAGGAAGACTTCGAGTATGGTCCCAAAAGCTAGGGTTCTTCATGCTATTCTGTTTAATTGCATTTTACCCAGAGTAGGTTCAAGGCATTTAGTAACCACTCTAGTTGAACAATGTTTGTTCTACCTGCTGAATCGCAGTCCTATTGACTTACCCTTCTTAATCTTACATTATATGATTAAGGGGATGAAGGATATAAACAGCTATCCTTACGGCATGCTTCTTACAAGGATTTTTAAGGAATCTGGAATCCTTCTACATAGAGGAAATAGAAGGATTGTACCTGTGAAGAGTAAAATTGACTCAGTCACAATACGACGAATGGGTCTGAGGACAGTGAGTCAAGTAGAAGCAGACTCTTCAAGGAGAACTATAACTGAGGGGGAGCGAATGTTAAAGAATTCTCTAGCAACATGTTCTAGATCTCATGGAAGTGTGAGTATGCCAATAGAAGAAAGGAGAAGACTTCATAAAAGGCCTTTGTCGAAACAGGCATGTCCTAGAGAAGAGTATGATGTTGCTCGGAGGACAGACGATAGTGCGACAAAAAGAAAAGGAGAGAATCTCTTGGGTGAAATTACTAAGAAATCAAGGAGATCACCTAGGATTCGAACCCTAAGGCAACAAGAAGAGAGAAGAACCAGAGAGCAGGAACAAGAAGAAGCCTTTGGATCCAGTGCACCAAGGGTAAAGGTAACAAGATCTCTCGTCTCAATTTTGGAGGAAGAATCAGCCAAACAAAGCAAGGAGACTGAGAAGAAGAGAAAAATAGAGTCTGAGACACAGAAGTCTCAAGTGAAGAAAACTCCAAGAATAAAAACTAAAGTGGTTAGTCGAAGGAGGGGTTTGTCTACTCCTGTGGAAGCTAATCAAGAGAAGAATACTCCCATTGTTGAGCAACCGGAGGAACCAGTTGAGCCTAACCTGGTTTAGCCTATTCCTGTCGATAATCAACAAGAAGTCACAGTAGATCTGAGTTCAGTGCAGGTACCATTGAAGAAATCTGATGAACCTAGTCTTGTCGTTCATAACTATTCAGAATTTTTAAGAAAGGATAAGTTTAAAGTCAGACTGGTTGAAGTGGTGACAAGGAGGAGTACTGCAATTGCTATCTGCAGTCAACCTATAAGGCAAATAAAGGCTGTCTTACAACCTATTCTGATAAATAGTGAGACATGGCACATATTGAATGAAAACGAAAGGAACTTCTATGATACCTTAAGGTATGCTGCTACAAGGCCATACCCTACGAAAATGTCTTCTCGACTGCACTATTTATCCATCCGTAAGCGATCGATAATAAAGGTTGTACCAGACATTCAGCCACGATATCCCTTGGATTTGGATAAGGGGAAATTGAAACTTTTTCTTGAAGAAGAAGTTTGTGATGATCTGTCCGCAGATCAGATTGAAGAAGAAGTGCGAAAAATTAATGAGGCATGCGCTTCTAAAGAGACTAATGGAGGAGCAAATTGTAGCTATACTGATAAGAAAGAAGATTGTCCAGTAAGGGGAAGATTAATCACAGGGACCTTCATTGAATTCCTGGTACAGACAGTTCTGCGTATTAGACCCTTATCTAATACACTGTCTATTGAAGCTAAAGGTATACCCTTGCAAGGAAGACAATTGCTGATGCTACATGTTCCCTATGACTTGGATATTCCATAATCAAGAGTATTCATTCATCCACCCACATTTGTGATTAATGAAGACTATGTTCCATCCTCGGATGCATATGCTACAACAATTGCGTTCACTTCACCCTTCGAACATAATGATCAATCCTCATCAACATTTGCCTCTCAAGCAGAAATCAGTCAATTACATGGAGAAGTAAACGAGATAAAGGAGACGATGAATGATCTGAAGAAAATGATGACAGAACTGTTGAAGAGTCATCGTCATTAATCATTTTTTATTATAACAAATAGGGGGAGAAGAGAATGAGCAGAAGAGGAATGGAAAACGTCAAATTTTAAGGGTGTGATTGAAGGAGCTAAAGAAGAAGGAAGAAGAAGAAGATTTTTGTTGAAGATAAGTTTTTTTTTCTTTTCATATATTGTATTTTGTTTTCTTGATTGTATATAATTTGTTATCATCAAAAAGGGGGAGATTGTTAAGTCAAAATGACTTTACTTAGATATAATTTTGATGTATAACAAAGAGCAAAATAAAAGGAAAAACAAAAGCAGATGAAGCGACAAAGACGCAAACGAATAGAAATAAGACAAAGACACAGACACAGACGCGAATTGAAAGAACAGACGCAGACGCAAGCAATACAGAAGAAGCAAAGCAGACGAAGTAATACAGATGAAGAAACACAAACACAAACGCAGACGCAGACGCATAATAAGACGTAGACGAAGAACGCAGAAGAAATAAACAGATGCAGACACAAAATAAACATAGACGAAGCAACGCAGATGCAAAAGAGAAATACAGACGCAGACGGAGACACAGTAGTAAAAGCAGACGAAGACGCGAATTAAGAAGCAGACGCAAGAGTCAGTTCGGGTTAGTTACAGAACTCAACTGATTAACCGTTTCTGTTAAAGAAACAAGATTCAAGAAACAAGAATCAAGAAGCAATTGGAGACGAAGGCTATAAATACAAGTCGAAGTCGAAGATTGCAAAGTTAGTTGAAAAATTGCAAATTAGCAGATTTACATCTACGTGATCGTAAAAAGCATTCTGTGCAAACTAGTTGAGAGCTATGTTTACTGTAACAAGTGTTCAAACACTTATCTATGAGAAAGTGGTACAGATAGCCTGCAGAGGTTAAGTGTGAAAGAATACTGATTGTAGAGACCTGAAGAGGCTCGTAAAGAATACTTGTAAAAGTTGAAGAGATAGTGAAATCTCAGAAAGAATTCTGAGGACTGGACGTAGCCCACGGTTTGGGGTGAACCAGGATAAATCGCTGTGTCAACTACTCTTACTCTATATCTCTTTTAGATTCAAGTTGTATCATTACTTAATTAGTATACAAAGTATTCAAAGTTTTTGATTATTTAGAATCTATCAGAAGTTCTGTAAAAGAATATTATTTCTAACAAATCATTTTTGAAAGATTTTTTAAAAAGGGGAATACACAATTCAACCCCCCTTCTCGTGCATTCTATATCGTTTTATAAGCATTATATTAACGTGTGATTCACTTCATATAAAGCTGTAAGAAAAGTGTAACCCCCCACATACTCCATAGGAGGATATGCAAATGTCACACAAAACAAAACAAAAACAATCCAAAACATACCAAATATTCCTTACATACATTTCCAGTAACTCAAGTAAATATACATTACATATCATTAAATGTTGTTGTAAACAAACCATAATGTACATCATATATAATGAACTTATCAAAATACATGCCTTAAACATAATCCATCCAGTAATAAGGTTATTACAAACCATTAAACAAAATACAAACTGTCTCATATTGTCAGATACAACTCAAAAACTCAAATATACATATTTCAAAACAAAACAACTTCCAAAACAGAACATATTCTTCTTAGCCTCTGCGATTGTCTTTATCCCAGTCTCAAATCTTCTTATCATAACCTATATGGAGGCAAAACTATCGTGTTAAATATATAGCTTAGTGGGGAATAACTAAATAAGATAAAATCTGACAATTGTTTCTAACAGTCGTCTAACATTTATATACATTGAATTATGAAAAATCACATACAACCTTTATTGTTCAAATTAGAGAACAATCCAACATTATTTGCATCAGAACAAAATATAACATATCAAAACTTGATATACCTGCTTCAAAACAAAACTTAAAAATATCCGAACAGAATACCATATATCAAAACAAAACTTTAAGGTATCAGAACAAAACTTGATTATGCCAAAACAGAATTTGATTATATCATAACAGAATTTAGTTGTATCAGAACTGAACTTAGCTTATATTAGAATTGAACATATATCAAAACACAAAACAAGTTAGACTGCTAATCTTTTTTACATAAGTGGGTAAAGGGATAAAACAAAAGATACTATGATTGGTATCTAAAACAAAAGAGACTAATGTCTCTAAATTAGGGGACATTGTAGTGTCGATAATCAGGGGATACCGTAGTGTCAATAATCATGGGACACCTTAGTGCCAAGTTACAGAAGCAGTTGTAGACTCTTCTAAGCATGTCTATTTATCCACGACTAGGATTTGGTAGTTTTGAAAACAAAACATTTTGAATTTCAAAATTTCATGTAAATGATGTAGTGCATAACATATGACCTTATTCATTTGATCAAACTTAATATGCCATATAAATACAAACATATGCATTAATGCATCAATAAATGTATTGAGTCATCACACATTATATATATTCACACAATTAGAAAGCACTTCCAATACAATCCCAATTATCAAACTCCTCGAACAATTGATGGTCTGAAATTATCATAATATCAAAATCACATAACAGTGAAATAAGGCATGAGTATGAATTCATTTCCTTATGCTCAAATTGAACCCATTCATTCTCACTTGAACAAACTTATCATGCCTTACAAGCTTAAACATTTGTTACATTAAGTAATTACACTTTATATGTACTGACCTAAGTTACCAATTCCCAAACATTCATAACTAACACATCACTTTTATCATTTAAATCACATTTGTTTTCATAAGTATACTTCATTCCTTTAACAACTTATAAATTCCAAAATTAGATACTTTGTTATCTAATAACACCTTCTTTAAGTTATTACTTCAATTAAAAATCCAAATCTTATTCAACCTTTAATGAACTTATACACATTAAACTAGGTTCATTTTACACCTTAATTAAGTCCAATTAGACCACTATAAAGTACCTTAACCTTATATGGTCTAACACTTGCCCAAAACCAACTTTTTCTCTTTCCTAAGTACTTCCCACGATCGTGGAAATAAGCCTTGTAAATCCCACGATCGTGGGATGTAACACCCCACTCCCGTAAGACCCGGACCTGACATCGATGGTGATATCCGAGTCTGTGCCCTGCGAGGGTGGCGTGATACATCACTCAGTCAAATCACAGTATAAATTTTTTTGAAACATACATACACTTACGTTATATAAGTTGCGGAAAACAAGTCTTACAAAACATGACCGGTAAATAATGTGATGACCACGAGGGTCCTCTTATAAATACACCAAGGTCCTCACACTAGTGCAGACGCAATTGATCTCGTCCTCTTCTATCACTCTCAAGCGATCACTATACACTCGTTGCCTAACGGGGTATTCTTCTGAGTCTTGAAAAATAATTGTCAAATTTGGGTGAGTTTTGCGAACTCAATGAGTGACCATCATCGATGGTCCGCTCAATCATGCGACAAAATCAATTCATAACCTATATTCACATTGCTATCTATTTGATCTCATTTTATAAAACACATACATCTAACTTTATCTCGTAATACACTTTCACAAAATTGCCCATTTACACGTTTACAGAAATCCACATTCATATATCCCATTTTTTATACATACATATTTCACTCACTTATCATTTATTATCATTTTGCTGTGACCGAGTGCCTAAATTGTCCCATTGAAGGGCTCATTAATATTTGCCCCTTATCCAATGCTGGATACAGGGCGCATTATACGTTAAGCCTGAGGCTCTGCATCACTCATGAGCTCGAAGCTCATTTACGCACGTTGAGCTAAAAGCTCTGATCGGTGGCAACTCTGGTCAACAGCCCTAATATTTCATACAACGCTAGGCATATCACAATTTGTCATACATTTTACAATTAGATGAAGCCCATGACTGTTATCACATCAGTATATGGCATTTTACCTGTCAGTCAATCAAACATATCAAATCAAATGCAGCTTGTAATACTTTTTCAATTTATTTCAGTGTTGTGACCGAGCGCCTGAATTGTCCCTATAAGGGCACATTAATCGTTGAGCCAGAGGCTCTGAAACTGTCCCATTAAGGTCTCATTAATCGTTGAGCTAAAGGCTCTGAAACTGTCCCATTAAGGGCTCATTAATCGTTGAGCCATAGGCTCTAAAACTGTCCCATTAAGGGCTCATTAATCGTTGAGCCATAGGCTCTGAAACTGTCCCATTAAGGGCTCATTAATCGTTAAGCCACAGGCTCTGAAACTGTCCCATTAAGGGCTCATTAATCGTTGAGCCATAGGCTCTAAAACTATAGCTGTTCTGGTCACAATTGTCATTAACTGATTTTGCATTCATGTATGAACGACATGTGACACAATTCAATCGCTTTATTCACGTAATCATTTATGCCACAATTCAGTCACTTTATTCACGTATTGCTATATCACAATCATTTCCAAATTATCACGATCGGACAATTGATTCACACTTTGTCACATTAAAACACAATCACAATTTCACATACCCATAACACTTCTATATCATGTCACTCCAATACTCCGGACCTTCTGTCCGGAGTTCACAATTAACACTGTCCCACCATTATACTCTAAAGAATTAAAATCACTGAATTATAACACTTAATAATTGGAGAACCGTCTAGGTCACTCACCTGACTTCCGCGCTAACACCTGGAAGTCTCGGCAACGTCGGTGGGCTGATGTTCCAAATGTGCCTCTATCATAAGTCAAAACACATTTATTTAACACATCATCCTATTCAGCAATAATGCACATGTAGAAATGCAAAGATATGTACTATGCACTTTCGTGACATTCCGGCACTATCCCAAAAATATCCATCACAACCTTTCCTCAATATCAAAACTCAATAGACACTAAAATCGTTCACTTTGTTTCAGAAAAATCCCAAAATTTATTCTCCAAATAGATATGGACTATCTTTTTGTCAAAACCACATTTTACACTACACTTCCATCCAAAATTGAGAACTTTAAAAGACTGATTCAACACTTTCCTTTTTCATAAACGTATAGACCCTTGTCTCTAGTTCATAACAAATCCAAAATTATCTCATTTGAATAACGATACAAAAAGTTATGGTTTTAACTTGTCCGGGAACAGTAGCTCGCCGCGGCGTGAGAAAGCTCGCCGCAGCGAGGGCACAAGTGTGCACCGCGGCGTTCATTATCGCCTACGCCGCGACGTGCACGTTCGCCTGCGCCGCGACGTGCACGCCTTTGTGCACCGCGACGTGCGAGTCCCGTAAGCTTCCCGAAACCTAATTTCTTAACAATTTCAATCCAATTCCTTCCATTTTTCAAAACATAACTCATCTAGACACTTTAAACATCACTTATACTCCATTTTCAACTCATTTAAAACCAATATTGTTCACAAAACAATCAAAATTCATCCATACACGATAACCCTAAAACCCAAACATATAAATCACCCATTCTATAACTTTTAACACTCGATACAAGAATCAATCAACTAATCAAGAGGAAAGAGGCTTAAACTTACTTGATTTGGCTCTCAAAATTCGTAGACTCTTTGTGATTTCATCAAAAACCATTTTCTTCTTCTCTTCCTCTTCTTCTTCCACGGTTCCTCCTCTTATTTTCCCATTCACAATCCCTAATTTCCCTTTTTATACCCTTACAAATTATGAAAAGTCCATTTTTCCCCTTCCTTTAACCTTAAGCCTTAATAATCTTAAGTATCTTGCCCAAATTTCCCTTATACAAATTCTTATAACTTTACTACTTCAATTCAGAAATTCAGACTCTTAAGGACTGAATTGAGATTCAATTCTTTCAGAATCACTCACTTTCATGCCTATCAATTTCCAATTCAATTCATTCACTTTGACTTTCATAAGTCTCTCCAAATTTCAATGGCTCATGCTAAAACAAAATTCCTAATTCATTTCTTTAATTGGAGTGTCAATTGGACAGTCATTTTTAGTACCGAAAATCCCATCGATACCCACTTTGCAATTTTATGCAGAATACACATAAATCACTCCAATTCAATTTTTCAAACACAAAAAATCACATTTTTCACAAAGACACAAAAGCCGGAAATTGTCACGAGTGCATGTACAATCTTGTGCATTTGCAAAAATTACTTTTCATATCTGTATAGAGGCCATTTTATGCATGTATGCCGAAATACGTGTACAAATTCACAACCCGATCCAAATTTAATATTTTATCCTTCCCATCGGTGATGGGATGTTACATGGGATGAATGAACCTTCCTCCAATTTGTTTCCAAAACTTGACTTCTTCACTTCCATTCTATACACCTTAACTAAAGTCCATGAATTTCACTTCAATTATACTTTATTCATGCTTCAATATCTCATCAAATTCATGTCCAAACCAATTCAAAAGTTATTCATTAGAAAACTCACAAATCATTATCTTACATACATCAAAACCAACACAGAATTTGCCAAACAAGGATCATTTTTCAACACTCAATTATCAACATCATAACACATATTTCATGCCAATTCAATTATCATAAAAATTGTATTAATACATGTTATTAAGTTTAGAATTCCTTTACATGATTAACTTCAAGTTCCTTCTCTAAAGAACCAAGTAATTTATCCCTTCATGCAACTAACACATTTCCAAAATCAAGATAGATGTAAGATGGTCTTAACACTAAGATGATAACAACATATAAGGTAGTATAAAGTAGCTTTCTTGATGCAGTAACTTACAAAAATTCTTAAGTGTTGATGATCCAAAGTCAAGAAAAAGTCCAAAAGTTGAGAGGAAATGAGAGAGTTTCAGTGGATAGAGTGCAAGATACTGAAGAATGAGCAAAATAGAAATTACTCGAGCAGAAACTTGCCTCATCCATTACTAGGTGTCTTTAAGTTGTAACAACATATGTCACTATGCACGTTCTTCATTTGTCCCACATTATAGCTGCCAAATGTCACCAATATATTAGACCATTTGTCACACGCTTATAGCTTCCACTTGTCAATTTATTAACTATGCCATTTGTTAATGCATAAACTATGTCAAATGTCACTAACTTATAGGCTTAGTTATCCCAATTTTCATGTACCAACTTATCTTACCATTTGACAATTTTCCTTGTCCAAATATATATTTTAATACCTCAATTCTCTAATGGTATCAATTAATTCCAATTCACTAAGTATGATCCATTAAACCCAAAATTTAAAGCATAAGCAATTCTCAATCATATCACAATTTTTAACACCTATCATACAAGTACTTTCATGAACATATAACATTCCAAATAGGGTACAACTTGGGGCCTTACAATTCTCTCCTCCTCAAAAGAATTCCATCTTCGAAATTCATAACTGATGAGAACAGTTGAGGATACTGAGCTCTCATGGTCTCTTCTGGTTCCCATATTGCCTCCTCAAGTCCATGGTGTTGCTAGAGTGCTTTCTCCAAAGGTATTTGCTTGTTCTTGAGTTGTCGGAGTTCTCTGGCTAAAATTGATACATGCCCTTCTTTATAAGTCAAATCCAATTGTACTTGAAATCTTATGTGTATCATCTGATCGATATCTTCTCAACATCGAAACATGAAACACATTATGTAACTTGGCCAACTCTCTAAGAAGGGCTAACTGATAAACTACTGGTTTAACTCTCTTAAGAATCTCATAAGGACCTATGTATCGTGGACTGGGCTTACCTTTCTTTCTAAATCGAAGTATGTGTTTCCATGGTGACACTTTTAAAAACACCTTATTAATATCTCTTCTTTTAAATGAGCATAGGACTTCTGCCTATCACTGACAACTTTCAACCTTTGTTGGATAACTTGAACTTTTTCTTCAATTGTTGGACCCCGTTTCCGAAGTCCAACGTTCGGAATCATAAACATGTGGAGGGCTCATTTCTCATAAGTTACAGAGCATATTTGGGGGACTTCCAATTGGAATTTCAGTCCGGCTTCTTATAACATTTGTTCCCCATTGTCTTAAGTTTCTAACGACACCAAAAACACTCAATTTGGTTAAAAAATGAAGAAGTTATGGCCAAAATGCTATTGGGCTAACATTAAACCAAGACTGAATACTACACCCGAATTCACTCCAGAAATTGAAAGTCTTAGGGCCCAAATTGAAATTCAATTCCTTTTGATAGGTTGTAGCTCCATGTCTCTAGTTTAATTTGAAATAAAAATCAACCCAATCGGAGCTCTATAGATCAAGATATCGCTAAATATTGAAGCATGTTTAGAAAAAAAAAACCAACTCACTTTGATTCAATCCATATTTTACAAATTAAAATGAAAACCTACAAATTTTTTTGGAGAGGTAGATGATTGTCTTAGAAATCCAACGCTTCAAAAATCAGGTCAATCGGAGGTTGGACGAAAAAGTTATGACCAAAAGAATGGAGAGAGGTCGGATTAGAGAGAAAAAGAAAAGAAAAGAAAAAAAATCACAAATCGGTGAGCGCTCGCCCTCGCGAGGGCACATGCGAATGCTGCCTTCTCCTCTTCCAACTTTCCAACTTCTAAAGTTCATAACTTGTGACCTAGAACTCCAAAATTTGCAAATTTAGTATCAATGGAAAGTTAAAAGAAAGATCTACAACTTCCATGAAGGACTTAAAAACAATTTTGGTCTCTAAAGGGGTCAAAAATTCTCTCAAAAGTGACTAGTTGATAAGCTCATCCTGAACAACATCATAACTTCTAAAAATCAAATCTTCCTTCTCCATTGCCCAAAACTTTCATACTTTATATCAATGGAAATATAAAAGACAACCTACAACTTTTATGAAGATCTTAAGAGTAATTTTCGCCTCTATAAAGGTCAAAATTTTAATCAAAGTGACTGCCCCTAAAAATTCATCCTAAACAACATCAAGACTTCAATCGATCATAACTTCTAGCCCCGATATTGAAAAATGTCATACTTTATAGCGTTAGAAAGCTGGAAATGTAAGATACAACTTTTATTAAGACCACTTTGGCTGATTCTATATAGATCAATACAATTTTTCCATTGAATCTCTACACACCATTCCTACACCTAGGAAGGCTTGCCAAAACACAATTCCCTTCATATTCACCCACTACCAAGTACCTTTCGGTACTTTTGAGCTCCAAATCAACCAATTAATCTCATACACCCTTAAAATCTCCAACATGCTATTCCACAACAAATAACCAATTTCAAACTCAACAATGAAGAATATACGCATGCACATTCCTCTTTCACAAAAGTCATACACAATCTCATACACTATCCATAAAACAACACAATCATACTCAAAAGGAGAATACTTGAATTCTCATTCTCATTTCCAACCAAAAAAAAATGTTCATGCATAGCTTTAAATACATATCAACATGTACATCATGAACTAAGCACAAGATACATAATACATGAGATGCTCCATGTTTGATATGCTTGAAAAGCTATCCAAAAGGCTAGTTACTAACTTAGTACAAAAGTATTTAAAGCCTTAGAGTTTTTCGATGCCTTGCAAGGTTCACGCTCGTCTTGTTTTGCACCTGAGGAGGGAAAGTGGGGTGAGCAACTCAGCTCAATGGCTAATACGTTTATAGCAATTGGTAATGAGCCATACAACAAGCACAAATACACATATATCAAGCAATCCAATTCATTTGCAAATTCATCACATAATTCATAATCAACCGCAATTTATCACATAAAGCATATCGTGAAATATTCTATCAATCATAACACTTTATTATGCATCATACTCAACAAAGTCATAATGAAATGCACAACAAATGGCTAGAGAGTTTCCATGGAACAAAACGGTTTACACCGTGAACAAAACGAGTTCGAATTTTCAGGATCTCTTGGCCTCAAGCGGGCAGCCGGGAAAAGGCTATAGGTCAACGTGCACGTGACTAACGAAATGGGTTTCTTTCTTTCCCAATCACAAACAAATCTATGCACAATTTAGTCAATCACAAATTTGCAATCTCGTGCTTCTTTCATTTCATCAATTTCTCATATCTTCATACTTTTCATTCATTTCAAAGAAAACATGTCATACTTCCTTATGCATTTTCAAATATTCACCACAATTCAATATTTATGTAATTTAAGCAATAACACACACATAAGGCATTTGCCCATCACACAACAACTATAAAAGTATTACCCACCTAAATTGTTGGAAAATCCAAGCTCAAGATTGCCCTTCCTCTCGCTCTTGAGTATGGTTTCTTTGATTCTCTTCAATTAAACCAATTTTTATTTAATCCATACATTCAAAAGAAAGTTCATAAAATTCAAAAATCAAAGCAATGCTAAAATTGAATTTAAATCTAACCTACCCATAGCCCATCAAGGCTAGAAAAACCAAAACCCTAACTTAGAAATCCCAAAATCAATTTGGGTTCATCTTTCTCTTCTTTCTTCATTCATTTCCAGCACAAACCCTAACCTCTATTTAATCCCCTTTTTGAATCTAGCATAAGAAGATGAAAACTTACCTCCAATTTGTTTCCAAAACTTGACTTCTTCACTTCCATTTTACACACCTTCACCAAAGTCTTTCAATTTCACTTCAATCATACCTTATTCATGCTTCAATACCTCATCAAATTCATGTCCAAACCAATTAAAAAATTATTCATTAGACAACTCATAAATCATTATCTTACATATATCGAAACAAAAACAGAATTTGCCAAACAAGTATCATTTTCTAACACTCAATTATCAACATCATAACACATATTTCATGCCAATTCAATTCATAAAACTTGTATTAATACATGCTATCAAGTTTAGAATTCCTTTACATGATTAACTTCAAGTTCCTTCTTCAAAGAACTAAGTAATCCAGCTTTTCATGGAACTAACACATTTCCATAATCAAGATAGATGTAAGATGATCTTAACACTAAGATGATAACAACATAGAAGGTAATATGAAGTATATTTCTTGATGCAGTAATTTACAAAAATTTTGAAGCATTGATGATCTAAACTCAAGCAAAAGTCCAAAAGTTGAGAGGAAATGAGAGAGTTTCGGTGGAGAGAATGCAAGATAGTGAAGAATGAACAAAACATAAATTACTCGAGCAAAAACTTGCCTCATTCATTGCTAGGTGTCATCAAGTTGTAATAACATATATCACTATGCATGTTCTTCATTTGTCCCATATTGGAGCTACCAAATGTCACCAATATATTAGGCCATTTTTCACACACTTATTGCTGCCATTTTTTCAATTTATTAACTATGTCATTTGTTAATGCATCAACTATGCCAAATGTCACTAACTCATAGGCTTAGTCATTCTAATTTTCATGTACTAACTTATCTTGCTAATTGACAATTGTCCTAGTCCAAATGTATATTTTATTACCTCAATTCTCTAATTGTATCAATTAATTCTAATTCACTAAGTATGATCCATTAAACCCAAAATTTATGTCATATGCAATTATCAATCATATCACAAATTTTAACACCTATTATACATGTACTTTCATGAACATGTAACATTATAACTAGGGTACAACTTGGGGACTTAGAGAAAGAATACAACTTAGTACACAACCATGTTAAGAATACAACTTAGTACACAACCGTGTACTTGTCCGTGTTATTTATTATTTCAAATTTTTAGCTTATATGGTCATGTTTTGAGAGTTTGAGTTGTGTTAATATGTTACCCATGTTTAAGAGGTACATGCTTATGTTATATATTGATAAGCCCATCTTCACATTTTTTGGCCCATGTTTTTGCATGAATTTACTTTATATTCAAATATGGTTTTTTTAAGTACACAACCGTGTACTTATCGTCTACCCAAAAACCTAATTTTTAAACTATAAAATGTGAAATTGAAGAGAAAAAGATAGGAGAGGTTCGGGAGATGCAGAATGATGAACAAATAGGGAGATTTATTTGGAGTGGATTTCCATTGATCTAAATTTTATTTCGTGAAAATTGAAAGGGACTTTATCATTTTTTCTTTTTAATTTTCTATTTTTCTTTTAGTTTTGATGTTATGTCTTCTATGATTAGGAACTAAATCTTTATAGTACCCGAATATGATGAACCTTAGGATGGATTTTGTGGTGATTTCTTTTTCATTTAATTTATTCTTCAGTTTTGATTATATATTCTTTATTTTCCTTGAATTGATTTATGCCAATATATTGATTCATATTTGATTTCATACATTTAAGATTAAAAATCCTTTGCATGAATTGAGCTCGTATAATTGAAAAGAGTTTCATGCAATCTTAAAGATAGGTTGACACAAATCTTTCGAATTAAAGTCAAGCCTAATAGAGGAATTCATAAATTAGTTAATGCAATTCTATGAATTTTAATTGGAAAGAGCTTTTGATTAATCAACGTAAGATTATTTGTTAATAATATTGAGAAAGATATTAACATAATTGAGAAATTTTCACGGTCTGATAAACTTTAGGTTAAATTGAAGCATGAAGTCTTATGTGTATGAGTTGTCCTAAAGGGATTCACTATTCAGGTACCTTTATTTTTATTGGATGTGTCTTGGCTTAGTATTTATTCTATTTAGTCAATTATTTTAGTTTATTGCTTTAATTTTGATTTTGACCAATCACCATTATCATAATTTGTTGGTTAGCTAATAGGAAAAAGGGTCAATACTGGTACTCGTAGTCTCTATGGAACTGAGCCTTGGTATTCCATAACATATATTATAGAAATGATGGATGTAGTTTCCTAGAAAGACCTATAGAATAGGAGATTGAATATTAATTACTCTAGTTTTTTGGATTAGTAAGAGCTCCTAAGTTAGATCATACGGGACATATAACCCCTATTCATATGTTAATCAACCAAAATTCCATAACCTATACTATAGAAATAATGGGTGCACTTACCTAGAAAGACCTATAGGATAGGATATCAAACATTAATTATTCTAGTTTTTGTAGTAAGAGTTCTTGTAACGCTGGACTCTCTGAGCTCTTTTGTATTGTTCTGTACTTGGAGATACTACTACATATTGATATATACATGGTTGTATATGAGGTAGTTGTATATGAGTTCAAAGATGTATTTAAATCCTTTTGGGTATATATGTCAATGATTTATAGTGTTATATGATCTTACATGAACTTAGAGTTCATCGGTATGCGAAATCTCAGAGATTTTCGACATATAAGCTTCTAAGTATGTAAAACTGAGTCCAATGCATTGATATGACCCTAGTGGTTAAGTTAAATGTGTTATAATGCCTTAAAGGTAATTAGAAAAGATTTATAGACTTATTAGACACTTAGAAAGCTTAATTGGAAAGATTAATGTATATAAGGACTTATTTGCCAATTGTTAAAAGTCAAAGGACTTAAATGTAAATTTTCAATTCTTGGAGGATCAATATGTAATTTTATAAATTTAAGAGGCTTAATTATTATCCTCTAAAGTCCAAGGAACAAAAAAAAAAGTTTTGGTGCTTCCAAAATTTTGGGCTTAATTGCAAATTTAGGAAAATTTGGAGGGTGAAATGGTAATTTCACATAACCTAAGGGCAAAAAGGTAATTTCACCATATTTTGGTCAAAGAAGAGTCAATATTCTAGACCCTTCTCTATGTAAGGTCGTGCACCCCATCGCTAAAGACTTAAAACATATTGTTTTAATTAAAAGAAAGGAGAAGAGAGGAGGAGAAGACCAATTTTCAGCTATTACTAGCCCTACCACTTTGTTTTGATTCTCCTACCCAAATAAAGGTGTTCTAAGGTAATTTGGGGTCAAGGAACTCAAATCTATCGTTATATTTGAAAAATTCTCAAAGGTTTGAAGATATCATCAAAGGAAGGTTTAGGTAAATTTTGTCTCATCTCTTTCTACATTAGGATTTTGAGTTCGGTGTTAAGATATGTTGTTCTCCATGCTTGAATGTCCATAAAACATGATTTATATGAATGAAATATGTCATGGAGATGGTTCTTTAAGCCACAACGTAAATGTCCCCTTTTGGTGAAAGTTTGTGAATTTTGAATATCTTTTGAAATTGATGGTCTAAATGATTTCTATGGTGTTAATTGTACATGTATAATGTGAATTGATGATGAAAAATACAGAAGAAGTATGTTGGATAGGCTTGGTCGAAATGATGGAAGGAGGAAAGGATTAATGTGAAGAGTTGTATAATTATGATGAATATGGCTTAAATGAATAGAATTGGATTGAATGGAGTGGTGAAATGTGTTGTTGATTGGAATTATTTGTTATATAACAAGATAGGAGCATGAATTACCATGATAAAGCCTTGAAAATATGACTTGAAAATCATGCACATTAGGTGTTTGATAAAATGTCTAAGTGAACTTGGCATAAGATTTAAGGATCCATAATGATATACATTGAAAGCGACTTTCATGTTTACTTAAAGTAAACTTGGGTTTTTGCATAGATTGATGAATAATGGCCTAATATGCTTGGATAAAAATGTGTTTAATTATGTTTTGAAATAAGTAAGTATAGGATTAAAGGCATTAAATGCCTTAGAAAATGCAAAAGAAAAGCTAATGTGAATAGTAAGAAAGTAATCATGCAAAAAGTTTAATAGTCGAATCCTATAGCTTAAAGAGAGTGATATTGTATTTTATACACTTATGTGATGTTGGATAAACATGAAATATATGTTGAGTTGTAAATACATTATATATATATTTTTATGTATAAAGGCTCAGGAGCTGTGAATCAAGGAGCTCGTACCGAGGATCGTTGAAGTTAAGGGAGTGTATACCTTCTTTTAAGATGGGTTAGGAAAATTATATCTCTCAAATGGTATTTAAACATCCTGAGACATGTATGATGACTTGTATGTAACCTAGGTAATGCATAGTAGAATTGAATCTCAAATAGATGTTAGTATATTTATGTATTTAATAAACGACATTGTTTTGAAACTGATGTTTTTATTACGTATTTTAAGAAATGATATTATTTTCAACAAACCTACACTTGAAGTGCAAAGGACAATGTTTTTTTTTTCAGAAACTACATTTTTTAACAACTTTGCATTTGGAGTGCAAAAGATGACTTTTATTGCATGCAATAATGTTTTGGAATTTACTTATGTATAATCGAGTCATGTATGCTGCGTGTATTTGTTCTCTTTTAGCTTAAAGCTATGACAAGGTTTCATTTTATCGGTTGGACCGATAAATAAAGGCATGATGCCTTACTTGATTTTTGTACTTAATATTTTTATATGATTTTTGTGATTGGTGAGGTAACGATTGGTCAATCGTGTACTAGGCACAATTAATTAAGCGACCGTACCCTTGACACTAGTACATAAAAGTCAAGTCCTCGTATCGATACCTTTCTACAGGACTTGCAGGTGATTTTACACCTAGGTCTGGGCATCGACGAGGTTATCACCTAGGGTCATGACACTCTTATCGACTGTAGACTAGACTCACCATGGATAAAAGTCGAACCAACACCGGGATTCGATAGGTGTGCACACTAGTTTGGTCGACTAATGGCGACACATATAACTATTTTGGCTTATTTTGATATTTGTCTTCTAATGAGATTTGATATATACATGTGATATCTTTCTATTTATATGTACTAGAACTGGAGCCTATGTTCACCCAATGAGTGATTAATAGGCTAGGCCTATGTAGTTCCTAACTAGTATATATTGAGTCATAGGCTAGGCTTATGTATTTCTATGTGATATATGTTCACCTCATAGGTTATTTATACATCGTGGTGTGTATCGAGTTTTATTTTCAATATATATTTTTTATGCTTACTGAGTACATAGTGTACTCACCCCTTCCACCTTCCAACCATGCATGTTAATTTAGTGAGCTTGAAACTCTGAGTGGATCGTGTAGTCTTTTGACATTTTTAGGGTATTACCGCACATAGGTAGTTTCTATTGCACTTTAGTTGCATAGTAGCTCGTGAACTATTTTTATTAGATTGGTTATGTTGGTATGTTTTATGATTATATAAATTTAACTCTTGACTATTTATTGTTGTAAAAGATTTTGGGTATGAACTTTGATATTGTTGTTGAGATTGCTTTGAGTGGATTTTACAGTCCTGAAGTTGTGGTAAAATTTTTGGATATGATTATAGAAATGTGTTTAAAATTGTTTGCAGGTATTTAATTGAGTATTGAAATTTTTAAAATATAGTTGTTGTGCTGCCTAAATTTTTTCCAAAAAAAGATAGAGATATTCAATTAGCCTTGCATAGTCAGATTAAGGATATCGTGAGTGTCCTTAAACCGGGTATGCGGCGGTTGTCATGGGCCCAATGTGGTACTGGATTGTGACAGTTCTTAATTTAGATCATATTTTCTTTTTGACATATAGGGTATGTTGAATCTAGAGGACTTTACTTCTATTAATTTTGATGACAGTCAAATAATAATAATCTTAGAAATGCATGAACTGTTTTGATAAATTTGTTAAGTGTGCAGAAAAATGTAAGTAATACTTAGTCAACTCAGAAGGTGTGTGGTCAACGCCAGACGAAGAGCTACACTAGATGAAGTGTGACACCAGTTGAAGCGCAACAACAGACGAAACGCAACACCAGACGAAGAGCTACACCAGACGAAGTGCGACACCAGACGAAGCACAACAACAGACAAAACGCTACATCAGATGAAACACGACGTCAAACAAAGCGCTACATGAGACGAAGTGCTACACCAGACGAAGCACTACACTAGACGAAGCTCAACAACAGATGAAGTGATATAATAGACAAAGTGGAATAACAGATGAAACGTAGTAAAAGAAGAAGCATCATTCCAGACAATACAAAAGGAAGATATTCTAGAGCGTCAGAGAGTTAGTTAGTTGGAGTTAGTTACAGGACTCAACTAATGACCGTTTCTAGAAGATTCAAGAAGCAGTTTTCAAGAAGATAGTTGGAGACTTAGGCTATAAATATTAGTTCTAGTCGAAGACTAAAATAACGAACAACAAATGCTTTTACATTAGCTAAAATTCTGTATTCAAAGTGTGAAAGAAGTGAGCAAATACATTTATAACCTGAAGCTTAAAAATACTGTTCTTAGAGAGAGAAATGAAGGCTAGAGCCTGGAGAGGCTAATACAGCTGATAAAGAATACTTTGTGAGAGAGACCTGAAGAGGCTCTGCAAGTGTAGAAAGAATACTTGTAAAGTTGGAAGAGTATAGTGAAATCCCAAACTAACTCTGAGGACTGGACGTAGCCCAAAGTTTGGGGTAAACCATTATAAAATCGTAGCATCTATTTTCTAACTCTTATCTTTTAATTTTCTTGTTGTTAGATAAGTAGATAATTTTACTTGTGATTGCATTGCTTATCAAATTTAGCAAAGTGTTTTAGTAATCAAAAGATTAATATTTTTGAAAAAATTACACAATTCAACCTCCCTTCTTATGTAGTTTACATATCATATTGGATTTCTCCATTAACAAGTGATTTACTTCTGTTGGTATCAGAGCGAGGTTTCCAAGAAACACAGTTACAAAGTGAGGACAAAGATCTATGGCTGAATCAAATGTTTTTACAGCTGAAGGTGCCTCGGTCACAAGACCTCCTACATTCAATGGTAAGGATTATCATTATTGGAAGGACAGGATGCGTCTCTTCATATAATCCACTCATATTGATCTTTGGGATATCATCGAGATTAGTCCATATTACACCAACAGATGATGAAGGCAATATCATCTCTCATGACAAATGGTCAACTGATCAGAAAGTTCGATTTCAATTGAATTCAAAGGCCAGGTTCTTTCTAAGTATGACCTAGACAGAAGTGAATATGACAAGGTTCATAGATGCGTATCTGCAAAGGAGATGCGGGACACATTAGCCATTACACATGAAGGTACAAATCAAGTGAAAGAGTCCAAGATCAGTATTGTTGTTCATCAGTATGAGTTGTTCAAGATGAAAGATGAGGAGACTATTGATCAGATGTTTGGACGATTTTAAGCAATTTTTAATGGACTTAAAGCTCTTGGGAGAATCTACGATAATCAAGATCATGTCAGAAAGATTCTCAGAAGCCTACCTAAAAGATGGAGACCTAAAGTTGCAGCAATACAAGAAGTCAAGAATGAGAAAACATCTATCATCTACTACGAGTGTAACAAACCAGGATATTACAAGTCTGAATGTCCATTGATCAAAAGAAAATCGAAGAAAAGTAAAGAAAACAAAAAGAACATGATGGCAACATGGGAAGATTTGGACTCATCTAAATCTGACTCCGATTCAGAAGCATTAGAACAAGCAAATATATGCTTGGTAGCTGAAAAAGAATGCGATGATGAGGTAACTTGTAACCTTAATGATCTTCAAGAGGCATATTTAGAATTGTTAGAAGATTTGCATGCTATATTAAAGCAATATAGGATCTGAAAAAGAAATTTGTTGAAAGCTTGAAGAACACTGAAATGTTAGAGAAAGAAACGTCTACCTTAAGAAACAAGTAGACGATATGAAAAAGAAAGTAACTGTAGATAGATCTAAGGAGATTAATCAACTAAAAAAAAGGATTAATAATCTTTAAGCAGATTTATCAACATTTACTGAAAGTACTAAAAGGATGAATGATATGATAGTAAAATATAGACATCCAGAGGATAAAAGTGGTTTAGGGTTTACTAATAGTAATGTTTGTCATAATAAGAGTTTTGTTCCTTGCAGAAAGAAAAAGATGCAATATTCTTATTATTTAAGGAATTATTGTAAGTCTAACCCCAAACGACCCAAGAAAATATGGGTACCTAAGAAAGACATAATATATACTACAGATCCCTTTCTTGGAAAAAGAAACTAGCACCAATGGTACTTGGACAGTGGATGCTTGCGACATATAACGGGAAGAAGGTCTATGTTCCTAGACCTCCACAATAAGCACGAAGGATCAGTAACTTTTGGAGACAACTAGCAGGGCAAAATAATTGGAATTGGCAAAATTGGTAAAGATTCATTTGCGTCTATTGATAATATTTTGCTAGTTGAAGGATTAAAGCATAATCTAATTAGTGTAAGTCAATTATGTGATTATGGTTTTGAAGTATCCTTTAATCAAAACTCTTGCGTATTAAAAAATAAGGATGATTCCATATTCTTTTCTGCCAAGAGACAAAACAATCTCTATAAGATTAATTTAGATGATTTGATGAAAAGTCAAAATATTTCATGTTTTATATCAACAGATGAGGGAAAACTAATTTGGCATAAAATGCTAGGTCAAGTTAGTTTTAAACATATTTCCAAGTTGGTTAGACATGATTTGGTAAGAGGATTACCAAAAATAAGTTTTATCAAAGATTTCTTTTGTGAGAGTTGTCAAAAAGGAAAACAAGTTAAAACATCCTTTTCTTCTAAAAATGTTGTAACTTCGTATAGACCTCTAAAGTTATTACATATAGATTTGTTTGGTCCAACCAGAACATTAAGTCTTAATGGAAAGAAGTATGGTCTCGTAATTGTTGATGACTTCACTAGATTTTGTTGGATATTATTTTTATCACATAAAGATGAATCTCTTAAGTGCTTTAAAGTTCTATCCAAAAAGTTACAAAATAAAAAAGAAATTTTTATTGCTGAAATTAGGAGTGATCATAGTGGAGAATTTGAAAATAAAAAATTCAAAATGTTTTATGAAGAGAACGAAATTTTCCATAATTTCTCTGCTCCTAGAACTCCACAATAGAATGGAGTTGTAGAAAGAAAGAACAAGAAGATTCAGGAAATGGCAAAGGCTATGCTATGTGAAATGAATCTTCCTTAGTATTTCTGGGCAGAAGTTGTGAATACAACTTGTTATATTCAAAATAGAGTATTTCTGCTACCTATTTTAAATAAAACTCTATATGAGTTATGGAAAGGAAGAAAGTCAAATATTTTTTACTTCCGCCCGTTTGGTTGCAAACGCACTATATTGAATACAAAACAAAAATTGGATAAATTTGATTCTAAGATCAATTCAGGAATTTTTCTAGGATATTCGATGTCTTTTAAAGCTTATAGAGTTTATAATCTTGTTTCTAAATCTGTTGAAGAATCTTGCATATTAAGTTTGATGATGGTTCTCATCCGGATAGAAGAGACGATTCTGATGATGAAACTCTATATGTTCCCTTAGTTGATAAACTAGATATGTCACCTTTAGTTGATCCACCTAATAAGGTAGAAGATATTCCTGAAAACTTTAGTCTTAGGAAAGACTGGAAGTATAAATCCTCTCACCCAAAAAATCTGATTATAGGTGAAACATCAGAAGGAGTGAGAACTAGGTCTAAATTTAGAAGAGAGGAAAATGTAGCTTTTGTTTCTGAATTAGAACCTAAGAAAATTGATGAAGCTCTTCAAGATGAAGCTTGGATTTTAGCTATGCAAGAGGAATTAAATCAATTTGCAAAGAACAAAGTTTGGTCTTTAGTTCCTAGGCCACCCAATAAGTCTATCATAGGAACCTGATGGGTATTCAAAAATAAACTAGATGAATCAGGTAGAGTAAACAGTAACAAAGCTAGATTAGTAGCTCAAGGCTATAATCAATAAGAAGGAATAGACTATAATGAAACCTATGCTCCTGTAACTAGACTAGAAACTATTAGGATTTTGCTTGCATATGCTATTTGCCATGATATAAAACTGTTTCAAATGGATGTAAAAAGTTCCTTTTTGAATGGTTTTATAGATGAAGAAGTTTAAGTAAAGCAACCTCCTGGTTTTGAAGATACTGATAAACTAGATTATGTCTATAGACTTTATAAAGCTTTGTATGCATTAAAAAAAGTACCCCATGCTTGGTATGATCATCTAAGTTCATTTTTGATTGGAAATAACTTTATTAGAGAACAAGTAGATAATACTATGTTTAGAAATTTTATTAAAAATGATTTCATTATAGTACTGATATATGTAGATGATATTATTTTTGGTGCAACTTCTAAGAAGCTATGTTCCAGCTTTGAAAATCTTATGAAAAGTGAATTTGAAATGAATATGATGGGTGAATTGAAATTTTTCCTTGGTTTACAAATTAAGCAAACAGAAGAAAAGATTTTTATTCATCAACAGAAATACATCAAAGAACTGTTAGTCAAATATAAAATGGAAAAGGTTAAACCTATGTCAACTCCTATACATCCTTCAATCCTTTTATCTAAGGATGAAAGAGGTAAGAAGGTTGATCAAACCCTCTTAAGAGGAATTATTGGTTCTTTACTTTACCTAACTACAAGCAGACCTGATATATTGTTTAGTGTTTGTTTGTGTGCAAGATTTCAAGTAGATCCTAAAGAATCTCATTATATTGTTGTTAAAAGAATATTGAGATACTTGGTAGGTTCTACTGATCTTTGTTTAATGCATGAGAAAGGTAAAGATTTCAGGTTAATTGGTTACTGTGATGCTGATTATGGTGGAGATAGAACTACTAGAAAGAGTACAAGTGGAGGTTGTCACTTTCTTGGTCATAATCTAATTTCATGGTCAAGTAAGAGGCAAAGTTCAATTGATCTATCTATTATAGAAGTTGAATATATGTTAGTTGCAAGTTGTTGTTCACAGACATTATGGATTAAGTATCAGTTTAAAGATTACTCCATATAAGAAGATCAAATTCCAATATTTTGTTACAACACAAGTGCTATCAATCTATCAAAGAATCCAATGCAACACTTGAGGGCAAAGCATATTGAAGTTAGACATCATTTTATACAAGACAATGTACAGAGAGGAATCATCAGTCTACAATTTGTTGAGACGAATCAACAATGAGCGGATATCTTCACTAAACCTTTGTGTGAAGATAGATTCAAGGAAATCAGCCATAACTTAAATATGGTAATGTTGAATGGCTATTCGTCTGGCACGTCATGACCCAGACGATTCATACAAGAAGAAGATAAAAAGTCATAAGTTTTCAAGTAAATAATAACGATAAGTTATGAACGGTAACTTTTCAAGAGTAGGTATAAGAAAGAAATCTTCTCAAGATTCTAAAATACCTTCTACTCTAGAATTTTCTTGAAATACTTTAAAACTGACTTATTTAGTGCTCTCAACCAAGACGATTCAATACCCTGTTCTAAGCTTCAAGTTCATTTCATCTCATATTATTACTTTTAGAGACTAACATCACTACTTTGAGGAAAATACTTTTATGTGTTTAGTTTTTATTTGTTACAGATTACGAAAGAAGCAATCACTTATCTATGGGAGACAAGTTGAATATGAGAAATGATTATTCTTAAATCTTGAATCTTCAAACAATTCTTATTGAAATCTTGCTTTATCCTTAAAGAATGATGTAGCATTGATCAAAACCAATGTATAATGACTTTAATATGACTTCAAAGTGTATCTTGGCCAAAGGATTTTCTACCTCTCTTTTTCTTTAAAACCTAAAACCGACTTTGATGAGCTATATGACCATGTTCTCTAAAAAATATCAATGTAAATATTGGACCTACATGGGATCATGTAAGGTGCTATGTTCTTCATCAAAAGTGCAACATGGGGATGTGTAGGGTGTGTTAGAAAAGTAGAAGTTTTTAACAAGACCCTCAATATGGTGCCTTATAGGAGCCATGTTCTAATTTATTTCTCAAATTTTTTTTAAATTGTTTCACTTGATCTAATTGTTCTCTAATATCTTTTCTTTTCTTTATGTAAGGAAAAATAAGACTTGAAGTGACAATACTTCTCAAATCAAGAATCAGATCTTTCAAAATCCACCAAAAATATAACCAATATACTATGAAAATAGAGCTAAAAGTAATGTATTTCACTATGTCTATCATCTATCAAACTCTCCTATGCTTAAGCAATTTCTTGTCCTCAGGAAAACCATTCCATTATTAAATCTCAAATAAAAAACGATTTTATAAAAGTGCTAAAGAAATTGAGCATAGTCATGAAGATGCTCCATGACTCATTCAATCATAAAGGATCATCAAAATATTGTGTAACCAACTACTTACATCAATTCACAAATTGATTGAATTCACTTTATGTTGGACCCCGTCTCCGAGGCCCAACATTCGGGAACACACAAGCATAGAAGACCCAAAACCGAGTGCAATATTGACCACAATTTGGGAAAACTCTAATAGAAAGATTTGGATCAGATTTTTAAGAAAATTTGTTCTCTCTGCTTTAACGATTCCAACGCCACTGAAAACGCTCAATTTGGATTAGAAATGAAGAACTTATGGCCAAAAATACTATCTAAAGAAAAATAGTCAAAACTGAACACTCTACCGACTTCATGTCAGAATTTGAAGGTTTTTGAGGCTAAATCGCCGATTGGTTCCTTCATAAAACTTGTATATTTAAGTCTCTAGTTTAATTTAAAACAAAAATCGACCCAATCGGAGCTCTATAGCTCAAGATATTTCAAAATCATTGAAGTATATTCAGACTTTATCGACCGACCATCACACTTTGTTTCAATCCACTTTTTACAATTTAAAAGAAATATGGATCAATAAGGTGTGTAAAGATAGAAAAATGTCTTAGAAATCTATCGCTTCAAAAATGAGGTCGATCGGAGGTCTATGCAAAAAGTTATGGCCAAAAGAAGGAAGAGGGGTTGGTCAGCCAAGAACCGCCCCGGCTCGCCCAAGGGCGAGCGATCCGAGCGCCTGGGCGTTAGCTTGCGCGAGGGTTTGGGCGCTCGCCGGCCGAGCGCTCGGGGTGCTAGCATGCCAAGGGCCTGGGCGCTCGGGCGCTCGGCCTCACGCGCCGGCGTGGGCGGGGGGGGGGGGGCGAGCGACCTGCCCGGCGATCCGACCTAACAGACTTCAAACCCTCATAACTTTTGACTCCGAGCTCTAAATCAGACAAGGTTTGTTTCGTTGGAAAGATAAAAGACAACTCTACAATTTTCAAGAAGGACTCAAAGGCAAGCTCAGACACTAAAGGAATCAAAAGTTTACTCCAAGACCGATCAATTAGCTCCTCCTAAACAGTACTATAACTTGCAAACACCATAACTTTTGACCCAGAACTCCAAATTTAGCAAACTTGGTGTCTATGGAAAGGTAAAAGAACGCTCTACAACTTACCTGAAGATCACCGATCCAATTTCCAACTCTATAAGGGTCAAAAGTGGACTCAAAGTTCTCTGCTAAAATTTGCCATTTAGACAGCACCTGCACTTAATTCTAACAACTCATATCTACCCATTAACACACCCTAAATAGCTCATACTACATCATGGAAAGCTCTACAGCTCACCTAACACCCTCAAGGAGTCTAAATGATCCTATTCGACCTATAACAACCCAAAATTTGGCTGAATGCACAATATATCCAAAATTGACCACATGAACACATCAACCCAGAATATCAACAGCTCATAAACCTTAGCAAATTTTCAGCGAGCTCTCCCAAAGCAAAATTTCAACAGCAACTCAATAATTAAAAGACTCACACACATACCCTTTTCAAGATCACGCACAGATCGCAATCAACATAAACACATGAAGAAGAGAGTACTAGAGCTCTCATTCTCTTTTTAAACATAACAAAAGTTCATACATAGCTTTAGTTACATATCAGCCTATTCATCAGGAGTCAAGTACAAAATACAAAATATGAGATGCTCAATGATCGATAGGCTTATAAAGCTATTCCAACAGCTAGTTACTAACTTAATACAAAAATGTCTAAGATTCTTGGAGTTATGCCCGATGCCTTGCAAGGTTCCGCAATCAACTAGAATTTGCACCTGAGGAGGGAGAATGGGGTGAGCAAAACACGGCTCAGTGGCTAACACGTTTATAGCCATTGAGTAATGAGCCATACATCACATAATCAAGAGTCCAAAGCATTAGTAATAAACATATTATGCGTAAAATACCCAACTTTATCACATAAATCACAATTAACCGAACTCATCACATAAAACATAACATGAAATCTTCTATCAGTTAGAACCCGTATTATGCATCATAAACACCAAAAATGGCGAAATGCACACATTTGGATCGAGAGTTCCATAAACACGACGGAAACCAAAATTTACCGTAAACACGACGAGTCCGATTTCTCAGGATCTCGTGGCCTCAAGCGGGCAGCCGGAAGAAGGCTAGAGGGGGTCATCGTGCACGAGACTAACGAAACAGGTTCTCTCTCACCCAATCACAACCAATTCATGCTCACATATTCAAACACAAGAGTAGCATTTTATGCTTCTTTCATCCTATCGAATCATCATAGTGTTATACTTTTCTTTCAAATCAAAGGAAATACACTTTCAATATACACACAATTTAACAAAGATTACACACATAGGGCATTTTTCCATTACACAACAACTATAAAAATGTTACCTACCTAAACGTCGGAATCCGAATTCAAGATTGCCCTTCCTCCTTGTCTTGAGTGGGGTTTTCTTGAGTTTCTTCTATTAAACCATACTCCATTCAATGAATATATTCTAAAAGAAAGGCATAGCATTCATAAATCAAGCAAAGATAAAAAAAATAAACTTTAAACCTAACCTACCCATAAGTCATCTATGCTAGAATAACCAAAATCTTAACTTAGAAATCCCAAAATCCCTTTGATTTCACCTTCTCTTCTTCCTTTCTTCAAACCCTACACAAACCCTAACTTCCATTTTATCCCATTCTTGAACCTAACATAAACAAGGATGGAACTAACCTTCAACAAAGTAGTTTCTCTTCTTTTTCCTCTTCTTTCTTCCTCCCTTCAAGCTTTCTATGACTCTCTTCCACCTAGCCGAAAGCTCCCTCTTCCTTAGCTCACGTTTTTGGCTTCTCTTCTTTTGGTTCACGACACTTGCTTCTTCTCCTTAACAACTTAATTCACTTATTTCTCAACTTAAAGCCCACCTCCAATACTACATAGTTTTAAGCTCTTCTTATAACTTACAATGTTTTGGGCTCTCCTCTTTCTACTTATCCCATTAACCTCTAAGGCCCATTCTTCCTAACATGCCCTTATTTGACTCATATGGCTCTACACTCACAAGCCTACTACCAATTTATCCGATTAATTCTAATCCCAATCATACTTGCTAATTTCAAGACTCAACAAATATATATATATATATATATATATATATATATATACAATTAAAACACTTAAAGCAAGATAAAGAGTAATTAAAGTAATCGAATAAATAAATAAATCAATAAATAATTAATGAAATAAATGAAAAAAATTTCAGGGCCCAACAATTTATAATTCTTTAAAACTTCAATCTGAATCATAAAAATTAATTCCACGCATAAAATAAATATACATAACATACCTAATTCAATATTCATACACATTCACATCCTTTTATCAAAGATATAAATTTAAACGAGAGCATTAGAAGATTGTTTAAAAAGTCACACAACCATTTTATATGAGAGTAAACACCTTGTTATGAACACTCCTAATTGCTCAACTAGGTCATTATATCAACTAACTACTAGAACCACTCTTTAACTTCGACCTTTTTATGGTTTGAAGCTAGTGAGGTGAAATTATTGTGTTCATTTATTTAAAAGAAGTCACAATTACATATACATGTGCATTCTATATAAGGAATATGTTAATGATCATCTAGTATTCATTCTCTAAATTTATAGAGCAAATTGAACTTAATTATTTACTCATACTCCTAACTAGTTATATAAGCATTCCAATTCTCCAAAATAATTAAATTCATAATGAATGATCTCTAATAGTATTATTCTAAAGAAAATAAATTTCTAAAAATTGTTTCTTATTAAGAAAGTCATGAAAAAATTGATAAGTTTTGAGTATATCTTATAATCCTATAATCCATTCCCATACTTAAAATAAAATTCTCCTCAATATTTCTAAGCATATAAGATAATAGTAAAATAAAAAAGGGGGAAAAGATGGTAAAGGACTTGAACTTCCTAGATTTTAAGTTATATGGGTCAAGTTGAGATGTGAATCCATTTCATTGATTTGACATTAAAGTGCTAATGGATTATATAAAGAGCATTGACAAAATGGTAAGTCAAAATGAAGAAGTAATATCAAAATATATGTAAACGATTAGGAAAATTCATAAGAAACAAAGGTAAAAACAAAATACAAAGGATAGATCAAGGTTGATAGGAAACAGGTCGTCATATCCTGAGTGGCACATATGAGACTATCGTTTGCTGGTCATCTAAATGATCAAACAATATCATTTCTATGAGGCTCCTAATATAGGACTCGATCACCACTGTCCTCTTATTGTCATCAAGAACATTGATCTCTGATTCCATCAGTGTGATAGTCTCCTTTAGCTCTCCATATTATGCATTCTCAACATCCTTCTCTTTAATTGGCCCTTTGGGATCCCTAGGCTCATTAGGCATGACTTTATAATCCTTATACATTATTGGCTAATGCTCCATCTTCTCTCGTACAACTAGATCCCCTAGTTGCATAGTTGGAAGTTGAATCTTCGATCCAGGGTATTGTATAATTTGTAGTACGTTGTCACCCAACTAATGCATATAAGCCTAAATGTAGGTAAAGTTGTTTAGTTGAGTCACTAGGAAAGGTAGTGGTGGTAAGGTAGAGTCAGAACCCTCTTCAAACCTACAACTTGGTCCTCTTAGGTAAATGTTGCCTCATCTACTTACGATTGCGCACCAATGAATGTCAAATATTACCCTCAACTATTTGTCCGCAGCTTGACCGCTTACAACATCTTAAGAATCTTTATAATCATGGGCATATGAGTTGTTGCCACTATTTGGTCCTATTATCTAAGATCACTTCTAGCCTATGAGCTAGTCTAGTAATAACAAAACTATTGTTGATGATCTCGAAGTTGGCCTGATTGAGATATCCACAGACCAACTATATGAAGATGATGCCTAAGTGCATCTTCTACCTCTAACATATGTAGTATTTTAAAAATAGATCTTGCTTACTAACTACATCATTGCTTTTCCTCGTCACACTTATCTAATACACCAAGAGCTTGTATATAAGTTACATTTATGGGAATCTTAATCTAGGTGCCTTGCATTTGCTGGGATGGTAGGGGTGCATAATGACCATTAACTACTAATGGCTTTATGATTCTATGTTAGGATGGTCCCAATCAAGTAAAATTATGCTCGATGTTAATATTATTGGGTGCCCATAAATGTCAAAATTAACATGGACCAAATATTTATTATAGCTAATACTACGATCTATGCCTCTCAGTCTAAACTTGATGACTGGTGTGTCCTCCCACGACTTCCTCATATCATCTACCTATAATGTGCTCATGTACTCTAGAGTGAGGTCCCAATATATTAGGCTACAAAATTCAAAGATATCTGACCACCTAACAAATATTTCACACACCTTAATAGTAAGATTCATTTATCTAAGAATGTTTTGATTGATAAATTTGGGGGCCTTAAACTGCCTAGTATGAAAGGCCTAGTATGAAAGGCCTAATATCTCTTTTTTGTGCCTCATTCTCAAAGTTAAACAATGGATGATTGAACTATTTTTGAGTATCTACTAGAGTTTATGGCTCTACTAGAAGTAGTGGTAGTAATAGGGGTGTTTACTCCAGCATTTGTTAGCTCCTCGGGACGTGTATCCTTTGGGCAATGGTCATGACGAGATGTTGGGGCCCACCATAACACCCCATACCTGATAATGAAATTGACATACTGAGTGTTACCATATTCTTAAATACCTAATACTTCAAACTACAACATTTTTTATTTGAAACCTCATTAATCTAGCAATGACTATTCACTTTATAAAAATTTAGACAGGGTTTCCTCTATATTTACTCAAACCTTCTACAAGAAACTTCAATACACTTCTCATGCATGCTACTCAACTATTCATCTCCACGTGAAATTCCTTGACAAAATAATTGACCCATCCTCCAATACATTTCAACATATCTAAACCAGATTTCATACATAACTTTCATTTATTCACATATAATTCCAAATAAAATCCCATAAGATCCTTCACTCACTTCTTTATGTGTACATGTCATAACCAAAAATAAAATAAAAATTTGTAGTACATCCAACTCCAATTCTTTTGAGTTTCTCTATGTTACGCTTGTTTTGTAGTAGATCCACCACAACTTTCTTCTAATTCTCTTCAAAACCTATGTGTGGAAAGAAAATCCACACATTAAGCTATAGGCTTAGTGTTATTCAAGCAATTCCGTTTCACATTCAATTCAATTCATTCAACCATAACATTCATAATATATAATATTTTTCACATATAAATATCTTAATTTCTTTCTAAGCATAAATTGGCATTTAAATTCAAGCATAAATCTTTTTTAATAATTCACATCTAATTATACAATGATCAATAAATTGTACACTTGATTACTACTTTCATTTGAAGTTCTTTAATCATTAATCATACATTTGTTACTTTCTATAATTTCCCCAAAGTAAAAATCCATCAGAATTGCATCAGCGAATCAGATAAGTGGGATTTTTTAAAATACAAGATCAGATTCTTGAAACCATGCGATCCATTTTTTTATACATTCATATTGGAACTAAGCTCTTGAAGCCATGCAGTTCATAACACAAATCAAATATCTTACACCAACTGAGCTCTCAGAGCCATACAGTCCGGTAACATATATTATGACATAGTACTGCTAACTACCTAATTGGCATGCCAACCTTATCACATTCCTCCAATTCCTATCTATTTTACTAGGGCAAATCTAATTAAATTCCATTGAAATTTCATAATAAAAGCACATAATAACCAATTCAAGCTATTTCCTATTCGACCAAAGAAATTGTCATTCTTTAATGTTATGTTTTTCCATTATTAGTTTTAATTTAAATAATACAACATTTAAGACATATTCATCTCACCAATTAATAAAAATAACATGTATATCAAGTTTCTCAATTCAAACATAATGTATGCCAATGGGGGAAAGTATAAATTATAAGTCCAAAATCTCAATTAATCATATATATGACTTTATTTAACATCCAATTAAATATTTTTAATAACAATTTCATAAACCCTCAATTTTACTCAAGAACCCTAAATTTCCTAATACACAATTTTTAGGGAAAAGTAAAATTGCAAGAACACATACCGAATTGATGCCCAAATCTTCAAATTAAACTTCAGTTTTATCATCAATTCCTTATTCCTTCTCTTTCTCTTTTTCTCTGTCTTTCAATTCCTCTTCTTTATCTTTATAATATTGCATAACAAATACAATTTCATGCATTTTATTCATCAATGCATGCAACTACATCAAAATCATGTTCTAAAAATAATTAAAACTCCATTAACTTACCTTATAAATTTTTGGTACTATTCATCAAGAACACACATATACCTTTTCTTCATCTTTTCCCAATTTTTTGTTGATATGGTGAGTTTAGGGACCCTAGGTTGATGATTTAGTGTTTAATAGGTGATTTGGGGTTTAAAACTAAAGAAAATTGGCTTTAAAATGTAAGAAATGAAAGAAAAATGGAGAAGAAATGAGGAATGGTTGTTCTCGTCACTTCTTAGTGAAGAAGAGAGGGTAGGTGGCTAAGAAAATGACAAAAATATCATATGGTCCCTCATTAAAAGTTTCCAATTCTTTCTTTTTTTTAGATTAACTTTATCTATTAATTCTTTTGCTTAATTAAAAACCCATAAGAAAAATATCAACCTCACATAAAGACCTTAATTATTATCATTTATTTTAATTAATAGTTTCAGGTTTGACTTTTACCGTTTCTCGTGTCAAACTTTGAGCATTGGTCAACTCTTAGTCAAACCCTTAAAATGAACTCATTTGAAACTCTAATTTGATCCTCAGGTTGTCCTTGAACAAAATTATCTGATGCCAAATAAAATAAAATGTAGTTTAGATCCCAATGTCACTATTCACCTTGGGATATGTTATTCACGACCCAAAAAGTACTATTCATGAAATTAAGATTTTTAGGGCGTTACATCCACTCTGGCCCTCTTGAGTGGTGGTAGTTGTGCGGGTCTCTTTTGTAGTCTAAGTGGTCCCCAAGTCCTCATCATAGTGTGTATCTAAAGGAAAACATAAATAATATTTCAAAAAAAAATCGATTCAAATGTGTAAGTGTAGAGTATTGTATAATAAGATACAAGATAAAATAATAAATCATTAAACAGAAAACTAAATAGAAGAGACAATGGCTTAAGTGTAGAGTATTGTATAATAAGATACAAGATAAAATAATAAATCATTAAACAGAAAACTAAATAGAAGAGACAATGGCTTTCTCTGCCTTCTCTCTACTCTCCTCCTTCAGCCTTCACAGAATCATGGCTTTTTTGTGATTTCTTTCCACTTGTTTTGATTTTTATTGCTTTCAAACACCTTATCTTGTGATTTGTCTTTACACCGTATTGTCTTACCTAACTCTTGCGGTCTGAAATGGTTTTCTTGTTATTTTTGGAAGCCCACCTAAAACTCATCAAAGCTGGGTACTGACAGTTTACCGTTAATGGTAACATATCACCTGTAGCCACTCAACCGTCCTTGGCCTCCCTTATGGCTACTGAGGATTACCTTCCCTTGCCATCCTCTCCTTTACCTCCACAAAACCATCCTAAAACTTAGTATGTATCCCAAATGGAAGAGAAACCTATATGGAGTCGAGTAGTTGGTGATCTTGATACATTTGGCAGGCTACACTTTATAGTTGGAGTTAAGGAAGTTCCGATATCTCCCCTTGAAGTTTTGTTGCAACAAGGAGCTATCAAGTGGAAATCATCTTTATTATGGTATTTCTTAGTCAAAAGGATGGCTTACCTGACAGTAATATTAGGATAATGTGAGCTGGAAAAAGCTAAGACTCTAAGCCACCTTAATAACAAAAGATGAGCTCTTCATCTTTTGTTTCTCATATGAGGAAATGATAAACAAGGTAATGGAAATGGGCCTTTGGCATATACAAGGTAAGCCAATATTTTTGAGGAAGTGGGAAATGAGATTCAAGCTTTATAAATCTGAGATTAAAACTATCCCAATATGGGTTAACATGTATAAGGTATCTCTTAAACACTAGTCTTTGGAGGAGCTGAGCTACCTAGCAAGTTACATAGGCACTCCTCTTGCAATGGATGAGAATATGTCAAACATTAAAATAATTGGGTATGATAGAGTATGCATTGACATTGAGTATAGGAAAATCATCCTGAAAACATTCCTATTGTGAGGTATAGTAGTGGCGGTGAAATAATCAAAGATAAAGTCCTTTATCTTACCCCTAAAAACCTTATATGAAGGAAAAAAAAACCAAGGTATGGGTTCCATTCACAAGGAAGAAGAGAGTAGAAAGGTTGTAATTCCAAATGCTTCAAAGAATTCAAAAAGTCCCCAAAAAGTTGATGGATCATAAAATAATAATGAACCTGCAGGTCAACAGTAAGTTTCTAGACATATTGATGTGATGCAAGTTAATAATAGAACTTAAGATATTTAACAGATTTCTAAGCAAGGTGATGAGGCTCATACAAACATTCAAGCTTTATATCTACAAGAAACTTTAGAACTAGCTAAAGGGATAATTGTAAATGCTTATAGTTAGATACTCTATTGGTTACAATTGTTTTAAGCTCACAAAGGATGCAACACAGAATGGATAAAGTAGGGAGTGAGGTGAATACTCAGCTACCTAAAGAGATAACAAGTGTATAAGGAAAATAGGAGATCAATAATGGAATAAATGCATATGTTACTAATGAAATAGTAGACATCAACAGTGAGGCTAGTGAAACTAGAAAAGAGCTTGAGCAGTGGCAAGAAAGTGGATTTAGTAATCGAAGATCTAAGAAGAAAACTAAAATTAAGCATTCCAAATGATTTGTACTATATGGAATATAAGGGAATTGAATAGCCCCAATAAGCAGTTGGCATTAAAGGATTACTTAGCTACTAAGCATTTGGTTTTTGTTGGTTTGGTGGAAACCAAAACAAAAGAAGAGGTTTTTCAAAAAGTGTTACACTTTTCTCCCAGCTGAATAGGAGGCTTTCAGCAATCATTCTAAACATCCGAATGGTTGGATTATGGTAGCTTTAGATCCAGCTCTCTTGATCTTAATAAAATGGTTTTGCATTGAATATCTATTACACTATGAACTTATTATTAAAGCTGACATGATTCCAATTACAATTATGGTTATATATACAACACATTGGGAGTTCCACAGGGCAATATTATACAGGGAGTAAACTATTGACTTAAGCATTTCAGGTTTTTGGATGCTTGGAGGAGATTTCAATTGCTTGTTGACTTTAGCTAAATCTAGTGGAAGAAGAAGAATAACTCACGCTGACACTTGAGAACTGACAGAGGTAACTTCCAATCTAGGTCTACTTCATCTAAAATTTTAAGGACCTTTTATTACATGGAACAATCATCAGAAAGATATGGAATAATACAGAGGAAGTTGAACAGATGTTTAGTCAATGATTATTGGCTTATTAAAATGCATGGAAGTTATGCAGTATTTGGTGAGACATTATTTTCAAATCATATTCTAATCAATATGTTTGTTAACATTAAAACAAGGCCAATAAAATCTCCCTTCAGGTTCTTTGATTCCCTATTAAAGCATTCCCGATTTCTATTAGATTCTCCAAGATAGAGCAATTTCAGTTTGACAACTCTTAGCAATTTCAATGTGGAACAATTATCCCATAATCAAATGTTTTCATTCTTTTTAAACCTTTTTCTTGGGATTTTTTACTCCTTTGAAGCATCTACTAGTCCTTTCTCTCTATATCTTATAGATACATATACCAAAACTTAATGAGGAACATAGTCCAGTGACCTTTTGAGATTACTTTATCCTCTTGTAATTAGTTTATGATAACTTCATAGTTTATGTTAGTTCTATTGCGGTGGCAAAGGTCTTGAATAAAATTCCAAATTTTTGTTAAGAAATTGTACTCAAAGAATAAATGAGCAGGGTTTTTAGAGTTATTTTGCTTGAATAAGATGTACTTGATAAGTTAAAGAAATCTTAATATGTCAATTGTAGCCACTCTCTATTTAACAATTAACTAAAATAGGAAGGATACCTGAGGACATAGGTTTATGTTCTAAACTACCTTATGCCATTTCTTAATCTCTCTTGCACTTCTGAACATCTTCTTACATGATATCTTGGTGAACTAACCTAAAGGACATCTAAGCTAGGTATTCCTACCTTTCCTACCCAAGTTAGGACTGTGTCTATGAATAATATGCTTAATCTCATTGGGAACATTGCACCCTTGGTTATATTCAATCCATACTTTTTACTTTAGAATTTGCAAGGGACATATTTCTCATATTTTGAAATAATTGTGACAAATAAATAGGGCCAAATTCTAATATTTGTAGAAAAAAGAAGCTATTTAACTATTCCCTATCAAACACTTAATGTTCCATATAAGATTATCTTTAACTTTTAAGAGCTGAGATGGATCTTATGAGAAAAAAGGTCTGATTTCTACTTCATTCACACTTTTGCTCTTTAAGAAGTGGGAATTAATCCACTTCACTTATAAGGAGTCTTTGTTCTCTATTAAGCCCATTAGCACCTTATTGCTTAAACTAATAGGAGTAATTCCTAAGCCTCTTTTAGCCATAGTTTTACATACTTCACTCCACTTCACCTTGGTCATGTCTCTTAAATTTCTCTCATATTTCTTTTGCCACCCTACTAAAATTTCTCATTAAAGTTTAAGATAATTCCTTGTTAACAAAGAAGATATTAGAGATCTAATACATAGGTATAGAACTGACAATCGACTTTATTAGCAATGATCTCCTAGTTTAGGACAAGTCACTATTATACAAGTTCTTTTATCTTTTTCTTAAACTTCTCTTAAAGGGATAAACATTTCATGAATTAAAGTTTCTTGGTTGAAAAAGGAAGTCTAAGATGAGTGAAAATAGGTGAAGAGGAGTTCTTAATTTGTAAAACTAGTTAGATTTGAAAGTCTATCATAAGAACTTGAGAAGGTAGTTGCTTGCTTTTTAATAGGTTTATTGTTGATAATTCTTCTGTTGGTTCAATTCATCATACTATTTGTGGTACTGTACTCTATCAATAAATATAATTATTGAGTCAGTAGAAAATGAAGAAGATTTGATTCATTCTTTATTTCATTAAACTAAAGTTACAAGCATCATTTTTCATTCTAATATTAAGTACCCCATTAATTGCTTACTTATATTCCATAATAACTTAGTAACGGACTAAATGAGATTTATTACTTTTATGTAATATTGGCATTATTTTAATACACATGTAGACAGTATAGGAATAAGAAAAAAAGGATTTTTAATAAAAAAAATTTCAAAAAAGAGGAACCCGCACGCAATAGTCTTCAAATTGCTCCAACTGGATACTTCACATTAAACAAGTCTTGTATGACAGGCTTAATCGAGAGAACGTAAATAAGAGGAATTGAACACAAGACCTCTTGACCTCATGTCATCAGCACCCCACCAACTCGACCACCATAGAGGTGGTTTTAATCAAGGTTTTAAAAATCGAACTGGACCATCTGGTCCCATCGAAAAAAGTTTGAACTGGTCAGTGGTTCAGTTCAATTTTATCTAATAACCTTTATGCATAAAAACCGACCGGTTCAAACCTTTTTTGGTCAGATTGGACAATCTGGTCCGGTTTTTAAAACCTTGCATTGTTATAACTCAGGAAACATATTTTTATTTTTGTTTCATTGTTGAGTTTGTTTATATATTTATTCTACCCATATTTAATAATTGTGAATTGGTTGTTAAAAATTTTGAATTTCGTTGATATTATAATTTTGTAAAAAATGCTTTTATATTTTTTGATACGGATATTTGTACATTTATGTTTCCCAACATTTCTTTATTTCATTATATTTTCATTTTCATATGTCTACCTACGAAAATAAAATTAAGAGGAAAACTTCAAACGTTATATTTCCTTACTTACCAAACAAATTAAATCAATGCAATAATGCCAGCAACTAACAAATAATAGGCCACATGTGAGAGATAGGAATTAATAAATACAATGATAATGAAACCCCTGCTGTACGCAACTAGTGCTAAGGCTTTTTGCAAAAGAGAGGATCATCTTCAGTCGTACTTTTGGAAAAAATTTAATTATATTTAAAAAAAATATTAATCACAAAGTTTATTTAAAGCAATTTGATAGGTAATATTTAGAACTCTATTACATATCAATTTCTAGTAGTGATAAGTTTTGTAACATTTAGAACTCTATTTCATATCAATTTTGTAACATTTAGAACTATATTTCATATCAATTTCTGTAATATTTAGAACTCTATTTCATATTAATTTATGGTAATGATAAGTTTTGTAACATTTAAAACTCTATTTCATATCAATTTTGTAACATTTAGAACTTTATTTGATATCAATTTCGTAACATTTAGAACTCTATTTCATATCAATTTATGTAATATTTAGAACTCTATTTCATATCAATTTTTAATTTTGATAGTTGAGTTATATATACTCTTTCAACTATTCAATTTGTTGATCTAAAGCACCAAAATTGAAAACTATCAATATTTCAGTTAGGCTATTTAAAGTGGAACAATTGCTGGAGTAAAGTTTAATAAGTGAGTTGGTCTTTTGTGTATCTATTCCGCTGCTATTCGTCTTCTTTATTACAATTGATAATGAGAATTATTTAATTTGTAAACTTTTTCCCTGACAATAGTATACCCAGTTATTTTTTAAAACTTTTTAGGTTAAATCATAATGGAGAATATGGAACTATCTTCCACTCGTGGTAAGTTCGATCCATCATATAATTATTTTTTTTCTTCTCAAGCATCTAATAGGAATATCCAATTTAATCGTATGTTTTGTAGTAAAATATTTAAAAGGGGGAGGAATTTTTAGAATGAAAGAATATCTTGTTAGTGTTAAGGTTAATATTGCTTCTTGCAAAAAAGTATCACTTGATGTACGTGATATGATTGGAAAATATTTGCAGCAACAAGTAAAAAAGAAAAAAGAAAATAAAGAGACTTATGATATATCTTTTGGAGATGATGAAACATCACAAGTATTAGATAAAGGAAAAAGAAAAGCTACTATTGACATAGATTCTTATTTTTCTCCAAGAACTAATCCTGGTTCTCAACCTAGTCTAAAAAGTTTTATGGTTGATAAGGATGTTGTTTTACGATATAAAGAGAATGGGCTAGATGGTTCTATCATTGATGTATTCCTTTAAATGTTTTAAATTCACTATATTTTTAAGAAGCAATTGATGCTACAACATCAATAGATGAGTTATGTGTGCCTTTGCTTCTAGATTTAAAAAGAGAATGTCAGTTAATTGTAGATACATATAAATATGCACTAGTATGGCATATGGGTGGACTGATCAATGACAATAAACCTTGATTAATTTATTGGTTTATTATAATATTGCAACAACTTTTATCAAGTCTGTTGATGGTTCTGACTAAGTGCTAATGCTTTATCTGAATTATTCTCTGGAATTGTCGAGCGGGTTAGACCAAAGAATGTTGTGCATTTTGTTACAGATAATGTAGCAAATTATGTATCAGTTGGGTACTTATTACAATCAAAGTATGGGAATATTTATTGGTCTCCATGCGCTGTTCATTGTATAAATCTTATTTTAAAAGTTATTGGTGGTATGACCCATATTTCTAGTTTTGCTTCATGCGTATTTAAGATCACAATTTTTGTGTCTAATCATGTCATATTTTGTCTTGGTTAAGAAAACAAAGAAGATTGGGTTGAGATCGTTCATCCTGTTGCTACCAGGTTCACAACTATATTTATTACTTTGAAAAGTGTTTATGAATATAAGCAACTACTTCAAAATTTAGTGACAAATAAATACTTTTCAAGTCATAAATTATCAAATAGTGAAAAAGGAATAGAAGTTCTTGCTATTATTCTAGATAATAAATTTTGAGATGCTTGCTTGATCATTGGGAAGATTGTGGCTCCGCTTCCATCTCTGGGATATATATATGATGGTATGTATAGGGCTCACAAAACAATTATAAATATTTTTTAAGGGAAGGAGAAATTGTATAAGCCTTATATAGATATTATTAATAGACGATGAGATAAGCATCTTATTCAAATGATCCACTTAGCAGCTTATTTTCTCAATCCTTATTGCTTATATGGTGGAGAAGAATGTACAATTAATATTGTACAATTAATATTATGAGCAGTTTGTTTGATGTGATTGAATGCAAAGGTATTTTCTCTATTGAAGAGTAATCACAAGCGATAAATGAAATTAAATTGTATCGTGAAGGTTTAAAGAGTTTTGATATATCATCACCAAAGAGAAAACTTATGTTGAACAAAATGCAACTAGGTAAGTTTTATATTTTTATTTATTATTTAATTATTTATAATATATATTTTTATCATAACTATTAATTTAAAATATAGATGAGTAGTGGAGATTATTTGATAAAAGTATTCCAACATTGAGAAAACTCGTCATTAGGTTACTCAATCAAACAGTTTCTATATCATGTTGTGAACGTAATTGGAGTATTTTTGAACGTATTCATGCAAAGAAACGAAATCGTTTGGAGCATCAAACAATTAATGACCTTATTTACGTTACTTATAATATGAGAATGAAGGATAAGTATTTTATTATTTTATAGTTTTGTTTTATTTCAATAATTTTATTTTGTTATTAATTTTATAATTTCTTTATTATGTATTCGGATCGTTTAGTAAGAAGAGAACATATGATCCAGTTGATATTAATTGTATTAAACATACTAATTTTTGGATCGAAGAAGAAGAACCGTCACTTGATCTTGATTATAATGAACTTGAAAATACGTTTTATGAAAAAAAATGCATTTATCACAATGAATGAATTAAGAACATTTACCGATAGTCAATTCATATCTTATTTTGATCATATTTAAGTTAAAATTATAATGTATTACAAGTTTACAATTGAGAATAATTTCATATATTACTAATTTGTAATTTATTTTAATATAGTAGAAGAAGAAGATGCAAATATTTTAAATAGTGTAGTTTACAAATTTTTAAATAGCGTTGAAGAATTTGGAGTTTTGACGATGATAAGATTCAACTTTCTTTATAAATACAATTTTGATTTTTATTATTATTTTAACATTTATATTAGACTTATATTTATTTATTATTAATTCATTATATAATAATATACAAACATTGGTGTATATTTATTTCAATAAAATATATTATTTTACTTATTTTTATAAATTTTATTTTTATTTATTATATATTAATTTTATAGTGGTTTACTACTACAATTGAAACTCTAAATTTTAAACATTTTCTCTAATCAATTCGATTTTAGGTCCGGTTTTTTAAAGGTCGGTTTTAATAAACGTATATACGCAAAGTATAAATATATTTTGTATGGTTAAAATAGATTTATGAAAAAAAAAATCCCCTTTCTCATTCGCTCCGTTTGCATTTCTACAGAAACCACATAAATACTCCACTCTAGCCATCTCCGTTAGCCGATCTGATCTATTCCCATGAACTTCTGTTCACAGCCTCTGTAGATCTGTTTCAGGTAATCTTCAATCTCCCCGTTTGTGATTCAAAATGCTTCTGTTCTTGTTTGGATGGAGTTGGAATTCGCTTTCTAGGCTCTTCGATCTGATACTTGTGCAAGTGAGGCAGTTTCTTAGTGGCTTTTTTTGTTAAGACTTGAAACCCACTTCTCTGATCAATTCAAGCAAGAGCGTAACGTAATCTGTTTGTGCATACTACCGTTTTTTTTTTCTTAATCTGGGTGTTGCATGTGTCTGTATATTTCCTGTGTTTATTAATCGCGTTTTTGTTTTCTTTTTCGTTTCTAATTAGATATTTATGCTTCTTCCTTTTGGATCTGTTGCTTTAGAATTGATTAAAAAATTCTCTGTTCTAGTTTTTCACTTTGTAATGTTTTCGGTTGATTGGATGCAGCCATTTCAGCGTGTTTCATTTTTCTTCGTTGTTTTCCTGTTTGCCTAATTGGTATATCGTCATTTTGTTGTTTGTAAATTTGAGGTCTAGCAGACTCGCGCCGTACTTCGGAGATCGAGTGAAGATCTGTTTGATTCAGTGGCTTTTTCGATTTTATTCAAAATGAGGATTCCCACGATCAACCGGGCTTTACTTTTTGTGGTTCTGTTTGTGGTGCCCGATTGCTATGGGTTTTATCTGCCTGGGAGCTATATGCACACTTATTCAACTGGTGAAGAAATATTTGCCAAAGTTAACTCCTTAACATCTATTGAAACTGAGCTTCCATTTAGCTACTACAGTCTCCCTTATTGCCAACACAGCGATGGAATCAAGAAAAGTGCTGAGAATCTTGGGGAGCTACTTATGGGTGATCAGATTGATAACTCTCCATACAGATTCAGAATGAATATCAATGAATCTGTATACCTTTGTACCACTAACCCTTTGAGTGAACATGAGGTCAAGCTTTTAAAACAGAGAACCCGTGATCTATATCAAGTCAATATGATTTTGGACAATTTGCCTGTTATGAGGTATGCTAAACCAAACGGAATCAGTATTCAGTGGACTGGTTTCCCAGTTGGGTTCACACCACAGAACAGTAATGATGATTACATCATCAATCACCTTAAGTTCACTGTCTTGGTTCATGAGTATGGGGGCAAGGGTGTTGAGATAATAGGTACTGGGGAAGAAGGCATGGGTGTTATCTCTGAAGCTGATAAGAAGAAGGCATCTGGCTATGAGATTGTTGGTTTTGAGGTTGTGCCCTGTAGTGTTAAGTACAACTCTGAAAAGATGACAAAGCTTCATAGGTATGATAATGTCTCATCGGTGAGCTGTCCCCTGGAACTTGGGAAGTCACAGGTGATAAGGGAGCAAGAGAGAGTTTCATTCACCTATGAGGTTCAATTTGTGAAAAGTGATATTAAATGGCCTTCCCGTTGGGATGCTTATTTGAAAATGGAAGGTGCTCGTGTACACTGGTTCTCTATCTTGAATTCCCTTATGGTGATCTTTTTCCTAGCTGGTATTGTTTTTGTGATCTTCTTAAGAACAGTGAGGAGAGACTTGACAAAATATGAGGAACTGGACAAAGAAGCTCAAGCACAGATGAATGAGGAGCTTTCTGGTTGGAAGCTCGTGGTGGGTGATGTGTTCAGAGAACCAGAGCATTCAAAACTTTTCTGTGTGATGATTGGAGATGGAGTTCAGATTACAGGGATGGCAGTTGTTACAATTGTTTTTGCAGCCTTTGGATTCATGTCCCCAGCTTCAAGAGGAATGCTCGTGACAGGGATGATAATTCTCTATCTTTTCTTGGGCACTGCTGCAGGCTATGCTGCAGTACGTTTATGGAGAACCATTAAAGGAACTTCTGAAGGGTGGAGGTCTGTTTCCTGGTCAGTGGCATGCTTCTTCCCTGGAATTGTCTTTGTTATCCTCACAGCATTAAACTTTCTTCTATGGGGAAGCCATAGTACTGGTGCTATTCCCATTTCCTTGTACTTTGTGCTTTTGTCCCTCTGGTTTTGCATTTCTGTGCCACTTACCCTTTTGGGAGGATTCCTTGGAACACGAGCTGAGGCCATTCAGTATCCAGTAAGAACCAACCAGATCCCAAGAGAAATTCCTGCACGCAAATACCCATCATGGCTTCTTGTTCTTGGAGCTGGAACTCTACCCTTTGGAACCCTTTTCATTGAACTGTTCTTCATCCTTTCTAGCATCTGGCATGGCCGGTTTTATTATGTCTTTGGTTTCTTGCTAATAGTTTTTCTGCTACTGGTTATTGTCTGTGCTGAAGTCTCCGTTGTTCTTACTTACATGCACCTTTGTGTGGAGGATTGGCGTTGGTGGTGGAAAGCTTTCTTTGCCTCTGGTTCAGTTGCTCTCTACGTCTTCTTATACTCCATCAATTACTTGGTATTTGACCTGCAGAGTTTGAGTGGACCTGTGTCAGCCGTGCTTTACCTTGGTTATTCACTTCTCATGGCGGTTGGAATCATGTTGGTTACTGGGACCATTGGCTTCCTTATGTCATTCTATTTTGTGCATTACCTTTTCTCATCCGTAAAGATTGACTGAAAGCTGGCTTTTGTTTAATTCACAAGCAGTTGGGGAAGATAGTTCTACAGGAAGAGCAGGTTCAATTGCTTTATATTTTTTTAATTGCTTTCACTGAATTCCCTCTGGTAGATGATGATCTTGTTTTGTACGAAAGATGTCTCGGAGAACATCCATCAAGGCCTGTTATACTTTTAAAATTAGGAAGACGTAATAGTAGTTTTGATCTTTCCTTCACTTTTGTGGCTGTCTTTATTGATTCCTCGGGATGCTCTTAGATGCGTAAATTGTTCTGGTTAGTGTTTAGGTAGCTTCATATTTTTGCATTTTATGGCTTAAGAAAGCATTAATGTCGGTAATCTGGTTGGATATCAATGCACTAGAAATACAGTGATGGTGGATGCATGCATGATTCTGAAGACAGTTGAGATTCGTACTGCCGTGTTTAGAATATGTAGGAAAAAGGTGGCAATTACTTGGAGATTTTGGACAAATGGCAAGAGCTAAGTAGACTACTAAAATTAGGGGTGAATATGGCCAGACTTAACCCAATTTTTTAAAAAAATGCTCAATTTTGCCAAAATGTTAGTTTAGATGGGATTGAATTGGGTCTTTCAAATCTAAAATTCAGTTTAAATCTTAATTAAACTAGATCTTCTCTTTATTTCAGGATGGGTTTGATTTAATGTTATGAATACCGTAAAGGCCTTAGCGTAATATTGGACATCATTTTGAGCAATTTTTTTAAATTTATAAAATAATTATTGAATTTTTAAAATTATAAAATAGTCCATTAGTATATAAAACTATATACTTTATAATTTTACATCAAACTTATCTCGAAAAATCATAATAATAAATAATAATCATAGTTAATTTGAAGTAATAATAATTTTCAAATATTTCACATATAAATAATAACCATAATTAATATGAAAAGGACAATCATTGTATAAATATAATATTAAGAATAATACAAAGTATTTAAAATATTATAATTTTATGATATAATAAATAATCACATCAAAGCATCAAATAAAAGAATAATAAATATTTTAATTATAATTTTATCATGTAATAAATAATAACCATATCAAAAGTTCAAATAAAAAGAATAATAAATGTTTTGACTTTCAACCTATTACAATTTAAGACAAGATTTTGTGATGATGAAATAACTTAGTAGAAGTCAAATATGAAACAAAAATATTTACAATTATATTGTATTTATAAAATTTAACATATGCATCAAATATAAGTAAAATTAAAAAAAGGGGAGAAACAAAATTTAGAAACTTCATTCAATTGTCTACAGGAGAATGCTTGCTATAACTACACTGACTTTAATTATCATTTGGTACAAAATCTTGATCATTGGGAGGAGTTTCATCATCGTCGTCATTTAAATTTAATGCACAAAATAACATGTTAATATTTTTTCATCCAAAATTATCTTGTAAGTCATTCGCATCTAGCAAACTGGTTCTTCAAAAACTCAATCTACCAAAAGATCGATATTATCAATGCAAATTAAATCTATTGAAGAAATTATATCTAAATTAATAATAATAACATATATTTCTTGAAGTTTTAAAATGTAACAAACAAAGATCAAGTCATTCAATCTCTTACGCTTTAATCTATTCCTTTTTTTTAATGAATGAATTCAAATGTGCTTCAGTCCTTTTTATAATCTATTGCACTCATACTTTAACTTAAAATTCAAATTGCAAATCTTTTCAATTTTGAAACATTAATTCCGAGTTGATCCCATAAAGCAACTGTAAGTCGTAAGACAATAAAAGTAGCATTATAAACAAAATAAAGTGATAATTAATTTCCAACAAGTAAGAAAAAGGGGAAAAAAAACTAATATTTGGAGAAAGTTTTGCTCTTTGTTAAATAGTAATTGACATCCTAAAATTTTCAGAAGACTACTTATAAAGTTCCACTTGTGAGCTCAAGATATTTTGCACCATGTCATGGACAATAATTGTTGTAATAGTTAATAGCATTCTCATATTACCTTCAGTTTTTTTTTTTAAATCCAGTTTGAAATAAACATTAAGATTAAAAAATGCTCTAGCTGTAAATAGTGGAGAAGAAAATTGTCTTTCCCATTTATCATTGATGACTGTTACATAAGATGTAACATCCCATCTCCCATAGAAAAGGTTTATTGGTAATTTGGGACGGGTTAGGAGACTTGAATTTTAACTCGGCATGCACATACAGTATATAGCCTCTATAACTGATGATTATTTTGCACATGCACATGGTATACATGCATTCATGACATTTCCGGCATAAGTGTCGAATTGGGATCTTTTGTGAAATTTATATGAAAGTTGTATTTAAAAAATTATTTGAGTCGCCATAAATTGTTTTATATTTTTAGGATTTATGAAAATTTTACGGATTTTTCGGTTCTTGCCCTAACCGGAAAATTCAACCGATATTGAGTGAGCCTTTTGTATTGAAAAGGGCTGCATAATGGCATAAGATTAGTGGATAAATGAGGTTAGGATAATATTCTAGTGCCATGATTAGAGATTAATTGGAATTAGTACTAAATTAATTTGGATTAGGATAAATGATATTTTATTACACTTAAAAAGCCAAGTGTCCTTTTTGATTTATGGATTTTGTCTTCTTTCATCATCATCCACGATTTTTCCTCCTTGTGATACTTAAAAATATATATTGGAAAGCTTTGGAAAGATATCAATCTTCTCTCATCCGAAGCTTTCAATTTCTTCACTTTTGTTCTCCTCTTTTGACTAGTTCCTTCTTCTTCCATCAAAGTTCCACTTGTCCCTTGCTAGCTTCTTCACTAGTCACAGCCAAGTCTTTCCTTAAGCCTTGAGAGGATGATTATATGCATGTGTAGAGGAGAGAGCCGTGAGTGTTGTCTAAGTGTTGAGACTTTATAGCTTGATTAAGGTAGGAAGTGTGGGAGGTTTAAAGGCTTGGAGATTTGAGAGCTTGCAATTTATTAAGGTAAGGAATAGAGTTGTTTTTATGCTTTTGATAGTTAGAAGCATGCATGGAGATCCTTTATACATTTACTTGATCATCATAGTAGAAGGTTTGAATGGGTTTAAATGTATACTTAGTTATGGATGAATGAATGACTATACTTCTTATTGATTTTAGCTTGGTTTTGGATTGAGTTTGTAAGGATAGATGAATGGAAAATTTAGGAAGATCATTTGTGTAGGTGCTGCCAAATTTTGTGTCATTATAGAAGTTTATGTTGTGTTGAATTTGTGGTTGAATTAGAGGTAGGAATGGATGCTTAGTGATGTGCTATTGATGTTAGAAGTGATAGGAGTTAGGGTAATGTTGAAATCTGGAAAATTGGTGTTTGACCAGTTGGAATGTTTTGATCATAACTTATTGTGTAGGTGTGAAAATGAGGTGAAGTTTGTGCCCAATTAAACTTTGGGATGTTGGCTTCAATTTAGTGTGAAATAGGTGTTGTTAAATTGTAATGCTTGAAGGGCGAAAATTTGCATGGAAAGTTACTATTTTATTGCTGTGAACAGTAACCGCAAGTATGAGTAATGTGTTTTGTTGATTTTCTAAATTTATTGGTATGGAACTAGGAAAAGGGTCTTTATGAAAGTTGAGGCATATTGAGTTAGCTTTCCATTGCCACTGATCTTGCTAATTTTCGAGTTGTATATTGGGAGATATGAACTGATTACTATTGCTTGGTTTTATGCTTTTGGAGAAACCTAGTCAAAGTGTTGATTTTGTGAGCTTTCTGCTTGGGAGCAATTTTAGCAATTTTTGGACTGAATTGGTGTGAGTGATCTTCTGCAAAGTTGTAGAGGAAGACATTATCTTGAAAATGAGATATGGAATATAATTTTAGAGGTCAGAGTTGGGAGTTATGATTTTGCAAAACTGATCCTGCATTAGGTTAGGAATTGCTGATCATGGCAGTAACTTGCATGACAGTTTTGAAATGGTTAGAAATTAAATTGGAAATTGAGTTCTTCATGAAAATTGAAGTTCAAGGATTTATCTTTTCAGGGATATAGAGTTCAGATTTTTCTGACTTGTGTACAGGGAGTTATGCTTGTTATAAGTTTACTGCTCAAATTGAATGATTTCAGGGACAGCAACATTGACTGAATTAATTGACTTGTTTAGTAATGGAATTTGATTTTGGGTTGTTCATGAAAGTTGTAGATGACATTGTGAACTTATTGAGCATATTTATGTGGTAATTTTGGCTGAAGAATCAGAGAGTTAAGGAATTTGAAATGTACTGTTCTGTTTTAATGGGATTTGAGTAGGCAGTAGCTTTGAAGGGATTTTGACACCATTAAGAGTGCAATTGATTTTATGGTCTTCATGAGAATGGTAGAGCTTTTCATTATCTTTCCAACAAGCTATGGTTTGTATTTTTCCGATTTGTGTGCTAAGAGTTATTGTTGTTGGAAATTTGGATTGAAATAGGAAAAAAAAAGGAATGAAGTGAGGTTGAACCTCATGGGATCGCGAGGCGACTCCTCGCCCTCGAGGCGAGGTAGATTCGCCTCCTCTCGGGCGACTCCTACCTCATGACGAAGGGTGAAATCGGCCTCGCGTGAATGCGATATGTCGCCTCATGAGGCAAGCGCTATATATATTTATATTTTATTTTTTTATTAGTTGGCCTAATTGTTTCTTTTGTCAATTTCTTTTCCGTCAGACATCCGATTGACCTGATTCTTGAGGCATCGGATTCGTAGAATATTTAATTTCATTTTGTGAGAAATTGGGAATTTTGGACGAGAATTGACGTGGCCCGGTAACGGAGCCTTTAATCACTGTTTTTTAATTGGGGACCTATAGAGGTCCAATTGCATGTCGTCGGCCAATAGGTTTCTAATTTTAGACGGATTTTTTATGGGAAAATTTTGGATTAGGGCCGGAATGCCATGAGCATGCATTATACACGCTTTACTTATTCCATGTGCATTGTTTAGTATTTTATCTATTTAGTTGGTAATGTTTACTTATTTTAATTGTTATAGAGGCTCGGTTGGAGCGTCATCCTGGGACGTTGCGAGACTTCCCGCATTAGCTTCGGAAGTTATTAGGTGAGTAACCTAGATGGTTCCTCGGTTAGTAAGTGTTTATAATTACGCACTTAGAACCCCGTGGAGAATAATGGTGGGAAAATTGTGTTTGTTTGTGCACGGATTGCGGACCGAAGGTCCGATGGATTGGAAAATTTGACATAGAAGTGTCATATGTGATTACTGTACAAGATTTATGTGTACATATTGAATTGGGATCGATATGATGTTGGTGTTGTTTTATTTGGACATATGCACTTCATGCATAATTGCATGATCGATAATTGGCGATTGTGACGGAGCGACCAACGAGGCTTTAAGCTCAACGTGATTGGGCCTTGAGCCCATAGTGATTCGAGCCTATGGCTCACCGCTTATCGCGCTTAATGGGACGGTTTGCCAGCGCCGATCACAACAACGTAATAAATTGGAAAAGTGTCTCATACACATTCCATATGCATTTGAATTGATTCTTTGGATTGGTATGAAAATTATGTGGTACTACTAAATGTGATTTGGTGAGATAATTGTGCGTGGCGTGTTGTGTATGTGTATATGCATGAATTGGGTGAACCATCGATGATGGTTCCTCACCGAGTCATAAACTCACCCAAAATTGCAAATTATTTTTCGGACCGAGAGTAGACTTATAGCTCGGAGGACTTTTCTGCGTGTAGATTGAGTTGGCAAGAGAAGTCATGGCACATGTGCCTGGTCACCGGCACTTTTGAGGATGACCTAGTTAGCCTTTTGTTTGATTTTCTTTTGAGTATTATGCAGAACACATCGGTTGTGTAAATTCTATCGCTTTGAGGTTATGAAATGAGAATTTATGGTTTTAAAATTAGTGGATTTCATATAAATGCTTTATGATTTTGATGCCATGTGGAGTGTTAGTGGTTGTTAAATGGCGCACTTTATCGTAGGGTATGTGTCGGAATGACCTACGGCGTCCCGATACATATCCTATGGTATGGGGTGCTACATTAGGTGGTATCGAGCATGGTTTGGCATCTGTTGGGACTAGTACATAATTAGGCTTGAATTATTGTGAGAAATGCTGAAGCCGATCGAGTTCTTGTTTTGTTTTAGGTCATCCGTATTTGGTGATCAGTTGATCAACGGTGACGAGGATCTGTTGGAGCTAGTAGAGAGTCCTCGGTGCCTCGATCCGAGGTACCTCTAGAGTCCCCGTGAGACGGAGAGGAGATCTGATTCTTTGTGGCGGGGTCATGAACTTCTATGGCGGTCTGCACTCCCGAGGTCGAGAGGATGGTTGGAGAGGACCGAGAGAGTCCTTGATCGGATGGATTCGAACGATGAGAGGTTCGATTCTGCAGATCTCTTCTCTGCAGGGGCCCGCTTATACATGGTGGAAGACTGCTAAGGGCGATACCACGACCTTGCTTCTTGACATGGGCGATTTTCCGAGGGCTTTTAGAGACAATTATATGCCCAGGTGTATTTGGAAATGAAGATCGAGGAGTTTTGGGGCTGAGGCAGGTAGTGGGATGATGATGGCAGATCTGAGGTTAGGTTTAATGAGTTGATGGGATATCTTGCTCTTGTGGTTTCTCTTGAGGCGATAGGTGCCGGAGGTTTGAGATGGGGTGAATCTGGAGATCCGTGCGAGGATTGGCCCGATCGATATGGGCTCCTTTATAGAGTTGAGAGCTGCTTCTGTGAGAGTGGAAGCGGATTGTGAGGCGAGACAGAGAGATGGGTCGAGGTCTAGAGGAAGAGAGTTAGTGATAGTCGAGGCGGCTCTGGTAAGAGTTTTAGCAGCGCCAGAGCGGGCCTTGAGATCTTGGGAGGATCCGATAATCGGGTTTTGGACGAGAGGAGATTTATGCGACCGCGTGGCGATGGTAGTGGCGATGGCGAGGTTTTGGCGATTCCTCCATTCGTGAGCACTTGTGAAGAGGCACTTTGAGAGCGTTGGCGATTATTGGAGCTTGCCTTAAATCGGCTCCATGGATCATCGATTCGGATTGCCCACTACATTGGGAGCTCGATCTGCTGGTAGTGGCGGTAAGAGTAGTAGTACCGTGCAATGAGTAGAGTGGGTGAATCCGGCGTGGATCGATCTGAGGGCGAGGTAGAGGCCGAGGTAGAGTGAGGATCCTTTGGGCGGGCCGAGGTCGGGCGATCGACCACGCCCGAGCCGAGTATATGCCATGACGAGGCGGAGGCCCAGATTCCCGATGTAGTAGTGGTATGCTCCTTATTTCGATTTTGAGGCGTTTGCATTCTTGGATCCTGGATCCACATTCTTTATTACACCTCATATGGCATGTAGATTGCATGGGGATCGGGAGATGTTCTTGTATGGGCTAGAGGTGAGTACACCTTTAGGTACTACTACTGCATTGGGAGAGGTGCGGGGATGCTTGATCCAGATTGATCAGCGGTGTTGAGCGCACCTTAGTGTTGCCTCGAGAGATCGATGTGATTACGGGATGGATCGGTGACGGCCCATAGGGCTATTATGGACTGCTATACTAAGGAGGTTGTTTTAGAGTCTCTGGTCACTAGAAGCGATGTTTAGAGGAGTTAGTCGGCGATACCGGCCGGATGATCTCTTTCCTTAGTGCCACGAGATTGATGCGAGGAGGTCAGAAGCATATCGGCTCATGTGGTTGACACGAGTTGAGCGAGGCTTGGGATATTCCGTGGTTAGGAATTTCAGATGTGTTTCTGATGAGTTCTGGGTTTGCCCGGATCGGAGACGAGTTCACTATTGACCTCGTTCAGTCTTCGCTCCTATATCTATACCTCCATATAGGATGGCACCTGTGGGCCGAGGAACTTAAGGCTCGATTCACGGAGTTGTTGGAGAAGGGCTTTATCGCATCTAGTGTTTCACCATAGGGAGCTCCAGTTTTGTTTGTGAAGAAAAGGATGGGACTTTGAGGCGTGCATCGATTACTGCGGTTGAATCGGTGTGATGAAGAATAAGTATCCTTGCCTAGGATCGATGACTTATTTGATCGATTGCGAGGAGCTCGGTGTTCACTAAGTTAGATCGAGGTCGTGGTACTATCGATTGAAGATTGCAGAGCCGATGTGCCTAAGAGTGCCTTCGAGGGCGTGTACGGGCATTTTGAGTTTTAGTGATGCCGTTTGGGTTGACTAATGCCCCGCGACCTTTCATGGCCTTGATGAATAAGGTATTTCAGCCCTACCGGATCGGTTTGTTATTGTGTTTATTGATGACATTTTAGTGTATTCGAGGCAGACGGAGCATAGTGAGCATTTGAGGATTGTGTTGCAGACCATGAGGAGAGATAGTTGTATGCCAAATTCATAAATGTGAATTTTGGTGGATCAGTGATATTTTGGGCCATATAGTGATTTGGAGAGGTATTGGTGGATCCGAGTAAGGTGGAGGCGATCTTTGAAGTGGGAAGCTCTAGGAATGTTTGAGATTCGGAGTTTCCTCGGATTGGCGGTTATTACGGAGGTTTGTCGAGGGTTTTCATTGATCTCGGCCTCCGACAAAACTTCGAGGAAGAATGTGCCATTCGATGGACCGAGGAGTGTCGGAAGAGCTTTGAGGAGTGAAACATCGGTTGACTCTTGCCGGTGTTGACTATTCCATCTGGGATTGGAGGATTTGAGGTATCTGATGATGCATCGCATCGAGGATTAGGGTGTGTTACGATGCAACACGGTAGAGTCATTGCCTATGCCTCGAGACAGTGAGGTCTCACGAGGTAAACTATCCTGTTCATGATTTGGAGTTAGGCTGCGGTAGTGTTTTCTTTGAAGATTTGGAGGCATTACATATGGTGAGACTTTCCAAATCTTCACCGACCATAAAGTTTGAAATATTCTTGAGCGAGAGAGTTGAATTTGAGATGAGAGGAGATGGCTTGAGTTGTTGAAGGACTATGGTGTCTTATCGAGTATCACCACAGAAAGCTAATGTGGTGGCGGATGCTCGAGTAGGAAGTCACATACTAATCTGCTCAGTTAAGACGTGAGGTTGCCTAATTTGATTCAGTTGAGGGCTTTGAATGTTCAGATGACTCTGGAGCAGGATGGAGTCTTATTGGCTACTTTGACACTGAGACCGATGCTACTAGACAGGATCAGGAGAGTTCAAGACAAGGATCCTGTTATGGTGAGACTGATTGAGAAGGTAAAAGCTGATTCGAGTTCTGAGTTTGATGTGAGAGATGAGACTTTGTGGTTGAGACAGAGGCTTTGTGTGCCTGATGTGGATGACTTGAGGAGAGAGATATTGGAGGAGGCTCGTATGGCCACATATCTATGCATCTGGTACTACCAAGATGTATAACACTCTTAAGCAACATTTCGGTGGCTGGCATGAAAAAGCAAGTGGCGAAATTTGTATCTAGATGTTTGGCGTGCCCGAAAGTTAAGGTGAGCACCGGGCTCCATGAGGAAGCTTCATTCGTTGCCCATTCCGAGTAGAAATGGGAGCAATTACCATGGATTTCATTATGGGTTTGCCTAGGGGCGCCGAAGCGAAGATGATGCTATCTGGGTCATAGTGGATCGATTACTAAATCGGCCCATTTCTTGCCGATGAGGAGAACAATACCATGGATCGATTGGCCCGAAGTATGTGGCGGAGATAGTGAGATCGCATGGGGTCCCGATGTCGATAGTGTCGACGGGATCCCAGATTTACTTCGAGGTTACGGCGAGTTTGCGATCTGCTATGGGTACTAGGTGAACTTGATCTGACGTTTCATCCTCGATGTATGGGCGAGTGAGAGGACGATTAAGACTGTTGAGGATATGCTTGGGCTTGTGTGTTGGAGTTCGAGGAGCATGGGATCGATGTTAGCTCGATTGAGTTTGCATACAACAATCATTATCATAGTAGCATCGGGATGGCACCATATGAGGCCTTCGTATGGGCGACCGTGTAGATCGCCTTTATTGGGATGAAGAGGGTGTGAGGATGATTGAGGTCTGGTGATTCAGGATCATGTAGATAAGGTGGCCCGACACGAGTCGCATCAAAGCGGCTCGGGATGAGAGAAGAGCTATGTGGATCGGCATAGGAGGGACATTGAGTACAATGTAGGCGATAGAGTGTTCTTACGGTGTCACCGTGGCGTGGTGTCTTGAGATTTGGGAAAAGGGTAAGTTAAGCCCTAGGTACATTGGTCCATATGAGATCACCGAGAGGATAGGACCTTTGGCCCTCTGAGCTAGCTTTACCGAGTGAGATGTCTCGGTTGCATGGCGTCTTCCATGTGAGTATGCTCAGTAGATATCGGTCGAATCAGACACATGTGATCTGGCTCGGGAGATTGAGGTATCGAGTAATTTGAGTTATGTAGAGGCCGTCTGATTAGCCGGGACACAATGAAAGCGATTCTTGAATAAGAGTATTCCATTGGTGAAGGTTCTGGAGGAACCACTCGATGAGGAGGCTACAGGAGACCGAGGAGCATATGAGGAGACAGTATCCTCATCTTTTCGATCAACGGTAAGAATTTCGAGACGAAATTTTTATTAGGAGGAGAATTGTAACATCCATCTCCATAGAAAAGGTTTATTGGTAATTTGGGACGGGTTAGGAGACTTGAATTTTAACTCGGCATGCACATCTGATATATAGCCTCTATAATCGATGATTATTTTGCACATGCACATGGTATACATGCATTCATGACATTTAAGCATAAGTGTTTAATTGAGATCTTTGTGAAATTTATATGAAAGTTGTATTTAAAAAATTATTTGGAGTCGCCATAAATTGTTTTATATTTTAGGATTTATGGAAATTTTTCGGAATTTTGGGGTTCTTGCGGATAGGAAAATTCAACCGATCGGCCGAGTGAGCCTTTTTGTACTGAAAAGGGCTGCATAATGGCATAAGATTAGTGGATAAATGAGGTTAGGATAATATTCTAGTGCCATGATTAGAGATTAATTGGAATTAGTACTAAATTAATTTGGATTAGGATAAATGATATTTTATTACACTTAAAAGCCAAGTGTCCTTTTTGATTTATGGATTTTGTCTTCTTTCATCATCATCCACGATTTTCCTCCTTGTGATACTTAAAATATATATTGGAAAGCTTTGGAAGATATCAATCTTCTCTCATCCGAAGCTTTCAATTTCTTCACTTTTGTTCTCCTCTTTTGACTAGTTCCTTCTTCTTCCATCAAAGTTCCACTTGTCCCTTGCTAGCTTCTTCACTAGTCACAGCCAAGTCTTTCCTTAAGCCTTGAGAGGATGATTATATGCATGTGTAGAGGAGAGCCGTGAGTGTTGTCTAAGTGTTGAGACTTTATAGCTTGATTAAGGTAGGAAGTGTGGGAGGTTTAAAGGCTTGGAGATTTGAGAGCTTGCAATTTATTAAGGTAAGGAATAGAGTTGTTTTTATGCTTTTGATAGTTAGAAGCATGCATGGAGATCCTTTATACATTTACTTGATCATCATAGTAGAAGGTTTGAATGGGTTTAAATGTATACTTAGTTATGGATGAATGAATGACTATACTTCTTATTGATTTTAGCTTGGTTTTGGATTGAGTTTGTAAGGATAGATGAATGGAAAATTTAGGAAGATCATTTGTGTAGGTGCTGCCAAATTTTGTGTCATTATAGAAGTTTATGTTGTGTTGAATTTGTGGTTGAATTAGAGGTAGGAATGGATGCTTAGTGATGTGTTATTGATGTTAGAAGTGATAGGAGTTAGGGTAATGTTGAAATCTGGAAAATTGGTGTTTGACCAGTTGGAATGTTTTGATCATAACTTATTGTGTAGGTGTGAAAATGAGGTGAAGTTTGTGCCCAATTAAACTTTGGGATGTTGGCTTCAATTTAGTGTGAAATAGGTGTTGTTAAATTGTAATGCTTGAAGGCGAAAATTTGCATGGAAAGTTACTGTTTTATTGCTGTGAACAGTAACCGTAAGTATGAGTAATGTGTTTTGTTGATTTTCTAAATTTATTGGTATGGAACTAGGAAAAGGGTCTTTATGAAAGTTGAGGCATATTGAGTTAGCTTTCCATTGCCACTGATCTTGCTAATTTTCGAGTTGTATATTGGGAGATATGAACTGATTACTATTGCTTGGTTTTATGCTTTTGGAGAAACCTAGTCAAAGTGTTGATTTTGTGAGCTTTCTGCTTGGGAGCAATTTTAGCAATTTTTGGACTGAATTGGTGTGAGTGATCTTCTGCAAAGTTGTAGAGGAAGACATTATCTTGAAAATGAGATATGGAATATAATTTTAGAGGTCAGAGTTGGGAGTTATGATTTTACAAAACTGATCCTGCATTAGGTTAGGAATTGCTGATCATGGCAGTAACTTGCATGACAGTTTTGAAATGGTTAGAAATTAAATTGGAAATTGAGTTCTTCATGAAAATTGAAGTTCAAGGATTTATCTTTTCAGGGATATAGAGTTCAGATTTTCTGACTTGTGTACAGGGAGTTATGCTTGTTATAAGTTTACTGCTCAAATTGAATGATTTCAGGGACAGCAACATTGACTGAATTAATTGACTTGTTTAGTAATGGAATTTGATTTTGGGTTGTTCATGAAAGTTGTAGATGACATTGTGAACTTATTGAGCATATTTATGTAGTAATTTTGGCTGAAGAATCAGAGAGTTAAGGAATTTGAAATGTACTGTTCTGTTTTAATGGGATTTGAGTAGGCAGTAGCTTTGAAGGATTTTGACACCATTAAGAGTGCAATTGATTTTATGGTCTTCATGAGAATGGTAGAGCTTTTCATTATCTTTCCAACAAGCTATGGTTTGTATTTTTCCGATTTGTGTGCTAAGAGTTATTGTTGTTGGAAATTTGGATTGGAAATAGGAAAAAAAAGGAATGAAGTGAGGTTGAACCTCGCGGGATCGCTGGCGACTCCTCTCCCTCAGGCGAGGTAGATTAGCCCTCTCGAGGGCGACTCCTCGCCCTCATGACGAAGGGTGAGTCGGCCTCGCGTGGCGACATGTCGCCCCCATGAGCACGCTTATATATATTTTATTTTTATTTTTTATTAGTTGGCCTAATTGTTTCTTTTGTCAATTTCTTTTCCGTCCGACATCCGATTGACCTGATTCTTGAGGCATCGGATTCGTAGAATATTAATTTCATTTTGTGAGAAATTGGGAATTTTTGGACGAGAAATTGGCGTGGCCGGAATGAGCCTTTAATCACTGTTTTGTTAATGGGGACTATAGAGGTCCTAATTGCGCCGTCGGCGCCAATAGGTTTCTAATTTTTAGGCGGATTTTTTTATGGGAAAATTTTGGATTAGGGCGGGAATGCCATGAGCATGCATTATACACGTTTACTTATTCCATGTGCATTGTTTAGTATTTTTATCTATTCATTGGTAATGTTTACTTATTTTAATTGTTATAGAGGCTCGGTTGGAGCGTCATCCTGGGGCGTTGCGAGACTTCCGCATTAGCTTCGGAAGTTATTAGGTGAGTAACCTAGATGGTTCCTCGGTTAGTAAGTGTTTATAATTACGCACTTAGAACCTGTGGAGAATAATAGTGGGAAAATTGTGTTTGTTTGTGCGGATTGCGGACCGAAGGTCAAATGGATTGAAAATTTGACATAGAAGTGTCATATGTGATTACCTGTACAAGATTTATGTGTACATATTGAATTGGGATCGATATGATGTTGGTGTTGTTTTATTTGGACATATGCACTTCATGCATAATTGCATGATCGATAATTGGCGATTGTGACGAAGCGACCAGCGAGAGCTTTAAGCTCAACGTGATTGGGCCTTGAGCCCATAGTGATTCGAGCCTATGGCTCACCGTTTATCTTGCCTTAATGGGGCGATTTGAGCGCTCGATCACAACAACGTAATAAATTGGAAAAGTATCTCATACATTCCATATGCATTTGAATTGATTCTTTGGATTGGTATGAAAATTATGTGGTACTACTAAATGTGATTTGGTGAGATAATTGTGCGTAATGCTGTTGTGTATGTGTATATGCATGAATTGGGTGAACCATCGATGATGGTTCCTCCTTGAGTTCGCAAACTCACCCAAAATTGCAAATTATTTTTCGGACCGAGAGAGTAGACTTATAGCTCGGAGGACTTTTCTGCCGTGTAGATTGAGTTGGCAAGAGTCATGGCATGCACTGGTCGGTCATTGGCACTTTTGAGGATGACCTAGTTAGCCTTTTGTTTGATTTTCTTTTGGAGTATTATGCGAACACATCGGTTGTGTAAATTCTTTGCTTTGAGGTTATGAAATGAGAATTTATGGTTTTAAAATTAGTGGATTTCATATAAATGCTTTATGATTTTGATGCCATGTGGAGTGTTAGTGGTTGTTAAATAAGCACCCTTATCGTAGGGTATGTGTCGGAATGACCTACGGGCGTCCCGATACATATCCTATGGTATGGGGGTGCTACATAAGATGTGTACAAGAAGACTTATTTTTTAATAAGCCTTGATTGCTTTCTTCGCGTTCTCTATGACATAAAAAAACCCATTGTTACTTTTTCATAACTATCAGCATGGTTTTGAAACTTGGACCGGACCGACCGGTTCGACCGATTCGACCGGTGACCTGTAGGATATCCGGTCCGGGTGACTCTTAAAAATCAGTTCCCAATTGAACCAGTGCGAATCGGTAAGAATCGGTCAATTGACCGGTTAAACCAGTATTGATTGAACCGGTTGGTCACCAGTTCAATGAATATAAAGGCACAATTTTATACCCTCATTCGGTCATTCCTATTTCCTGTCATAAATTTTCAGCCATGCTTTTGATGCATTTATTTGCCTTTTCTCATTGTTGAAGTAATTCCTATATTTGTGTTTCTCTTTCACGGGAATAAAACCCATGCCTTTTTGTTTTTTTGTGGCATCTACCATCGTTTTTCTTCTTTTTTCTGTTGTGGATTAAAGATGACAAATGCGATATTGTTATTATTAATAAGGTAATCTCTCTTCTCAAATTTGGTTTATTATTAATAGTTGATTGTTTGGAGATGATTATGGTTTGGTGATACTGATTTAGCTAATTTGTGAACTTTGTAAGTTTAATAATGGGAATATGAAAGAATGCATGTATATTGTTTGATGAAATGCCCCACCCTTTTAATGCATGTATAGTGTGTGTTTAAAGAAAATATTTGGGTGGCATTTAGCTTTCTTAAATGAATTAAATGGTTTGAGATCTCGTTTATACTCTTTCATTACATTCCACGAACGTTGAGGAAACAAGAAAAGGAAGACAAGGCATAATCTCCTTTGTTCTTTTATTGTGGAGGAAGCTAGGCATAAATAATGTTTCGCCCTTTATGCTTTGAAAAATGGAAGTTGAATACATGATTCTCAGGCACTACTCTTTGCTACCAAATCAATAAACTTAGTTGGTCTTATGTCTCTCATGTCATCCCATTGGAAAAAGGGGCTAAATTGACTGATTGTTTGATATTCTTCATTGATTCTTGCGTTGACAATATATTGGAGTTGGAATATGTGATGAGAGACCATAAAGTGGATAAAAGGAGAGAACGAGAGAGGCTAGCTACTTACTCTATCTAATCCTTTGATTAAGGTTTCGACATTTCCAAGAATCAAGCATCTCTAAGAACCAAATAACTGTTTGCAATATTCTCTTTTTCCGCTTCCTTTGAAAAATGTCGAAGCTTGCATTTGGTGTATAAACAGAAAACGTAGGCAAGTAACTACTGAATAAGAATACATGAATAAATCTTTAAAATCAATTTGCACCAAAATCCCTTTTGACATCACTAGTTCTTGGAAGCCTTCATTTAGTTTCTGTTTTGATATAGAGATTATTGTAGCTAGTTTGATAGTATTAGTGTTGTAATTTATTCCACATATTCTATTACATAAAACAAAATTATACTGTAAAGTTACCTCTAATTACAATATCATAATGATAGTTTTACAATGTTAGGGATGACAACTGTCATTCCTAGCAGTTGTAGTATCTAAATACATTGAATTAGTATGTTATGAGCTACAAGTTATTTATATGTTTCTATAACCTACGATTGTTTAGGTCTGAAAAGACTTCACAGTTGATAGATGGATATCAATCTCAAGATTTGCACATTGGCTACTCTGACTTCATTAAGGACAGGAAACTAAGGACCTTCTTTCGTGCTTATGCAAAACTTACTGTAGAGGTTGATTTTAAAATATTTTTCTTTGAGAATGAGTGCAATGGAAATTTGAAATTGTTACAGAATCATATTTTATATATCCTGAACAATCTTTAACTCACTATTTCCTCTAATTTCTTATTCAAAGATTGCATATCCTGAACCATCTTTGTTTTTTATTTTGTAGTGATGGATAACAATGCTTCTTCTGCACCATTGCACACGTCGTCATCCACTGATCAAAGTTGCAGCCAAAATCCTCGTCAGAGAAGTGATATAGCATGGAAGCATTGTTATGAGGTACAAACAAGTGGAAAGAAACGAACCTTAAAGTGTTTGTATTGCGATCAAGCAATTTGTGGTGGCGGGATAAACTGAATGAAGCAACACCTAGCCGACATTACTGGTAATGTCAAACCCTATCCTAAAGTTAAACCAGATGTTCTTTTTTTGATTAAAGGACAATTAATAGAAGCATCTAATAGTAAAAAGTAGAAAAATGACTCTAGGACGAATTTTTATGATGTTGAAACTTGTGAGTTAGATGGAGATGATGTAGTGGAGATCTCTAACTTAACTGGTAAAGGAGATGTAGGTGGTAGTAGTAAGAGAAAGAAAACAAATGAAATTAGAAGTTACATGAAAGTCGGTGCTGGTATAAACTCAGCTCAACCTAGCATACAAGAAACACTACTAAGTAGAGAAAGATGCCATGATACTGATATGTCAATTGCATTGTGATCTTACGATAGTTGTATTCTGATCAATGCTGTTAATTCACCATTTTTCAGCCTATGATTAATCGGATTGCAACTATGGGTCATGGATACACAGGTCCTACTTATCATGCATTAAGAGTCCCATTACTTAAAAAAGCTAAAACCCAATGTCAGTTGTCTATTGATGCTTTGCGCTCTAAATGGGTTGAAACTGGTTATACGATTATGGGTGATGGTTGGACAGATGGTACGTACAGATCTTTGATTAATTTCTTAGTTTACTGTCCAAATAGGATTTCTTTTATTAAATCTGTTGATGCTTCTGGTATTGATTCTGATGTACAAACTTTATGTAATCTTTTCTCTAAGATTATTGAGATGGTTGGTGCTAAAAATGTTGTGCATATGGTCACGGACAATGGAAAGAACTACAAAAGGGCTGAAAATTTGTTGTCTGAGAAATATCCTTCGATCTATTGGTCTCCATGTTCTGCACATTGTATCAATTTGATTATGAAGGATATTGGGGAATTGACATCAGTGAAGAATTTGGTTGTTCTTGCTTCGAGGATTACAGTGTTTATGTATAATTACAAGTGGCCTCATGGATGGTTGAGAAAACGACCTGGGTGGACTGAAATTATTCGTCCTGGAGATACTTGCTTTGGCACACAATTTATTGTATTGAAGAGTCTCTACGATCATAAGGAACATTTGGAAGCTATGGTTGTGAATGCCGGATTTAAGAAATTCCTAAAAACTGGAAAAGGTAGAGAAGTTAAGCAAATTGTTCTAGATAGCAACTTCTGGAACAATAACTTAATTATTGTGAAGATCATGGGCCCGATTATGAGATTGTTGCACATGTGTGAATCCGATAAGAAGCCTTCGTTAAGCTATGTATACGAGGGGATGTGGAGGGCAACCAAGGGCATAAATGAGCTATTTAGAAACAAAGAGCACCTTCACAAGCCCTATATTGATATAATCGATGATAGGTGGGATAAAATGTTGCACAGACGTCTTCATGCAGCTGCATTTTTCTTGAATCTAGCCTTTCAGTACAATCCAGATAGTCCAGCTCAAAACCCTGAAGCTTTTTTGGGATTACTTGATGTTGCTGAGAAGTATTTTTCCGAACTTCAAAACATAGTTGAAGAAATCATTACGTTTCGGGAGCGCCAAAAAAGTTTCGGGTGACCATTAGCTATAAACAATGCAAAAACAATTCGGCCTGGTATGTATTTTTATTGCTTTTTACTTGATTATTTGTATTCTTGTTTGGTTATAATAAATTCTTAATATTAATTCACTTATTAAATGGTGTAAAATTTTATTTAGATGAATGGTGGAGGTGTTTTGGTCACAATGCGCTGCACTTGCAGCACATTGTCGTTAAGATATTAAGTTAGACTTCATCTTCGTCGGGGTGTGAATGAAATTGGAGTGTATTTGAGAGGATTCATATTAAGAGGAGAAATCGATTGGAACATCAAAGACTCAATGACCTTGTGTTTGTTCATTACAATTTGAGGTTGCAGCATCGGTAAGACTTCTTCACTTGTCAATAAGTCAGTACTTTATATTATTATCATAAACTAAAATTTTTCATTATTTACAGTAGAAATCAAATGAAGAGACCATATGATCCAATTGATTATGAAAGCATTGACAAAGTGGAATTTTGGGTGATTGATGAGGATTCGAGTGGAGAGTTTGATGCTGATGAGATAGAAGATATACTTAAAGAAGAATTATCTAATGAAAATTTGCAGCCATCTCAAGGTTATATAAGAAACTACTTAATTTTTAATTGTAATAATATCTACCTGTTTATTATTTCACATTATTTAATTGCACTCTTTTTGTTTAGGTAATGAAGAAGACACAAATAGGATTAATGATCACATTGATTTAATGATGTCTAATGATGCCGGGACCCCGAGCTCCAATGATGGTGAAGTTGCTTGCATCTTAAGGCAACAAAGGAATCACCTTATTGATGAAGATGATGATTAAAGAGTTGGTCATATAGTAGCTTTTTAATATGACTTTATTAAAATACTTGATGGTGGATTGTTTGATTTGTTTGATGTTAATTTTATTTGGACTCGATCATGTGGTTATTATTTAAGATAATTGTTGATTTTGTTGTCTTGTTTTAATGGATGTGTTAGACTCGGATTTGGTTATGATATTAAATATTTAGACACTTTTTGGTGGATTTTTTTTATTTTGTGTTGGTTGATGCAATTATTTTGACATTTAGTGATGATATTTTAGTTATTATTTGAGAACAATTATATGATTGATGGTTGAAAATTTTATTTATATTTATTTATATTAATTGGTATATTTTCTGTTTTTTAATATTACTAATATTATATATAATTAAATATAATTATTGCGTAATTATGATGTCACACCGGTTTGACTGGTGGTCAAATCGGTCGAATTGGTGACCAGTAAGGCCTCCGGTACGATGTCCACTCCGGATTTCAGAACCTTGACTATCAGTCAAACGAAGTACCCTTATTAAAGGCTTACAAGTTCAGATAACAAATTGACATTGAAACCAAAATTCACTATCTTCTAGTAAAAGTTTGGAAACTTCCAATCCAACATTAGACCTAGCATGCTGAGATACATTCCACTTATTACTTGTAAATATTTGTCTTAACTCTTTCTTCATCATAACAAAACATAAAGTGATAAGAAAGTCGTTGCAAATCTTGTCACAGTAGGACGACACAAATTCTTACTATTGGTATTAAACTTAACACCAATGCACAATTACTGATGAACTTCGTCACCTTTTTGCTTTATGCACAATCTCATCAATAATAGGAAAATACCTAGCATTCTCTATATTTTTCAGCATTAGGTTAATGCAATGTTTAGCACAAGGAATAAAAAAAAGAATTATACTTATTTTGTAACCTTCTTCCTATTGTTTTATAAGTGGACTTATTATTAGTAATGAACTGGACAATATTTTCTGGCCTACTTCATTCATAACTTTATCAAATAGCTCAAATAAATTATCAGTATTCCTAACAAGATCAATGCATCAATAGACTTAAAAAAACATTGAGTTATTTACATAATAAACCAAAAAATTAATAATAAGCTCATGTCTCGTATTTGTTCAATTATCACACATAATTAAACACCCATAAGCATCCCGATCAATTCTTTTTTCTCCCAAATAACTTTTAATTTCAGAAACTAAATAACTCAAAAGTTTATTTCTATAGTCATCAATAAGAGGAGCTTTGTATCCTAGACCAGAAGAAGTTATAGTATCCACCATAGGCTGATAATAGCAAGATTGGGAAGCATGTTGCACCTGTATTATACCACTATCTAACCATTGTCATATCTACATCGTGAGCCACATCTCTTAATTGCATGACACTCAAATTAAAGGTTAGGTTCTAGGAGTTTTTCGTGGTACAAAAAAAATAGTCTTTTGCCTTTTTTTCCTAACATCAAATCCCTATGCAACATTCACTACTTGCTAAGAAGGAACATTACTATTATCACTGTCAACTTCAACATTTTCACTATCATTATAAACACTAGTAAACGAACTTCTACTATCAATTTTATAATTCAATATCTTCCTTTCATCTTTCTCATGTTGATATTCTTCGAGCAAATTTTTAATTTGCCACTTTACATCATGACTTATTTTTTAAAAATGTTTTTCGTTTTTTTAACCCCAACTAAATGTTTCTTTAAACAGGTGATTCTTCTACTTTTTAAATGCTTTTAAATTCTTCTACCTATGATGTTGTTTCAACTTTAATGGATGACCATAGGGAAGTTGAAGCTGTAGAAGAGCTTTCAAGAGCCATAGCTTTCAAGCCAGACATGCAGTTGCCACATTTTTTAGCAGCGTTTCAGGAGACTCCATCTCCACCATCTGTGCTTGCGAGGCAGCTCCCTGTCTCGATCACGCCTATGATGACACCATTGAACTCTATAACAAAGCGCGCGAGCTAGTCAATGAGCAATCAAAGCTAAGGGAGGAGCGATGCGTTTAACAAGAAGCAGCGTCTCCTCCTCTTTATAAGCTGACTAAAACGCAGCCCACTTCTAGTTAAACGATTATATCCTCAAAACACAGCTAGGTGGAGATGGAACTCACCTCCATTTAAAAAGCCTACGTCAGCTTGTGGTGGTAGAGAGGCTACGAGGTTGCATATTAGCGAAAACATGGTCAAACTAGCCGTTACCATTTGAAAATCCTACATTTCACTTTCTAGTTTCTAACGAACGCTCCCTTCTTCTGCTCTGCTTCTGCTCTCATCTATCTTCTTCCCACTGACTTCAGTAAGCAAGCATTCTCTATCTTCCTCCCACTGAAACCCACCGTGTAGAGAAAAAGATGTTCACCGAAGGTTTGGATGAATCAGCAATCAACTGGATCAAGAGGGTATCCATTTCTTACCCATTTCTTCTTCTACAGTTTTCATCATGTCTTTCTAAGATTTTTTAAGTTCCTACAGTTATAAGGTTACCGTAGTCGATCTGGGTCGATTTGAATCAGTTAATAATGAAATTGAGTAAGCTTCTTTGAACATTATGCGTTATGTTGCTCGGTTACAGGGATCGGAGGTAGAGGAGCCTCGCGTTCGATCTCCATTGTCTCCATTAACAGACAAGTTATCGCCACATGACTCGTTCCCAAAATCTCCGATGGATTCACGTCCAAAATCTCCTCTTTTATACAATTCCAGTACTTTTAGCTCTGCCCATCTTTTACCCCCACTCAAGTTTCATTCCGGCCTGCTAACACCTCATAGCTTGGTGGCTCCTTCACTCGACGAAGATGCCAATGAGAGTGTGGCCTCTGTTTCAGATTACATCGGTGGGAACTACTCTGAAGAAGATGATCAGGAAGTTAAAGTAGGTTTCACTGCCGAAGATTACTTGGAGAAACCGGCCGTGGAATGTTACGAGAATAAAGAGGAGATATTTGTACAAAGGCCGAAACCAAAGTTGAATAGAGGATTTTTGAAAGAGGATTTGAAAATTAAGGTGCCTGGGAACTTTAGAAGGTTTACAACAGATGGTGATTTTGGTGTTACTGAACTTTCTCAAGATCAATCAGCTCCAGCTGGAAGCTGCCCGGCTCGGGAGCGATTTCAACTGCGCAACGCACATATGGTACTTCTTGCTGTACATAAGTAGTCTTTTTTTCTTCAGTGAGCCTCACGTCGTTCAGTGTTTTGGGTTTTATCCGTGGTGACTTTCGCTGGCTATTGTTTTAGGGTGCTCACGCCAACTCTACAAATACGGGTGAATTGGGGACTCCTAGTGCACCACCGATGATGGATATTGGAAGTGAAGGACCGAGCTTTACGGTTGAAACAGATTTTGAGAAAATCAGGAAAGGAGTTTTCAGTGGCAGAGATTCGGAGGACTCCAACAGAAATAAAGAACACTTGGTTGATGGGACATCGCAATCTGCCCAGGAAGATGAATGTGTTGAGAGGTTGCACTTATTAGACTGTTGAGCACTTTTACCTTTTTCTGTTTCATTCTGTTCCCACCACACAACTTGTAGCTAAGGGTTTTGAAGTTGCCTCTGACAGGGTAGAAACGGAAGAGACAACGCCATATTGGGAGACGAACACCTTGGACTATAACACAAGGTACAATCCAAGTTTATTTCTACTCCACAGTGAGACAAGCTATTAAAGCTGCTTAAGTTTTGTAAAGGAAGGAGTGAAATGCTCAGAACTCTGTTGCTAGTTTTTATAAACTACTAATATTGACTGCCCATATCTCGTTTGTTGATGTTTGTGCTTAAAAATAATTCGAATCAGAGGCACTAAAATGCATAGTTTAAGACAATACGGTTACAACTTCAGCATAATCATGACGAATTTGAAAACATAAAATGCAAGTGTGTGGTGTGTTTTTCTTTTCTAATAGTTCCAGATTACCTGTTGCAGTGGCCAATACGCTTGGCAAACTTTAATTGCTTATGATGCTTGTATTCGCTTAGCTCTGTATGCATGGGCTAGGGGATCAGCTGAGGCTCCTCATTTTCTCAAGGATGAGTGCCTGGTGCTTAGAAGAGCCTTCGGGTATGCCTTTTATGCTTACATTCTTCATAATTTTAAATAGCTCCTATAGATATCTATCTCACTTCCTTTATGGAAAGTTTACAATTCTGAATGAATTTTCTCTCCCACCAATTTCCGAAATGCAGTCTACATAATTTTTTATTGCAACCAAAATGCGTACAACCAATACAAGCAAGAGCAACAGTGAATACTGAGCAGATGTTCCCTTTGAAGGTAAAGAAGGTCGTTGGAAAGATAAAAGTGGAAGGTAATATCAGTTACTCGATGTTCCTACAGATATATTCGAATTCTGGCTTTCATCTTGATCCTATCATTCGAAAGCATGCCTGAGTCACATTGCTTCATGCATGTTAAGGAATTGATCGGTGATGCAAAAGATGCTATGCTGAAAACCTGAATTCATAAATATCAAAACTTGTTCCTCTTTCATTTTAATTTAATTATGTTCTTCTCTAAAAATGACAGTTAAAAAGGTGCGAATCATTCCAAGGCAGAAACTCAAAAGTACAGCCTCACAGCGCAGTGCAATCTACCTGCAAGCGGGGAAAGATTATGTTAGGCATGTTTCATCTTTGGTGAAAACCAGGATGAATTCTCTTAAACTGGCTTCATTTTCTGTAACCTCGGAAGGTTAGTCTTTAACGGAACAAAAACTTACAAACTTTAAAAGGCTTTGGAAGTTTACTTTTGGTTTTACCCCAGTAAATCGATATATGAAAAGTTCAGATACTTCCACAATGCTTACTGTTGATGGAGAAGTAAAGGTGTAAAACTGTCATGGTTGCAGAGCAATTTTCATGTTTGTTCAAACTCAAGAGTGCTTCTGAAGATGCTCAGGGTGAACAAGGTTCTACTGTTTGCTTACATCCTGGAAGTGGGGATTACCATGTCTTGTAAGTTCTTTACTTCCCTTTGACTGATTTGGAATGGACGCAGTTGAAGTGTTTTACTTTTCAATTGAGAACATCATTAGGATAATGGGCAGAACAGTAAACAAAGATGTGGAGTGGATCCCGGACTAAATTTTAAAAACATGATAGTTACTAAACTTGTGGGTATATAATGATATTGCGAACTTGTCAATCAAACTACAAGTAGAGAAATCTTTTGGGATTGGGGTTGGAGACTGTGATGAGAACAATGTGATACCATTTTTTATAGAATCTAGATATAACTGGGATGGATAGCAAAATTCTCACAGGCACTACTAATTTAGTTTTCCAGAAAGTGAAGGAGATGCTCTTTTGGTAGAAGTTCAAGACACAAAGAAAATGATCCAGGGTCGAGCATCAATTCCAATCTCATCCTTAAATGACAATCCAGTAAGTTCTGTTGAAATCATGCCTCCACTGAGATGACGCTGGCTTTTCTACTCACTATTTGTTGTTTTCTATCCATAGGGTGACAGAATCCGGTGGTGGACATTGTACCATGATGATCAAGAATGTGTAGGGAAAATACAGCTTTCTGTTGGAGGCAATATAACATGTGAAGAGACTAACAATATAAAGGTTCAGATTCTTCAAAGTCAAATCAGCTGAGCAGATTCTCGTGTCTGAAAGGCTTGTGCATGCAGTTTCATTTTTAAACTTTAAACATTAAGTTAGAAAAGGTTCCATTACCATTAACATCTAGTTGCTGGGTTCCAATCCACATGCCAATACTTGAGAGGCACAGCTTTAACACATACTTCCAGTTACATGTGTCTCAAGAATTTTATGTTATAGATCAGTTTCGTTTCCCTTAATAATTGCATGTTTCATGGGTGATGAGGCTAGTCAGTGTGCTTATACTTATGCTTCATTGTTACCCAGTGCTTATCTTAACTATATGTATGCTTTTGTCCGTACCTCCATCCATGGCTCTCATCTTTTTCAATGCTTGTGCTACTGCTCAGAGTGGACCTGTCGTTGAAACACTAGCCTATGATCTACTACTGGAAGCTTCTATGCGTGCACAACATTTTCATTCGCGAAACTTGAGATTGCATGGACCTTGGAAGTGGCTGTTGACTGAATTTGCCAACTACTATGGAGTTTCTGATTCATACACAAAGTTGAGGTACTTACAGCCATAATCTGATGCTTTAATATTCCCTTTCCTAATTTTCCTAAATAATTTTCATTCATCTATCTGCAGATATCTTTCATGCGTCATGAATGTTGCCATGCCAACAAGGCACTGCTTAGACCTTATCAATGAGTTACTTGTACCCATCATAAAGGCCAGGACAGAGAAAATTTTGACGAGGCAGGAGGTAGACCCTCTCATTCTGATGCTTTTTTTTATTCTCTTCAGAATAATATCTTTCCTACATAATCAATTCTCTTATTACCTGTGATGTCAGAATAGCTAGAATATTGATGATTGTTTTATAAAATAAGCTGTAGGTGCTCTAAGAAGAACCAGTTAGGCAACTTCATAATTACAATTAAATTCCACGCAAGGTCTCCAACAATGTTTATAGTTAATTGTCCAATTGTGACTTTCACTTCTCAATAAAAGGAAAGGAAAACTACAACTCCAGTGTACATAATCAATGACAAGAGACGTAATAGTTAATCTCTCAAATGACATGATATTTAATTTCCTATCTGTAAATCGAGGATAACCAGTTTAATGTTTTAGCAAGAACCTATCTAAGTGAATGTAACCTTGGCGATTTTTTGTTTTGCCTAGTAAAGCATGTTAGTTTAAGGCACAAAAAAGCAAGCATGTTGATGCCCCAAATAATTAACATCAAGATAAGATAGTTTCTGGCTTTTATTGGGCATGGTGGCCATTCATATGTGTTGCGAAGTCTGGTTCTCCAGTCAAGATATTCCTAAAATAGTAGTATCTTCTGTTTTTGTGTTAGTTGTTTTCCCTGGTGTAGATTGGCATGATTTTTCTTCAATGCTAAAATCACAATGTGGTACTTTTTAACCTCAGAATGAAGCAATTTTTTTTTCTGTAACACAAATCCTAATAGACACTATAATCTGTTGCAGAAAAGTTTATTGATAGATAGTGAGACCCAAATTGAAAGTCTCTTGGCATGTGTGTTCGAAAACTACAAATCCCTGGATGAGAACTCCCCCTCTGGGTTAGCAGACCCTTTTGGTCCAATTCAAGAGTCTGCAGCACCAGCTCTAGCTTCTGCTGTGAAAGTCTACAGCCTTCTTCATGATATACTCTCCCAAGATGCACAAAATATGCTCAGAAACTATTTACAGGTAAGTTGAGAAACAATTATTCTTGGGAAGGACTACTTTGGAAGTATTGTTTCAGAGTTGTCTACCATCATGAGTCAGTGTTTGTAATCTTCATTAGTGTTTAGACACTTGCAACTCATTCCTTGCATGCACTAACATATACACCAACCCAATCACATGAACACATTCAGATCAATGTTAGTCAAAAAAGAGCCTTCAGGAACCAAACTAGTCTTTAGACATTACCCTCATCCAGATTCATAGCTACGCTTGCTGCATTTGTATTTTTATCTGGTACATCAAGCATATAACAAAAGGTCTGAATCAAATGGCCAATTATGGCAGACAGCGGCAAAGAAAAGGTGTCGAAAGCACATGATGGAAACTGATGAGTTTGTGTCCAGCAATTCTGAAGGTTTCTTAATGGACTCCATCACCATTTCCACGGCCTACTTAAAAATGAAGAATCTTTGTCTAAACATTGGCAAGGAAATTCAGGCAGACATCAAGATCCACAACCAACACATACTGCCAAGGTATATATAAAGGGTACCGGACCTACCGGTCTATGAGAAATTTGCAATTATAATGCATGCAGGTTGTTATGATTTGTCACCTGCTACTAAAATTTACAGCTATAATTTCTTCAAAGTGTTCTGTTCTTTGTTTTAGTCAATTGTATGCTTGGTTAGTTCTCGGTAGATGTTAATGCACTGATGCTAGCATGTCCTGCTTTGATAACATAATTCCACTATTCATGTTTGTCCTTCTTGCAGCTCTATAGATTTGTCAAACATTGCAGCAGCTGTTTATAGCACTGAGCTTTGTAATAGGCTTAGATCATTCTTATCTACCTGGACTCCTTCCAGCCCAAAGCCACATGTAACTGAACTTCTAATAGCAATTGCTGATTTTGAGCGGGATCTTGATTTATGGAACATCAGGTTTGTGTTGGAAAAGTTAACAAAAATTCATCTGATTTTATCTAGAAAAAGGGTTATAGGTGCACAGTCATAAGGAAGTGAGTCAGTGATTTTCAACGTACAGAAAATATGTGAAAAAGCAACTAATACTCACATGCCATCTTCCAATCTTTTCAGTCCAATGCAGGGTTGTGTGGATTCGAGGGGCCTATTCCACGGTTACATAATGGTGTGGGTACAGGATATGCAGCTTAACTTGCTTGAGTGGTGCAAAGCAGAAAAGGTAATATATATATATATATATGGACTTGATATGCAAGCTTTGAAATCTTTAGGCTGCTGTCCATCAAATCTTCATGGAGAAGATCTTATTAGACTAAAATCCCAAGTAGAGATCATCTTTTGGTGAAGCCACAAGCGTTAATGGCTATTGATTTACAACAAACATTGATTTACTACTAGTAGTTTCATTTACAACCAAACTTGAATGTAATTAAACGGTAACCCACTATTGCAGGTAGCATGGGCTGGAGTAACAACAAACCATTCCACGTCTCCATTTGCTGAAGAAATGTACGAGAAAATTAGGGATTCTCTTATTGAGTACGAGGTGGTGATCAACCGCTGGCCTCAATATTCATTGATTCTGGAAAATGTAAGGAACCAGAAGTGCTCCCTCTGGCACATGTACTCATACACTCTACATGAATGTAAAAAGCTAGTATTCTAAATCACTGTGTTATGACATTGTGGAAGGCTGTTGCTGATGTCGAAAGGGCAGTAATCAAAGCACTGGAGAAACAATACAATGACATACTCACTCCTTTGAAAGACAGCATCCCCAAGAGGCTTAATATGCAAGTTCAGAAACTCACAAGAAGACAATCAGTGGCAATATATTCCGTACCTCATCAAGTGAGTTTTGTATCGTATACCATCATCATACGATTTTTCAAATGCCTGCATATATTTCTGATCATGCTCTATATTTTTCTTTTATTCTGCAGCTGGGAATTTTCCTCAACACCATAAAGAGAATTCTTGACGTCTTACACTGTAGAGTTGAAGATATCTTAAAGTCTTGGGCCTCCTATCTTCTGCCTGTTGTGGGGGGCGACAAGAAATCACCTTTCGGAGAACATATGAATGGAATCACAGTCCTGTTGCGAACAAAATACAAAAACTACTTGCAGGCAATTGTGGAGAAACTTGTTAGCAATGTAAGCAGACATATGTGTAAATTGACATTTTATAAAGGAAAAGATGTGTCTGATCTGATGGTATCATCTTACTGTTTCAGATGCAAGCAAATCGAAACACACGCTTGAAGAGAATATTGGAGGAAATAAGGGAAGAAGATGGAGAAGGTGATGTACGTGAAAGAATGCGGTTGCTGAGTTCACAGCTTGTTGAGTCTATATCTAACCTTCACGAGGTCTTCACCACTCCAATATTTGTTGCAACCTGTCGTGGATTCTGGGATAAGATGGGACAGGTAGAAAACATTACTACTGAAGAAGAAGTTCCCACTTATGTTATGAATTTCTAATTTCATACATTCTTTTATTTATAGATTGTTTTGAAGTTCCTGGAAGACAGGAAGGAGAACAGAGTGTGGTATAATGGCTCTTGTTATGCTCTTGGGGTAAGTCGAGTATATTATATATATATATACACATATATATATATATATTGTTGCAAAAAAAATCCCAGCAACTCAAAACTGCTTACTGCTTCGTTTATTGTTTTCAGATACTGGACGACACATTTGCTTCCCAGATGCAGCGACTTCTTGGAAATTCAATGCAAGAGAAAGATTTAGAGCCTCCTCGTTCAGTAATTGAAGCTCGATCTATTCTCTGCAGAGATGCAGCTAACCCAACAGACACTATTACTTACTTCTACGTCTAGAGAGAGTGAGGGTGTATAGTTTCTGTATATGTTGCAGTTGAATTATGTAAATTATTAAATTTTATAATAAAAGGAAAAAGGCTTATGCAATTGCAGATACTTCTCAATGTGAAAATCTGTTGTTAAATCAGCAACAAACATCACCTACATTCCAGTTTGCTTTGTTTTGATGGGCTAATTGTTCTAGTATTTCAACTGAAATCTTTCCAAATTTGAGAGGTGCAACCGGACAAGAAATGGGATAGACCTTAAGGGATCAATAAGATTGACTTGATACCATTGTAAAGGAAAAAGTCAGAAAGTAACTATAGCAATATAACCACTAATGACATTGCAGAAGGTGTCAAGACACAACACAACAAAACACCACAGCTATAACCAACCAATCATTGCTACTAGCCGAGACATACTGGTGAAGCCAACTTCTACCCCTATGAATTTCCTTTCCCTTGTTGGATCTGCTGAAGAAGAGCTGCTGCAAGCTGCAATGTTGCTTGCAAGCGTTTTTGTGGGTCTACATCTGCTTCTTCTTGTGTACCGATCGCTTGCATCTGTTGACTACCTTGACCACTTTGATGCTCTCTTTGTACTGGGGATGGCACCACTGGCAGCACATTTGAAGTTTGTTGCTGCTGCTGTATTTGTTGCATTTCACCAAACTGGGATGGTAGAATGCCAGAGCCTGATTGATTATGCTGTGCAACTATATATTGGTTTTCACACTGATACACCGTATTTTTGTGCCTAAAATCCTCCCCTGCTGATGCATTTGGATTGTTCCCTGATTGCCTCTGCTGCCCAAGAAGAGAAGATGCTAATTGTGCAAGTTGTTGTGGTTCGAGGCTGGTGATAGGCATGGACGAAGAAACAGACAATTTAGTTTCTTGACAAGAGAATTGGTTGTTCCGAGGCTCCGTGTTACTTAACATTCTACCCACATGATCACTAGAATTGTTCTCTTGCAATACCCTTGGCATTGTAGCTGAGTGACGCTTATGAGTGAGTGGATCATCAACAATGGACTGTTGGGATGGTACGTTTTTGTCACCTAAAAGGGGGTCGTGAGCATGATGTGGAGACCATTTGGGACGCAACTTGTGCTGATGAAGTGGATACTCATGCCTCTGTTCATATGAATCATATGGATCTCCAACAAAATGAGATGGAGCAGATGAAGCCGTTAGAGCTTCATTAACCAGATAAGGTGGATCACCTCCTGATTTCCCCAAGTCATGGGAAGGTCTGACTGAAGGAAGATTTCCTGAAGATGAAGATACCTTTGAATATTGCAAATCCCCACGGAAGGACACTATGTTTGCAATCCTTTTCTCATTTATATGGTGGGGCCGAACATTTGAACCAGGATGCTCTGATCTCAAAATAACACCTGAGATGCTCAGTTTCCCAGGTACTTTCAAAACTTTTTCTGAGAAATCAGATGGTGGTACTAGAAACAACGTGGTTATATCATCAAGTTTAGCAACTGCAGCACGCTGCTTCTCCTCCAGATAATGCATAAATTCATTATAGTAGCCAATATCAGCATCACTAGCTGGGACAAAGAATACAACCCAAGCTGAAGCAGCTTGATAGTAATGCTTTGCAAGCATGTCTAACCCAGTCCTTGCTGTGCAATCCAGAAATTCTGGCCTGCAGCAAAGTATCAAGTGTTAAACGGTGACTGCCACAAAAGAACAACAATGAAGGGGTGAAACAAAAAGTCATGAAACGGAATTGTAAGTAAATGTAGAAGTGCGTTTTATGTAACCATAAAAAACTGTTTGGTACATGCTTCCAGAACATGTACAAGAAATTTAACCTCATTTTTTCCCCTTTGGTGCTTAAATTTAAAGAGAACAATGAGAAGACTGAAGAGAATAGTAATGTTTCTGTTATTCCTTCACAATATGTGGTAATATATATACAAAGAATTCTGTACATCAGCTACGCTACCAATACATGACAGAGTTTGTTACAAGATAACCGAATGTTGTTACAAAACCAACAGAAATGGTACATAGAAAACGACATGTAGAAATTTTATCCCTTAACATGCCCCCGCAAGAGCATGGTTCCATCAAGAACATGCATCTTGGTTCGTAAATCAGCATGACGACGTGAGGACAAGGGTTTGGTAAGGGCATTTGCAAGCTTATCACGCGTGGAGATGTGGTTAACATGTAGCGTGCCAGCTTGTACAAGTTGACCAACATAATGATAATCGAGAGCAATGTGTTTCATGCGTGTATGAAAGACCGGATTGTTGCATAGGTATGTAGCACCAAGATTGTCACAATAGAGAACAGGAGAACCTTTGAAAGGGAGATGAAGTTCGGATAACAGGTGTTGGAGCCACTGAAGTTCAGCCACTGCTGTTGCCAAAGATCGGTATTCAGCTTCGGTGGATGAGCGAGCAACAGTGCGTTGACGTTTGGATTGCCACGAAACCGGATTACCACCAAAGTAAATTAGATATGCAGAAGTAGATGTTTTGTCATCTCTGTTACCAGCCCAATCAGCATCGCTGTAGGCTAGGAGAGGGGACGGCATATCACTAAAGAGTTGAAGAGTATTGGCCTCCTGTTTACGAAGTTGTAGCCCAAAATGAATGGTCCCTTTGAGATAGCGATAAACACGTTTAACTTGCTGAAGATGAGTAACAGTCGGAGCATGCATGAATTGAGCAAGCTTGTTGACCGCAAAGACAACATCTGGCCTGGTATGAGCTAAGTACTGAAGACATCCAACCATTTGCTTGTAATGAGAAATATCAGTCGAGGCTGTACCATCATCAAGGAATAAAGGAGTGGAGAGACATAGTGGCATAGAGACTGGTTTGGCATCAGACAAGCCAAACCGATCCAAAATATCCCGAATGTACTTGTGTTGAGATAGGAAGAGACCAGTAGTAGTGGGAACAATTTCAATTCCCAGGAAATAAGACGGAAAACCCAACTACTTGACGGAGAAATTTTTGGACAGGGCAGTAGTGAATTTGGACAAAAACTCAGAGGAGTTACCTGTTAATAGTAAGTCATAGACATAAACAAGGAAGTATGCAACAACTCCATTGGAATTGTAAATGAAAAGAGAAGTATCACTGACACTATTCTGAAAACCATAGGAGAGGATGAATTGTTTCAACGACTCATACCACGCCTGAGGTGCCTGGTGAAGGCCATAGATGGCCTTGCGCAGTTTACAAACATAGGTGGGATGATCTGGATGTATAAAGCCCGAGGGTTGTTTCATATAGATGTCTTCGGTGAGGGCACCTTGTAAGAAGGCATTGTTAACATCCATTTGAAGGATGGACCAGTTATGAGTAATGGCTATGGTGAAAATAATCTTAAGGGTCTGAGGTTTAAGAATTGGCGCAAAGGTCTCAAGGAAGTCCAAACCTGGGGTTTGCGTAAAGCCCTTGGCAACCAGGCGAGATTTATACCTGGCAACAGAACCATCGGCGTGGCGTTTGATCCGAAACAGCCACTTGTTGCCAACCACATTACATGCGTGAGGGGCTGGAAAAAGATCCCAAGTGTGGTTGTTGATTAGAGCATCAAATTCAGCATTCATCGAAGCACGCCATAAGGGGTCCTGCATGGCCAGTGAGAGGTTCAAGTGCAGCGGGCAAGGGATATTTACTGACCTGATACAACTTTTTGGGTTTGTAGATATGATTCTTGGAGCGGGTCAGCATCGGGTGAGTGTTGATGAAGGACGATGGCGCAGGTAAGGAGTCGGTAGCCACTGGCGGGGCTGAGGCAACGTCCACTGGAAGAGGATGAGATATATTACCTGTGCTGTCCATAGGGTTAGAAGGTATAACAGCATGGTTAGTGGGAGAGGCGGGCATGGAGTCAGGATGTGGAGGAAGAACGGTGGACTGAACCTGATTAGATGGATTGGACTAGGAGGGTGGAGATGCGTGTGGGCAGGAAATAGGTGGCAACACAGAGATACTCTGATCAAAGAGGGATACGACGTCAGAGGACATAGTTGGAGGCGGGTTAGGTGTCAAGGATGTGGTGGAGCGCAGAGAACCATAAGGGAAAATGTTCTCATGGAAGGTGACATGCCTAGAGGTGTAGGTTTTATTAGTGAGAGGGTCATGACACAGGTACGCATAATGAGATGGAGAATAGCCAAGGAAGATACAAGGGGTAGACCTGTTTTGGAGTTTGTGGACTGTGTAAGGCCGAAGCCATGGAAAGCAGAGGCATCCAAAGGAATGTAGGTGAAGATAGTTAGGAGGAGATTTATTAAGCACCTCATAAGGAGATACCATGCGAAGAACAGGTGTGGGCAGCCGATTTATAAGATACACAGCTATTTGAAAGGCATATGACCAGAAGGTGGGCGGTAAAGTGGATTTGTGAAGGAGAGCACGACCCGTCTCAACTATATGACGATGACGTCTTTCGGCTGTGCCATTTAATTCAGGTGTATGCGGAGGAGTGGTGAAATGAGTGATGCCATGGTGGGCCAAGAAGGTTTTGAGAGCAACAAATTCTCCACCATTTTCACTAAACAGAGAGATAATTTTGGAGTTAAAGTACGCCTTAACAAGAGATTTAAAACGCACAAAGATGGAAAGGACATCAGATTTCTTGCGAATGGGATACAAACAAGTATATTTAGAGAAATGATCAACAAACACTACATAATATCGAAACCCATCGACAGAAGTAATGGGTGCTGGACCCCAGACATCACTGAACAACAGTTGAAGGGGACGACTACTGGTAAGATGAGTATTAGAAAAAGACAACTTATGGCTTTTAGAACATGCACAGGACACACAAGGACTTTGAGAGGTATTGCTACTAGGAAGTTGAAAGCGTGTAAGCAGATGTTGAAGGATGGGGTGAGCTGGATGTCCTAAAATGTGATGCCAATCGCGAGAGCAGACAGGAGCAGCGACATGAGCCTATGGGAGCTTCTTGGGACAGGGTAGATAATATAAGTCATCAGCACAGGGACCGTGCATCAGCACCGCCTTGGTCCGAACATCCTTGACCTGAAAGTGAGTAGGGAAAAATTCAACCGAGGCATTGTTAGTGTTGCAGAGCTTAGAGACAGACAGTAGATTATGAGTAAGGGTGGGAACATGTAGAACATCAGGTAAATGACAACGAGGCGGTCGGAGTAGAGAGAGTAGTGATACCAGTATGAGTAATCGATAACTCATTACCATTGCCGACTACAAATTGATCGGAACCATCGTAGGGTGAGGCAAGAGACAGATTAGCAAGGTCATTAGTAAGATGATAGGAGGCTCGAGAATCAACGACCCATTTATCAGAGGGAGGACCCATGGTCTTGTGAGTATGGGTGAGCCGCAGGCTGGCGAGAGCGAGGGCGACCATGAAGTTTAAAACATCTTCGGGCTGTGTGACCTGGCTTGTCACAATATTGATAGACAATTGAAGAATGGGAGTCACGGGTAGCAGGAAATTGTATCGATGGGTCAGAAACATCAAGACCAGATGGGATACCAGAAGGGCGTGGTCGACGCCTCTGGTGCGATGGAGAAACCTGGGAGTGGCCGCGAGGGCGTTGCGAGGGCCAATGGGCGCGATATCCAAGCAGCGCAGTGGTAGGGTGAGAATTGGACTTCACTGTCCAGGTGAGATAGGCTTCATGGTCAAGAAGCTTTTCGTGAAGTTCCTCAAAGGAAATGGAAGTGTCTCTTGCCCGAATAGCAGCAGCAATCTCCTTGAAGTCGGAGCCAAGACCATTGAGGACATGAATAAGCATGTCTGTATCATCAAGAGGGCTGCCAATAATGGCTAACTCATCAGCTATAGATTTAATTTGACGCAAGAAGACAGCCACCGATTGATCGCCTTTCTCCAAGCACGTGAGTTTTTCCTTCAAAGCAAAAATGCGTGAGCGAGAACTACTCGCATAGGTCTTACCGAGAACATCCCATGCCTATTTAGAGGTGGTAATGGAGCCGAGCAACGTGACGATATGCTCAGCAACAGAGGAAAGCAGAGCTGCAATAATAAGCTGATCTTGCCGAAGCTAGTAGGTATAGCCAGGATCAGTCGCTGGCGGACACGGGCAAGAGCCATCCGTGTAACCCTGAAGTCCGTAGCCTATAAAAAGGGCGGTCATTTGCAGCCGCCAGGTCGGATAATTGGCTCCATTAAGTTTAATGGAGGTTGTGTTCAAAACGATGAGAGAAGAGTTGTTAAAAGAAATGAGATGAGCAGGGATATGTGGTAATATATATACAAAGAATTCTGTACATCAGCTACGCTACCAATACATGACAGAGTTTGTTACAAGATAACCGAATGTTGTTACAAAACCAACAGAAATGGTACATAGAAAAAGACATGTATAAATTTTATCCCTTAACAAAATTTAACTGATTTGCACTATTAAAAAGCTGTATCATGTTAATATGTTCAAAGTTGATAAATATCGAGTAAAACCTAGAAATAATTAATCAAATAGGATATTCACAAAATGAATTAAGCACCAAGAGGCACAATGATCAGCCAATGAACAGCAATATAACTGATAAAACATCTATTTTGATAATTTTATCCATTGGTTGGGCTTCAAAGAGTCAGAGTTAAGCTAAATATGGTTAATAACAACAAGCAATATTTGATTTGTGCAGAGGGATAGCAGAAGAAAACCAGCATGATCTAAACTGCCGATGAAACCATAGTTTTTATGACCTTAACATACTACATTTGTTACCGTGCTGCTCAGGCAAATGAATCCTCCTATTTCATAGAGTGCAAATTGATAAGAACAATGCTTTAGGGGAATAAGAACATGGGCGGAAATTTTTGAAAAAAACAAAGAGGAAAAAAGACAAAAAATATAGTAATTAAAAAAAAAGGAATATGGGAGGAATGGGGCAGTTTGCCACTAAATAAAATCATTAATCAAAAGCATATAACCAGCTGATACCAAAACCAACTGATGCATCATTACAAAAAAAAATGCAAGCCAATTTTAGCACTTACAGCATGACATCCAGGACTTTTCCCACAGGAAAGGCACGGGCATGGCAGACAGGAGTTCCTCCCTTTGCAATGGTTCCTTCCCATTTCCACAAGTTCAAAGAGGGCTGTTCTGGCTCAGGAGTGAACCTTTTCCTGCCAATAGGATTTGATGGCAATGAAACATCACTTACTTGAAAGTTGTCAAGGGAAGCTTTCCAGCGGTCAGTCCTTTCTCTGTGAGGGAGAGATAAATTAATTGGACGTTCGGATACTGGATTATAACCAAAAGATCTGGTCTCATAGTTCTTATCAAAGGCCTCAGGTTGTGGAAAGTCAGAGAATGCCCTAGGAAAAACTTGCTTCTCAGGCTCTATGTCGGACAGAGCATACTCAGGTAGCTCTTTATCAGGAGGAAAGGAGCCAGTCTTCAGTCTTTTGGTCTCGTGAAAGGGATGGGAATCTTCTGGTAAGTCCCATGGTTCCTCCAAAAAATGATCCTTCTTTGGAAATTTCTGGGACGATTCATGGAAATGAGCACTACTACTCCTTGGAGGGCTACCACGGCTTTCGTACACATCTGGTGGTGGTCCTAGTTCTTCTTCAAACCTCCAGTCATCAAATGTATCACCCCCAGCAGGGTAGATGGCATCCTTCCTGTTAAAACCATACATATCAGATTCTCCAGCTTCTAAGTTCATCAAATGATACCTGAGGCCTGGATCTGCATTTGAGTCTCCAAAACTCCTATCCTGTTGAAAGGTCTCGGAACCTCCAGGTCGACCATTTGGTTTAAGATATGGAGAGCATGTCGTCCTTCCACTACTGGATGATCCAGCTTCATTCTTTGCAAAACAAATATGCACGCGAGGATTACCAAACAATTTACCCTGAAGAGTTTCTTTTGCTCGGCAAGCAACCAATACACTTCTAAATCGAACAAAAGCATAACTACGACCTGGAAATACAGTAATCTTCTCAATCTCACCAAATGGTGAAAAAGCTTTTCGTAATATCATTTCATCAACTTTCAGTAAAGCAGGAAAGCCTATCCATAAGACTTCACTAGGTTCTGTACTTCTTTCACTGATCTTGGATTTGTCTGGGTAAAAGGAATCAGGACTTGCATCATGCATTCTAAAGTCTCTCTGAGAGAAGGGAGATCCTCTCAATGTAGATCTTTGCTCATCTCCCCGTTGCACATAATCTTCACCACGTGACGGTGTTGACTTATCCTGAGAGAAGACTGTCATCAAGATGACTGACAACCAAACATTGCTTTGAAAAGCCAAATGTATTCTGGTTTTCTGTTTGAAAACAACTTAGAATTTAAAGACAACAATGCTTCAATGCACATGAAGTGGTCATTGAGCTAGGCATCATTCCATGCATAACTGGGGAGTTTGCACCTTGAATAATGGGCATAAAGCACTTAAGATTTGGAACTGTAAATAAAACTGTTACTATTTCCACAAACTCTAAAGTTGAACTTTCTCATATGCAAGGAATCTTCTCAATCTGCATCATGTAAATTACATAATTGGTAGCTCATGTTCCAATATCTTAAAGTGCTCCAATCCCAACTGCATAACAATCCAGTCTAATGAATTATCCTATATATATGCTTTAAAACCACATAGGTATTATTCTTTCAAAACAGGATGAAGCTTCATAACCAAAAAAAAAAAAAAAACCAGAGTTTGACTTCTTACAAACAAAACATTATCGATGTATTTTATATTTTGCATAAATTAACAAGAAATATTCAATTAGGATGTGAATCCCATTTTTCATATAAATTTGGATTGAGTTCTCACCATATTTGCACCCTCTTCTCTCCAAAATTTGATAACCGGAGAATCAAATTCCATACATTTTTAAGTTTTAAAAACTATATCACAAATCAATTAATCAATCAAGTTATCTGACATCTAAAAAATGTTCATGAAAGGGTATAAGTTCACAAAGAGTATACAACTGCTTTCTTCTCCTTTTCTCTTCTTTTATAGCAGTTTGCCAGAAATTAATTATTTTTCATTTAACCAACTAGCTAAATTTCCAAGCTGCAAAAAGAAAATCCTGTTGGTTTTAGCAAGTACTAGTTCAATCTTTCTGTCGTAATCTGAAAGAAAATAGTGAAAGTTATAAATGAAATTAACCATGGATAGAACATTGATTTAAGCCCTCATAAATAACCGAAATTCGCTCCCACCATGATTATCATCCAGCTGGGAAATTACAAGAATCATGAAACTGGGACCTCTACAAGATTCTGAACAAGTGAAATAATCAGCTTTAGCAGAGACCATTTGTCATATATGTTGAAGTTGCCATTCGATTTTGTAAGCATGATTAATATTTACTTCTTTTTTGTGCATTTGAATGTTGCAAATAACTATTAAGAAATAACCGAAGAGGATATAACAGCTGCATAATATCTGGGTCTGAGGCTTTTCATCTGAATGAGTTACTTCACTGTGTATATCAAGGTTGCTAAACCAATTTGCACTGTCTTCTTGCAATTATCAAGTCTTAAGTTTTTCTCTGTTCAAACTTTTTTCATGCCATCTTATCTTACAGATTTAGATGAGTGATGAGAAACATAATGATATTGTCAATCAAGCTTCTGTAAGGTACATTACAAAGGAAAGTGAGTGATCTGGACAGAAACATTGTATCTTCATGACTCATTTCTGGAAAATATTTACAATTCATGAGATTCCTTATCACTCCACAATCCTACTTCAATAAATGTTTACTTTCAAGGTCTTCCTCTAGGTCATTTAGGTTGAGTTGAATTAGGGGTTGATGTTGGTCAAAACATTATGCTCATGATACCAGTCCCTGCAAGGTGAGATCTTTTTTCTTTTGTATTTGTTGTTTGCTTGGCCTTAAGACTTGCTGATGATAAATTGCCATATTATTCTGCTCATCATAGGATAGTTTTTCTGGAAAAATATGGCATATCATTTGCGAATCATGGTGATATTCTTGATCAAAAGTATACTTCCAGTGAGAAATAATAAAGAAAAAGCTAGACTTAGATAATGCAGTCACCATCTTTAACAATGGAAAAATCCAGTAGAAGTTACATTGAACTCAATTCTTCCAATGGTTTCGGATGCTGCAGACTCAGATGGTACATAAGCACTCATAAATTTAGTATGTATATTTATTACCACTTGGTTAACACTTGAACTTAGTGAATAATGAACAACCCTTTGCCATTATCAGGGTAAACAAATTTTAACATGCAGGTTACAAGAAAGATCGATAATTTAAGGAAGCCTCACATCTACCACTTGTAAACTTGTTATTCAGTGAATATTGTAAACAAATTTTAACATGCAGACTAGAAGATGGATAATATGGGCAGGAAAAGGAACCCCTGTACTTGAGCCACATGGTTCTCCTATTCTCTTAATCTGTAAAGTGGGCTGCAATCTTTTGAAATTTGAGTGGCTGAAAGGCACTTTAGATAACATGATTACATAGTGTTAGTCATTAAACCTAATGCACTCAAATTCTCAAGTACTTGGATAAGTTAGAAGGCCTCATTTTATATGGTTTTTATTGCTTTCTTGGATACCTCATTGTTTTAGATTCTAAAACCACATAATACGTTTAGGTCCAGGATAAGAACCTCGCATGAAGGAACTTCAAAGTTTTAGATGCAATTCAAAACTCAAAAAGGAAATTTGGAACCTGCAGATGAAATAGTCTTTTCCATTACAAGAATGACAGAGAGCTATGAACACGACGTATTATGGTTTTGAACGACCAAAATAGTATTGATACGAAACTTAAACTAGCTGGAAACACAGTAAAGATAAATCATTATGCAGCTCGTAGTGCGAGAACCTTGTTTATGGTATGTTGATTTGTGGGCGCATAAAGCATTAGGGATTTGGCCTGATGGCAAGATCTAAGAGTACATCCCAGTCTACTAGTCAGGTTCAAGTCCAAGTAGGTGAATTATAAACGTATGGACTATATTTGTCTGGGTATAATGCTTTTAGAGATCCAAAATATAGTCCTGCAACCAAATTGCTAATAAAATTGATGCTGAGCTCTTCTTTCTAGTCATGGAGCATGTACTACTATGTATTCAACATCCGTCTGTGAATCATTTTTTAATTATTTCTTTCTAATTAATTTTATCAAACGTGTAGTAGGGCTGTTTTTCCTTCTTGAAGTAATTAAGCCAATGAATTTCTTTATTTTTTAATGTCTTTCGTGGATTAGCATGATAGAACAGCTCAACTTCTTCCTTTGCCGTTGTATAAAGAAGCTGCAATTATTGCTCCAAAGCAATCAACTGAATTGAATTCAAGAAAGAATATACATGTACACACAAATCCCATATAAATAACAGACAAAAGGGAGGCATCACTAACCGCCTTTGCAAACTCAATCCTAAGCGGGTTGCCGGCGAGAGGAAAACCTTGGAGAGCCTTCATGGCGTCAATAGCATCCTCATGGTTCATAAAGTTTATAAAAGCATAGCTCCGTCCGGCTTGAAAAGCAACGCTATCAAGCTCTCCGAAACGGATAAACTGATCGGTGAGATCGTTCTCCGATATGCTATGAAACAAATTGCCAATCCACAGATGTCTCGACGGCGGATTATTTCCTCGCTTCGAGGTAACTCCGCCTTCTTCGAAGCGAGACGACGGAAGATCTCTTCGAGATCGCTCTCTGCCTCCTCCTCCTCCTCCTAATCCAGCTCCTGCTCTCATAGACTGCAAATGCAAAGGCTTTTTATATACTGAAATCGTTAATTAAGCTTGAAACGAGTGGAGATCGAAAAAGGACTAACCATGGTGGAATACGTTGAGAAATAAGACAGCCCGCGACGGAGGATTAGAAGATTGGGAGTACGTGAGAAACCGATAGATATATCTAAAGTTTTATCGTTCTGGTTTTCGTTTATAGGGTTAATTAGGTTTTTGGTAATTATTTAATTTTATGTTGATAGTATAAGAAAAACCTAATTCAAATGTCTCGTATAAAATTAGATATTAATGATAATTATCAAACACTTACTCGTCACCGAAACTGTATAATTCTTCATTATTCTGTACGTATCTGTACATGCCACCTATAGATACGTACGTATACTTAAATCTAGTAGTCCTCACCTCATTCCGATGTCAATAGGTGGTCCGGGCCTGACCGGAAGGTCGGAGCTGGCCGATGTATGGCTCACCCCTCCTATAGGTTGACCGACTCGTGGTTCGACTCAATCCATCTTTATTTTTAAAAAAATTACAAAATAATGTTATTTTTGTTGTTCTAGTCGAGCTACATATTAGCCTGACCTGAGCCTATGGCTCGATCGAACCGAACTATTTTGATTCGTGACTCGCCTGTGGCTCAGTTAACCCAAGTTAAAATCAGGCTACCCCAAAATTGATATGCCTATAGGTGTGATCTTAACTACTGTAGTCATACAAATGCCTAGCTTTTAATAGTATCCATAGAACATGTTAAGAGAATCATGCAATTGTTACAGAGGATTAGGTAAGAAATGTTAGCTTTCTAGCGTATTTTAATTAAAATTAAAATTAATTTTAATTAAATATCTATTATTTTTAAATAAGATTCATATAATACTTATTTATTAAAAGGTTAATTGTAAAAAATAGTGCAATTTTACTCAATTTTATAATATTAACCTAAACTTTAAAATGTGACATTAAAATGTTTAAAATTTTAATTTTTGTAAAAATAACCCAATAATAATATACTTACGTGACATACCATATCAAAATTTTCTTTTTATCATCGGATGTCACGTAAGATCGTAGTAATGATAACTTCATCTTAAAATAGGAAGAATGTTGGGACATGATCCTTTGTTCCAACCCTACTCCACTTTATCTCAACCATAATAGAACAGGATTGGGACATAGTAAAAAGGATAAAGGATCTCAGACAAGAATGTCATCTTTTGAGAAGTGTTAAAAGTTACTCTCTAATTTCTCTTAAAATGCGAGAGACTCCTAAGAGTTTTGACAGTAAGGGGAAGTCCTCCACACTTCCTTACAATCTCTTTACCAATTTTTGTTCAGTTGTGGATAAGTATTAGAATCTTCGCTAAGAAATGCATGTTTTGCAGAATTTTAGTGGAGAGGAGATATAAAATCACAAAAAAAACCATAGGAGAAGAAAAATTGTAGAGTTTTAGGGTTAATTGGTTTTTAATATTTTATTTTTATTAAACAATATGCTATTTGGCACATTATGTCTACATGGAGACCACGTGGCAAAGAAAAAAAATCTATCATAAGTTGCCATATCAACCATATTAACGAAGAATTTAATGTCGGGCAAAAAATTAAAAGTTTCAACATTTTAGTGCTACGTTTTAAAGTTCAGACTAATATTATAAAATTAAAAAATTAAAAAATTACAAGTTAATCCTTTATTAAATATCTCATATTTATGAATAAATTTTTCAAACTTTATAATTGATTATAACCTAGTTAGAATACCTTTTATTTCTTCAACCTTTTTGTGTGTGCGACTCATTAGATTATCAAATATGTTGGCAATAGATATAAATTATAATCCTAAATTATATTTAGGATTAGATTAATTATCTTTGATTTTAATTAAGCAATTTATATTTATGAATCAAAATTAATATCTGAAACACATTATGACTACCTAATTATTTAGGAATATCAAGGTGATTTTGACTAAACTTTCTATGCATAATTTTTTCATCTAATTCATCCTTTCATAGTACAATGTTCTTGTTAGATATAGAGCATGGAAAATAATGTCTATACTCTTTGAGTCTAATCATGTCCATTCTTGATCATTTGTAATTGTTTCTATTAATAATATTTGTAAACTATTTACAAAGCAACATTCCACCTTGATCAAGGATTTTTGAATTAATTCTAATAGATAACAACAAAACATTCTCCCTAATTACTTTAGGTGATGACTTATATATTGTTCACTCAACTACTTTTATATAGTTTATGCTATATCTAATGACCACCGATTAAGCCACCCTCGACTAGAATAGGTCATAAGTAATATTAAAACATAACAATCCCTATATAAAATAATTTTGGAGATAATTCAAAGGATCACTTATACAATCATCATAATGAGAATTTTCATAGATATACAAGTAATATTCTAAATGAAATTCTCATATAACGTCAGTTTAGTAATCTTGTTCTATAATAAGCACCAACACATTTGTTTAAGTATCTCTATACTTTAGTTTATGAGATCAACTATTTGTTTCAGAAGAAAGAAATATAATATCGTTAGTCTTTTAAGCTTTATTAATGTCCTAATAATGAATAGGAATAATTTAGGGATACTACATAAATATAATATGAATCTTATAATTATTATCATATCACAAATTCATTTGCAATGTATATTTACCTATAGAATTTATCATATACATCTAATATATATAAAATAAAGAATGTCTTTAAGTAATTATGTCACTAAACCACAACCAATTGATTGTTTATAGGTATAAACCAACAATCTCCTATTTACACTAAACCAATCATGTAAGTATCTTACAACAATCTCTATTATTATCCTTTCTATCCTATTAGTCATATTATCTCTACTATTTACAACCGTTTCTTCTCTAATATTCAAAATATTCACTTTTACTATTATTATCATTATCATTATTGTAATTATCATTATTATTTTCCTTTTACTTTTATTCTTTTAATGAGTTTATTACTACCTTTAATTTTTCATTCTTGTCTTTATTATTTTATTATTATTAATCAAGTTCTTGGTTTATTCAAGTTTTCTTCATTATTTTATTCTTTTTAGTCGTTTAGTAATATTATTATTATTGTTATTGATATTGTGATTATTTTACTATTTTTATCCTTGTATAGAGTCTCCTACTAGTTTTAGTTTTTCTTTATTATTCTTCTTCCTAGTATTATATTGTTGTTGTTATTTTTGTTGTTGTTGTTGTTGTTGTTGTTGTTGTTGTTGTTGTTGTTGTTGTTATTATTATTATTATTATTATTATTATTATTATTATTATTATTATTATTATTATTATTATTATTTGTGTTTCGTATTATTAGATTATCGTCGTTCTGGCCTCCTTACGGTATTCTCCATTATTTGTATTTTAGTTTTTATTGAATTGTTTCTATAACCTGCATCATTCTTATATTGTCTCATTTGCATGTGGGTCCACCGTAAATGCCTCTCTATGTAGGGGTAAGGTCACGTCTTATCGGACCTCCCTGCACCTCGCTTCATTGTGGGATTTCAAACTGGGTGGTGATGATAACATATCATTATATGTTGATCATTGTAACACCCCACTTCCGTAAGACCCGAACCCGATATCGATGGTGATATCCGAGACCGTGCCCCATGAGGGTGGTGTGCTACACACTCGATCAATCAAAATTCGGTATACATTTTTTTTGACACACATGGGAGTCAATAAACAAATGGGGCATAAGCCCTTTCCCATCATACAATGCCATTTACACAAATTCCCATATGGCCATTTGGCCTTTTTTTTTCAAAAACTTTTCACTAAACACAATTTTTAATAGTCATCTGGACCCTTTCACAACTACAAACATTTGAGTCATTTCAAAATACAGTTCATACGGAAATTTGCGGAAGAAACAATTTAATACAAAAATATAGACATGCAATGCAGACGCGAACTGATCCCGACCTCTATCCTTCACTTGAATCTTGTCACAAGATACTCCCGCTGGCCTAACGGGGTATTCTTCTTATCCTGAAAAATAGTTACAAATTTTGGGTGAGTTTTGCGAACTCAATGAGAGACCATCATTGATGGCTCACCCAATCACATTAATCATAATTCACATAACGCATACATCTCACATTTCACATTCACTTTAACATTTCATATTCATTACACTTAATCATTCATACTATGCATATGCAATGCGAATGGAACTCACTTTCATTTATTGTTGTCGTTATGACCGAGTGCCTCTTTTCATTCGCTCATATCCCTTTGTGGATATCGAGCAGTAGCATATCACGTCTCATATCTCTCAGTGGATATCGGGGACAGTCGCATTCGAGTCCTAGGCTCTATTCACATTCTGAGCTTCAAGCTCTTTATTCTAGCGACTCCGGTCATAACTTCATTTATCTTTCATGCATCAATGTCATGGAATGCATCACTTACATTGCATGCACTTTGTTACCCCCAGAATTTTTTTATGATAAATTAAGCATGGTTAGATTAATGGGGTAAATTAATATAGTATTTAATAAAGTTAGCATGAATTAGCATATGACATTAAATGAGTTAGGTGTTAAGAACTAATGTTAGTAAATGTATTAGTTGACTTAAATGAATTAGATGTAGTTTAATATGTTAGTTGGGCCTTGGGCCCAAATGAAATAAGAAAGAAGAGATGATATATATGAAATGAGCTTAAATGAAGAAGTGGGCTTGAGTAGTGTGAGTTGTGTTAGTGGGAGAATAAGAAGAAGAAGAGAAGAGTAGATGGGCTTAAAGGCAAATGGGCTTAAGTTAAATGAAAAGGGAGTATAAAAGGGGAGGAAATAAATGAGTTAGTAGGAAAAAGAAGGAGAGTTACGAAAATTTAAAGGGAGAAGAGGGAGGATGTCGTGGAAGGAGAAAGGAGAAGGAGAAAAAAGAGAAAAGCATGCCTAGGTCTTGACTTTCCAAGAGATCAAGAGGGAGTTGGAAGAAAGTCCAAGAGTTAAAAGTGAAGAGGAAGGCTAGAGCTTCATCTTGAACCAAGAAACTCTTGGTGTTGTTGAAGATTTAAGGTAAGCCTTTTGTTTAAGTGTGAGATTTTAGTTGGGTTTTTGGTTAGAAAGACTAAAAATGGAATGGGTATAGTGATTTCCAAGTTGATTTCATGAAAGGTGTAACATGGTTTCACAATTGAAGTGAGATTTACATGGGTTTTTGGTTTTTAATGAAGAGAGAGAAGGAAGAGAAGAGGAACAAGAGTTGTAGCAAGGAAACCAAGGATTTGGCAAGTCATAAAGGTGGGTTCCATATTTATCTTTATATTTATGAGCCATTAATGCAAGTTGATAAATGACACTAATGAATGTTTGTTACTTGTAAGTGAGTATAAATGATTGCTATAAATGCTTGTGTTAGTTGTGGTTAGATGACATTAATCATGAGTTATGTGTAAATGAAAATAATACATGTTGATGATTTGATGATGGTTGAGTTAGTATTGAATGAAGTAGCTTAAATGAGTATGAATGCACAATATGACTTATGCATGAAATGTACAATATGAAATATGCATGAAAGATAAGATTTTCAAGAAAATGGTGAATTGGACGAGAACAGTCCAATTTTATTGTTATGCATGATTGTTATGTTATGTGGGTAAGGTATAGTCCCAAGAATCGCCACGTGCATCGCCGACCATGAAAAGGCTTCACCCTTTGCCCGATTGAGGCATAGGATGATCCATTATTTGGACTCTCAAGATTTGCCCACATAAGCTCATAAATGAGACTATATGGTTGCCATGAATATGGACTTACCGAGCCATTTGATGTGTTTCATATGTGATTATATGAAATTGCAAGAATTATAAATGTTCGAATTGTGAGAAATTATGTTTATGTATTGATGAAAATTGCATGATGCATGTATTATGATTTCATTGAAAGATTGCTTAATGTGTGAATAACTAAACATACATGCTTGTTATATAAATATAAATGTGTTACCATGAATAAAGCTCACCCCTCAATTCTCCAGAAATGAGCGGGGATCTCGAGGAGCAAGCTTAAAGGCATTTACTCCAAGAGTTTTCTTTTGGTTTTGTGATTGAAATGATTTTTGTAAAACAACGCTTTAGTTGCATTTTGAGAATGATATTGTATTTTGAAGTTTCATGTAATTGGACTTAAAATGCCCACTAAAGCATTGTATGAAATATGACATGATTTGATGGAGATGGAATGAATGAGTTATGATTCAAAAGTGAATTTTAAACCCTAATGTATAATGCTTGATTGTATGACCTTTGATCTTTTGATATGATGCATGAGATGGCATGAATATCATATAGGTAGGTAAATGTTATGAGGTTGGGATTGATGGTCATGCATGTGTAATGAAGGTGAGAATGAGGCTTGTGTGAGGTTGATTGTGCAAAGTCTTGTAGATGTGTTAAATTAGTTAGACAATAGAAGTTAGAAGTTGAGAGTTATGAGGGTTGAAAGTTAGCAGGATGCATAAGTCTTGTTTATGAGGATAGCTTTGATGGTTGCGTGGGAATCTAGGGTTTGATGGACAAATCAATCAAGAATTGATAGAATGATAAAATAAGTTGGATGTTTGGAGTTGTTATGAAGTATTTAGTAGTAAAGTAAGTGAATCTTGCAAGATTACAAGTGTAATTGGTGTTAGGAATAAGTTAGAAAGCATGGGTGAGGGTTCAAGAGGCTTTGGGGAAAAATCTCATCATTCTGGTCATTTCTTCCTCGCGGGCGCGACCATAGAAAATCAGAGGAGCCTCAACTTTATGTTCGTCTCTTCCTCGCGGGCGCGACAGAAGTAAATCGCGGGCGCGACCCAGTTAGAGTGCGAATTTCATTTTTAGGCCTCTAATATGAGTTGTAGATCAGGATGTGTACATATTGATTGGTATAAAGATGACATCAATCCGACATCTGTAGCAAAAGTTATGGCGTTTTTACCAAAGTATATCAAATATACATCGGGATATGAATATGAAGGATTGTTTTGATCATAACTTCCTCATCAGACCTCCAAATGAAGTGATTTTTGAGCCATGGATTCATGAGACATGTAGGTACATACCCATAAGAATTGGTGTCATTTGGAGTTAAATTGAAAGAGTAGGCATGAGATCAAGTAAAGGGTCAGTCGAGAGAGCGTGATCGAGATATGATCACATGTTGGTATTTTGTCGATATCTTGAGTTATAGAACTCCGATTGAAGCGGTCCTTGTCTTAAATTAAACAAGAGTCATAAGGCTATGATTTACAAGAGAAATCAATTTAAAATTAGGGTAAATGAAATAAACCCTACAAGGCAAGATGATCAAGTTTCATATTTTACGGTTCAAGAGTTGGACTCCGATAACGGGATCCAACACACTTACTTGATCACATTCACTTATCATCGGACCGTAGTCCGACATTCAACATATAATTGAGCATTCACTCTTTCACTTGTATGCAATGCACATTCCGAAAACACTTAGTTAATCTTGTTCACAAATAATGAGCACTTTCATAATTCAAATCAATCATCGCAATCATGTACTCATTCATCATATAGAGATCAATGTATACAACATCCAAACAAAGCAGACAATGAAGTGAGACCATCTAGGTCTACTCACAGTACGCTCCAGATTAGCATTTGCTTTCAATTTCTGGAAACGCATGAATGCGGCACTTGACCTGCACAACATTTTTATGCAAGACACATATTGCACACTCATCAATAATTGCACACTTAAAAACATTCATTTATGCACAATTGTAGTAATGGACTATGTAAAATACATGCTTAATGACAATCCCGGGTATATGCTCTAATATGCACTTCATGCTCATTTCCATTTCATAATTCATATACGTTTCATACTCTTCATTGGTACATGATCGTTCTAACTTCTCCTTTCAATCTTGACCCTTTTTATAAGTCTAGCTTATTCAGAAGCTTACACTTCAAGAACACTTGGTTACTCTATATCATAACTCAATTTCTCATCATCTCTTATCCATCCTCATATGATCTCATAATATCCAAATTCTATTTATAGTTTAGCACTTCAAACTTAAACACATTATTAGGTAGGATTCTTTTAGTTTCTTGAGACAAACCAATTTCTCCTTTTCAATTCCAATTCAATAAAACCCTAAAACTTCAAAAATCACAATCAATGAAATCAACATAAATCAAGCACAATCTTAACCTACCCATAGTCCATCTAGGTTAGAAAACTTAAAACCTAGCTTAGAAACCCCAAAATCAAATGGGTTCTCTCAAATCTTCTTCTTCTACACAAACCCCTTTCTCTCTCTAGAACTTCTTCATTCACAACCCACAACCTATTCCTTTACCAATGTATGAAGAAGATGAACTTACCTTGAAAGCCTTGGTTTTTCTCATTTTTCTTCTTCTTTCCTCTTCCTTCTCTCTTCTTCTTTCCCTCTTCTCTTCTTTCTCTACGATCTCTCTCTCTCTCTCTCATCTTCTTTTATTCTTTTGCTCTTTTTCCTTGTAAGGGTCATGCTCCACTCTTCTTAAATGACAACTCTTATTGCCAGGTCATTAATGATTGATAAAAGACCCTAAAGCCCTTACTTGCATGCCTTTAAAGCTTAACACTTAAGTAAACTTCCGAAATTGCCCTTAAAAACTGACATCTTGTCTTCTTATTTTGATCAGGTAAATGAAGTACTTTAACAAAAGTTTCTTCTAGAGAGATATTCCTCTATGTCTTATGAATCCATCGCTTCAAGAATCAGATCGATCGGAGCTCTATATCTCAAAATATCTCAAAAATTCTGAAGTCTGTTAGATATTTCGTTTGGACCAAAACTAAATCAAGACTGATCACTACATGTAACTGCACTCCAGAAGTTGAACATCTTAGAGGCTAAATTGTCGATCAGATCCTTCATATAACTTATAGATCTATGTCTATAGTTTCATTAGAAACAGAAACCACCTCATTTTGACCTCTACTGATTCAGAAAACATCAAAATACTGAAATATGTTCAGTGGGAAACACCAACTCATATCCTCTAAGAACACACTCATTGTACTCGTCCCACCTTTTCCACTTAATCTTTCTCAATTCATTTTAGATAGCTTCTATTTTTGGTGGAGATGAATAGAAAGGTCTTATGAATCTAATGGTTCAAGAATCAAGTCATTCAGAGGTCTAGAGAAGAAGTTATGGTCAAAAGAAGCAACCATATTTATGACCTCAATTGTACTAAACCTATTTCGGGGAAACAGCTATAACTTTCTCTAGAAATGTTTGATTGAGGTGTTATTTTAATGGTTCGAAAGAGGACATAAAGACCTACAACTTTCATGAAGGTCTCAAAGGCCAAATCTTTCATTTGAGGGGTCAAAAACAAAAGCAGACGATGATGACGTCATTTTAAGACGATGATGACATCATCAGACCATACAGATTGGGAAAATTGCTATAACTTTCCCTACAGATATCGGATTAAGGATTTCTTTATATGGATGGAAATATAATTTTAAGAGCTACAACTCTTATGAAGAACTCAAAGGCCAATTCATTCATCTACATTCAGTATCGTCTCATTTTTCTATTGTCTGCTTTTTGCGTCTGTACATATCTCAGTACGAATGCTATAACTTTTGCTACAGATGTCCGATTGACTTCGCTTTTAGACCATTGAAAAGAGAACTTCTGGATCTAAAACTTTCGTGAAGACCTCGAAGGCCAATTTTATCATTTTAAGGGTAGAAAATGGATTAGAAGGTAGCAAAGTATAGTAACTGAGAAAATGAACAGTAACTCAGACGGTCAAACTGAGACGTAAAAAGTCAACTGAGACGATGAAAAGCAGACGAAGAAACCTCATAACTTGAGATTCTTGTATTTTTCAACTCCGATATCCAAACTTTACAAACTTTATATCGTTGGAAAGATAAAAAGAATTATCTACAACTTTCCATAAGGAAATTTTGCCAAAATCCATCTTTATCAATCACAAATTTGCCCCTAAAGTCCGAGGACAAAATTTTCATTCATACACCAACACTGCACCTAATTCTTCCCTTCATGCCAATATTTGGGACTCTTAGACACAGAATTGAAATTCAATGTCTTCATACAAAATGTAGCCATATATCTCTAGGTTAGTCCAAATCAAGAATCATCTTATTTGGACAACCACATAAAACGTTATGGCTCAAAGACTGAAACATATTCAGTTAATATTTTCCAGATCACTACCAATCTTGTTTCTAAATCTTTACTTATCACAACTCATACAAAGATCACTCTATCTACTCCTTCTACTCCTCATTTTTAATAAAATCATATTTAATACCATTTATACCCAGAAGTTGTCAATGAATGCATGTACCACTTTTTATGCTAAAGTATTTCGTATCTATGTGCTTATATGCTAGCATGATGCATGAGCAAGAAAATGCATTTCCTTAACCTCTCTTTGAGTTCACAAATACCGAAAGTTCGGGTACTAACCTTTAATAAGGGGACGGGATGTTACATTTCTCCCCCTTAATAAATTTCGTCCTCGAAATTTTCATCTGATTGATCAATACAGTGGAGGTGACCATCATCGATGGTTCACTCAATTCATGCATATACAAACATTTCACAATATTTCACATAATACCATACAATAACATATTCGAAAATATCACATACATCATCATTTCATAGTATAAGGCATTTCGCCTCTCACACAGTTCACAATTTATCATTCATATATATACAGAATGCACATGTGACACTTTCTATTTTATTACGGTGTTGTGACTGTGCGCCTGATCTGTCCCATTGACGGGCACATTATACGGTGAGCCTGAATGCCCTGATACGGTGAGCCTGTGGATCTGAATTACGTTGGGCCTGAATGCCCTGATTCGGTGAGCCTGTGGCTCTGAATTACGTTGGGCTCGAGGGCCTGTTGCGTTGAGCTTTAAGCTCTGAAATACGGTGGCTGCTCCGGTCACAACTGTCATTATCTGATCATGCATTTATGCATGAATGCACATGTCTCGTATCGCATTAAAATCAAATTATTGCCATGTACCACAATTGACACTTCTATATCAAGTTCCAATTTACTCGGACACCTATGGTCCGAAGTCGAACAAAAGCAAACACACAAATCCTTCCGTAATTCCACATGACATAAGTGCATAAAATGTAACACATAAAAGTTGAGGAACCAACTAGGTTACTCACAAAAACATTTCATCTCTCCTTTGATAGTTCACTTCTCTTTAATATTAACACATTCAACTCTTATGCCCACTTCACTATAGTCTCTAAATACGGTGTTGGTTCACCTAACTCATTTATCTTTCATGAGTCACTTTACTCTTATTTCAGATTCATCTAACTCGCTAGCATTATCTCACATTTATTATGGCCTCATATCATTTTAGGCCTTCTTCATCTCAATGTTAGGGTGAATAACCACCCTTCTGTCATACTATACCCATATCACTTCTAAAGATGCCACTACGATAATAATTGTTATACCTGTAATCAATTCGAATTCTGCCTCAATCTCATCTTCCTACGAATTCAAAAATATGAGCTTCAAGTATATTTCTAACAATTAAAACCGCTGGTAACTCAAACCTTCAATCACTTGTTTCTACAACTTTAGCAGCTAAAATACAATCTTAGCATATCCCCACTAGGATGTTTATCTTAAGTTGTTACTTAGGCTTCTCTAACACTTTCTTTGCTCAATCATCTTAATCGGATATACGTACTTCTTATTTCAATCACCAAATATCATTTTTTTTTCCCGATTTCATTCGAAAGCTCATATTCGTTTTCATTTTTTTTCCGGGGGATTCAAATTCTGAATTCTTTAGCTTTTTGGTTTCTTACTTCTTTCCAGTATACTTGATCTTAAATTTCAATGCAACTAGCAACACTTTATTTCACCCCATATGCCATTCAATATTCTTCACTCCTCATTACACTAAACGTGGAAACCTCAATATCTGAATGTGTATTGTTTCATTATAGAATTGCTTGTTTAGTGTGTTAGATTACACACTAACTTTTTACCAGTATAGCACTCATTCGTGCATTTCCTCCGAACTCAATAATTTCTTCAATCTTACATAATGTACATTTCAGATATGATTTGGCACATCTAATGTCTCCAAGACTTCAAGGCGATCTTTATCATACACTTCTAAACCATGTATCAAAATCAACTCATAAGACTTTCATTATCCCATACACATCAAAACCCACTCTTTATTATTACAACAGATTGCATCTTAATCTTTGACGCGAAACTTCATTAAACATTGCACAATCTCTAAATCCAATTGATATTTTGTCATCAGTGTCTTATTCTTCAAATATTCAAAACGCTTCTTTTTACTTTTCAAACACACTCAAAATACCATCTATGATCACAGTCACTAATTGATACAATTTTGCTTGGATCACTTAAGTCTTCAATATCATAATATCATTGGAGTATCATTAACTATCACTCACATTTTTCCTTGTGTTAATTCATTACAATTCCTTAGGTGACTAATTTCCCCAATGAAAATAATATTGTCTCATGTCATTTTCAATCTCCCACTTGACTACTTGTCTCTAATGATTTTCTCTTTTCCTTCGAATTCCTTTAATTCACATCGGCTTACTCCAATGCCTATTCATCCGTATTAGTTTTTTCACACATTTCAATTCATTTGAAAACTTCACTTCGTGTGTTGGTATTTCATACCTCATATTGAATTTGTATCTCCCAAACATATTTACATCAAATATAAGGGGGACCTATATTTTCCTCACATTTACAATAGTGTCACCTTGAATTATAATCCACTCATGTAGTTGGGGTACACACTCTCAGTGGTATATGCCACTTTTTATGCCTGAGTTTCTGCTTAGGATATGACTCCATTATTCATTCTTTTTTTTGACGTATTACATATCAGTCATTCTTAATACCTCGAGAAGATCAACTTCAACTATGCATAATATCTCAATAAGATCAATTTATGTCATAGCTTACATTATCAGAATATCCCTTGTAATGAGGCTCTGTAGGGCATTTAAACAATTTCATTTACTCCAATATCTTGGCATACATCGCCAAAATCATCACATCTTATCTGGAGATGTATTCACATCAATTCACCAATTAGTAGCTTATACTACTAAGGACACTTTAATCCCATTTAATTCTAGATAACCTTTCTCTTTTTGTGTCAGTTCGCGATCATGGGGACTTTGCTATAATCATGTCACTTTTCTTTTCCTCAAGCTTATCACCTATGCTAACATCATTAACAGTCTCAATTCTATTTCCAATTGATCACTACAAGTACTCTCACTACTTACTCTATCTTGAACTTTGAACTATAGGGACTATAATCGGCACTTATTCAATAAGTCGCCAATTACTTCCTATGTCATCTTCATGCATATTGTTCACATATGCTTAATAATTTCACCCATGATGGTGATCCCACTATCAGATGTACACCCAAAATGACAGTTTAATATGAACTCAACAACTTTTTCCTATATTTCTAACATCATCTCATCTTCCAATTGTCATTTATTTTATCTTACACATCTTTATTCTCAATCATTTTATAATGGTAGGGGCATAACCCATATGAAGCTTAAATCTCCACTCCACGAACATATTCTCACAATGGATCTTAAACTCTTATATCGATAATCACACAATCATTCTAAGTCCAAGTGCAACCTTTCAAGGTCATATAAACTTAACTTATATACTTTCATCTTATTATTTCTACTTATGTCCTTTTTCTTTTCAACAATCCATGACAATGTATTCACATTTATATCACATTTGAGGACATATCATGTAACACCCCACTCCCGAGTGACCCGAACCCGATATCGTTGGTGATATCCGAGTCCGTGCCCCGCGAGGGTGGCGTACTACATCAGTCGATTAAAACTCAGTATACTTTTTTTTTTTTTTTTTGGAAGCCATTGATTCCACGTTAGCGCGGAAAAAACAGTAAGTAACTAACACCCATGTTCATAATAAACCAGTTTCAGTTATTACAGTCATCCGAGAATAATTTACAATCACTCAATGAGTAAAACATTAAAACCAATATGGGCTCATTAGAATATAAAGCATTGTTATACGGTGATTGCGAACACAATTTGATAAGACACTAATGCGGATACGGACCGATCCCGACCTCTATCCTTTATCCGCCTCGATGACATACTCCGTGTCAAACGGGTATTCTTCAAGACCTGAAAAATAGATGCAAATTTTGGGTGAGTTTTGCGAACTCGGTGAGTGACCATCATCGATGGTCCATCCAATCACATAACATATAACACATACTTTCATTTTCCATTAAGTCACATGTCATATTCCTATCATACCTCACATTCACATACAGCTTCATATTTTCATTATGTCGATACAATGTCATCTTCAATATAATCAAATTGATCATTCAATCAAGTTTATCATTCCCATTCAACACACAATGTCACATTCCCATTCAATACGGTGTTGCGGTCCCATTCAATACAAGTAATTCAACCAATCACATTCCGTATAATCAAATCAATCATGTTATGCATATGTGCATGAAACCCACTTTCCATTTAATTACTTTGTTATAATGAAAGTGTCTAAACCGTCCCGCACTCCAATAGATATCGGGCTCATTGAAACTGTCCCATATAGGGCTCATTGTGAATCGTCCCATAAAGGGCTCATTGTAAATCGTCCCATAAAGGGCTCATTGTAAATCGTCCCATAAAGGGCTCATTGTCGTTGAGCTCGAGGCTCGAATCAAGATTCGAGCATGAAGCTCTTTACTCATTGTTGACTACTCTGGTCACAACTCTCATTATCTTTCATAAATTCATGCAGTGGAATGTCTTATGCATATTTGCATGCACTCAGTCAATCATAGTTACTATCATCGGACCGTAGTCCGGCATTCGACATCAATTAAGAAGTCACATTTCATTTATGTGCAATTATGCATGCAAGACATTTTAACAATCTCAATATATACACTTAGGTCATCCCATTCACATTCAAGGAGCACTTCAAATACGCAATTCCAAATACTTAATTACTCACCGGACCTCCTGTCTGGAACCCATATTTAATCACAATTAATAAAATAAATCAATACTCATTCAACATATAACAAAAGCAAATAACCAATAAATAAGACCATCTAGGTTCACTCACAAGATTTCCAGATTTGCATTGGTTTCCAATTTACGACAATGCCCGAGTGCGGACATTTATCCCAGACTACAAATTTATGCCATATGCACACATTAATCACTTTGCATTCTCATTCATGCACAAATATAGAATAAGGACAATGCATGTTCATGATATTCCCGGCCTTAATCCAATTTTTTTCAACAATAAAATCCGTAGAAAAATTAGAAATTCAATGGCGCTGACGACGCTCAATTTGGACCTCTATAGGTCCCCAATTAAATAAAACAGTAATGCAATCCCATTTCCCGAACCCCCGTCAATTTTCATAACTCTCACTAATACTCTCAATTATCACTCCACCAAACACACATACCATCATCTTTACAAGGCTTCAACTTGGTCTTGAATATGCATAAAGAAAAGCAAGCCAAAAAGCAAAGGAAGGTGGGAGGAGAAGGGGACCATCGAAGGAAGAAGATAACTCACCAAGGAAGGAGAAAATAACACTTAAAAAGAAGAAGCAAAGTTTTCGGATGATGCTAAAAACAAACCAATAATTGATCTTTTAAAACTCATTTATTAACTTCTAACTTGAAGAGTGTCGTAGGTGATAAGTATAAGAGACAAAATTAATCAATGAAAAGGGGACACTTGGCTTCCAAAGGGAAAAATGCAATTTATCAACTAATCCTATTTAGTTAAGTACTAATTCCAATTAAGCTCTAATCATGACACTAAAATAATTTCCTAACATCAATTATCCACTAATCTCATGCCATTAGGCAATCCTGTTCAAAGACAAAAAAATTTCACTCGGTCGGTCTGTTGAAATTTTCCGATCCGGGCAGAACCCGAACCATTTTTTTAAAATTACCTAAATTGCCCAAAATTGTAAAACATAAGATAGTCCACTCCAAATAATTTTTCAAACACGAAAACCACACTTTCACTCCAAAAACACTTTTAGGCCATGTCTGCGCGATTTTGCGGTCGAAATTTTCTCCTGATAATTCCAGAAAAATTCCATAAATCCCTAAAATGTAAAACACTCTATAGCACACTCCAAATAATTTTTCCAAATCCCATTATCACACCAATTTCACAAAGATCACAATTAGACACTTAGGTAGGAAATGTCATGAATGCATGTATGACTATATGCCTGCAAAACTCACCATTTATAGAGGCTGCATGACATATGTTCATGCCGAGTTATAATTTAATACTCCTAACTCGTCCCCTCGTCCCAATTTACTAAAATATCCTTCCCATCGAGATGGATGTTACAATTCTCCCTCCTAATAAAAATTTCGTCCTCGAAATTTCATATACGATTTATCGGGAAGGTAGGGAGTCTTTTGATTAATACCCTATGTTTTCCATCGATTTCACTACACGACCAAATTACATCAATGAATGAGATCAAAACAATCTCAAACTTCTTTCCATGATTACGCACAATTCGCCACTTTCAATCTCAATAACATATATATCGACTCCGAACAATATCTATGAAACACTTTGTGAATCCGAATCATCTTTTAAGTTTTAGCCTAACTTGCCAATCCATAGTTCTATTCACACCACAATCGTATGGAGGCCACTCCTCACGAATTCAATTTTTCTTAACTACACCTTTATTTCCATCTATTTCATTTATCGCTTATCAGAATCCGTTATTATCAAAACACAAATCTCATGAGATTTATAACCTCGGTGTGAATCAATTCAATTTAATGTCACCATCGTAAATTACTGAACCTATCCCTTTATTGCTCTGATACCACCTAAATGTAACACCCCACTCCCGAGTGACCCGAACCCGATATCGTTGGTGATATCCGAGTCCGTAAATTGTCAGTCTGTCTTTTCCCTTACCATCCTTTGATACTAGTTAGTAAGTAAATTTGATTTTGAGTTGTTCATGAAAGTTGGAGATAACATTGTGAACTTACTGAGGAAATGAGTAGTTACTGAATTTGCAAAGTATTGCACTGTTTGAGAGGTTTTGTGTAGACAGTAGCTTTGATGGGATATTTGACACCCTTAGGGGTGAAATTGATTTTTATGGTCTTCATGAGAATGGTAGAGCTTTTCATTATCTTTCCAACAAGCTATGGTTTGTATTTTTCCGATTTGTGTGCTAAGAATTATTGTTGTTGGAAATTCGGATTGGAAATAGGAAAAAAAGGGAATGAAGTGTGGTTGAACCTCACGGGATCGCGAGGCGACGCCTCGCCCTCAGGCGAGATCGGTTAGTCGGGTCGCGAGGCGACCCTCGCCTCGCGACAAAGAGAGTGAGTCGGCCTCATGAGGCGACATGTCGCCCATGCAGCGTGCGCTATATATATCTTTATTTTTATTTTTTTTATTTTATTAGTTGGCCCTAATTGTTTCTTTTGTCAATTTCTTTTCCGTCCGACGTCCGATTGACCTGATTCTTGAGGCATCGGATTCGTTGAATATTTAATTTCATTTTGTGAAAAATTGAGAATTTTTGGACGGGAAATTGACGGGACCCCGGGTAGCGGAGCCTTTAATCACTGTTTTGTTTAATTGGGGACCTATAGAGGTCCGAATTGCGCACCGTCAGCGCCAATAGGTTTCTAATTTTTAGACGGATTTTATTATGGGAAAATTTGGATTTAGGGCCGGAAAATTCATGAACATGCATATTTCACCTACATGTGCACAAATTGCATCTGTAGTGACTCGTTCTTTCTCTGCTTTTATAGAGGCCCAGTGGAGCGTCGTCGATCGACGGGCGTAAAACTTCCGGCGATTAGCTCGGAGTAATAGGTGAGTAACCTAGTTGGTTCCTCAACCTTTATGTGTTTAAGATTTTGCAATTATGCCATGTGGAGATAATGGGGGTTTATGTGTGTTTGATTTTGATTGATTTCGACCATAGGTGTCTCAAATATTTGGAAACTTGTTATTGAAGTGCTATTTGTGTGTACTGTTTGTGAATAAGTACATTGGAGATCTCGGACTAAAGGTCCGAGGAATGGGAAATAAATATTGAAGTGTTAAAATTGTCTGCTTTTGATACATTGGATGTGACTTTTAATATGATATGGTAGGATGCAATAAATTGTAAATGTATAGATCGAAACACCGGATCAAGGTCCAAGAAACGAAAATTGGTCACCGAACTATAACCGATCAGTAATTGGGAATTAGAGCATATGCATTCATGCATAATGGCATGATCGATAAAGGCGATTGTGACCGAGCAAGACCGTATCGGGCATATCACGCCTAACGATATGAGAGCTTTCACCAACGCACAGACCTCGGTCCAACGTATTCGAGCCTCGGGCTCAATGTATCGTGGCTTCAAGCCCACGTTTTCAAGCCATCGGCTCAACGCAATGTGCCCATCATCGGGGCAGCTTGAGCGCATCAGTCACAACAACGTAATGAAAATGGAAAGGGTCTCATGTGCATTGCATATATGGTATGATTAAATGTGGATCGTATGAAAGGCGTACGCCTTACATTTGTGAATTGTGATTGTATGTGATAATTGGTAAATTGTGTGTTTATGCATGAATTGGGTGAACCATCGATGATGGTTTCTCACCGAGTTCGCAAACTCACCCAACATTGCATCTATTTTTCAGAAATGGAGAGTACCCGTTGGACACACGGAGTACGATATCGCTAGCAAGACAGTATCGGGTCGGGATCGATGTCGTCAGATTCGCATTAGTGTATTCATTTGGTATTTAGTAGGCCCAATTGTTTACATGTAATTATATAGAGTAACCGAGCACTAATGAGTGCTAATAATGAGTGAAATTGTTTTATCGGTGAAATGGTTTAATATTTGAAAATGTTTTGTTATAATTGGGCCAAGTCAATGATTGCTTTGCGACTCTACCTTTTTGAAAGAAAAGATAATGTCACGCGACTCTAATGTTTTTCAAAGAAAAAAAATGTCATACGATTTTTGGTTAACAAGGTAATGATCGTTCTAGACGCCACCCTCATGGTCACGGGCTCGGATATCACCATGGATATCGGGTTCGGGTCTCGTCGGGAGTGGGGTGCTACATATCACCCGATTGTAATTTCGATTTCATATTCACTAATACTTCCATCGATACAATTTCACTTAATCTTTATCTATTATATCCAAACCCAAATCCGACTGTTTTGAAGCATATCATTATGAATTTTCGGTCTCAAACTATCTCCTTATACAGAATTACAAACTCTTATCACAATACTCACATAACCGTTTCGATTCCAATTTCACCCTTTTATGGTCATAACAGTTTTATGATTTCCTTTCATTCTGTCTTTACACATTAGTCTCCTCATTTCTATTCATATTCTTATTTTCTCCAATCAATTCCTGGCAATATGCCGATTTACACTTATTTCACCCCCAAAGGATATATCACCTTCAAGGATATGCACCCTTTTGTAGGGGACTCTTATCTGTCATGCAAAACCAGATAATATTTCTCATTTCCAATATGTCCATAAACCTTATTTTCTCATATTCAGTCAGATCATCATTTCTCTCAATGCTTCTAACAACTCAAACTCTTAAGGAATGCTCATGCATGTGACTCATACTGGGGATCAGTTGCCGCAGTCTGCTATGACACGACTAATATGCATGTAATTTAACACATATTTCAGAATGCCCATATAAGATTGTACTTCTGGGCTCTGATACCATATAAATATAACACCCCACTCCCGTAAAACCCGAACCCGATATCGATGGTGATATCGGAGACCGTGCCCCGCGAGGGTGGTGTGCTACACACTCGATCAATCAAAATTTGGTATACATTTTTTTGACACACATGGGAGTCAATAAACAAATGGCGCATAAGCCCTTTCCCATCATAAAATGCCATTTACACAAATTCCCATATGGCCATTTGGCCTTTTTTTTTTCAAAAACTTTTCACTAAACACAATTTTCAATAGTCATCCGGACCCTTTCACAACTACAAACGTTTGAGTCATTTCAAAATACAATTCATACGGAAATTTGTGGAAGAAACAATTTAATACAAAAATATAGACATGCAATGCAGACGCGAACTAATCCCGACCTCTATCCTTCACTTGAATGTTGTCAGCATACTCCCGTTGGCCTAACGGGGTATTCTTCTTATCCTGAAAAATAGTTGCAAATTTTGGGTGAGTTTTGTGAACTCAATGAGAGACCATCATTGATGGCTCACCCAATCACATAAATCATAATTCACATAACGCATACATCTCACATTTCACATTCTCTTTAACATTTCATATTCATTACACTTAATCATTCATACTATGCATATGCAATGCGAATGGGACTCACTTTCATTTATTGTTGTCGTTATGACCGAGTGCCTCTTTTCATTCGCTCATATCCCTTTGTGGATATCGAGCAGTAGCATATCACGTCCCATATCTCTCAGTGGATATCAGGGACAGTCGCATTCGAGCCCTAGGCTCTATTCACATTCTGAGCTTCAAGCTCTTTATCTTGGCGACTCCGGTCATAACTTCCTTTATCTTTCATGCATCCATGCCATGGAATGCATCACTTACATTGCATGCACTTACTCGATCACATTCACTTATCATCGGACCGTAGTCCGGCATTCAACATATAATTGAGCATTCATTCTTTCACTTGCATGCAATGCACATTCCGAAAACACTTAGTTCATCTTGTTCACAAATAATGAGCACTTTCATAATTCAAATCAATCATGTACTCATTCATCATATAGAGATCAATGTATACAACATTCAAATAAAGCAGACAATGAAGTGAGACCATTAGGTCTACTCACAGTATGCTCCAGATTAGCATTTGCTTTCAATTTCTGGAAACGCATGAATGCGGCTCTTGACCTGCACAACATTTTTATGCAAGACACATATTGCACACTCATCAATAATTGCACACTTAAAAACATTCATTTATGCACAATTGTAGTAATGGACTATGTAAAATACATGCTTAATGACAATCCCGGGTATATGCTCTAATATGCACTTCATGCTCATTTCCATTTCATAATTCATATACGTTTCATACTCTTCATTGGTACATGATCGTTCTAACTTCTCCTTTCAATCTTGACCCTTTTTATAAGTCTAGCTTATTCAGAAGCTTACACTTCAAGAACACTTGGTTACTCTATATCATAACTCAATTTCTTATCATCTCTTATCCATCCTCATATGATCTCATAATATCCAAATTCTATTTATAGTTTAGCACTTCAAACTTAAACACATTCTTAGGTAGGATTCTTTTAGTTTCTTGAGACAAACCAATTTCTCCTTTTCAATTCCAATTCAATAAAACCCTAAAACTTCAAAAATCACAATCAATGAAATCAACATAAATCAAGCACAATCTTAACCTACCCATAGTCCATCTAGGTTAGAAAACTTAAAACCTAGCTTAGAAACCCCAAAATCAAATGGGTTCTCTCAAATCTTCTTCTTCTACACAAACCCCTTTCTCTCTCTAGAACTTCTTCATTCACAACCCACAACCTATTCCTTTACCAATGTATGAAGAAGATGAACTTACCTTGAAAGCCTTGGTTTCTCTCATTTTTCTTCTTCTTTCCTCTTCCTTCTCTCTTCTTCTTTCCCTCTTCTCTTCTTTCTCTACGACTCTCTCTCTCTCTCTCTCTCTCATCTTCTTTTATTCTTTTGCTCTTTTCCTTGTAAGGGTCGTGCTCCACTCTTCTTAAATGACAACTCTTATTGCCAGGTCATTAATGATTGATAAAAGACCCTAAAGCCCTTACTTGCATGCCTTTAAAGCTTAACACTTAAGTAAACTTCCGAAATATCCCTTAAAAATTGACATCTTGTCTTCTTATTTCGATCAGGTAAATGAAGTACTTTAACAAAAGTTTCTTCTAGAGAGATATTCCTCTATGTCTTATGAATCCATCGCTTCAAGAATCAGATCGATCGGAGCTCTATATCTCAAAATATCTCAAAAATTCTGAAGTCTGTTAGATATTTCGTTTGGACCAAAACTAAATCAAGATTGATCACTACGCGTAACTTCACTCCAGAAGTTGAACATCTTAGAGGCTAAATTGTCGATCGGATCCTTCATATAACTTATAGATCTATGTCTCTAGTTTCATTAGAAACAGAAATCACCTCATTTCGACCTCTACTAATTCAAAAAACATCAAAATACTGAAATATGTTCAGTGGGAAACACCAGCTCATATCCTCTAAGAACACACTCATTGTACCCGTCCCAACTTTTCCACTTAGTCTTTCTCAATTCATTTTAGATAGCTTCGATTTTTGGTAGAGATGAAGATAAAGGTCTTATGAATCTAATGGTTCAAGAATCAAGTCATTCGGAGGTCTAGAGAAGAAGTTATGGTCAAAAGAAGCAACCATATTTATGACCTCAATCGTACTGAACCTGTTTCGGGGAAACAGCTATAACTTTCTCTAGAAATGTCTGATTGAGGTGTTATTTTAATGGTTTGAAAGAGGACATGAAGAGCTACAACTTTCATGAAGGTCTCAAAGGCCAAATCTTTCATTTGAGGGGTCAAAAACAAAAGCAGACGATGATGACGTCATTTTAAGACGATGATGACATCATCAGACGATACAGATTGGGAAAATTGCTATAACTTTCCCTACAGATATCGGATTAAGGATTTCTTTATATTGATGGAAAGATAATTTCAAGAGCTACAACTCTTATGAAGAACTCAAAGGCCAATTCATTCATCTACATTCAGTATCGTCTCATTTTCTATCGCTACACTTTTTGCGTGCATGCATATCTCAAGATTTAATCTATAACTTTTCTTCATGATGTTCGATTGACTTCGCTTTTAGACCATTGAAAATAGAACTTCTGGATCTAAAACTTTCATGAAGACCTCGAAGGCCAATTCTATCGTTTTAAGGGTAGAAAATGGATCAGAAGGTAGCAAAGTATAGTAACTGAGAAAATGAACAGTAACTCAGACGGTCAAACTGAGACGTAAAAAGTCAACTGAGACGATGAAAAGCAGACGAAGAAACCTCATAACTTGAGATTCTTGTATCTTTTAACTCCGATATCCAAACTTTACAAACTGTATATCGTTGGAAAGATAAAATAATTATCTACAACTTTCCAGAAGGAAATTTTGCCAAAATCTATCTTTATCAATCCCAAATTTGCCCCTAAAGTCCGAAGATAAATTTTTCATTCATACACCAACACTGCACCTAATTCTTCACTTCATGACAATATTTGGGACTCTTAGACATAGAATTAAAATTGGATGTCTTCATACAAAATGTAGCCATATATCTCTAGGTTAGTCTAAATTAAGAATCATTTCGTTTGGACAACCACATAAAACGTTATGGCTCAAAGACTGAAACATATTCAGTGAATATTTTCCAAATCACTACCAATCTTGTTTCTAAATCTTTACTTATCACAACTCATACCAAGATCACTCTTTCTACTCCTTCTACTCCTCATTTTCAATAAAATCACATTTAATACCATTTATACCCAGAAGTTGTCAATGAATGCATGTACCACTTTTTATGCTAAAGCATTTCGTATCTATGTGCTTATATGCTAGCATGATGCATGAGCAAGAAAATGCATTTCCTTAACCTCTCTTTGAGTTCACAAATACTGAAAGTTCGGGTACTAACCCTTAATAAGGGGACGGGATGTTACAATCATGCTACTACTGGGATACTACTTTAGTGAAAGAATTTTACAAGATTCTCTATAGTGAACATTTGTTTAAATCTTACAACTTTTATCTTAATTATCATCATAATTAAGAGAAATTGCCTCAAGTTTTTGGGTATATCAGGAACAAATAAAACATTTTCTAATGCCAACACTTTTTCAGAAGTGAGTTTGAGGGTGACTTTGTGAACTCCTTAGACACGAACTCTGCTAAAGTTGCCGTGTATATGAAATCACCGTCAGCAACATCATTCAACTCCTTGAACAAGTCCTTGCTAGCGTAGACATGGCGTGTGGCTTCTGTGTCAACGATCCACTCGACCAAATTTCTAGCAAGGTTAACCTTGGACACCTTAGCAGTAATGATCTCCTTGTCATCACTAGTTTCAACTATATTAGCTAAGGTTTACCAAAACTCTTCTGGTTACCATGTTGGTACCCCATCTGGTTTCTTTTCCCGAACTATCACAGTTTCTGTCCTTAGGCTTTTTTCTTATAGTTGATTCTAGCTTGACAATTGGCAACAAGATGGCCTTGCTTGTGACACTACCAGCAATCACCATTAATTCTTTTGCGCTTAAACTGACCCTACTTGTTGTTGAACGATTTGCTTTGTCCACCATTCTTCTTGAAGTTATTAGCATTTCTATATTCTACCACATGACCCTTAACAACATAGACAAGGGTGAGTGTTTTGGTCTCATCTTATGCACGGTTGGCATCCTTAATCTTTATATGTCCTATCAACTCCTGAAGGTTCGTGTCTTTCTTTTTATGCCTCAACTGGTTTTTATACTCATTCCATAAAACAGGTAGTTTCTCAATAAGGACATTAGCTTGAAACAACTCACATATGTTCATACCCTCCACAAGGATTTCAACAACTAGATTTTTATACTCATATAGTTGGTCTATAATAGGCTTATCATCAACATCGGTAAATTTTAACTACCTAGCAACTGCATATTTTTTAGTACCAACATCATCAGTCCCATATTTCACTTCTAAAGCATCCCAAATTTCCTTAGCAATTTTATACTTACAATAGATATCAAACAAAGGGTTGATCATATGGTTGAGCAACACTTCCCTAATGGTGTTGTTATCTTTAGTAACCTTAAGGTTCGCATTATCACTAGGAATCTCCTGAAATAGTACATATTCGATTCTTATTGTTGAAAGTAAAACAGAATTTTCTCAGATTATCATTTAAAATTTATCCCATCTAGAGACTCTAATCTAGTTAGGTCAGGTATAATTTTTGTGGCCTAAGTAATAAGGGTTGAACCTATGTACGGAACAGTAAGTGTAGAACTTATGTTGGTCTCATTTGCAGACTACTATTAAATCCAAAAGTAGAAAATGTCTCATATAAAATAATCAACAATTTGAAGAAAACAACATTGTATTCAAACTTCTACAAAAATAAATATACAGTAGCAAAATCGCAGTAATTTCCAACAAACTGTAGCAACGAAATAAATAATTTCCGACTTAGATTGTACAACTTATCTAAAATGGATGGTGTCATGAAAATATCACTGTCCTAAGGAGGAAATCCACCCTTTACTGTGTAGCAGGACAATGGGATCCGACTCAAGGGTTAACGCCTTCTCCACCAACTTTGGTGCACTCCAAAGGGTAGAGTAGGAACTATCTCTAAGAATTAAGCAGAAAAACTAGGAAAAGAGCATATTTGAAAAAGATGGGTTATACTTGCCTTAAGACAAAAAAAAATGTTGTTTTCAAATGTTATAAGCTTCTTTTGTACCTCTGTATATATAAAGAGAATGAGGGAGAGGTGTGAGGTTGACAAAGCTAGAGAGTAGAGTAGCATGTGTCTATGTATATAAAAAACCACCACACAATGGGTATATATATATATACTTTATATGTATTTGTGAAACACATAATGAAACTAAGAAAAGAGGGTTTTTATTTTTGTAACATAGAGAAGTTTACAGATATGATGCTAGATGCTTCGATTACTCAATCTCTTGCTTTACATCCTCTTTTATAGTAGGAGGAGAATTATTGCATGAGCTGAGTAGTACTAAAGCACAAAGAGATATTTTGGTACAAGGGTCTTACTTGTTGACAATAATTTTTACAGACACATACTTTTTGGTACAAGGGTCCTACTTGTTGGCAATAATTTTTATAGACACATACTTATATAACACGTACCCTATCTTCTAGATTACATATCTGATCTTTCTATTTCTTCCTTTTTTGCTGGCTCTTCTTGATCCGTTAACTTCTGAGTACATGCGGGACACGTATTCTTGGGATGTCTGCGGAATTGACACAGTTTTTGTTGAGCTGGATAACTTGACTTTATTACTCCAGTTTCCAGTAAATTTATTTTGGTTAAGAGAAAGATATATGCTGCTACTGGCGTAACTTTGGCTGGAGATATCATTACTGATGAATGTATCTTTTTTCCTCCATATGTTCGAAATCCTCTTTTAAAGCTGGCTTCTAATCCTTGAAGGATTATCTAAATTCCAATTACTCTACGATAATGGATATCTTTTTCTTCGAATTTAAAGTAATCTTTAACCTTTTCATGATTTATTGATATCGAAAATGTATCCGCTTTGCCAAGCTGTATTAGATGGTAAGCTGGATAACTACATCATTATCAAAATCTGGTCATGCGGATAGAAACTTTAAGACTAGAATATTTTTAGGAGTTATTGTGGGATTGTTGAGATAATAATCTTGTACTCCTTCTTTTATCCATTGTGGTAAATAACTTATCTCAGGGAAATTTGGCAATGATAAATATATTGAATTTAAGGCTCCAAAATCATACCAATGTCTTACCTCCCTGGGATCTACATCTTGAAGATAATTGATTCTATGATATATTCCTGAGAAATCAATAGATCGGTTTTCGCTATTAGTTAACTGAAATAAATCTTTCATCATCTGTTGTTGTTGTGCTACCTTTGGAGGAATCATAGATATTTGTTTTAATACCTGAGAAGTGGTTGGTAACTTTGTTGAAGAACTAGAAGGTGTATCTGTATGAGGTCTTAACTCAATGTTCATTTTGTTAAGAGAGAGTTGTTTGAGAGCATCGGTTTTTGGATGTGTGAGAATATCTGGCTTGAAAGTTGCAGACTGGGCTATATATTCCACTATTTTGAGACTTGAATTTTCATAGTTATCGATGTTCATTTGGATAAGATTACTACCTCGTTTTATCAAACTCGAGGCTTCTCTTGTCAGTCCCGGGAGATTTGCAATATCAAGAAAGTTTGAGATTGTATCTTTAATAGATTTGATCTCTATATCCATATGTCTAATTTCTTCAATTATCTAACGTCGATGGTCTTCTATCTCTTTTAAGAAAATCTGCTAAAATATTTTTGTCAGACTTAACAATTTCAATATCAAAGATATAATCAGAAAGTAATGTTTGCCATCTAATCAAGCGTTTATATTCATGTTTGCTTGGAATATTATTAGTAATAAATGCTTTTACCTGAGTATTATCAGTTCTTAATAAAAATCTTTTTGGGAGTAAAACGTAATAAAATTTTTTACATCTTTTTACCACAGCTAATAATTCTTTTATATTGATATGATATCTAGTTTCAGTATCTGTAAATGTTCCTGAACAATATCGACATATACTTTCTCCTATTTTTTCATTATTGTTATAATCTATCTTTTTAAGATTCCGCTCTAATAATTTTCTAAAGCATCGGTTTCTAATATTAAATTATCTTTGTTACTAGGTAAATATAATTTAGGTAAAGTTTTGCGAATCCTTTTATAACTTTTACTTGAAATTCTAATTCGAGTAAAACTAAATATCTTATCTTTTTAAGTAAATCTTGAAAAGGTTTTCGAATTGAGCTAAGTTTTGTATAAAATCGAAGCATATGTTAATATTCCTAAAAGCTTTGCACTTGCTTTTTATCTATTAATTTATCGTGAAATTTTGAAATCTTTTCTAATATATGACTTTGAAGTTCTATTCCTTGTCCATTTACTTGCATACCTAAGAACTCTACTTTATTTTGTAATATTTTAGATTTCTTTTTGATAACCCTAATCCATGTTCTATACAAATATCAAAAATTTATCTAGATGTTTTAAATGATTTGGAATGTCTTGAAGCTATCAAAATATCATCAACATATACATATATATAAGAATAATCTTTAAAGAGATTATCCATTTTTCTCTGAAATATTTGTGGTGCATTTTTTAATCCAAAAGGCATTACTAACCATTCATAATGTCCTTGTGGAGTAGAAAATGTTGTGTATTGAATACTATCATAATGCATTTTTATTTACCAAAATCCACTTTTACAATCAAATTTTGAAAATATCGTTTTATTCCTGGTTCTATTAATCAGACTTTCTTTATGTGGAAGAAAATATCCATCAAATACTGTATTATCATTTAATTTTTTATAATTTATCACCATTCTGGCCTTTCCTCTCACTTGCTCTGCATGTCCTCTTACAATAAAAGCTGGTGAACTGTGAGGTGACTGATTGGTTCGAATAAATCCTAAATCTAATAACTTTGTTATCTGTATCTTAAATTCTTTTTGATCTTCTTCATTGTATCTAATAGGTTTTACTCTAATAAGTTTCTTTTTATCTATCATTTCTAATTTAGCATATAATTGATTTTTATCCCAAAATTTTAAGGGATTCTCTGTATAACACCGTTCTAATTTTGTACTAATAGTATCTATTGTTGTATCAAGTTCCTTTAATTGTAATTGGTATTCCAATAAAGGATGAGTTTTTGGAAAAATCGTTTTAGTTGTGTAACCAATATCACCACACTGGGTTGTGCGAGGGATAAAGGTAATAGGGAAAGGTTTAGCATAAGCATGTTTAAGGCGTTTAACGACAATCAAATGATGGCCTATCTGATTGGTTATGGTACAAAAATAATTTTATGAAATAATTGTAGAAAATTATTTCCTAATAAAATATCAGTACCTGTATTATGAAAATAAAAGGGTGGACATTTTATTAAGAATGACCCTAGTAAAATTATCGGTTGTTCAATGCCTCTATTTATTTCTATAATATTGTTAGATATATCTTGTCCTTTTATTAATGGTAACTCTTTATGGTAATCTTGTGGAAAACAATCTTTTTACACAAACATGCTCTGAGCCACTATCAATAAATGCAGAAAATATTTTGCTTTATATTCCTTATAGGTTACTCCTATAGGAATATATATACTATATGGACTTGTCATTTAGGAATATATATTAGTTTTCCATTATAAGTTATCTTTAGTCCATAAGAATTTATCCGATATGGTTTAACAGCTTCAAGAAATGTTATACCTAACATTATTTCTAAAGTATCATTAAATCCTTCATTTCAATTAACAATCTTATAGGCAATATATCTTGTCCAAATCTTATTAAAGTTTCCATTGCTTCATCTATTGTATGTACTTCACCATTAAATTTTGTATAATGGTGAGGTTCGTCTAATCTATATTTTGTAAATTATTACAAAGTGTAGTACTAATATAATTCCCATTAGCTCCTGTATTTATTAATATATTTAGTGGAATAAAAGTGGTTCCATCATAATATTCTCCCTTTATCTTATAATTTTAAAATTATCATTTTTGCCATAATTAATTTATTATTATATTTTCAAGACTTAATTGTCTAGTTATAGGATGGCTTATAACTCCAAGATTGGTAAAAGATAATCTAGGTGATATATGATTAGTTATCATTAATGGTTTATCTTGTAAATCTAGGTTTAATAATCGTGATTCTATTTCTTCTATCTTTAATAATGTGGGCATTTTTATCGACAAACCTCATTAAATAGATAAGGAAAATCTATTGTATCTTTAATCATAAAACATTCAAAATGATGAATGTTAGATATCGCATATGAAATAATATCGTTATCGAATAAGGTCTATTATGTTGTCTAAAGAAATCTTTTCGTTTAAAATCTTGTATTAAACTGAAGGTTTTATCAAAATCCTTATCTTTTATATGCTAAGATATTCGTGGATCTATATTAAATTTTAATTTTCCGTATTGTAAGTTTCCTTTAAGAAGTCCTAAATGTGCTTCTTCTCTATTTATTATTCTATTATCCATAATGGCTAATTATATTGGTGTATCTAATCCTTCTTTAAATGTTGATTTTATTATTATCTGTATAGCTCCAATATGTATCCAACCAAGAGTATTTCGTATATCTGACTTTATCTTCTGTAATTTTTCTTGAATATCTTTCTTGGCTAATAGAGGTATCATTACTTTATTAGAAGTTAATGAAACTTCTAAAGTTCTTTCTTGGATATTTAATCCATAAAACAAATTATGATTTCGAGGTTTAATAGCTAATCTTTGTAAAGTGCTAATTCTAAATCCTGAATGATTTGATAATGAAAAATTTTCATTTTGAATCTGTTTTAATTTTTTCTTATATATTAAAATCTCTTGTTTATATTCTCCTAATTGTTCTATCGATTATCTATGGTTTGTTCATTATCACTGATTTATATTAATTTCCATTTATTCACTACTTTCCTCTTCTTACAAGTTTTTCTCAGATCTGTGATAATAAAAATACTTTCATCTGAATCTATGTTAAAATCATTTATTCTAATAAATTCTCCTGTTCTTATCATTTCTTCTATATCTTCATCTATTTCAAATTTCTTTTTATTCTTCTCATTTCTTCTAGGACAATTATTCGCATAGTGACCTATCTCTTTACAATAATAGCATCTACATTCTTTTGGACTAGTTTTTCTCTTTCTATAGGTAGGTTTATAGGTTTTCTTATATCCTTTGTGTTTATAATATCTAACTTTTCTTTTCTTAAAATATGGTTTTCTATATTTATATTGTTTTTCTTTTTATATTTATGTTTATCTTTCCATAATAATAAGAACTATCACATGCTATCGTTATTGGCATTTTAAGCTTATCATAACACAAAGAAATTCTTTTCTTTAATCCTTTACTAGCTCTAGCCAATATAGCATCAGCACACCAATTACTTAATTTATCTCTAACATGTTCAATCCGTTTTCCTAAAGTATCTATATTTCCTGGTAAATATGTATCTATTAACTTTGTTCCCCAAGGATCTGGAATCTTAACAAAAAATAATGGCAGATAATTGCTTATATCGGAAACTTGATTATAAATATGATAATAATAATCTTGAAAGATACAAATATATTTTTCTATTTCACATATATCATATAATTGTAATCTCATCAAAGCAGTAGTATATCTTGTCATTGTATTAGGATCTTCACATATTTTCCTTCTCCATGAAATTCTAATCGAAAGGTTTCAACTACTTTTGTTATGAAATTATCTGGATCTGCATATATTGTTTGCTTAGTTTCTTCATTTAGATTTTGCCAAAATCTTTGAGCACTATTTACTAAGGTTTTTTCCATAAATCCTTTAGCAGTATCAAAATCCATTTTATTAACTACAACAGCTATTCTTAGAGTAGTTTCCCATTTATCTGTTGCTTCTTCAATATTAGAAATACAATCTAAATCTAAGTAGATTCCAAAAGGATTAATACTATCAGCTTTCATTTTCTCATATGGCGTATATTTATCTGAATTAACTCCTGTATGCATCAATCCTGCATATCCAATGACTGGTTTATTAAAAATCTGTTCTAACTTTGTCGTATATATGGATTTTTACTTGAAGATGGAATATATATTATATTAGGATTTTCAGTTTTGATACCTGATGGCTTAATATTAACAAAATTATCATGAAGATCTAGATTTCCTATTTGGGTTACTAAACTATCTATTTCAGGAGGGATATATTGATCACTATCTGAACTACTTATTGACATCTTTTAGCTTTTCTAGGTGACTAATAAATGTGCTTTTATTAGTTACTAGTTGATCCATGATTGTTATTTCTTTTTCTTTTTCTTTTTCATTTATCTTATGGTTTATTATGGATTCTAAATCAAGAGTCATCTGTTCACAATATTATAGTATCCTATTTCCATAATACATAATGGTTTTCTGGATATATATATATATATATATAAGAGCGTTGGAGGTAATAACAACATCAATTAAAATACATGAATATAAGAAACGTTATCAACGTTATGGTAATAAAGTGTAATGAATCGATGGATGTTGCATGAAACATTGGTAACTGGAAAATAAAAATTGTATTCAATTTTTGGAATAACTAAAACATCAACAGATAGGCATGTCAGGCATCTACCGAAATCTAACTTTGGAATTATCATATATTGACCAAACACACCACACTGTCCCTCCAGCTTAGTCTATTTTCAATTCCTGAAAATTATGTTTAATTATTCGATGGATATAAATGATCAGCTACTTTTAAGTTCACCAAAAATAGGAATGACTTGTCATATAATTAACTTATTTCTTTTCATATGACTCAGATGGCATCAACTTTGCTTGAGCATTACTTAGAGAAAGGCATTGCTAGATGCATTAAGTAAAGCATTTAGATGTGGCTGAAGCTGGCTAATAAGTCTATAATCTTAGGTCTACCTTATCACAATTTCACCATAATAGTACTCCTCACAAAGTGTTTATTATCTGACCATACCAATTGCCCAAATACATAGTCCTTCTCTACATTGCCTTTCTTACTTGTCAGTGTCACCTTGAAGCTTTTCTCTTCGCCAACTTTCTTGAACACTAAGCTCTCTGGTTCAACAGAAACAGATAACCCATTAGGCTTCTTGATACCAACTTTGTAAGTTCCTGGAGAGCCAACATTTTTAACTGTTCGAGCTATAGTGATTGAGCCGTTGAATCTTGGGACTGCAATAGAAGGATAGTTGAAGTTGGCAAGCTCAATGGGCTCCGAGGGGCATGTATACAAAGCCTCTGAGAAAGATGAAATTTGCGTTCCATTGTACCCCAGTGCACAAAGGAAGTTCAGGTAATCAATAGCATTTAATTCATAAACTAGTCCTGGATCCATAGCTTGGTTAGGTCTTACATGTCCTGACCCATAATTGAATGCATTTGCTTTAGAGTAGGATGCATTGAGAATTGGCTCTATATAGTTGTCCTTTGTCCCTGCTGCTAAATGTTAGTAAACAAAGTTACTACATATAAGTGGTAACTATAAGTTTATAAGCATTGTTTGTGATCCATATACCGAAATGTGACCAACAAAATCACCTTAGGTAAAAAGACTAGTATAATTACCAGTAGTCATTATTGCTGATCTAATTACTGCAGGACTCCAACTTGGATGAAGAGTTTTAAGAAGGCCAACAATTCCTGAGACGTGAGGACATGACATTGAAGTTCCTGAAAGCGAGTTAAATAGAACTCTTCGTGTGTCAAAAGCTTGATTTGTTGGCCCTTGTTCTTCTGTGTAGGCTGCTATAACATTTACTCCTGGTGCAGTGATATCAGGCTGCAAAAAAGAGGTGATTGAATATGCCAGTTTAGAATATAATGAAAATCATCTTTAACAAATGGATTAAGATGTTGTTAGTGCCTTCAGAATCTCTGGCGTAATGATGTTGGGTCCCTTTGATGAAAAAGCTGCCATCACAGGGGCTGGCCTCGTACCAATTTGTGTTTTTGGGCGTGTAATGTAGGCTACAGGAAACCTGACGAAATTTTGAAGTTATTAAGGAAAAGTTCATCTAATAGGATGCAAGGACATCAAGATTTTGCTAGGTTGTCCTCCATATTAGTCAAGACTAAAGAAGTGATGTCATTTTTACTTGGTAGAATTGATGTAATTGAAGACAGCAACACCGTCCAAGTAAGTCAGTTGTGCAACAGGAAGGACATGAGGATCAGCATTAACATCATTGGCATTTAGTTCACTATTGGCAAGAACCATTGCTACAGCACCTGCTAAAGCAGCTTGCTTACCCTTATCCACCCTTGCATTTATGCCTCGAAGACAGACCAAGATCTTTCCTTTAGCCTTTTCCTGATCTAGTGTTCCATCTTTGCACAATAGACTGCGTTGTGATAATCATCAAAATTTAAGTTGCTAAATAACCCAACAAATTGTTTGTAAGGCTTAACATCTGAAGCATAAAAAATAAGTCATTTGGCTGAGTGTAAGCAATTTGAATATCAATCATAACGTGCATTGTTTAGGTTCTTACGCATCTGCAATTGATGCATTAGGCCTTGTAGCATCAGCAGCACTCATAAGTGGGAAATATTTGTTGGTCGGTAAGGCTGTATCCGATAGACTTTGTCCCTGCAAAACCAAACGCATTGAATTCACTGCTTGAGATGCAATAATCATGGAAATGTTATAGGAAATGCAAAGGAAGATATTGTTACTAAAATGACAAGAAGTGCAGTAAAAAGGGAGAAAGACACCTTGTAGCTCATGTGGTTGCCAAGGACTACAAAACTTGGGAATTCCCTGTCTATGGTGCTCGCACCAACCGTGATTTGCCATGGTGCAACATTGGATACAGTACCAACAGTTGGACCAGAATTTCCAGCAGAGCAAACAACTATAATTCCATGCTTAACAGCATGGAAAGAGCCAATTGCGACACTGTCATTGAAGAATGGAGTAGGATTGCCTCCTATTGACACAGACAGAACATCAACTCCATCGTCAATGGCAGCATCAAATGCAGCCAATATATCTGCATCAAAGCATTCATTACTAATAGTTACGGGATAACACACCCTGTATGCAGCCACCCGGGCTTTCGGTGAACCCCCTTTTGCTACTCCTTTGCCAAAGTTGAAGACACTGGCTCCTGCTACAAAGTTTCCACCAGCTGTTGATAGTGTATGTGATCCATGGCCATCCCCATCTCGAGGCCTGTTATAGGAGGAATTGAGCGGACCAGCCACAGAAGCATATCCTTTGTTGAAGTACCTAGCTCCGATAAGCTTCCTTCACATATAAAATATTCTGGAGAGTTCAATAAACTATCTACAGAGGGGCTACTTACAATCTAATAGGCGAGATTTGCTGGAAACATCCAAAAATATGAATCAAGAATATTGTATCCTATACTAGTATGTGGCTAGGTCTCGAAACAGAGGGTAGCAACAGAAAACCAAATATGATTTAGTAGTTTAATATAACAAGCAACATGTTCAGTATTTTCTGAAAAGGAAGTACAAGTTTTCATAGAAAACTAAGCTTATGCACACAGACATGAAGTTAAAGAAAATAAAACTTTCTGCTCGGGAGAGTACATTAAGTGCTGGAGAAGACGAAGTTAATTCTTAAATTTTTTTTACATAAATTGCAATCACTTAGCAGCTTCAAAAATCAATTATCTTAATCAAAGACTAATTTCATGATCTTGGAAAGCAGATTTTGTAGTTTAAGATTGTAAAATGGCTGCATCATTCTAGACAAGAACTCATAAACATATGACCAGTTTAAGCTGCAAGGAAAACTTAGTGGAAAATTTGTTTCCTATCTACATCTGCATCCATTTTTTGAGACAAAAAGATCACTAAAATCATGCACTCGACGATGTTCTGAACCAAAAAAATCCTTCAATAAGCTACATAAGCCATAATGTGTCGTTTCAAATCTTCTACATGTATGTTATTTTTGTATTGCCTTACCTATTTTTATTATTCATGTTACTATTGTTTCTATTTATTATTTATTTGTATTTATGTATTTAGTTATTTTATTATTTGTTTGTTTTTTACTTATTTACTTAATTATTTTATTTTATTATTTTCTTGGACATATGTATGCACATCTATTTTAATTTTGTAATATTTTTATAATACATTGCATGTGGGTCTATCGAAAATAATTTTTCTATTGAGTAAAATAAGGTTGCTTACTATTGGATCTTCTTAGACACTACACCTTAGCAAAATTTTAACTAGATGTTAATGATGATAATTATGTCAATAAAAGATTTCAAATTGATGTTAATGATGACGATGATTATGTTATTAAAAAGATTTTAAATAGATATTAATGATGATGATGATAATAATTATGACAATAAAAAGTCAAGTTGGCGTCATAAATTTGAACTCTTTATGTTCTCCTCATCCCAAGAACAAGAACAAAGAAAAATGACATATAGGTTGGAGGGAGATTCTCTGATCTTCTTATCCAATTCTCCCATTTTTATGTGATCTTAGTCATTCAATTTTTATGAGTCTTATTTATTAAATGAATAGAACAGAGTAACATGTGATTTGGTTCATATAAGTTATATTTCAATAGATTTTGTCCAAGATTTGAGGATTTCTAAATGACAAAAAGATAAGCACCTTTCTTAGAAAACTCCAAACAAACCGGTACAAGAAAGTTGATGCCAACTATTCCAGTCCCCATCCACATACTAGTCAACTTCATGGATATGCGGGCTACATGGTGAATGCGCACTAAGATTGGACCAACATGGATGAGCTACTAGATTTTTATTGGCTCTGAGTTCATTGGCATTTAAGTAGGGCAAAATGGAAATGCAAAAGTCTAATTTAGTCTACTTGGGAGTACTTATCACAAACCAGATTAGCATTTGTAATAGCTAATTAATCTGTACTGGGAGCTAGTCCATGATAAAGAGTATGACAGGTAGGAGAGTAAGTTCTGGGGAAGTGTGAAACAGAAGCAAACCTGTTGCAGTGGAAACTAAGATCCGACCCAGTCTGACATATTCCTTTCCACTTTGAAGGAATCGGTCCATACCCTTCTTCGCTAAAGCTTTTTGACTCTGGCCAGACGCCTGCCACGTGCGCATTATAGAGAAAAATTAAGTAGGGCAAAGAGAGTTGAAAGGTACATCACAAAAAGAAAAATAATAGCAATGAACTCTTGCTCGTGGCTCGTTATCCAAAATGCATATTCATTGCTTGAAAGATGCTCCCTTCAATTCATAATAAGTCTCGTTTTAGATACATTTTAATTATTCAAAATAAGTTATTATTCTCGACTTTCAGACGACGTTTATAATTTTCTTCCAAAATTAACCTTTCATTTATCTTTCATCTTAATTATACATATCACAATTTCAAGCGATTTCTCTCATCTTAATTTAAGATGCTAATTATTAGTCGAGGTAATTTTACGAGTAGATTATAAGGGATATCTATAATTTCATTAACTTTTTTAATAAGCGTGTATTTTTTTAAAACGACTCTTATTATGAATCAGAGGAAGTATATAATTATTCTGATTCATTCTTGGACCATATTGCATATTTTGATTTGGACATCTTCACGCAGACAACTCATTTACCTGATCCTAATAATTAAATTATGAATTTGAAGATTAAGTAAATTTCGGCGGCTCGAGTCGGCTGGCCAATGAATGCAACTCATCAGTCAGGAAAAGCGAGAGTTTATCATTATCGTCTGGAAACCTAAAACTCTTGTCTTTTTCTTCGACAAAGTCATATGATGCCGGTTTTCGTCAACTTAAAAAGTATTCAAGAGTACGACCAAGTTGGATAATCAACTTGTATCAAGTTGGATAATCAAGTAACTAATTAAGTTGACTTCGGAAACAGCTAAATGGAAATTGTTTGAATGCCTGGTTACGTACCTGTATCAAGGTTTCCGATAATCACGTCTTCGCCGAATCTTGCCTTCTTCCAAAGTGAGTCCGAAGGAACTACGCCATCATTCTGCTCCAATCCCAGGAAGCTCCATGAATGAGTCGTATGCAATTTCTTTCCTTGGTTCAAGAACACTGACACTACACTTGGATGCCCTGTATTGGACAAGGATTACTTAAATAAACAGAGCAAGGGAAGAGAAGCAAAGCAGGCAAAGCAGTTTTCAAGTACTCACTAGCTATCTCAGCTGCTACTTCTTCTTCCAAATTTGCAGCGAAACCATTGATATGCCTTGTGTACGAGTAGAAGATGGCATCTTTGGCCAACTCCCTACTGTTTCCACTGGAAGTAGAGATTGAGAGTTTTTTATTTTTATAGTTAAACCGAAACTAATGTCAATCTTATCTGAACAAGTAGTTGAAAAAGTCAATACCCTCCCAGGAATGATCCAAGAAAGTCGTGGTGAGCCTCCGTCGCTGGATTGAGCTCTTCCAATGAAAATTCAGCTCCTCGTGAGTGTGCTCCAAGGTACACAATATACGCCTACGGTACAAATTAAAAGAAAAAGGAAAGAATGTGAAATAAAGAATGCGATCCATCCCAAGTAGAAATTGAACGCTTACCTTTTTGGAGGCAAAGGATGGTCTCAGCCATAGACATAAAATGAGAAATGGCAAGAGGTGAAGGACAGGTCTCATTGTGACAAGTGAATAATGTGATGAGTCTGTTCCTTCCTTGCCCTTTATATATACAATATGCAACATGAAGACCCAGCTCCATTCCACGCGACTTAACCACACGTGTCTGTAATTTTGGTAACAGGAGCGTCCTCATCGCCAACTCAAATGCCACTTAAGCTTTACCTCTTTGTATTTACCTCTTTGTAGGACCAAAATGCTGCTCTCTGTCAGTTCCAGTGCCAAGGTCATTGCTTATGGTATCTAGAATGGGCGTCAGCCTAGACCATTGTCCAAGCAACCAGAGGCCCTTCAGCTGTAGTAATATTTTATTCAAGCCATAATACACATTATCCATTAATTATATGAGCCACACTTTTGCAAGAGCGAGGCAACCACACCTACATAATGAAAAGGATGTTCAAGCCATAGTACACATTATCCATTAATTATATGAGCCACACTATTACAAGAGCGAGGCAACCACACCTACACAACGAAAAGGACGTTCAAGCCATAATACACATTATCTATTATTTATATGAGCTAGGATAATGGAATGTGAATCTGCAGCTATGGTAGAGTCTTTAATCTATAAGTGTTAGAGACTTATAGTAGCTTTGTTTAGGATTGTGTGACTAACTCTAAGTGGAATTGCATACCTGGAATTTGTTCACTTGAGGATAATAAGGGTAAAATACCTAGAACCAACCTGAAAGTTGATTTCTTGCACTGATAGGAAACTTGGTTTACTTTGTTCAGCTTAATTCCTCCCTACGTTGCATTTGTTAGGAAATTGGTTGAATTGGAGTTTTCTCGTGTGATAAAAAGGCTATTAATTAATGGGCTTGTCATTCTATTAACTGCTTATAGTTGGGTTAGTAGCTGAAATTCCTGCTTCATTGGACTGTGCAATTTAAAAGCTGAAATTTTTAAGTTGTGGAGATCATCGTTTCATGCTTAAACACACTAGTAGTACTTACGCAACTGAGTTGAATTATGTATAATTCATCCGTATACTACTTACTCCATCTTAATTCTTCCATTTCTTGAATTTGTAGTCTGTCTTGCTAAAATTAATAGTTGGATTCTAAGATCAACTCAAATAATAAACTAGGTCTAACTTTCATATTCAATAAGTTGTTAACCAAATTAATTAAGGAAACCCGACTACTAATTACTACTTAAGTTAATATATTTCTAGTTCTTAACTTAAGCATCTATAATTTCTCGTTCCATGTTAGACTTCTTCTCTCGATCCTTCGTTTAATACCAAAATGATGCAAAGTTTGATCATATATTACATCTATTTATTTCAGAAACTATAATAACACTTGAGACAATAATATAGTCCCTCAATCAGGCATATTTGACTAAAATAGCTACATTATTCCTTAAGGAAAAAAGATAAGCCCATCATGGAAATAACAAGATTCATCATATTCAAATACTTCAATCCCATCTTAATCAATATAAGAGACGCATTAAAGTAGTAAACTAAGTCAATAAACGAAATGAACTATCAAAAGCTAACAGAGTATGAGTCTATCAACTAATAGAGTACAATAAAACAACAAAGAAATAATAAACAGAATTAGGAAACGAGTGTTCGGATGAAGGAGTCACAGTGATGTCCTGCCACTCTCAAGCTTCAAGCATTGGCTCTCGCCTTCTGCTTCTGATTGGTTGTCACCCAGTCGAATGGTTGCTTAAGTTCACTTCTAGGATTCAGAAGCTTACACCTCTTTGTTGTGTTTCTCTCTTCCTCTGCCTTCTTTCTCTCTATTTCTTCTATGTCTCCAAATGAAAGTGTGGTGTGTAGAATGATTGTCCGTAGAGTGAATGAATTTGTCCAATGTCCGCTCTCCTTACTCTTTTTATTTTTAGTCTATTTTAGGTCTAGGTTTTTGAGTTATCCCTCATGCCAATAACACGTAATAAGTTTATGAATTAAAGGAAAACATGGGTCACAAGGGTGTATATGGCAGTCACGGGTGTGACTTATTGTCACCCCCATGTAGCCATGGAGTAGATCTTGATGTTTCCACTTTGATCTCCTTATTTTTTTATGTACAACCTCCTTTTTTGGTGTTTGTCTTCATCTTAAATACTTATTGAGGCTTCTAGGATTCTTATTAGGGTTTTTCCACTTATTTTGGTTCCAAAAATAGTCTCGAAACATCAAGAATGCAAAAATTTCGTGTGCTCGAAACATGCATGATCATGCATTTCTTCCATACTCTCTATCACAATTATGCATAGGATGCATGATCATAATAGAGGCTCATCTCGTGCATGCTACTCATGCAAGATTGTGTAATTGTGCACGATAGTGCATCTTCCTGATCTTTAAGTTCATCTTTTCTTCAATTTTCCTACTTCCACTCATTAACAAACACATCAAACAATCCTTAAGATGTAAAATTATGATCAAATCCTTTCTTTAAAACAATTCAAACATATAAAAAACTAACAAGAACACAAATTTAATTCCTAAACAGATGATTATCATCTAAGAAAATGCTTTAAAGCACACTTAAACCTTTAGAAAAAAATTCAACTACCTAGTGCATAAGGCTTCCCACTTTGCGGAGATCTAGGGAGGGTGATAATGTACGTAAACTTCCCTTTGTATTTTTACAAAAAGGTTTTTTTCCCTGACTTAAACTTATGGCCTTATGGTTACAAAGGAATAACTTTACTAATTACTTCGGTGCTCACCCTCCAAACCTTTACAAAACATACTACAATACACACCTATTAACACCCCTTCATTTAATCTTTGCTTGTTCCTAAGAAAAACTAAAATCACAAACAAACAAGACACAAAACACATAATTATGCAACATTGCAAATATGCTACAATGGCATCCAATCTCATGGAATTAATTCAACCTCAAACATCAACCACTTAAAAAGTGCCAACACATTAACTTATTCATTTGTGCTTAAGTGCTTTGATTTGAATATATATATATATATATATATATATATATATATATATCAACACCCTATTTATGCACCTATGGCACTGATAAACATGCACTTATTATTATTGATCGATTAAAATGGTAAACTATCACTAAATAACCCTTCAAGAAAATTCTTGTTATTTTAAAAGATTAGTACTCTTAGGTTTATTATAAGCACTATCATTCTAAATTTTATTTAATAATCACTTAGTTTTTTGACACAAAGGTAAACATCTTATGATGAATGTCCACCAGTTACTCAACTAGGTTGCATTTTTTATTTAGCTTGGTTAGAGTCTTATTCTAGCATTTTGATGCGAAGACAAACATTTTGTCATAAATGTCCTCGATTACTTAACTATACCAAAATACTCGACTGGCTACTACCTCTATTCTTAGCCCAATTTTCTTAAAAAGGGCCAACGAAATAGGAATTTTATTTACTTCAGTATAAAAATGATTCAAAAAATAGAACCTAACACTTACGGTATCAGAGAATGAAGATGAACCGAGGATGACTAATGAGAATTACTTGGAATAACCATACATGGTTAAGGATATTTTATTAGTATAAGCTCACGTTTTATGGTTTCGATTGTTGGGCTCTGAAATCAGGGTTCATCAGTTAATACCAATGAAATTCATTCATATTGAAGAACAATGTCAAGGTTACTTCTCCATTCATTAAAATTCTCTCCATTTTCTAATTTGTTGTTAGTCAAGAGCAAAGTTTGTGGATTCATATTGTGGTTGATTGTATCTGAAAATATAAATTATTAAAATATGAGCATACTAGACACCAATATTGAAACTTTGTATAAAATCATGATGCATGTATGCATGAGATAGATTTAACAAAACTTAAAAGATTTAAAACTTTATATGACGATTATTTTTCTTATCTATAACGGACTAAGTGACGGTGGGACATCTTATCCATTAAATGAAAAACTAGGACCCTCACACTAAAAAAACTACCAAGTATTTTCATGCCTAATTTTTTTTAAAAACGCCAATATTTGGTCCATACTTTTACCAACAAAGCTACAATGAGCAGGTTATTGATAAAATATATTGAGTGTAACCATTTGATTCATTCACTGAAGATACTTGCAAACCATGTCTTAGCGGGAGGTCACATTTGCTTCCAATGAGACCCAAACCATGCAAGATCTAGGATACATGCCCTCCGACAGGGAGTAACACTTCACCATAAGTAAATGGGCCACCATATATGAACCGTGAACTCTCACATGAGCATCCTCTCACGAGCATCCTCTCCCACTCAATCTTTTTAGGCTTTAAGTTTTAATAAATATCATCTTATCTAGATGTAATTTATTATCTATCCTATATTGTTTCATTATATTTCATATATATAATGAATACATGGCAAAGCCTAGGGTTAGCAATTTTCTAAATGGCATACAATTACATAATATCACATACTATTTGCATCCATTTATCCATTCATCTCATGAACTAATAAACCACATTTGATTGTCTATCCTAGAACATAAATAAAATTACAAGGCTTTTAGGCCCAAAAATTTCTTCTTGGCTTGGATCTTCCGCTTCAAACTCTTTATCTACTTGACCTAGCCCATTCGGTAAAAAATGTGTAATGGCATTTTCATAAAATCGAATTTTGTCACTTTGAAAACAAAAATTCCAACACTTGTTTTTAATCAAAACTGAAACTTTAGCAATAGGAAAACAAAAATTTCAGTACTTGTTTTTAGTAAATCTGACACTCAAAAAACATTCTAGCACTTGTATTAAAGCAAACGGAAACTTTGTTAGAACAAAAATTCCAGCACCTTGGTTTTCACAAAACCAAAAATTTGTTAAAACAAAATTCCAGCACTTTCGTTTTCATAAAATTGAAACTTTGCCAATACACTAAAGGATACATCGAAACCATTACCTATTCTTCTATTCGATCCACGGTTGCTCCATCTTCAATATTATAGAATTTTGTACATTAAAAAAAACAAGGAGGAAATATGACAATGATAGGCCACTCTCTTTGTTACAAACCAAATAAAGAAAATTTACAAGGTAAAACTATATTCTATGGACAACCAAAAAAACAAAACATACACATATATATTTCTATCACATAAAAATATGCAGCATACAAAATTTAACTGCCAACCTACACATCACATATGGGAATCGAGATCATGCATAACAAAATGACTCTGATACCAATTGTTGGATCAAAACAAAAGCATGCAAAATTTGGCTAAAATGGTATATTTTAAAACTTTTCTAAAATCAAAACGCAGCGGAAATAACATAACTAAATCAACATGTTTCAGCCATACATGATATGATATAAGGAAAATAATTTACATAAGATCAAGGTGGTAGAAATATACCGACTCCTTGACACAGCTTGACTCCTCGTTTTTGTATCCTCTCCTAATCCTTGCTATAGCTTTGACTTTTTTGTATCCTTTCCTTTGTCAATGTATCCTCTCTTTGTTGTTGTATCCTCGACCAATCCGATCTACTACTTGTTCTTCTTAGACAACTTGGTTAACAAGATCCTTTGGTAGGAAAGGAAAAGAAATATTTTGAGAAGATTTTTCTTAGAAGAAAGAATCCAAAAAAGAGACTCTTCTCATTCAAGTTTTGGCTAGGCACGCATGAGAGGAGAGAGTGATTCAAAAATCCAAGAACACTTCTTACTCTCCTTGTCAATTTCGGTTATCATGAAAAAAAGAAGTGATGTGCATCCAATAGATCACTTCATTCTTTAATCAATCATAAATAAGCCAATAAATGAGACTCTTCTCATTTGTTTAAGATTGCGATATGAAAAGACCAATAACCTAAATAAGACCTTTTTATTTTCGGTAATAGATGAAAGAAGGAAGAGAGAGTACATCAAATGCACCCCTTCCTTTCTTTAATCAAATGAATGCTAAAAGGATGCATTACATGCCATCGTTAAAAGACAACCCTTAAACCATTTAATGATAAGATCATTACTCCATTTATTGAAGATAAAAGCATGATAAAAATCATCTTTGATTTAGCAATTCAATGCGAAATGTGCAGCTGCACGTTTAGCTATAAAATACTAAAATATGCCCTCCTTCTTTCTTTAATAACTTTGTTTCAATTTAATTAATCTAATTAATAAAATCAAACCAAAGTCAACCTCAATATTAAATGTTCATTTGGACTTCTAATTAAAGTAAGCCTAACATTCAATCATGGGCTTTAAAACCTCTATTTATATTTCTTACTTTGCTTGATAACTTTCCTAGAAATCAAATAGGGAATCTAATTAGACTTATATAATTCAAGCTCCAATAAGCCTGGAATTAATTTAATCTCATTATAATTAATTCCAGCTTATTAATAAAATGTCGTTCTGCTAAAGACAATTGGTTGAACTTTTGAATTACTAAATATTATGAGAATACATGTTTCAAATAAGATGTCCAATTGCAATCTTTATTATGAACCATATTATAGTCATTCACACAATAAAGGGTAAAATTACCATTTTGCCCTTATGTTGGTTTTTTCTTCTAAATCTCCCGTTTTACTCTATATGGTGATTAACATACAAGGTCTCATCTTGGTATTAAGACTTGATGGGTAGCTAGTCCATCAAACTACTGGACGTTGTGTTGATTGTAATAGGAGGTGAAAGGGCTCGGTGAGAAAGACTTCGTGATTTGGCCGTGTATGAGAGACTGGAAGGAAATCCTGGGAAAACATCTCCAAGCTTAAGGTAAATCTTTTTACTGGAGGAATGTTTGAGTGGAGGCTGATGCGAGGATGATACATCATGAGTCAAACCGTATATTTGTGCTTGTTTACTTTATACTGAAATTTAAGAAATGATGTCTTAAATCTTTTATAAGCGATGAGAACCCTTTTCTAGCTTAGAGAATCTATAGCAGGCATTCCTGTAGCAAGCATTCCTGAATACTGCACACATTTAGTTCAATCTGCTCTACAATCATTGAAATTATTGCACGAAGAGATGATGTTTTTTTACTTTTATAAATTCAACTTTTCCTTTAAAGTAAAGGCAATACATCGATAAAAATTACATATTGCGTCATATATGGATATAATTTGATAATCAAAATAAACAATCCTCTTCAATTTCATACTGTTGCCTTACTTGATTGACATATTATGTATGTGAATAATATTGCAATGTTTAAATCTCATAGGTTAAATTTCATGTGTTATCACAAATTAAACTTCAACGATGTGGTTGTGGCTTGAATATGGTTTCATTGCTACACCGTAACATGGAGCAACTTACAAAGTCCCTTACATCACTTTATGATCTGTACGATGCCAGTCGAGATTGCAATTCACTTTACATAAATGAAGCTGAGTTTCTTTCACTTTATGTGCTTCTCCATCTGAATCCTACAAGCCATCCAGTGGTAAACCCCTACTTCACTGATCTAATGAATTTGGTTTCCTCAAAGGTAGGCAACCATTGCTAACTATTTTGTTACAAATCATCTTATATCGAAACCATAGAGGGAGTCACTTTCTTTAAGGTTGCAACATGTTCCCTTTTCAGTTATGCAGTCAAAAAAATGCATTTTGCACGAAGTATTTTAAGGTAGTGAGAGTGACTTATTCTTTTGGATTTTATGTAATGAACTAGTTTTTGCAAATAACCAATGAAACAGTAACAAGGCAAAATAGATGAATGTATTGATTCAACAGTGAGGATTACAAGCTTTGTAAAAGGAAAACAACAAGGAATAATAGAGAAGAAAGAGATGAGAAATAAGGAGAATTGGGTGAGAGAGAGAGAGAACTGCAATCTGCATAACAATATTCATGCCCTGAGCCTTGGCAAAACACTGCAATTTATAGAGCACATTCTTTATTCCTTCTTCATAGGGTCTGGGGTCATTCTTTTTGTTGGGCTTTTGCTTCATAAAGATATTAGCTCATAACATTTTAGCTTATGGGTGAAATGCAATAACTCCATTCTCTTTGATTAAGAATATCATTTTGACTTATTTTTGTGCAGGTTTCTACGATTGGGCATTTTTAAGCACTTTTTTGACATAATAGTTAAGGAGGCCTCCTATATGCAATATTGTGTTATTTGACCTTACATAAGTGAGGTACATCAGTTCTGTCTCAAACTACTTTGAGATATAACTCTTTCCATTGTTGGCTGTGCAAATTTCTCTTAGAAGCAAATATATATATATATACATATATATATGTGTATATATATACACATATATATATGTATATATATATGTGTATATATATACACATATATATATGTATGAGATGATGCACTTGAATGTTTTTGGAGGTGGCCTTATTTTTGGTTGGCTAGTTATTTTTTTATTAATTAGTTTACTGGTCAAGGTTCAAATACTTTTATTCAATGGAAATGATCCCTCGTTGATCTTACATCACATTTCTTATCAAGTTGCTTTGTCTTTCTTTCTTTGTTTGCTTCTGAAGGTTCGAGCATTGCTCCTGTCATGTATAAATAATTGTAGCTACAAGCTTCATCCATATCCTCTAACACATGTATCCAAGCTCTTGAGAATGAAGGTAGGTTTTAATTAATTTATTTGAATATTTTTTGTGTAACTTTAATATTATGACTTATAGAAGATGGGATTTACTTTCTTTTAGGAATCTGAATTAAGCCTTTGCAACGTTGTGGTCTACTGATTACAGATGAAATGGGAACCAAGTTGTTTGCTTGGTGGGTTACCCCAAAGATGGATTTCAAAACTACAATTTTCTTGGCTTGGAACAATTTAAGACGTGAACTGGTCCATGTTTGTTTTAGTTAATCGTTTTATTTTGTGTAAATACTAGATTACGAGGGTTTTCATTTTCCAATGCATAGGCTTAATTTGAAAACAGAAGTTGAGATTGTATTCGATATGTAATTCTGCTGTTTATGAATCCACATGTGCATTTTTTTGGATTTGTCTGAGATTTGAAGGTTAATGTAAGTTTACAAACTATGGCTTGAGGACCTATTCACTTGAATGTAACCATATCTCAATTTTAACTTAAAGTATTATGCTAAAAACAACAAAGAATTAATAGCAAAACTTGGCTGAGAAGCACAAACTCCATTTGGTTTGGTACATTTAAAGTGGATACAGAGTTCTTGCATTCTGAAAATGAAGATATACTACTTATCCAAGTGGAATCTTGTGACCTTCAGTTAAATCAAAATTTCTGGAGATCATATACTTCAGTTAAATAAATAGGCGAAAAATTACAATATAATAATAATAATAATAATAATAATAATTATTATTATTATTATTATTATTATTATTATTATTATTATTATTATTATTATTATTATTATTATTATATGTTTTATATTTTTATTAGAGTTACAAATTTAATTTTTTAGAATTAAATATCTAAAATCTAAATTCTTATAAAATATTCATTGAAATAATAAAATATATAATATTCATATCCTTATAATTCTTTTCAAAGTCATGTCCTCATAAGTCATTTTACACATAAACAACTAATATTAAACAGCTAATACTAAATAGTTACTTTTAGCAAACATCTTTATCAAATAGCTAATGCAATCCGCTGGCCAAACCAGCTAATATAATTAGCTATTAACTAATAGCTGATAGAATCATCTATCAGCTAAATGCAATCAGTTGATTGTCAAACAGAGCCTATATGAAACACCAAATATATATATATATATACACACACTAAAAAATAAGAATGTTAGTGGTTAATAACAATGGCAATTAAAAGACATGAATATAAAAAACGTTATCGACGTTATGGTAATAAAGTATAATAAAATGATGGGGGTTGCATGAAATGTTGGTAACTAAAAAATAAAAATTGTATTCAAGTTTTGGAACAACCAAAGCATCAACAGATAGGCAAGTCAGGCATCTATCGAAATCTAAATTTGGAATTATCAGATATTGACCAAACATACAACACCGTCCCTCCAGCTTAGTCTATTTTCAATTCCTGAAAAATATGTGTTATTATTTGGTGGATATAAATGATCAACTACTTTTTTAAGTTCACCAAAAACAGGATCCAAAAGGATCAAAGAAAGTGGTTTGAATGACTTATCATGTAATTAACTTATTTCTTTTCATATAACTCAGATGACATCAACTTTGCTTAAGCATTACTTAGAGAAAGGCATTGCTAGATGCAATAACCAAAGCATTTAAATGAAGCTGAAGCTGGCTAGTAAGCCTATAATCTTATGTCTGCCCATCACCATTTCACCACAATAGTACTCCTCACAAAGTGTTTATTATCTGACCATACCAATTGCCCAAATGCATAGTCCTTCCCTGCATTGTCTTTCTTACTTGTCAGTGTCACCTTGAAGCTTTTCTCTTCGCCAACTTTCTTGAACACTAAGCTCTCTGGTTCAACAGAAACAGATAACCCGTTAGGCTTCTTGACACCAACTTTGTAAGTTCCTGGAGAGCCAACATTTTTAACTGTTCGAGCTATAGTGATTGAGCCGTTGAATCTAGGGACTGTGATAGAAGGATAGTTGAAGTTGGCAAGCTCAATAGGTTCCGAGGGGCATGTATACAAAACCTCTGAGAAAGATGAAATTTGCGTTCCATTGTACCCCAGTGCACAAAGAAAGTTCAGGTAATCAATAGCATTTAAGTCATAAACTAGTCCTGGATCCATAGCTTGGTTAGGTCTTACATGTCCTGACCCATAATTGAATGCATTTGCTTTAGAGTAGGATGCATTGAGAATTGGCTCCATATAGTTGTCCTTTGTCCCTGCTGCTAAATGTTAATAAACAAAGTTACTATATATAAGTGGTAACTATAAGCTTATAAGCATTGTTTGTGATCCATATACTGAAATGTGACCAACAAAATCACCTTAGGTAAAAGGACTAGTACAATTACCAGTAGTCATTATTGCTGATCTAATTGCTGCGGGACTCCAACTTGGATGAAGAGTTTTAAGAAGGCCAACAATTCCTGAGACGTGAGGACATGACATTGAAGTTCCTGAAACCGAGTTAAATAGAACTCGTCGTGTGTCAAAAGCTTCATTGGTTGGCCCTTGTTCTTCTGTGTAGGTTGCTATAACATTTACTCCTGGTGCAGTGATGTCAGGCTGAAAAAAGAGGTGATTGGATATGTAAGTTTAGAATATAATGAAAATCATCTTTAACAAATGGATTAAGATGTTGTTAGTACCTTTAGAATCTCTGGCGTAACAATATTGGGTCCTTTTGATGAAAAAGCTGCCATCACAGGGGCTGGCTTTGTACCAATTTGTGTTTTTGGGCGTGTAATGTAGGCTATAGGAAAGCTGACAAAATTTTGAAGTTATTAAGGAAAAATTCATCTAATAGGATTCATGGACATTAAGATTTTTCTAGGTTGTCCTCTATATCAATCGAGACTAAAGAAGTAATATCATTTTTACTTAGTGGAATTGATGTAATTGAAGACAGCAACGCCATCCAAGTAAGTCAGTTGTGTAGCAGGAAGGACATGAGGATCAGCATTAACATCATTGCCATTTAGTTCACTATTGGCAAGAATCATTGCTACGGCACCCGCCAGAGCAGCTTGCTTACCCTTATCCACCCTTGCATTTATGCCTCGAAGACAAACCAAGATCTTTCCTTTAGCCTTTTCCTGATCCAGTGTTCCATCTTTGCACAATAGACTGCGTTGCGATAATCATCAAATTTTAGGTTGCTAAATGACATAACACATTGTTTGCAAGGCTTAACATCTGAAGCATAAATAATAAGCCATCTAGCTGAGTGTAAGTGATTTGAATATCAAACATAACATGCATCGTTTAGGTTCTTACGCATCGGCAATTGATGCATTCGGCCTTGCAGCATCAGCAGCACTTATAAGTGGGAAATATTTATTAGTCGGTAAGGCTGTATCCGATAGACTTTGTCCCTGTGAAACCAAACGCATTGAACTCACTGTTTAAGATACAATAATCGTGGAAATGTTATAGGAAATGTATACGACGATATTTTTACTATAATGACAAGAAGTGTAGTAAAAAGGGAGAAAGAAACCTTGTAGCTCATGTGGTTGCCAAGGACTACAAAACTTGGGAATTCCCTGTCCATGGTGCTCGCACTCACCGTGATTTGCCACGGTGCAACATTGGATACAGTACCAGCAGTTGGACCAGAATTTCCAGCAGAGCAAACAACTATAATTCCTCGCTGAACAGCATGGAAAGAGCCAATTGCGACACTATCATTGAAGAATGGAGTAGGATTGGCTCCTAGTGACACAGATAGAACATCAACTCCATCTTCAATGGCGGCATCGAATGCAGCCAATATATCTGCATCAAAACATTCATTACCATTAACTGGGGGATAACACACCTTATATGCAGCCACCCGGGCTTTCGGTGAACCCCCTTTTGCTACTCCTTTGCCAAAGTTGAAGACATTGGCTCCTGCTACAAAGTTTCCACCTGCTGTTGATAGTGTATGCGATCCATGGCCATCCGCATCTCGAGGCCTATTATAGGAGGAATTGAGCGGACCAACTATAGAAGCATATCCTTTGTTGAAGTACCTAGCTCCGATGAGCTTCCTTCACATATAAAATACTCTGAAGAGTTCAATAAACTATCTACATAATGGCTACTTACAATTTAACAAGCGAGATTTGTTGGAACTTGGAAGCATTCAAAAATATGAATCAAGAATACTGTAATACTGCATCCTATACTAATACGTGGCTAGGTCCCGGAATAGGGGGCAGCAACAAAAAACCAAATATGATTTAGTATTTTAACACAACAAGCAACCTATTCATTATTTTCGAAAAAGGAAATACAAGTTTGCATAGAATGCTAAGTTCATGTGCACAGACATAAAGTTAAAGAAAATAAACCTTTCTTCCTGAGAGAGTACATTAAGTGTTAGAGAAGAGGAAGTTAATTCTGAGATTTTTTTTTACATAAATTGCAATCACTTGGTAGCTTTAAAAATAAATTATCTTAATCACATACTAATTTCATGATCTTGGACAACATATTTTGTAGTTTAAGATTGTAAAATGGTTACATCATTCTAGGCAAAAGCTTATAAACATATGACCAGTTTAAGCTGCAGGAAAAACGTAGTAGAAAATTTGTTTCTTATTTGCATCTGCACCTATTTTCTGAGACAAAAAGGCCACTAAAATCATGCCCTTGATTGTGTTCTAAACCATAAAAATCCTTCAATAAGTAGCATAAGCCACAATGTATTGTTTCAAATGTTATGTATGTACGTTATTTTTGTATTGCCTTACTTATTTTTATTATTCATATTACTATTGTTTTATTTATTATTTATATATTTAGTTGTTTTATTATTTGTTTGTTTTTGACTTATTTATTTAATTATTTATTTAATTATTTTTCTTAGACATATATATGCACATCTATTTTTAATTTTGTAGTATTTTCATAACACATTGCATATGGGTCTATCAGAAATAGTCTTTTTATTAGATAGCAGGAAGACTACGTACTATTGAATATTCTCATACGCTGTGCATTAGCGGAATAAAATGTTAATGATGATAATTATGTCAACAAAAAATTTCAACTTGATGTTAATTACGATAATGCTTATGTTAATAAAAAAATTGTAAATAGGTGTTAACGATGATGATGATAATTATCATGACAATAAAAAAAGTCAAGTTGATGTTGTAAATTTGAACTCTTTAAGTTCTCCTCATCTCCAGAACAAGAAAAAAGAAAAAGGGCATATAAGTTGGAGGGAGATTCTCTTATCTCCTTATCCAATTCTCTTATTCCCATGTAATCTTAGCTATTCAATTTTTGTAAGTCTTATTTGTTGAATGAATGGATTTTTACGAAATAAAGTAACAAGAAATGGTGATTGGGTCCATGTAAGTTGTATTTCAATGAATTTTGTCGAAGATTTGAGGATTTCTAAAATGACAGGAAGATAAGCACCTTTCTTAGAAAACTCCAAACAAACCGGTATAGATAAGTTGATGCCAACTATTCCCAATCCCCATCCACATAATAGTCAACTTCATAGATATGCGGGCTACATGGTGAATGCCCACTAAGATTGGACCAACATGGATGAGCTACTAGATTTTTATTGGCTCTGAGTTCATTGGCATTTAAGTAGGGCAAAATGGAAATTCAAAAGTCTAATATAGTCTACTTGGGAGTACTTATCACAAACCAGATTAGCATTTGTAATAGCCAATTAATCTGTATTGGAAGTCCATGATAAAGAGTATGACACGCAGGAGAGTAAGTTCTAGGGAAGATACTGATTGGTAAAGTGTGAAAGTGAAACAGAAGCAAACCTGTTGCAGTGGAAAGTAGGATCCGACCCAGTCTGACATATTCCTTTCCACTTTGAAGGAATCGGTCCATACCCTTCATCGCTAAAGCTTTTTGACTCTGGCCAGACGCCTACTACATGCGCATTATAGACAAAAATTAAGTAGGGCAAAGAGAGTTGAAAGAAAAATAATAGCAATGAACTCTTGCTCGTGGCTCGTTATCCAAAATGCATGTTCACTGCTTGAAAGATATATAATTATTCTGCTTCATTCTTGGACCGTATTGCATATTTTGATTTGGACATCTTCACGCAGACAACTCATTTACTTGATCCTAATAATTAAATTATGAACTTGAAGATTAAGTAAATTTCAGTAAAAAAAAGAAAAAGAAAAACCCATTTTGGATTTTAAATGATGTACACAATTTATTTCCAGTCAACTTGTTGGTTCATTTTAATAAAATGAGTTTACGAAACAGGGGCTCGAGTCGGCTAGTCAATGAATGCAGCTCATCAGTCAGGAAAAGCGAGCAGAATTGCGCTCTATTTATGCTTGTCAGTATCGTCTAGAAACCTACAACTATGGCCTTTTTCTTCGACCAGTGCCGGTTTTAGTCAGCTTAAAAAATAGTCAAAAGTACGATCAAGTTGGATAACTTAGATCTAATCTTAAACCAAGTTCCTTGGCTAAAGAACTAAATAATTAATTAAGTTGACTTCAGAAAAAGCTAAATGGAAGTTGTTTGAATGTCTGGCTACGTACCTGTATCAAGGTTTCCGATAATCACATCTTCGCCGAATCTTGCCTTCTTCCAAAGTGAGTCCGAAGGAACTACGCCATCATTCTGCTCCAATCCCAGGAAGCTCCATGAATGAGTCGTATGCAATTTCTTTCCTTGGTTCAAGAACACTGACACTACACTTGGATGCCCTGTATTGGACAAGGATTACTTAATAACTCAAATAAACAGAGTAAGGGAAGAGAAGCAAAGCAGGCAAAGCAGTTTTCAAGTACTCACTAGCTATCTCAGCTGCTACTTCTTCTTCCAAATTTGCAGCGAAACCATTGATATGCCTTGTGTACGAGTAGAAGATGGCATCTTTGGCCAACTCCCTACTGTTTCCACTGGAAGTAGAGATTGAGAGTTTTTATTTTTATAGTTAAACCGAAACTAATGTCAATCTTATCTGAACAAGTACTTGAAAAAGTCAATACCCTCCCAGGAATGATCCAAGAAAGTCGTGGTGAGCCTCCGTCGCTGGATTGAGCTCTTCCAATGAAAATTCAGCTCCTCGTGAGTGTGCTCCAAGGTACACAATATACGCCTACGGTACAAATTAAAAGAAAAAGGAAAGAATGTGAAATAAAGAATGCGATCCATCCCAAGTAGAAATTGAACGCTTACCTTTTTGGAGGCAAAGGATGGTCTCAGCCATAGACATAAAATGAGAAATGGCAAGAGGTGAAGGACAGGTCTCATTGTGACAAGTGAATAATGTGATGAGTCTGTTCCTTCCTTGCCCTTTATATATACAATATGCAACATGAAGACCCAGCTCCATTCCACGCGACTTAACCACACGTGTCTGTAATTTTGGTAACAGGAGCGTCCTCATCGACAACTCAAATGCCACTTAAGCTTTACCTCTTTGTATTTACCTCTTTGTAGGACCAAAATGCTGCTCTCTGTCAGTTCCAGTGCCAAGGTCATTGCTTATGGTATCTAGAATGGGCGTCAGCCTAGACCATTGTCCAAGCAACCAGAGGCCCTTCAGCTGTAGTAATATTTTATTCAAGCCATAATACACATTATCCATTAATTATATGAGCCACACTGTTACAACAAGCGCAGAATTTTATCTTATTGTGCAGAATTCTTAGGGAGGTGATCAGCTGATTCAGTTCCTAGTGCAGGGGCGTCTCTGCTGCTCAACAACTCCATCGTAATTCAAGATACATACTCGCTAAGAGAGTGATTTGAGATGATTCCTTATCTCCGTCTTCCTTCTTCCTCTTTTAACTTGTATTCACCATGTTCCCTTTGATCTTGTCCTTCGTCTTCTGCTTCTATTTCTGTTTTCTTTCACCCCTTGTGATTGTAAACCCTCCTCCCTCTAGTCCTGGCCTCTCTAACCCCATCAAGGCTCTGCTGAATCAAGATGGAAAAGGCCAGATGTTGAAATACTTCTTTAGAACACTGCCCTCCTATTTAAAATGGAGACAGGTCACCGGTTTTTCCTGGTATGGAGGTGTTGAAAGCTGGTGCAACGTCCTGGAACTCCACTGTGGTCCGGTTTGTCATCAACAAACACCTTTCATATCCTATTACACAATTGTGGGCATTTAAACACTGGAAAAGCAAAAGGTTAATTAGTGGAAGTCCTCATCTTAGAAGATAGCAATTTCTAGTTTAAGTTCGCCACATAATCAGAGGCTAAGAAAGCTATTAATTAAGAAAGAGCCTTGGCATATTGTTGATGCTCTTATCTTCCTGCAAGTTTGGACAGCAGGAGTTAACATGGAGAAAATTAAGATTGAAAGCGTTTCATTGTCGATCAACATACATAATGTTTTATTAGAATATCGGTCCACTAAAGGACTCAGTCTATTGGTTAGTTTTATTGAGATACCATTATGTATGGACGAAAATATAACCAGAAGGAGAAGGATTGGTTATGTTAGAGTTTGTGTAAGTGTGATAGTGAATAAGTAGCTTTCGGATGCTATCTCCATCGTGAAGTTAGGGAAAAATGACACACTTTATGAGGATTCCATAATGGTCACTTATCAAGGGGGACCTCCCTTAAACAAGATAAAGTTTGGGCACCTACGGGAAGAATATTCCGAAAAGAGGATATAGTTGATCTAAAAGGAATTGGCCCAACCTTGTGCATGTATAGGAATTAGCCCAACCTTGCGTGTGTACAGGATCCTTCTAGAAGAAAAACTAACCTAATAAAGAAGTCTAACGTAGGTTAAATTCGCGATAGCATAGGAACTTGAATAAGAAGCTTTGCACATAATATAGGCTTCTGCACCGCCATTTGCGCAGAATTATGGGGGATATTTATTAGGTTACAACTTGCATGGGATCTTGATTACCTGCAAGTAGAGTTAGATGTTGAATCCCTGATAGTTATTAACATATTATTCTCCTCGGATGATCAGCCAATTCAGTATAATTCTCTACTATTGGGAATTTAGAACTTAATAGCCAAAGAATGGGTTGTGAATGCTCGACATGTGTATCGAGAGGCTAATCGAACTGCTGATTGGTTAGCCATATACGATTAGTTAATTAAAGTTTCATGTATCTCCCTCATGATGAAAAAAGAAGAAGAAGGAAATATTAATGTAACATCCCGTTTTTATACTAAGGGTTAGAACACTACATTTCTGTAATTGAAAAATAGCAAGAGAGATTATAAATTTGCATTTTATGCTCGTGCATAATATTAGCATACACACACATGAATTTGATTATTGCATACATTACAATAAATTGTTCGTACAGTCATTTGACATTTTCAGATATAAATGATTGTTTTAATGTGATTATAATGTGAACTATGGATTATGTGTCTTAAAAATTGAGCTGGTGTGCGTAAGTAGTGATTTAAAATTTTTGAAAAATTTTGAAAATTTTCTAAGAATCAAGGGTATTTTTGGATTAGGAAAAATACCAAGTGGCAGAACAATTGATGAATAGTAAAAAAAATAGGAGACAAATAGCTGTGAAAATTTTTATAAATGACATTGAGATTTAATGACAAGTGTCGTAGAAAATCGAGAGAAAATTGGATTAAAAATTGGAGACAAATGGACTAGTTAAAAAAAACAAAGTAAGACCATAGGAAATGGACATGTGGCAAGTGATAAGTGTCACTTGCCAAGCCATGAATCCACCCCCACGACACTCTCTCCTAAAGTGAAAGACTATCTTCATTTTTATTTATCTTTCACTATGTTCATTTGTTCTCACCTCTTGTTTATTTCTCTTCATTTCGTTTTTCATCTTCTTCACCTACGATACTCATTTTCTCACCCTCACAATGCAAGCATTGTTCTCACCCTTCTTGCTACTTTCATTTTTGTTATCTTCTTCGTTGTCACTAAAAGACCTAACCCTACAACCTTTGATTGTTGATGATCGTGTATCATGGAAAGCTAGGGTTTTGTAATTTTGAAGAGTTTGAAGTTTTAAACAAGTAAGTAACGTGTTAATTCTCATGGGTTGTATGAATATGAAACAAATATGATAATTAAATGATAATGAGACTACTAGTCATTATTCATGTCCATTGTGAGTGATGAATATTGCATATAAATGTCTTATTTCTGCATATGAGATTATTAACCTTTCATAAGATGTTGTTGAGATGATTTTTAATATAGAAAAATCATTTGATGATATAAAACTAGTACAAAAAATTTGTTAGGTAAATCGTGTTTCATGCTCTGTTTTCACTGTTGATATACGTGGATCTCTTTGAGTGTTATAGAGATGGATTAAAGTGAGTAGGAGTTAAAGGAAAGGCTAGTATAATGTGATGTCTTGAAATGGGAAGAATTAAAATGATAAGTTAGAGATGAAATGAAGGTATCGATGAAGATGAAGAAGTGTAGAAAATGATGGATATGCGTAAACGATACGTTCTATTTTTTATGTTTATAATCAATCATAGATTTTGATTTGTGTTTGAATGAGTTGAGCTAAAATAGACATAGAAATGAAGAGGAAATAAAGAGGACATAAGTTAGAAATGTTAGAATAAACAAAAGGGAAGAACTAGAGATGAAAATATGCAGTTACGTAAATCTGGGTAAATTTTGTCTATCACGATCATGATAGAGAGGAAACCCTAGAGAAGTTGCATGATCATGTAAAAGTACAATCGTGACAAAGAGGAAAAATGAGGCAATGCACAATCATGACAATGAGGAGCCTCAGAGGAGTTGCACAATCGTGCACAAGCATGATCGCGATAGAAGGGAGAAATCAGGTAATGCACAATCGTGGCATTAGATAATGCATGATCGTGACAGAGAGGATTCAACAGGCAATGCACATTCGTGCACAAGCACGATTTTGACAGTGAAGGTGCTATGATTTTAGACATTTTTCAACATCACTATTTTGACCATAACTTCTTCTCCAGACCTCCGATTGACTTAAATTTTGGACCAAGAACTCCTCACATATTATTCTTCCTCTCCACTAGATTTCATGGCCATCTGAATTCATTAGGAAAGGATTGATAATGATTGATTGATGAGTTTAGGATAAAAATGATGAAGTGTGTTGGAAATTGTTTAATGGAGAGTTTTCACTAAACAGACATCTGAATTTTGGCCATATCTTGATCTATAGATATCCAATGATTATTATGTTTGAGAAGGTACATGCATTTTAGACACGTCTTAGCATGCAGTGGCAACTGATCCCCAGTCTAAGTCATGTTTACATGAGTCACGCGCATGAACATTCATTAAGAGTTTGAGCAAGTAGAAATAATGAGAAGAATTATGATATGTCAAAATGTAAGAAAATGAAAGCTCGTGGATATATAAAAATGAGAAATATTATATGGTTCGATATGATAGATAGAGATTCATTACATTTGTATTGGTGGATGTATTATTGAATATGACATCAATATTGCAATATGGTGATATATCCTTGAATGTGAAACAGATGTGACTACATTGTCATGGACTGATTGAGGAAAGTATAGATATAAATATGAATGACGAGATTTAAAGTGCATAAGTTAAGTAGAAAGAAAATAAAATTTTCTATGACCTTGAGAGGTCGAACTTGGCCTTGAAATGATTGTTTGATTAATGTGACAAGAGTTATGATCCTTCATAAGAATATACTAGTGAAATTGAGATTAGAAGTTTATGATGATTATGCATCTATAATTCTGAATTGATTGCAAATATACATATGTAAGATGAAATAAATGATGATTGGAAGAGGAGATAAATGAGAACGAGATAAGTAAAAGCCTCTAAGGTTAAGTGGATTCGTTATTGTGAGTGCAAATCTGATAATGTGATCACCTTGACAAGTGATATTATTAAGTACCTATGTATCATATACTTGGAGATGATATAGGAAGTGATCTATGACTTATTAAATGCTCATCAGTCTTAGCCCCCATAGTTAAACTTATGAGTTGAGTCAGAGTAGCACATAAAAGCGTTTATAGTGATCAATTGGGGATAGAATGAGAGTGTAAATGATGTTACTTTTTGTGATAAATTCGAGAAAATTTGAAGACATTTTATCAATAGATAAGCTTTGTTTCACTTATTTCTTTATCTTGTACTGTATTGTTGCTTACACATTTGTAGTGGGTACCTTTTTCCTGGCCTTGCCAGTCAGGTTTTTTAACGGTCCGCCCCCTTATCATCATCAATAAAGGGTTTCAAGTTTCTCGGCAGACAGAGCCTCACCAAAATAAGCTAGAACGACAAAAGATTGATTACAGTCCATATTGCTCGGCCAGGTTGCCAATACAAGATCCTTGGAACCAGGCGATGCCGAGAAGATGAATCTCAGATCGCTCGGCCTCGACCACGCTCGGCTAGGTTGCCAAGACAAGATCCTTAGAACCAGGCGATGCCGAGAAGATGAATCTCGGATTGCTCGGCCTCGACCACGCTCGGCCAGGTTGCCAAGACAAGATCCTTGGAACCAGGCGATGCTGAGAAGATGAATCTCGAATGGCTCGGCCTCGACCACGCTCGGCTAGGTTGCCAAGACAAGATCCTTGGAACCAAGCGATGCCGAGAAGATGAATCTCGGATCGCTCGGCCTCGACCACACTCGGCCAGGTTACCAAGACAAAATCCTTGGAACCAGGCGATGCCGAGAAGATGAATCTCGGATCGCTTGGCCTCTACCACGCTCGGTCAGGTTGCCAAGACAAGATCCTTGGAACCAGGCGATGCCGAGAAGATGAATCTCGGATCGCTCGGCCTCGATCACGCTCAGCCAGGTTACCAAGATGGGATCTTGGAACTAGGCGATGCCAAGATAGGATCTTGGATCGCTCGGCCTCGACATCACTCGGCCCCTACGTCGAGCGACCAGGCGATGCCAAGATAAAATCTTGGATCGCTCGACCAAGTTCTCTTATCTCGATCGACCATGCTATTTGGAAAGATCGCTCAATCTTAACACGACAAATAAAGGTGGTAATGAAAAATAAAAGAACTCTATTTCCTTGAATTAACGTTATGGCCACAAGCCCGACTAGATGAGCATTGAAAAGGGGAAAAAATCATTTTGATCCTTCGGAGGGAACGGAAGGGCCAGCAGCCGGATTGGCGGGAGAATGGCCAACAGACGGATCGGCAGGAGAAGACAATGGAGAGACATCCTCTTCATCGGAACTCAGGTCCAACGCCTCATCCGGCTGGACCTCTCTTTCCTCCTTAACTATCTCCATTACTTCCTCCAGAGAAAGGCCGAAAGCGGTGGGAAGCATTGGCTTGGCATAATCTTCGAACGAAGGACCAACCGACTCGTCAGGGATGCAAATGTCATGGCAATTCTTCAGGATCGAAAGGACTAAGTCACAAGCGAAATCTAAGCACTCTCCCTGTAAGAACCGCCTTTTCCATCGTTTGATCGCCTCAGCTCTCTGCTTTTTTACGGAGCCTTGCAACTCCTTCAGCCTATCCTCGACCCTCAATTTATCCCTCACCGCTTCATGACAGTCCTGGAGGAATTTTGATCGAAGCTCCTGCTCCGTCTCCATGTTCCTCTTCAAGTCCTTACACTCCTTGGCCAAGTCCTTACATTCCTTGGCCAACCCATCCTTCGCCGCAATCACCCTGCTCTGTTCCTCCTTCCCCGTAGCAAGTTGAGCTTTCAAAACGCTCCTCTCCTCCCAAAATTTCTTCTCCTCCTCCAAGGAAGAGAGTTGAGCCCAGGAGACGTTTCTCTCTTCTTTGGCCTCTGAAAGCTCGGCCCTCAAAGTGTTCACTTACAAATACAGTAAATAGTTCAACCACGAGTAGTCAACCAGAGGGGAATATTCTTCTCCTAGCCCGCTAATTCGGGGGGGCGGGGGTCGATTAGGAATGAATCGACCTAGGCCCCCCCGCGATATCCCAGAATGAGACGATCGAAGTCATACCGACCGAGCCTCTTAATGCGATCGACTAACTCCCACTCCTCTCTAGTAAGAGACAAGCTCGACGCGTCATTCCATCGCTCGGCTAGGGGATATCTCCACGGCTGGGACTCAAAGGAAGATCCCAGAGGCCTCACGAAAAAGTACTTCGTCCGCCATGCTTGGACTTTTGAAGCCGTTCCGTCTGGTCAATATCGAGCATCTCTATACTGCAAATGAGGAACCTCGGCCCCAGCGCTTGAACTCTGGTTCATTCTTAAAAATGACGTAGGATGCCGACCGAAGGTAAATAGCCGAACTGATGGCACAGCAAGGCCAAACCGTTATTGAATTTCCATCCATTCGGAGGAATTTAACTCGGCCTCAATCGGTAGGCGACGCACACCTCGTCAATGATCGAAGCATATGGAAGCTTCATGCCACCGACCGAGAAGAACCTGTCAAAAACAACAAAATACCCTCCCAAGTTGATGTGGATCCGTTCGTTATCGGAGGCCAGCCTAGGTCTCCAGGACAAAGGGATGTTGTTCCTAATAATTGACCGATTCAACTCCCCCACGGTCATCGTTGATTCGTCTTTCGATGGCTCCTCAACGATCAGACCATCCTTCCGGTCACTCGCCGTGACTTCCTCAATACCTCTCACCCCCGACACCGCCACTACTTCAAGCGGCCCGACTAGTTAGGAGGCCCTCTAGGCGGTTTCATCCCTAGGGCTGACCCCACTTCTAGGACTGGTTGACGACATACTTACAAAAGAACTTAGAGGAAGAAGTGAGGAAAAGGGACGTAACTAGTTGGTGATTAAAGTTGGGAATTTGAACGGCAGTTGAAAGAAAACTCCGGAGATTGTAGGCAAGAAGGTGCAAATGAAAGCAGAATGAAAGCCGGAGAACAAAACAAGCGTGAAGAAAATCCATAGTGTGTCAATCCCAAGCGTTTATAGCAAGATACCGAGCAGACGTACTGATGAAACTTGGACGCGCGGCAAAATCTGGGTCGTGCAAATTAGGGTTATCAGTTACCCATAGTGGCGCAACAGTTGAAAGGACGTATGTGACAGCTGCACAACGGTTACAAAGACGTTTCGTTTCAAATTCTGAAAATCTATCAGAGGGCACGCGCCGTCAGTAATAATTAAACCAAGTGCTCTCACGCGCTCAGCGTCGATATTCACCCGATCTATCTTGGCACGAGCTATCATGCAATAAGCATCGATGCCAACCGATCGGGACACTCAGCCGACCAATCCTAGCACAAGCTGTCATGCACTATGCATTGATGTCCAACCGATTGGGCTTACCACGAGCTGTCCTATAGACGAACTGCACGACCCTTATGTACTCCTTCAACCCTTCTCCTTGGTCAGACTCGAGGAGTAGGGGGCTTATGGTTGAGTCGATCGTGCTAGACCCAGGCTCAGATCCACTCGTCCATGCCCCATTCGCAGAAACCCCCATGCATACGTAAAGACCTAAACCTAGCATCTATTCCATATATAAGGTACTACTTTGCCATGATACAAGTACGAGATTAGAACCCTGATTTTTTTTGTTTACAGCCACCAAAACTCTCACCAAAAGATTAACTTGAGCATCGGAGGGGCCTGCCGGCTATCAACCCCCGGCATACCTTATATTGTTTTGCAAGTATTCTCTCGTTGAAGACAATCAATCTCATGGATCCACACAGTAGCGTCCTGCCTCACCAAAATCAGGCAGAACCACATACAATGTCGACTGGTATACGATTGATATTTTGAATATTTGTGACGTACCAGCCAATGTTGATAATTGATACCATTAATATTAATACCGTATTATTTTTCAACCGGTATGGTATCCTCCAGCTGGTACGAAATGATATTCAAATTACCAACTATAATAAATAAATAAAAAGTGGAACCAAACAAATCCTAAACGAATAATTAAATACCAGCCATTTCTGGTTGCTTAAACTTAAAATCAAACTTTCACTATTTCAAATCATATGTCATTTAATTGCGTCCGTCGCAGTAATAAGCATTAAACTTCATCACATCATAAATTCTTCTAATTTCACATTTTGTTATTGATCAACTAGAAACTATTTTTTTCTGATTACTACGTGGTTCAGCCGGATTCTGGCCGAATGGTGCGTTGCCGTTTGGCTCCATCGGTTGGCAACTTCCTGTGATCCAAGCTACGCGAATGTACCTGCAAAACAATGGAAGGCACGTCGGGGGTTATGTCCCGATTAGCCCTCCGACGCTCAAGTCAGGTTTTTGGTGAAGGTGGGATTGATCGAATCAGAGGAATCTCTAGGTTCTCAATTACGTACCTTGATAATGAGAGAATCAAACCTTATATATGATTTCCTGCTAGGTTTTAGGTCCTTACGTTTCTCACGTACGTGCATGGGAGGTTTTCTCATCTTGACGGGCTGGTTTGTGGATTAGACCCAAATTAAGCCATGGAGTGCGTGATCGATTGATCGGCCCGTAATATTGGACTCGGGCCCAATATTGCCGACCCAACCATAAGCCCCCTACTCCTCGAGTGCGGCGAAGAGAAGGGTGAAGGAGTATGTTATTGTGATTAGTCGGCCGCTTCATAATGCGTAAGCGGGGCGGGTGTAATGTGACCGATCGGTCAGCGTTGGCCTTATAGCTCGGTTTAGGGCGGCTCGGGTGATTTTAGTTGGTGGTCTTGACACGTCGTCTGTCTGCTTTCGTAATGGTCTGACCGTTGTGCCCTAATCGTCGTATTAGGATTGATTGGTTGAGGTCCCTCGGTGATCGGTCTTAATAAACTTGTTGCGTGATGGATCGCGTTATAGTAGGTCGACCCGCCATCATTGGCGACGCTTGGACTTGGTACATTTATTGTTTGGTGCGTGCTCGACAACCGTTCGAGAATCAAACGTATCGTCCTTGCAATTTGCGCATACCGTCCCCGTCGTCTTTTCAATCGCCGCGCCTCTTCCTTTCAACCGCACGTGCCTCTTCGATTGTCGAGTAACCTTGATTCACTGTGGCTCGGATCGTGCGCGTGTCCGAGCATAGCTCGGATTGTCTCCGATGTCGTGGCCCGATCGGGTCACTTTCAAGTGTTCCTCCTTTCGACCCCTATAAATATTCATGGTCGACGAGTTGAAATTTGCTTTCACGTTTCCTTTCATTCTCCGCTTGTACTTTGCCTTCGTTTGCTTATCATCGCTCGTGATTCCCGAAATTTCCTTTCATTTGGTCGTCCGATTTCCCTGTTTCCAAACTCCGATTAGGTACGTCCTTTTTCTTCATTCCCTCTTCGTTTCCGAAAGTCTTTTCTTGTTGATCATGTCGAGCGGTAGTTACGGGAGTGTGGCGGAGTTGCGGAGGCGTTGATGAGAGAGAAGAGCGGAGGCGGTTGTGGGCACCGCCAAGACGGCGTCGTCAATGACCCGTAGGGAGTTGAATAGGTTGGCGATTAAGTTTAATATCCCGCCGTCTTGGGGGCCTCGGTTGGCTTTGCGAGCAGCGGATCCACAAAACCACGTGGGTACTTCATTGTTTCCGTGACTTCTTTTCGGTTGGTGGGATGAGACTCCCCTATGCCCCAATCATTGACGAGGTGTGCTCCACCTACGGGATCTTTGAGGCAGATTCCTCAAGCAGTTGGAGGTTTATAAGCAGGTTGTCCTTCTGTGCCATCGCTTGACCATCCACCTTCCGTCGGCGTTCGCGCCATTTCACGAGAATGAGTCACAGTCCGAGCTCCGGGGCTGGGATTCCCTTCTTACAGTATAAGGATGCTCGGTATCGCCCGGCCAGAACGCCCTCTAAGGTTTCATCCTGGCGAGTCAAGTACTTTTTCGTGAAGCCCCCGGGGTCTTCCTCCGAGTGCCGGCCGTGGAGGTATCCCCTGGCCGAGCAATGGAATGACGCGTCGACCTTGTCCCTCGGTAGGGAGGAGTGGGAGTTGATTGGTCGTATCAAGGAGCTCGGTAGATACAACTTCGATCGGCTCATTCAGGGATATCCTCAGGGAGCCTCGGTAACTCCTTCCTCGTCGGTCCCCGCCTCGGATTAAGCGGGCTAAAGGGAAACCGCCCGTCCGGTTGACTCCTCGTGATTGTATTGATTGTTGAATTTGATGTGTTAGTTTTTTCTCTAACTCGATTTGTCATCGTGCAGCCATGGTGAGAGTGGATGAAGATCGTGCCCGAGCCGCCAAGTTAAAAAAGCGATCTGCAGAAGAAAAGGAAAGATGGAGAGACTGGTGGGGCCGCCGCTTTATTCGAGGGCTGCCCCTCGATCTGCCGATGGATGTTTCATCTGCGGGGACCTTCCGACGCCTCGGCGTCATTACCTCGTCCCCAGTTGGACGCGGTCAGTTTGTTTGGCGGGGAGGAAGAGGAGGAGGCGAGCCTCCTCTTAAGAGGAAGAGGTTGGTCCGGCCGGGCGATCTGGAGAGGAGAGAAGGGCGAGGGAAGGTGCGGGCTGCGAACCATGGGCAATGGGAGTCCGTCCTTAAGCTTGCTAAGGATGCCACGGCGGTGACCTCGAAGTATCCGTTATCTTCCGAGGGATTGTCCTCCCATGGACGAGGAGATGATGGAAAAGAAGCGCCTTGAATTTGGGATCTCGGCTTGTTCGTCTTGGTGTCGACGGCGACAATGTCCCTCGCCGTCTTTGCGGCATTTGGAGACGCCGACCAAGAAGTCCAGATCTGCGTGAGCAAACGAAGACCTCGAAGGACAATGTGTTGGAGGTAAAGGAGGAAAGACTTCCTCAAGCTCAAAATGCATCCTTGGAGGAGGAGAAGAGGTCTTTGTTGGCTCGATTGGCGGCAGAGAAAGAGAGGAAGTGGAGAAGAAAGAGAGGGAGATCGGCGGATGGAGAGGGAGAGAGAGTCGCCGAGTGGAGGGGAACTGTTAGAATGGGCGGGAGCTTAATAAACAGCTCCACATAGATTGCCGCTCCTTGATGGTGGACGGAGGGGGTAGAAAACCTTGGCGGAGGTGCGGCGATGCAAGTCGGAAGCAACGGATCGAGGCCATCAAGCGATGGAAGGCGAGGTTCTTATGCGAGGAGAGTTTGGAGCTTACTGCGACATGGTCCTCGAGGTCTTTGAGGAGGGTCCGAGCTTTATACTCCGAGGGGTCGGCGTGCCCTCGTTCGAAGATTATGCCGGGCGCTTATTCACAAGTTTTCGGACTTTCTTTGGAGGAGATGGCGAAGCGTGTCGAGGGGAGCCGAGAGCGTTCGGATGAGGAGCTAGACCTCAATTCAAGAGGAGGATCCCTTATGAGGATGTTCCTTGATTGCTCCCTCGATTCTTGCTCGGTTCCCTTGAGTTGCCCTCGAGGAGGTCTTCCTAATGAAGGTTCTCTGCGGGTGCTTCCACGGGTCTGCTCCTCTCCCTTTGGAGACTTCGGGCATCCATCCGCTTAAGTATTCTCCGGATACACACCTTCTCCCCAGAAACACTTGAAGCTCACTGGTGGGGCTTGTGACGGGACCAAATTGCAGAAATAAAATTCTTTTCTTTGAACTTACTACCCATGTTTTTGGCTCTTCGTTTTCGTTCAGTAGTGGTCTCGTTTCTAGCTTGATAAAATCGTTTGCAGTAGGAGCTCACTGGTCGGGCTTGTGGCGGGACGAATTCGATCGATTGAACCTTTGTTTTGTATTTCATCTTCTCAAGCTATTTTTCAAAGTCGATTGTTGTGTTTGTTCTTTGCTTCGGATCGTAGTAGGCTCGAGTGTTACGCACGGTCGATCGGTATTGAGGCCGAGTCGCGGTCGGGTTAAAACGAGGTCCCAGGATCTTGTCTTGGCGACCGATCAACCGAGGTCGACCTATTGAGAATGCTCACCGAGCAAAGCCCCAGGGATCTTGTCCTGGCGACCCGACCGACCGAAGTCGATCTACGGAGATGTCGAGCAAGGCCCTAGGGATCTTGTCCTGGCGACCCGACCGATCGAAGTCGATCTAAGGAGATACCGAGCAAGGCCCCAGGGATCTTGTCCTGGCGACCCGACCGACCGGAGTCGATCTAAGGAGATACTGCAAGGCCCTGGGATCTTATCTGGCGACCGACCGGCCGGAGTCGATCTAAGGAGATACCGAGCAAGGCCCTAGGGATCTTGTCCTGGCGACCCGACCGACCGGAGTCGATCTAAGGAGATACCGAGCAAGGCCCTAGGGATCTTGTCCTGGCGACCGACCGACCGGAGTCGATCTAAGGAGATACCGAGCAAGGCCCAGGATCTTGTCTGGCGACCCGACCGATCCGGAGTCGATCTAAGGAGATCTGAGCAAGGCCCTGGGGATCTTGTCTGGCGACCGACCGACCGGAGTTGATCTAAGGAGATACCGAGCAAGGCCCAGGGATCTTGTCTAACGACCCGACCGATCAAGTCGATCTAAGGAGATACTGAGCAAGGCCCTGGGATCTTCTCTGGCGACCCGACCGATCAAGTCGATCTGTAGAAAATGCCGGCGATGGTTAATTTGATTTTAATCTTTGCCACAATGGAGCTCTTCATTGCCGAGAAACTTGAACACCCTTTATTAATGATAAGCGAGGCGTGGTAGTTAAAAAACTGTCTGGCGGGGACGGAAAAAGGTACCCACACGTATACAAAAGTAATAATAAGGAAAGATTGGCTACAAATAAAACTTAGCTCTTGGTAGACGCCTTCAAATTCTGCGAGTTCCAGGCCTTGGTAGAATCTTCCCTTTTCATCACCGAGGACGTAAGAACCATGCCCGACTTGCTTGATTACTCGGTAAGGTCCTTCCCATACCAGCCCGAGAGCTTTCCGGGATGCTTCCCAGTGCCTCGGCTTCCGTGGGGCGTAACCTCCTATTTTTACATTGCTTGTCTTGACCCTCCGGTTGTAGAACTTGGTCGCTTCTTGCCTAATGGCCTCTGAACGAGCTGCCCTTCTCTATCCTCGCCGAGGAGAGCGAGTTACGCTTTCTGCGGGCTTCGCGTCGCTCTTCATCATAACTTGACACCCTTTGATTATGCAACGCCGCCTCTCTTTGGAACTAGGGCTTACGCTCGAAGGTCATCTGAGCAGTGTTTCCCGTGTTTCACGAATCGGCCTAACCTCCCTTTTGAATGAGGAGCTCAATCTCTTTTTCAACCGCCGCGATTTTAGTGTCATGACCGACCCTCTCGTGGAAGCGGCAAAATAAATTGGGGTTCTGTCCTTGTCTGAGGGTCTTCATTCTTCGGGTTCTTTGATAGTTTCCCCATCCGCTCTAACGGCCGCTAGTACTTGACAGATCTGACACATTTAGCGGGGTGAACTCTTAGCGATATCCTCGCCGATCGGTCGGCCTTTTCGATTCGGTGGCTTTTTGCCACTTATGCGGGTTGCCATACAATAGATTCGTGAGGCGATCTTCCGTCAACATCTCGTGTTTTTCAGCACTTCTTCGTTGAATATACCTATCCGCTTCGGCTTCTTATTTCTGAGCAGGCGAGGTTGATCGAAGGCTAACAACTTCTTGAACTCCTCGTCCTCGTATTGCTCATGAGTGCAACTAACATAGGCGAAGCGGTGAGATCGGGTACCTCGACCGCCTCGTTGTTGAGCAAGTGATGAACTCCATGAAACTCTCATTCCTTCCTTGAGTGAGTTGCATCACCTCCAAAGCCGTTTTGCGCGATTAAACTTACTAGTGGCGAATTGATTCAGAAGAGCGACTGAAGTCCTCGAAACATGTGATACAACCGGGGTAGGTTTGTTGAACCATCGCCGAGCTCCCTCTTGGAAAGCCGTCTGAAGGCCTTACCTTTGGATAGCATCCGGACCTGATGTAGGCTCATCATGGATGGAAATGTTGCATGTAGTCGAAAGGGCCTGGTCTTCGGTGTATTTCTCGAAATCGGTATCTTTGTCTTGGGTCTTTGGGAGGCTATCAAAATGTCCGGAGTGAAGGAGAGTTATATTGCGCCGTCAGGCGATCGAGCAGGCTTCGTAGCCGTGAGTCCGATCATCCGCGATTTTTCTAGGGCTTCATCTGGTGGTGATCGGTTGTTAAATTTGAATTGTCGTCGGTTGGCCGCACGGACGACAGCTATTGTCTAGAATTGCGATTGCGATGTCTGGCGAATCACCAACTCACCGCCTCTTCTATCTGCTTCGGCTCGAGGCGGCGTGTGTGGGCGGAGGAGGATCTGCGCCTACAGTGGTCTTGGAGATTCGAGGTTGCGTGGTGCGCGCGTTATCTTCCACGCCATGCTCTGTTCTTCTTGCTCCAAAGCTTGAGGCTGTAGTTGATCGTTTGGATTGGAAGACTCCGTGCGGGAGATGTGTGGTGCGGTAGCGAGTGCGAATAGCGCAAACCGATCACGCCAGCATCGCCAGAGCCGCAACGGCGGCTATGTCGTGATTCATTGCCGCCGCCTGACTTATCTGCGTGGTTCTAGACGTGGTTCCCGAAAGTCGGGCCCCACGGTGGGTGCCAATTGGTTCAGCCGGATTCTGGCCGAATGGTGCGTTGCCGTTTGGCTCCATCGGTTGGCAACTTCACGTGATCCAGCTACGCGAATGTACGCAAAACAATGGAAGGCACGTCGGGGTGATGTCGAGTAACCCTCCGACGCCAAGTAAGGTTTTGGTGAAGGTGGGATTGATCGAATCGGAGGAATCTCAGGTTATGAGTTACGTACCTTGATAATGAGAGAATCAAACCTTATATATGATTTCTGCTAGGTTTTAGGTCCTTCGTTTCTCACGTGCGTGCGTGGGAGGTTTTCTCGCTTGTGAAATTGGTTTGTGGATTAGACCCAAATTAAGCCATGGAGTGCGTGATCGATCGATCGGCGTAATGTTGGACTCAAGCCCAATATTACCGACCCGACCATAAGCCCCCTACTCCTCGAGTCGGCGAAGAGAAGGGTCGAAGGAGTATGTTGTTGTGATTAATCGGCTAACCGCTTCATAATCGTAAGCGGGGCGGGTCGCAATGTGGCCGATCGGTCAGCGTTGGCCTTATAGCTTCGGTTTAGGGCGCTCGGGTGATTTTAGTTGGTCGGTCTTGACACATCGGGTCTGTCTGCTTGTAATGGCCGACCGTTGTGCTAACCGCTTGTATTGGGATTGATTGGTTGAGGTCCCTCGATTGATCGGTCTTGTCGCTTTGCGTGATGGATCGCGTTATAGTATGTCGACCCGCCATCATTGGCGACGCTTGGACTTGGTACATTTATTGTTTGGCTGCGCGTGCTCGACAACCGTTCGAAATCTGAAGCGTGTCGTCCTTGCAATATACCGTCCCAGTCGTCTTTTCAATCTGCCGCGCCTCTTCCTTTCAACCGCGCGTGCCTCTTGGTTGTCGAGTAACCTTGATTCTGTGGCTCGGATCGTGCGCGTGTCCGAAACATAGCTTCGGATTGTCTCCACGTGTCGTGGCCCGTGGGTCACTTTCAGTGTTCCTCCTTTCGACCCCTATAAATATTCATGGTTGACGAGTTGAAACGCTTTCACGTTTCCTTTCATTCTCCTGCTTGTACTTTGCCTTCGTTTGCTTATCATCGCTCGTGATTCCCGAAATTTCCTTTCATTTCACCGTCCGATTTCCTGTTTCCAAACTCCGATTAGGTCGTCCTTTTCTTCATTCCCTCTTCGTTTCGAAAGTCTTTTTCTTGTTGATCATGTCGAGCGGTAGTTACGGGAGTGTGGCGGAGTTGCGAAGGAGGCGTTGATGAGAGAGAGAAGAGACGGAGGCGATTGTGGGGCACCGCCAAGAAGGCGGCGTCGTCAATGACCGTGGGGAGTTGAATAGGTTGACGATTAAGTTTAATATCCCCGTCTTGGGGGCCTCGGTTGGCTTTGCGAGCAGCGGATCCTGATAACCATGGGTACTTATTGTTCCGTGACTTCTTTTCGGTTGGTGGGATGAGACTCCCTATGCCCCAATCATTGACGAGTGTGCTCCACCTACGGGATCTTTGCCGAGCAATTCCTCAAGCAGTTGGAGGTTTATAAGCGAGTGTCCTTGCTGTGCCATCGATTCGACCATCCACCTTCCGTCGGCGTTCTGCGCCATTTTAAGAATGAGTCACGGTCAGAGCTCGGTGGGATTCCCTTCTTCTTGATATAAGGATGCTCGGTATCGCCCGCCGAATGCCTCAAGGTTTCATCTGGCGAGTCAAGTACTTTTTCGTGAAGCCCCGGTCTTCCTCCAAGTCTTGCCGTGGAGGTATCCCTGGCCGCATGATGGAATGACGCGTCGACCTTGTCCCTCGGTAGGGAGGAGGGGAGTTGATTGGTCGTATCAAGGAGCTCGGTAGATACAACTTCGATCGGCTCATTCGGGGATATCCACAGGGAGCCTCGGTAAACTCCTTCCTCGTCGGTCCCCGCCTCGGATTAAGCGGGCTAAAGGGAAACCGCCCGTCGGTTGACTCCTCGTGATTGTATTGATTGTTGAATTTGATGTGTTAGTTTTTCTCTAACTCGATTTGTCATCGTGCAGCCATGGTGAGTGGATGAAGATCGTGCGGCCGCCAAGTTAAAAAGCGATCTGCGAGAAGAAAAGGAAAGATGGAGGCTGGTGGGGAATGCTGCTTTATGCGAGGGCTGCCCCCTCGATCTGACCGATGGATGTTTCATCTGCCGGGACCTTCCGCGCCTCGGCGTCATTACCTCTTGTCCCGGTTGGCGCGAGTCATTTTGTTTCGGGAGGGAGGAGGAGGAGGCGGAGCCTCCTCTTAAGAAGAAGAGGTTGGTCCGTTGGGCGATCTGGAGAGGGCGAGAAGAAGCGAGGGAAGGTGCGGGCTGCGAACCATGGGCAATGGGAGTCCGTCCTTAAGCTTGCTAAGGATGCCTGACGGTGACCTTGAAGTATCCGGTATCTTGCGAGGGATTGTCCTCCCGTGGGCGAGGAGATGATGGAAAGAAGCGCCTTGAATTTGGGATCTCGACTTGTTCGTCTTGGTGTGCGAACGGCGACAATGTCCTCGCCTTTGCGGCATTTGGAGACATTTGGACTAAGAAGTCCAGATCTGCGTGAAACAAGCGAAGACCTCGAAGGGCAATTTGTTGGAGGTAGAGGAGGAAAGACTTCCTCCAGCTCAAAATGCATCCTTAAAGGAGGAGAAGAGGTCTTTGTTGGCTCGATTGGCGAGGCGAGAAAGAGAGGGAAGTGGAGAAGAAAGAGGGAGAACGGCGGATGGAGAGGAGAGAGAGGTCGCCAGTGGAGGAACTGTTAGAATGGGCGGGAGCTTAATAAACAGCTCCACATAGATTGCAGCTCCTGATGGTGGACGAGGGCGGTAGAAAACCTTGGCGAGAGGTGCGGCGATCATGCGGAAGCAACGGATCGAGGCCATCAAGCGATGGAAGACGAGGTTCTTATGCGAGGAGAGTTTGGAGCTTACTGCGACATGGTCCTCGGGTCTTGAGGAGGGTCACGAGCTTTATACTCCGAGGGGTGGCGTGCCCTCGTTCGAAGATTCTTGGGCCGCTTATTCCGAAGTTTTCGGACTTTCTTTGGAGGAGATGGCGAAGCGGTCGAGGGGAGCCGAGGCGTTCGGATAAGGAGCTAGACCTCGGTTAGAAGAGGAGGATCCCTATGAGGATGGTCCTTGATTGCTCCTCGGCTCTTGCTCGGTTCCCTTGAGTTGCCCTCGAGGAGGTCTTCCTAATGAAGGTTCTCTGCCGGTGCTTCCACGGGTCTGTTCCTCTCCTTTGGAGACTTTTGGGCATCCATCCGCTTCCGAGTATTCTCCCGAATACACACCTTCTCCCCCGGCAAACACTTGAAGCTCACCTGGCCGAATGGTGCGTTGCCGTTTGGCTCCATCGGTTGGCAACTTCCTGTGATCCAAGCTACGCGAATGTACCTGCAAAACAATGGAAGGCACGTCGGGGGTGATGTCCCGAGTAACCCTCCGGCCTTCAAGTAAGGTTTTTGGTGAAGGTGGGATTGATCGAATCAGAGGAATCTCTAGGTTATGAGTTACGTACCTTGATAATGAGAGAATCAAACCTTATATATGATTTCCTTGGTTTTGGGTGGGTTAACCGGCTTACGTGGTTGCGGTTCAGAGCCCGTCCCAAGACAAATTAGTATTGTCCTCTTTGGTCTGCTAGGGTGAGGTTGCGACTCGAACCCTGACCAAAGGTTTTCTTCGCGTTGAGGCGCGCCTCACACCAGCGAAGCTCGTGGCCCGGTGGTGTGAGGCGTCGTCTGGCTGCTCTGATCGAGGTTGTCGTCAACTCACCCTAGCAGCAAAATCTGATTGTCTTGACTCTGACTGCCGGCAACCACCCAAAACCAAAAGGCGCCTTTTTGGTTTGGGTGGGTTAGCAAACTACGTGGTTGCGGTTGAGCCGTCCCAAGACAAATTAGTATTGTGCCATTTGGTCTGTCAGGGTGAGGTTGCGACTCGAACCCCTGACCAAAGGGTTTTGTTGCGTTGAGACGCACGCCTCTCACCACTGAGCTCGTGTTTTTCAAGACTTCTTGGTGAATATACTATCCGCTCGGCTTCTTATTTCTGAGCAGGCGAGGTTGATCGAGGCTAACGACTTCTTGAACTCCTCGTCCTCGTATTGCTCATGAGTCACGGCTAACATAGGCGGCGGTGAGATCGGGTACCTCGACCGCCTCGTTGTTGAATCAGTGATGAACTCCATGAACTCTCATTCCTTCCTTGGGTGAGTTGCATCACCTCAAAGCCATTTCTGCGATTAAACTTACTAGTGGCGAATTGATTCGGGAAGAGCGACACGAAGTCCTCGAAACATGTGATACAACCGGGGTAGTTTGTTGAACCATCGTGAGCTCCCTCTTGGAAAGCCGTCTGAAGGCCTTACATGCTGGATAGCATCCGGACCTGATGTAGGCTCATCATGGATTTGGAAGTGTTGCATGTAGTCGAAGGGTCGGTCTTCCGGTGTATTTCTCAAGGTCGGTATCTTTGTCTTGGGTCTTTGGGAGGCTATCAAAATGTCCGGAGTGAAGGAGAGTTATATTGAGCCGTCAGGCGATCGAGCAGGCTTCGTAGTACGTGAGTCCGATCATCCGCGATTTTTCTAGGGCTTCATCTGGCGGTGATCGGTTGTTAAATTTGAATTGTCGTCGGTGGCCGCATACGGACGGCATCTATTGTCTTTGGTTCGTTGCGATGTCTGGCGAATCACCAACTCATTACTCTTCTTCTATCTGCTTCCGGCTCGAGGCGTGTGTGTGGCGGAGGAGGATCTGCGCCTACACAGTCTTTGGAGATTGAGGTTGCGTGGTGCGCAGCGTTATCTTCCACGACCATGCTCGTTCTTCTTGCTCCAAAGCTTGAGGTCAGTAGTTGATCGTTTGGATTGGAAGACTCGTGCGGGAGATGTGTGGTGCGGTGGCGAGTGCGTAATCTATGCAAACCGTCTGTTGATCGCCAGAGCCGCAACGGCGGCTATGTCGTGATTCATTACGCGCTGACTTATCTGCGTGGTTCAGGCGTGGTTCCGGAAGTCGGGCCCCGGTGGCGCCAATTGGTTCGGCGGATTACGGCGAATGGTGCGTTCGTTTTGGCTCCATCGGTTGGCAACTTCACGTGATCCAGCTACGCGAATGTACACGCAAAACAATGGAAGGCGCGTCGGGGTGATGTCGATTAGCCCTCCGGCGCTCAAGTAAGGTTTTGGTGAAGGTGGGATTGATCGAATCGGAGGAATCTCTGGTTCTCAATTCGTACTTGATAATGAGAGAATCAAACCTTATATATGATTTCTGCTTGGGTTTTAGGTCGCTACGTTTCTCACGTCGCGTGCATGGGAGGTTTTCTACTTTGTGAAATTTGGTTTTGTGGATTAGACCCAAATTAAGCGTAGGTGCGTGATCGATCGATCGGCGTAATATTGGACTCGGCCCAATATTGTCGACCCAACCACTACGCTTACTAGTTAAAATATTTTCCTATGCACATTAATCGCTTTTGACTAACACGTATCATTTGCATTGATTCATAAATATTAAACAGTTATTTTATTTTAAAATATCATATTAACAGTGAGCATATTTTCATTATCAAATACCTACCATTTCTTAATATTTAATTTAAGTTTTTAACGTTATAAAAGCAAATAATTTAAATTATGTTATATTAAAGTATATTTTGTGGTGTTAATATTTCAAATTTTAAAATAAGAACCAAATTAGGGCTTTCTTTAAATGAAGAAACTATATTATCATATATATGAAGCGACCGGAGAGGATGAAAAATCAAACGTGTGAATTGTGATGGAGAAGCGTTCACATTTTATTTTCTCTTATTAGAGTTGACTGACTTGATTCTGGTCGGTCTGAATTTATTGATTGTTACGTAGTCGGAAAGCGCCTTTTAAGTGGTTAAAATTAATGGCATAACTGTAAAGACGGCAGAAAGACTTGGACAGCGTCAAGATTCCTGGTATTTTCTGCGAAAATGTTGTTGGTATTGAGGTGGCTTTGGTTCATATTAGTTGTCATCGTATTAAATTTTTTTAAAAATAATTAAAAATTCTATTATTATTATTAATAAAATTTATAATTTAATTAAATAAAATTTAATCGATTTATTTATTTATAAAATTAACTAATTTAAAAATTGCTCAATTAATTGATTAAGTAATTAATATTTAATATAACAAAGATTATTAAACTAAATTGAATAAAAAGTTAAAAATAAACTAAAATTATTCAGTTCAAAGTTTTCACTATTAAATCAATTAAATCGGGTCAATTTTAAAACATTACTATTTATTATTTATAAATAAACAATTTAATAATTTAAATATTTTACATCCTGATTTAGACATTTCTTAATAAATTGAGACCTTTATTTTCTATCCTAAAGAAGAATATAAACTGGACATACTTTTTTGAACATCAACTTGCAAATATAATATCATGTTAGTTGAAGTCAAATTTATCAAAACAATGAATCAAATTCCTTAACCACCTTTTTCTTAATTAACTTTTGCAAATCGTAGACTATTAAAACCAAGGTAGTTCTCTTTTCTCGTGGTCTATGAATGTTTTGTACTAATAAAATAAAACAAATAACACGTTGCCTTATAAGACTCGGTCCATCCCCGTCTACTTAACTTTTTTTTTTTTCTTTTCTATTCAACTGTCGATTGTTTTCTTTACCTCAAGGTTGAAAATTTATTCAATGAATGCGACTTCCGCATACATTATTTACAAATGATCTGTTATAGTTATTTTTATGACGATAAAAATTGAATCTTTATTATGTGTAGACCTCAGTAAACCTAAAATGAGGCATAATTTTAGATTTAGCTTTTTTGACTTAAGTCAGAATATGTAAATATGTTATTGTTTTGATGTTATTAATTGTAACTTGATCTCTAAAGACTTTTTCTTCATCAACTATGGTACATATAATCCTACCAAAAGCTTCTTTAAGCCTCTTTGCATTAGCTCAAATAATCGACTCTTTCGGTATGATCAATAGATTATCAGATAATTGACTTGTTTTTCAACTCTCTCTGAGCTCAAATCAATAAGGATATACTAAAGTCATAGTAATAATTAGAAAATATTTTAAATAAATATTATTTAATGAAATAAAATAATTTTGATAGATAATTTATTAATAAATATTATATAAAGGATTAAAATAAATATATATTTAAATTTTATTTAATATGTAATTACTATTAGTAATAAAATATAATTATATTTACATTAATCATGAACCATTTTATTTTAATTGAAAGAAAATCAATAACTAAAAATATAAATTAAAATTACAATAGAAAAGGAAGGGCAATCAAACTAAGCTAAATGAATAAGTGAATACTAGTCTTTTTCTGATTGCTTAAACTTAAAATCAAGGGGCAATCAAACTTACGAATAAGTAAATACTACTCTTTTCTGGTTGCCTAAACTTAAAATCGAGGGGCAATCAAACTAGGCTAAATGAATAAGTAAATACTAGTCTTTTGTGATTGCTTAAACTTAAAATCAAACTTTCACTATTCCAAGTCTTGTGCCATTTGATTGCGTCATCAGCATTCAACTTCATCACGGCCTAAATTCTTCTAACTTCTCATTTTGTTATATTGGTCAATTAGAAACTATTTCTTCCAGATTAAAATCTTTTCCTATGCACAATCATCTGCTTTTGACTAACAAGTACCATTTGTATTAATTTATAAATATTGAACAGTTATTTTAGTTTTAAAATATCAAATTAACATTGAGCATATTTTCAATATTAAATACCTACCATTTCTGAATATTTAATTCAAGTTTTAATGTTATAAAAGCAAATCATTTAAGTTATGTTATATTAAAGTATATTTTGTGGTATTAATATTTCAAAATTTAAAATAACAACTAAATTATGTCTTTCTTTAATTGAAGAAACTATATGAAATAGCATATGACATGATTTCATATATATATATATATATATATGAAAATAAAAATATATTGACTTTGTTTGGTCCTTGTCTCATATGCGCTTGCGGTTGGGCGTGGGCCCCCAATTTACCATAATGAAAAATCAAACTATTGAGTAGTGAAGGAGAAGCGGCCACATGTTATTTTCTCTTGGGTTGACTGACTTGACTTGGGCAGTCTTGAACTCAAAAGGTGGAACGCACATCTTAGGCGCTCCCACACTCCGGCCTGATATTGTGTGAAGGAGGTAAATCACGATTTGATCGTCGAACTACCGAAAAGACGATTCATTTGTTCGATGTCAAGAAAAGACTCACCACATTGGATGAGATCTTATACTACCGTTGCCGAAACTCGAACTCAAGACTTTGGACTCACTTTCTTTCCAAACGACTGAATTTATTTATTGTTGCATGGTCCCTTGTTGGGCTCTTTCTTTTATTCTACTTAATTTTATCCGCTTATTTATAATAGTTTAATTTTTGCGAATCTTATTAAATGGATGAATTTTATAAAACGTAATAGCTACGGAATAATAGTATAAGGTGATTTAGTCCGCTTTGGCTTTGTATATAAACACTAGCACCGTGACCAAAGGAACGTAATTGATTGCATTCTCAGCTTTCAGTTAAGAATATCGACCATCTCCGTTAGTATTAGCTTCAGACAAAATGAAGGTATCAATATTGAATATGTTGGTGCACTCTCCAGATGCATGTTGTTCCTTTTTTTTTAAAACTATTCTTTTTTTCATTTGTCAGCAAAAATTAGTGATCAACGTGACCTTCAATGGCAACAAGTCCCGCTCCAAAGCCATGAAGATTGCAGTTGGCTTTGCAGGTAATTAAGCACAAGCATCACAAAGTGGTATATATAGCTAGATATTCTTGTCCTTTTTTTAATTTGGGGTTAAAAGTTTTGTGTACAGCTGTAGAATCGGTGGCCATCGGAGGGGAAGGTAAGAATAAGATAGAAGTGGTAGGAGATGGGGTGGACGCAGTAAAGCTTACATCGCTGCTCAGGAAGCGCGTAGGATACGCAGTCTTGGAGACTGTGGCTCCTGTAGAGAAGAAGGAGGAAAAAAAACCAGCACCACCGCCTTTGCAGATACAGCCTTCCTGGTCCTTGGGCCCGTATCAATACGTTTACGAGGTTAGAGATCAGTACTCGGTCCATGACCCCAGCCCTTGCTCCATCTTGTGATTATGCTCACAGTAAAAATCGCGATTGGATCGTGAAAATTAGGCATATATATCGAGAGACTAATCAAGTCACTGATTGATTTGAGCACTATGCCATATTTTTAGATTTTGGTATCTATTGGTATCATTACCCGCCTGTGAGTTGCTTGAATATCCTAGTCGAGAAGTTTTCTTTCCCTGTTTAATAGCGTAATATGTGTATTCGTTTTCTTTTAAAAAAAAAAAGAGAGCAATCTTTTAGTAGGCGGTATATTTGGACTTGCTGCCGTACGCTTATGCTGTTTTACTGATGGGGTGGGGACGGATACTTTATGGCTTTACTTTGAAACACTCGTGTTACTTACTACCTTCATATGATAACAGAGAAAGCAGCGACTTGTAATACTGAGTTCAGCCCGAAGAGCTTCACTGTCATTAGCAATTATGTCTTTTGATATGTCTGCATCCAAATTGAATCCCTCCAATTGGACAAGTAAAAGTCATTAGATTCATAATTTAATTTGCCTTGAGAGGGGAGGTTGGTTATGTTCTTATCATATTTATGTGAGGATTGGAACACTAGAACGGAGATTTGATATGGCCTAGCTGTTAGTAAATTTACTTGGTTTGGGTGGATGGCATTAATGTTGGAAAATTTAAAAATTAAATCTTTAGAAACATATGAAAATAATTTTAAAATAATGTATTAAAATTTTGATATAATACAATTCAGAAATTTATTTCTCTTAGGATAATAAATTATTCGGTTATCTAACTTATTCAAATATAAACTGTTAAAAGTTTAAATTATTAAAATTTTTATTAATTACTAAAATAATTTTAATTTATCAAAAATAAGAAAATAGTGAACAATTAGGAAACATTAAAGATTCAAATTTTAAGTGAAAATGCAATGAGAGATGTTCTCAAATTTAAGAGAATTCTCATACTCTCACATATAATAAATAATTAATCGGTAGCATAATTATATATTCTAAAAAGTTAAACACATACAAGTAACCATCTTCACTCCGGGACAGGTGAAATCACCGTAGTATCCTGACAAACATGCAAAATATAAAAGGATAACATCTTTAAGTCATTCACATTCAGACTAATCCTTGTTTACACTTGATCAGTTTTTAAGGAGTAAAGTATTGCCCAAACAGATTTTAACTTTGTTTCTTTAAAAAAAATTTAATTAATTTTTTATTTAAAAAGCAATATGACTTACCATTAAAAAGATAAATATTTAAACTGAAGAAAACGTGACTTTTGACTTTTAAAATGAGAAACAAAGTTGAAATTAACAAACCTGGAATCGTAGAAATTAACAAACCTGATAAGTGGATCTGCTTGGCTCCTTTGATGCCAACTAGGAAGAGTCACCGATCGTTGACAAGCCTCTTATTTGGCATCCAGGGAGCCAGGCAGTTTCCTTCATTCAGCCATACTTCTCTCTTTCTCTCTGCCTCTTCCTATAAGTAAGTGTTTCACATCAATAGTTAGTCTTTTTATCTTTAGTTGATAACACGGCGAGACGACTCCTCCTGTTACAAATACTTGTTCTTTTCTTTCTTTAGTTGATAAATAACGCTACGAGATCAGGACTCCTTCTGTTACTACGTTACCTCACACAACATGGATGTATCATATATACATTTCAATGTAGTAGCAACTTAAAAGAATTACTTTCCCAGAGAATCCGATAGCTCAAGTTATAGTAAACCACGTTTTTCGCATGCAAATTAACAAGCTTAGTGCATATATATATTATCGGACATGAAAACTTCTCTTTAAAAAGCAATAATGGAGGATTAGTTAGCTAGATAAACTGAGCAATACTTACACTCGATATCGAGCTTTTTCAAAAGCATTGTTTACGTTCTGTTAAGCAAATAGTTACAGTACTGATATGAGGATAGTCAAACTGGAAGAAAAAAGGCAAGTTTCAGATCAGAAAGACAAAGGAATGACTCGAGAGTCACTTACGTTTGGCTACAATTATTACGAGCTGCAAGTAACCAAAACTGGACCGCTTGGTGATAAGCTGCAGGGTAGATATTAGATGGTGAAGAGAATCCTGTCTCTACCTCACACGTACACACACATCACTCCACTGCTATCTCTATCAAGCAAGATAGGTGACTAGAGTAGCAAGTGAAGAAAGAAGTACGTATGTAGGGGTGGAGGGGAATGGTTAGTGGGATTTTAAAGAATAGTTTGGAGAGGGAAACCCTGGAAAAATCCAAGAGAAAAAAGTGAGGAATAGGACTTAGTGCAGGCGGCAAAGACTAGACCTTTTACTTTACAAATAGTAATCAAGATTAATTATTACCCTCACGTGGTGCCAAAGCCATGTTCATCACTTTGTTCTTTTTCTTTTACCAGATAATACAGTCACCCCCACTGGTCCACCAATCACTGTAACTATGCTACTCAACTCATCATACCCCTTTAATTATTAACTCAAACACTTGCATGTCTACTTGTTAGTCGAAAGATTTTATTCCAACTATTTGAATTTCACAAGCTCTCTTGCAAAATCTCACACCTATTTAAAGACCAAAAAGAGTTAATTATAAGAAAAAACGAGATGTGCGTGACTCTCATTTAAGGGGATTGAGTTTTTTTTTTGTCCTTGTTCACGTTTTTGCTCATGCAGAAATTGTAGGCTTGTCAGAAGTATTTAATTATTTTTCCTTAAATTAAACGCTTAGAAGATCCGGATTGGAGAATTGAGCTTGTATCTTCTTTTACTGTTTTTGTCACCCTAATGTTCTGGGTAGATAGAGAGTTTATGAAGGTGTGGTGAAGATTTTGTTGAAGAAGAAGCCTGGATTTGGATTGACTATTGGGATGGATTTTGCCTACCAGGGCCTGTGAATTGTTAGAAATCAGGTTGTTCAGTCCTTTGGGGTGCTTTTGTTTTGCAAACTACTATCAGATTGACATTTTCTCTTGTCGGTGGTATTCCAGCTCCATAACCGATATGTTTCCAGAACTGTACTTTCAATTCAGCTACATATTTCAACTGTATGTCTTTATGGTTCTCAATATCCTTGGCTGAAATTATAGAAAATACCAATAATAAACAACCACGTGTATTTACCATGATTCAAGTTATGCCACACAAAACGAATATCGAGCAAGATTTAGTCAGAAAAATTAAACTATTGGGATTAATTTATGATATTATTTACAAAACAACATTTGATTAATTACAATAGATCTTGTCATTGATTAAATGTGTTCTTTAAGAAATAAAATCTTCTAAATATATTATAAACAATGATAATAAGTTACCAAAGGATCATACCTTGAAAGTAAATCTCCAAATTCTCAATCTCTACCCTCCACATTCTACACTTCAGAGTACTAAAATACTAAGAAAATGAAAATACAGTGAGCTTGGATCTAAGGTTTCAAAATCTCCACAAGGACACCAGTGTGTTGTTACATTTTCTTGCAAATTGGTTGATAATAAATTGCTTCCTTATGCTTGCTAATGTTGAGGCTATCAATGTGCTTAAGTTTTTCTCCTTTCTTATTAATCTTCTAGCGCTTCTTTCTTTCCATATCTTATGAAAGCAGGTAGCCATTGCCACTAAATAGGCCTTCTCCTCCTCTTAGGTGTTGGAATCACCTATAACCTTTGAATAAAGTCAGCTAAGCTGTCAAAGTTGATGTGCCAGTGGCTTAGTTCAGTGATCTTCTTCAAAACTTGGAGATTCTAAATTGGAAGAATAGACGATCACTAATTTTATCCTCTATTTTAGATGAAGTACTAGTTTTAGGTGGGGATAGATATCTTAGTCTATCCATTGTGCTGAACTTGTTCAACATAGCTAACCACAACAGGAAACTAGCACTCAGCTTTAGATTGTTATGCGATATCATATTGCTCCATTCTACCTTAGATCCAACCCCTTGGATTAGTTCGTTGGTTTTCCTATTTATTAAATCAACCACAGGTAAGTTATGCCAATAATAGATGTCCTCATTTCCTAGATTTGACAGTTGGATTGTCATCCTATTTCTCAACACCTCTGGAAATAGTCCTCAGTTTTCATTTTTTATGAGAACCTGGACGTTGGCTTTTTAAGGAAAGGTGGAGAGATTTGTCATTACTTATTGACTTTGCATAAGAGCCCCTAGGCTAGTCCAATTGTCAAACCATAAAAAGGCCTTTTCTCCTTTCCTTATTTTATTGGTTATATTTGGTTCCACTAAGCTTCTTAACTTAAATAGTTGGTTGAAAAACCAAGAATGTGAGGCTTTTGAAACCACAGTCCATAGGTTGTTTCCCTTAAGTGTATAGCTATGTAATCACTTAATCCATAATGATTCCTTGTCTATTAAGATTCCCCGTATTCTTTTTAACATTAGAATTTTATTGCTGCCCTATAGCTTTTAATCCCAACCCTCCCTCTTCTTTTAATCTACAAACATCCTTCCAGCTTACTTTTGCAACTCCTCCTCTCCTCCCAATTTTTCCATAAAAATTTCTTCGTCATCCTTTCCATAATCTTGATAAGACCCTTTGAAAGGAAAAGAAGGGAACACTAGTGTAGATGCATTCAGGATATAACAGATTTTAAAAGTTGTAACTTCCCTCCATAAGTCATTGCTTTATTCATCCATACACCTAGTCTTTTATGAATTTTGGCAATCAAAGGGAAACAATCCCTAGATCTAAGTCTTCTTTGGAGAGTGGGACTCCAAGATATAAAAGGGGAGGGTTGTTTTTGGTCATTCTAGTTATTCAAACAAAACAATGTGCATGTGAAGCACTCTTTGATATGATAAAATGGCTTTTATGGAGATTAATCCTAAGACCAGACAGCTCCTTAAATTTTTGTAGAGAGTTCATTGATAAGGAGATGAAGTTCAAGTCAGCTTTACTTAATAAGATGAGGTCATATGCAAAACATAAGTTTGATAGAGAAACTAACTTGCATTTGGAGTGGTACTTAAAGTCAGAGGAAGTTGAGATATTATACTTCAGTAGAAGAGTAAAGACTTTTGTGCAAATGAGGAATAACTAACAAGAGAAGGGGTCCCTCTGTATTATACCTTTTAAGCCACTGATTAGAATACCAAATCAGGTACAAGTAATGCATACTTTGATCCAATTGATGAACTTATTTGGCAAATTTAGTACTTCAAGTTTCTACAAGAAGAAGGACTAGTTTACACTATCAAATGCTTAAAAAAGATCCACCTTAATATCACAATTTTGTGGAGAGTATTTTTCTTGCATATCCATTTATAAGCTCCTGCACTATTCTAATGTTGTCTCCAATTTGTCTACGGCTAAATAATGCACCTTGGTTTCCATTGATTAAGGAATTCAATATTGATTTCAATATGTAAGTCAATGACTTTTCTATGATCTTGTAAAGGAAGTTGGTACAAGCAATTAGCCTAAAATTACTAAAGCAAGTTGGATTGGAGGATTTAGGAGCTAAGCATAAGTATGTCTTGTTGATTTCTTTCAGTTGAAATCCTTTATTAAAGAAGTAATGCATTACTTCTTTTAAAACTTTAGTTGTCTTTGGAGTTTTGTGAGAGAAATTACTATTAAGTTCATCTGGTCTTAGAGCTTTTATTCCATTCATTTTGAACATAACTTTATTAATTTTCATGTCATCTACCTGTTTAATTAGATTGGTAGCTACTTCCTTAGAGATTCTAGTAGGAATAAATTGCTTTAGAGATTCCAAATACAAGCTTGTAGGCCTTTCAGATCCTGAAATACATTTAAAAGATTTCATTACTTCCCTTCTTATATCATCTTGTTTACAAACCACTTCACCATTTTCATCATATATGGAGGATATCATGTTATAGTTTCTTCTAGCTAAGAGAGCATTAAAGAAAAATTTTAAGAACTTATCTCATTTATTTATCTAGTTAACTCTAGCTTTTTGTTGGATCAAAAATTATAGTTATCTAGCACTTGCAAAAAAAAATTGAGTTCTTTTTTCTCGTCATTCAATAAGCCCTAATTTTCAGGTCTATTTTTAATTGATTTTTATATATAAAGGAGTTTCTCCCTAACATTTTCAATCTCCATTTTAGTATTCTGGCTTTTTTGGCATTTAGAAGTTTTAATTCTTGTTTGATTGGTTTTAGTTCCTGCAAGCATACAAATTCCTTTGTTCCAATCATTGCTTCTTCCTATCTTCTATTTATGGCCTTCTGAAAACCTTTAAAATTGACAAGAAAGTTATTAAACTTGAAAGGGGATTTAAATCTAACCTTTGTGAATAGATTTTCTATCTTGATTGGAGTATGATTAGAGAAGCTAGGATCCATAATGAGAGCTTTGCTTTCAAAGAATAGTGTTAGCCATTCCATATTCACCATTAGTCTGTCTAGTTTTTTTCTAATAAACCATCCAAAGGATTACTTGCTTCTTGGGAAAATGTGTACTTTAAATTTAAGGTCAGTTAGTTCCACCTCCCTAGTTCATTTAAATAGATTCATGTTGTAATTGAGTAGATTATAGTTACCTTTAGCTTCTGATATGTAGTGTGGTGTTAAAGCCTTTAAAAACTAGTCAAGGCTATGAATAATATTATTTAATCCTTTTTAAAGTACTCCAAATATTTTCTTTGGAAAGTTGTGTTGAAACCATAAACAAAGGTTCCATTTATTAAAGAGTTCTCCATTTTAAAGATCATTTTGGAATGTATAAGCTGCTCATTTTCCTCTATTTGCTTCACTTTCACTATATCATCATTGTAGCAAATGATAATCCTTTTAAAGCTATGGTATTGATGGTTAATCCAAATAGTTCAGTTTATTCAGGTTTTCATTCTTAATTTTATTTTTAATAAAACAAATTATCCCCTTAACCCAAAATCCCTCAAAGCATTTCGCTTAGATGGGCAGTCTAGTCCCCTCAAATTCCAAACGATAAGAATCATTTCATAATACCTTTACCTTGGGAGCTTTTTATGTTGATCTTATAAATCTCCTTATTTGCATCTTCTCAAAATTTTCCTCCATTTTTCCAACTTGTGGTTGCTCTTCCTCCATTTGTATAGAAATTAGAGTTGAAGTGGTGCAAAAATTGCAAAGACACTTTCAGTTCTTTTGATTGGTGTTAAAATTTGCTCCTTCTTAGAGAGGGTATTGTCTTTATCCACTTAAGATTGAGGGATTTCTTCAATAAGCAAAAGGTTGTCAGTAATTTTTGGATTAACTTCCTCCTAGCCCATTATCCCAAAGTTATCCCCTTTTTATAAAACTTTTCTTATAGGTTTCCATTCCTCTCCTTAAGCTCTAAGTGGAGGTCTCCATTGAGAAATAACATACACTTTATCTTCCTTACATACAATTTATCTTCCTTAATAGTGTTTTTAGTTGACAGTCTCATTATTGGTATACTTTCCCTCAGTTTATTCAAAATGTCCATGTTGATACATATTCTTGCAAAACCAACACATTTTCTCATAAAACTATTTTCAGTTTATTCAAAATGTCCATGTTGATACATATTCTTGCAAAACCAACACATTTTCTCATAAAACTATTTTCATTGATCCATAAGGGCTTGCCCAAGTAGCTTGCTAGCATGTTCCCTTAGGAGTCCTTAAGCTTCTTAGCTTTCAAGCTACTAAGATAAGCTTTACAATTCCTTTTCTAGTGTCCATCAATTCCACAATGCAAACAAATGCCCTTATCATTGTTGTTCTTTTTAACACCACCTTTTACCTTTAGTAATTTAGCAAAAGCCTTTTATTTCTTATTCTTATTCTTTTTAGAGCCATTCTTAGAAGAATCTCTAATAAAAACATAAATGTATTCCTTCTTAAGGTGTCCCTCTACAATCTTGATCATATTTAGTAGTTTAGGAAATGGCACATACTTTTGGTTCATATGGAAGTTCACATCAAATCGTGAAAAGATCTAACTAAGAGATTATAACGACATATCAATGCTTAAATCATGGTCCATAACTAATAATAATTGGCTTAATTTTTCAATATAGTCAATCATCTTCAGTATGCGTAGCTCTATCGAAGATCCTTCTATTATCTTGCAATGAAATAATGCTTTAGAAAACCAATATCTCTTTGCCCTACTTTATACACCAAGCAACTTATTAAGATGTAAAATTATAGCAGTAGCATCCATGTTCTTATGTTTCCTCTGAATCTCGGGAGACATAATGGCCAACATCACACGTGTAGCTTATTTAATATCATTAATATAGCATTGATATTTCTCCTAAACTTCATTAGTTACATCCGAAACTAGACTCTAATGGAATAATAGTATAAAAACATATAGTTTCTTTTCTTTCTTAGGAATAATTATCAAATTACAAAACCAATATGAGAAATTGGGTATAGTAAGCTTATCAACATCTATGATGCTCTTTAAGGATTGACTAGTACTCATTTTTTCTAACAACTAAAAGATATATAATAAATGGTGATTTAGACATATTTAATACATTTTGCTTGCTTATTTAAGTTTTTGTATTGATTTTCATATTTAAGTTGTTTATATTTTATTTATATAGTCTAATTCACTAATTTCGAGCATAAAGGAACAAATTCAAAAAAGTTTCGAGTAATTTGGAGCTATTTTGATTGATTTATTGAGTACTTGATAGTCTACATGGCCGTGTTTGTGAGTTTCGGTGTGTTGAGTGTTCCTTATGGAATACACCTATGTTGAGTAGTAAGAAGGTCATATTGATGGTACGCACATATATCTATGCATATTTTAGCTTTGAAAAGTGATGCACGTTTATTTGAAGAGTAGAGCCATTAACACGCCTATATTGATGCCTATATATCTGTTAGAATCTAAATTTCAAAATTTAAAAGATAATATTGAGTGGTAGAAGAAAGAAGAGGATGGGAAAACACAATGAGAAACCTTAGAATGATATAAAGCATGGAAAAAAACTAAGGAAATCCCTTTAGAGCAAATTTTCATAAATCTAGAATGAAGTTTTTCGAGATTTGAAGAATTTCAATTATGTCATTTTAATTTTTAATTTTTAGTTTTAGTTTTAATATTATGTTTCTATATTATGATCTAAATTCCTTTTAGTATCTATATTAGATGAGCGATAAGATGGATCTCGTAGTGACTTCATTTTAATTTAATTTATTCTTTAGTTTTATTAAGAATTAAGTATGTGTTCTTATTTATTCTTAGATTACTGCATGTTGATTCATGTAGCACCCCACTCTCGCGAGACCCGAACCCGACATCGACGGTGATATCCGAGCCCGTGACCCGCGAGGGTGGTATGCTAGAGTAGTCAAAACACTTCAAATACTTAGTATGACATTTTTATTTTTGAAAAACTCTGAGTGCGCGTAAATCAATAAACTATTTAGGCCCGCGAGACAAAAACATTTTTCAGTCAAAACACTATTTCAATAATCAATTTACAATACAACATTAATCAATTGGGGTCTTTTTCAATAACAGTGCACTTCTTGCTGAATTACAAATTTACATAAAAATCGGAATGACTCAAATGCAGACGTGAACTGATCTCGACTTCAAACTCTGACCCGCTTACGGTAATCCTACTCCCGTTTGTCTAACGGGGTACTCTTCGATCCCTGAAAAATATTTGCAATGTTGGGTGAGTTTGCGAACTCAGCGAGAAACCATCATCGATGGTTCACCCAACTCATGCATATACACACAATTTACATCATATTTTATACAAGCACATTCAAAAAATCAATGCATTCAATTTCACATTCATAAGGCGTTTCGCCTTTCATACAATTCACACTTAATCAATTGTATATGCGATGCACATGTGACACTTTCTATTTTCATTACGTTGTTGTGACCATGCGCCTGTAACTGTCCCAGTGACGGGCACATTGCGTTGAGCCTGTGGCTCTGAATACGTTGGACGTGATATGCCCTGATACATTGAGCCTGAGGCTCTGAATACGTTGGACCTGAGGTCCTGTGCGTTGAGCTTAAAGCTCTCAAATACGTTGGCTGCTCCGGTCACAACTGCCATTATCTGATCATGCAGTTATGCATGAATGCATATGCCTCAATTTGTAATTTCTGTGTCACAACCTAACACCCTATGTCCAATTTGACATTTAACCAATTCAATTTCAATTATGTACATTTACCACTTCTATAACACATACCAAATATTTCGAACACCTGTGGTCCGAAATCAATCAAAAAAACCACACATAATCCTTCCTTAACTCCATATGGCATAAGTGCACACAATATAACACATACAGGTTGAGAAACTAACTAGGTTACTCACCTCTAACTTCCGAGCCACTGCCGGGAAGTCTCACCTACGTCGGACAATTGACGCTCCACTTGAGCCTCTATAACAATCAGAATATCCAAATATTACTAATTGCACAATTTCTAATATTCAGAAATGCATATGTAGCAAATATGATGAGTACTATACATGTTATGACATTTCCGACACTAATCCGATATTTCTCCAATATCAATTCTAAAACCCGAATTCATAATCTCTCAATTGAATTTCATCCAGAACCAATTCAATCAACCAAATTCCTAAAGTCCAATTCCAAAATCCCGTTTTCGGAAATTTAGGCGTTCCTCGCCGCGACGTCTAGTCCCTCGCCGCGGCGAGCCTCCTTTCCTACGCCGCGGCGTGCACCTCGCGCGCATCGCGGCGTACCTCCCTCACGCTCGCCGCGGCGTGCGATTTTGCTCGTCGCGGCGTACGGGAGTCAATTTGCTCGCCGCGGCGTGTTCATCACACGTCGCGGCGTGCAACCTCAGTTTCACGCCCGAAACCCAGAAATTCCCAGATTTCTCAGATTCTCATCCATTTATTTCAATCTAAAACACTTCCAACCAACTATAAGCACTACACTCAATTCATTTCTAACCTCAAATCCATCAAGTAATCATTATTCCACAATTACCCAAAATCAAAATCACCAATTTTTTCTCATAACCCTACCTTCCGAAACTTCTAAATTCTCAAACAATTTATATCTTCATTCAATGCTCAAATCTAACTATTTAAAACATAAACAAGTAGTAACTTACTTGATTCAAGCTTCCAATCCTTCCAAATCACCAAGAACTCCAATTTTCTCAAGCTAAACACATCCACGACAATCACCCATTTCTCCCCCAAAATTTCATCTTCTCAAATCCAAGGCTTAAGCTAGATAGAAGATGATGATTGAAGCAATTTAAAGGGAGAAAATGGAAACAGGAAACAGGAAACAAGAAGGATGATCCACGATGGAGAAGAGAAGAAGAAAATCCAAATTGTCTTTCAAAGCAAAAGGAGAAATCGTGGAAAACCAAATTCAAAGATTAGGGTTATATATATAAGGATTTTAAGGGCATGTTTGGCAACTCATTTGCCACATGCTCAATTCTTAGGGTCTAAAAATCCAATTCTTGTTCTAATTCCTCCCGATTTTGCAATGACGATAAATAATAAATCTTGAATTCTTAATTCAAATTATCTCGTGCCACTTGTCAATTTCAGAATCGGAATTCAATTTATCAGTCATTAAGCCAATTTTTCGGTCCGGACCAATAACTCTAAAAATTCTGAAAAAATTCCTATAAATCTTCAAAAATATAAAACACATGATCCTACACCCAAATTTCATTTTTCAAACCTCCAGCTTTCGATTTTCCACTCCAATTCACTAATCAAATCATAATCTATACAATTATTACCCAATTTTCAATTCACACAATTTTATCGGGAATATATCATACATGTATGTACCTACATATGCTTGTGCCAAATAACTCAGTCCTCTACAATCAGAGGCTAAACGAATATCTATATTTCAAATATGCAATGCAACAACCTAGCCTGTCCCAATTTACCAATTTACCCTTCTTATCGGGGACGGGATGCTACAATTCTTCCCTCCTAACAAAAATTTCGTCCTCAAAATTTCATAAATAACTGATTAGGAAGGCAGGAAAAAATTGTTCCGATCACTAATGTACTGCTTTCCATTTATTTCACTATGTGACCAATTCTACCAAATAACTGCAATCAATGCGATCAATTACCTCTTTTTTTTTCCTTTCTCAAACTCTACACTATCTTAACTGTTTCCTCAAGATTACTCGCAATTCGTCACTTTCAGTATCAATAACACTTATGTCGAATCTCAACAATATTTCCTAATTCTGTTCATAGAACACGTTATGAAACCGATCCATCCTTTAAGTTTTAACTAACTTAGCAATGCAAAGTTCTATTCACATCACAGTCTCATAGAGGTCACATTAAAACGAATTTAGTTCTTCGCAATTTTACCTTTATCTCAGCATTTTGGCCGAGGCGATACACTTCAAAACATTTCCTTAATCGCTTACCAGATTACACCACTTTAGTGTTAAAACACTATTCTCATAAAATTTCAATAACCTCAATCATAATCAATTTGGCTCATTATTCGAAACTTGGATTATCTAACCTCTATTACACATTCATTTCACTTATCGACATTAACTCAAATCAATTAGGGCCTTTGACTATTTTTAGGTCCTGTTCACTTTACTGTAGGGGTGAACGACTTCTTATACACTTATTCGAATGATGCTACAAAATAACAATTGGTACACCCTCCGTCAATCTGAACTAAACATCCATTTCATATCTCAAAGAACTTAAACTATCAGTTTCACATCACCTCCCGCAGTCAAGTCTATTTAATAATTACACATATTCAAATGATTTCACATTCTAACCCTTCAATTATTCCGTCCTTTGCGTTTTTCTCTAACAGTTCCTTCGATGGGTATTACCCATATCTCTTAACCTGATTGCCCAAATTGATCTTCGACCATCGAATTTTCTACTACATACACTAAATTACATCATTAACTAAATTCTGAAACACTTAATCTCTTAATCTTTTTCAATTCTTTCAAATTCCCGAAACATTTTAGCTATTAACGATTTACATATTCATAGACAGATCCAAAATTGCTTCGGTACGAGTAAAATTTCCAAACTAAAGTGATATCATCAATCCTCGAATTGCAAATTTATCAAAACGTCTCTTTTTACAATCCCCAATCATACAATTTATACGCTTTTCCACAATCAATTTTGTCAATTAACTAAGACCAGAAAACCTTTAACAATTTCTGGACACATCCAACATACAGTTAATTCTAAATAACTCCAAATCCCGAATACAATATATCTTGCAATTTCACATTATCTCAAAACCTCTATCGTCATTAAAGAGCCATGCCCGAATACTAATTCCTCCACAATTTTTTCGATCAAATCAAAATTCACTTATACCAACTATTCTTCTTAGCTCTCCAAATGCATTTGATATATCATTTAAGATCATAGGCACTTTCCAATCTAAATACAATTGAAACACTTTATTCTTGGTAGCAAATTAAACTCCTTAGACCCTTGATTGACTTTCCTAACTCTTTAAAAATCAAATTTCTCCGATGAGGAACAATTCATAATATCATATTCTAACACATGTTCCTTTACACTAGTCTCTCCACTTATTTCATTTTATTGTCATCGTTATACACTGGGTTGATAACACAACCATCAGATCAACTTAATACTTCTCGAACATTTTGGCACACACACAAATTCACGAACCAATATTCTCCTCATAATCACGACTAATGTCTCTTTACCGTTCAATACTCCTATTACAAAATCGGATTCTTTTACATTTACACTGGAGTCTCCAATAGGACCCAGACTTCCAATGATGACTTTTCGTTCATTTCAAATTTGTCTCCAATTTGTCCTTTCTTTGCTAAATTCTTCAATTGAATCATCTAATCTACTTAAACCAAAATCAGGAAAACTCCTCTTTAACGTCACGTTTCTTATCAGTCAAACTCAATACCTTAGGAAATCAATTTTAACTATGACTCATAATATTTCATAGAGATCGATTATTCCTCAATTCGTATAATCAGGAGCATCAAGAGACAGATGTAGGACAACTCACCAATTAATCATTTACGCTAAGGATACCTTAAACTCATTACCCTGTCCTTAATCATGAGGACTTTACCATGATTATACCCTATTTACAATCTCAATTCATTCCCAATTAATCATTATAAGCACTTTCACTCTTTATTCCATCGCGTAATGAACTTTAAACTAGAAGAACTATCACTGGCAGTTCTCTACTAGCTCACCGAGTGATGCCGATATCATCTTCGCACATATGATACAATTAAGCTTAGTATGTTCACTTACCATGGCGTTCCCATTATCAGATGTGTATTCTCATACTGTCTTACATTTTGATCTTTTCATTATTCCATCATATCCATGTATGATCACACCCAAATCACTATCACAGATGTACAATCATTCCTGATTTTTCCAACATAGCTCTCTTTTCCTCTATCGATCCACAACTATAACTTCATATCTATTTCCCATTCAAGGGTATACTTCATATAACTCTGATGTTGTATTTCATAGTAAATCCATCAATACCAATACACTAAATCTTCATTGGTCAAATCAAATCATACACTTTTTCTTATTCTCAAGTATCCACAACTGACATTTATTCCATTCTTACATATCATTAGCTTCCTCACTAATTCTCATGACTGAAATAATTGGTACAGGCTCCTACATGTGACTCATATACTAGACTGGGGATCAGTTGTCACTCTCTGCCGTGACATGTCTTAAATGCATGTACTTGACCCATATTTCAAATTGCCCATCTAAGATTGTACTTCTGGGCTCTGATACCACAAATGTAGCACCCTACTCCCGCGAGACTCGAATCTGACATCGACGGTGATATCCGAGCCCGTGACCCGCGAGGGTGGTATGCTAGAGTAGTCAAAACACTTCAAATACTTAGTATGACATTTTTATTTTTGAAAACAACTGAGTGCGCGTAAATCAATAAACTATTTAGGCCCGCGAGATAAAAACATTTTTCAGTCAAAACACTATTTCAATAATCAATTTACAATACAACATTAATCAATTAGGGTCTTTTTCAATAATAGTGCTCTTCTTGCGGAATTACAAATTTACATAAAAATCGGAATGACTCAAATGCAGACGTGAACTGATCCTGACTTCAAACTCTGACCCGCTTACGGTAATCCTACTCCCGTTTGTCTAACGGGGTACTCTTCGATCCCTGAAAAATATTTGCAATATTGGGTGAGTTTACGAACTCAGCGAGAAACCATCATCGATGGTTCACCCAACTCATGCATATACACACAATTTACATCATATTTTATACAAGCACATTTAGAAAATCAATGCATTCAATTTCACATTCATAAGGCGTTTCGCCTTTCATACAATTCACACTTAATCAATTGTATATGCGATGCACATGTGACACTTTCTATTTTCATTACGTTGTTGTATCATGCTTTAGAATCGTCCCCAATGGACGGGCACATTGCGTTGAGCATGTGGCTCTGAATACATTGGGCGTGATATGCCCTGATACATTGAGCCTGAGGCTCTGAATACGTTAGACCTGAGGTCCTGTGCGTTGAGCTTAAAGCTCTCAAATACGTTGGCTGCTCCGGTCACAACTGCCATTATCTGATCATGCAGTTATGCATGAATGCATATGCCTCAATTTGCAATTTCTGTGTCACAACCTAACACCCTGTGTCCAATTTGACATTTAACCAATTCAATTTCAATTATGTACATTTACCACTTCTATAACACATACCAAATATTTCAAACACCTGTGGTCCGAAATCAATCAAAACAACCACACATAATCCTTCCTTAACTCCACATGGCATAAGTGCACACAATATAACACATACAGGTTGAGAAACCAACTAGGTTACTCACCTCTAAGTTCCGAGCCACTGCCAGGAAGTCTCACCTACGTCGGACGATTGACGCTCCACTTGAGCCTCTATAACAATCAGAATATCCAAATATTACTAATTGCACAATTTCTAATATTCAGAAATGCATATGTAGCAAATACGATGAGTACTATACATGTTATGACATTTCCGACACTAATTCGATATTTTTCCAATATCAATTCTAAAACCCGAATTCATAATCTCCCAATTGAATTTCATCCAGAACCAATTCAATCAACCAAATTCCTAAAGTCCAATTCCAAAATCCCATTTTTGGAAATTTAGGCGTTCCTCATGACGACGGCCTCCTCAGCGCATCAAGACGCTCCTCCTCACGCTTGTGATGGCGTCTTGATTTTGCTCGTCTCGTCAGACGGAGCCAATTTGCTTTCGCCATGGCGTATTCATCACATGTCGCGTCGCGGCGTGCAACCTCAGTTTCACGCCCGAAACCCAGAAATTCCCAGATTTCTCAGATTCTCATCCATTTATTTCAATCTAAAACACTTCCAACCAACTATAAGCACTACACTCAATTCATTTCTAACCTCAAATCCATCAAGTAATCATTATTCCACAATTACCCAAAATCAAAATCAATTTTTTCCCATAACCCTACCTTCCGAAACTTCTAAATTCTCAAACAATTTATATCTTAATTCAATGCTCAAATCTAACTATTTAAAACATAAACAAGTAGTAACTTACTTGATTCAAGCTTCCAATCCTTCCAAATCACCAAGAACTCCAATTTTCTCAAGCTAAACACATCCACGACAATCACCCATTTCTCCCCCAAAATTTCATCTTCTCAAATCCAAGGCTTAAGCTAGATAGAAGATGATGATTGAAGCAATTTAAAGGGAGAAAATGGAAACAGGAAACAAGAAGGATGATCCACGATGGAGAAGAGAAGAAGAAAATCCAAATTGTCTTTCAAAGCAAAAGGAGAAATCGTGGAAAACCAAATTCAAAGATTAGGGTTATATATATAAGGATTTTAAGGGCATGTTTGGCAACTCATTTGCCACATGCTCAATTCTTAGGGTCTAAAAATCCAATTCTTGTTCTAATTCCTCCCGATTTCGCAATGAAGATAAATAATAAATCTTGAATTCTTAATTCAAATTATCTCGTGCCACTTGTCAATTTCGGAACTGGAATTCAATTTATCAGTCATTAAGCCAATTTTCCGGTCCGGACTCATAACTCTAAAAATTTCAGAAAAATTCCTATAAATCTTCAAAAGTATAAAACACATGATCCTACACCCAAATTTCATTTTTCAAACCTCCAGCTTTCGATTTTCCACTCCAATTCACTAATCAAATCATAATCTATACAATTATTACCCAATTTCCAATTCACACAATTTTATCGGGAATATATCATACATGTATGCACCTACATATGCTTGTGCCAAATAACTCAGTCATCTACAATCAGAGGCCAAACGAATATCTACATTTCAAATATGCAATGCAACAACCTAGCCTGTCCCAATTTACCAATTTACCCTTCCCATCAAGGACGGGATGCTACAATTCATATATGATTTCATGCAATTGAGATTGAAAATTTAAAGTATGAATATATATAATATAATTAAAAAGATTTGTATGCAAACCTAGAGATAGGTCAACATATATCTTTTATATTAAGGTTAAATCTAATATTGATGTTCATAAATTGATTAATGTGATTATAATGGTTTTAGTAAAAAGAGATTTCAGTTAATCAACCTAAAATTAGGTGTTAATAGTCCTGAGGATGATATTAGCATAATTGAGGAATTTCCATGGTTTAATAAACTTTTAGTTAAATTGATTAGTGAAATCATAATTGCATGAGAAGTCCTATGAGGAATTCAAATTGTAGGCATTTATTTATTGGTTAATTTTTCATTCTCTTCCATTTAAGCTTATTTGAATATATTGATATTTATTTTCTCTTATTTTAAATCTCATTTATCAATATCATCTCAATTATCGGTCAGATAATAAGAAAAGAGTTATTACTAGTACTCACAATCTTTGTAGGTTCAAAACTTGGTATTTGAAGTCCTATACTATAGAACGGTAGGTGCATTTACCTTAGATAATCTATAGAGTAAAGGAATTAAGTTACATATAATCATTATATGAGTCTGCCAAGTTTTTGACACCATTTTTATAGATTAGGATATTAGGAAACCTTAGCTTCTATTACTCTAACCATTATTTCTTTTGCATTTATTTTTTCTTTTTCTTTCTATGTATTTATTCTTAGAGCTTTGTTTTGATATTGTGATATGGCTTGTTCATAGGAGTTGGAAATTTGTTATTATAGCCACAAAATAAAATGAAAACATAGAGAGCACAATGATTTTAGGGGAATTATGGTATGTCATCTATTATGTTTGGAAGCTTAACCGACATATATGACATGGTTGACATTTGTGGGGCTAACCACCCTAATCATGAATGTTTGACAATGGACTATATATAGGGACATCCAATTTGTATGGAGAACTAGTCTTAAGACACTCCATATGAGAATACTTATAATCCAAAGTGTAGCAATTATTACGACTTTGTATGAAACGATTACACTTCATTTGGATTTTTACAGCAACTATAACAAAAGGAGTACCAACATATTGATGAAGTTCTTATAAAATTTGTGGCTTTAATTGAGGTTTACCTCCATAAAATCAAATTGTTAGGTGATTTATCCATATATACCAAACCAAATTTGAGGAACCATGTGAATGTGATAATGTTATGAAGTGGAGAGGAGCTAGACAATACGAGTCAACACACTAAAAGTTAAAACCTAATTTTGTATAACTAAATTTATAGTAGTGGTGAGAAAGGATCATACCAATAGAGAATGTGTGTTTAGCTTTTCTAATAAATAAACCCAATTAAAAAAATAAAGTAAAACCAAACTATTGAAGACAAATTAAATCAAACAGTACAAAATTAATGAAATTAATCAATAGGTTTCAAATCTAGTTTGCGGTTCAATCTTAACCTTCACATAAATGTGTAAAATCAATCTTCATATTGTTATCATAACTCTTTTTGAAACTATTAACCATAAATTAATATCAAGCTCAATAAATCCTATTTTTTCCCCTAGGTTGTATCTAATTACAACAAGTTCTTTAATTAAGTCTAGTTATCAGACAACCTAGAATAAGCTTTCTAAATTTAGTGTGACAACTGCATTAGGAAATAGGAAATCAAATTGATTTAGGCAAGAACCATATAAGCTTGAGTCATTTAACTTATGCTATGTTATCCTTAATGATGTTCAACCTTTAGTTTACCATAAGTGAATTAATTGTACAATGATTACATATTACAATCAAGATTTTAGCAATGAATCCACATATGAACAATCTAGTAGGCCTATCTAAATTGTTCATACATAAATTAAAAATATTAAACACAAAATAACATATTCAATCCCAAAAGAGATTTAAGAACAATATCATTAGATTAATCATTGCCTAATCATGTTCGTCAGCCTTGATATCCCCTTCGAAATGGAAAAATGAAGTTTAGCTCCTCATAGCTCTCCAAAGGGAAATGAATTTGCCTCCTTTTTGAGTTTGTAATATGTTCATACCCTTTTTGTCCTTTAAATGCCCTTTTATAGTGCAAAATTAGGATTACGTGGTTATGCATGGTTAGCGATACAGGCATATAAGTGACCATGTATATTAATTTTTCAAAAATCAAAGAGTTACACGGTCCCAGAGAAATACAAAGCCAATTTACACCATTGTGTAAGTCACCTACACAACCTTGTAAGTCTCTACATAGGCGTGTAGATATCAGGGTTGCAAACAACGTCTTCAAGCTTGTAAATGTTTCCAATGAGTTACCATTCCCATATATGATTGTATAAGTTATAATAACTCTAATTATTCCATTTTTTTGTCCCATATTCACCATAATTCATCTCCTTCTTACTCCAAGAAGGCAAACTACTCCAAGAAGGCAAACAAGATCAAACATCAATATAACAACTCTAAGGATGCAGATTTATTAGCTAATTTTGGCTCTTGTTCCTACAACTTGTACCTAAAGCAAAATATGAACTAAAATACGTATCTTAAATGCAACATAACATTAATCACTACACATTAAGAAATAAATATATCAATAATTAAGAACTTATCAAGTTCCCCCACACTTATTTTTTAACCCTCCTCAGTAAAACTAAAAATCAAAATTAAAAACAAAACATTTCCTCCTTTTTAATATTTCCTAAGAATGGATGGTCAAAAGAAAAGAGGAAAAATTTTCAAAACCATAGAAAGAATTAAACGTTCAATGCTTTTACTCATGATCAGTCTACAATTATTCCCTTCAAAAACTGAGCAATCTAGGGGTATACTTTGACAAATTGTATATAAAAATAAGATAAATCTACAAATAAAATCGAACACCTTTCATAATCAAGATATTCCATAACTTTGCATATCATTTTTGTTCTCCATCACTAAAATTCAAATTTATAATCATGAATCAAAGGAATTTTCAAGGTTGTAATGGGTTCAAAGGTTAATGTGAGAAGTATTTGGATCATGTAGTTCAAAAGCCATAAAAACTAGTGAAGAAGGAAAAACACTTAATGGAGTATCAAGTGCAAAAATTAACATCCATTTAAAAATAGGTACCATCAACTATGATGAATGCAAAAACTTTGTTTCATATATTAGATTCGACCCCATAAACCATATGAAGCATAAATAATTAGAAGAAATCACTTATAAAAATGATGATAAATAATACACTATAATCGTAAGAAGTCACCCTTCACAACAATTTCTACCTTATTTACGTCATAATCAATTCATCCGTTCCATACAACTTTACAAGGAAAGACTAACATGAATTACTTTGTAAAATAATTGATTTTACTCCTCGTTACTTCTTTTTTTTAATTCTCTTTTTCTTTTCTTTTCTTTTTTAAAGGCCAAAAAATTGAAAGGAACTACATTAACAATGGAACTCATTAAAAGGCAATAAAAATCACATTTTATCAATGATGACCAACCCATATATATGCACACCCCCACACTTATTCTCTTTTTGGGATCCATAAACATTAACAACCAATGTTCCACTAGCTTTAAGGCTTGGGTTAGAAATTTTATTTAAGTTAAAGGCTCGTAAGCTAATAAAACTTAAGGACCTTAACAACAGGATAAATCATGTCATTAGGTAGGCTATTTGACTAATGTAACTTATAAAAAGAAGAATGTCTATATCATTTCATGTTAATGCTTATGATAAAAAATGTTGTATCAAAAAGAAAATTAAAGCAAAGTCAAGATGAACATGTTATGGAGGTCATATGTGAATAAAAGACAATGAGACTAATATGGATGTGTCAGTCTAAAGACTCAAAATCTCATTAGCTTATGTCCACCCACTAGTCACTAAAAGAAATGTACATCGACCAACCATAAAATTAAGAATATATGCCTAAGTTTACCAAAATTTTTCAGTTAATTATACTATTTAATTATAACTATATAATCATATAAGCAATAAAAAAGATAAAATGTTTGTTTTTTAAACATGCAAAAAGAACTTAAACACATAAGAAACAAACTTAAAACACATAATGAAGAAGTTCTCCTCCACCATACTTAAAATTTACATTGTCACCAATGTAACATTAAATGTAATAAATGGAGAATTCAACCAAAACAACAATAGGGAAAATGTAAAGGAAAAGGAGCAAACTCTTCTTGAGTTGCCTCCTAATTAGTGCCTTTGTTTATTATCATTAGTTTGCCTCCATGTTTTTCTTATCATGTGATAAAATTTTGATCTTCAGAGATCATAAATTCTGCATTCTCCACTTGAAATTCTTCAAGTTAAGGCTTTAGTTGATGAGCACTCACCTTTAATATCTTCCCTGCTTTCAAACTCTTAATCTCTACTACGCCATAAGGAGAAACATTAGTAATCATAAAAGGATAGACTCAATAAGGACATAACTTACGTGGAAATAGTTTATATCTATAACAATAAAGAAGCACTTTTTGATCAATAACAAAGCTATTTCTCAAGATATAGAAAGCTTTGGTCTTCTCCTTAATTAAAACTACCTCCAATTTATTTGTACACTTTTTCTTACAATCTTCTTGTATTGAAAGGTTAATCACATTAATAGCAAAAATAGAATGGCCATCTTGAGGTTGTTTCTTGACATTGAAAATATTGAAATGGATAACTTTCCCATCGAATTCCATTATGAGGCTACCTTAACGAACATCTATCTTAGTTTGGGTCATGTAAAGAAAAGGTTTACCTGATAAGATTGGTGTTGAATTAGGGGAAATGTCATCATCTATATCCACTAGACAAAAATTTATAGGAAATATTAGTTTATTCACTTGCACAAATATATCCTTAATTAATCCATCTAGGTAGGCATTAAGTAATTAGCCAACTATAAGATAACAATATTTTCTTTCAAAGAGCATAGATTTAAAGAAGCATAAAGGGATCAAGGCATAACATTAATTGATGATCTTAATAATGTTACCAATTTTACAGGAAATTGTAAACATACTTGGATCCTTAAAATTAGGAGGTAGTCTCCTTTGTAAGATTGTATAAACATTTTCACTCATCCTGATCATTTCATTGACTTTCAACTTTTGCTTGTTGGTGCATAATTCTTTAAGAAATTTTGCATACCTTGGTACCTATTTGATTGCATACAGCAATGGTATGTTCACTTCAAACTTCTAAAATATTTCCTAGTTCTCCTTATCATTGTTTTCCTTATCTGACTTTGCTAATATGATAGGGAAAGGTGGAGGGTTATTCTTAACAAGAATTGGGGATTTGACATTTTCCTTTGAGCTAGATGAGGCATCCTTTTGGTATTCAAACTCATTCTCAATTTCATCTTCACTATCCATCCTTTGTGTGGCCTTTTTTAGTCCTCAAGCTTCTTATCACTCCTCAAAGTGATTGCACTAATTATAGGTTAATGTATGGTAGAGCATGTCATTTTTCTGCTGAGCTTGAACATAAAACATATTGTACAATTAAGTTTATTAATTTTAATCTCAATCTTACAGGTGAGAAAAGTTGATTCCAAGTGAATGAACTTAAAGAATGGCAAATGATTGCTTATGAAAATTCAAAGTTGTGTAAGGAAAGATCCAAAAGGTATCATGATGGAAGGATTAAGCAAGCTACAAAATTTTAGGAGGAAGATCAAGTCCTTTTGTATAAATTCAAACTTAAATTTTTTTCTAGTCAAGTTAAAGTATAGATGGCCTGGACCCTTCTTATTTAAGAGTCTTTCATTGTGGAATTGTAGAGGTAACCCATCCAAAAAAAGTTACATTTAAGGTAGATGAACATCAGTTGAAGTAGTACCTTGGAAGCGATTTTGACAAGCACGTTATAGAAGAGTTTAATGTCTGAAATTATGATGGAGTAAGTTAAAGTAGGAACATCAATCTAATAACATTAAACAAGTGCTCCTTGGTAGGCAACCTAAGTTTTTAATTTGTTTTTTTTCAATTAGTTTTATTCTATGTTTTTAGGTTTTAGTTTATGTGCTTTAACTTATGTCTATGTTAACCTTGTTTTATAGTTATAAAGGTGCCATTTTAGTCTTTTATACTTTAGGTATATGTGTTGATTTGTAGGTGATAACAAGTGAAAAATAGGGATAAGTTAAAAAGTTACAGAGAGTTACATACCCATTAATATGCTCATGTTACTGACTGTGTTATTGGAAAATTCCTGTAAGTCACATACAGACTAAACGGCATGCCCATGTTGATAGAACTAGGTAAGTTATTTAAGAAACAGTAATATATATAACCATTAACACACCCATATGGGAGACCATGATGATTCTTTCTCTCTGTTTTATTATTTTGCCAAAAGCTATGGAAAGTTACATACCTACTAACTGTTGGACCAATGGTGGTTGACAAATTAAATTCCTTTATGTTTTGATAATAATAAAATATATATAATTAATTAAGGAATTATTTCAGGTAATTTGGATTCAAATACATCAAGACTACATCAATCTTGAATTGGCAAGACATAAATCAAGGTAAAATCAAAAAGGAAATAATCTTCATTATGTTAGAGACATTAATAATGAAGATTATAGAAGATTTGATTGGATATAACCGTTGAAGCCAACATAAGTCGACTAGTACATCATAAGTTGACTTATATATCAAGATCTGTCAGGTTGAGAACATCACAAGTCGACTAATAGACTATAAGTCTACTTATCGAAGTATACAAGTTGACTTACACTGCATAAGTCGACTTATAGCAGAGCGGAGATAAAGTTTTACAAAAAATCGTTGTTACAAGTCGACTTACACACCACGACAAGTCGACTTATGAGTACAGCGAACTGATTCTGACAAAGTCAATTAGTCACAAATGGAAAGGAGAATATTAAGGAACGGTACAACGTCTATTTTCTTCTAAATATAAGAGTGGATGATTAAGGGAGAAAGAAACTGAAATTCCATAAGCAAAAGACTCCTTTATTGCTCCAAATTTGTTCACTATTGCTCTTAGCTCATTTTCATATCTGTATTGAGCACTGTTCTTTCTTTATCTCGTTATCTTTGTGAGTTGAGTGATTATTGAAAAGTCACTTGTGAGGTAGGATTTGTGCCGGAAAACAAATCGGTTGTAAAGGTAACTTGAGCCGGAAATCAAGTGGTATTGTAAGAGTTCACACTAAACTACAAAGTGTGCAATATAGTGGTTTGCAAAATTCTAAGTGGGAGCTTAGGTAGAGGACGTAGGTTTTAGCACCGAACCTCTATAAAAACAGTGTTTGCTCTTCTTCTCTACTGTTTACATTTAAATTTGTTTAAATTATTTTTGTGTGAATTAACTTCTGATTTTATTGTAGAATTTTATAAAAAGCTTTAAAGATCTATTCAACCCCCTTCTAAATCGTTCACAATTGGTATGAGAGGAGAAGTATCCAGGGATGGCACACAACAATCTAACGGAAGAAGGTCACACTAATAATCGCCCTCTGTTGTTTAATGGCTCTAACTACTCTTCTTGAAAAAATCCTATGAAGTATCATATTATAAGCGAGGGAGTAGAATATTGGAAGATCATCATCTTTGGTCCACAAGCACCGTTGAAAGAAAATGGTGAGTTAAAAACGAAGCTAGAATACGACGACAATGATTGGAAGCAAGCCTACATCAACGCGAAAGCTATGAAACTGATATATTGTGCTCTCACGGTTGAGGAAAGAAATCGAGTAAACTCCTGTACCAGCGCTAAAGAAATGTGGGAAAGACTTCGCATCACTCATGAAGGAACTAATCAAGTTCGGGAAACAAAGATCAACATGCTTCTCCATGACTATGAAATGTTTGTCATGAAGGAAGCTGAGTCTATTTCTACTATGCTTGATCGTTTTGTAGAAATCATAAATAGATTAGGCAACCTTGGAAAGCATATGACGGATAGCGAGAAGGTGAAGAAGATTCTTCGTTCACTACCGAAAGAATGGGACTCACAAGTCACTGCTATTATGGAGTCCAAGGATCTCAATCATTTGGAATTCAACGCCTTGGTGGGATCACTCATCAACTATGAGATCATTCTCAAATCAAGAGGAGGTAGAGGTAAGTAACAAAAGTCAATTGCTTTAAAAGCTAATGCTTCTTCTCTTGATGAAAGTGATGAAGAAATAGATGAAGAAGAGGAAGACGAAGAAATAGCAATGTATGCCAGAAATTTGAGAAAGTTCAAAGGACTACTCAAAAATAAGAGAAAAAATTAAATGGTGGTAGAAATGGAGAAAGAAAGAAGTTTGCCATGGAAAGAAGATCAAAGGGGGATGATGAAAAGAAGAGCAATGAAGAATGTTGAAAATGTGGAAAAAGGGGACATCATGCTAGAGAATGCAAAAGCTCATCTTCCACGTCAAATTTTCAGAAAAGTGACAAATATGACAAAGGGAAAAAGAAAGCTAGCCTAGTAGCTACTTGGAGTGATGATGAGGAAGCATACAAAAGCAATGATGAAAACAACTTAGCTCTTATGGCTAATAGCTCCTCAACAAGTGATGACGAAGATGAGGTAACTTTCTTTGATCAAGATCTTAGAGATTCTTTTAATGCCTTACAAATTGATTTTGAAGAAGCTATTGAAATTAACAAGAAATTGAAAAAGAAAATAAGGGAATTAGTTGCTGAAAATAGTGCTTTACATGAGACTATTGATGATTTAGATTGTCCTAAGGAAGATCATTCTGCATGCCTTGTTGAAAAGGAAAATCTTATTTGTGAGCTTGATAGACTTAGAAAGGAATTTTCTTATGTGGTTGGAAAATTTGCGAATGGAAACGAAAAGTTTGAAAAATTGTTATCTTTGCAAAAATATTCTATTTCTAAACATGGATTAGGATATGATCCCTTTAATAGAGATTGTTCCTTGATTTCAAAATTCACTAAGGATGGAAAAGTTGCTCAATGTGCTAGATGCTTGAAAGATGGTCATATAGAACTTGTATGCAAAAAGTATTAGGAGATGTGTTAAGGTTAAGAAAATCTGGGTATTAAAAGGCAAAAAACCTCCTAATGTGGTTTATATGGCTAACCAAAATGGACCCAAAATGACTTGGGTACCTATAAGAAGAAAGGATGCTTCTATTGTAGGTACAAGAAAGGGATGAAAAGCCATCAAGCACTTGGTACATTGATAGTGGATGTTCAAGGCACATGAGTGGAGACAAGAACCTATTTGCAGAAATTAAACCAAAGAATCAAGGTTATGCCACTTTTGGAGACAACAACAAAGGTAAAGTCATTGGTATTGGTAAAGTGGGTAAGGAACCTTTGCCTACCATTGACAATGTTTTGCTTGTTGATGATTTGAAACATAATTTGTTAAGTGTCTCTCAACTATGTGATATGAATTTTAATGTAGTTTTTGAATCATCACATTGCATGGTTAAGAAGGATGGTCATGTTGCTTTCATTGGTTTGAGACATGGAAATACATACATTGTCGATCTACATGATGATAGTTATTTTAATGAAAAGTGTTTGGTGACATTAGAAGAAAATGCATTTTTATGGCATAGAAAATTAGGACATGCTCCTTTGCCTTTGATTTCTAAGCTTTCAAAAAATGACATTGTGAGAGGTTTGCCTAAGATAAAATTTGTTAAAGATCACTTGTGTGAATCTTGTTTAAAAGGCAAACATGTTAGAGAATCTTTCAAACCAAAGAAAGAAATTTGCACATCTAGAATTCTTAAACTTGTTCATATGGATTTGATTGGACCATCTAGATATGCTAGTGTTAGTGGTAAATTGTATGTCCTTGTTATTGTGGATGATTTTTCTAGATTTACTTGGGTGAGATTTCTTGCGAATAAAAGTGATGCTTTTAACGAATTCACTAAGTGGTGTAGGTTGGTTCAAAATGAGAAGAATTTGACAATTGTTGCTATTAGAACCGATCATGGAGGTGAATTTGAGTGTGAACCATTTGAAAAACTTTGCGACAAATATGGAATGGAGCACAATTTCTCAACACCAAGAACACCACAATAAAATGGTGTAGTAGAAAGGAAGAATCGCTCTCTTGAAGAAATGAGTAGAACTATGTTAAATGAGTACAATCTTCCTAAATCATTTTGGGTGGAAGCAATCAATACCGCGTGCTATGTCATCAATAGGGTGCATTTACGAAGAGACAAAAATAAGACACCATACGAGCTTTAGAAAGGTAAGAAACCCAATATCTCTTATTTTCATCCTTTTGGTTGTAAAGTTTTTATTCATAATAATGGAAAGAACAATTTAGGAAAATTTGATTCAAAATCTAATGTTGGTGTATTTATTAGTTATTCTCAAACTAGTAAGGCTTTTAGAGTGTATAATAATAGGACTAAGTGTGTTGAAGAAAATATTCATGTTAAATTCGATGATATGATTTCACCCCCGAGAAAGGTTTGTTTTGATGATGATGCAGGAAATTCAAGAAATAGAGTTGAAGAAATTGAATCCAAGATTGAGGAATTGAAGTTAGATGAAGAAAATCAAGTACCCAATATTAAAACATGGGCAAAAGCAAAGAACCATCCTATGGAGCAAGTAATTGGTGATTTGAATGATGGTTTAAGAACCAGGAGAAATGTCTATGAGAATATGAGCAATTCAGCCTTCATCTCATTAGTAGAACCCAAGAATATAAAAGAAGCTCTTGAAGATGAGAATTGGCTACTAGCTATGCAAGAAGAGCTTAATCAATTCAAGAGGAATAATGTATGGGATTTGGTAGCTCCACCAAAGGACAAGACTATTATTGGAGTCAAGTGGGTAAATCGGATAAAATATGATGAGAATGGTGAAGCGATTAAGAATAAATCAAGGTTAGTAGCTCAAGGATTTTATCAAGAAGAAGGACTTGATTATAATGAGACATATGCTCCTGTAGCTCGATTGGAAGCAATTAGACTATTATGTGCTTTTGTGTCACATAAAAGGATAAAATTAAATCAAATGGACGTTAAGAGTGCATTTCTCAATGGATACATTCAAGAGAAAGTTTATATCAAACAACCACCGGGATTTGAAGATCATGAACATCCAGATTATGTCTACAAACTTAAGAAGACACTCTATGGGTTAAAGCAAGCACCTAGAGCCTGGTATGAAAGGTTAAGTACTTTTCTAACTCAACATGGGTATGTTCGTGGTAAGATTGATAATACTTTGTTCATTAAACATGTTGATGAAGATGTGCTTATTTGTCAAATATATGTTGATGATATTGTGTTTGGTGCCACTAATGAATTTTTGTGCAAAGAATTTAGTGATTTAATGCAAAGTGAATTTGAAATGAGCATGATGGGGGAACTCAAGTTCTTTCTTAGATTGCAAATCAAACAACTCAAAAATGGCATCTTTATTCACCTATCTAAGTATACGAAGGAGCTTCTAAAGAAGTTCAAAGTGGAAGGATGCAAAGTGGCAGCAACACCAATGGCAACAAATGTGGTCTTGGAGAAATATGAATATGAAGAAGATGTCGATCAAAAACTCTATAGAGGTATGATCGGCTCTCTCTTGTATTTAACTGCTTTTAGACCTGATATTATGTTTGCCACATGTCTTTATGCTAGATTTCAATCTTGTCCTAGAATCTCTCATTTGAGTGCTTATAAAAGAATTTTTAGATATTTGAGTAGAACTATTAATCATGGTCTATGGTATCCTAGTTGTGAATCATTTGACTTATATGCTTTTAGTGATGCTGATCATGGTGGCTGTAGGATCGATAGAAAAAGCACTAGTGGCTTGTGTCATTTCTTAGGATCATCGTTGATATCTTGGGCTAGTAAAAAGCAAGGTAGTGTAGCTATTTCTACTGCTAAATCTGAATATGTAGCAGCTGGGAGTGCATGTGCCCAAGTTCTTTGGATTAAACATCAATTACTTGACTATGGTATAGTGGTTAAAAATATTCCTATTTATTGTGATAATACCAGTGCAATTTGTTTGAGTAAAAATCCAATTCTACATAGTAGAATAAAGCATATAGAAATTAGACATCATTTTATTCGTGATCATTGTTTAAAAGGCGACATTTTCTTGAAGCATGTATCATCTAGTGACCAATTAGCTGATATTTTCACTAAACCTCTTAAGGAAGATGTGTTTGTGAATATTAAATTGAAACTAGGCATATGTGATTTAAATTCCTTTAGTTGAATTAGTTTTTGGCTACATTCATTAATATATCAAATGGTCAAAATATGAGGCAAATGTGCAATTACATCTGAAGGTTCCATCATCATGATTTACACTTGGGCTAAAATATGACTGATTTGGAGTTTTGGCACATTCTAGTCGACTAATTGGTGTCTAAGTCGACTAATTGGTAACAAGTCGACTTGTGTGGGTAAATAAGTCGACCTATGATATACACAACACTATGGAAATGAAGAAATTTCAGGATAAGTCGACTTATAAAGATCGACAAGTCGATTTATGAAGGTCGATAAGTCGACTTATGGAGGTAAACAAGTCGACTTATATTTACACGGGTTCTTTAAAAACTTTTCTCCCTTTCATTCTCCGAAAACCTATTCTCTCTAACCTCTGAAATTTCTCTTCTCCAAGTCGAATTATTCCTTCCAATCTCTTCAAATCTTCTTTACCCATCATCCATCGACCTCCATTATCACAAAACCCATTCATTATCTCTTCACATCAAGCTCCTTTTTCGAAAACCCCTTTCTCATACCTACAAACCCTAACTTTCGTTTTTCCTCAAAATCTCTCAAAAACTCATGGCTCCACGCAAATCGAAAGTGAAAGACAAAAAACCCACTCCACCACAAGGTCCCCGTGTTCACTATGGACTACGAGTTCGTGGGTCTTCTTCGAGGGGAGATGCTGCTAGAGAGGATGACATGATTGAACCTTGGTTTGTCTCAGGGGAAGCACAAACTTTGTACTACAAGGTACTAAAAAAATGAAGTGTTAATTCCTTCAATGAGATTTGATTGGACTGAGTTAGACAACAGTGAATTTACGGATGTGTTCTCTGAAATTACTAATCTTGGGTTGCGAGATTTTTTGGGTTATCAGGATGAGATTTATGAAGATGTGGCTAGGGAGTTTTATGCAAATCTCAGTGTGATTAGTAGCAATATTACTAATGGAGTTAATCTGAAATCCAAAATTAACGAAAAGGAAATTTTTCTGTGTGAAGCAAATATTTGTACCTTATTTCGTTTACCTAGAGGCGGAATCAGGCCTAGAGCTTCATTCATAGATTTTGATATTTTGAGAAATGAGGATGGCGATACCGATGAGGAAGCCGACGAAAATTTCGGCTATACTGAAGAGAAAGGTGTTGAACTGCTTAGTCGGTTATGTTCTGATCATACCCCTCCGTTTGAAGCAATGGACTTGCCTTTAAATTATCGGTTGCTACATTATGCTATCAATAGGGTTGTTTATCCGAAAAAGGCAAGTAATAATCAAATCACATCATTGGATAAAGAAATATTTTGGCATATGGAAGAAGGGAGGAAGATTAATTATCCGAGTTTGATCATCCAAATGATGCGGAAAAGGCTAGTCTTTTACGTGGTCAGCTCAAAGGGAAACCAGTCCGGCATAAAGGAATGTCATATGCAGCCTTGATTACTTCTCTCTCTCAGTTACAAAGATGTGATTTGAGTAATTATGCTCATTATCCGTATCCTCATAGCTGGAGATTTACCCCATATAATTTGAGAAGTATGAAATTGGTAAAAACTGTTGAAAAAGGCCGGGTTTACTCCTATCATGTAGAGAAGCTAGGTCTGACCTTGGAGGGTGAGCAAGTGCCTCCACGACAACGTTCTAAGCGGGTAGCTGATCGTCCGAGTAGCTCTCGGCCAAGTAATGTGAGAGGGAGTGAGGTCTCTCACGAGGAGCTTAATGACATTCACGATCAATTGGATGACTTAAATGATCGTGTTGATAATATACAGAGTGTGTTTGTTCAGTTAGCAAAGAAAGTTGATGCACAACACCGTATGCTCAAGAAGATTTTTAATAAGTTAGGTTGTAGGCATGATGATTCTTCATCATGATGTATATTGCCTTTCGCCTCGACCAACATTTCTTCTTATGTTTTTCAAGTGGGTGTGGTGCTTCTTATGACTTCTGATATTTGTATTAATTGTTGGATTGTTATGTTATGTAATGACTTTGCATTTTCTTTGTGTTTGCTTATGAACTGCCATTGAGACTATTTTTCATATTGGTTTTTGATTATGACAAAAAGGGGGAGTAACATTGGAAATTGATAATTAGTATCCTTTAGTAACAGTCACTTCATTAAGGGGAGTGTGTTACAATGTCTTTGATTTGTGACTATCTTGATTTCAACTTCTGTTTATCCAATTAATCCTTACAAGGTTATTAAATTCATTGGTTTATTTATTAAGGGGGAGACAAACTAACCATCGAGACAAGGGATTAAAAACCTTGATCAAGTTTCTTGTTTTCAATTTCTAAATATTTTGTCATTATCAAAAAGGGGGAGATTGTTGGACCAATGGTGGTTGACAAATTAAATTCCTTTATGTTTTGATAATAATAAAATATATAGAATTAGTTAAGGAATTATTTCAGGTAATTTGGATTCAAATACATCAAGACTACATCAATCTTGAATTGGCAAGACATAAATCAAGGTGAAATCAAGAAGGAAATAATCTTCATCATGTTAGAGACATTAATAATGAAGATTATAGAAGATTTGATTGGATATAACCGTTGAAGCCAACATAAGTCGACTAGTATATCATAAGTCGACTTATATATCAAGATCTGTCAGGTTGAGAACATCATAAGTCGACTAATGGACTATAAGTCGACTTATCGAAGTATACAAGTCGACTTATAGAAGAGCGGAGATAAAGTTTTACAAAAAATAGTTGTTACAAGTCGACTTACACACCACGACAAGTCGACTTATGACTACGGCGAACTGATTCTGACAAAGTCAATTAGTCACAAATGGAAAGGAGAATATTAAGGAACGGTCATAACAATCATGCAATAGCTAGAATGGGTTCCAACGTCTATTTTCTTCTAAATATAAGAGTGGATGATCAAGAGAGAAAGAAACTGAAGTTCCATAAGCAAAAGACTCCTTTATTGCTCCAAATTTGCTCACTATTGCTCTTAGCTCATTTTCATATCTGTATTGAGCACTGTTCTTTCTTTATCTCATTATCTTTGTGAGTTGAGTGATTATTGAAAAGTCACTTGTGAGGTAGGATTTGTGCCGGAAAACAAATCGGTTGTAAAGGTAACTTGAGCCGGAAATCAAGTGATATTGTAAGAGTTCACACTAAACTACAAAGTGTGCAATAAAGTGGTTTGCAAAATCCTAAGTGGGAGCTTAGGTAGAGGACGTAGGTCTTAGCACCGAACCTCTATAAAAATAGTGTTTGCTCTTCTTCCCTACTCTTTACATTTAAATTTGTTTAAATTGTTTTTGTGTGAATTAACTTCTGATTTTATTGTAGAATTTTACAAAAAGCTTTAAAGATCGATTCAACCCCCCCTTTCTAGATCTTTTACACTAACAAACTCATATAAATGGTTATATAGATTTTAGACATTTTAATTTTAATATCAACATGCGTTTGAAGTTATCATCATATTTTTTATCATGATCTAGATACATGTCCATATTCTAACCCATGTCAATCTTTGTCATAAAATGTTTGAGATACATGCCCATGCAAAAACACTACATGCCAATGTTACAACCCAATACACCTGTGTTCATTAAAAATTAACCCTAATTTGTTTAACATGGGGAAGTTATATAGTTGTGTTGTACTGTGTTAAGTAAACTCTTCTTTAAATCGTACTTTGTCACCCAAAATCCCTTTTTTTTACTTTCTCTCTCATTTTTCTCCTCTAGACGATGCTCATCCACTCCTTCCTTATGTGAAAACCATCCTCTAACCTATTTCTCTATAAATTTCATCAATTTAAGGTGTTTTTTTTAAATGTTTTTCTAATGAATAATGATTTAACTATAGATAAAACTAAATCAACATTACAATGAGTTCTAGGCTATCCGCCTACTCTCACATAGAGAGATACTTTTATTTTACAAAGCTATGAAAATAACTAAAAGGAAAAAAGACATAAGCCTTTGCGAAATTGCTAAGTTGAACTATAAGTGCCAAGTTCTCTTCATGTCTATAGAAATGGAATGCTGCACATTTTTGGCACTCTAATAAGGTTAACAATTCTATCTGCAATTTGGTGTGTTTATGTTTTATTTCAATTTTCTTTGGTTGTTGAATCATTTTGGGGAAATAGGAGCAAGAATCCATGTTTTTGGTGTTGTGGAGTTTTTTAGGATTACCCATGTGATTGGAAAGGTTTTAAGGGCATAATTGATATTCTTAGGCTATTTTGCATATTGAATTTGAATTTTCTAGTGAATTTTTAGCTATTTTGGATTTATTCTTCTAATTTAGATCCCTTACTGCTATTAATTGATATTTTTATGAATTCATATGTGTAATTATTTATGTTTTACATGCTTTATAGTTTTATTATACTTTTATGTTGTTTAATTACGTAATACTTAGGTAATTTTATTTTGTTAGGGTTTGGTTGATTTAATTAAGGTGATTAGTTATAATAATTGCAAGTTTTTAATTAATTGAGATCGTGTAGTGTTATTTGTTTGTTTTAGATTGTTAATGACATTATATTCTGAAATTTATAGATTAATTTAATTTAATTTTGCTTTTGTTATTAATCCATAACAAATTGATTGTGGTATTATAATTTGGTGTTTGTTTGTCATGGTTTAATTAACGATATTATTTCCTCTATTTTAGCAAATTATATTTATTTTCATATTTTAGGGAATAATGACAAAGAGAAAACATATACCACATCAAAGGTGAGAAATGAAGTAACAAGGAAGAAGCAAAAGGGTGAGGGTAATTTGCAATAACCACCCCAACAGACAAAGCTTGCACAATTTACATTTCATAGTAGCGAATTACATTGTGTGGCTCAAAGGATTAAGGTCGAATCCTTTTAGCATCAATTAGTCATTGCTTAATTATATTCCACTTACTCAGGAAGTCCGAGAGTTGATTAGTGTTGGTAGATGGGATAACTTCTTTGTGATTGATGAACCTACTTATAGAGAGTTGACTATCTAATTCCTTACCACCTTTACTATAGAGAAGTAACATTACACCTAGGACATTGATAACACACTGTAGAGTTGAGTGCTTAAAGAAATAGTATGATCTATACCAGGCTTTCACTTTATGTGGGCTTGTACACAGAGGAGTATGCCATAATTGAGGAGTATACTGATGTGTTCCCTAATAAGATTTAGTGAGAAGGAGAACATTACATAATAGTGATCTCATAATCTAACAAGGTTCAAAGTGATATCCTTTGCAGTAAGATACGCGTATATGTTAATTAGCCGCACAATCAGTAGGAGAGGAGACAACACCAAAGTGTTGGGGAAGGTAGACATGTTCTACCTTTATAGCATGATAAAGAGGTCCCTATCCACCTTCAATATGCCTTAGCTTTGTTCTTCAAACATTAGGCTGCAAAACTATTGCATGGGCCTATACTTAACTAGATTAGTTTGAGGCATAGGAGTACAAGAGTGGCTATCTGGGATGACATTTTCATGGCATATAGTTCCTATTTGCCTTTGTAGCTGCAGATAGACCAGAAGAGGGATTACCCTAATATACGAGAGCAATAGCCTAGGTAGGATTCCCCACAATGGCCTTCAATAGTACCTAAGCATCAGGACATCTCCTCAGATAACAGAGGCACTCCTAGCAAGCCTTCCACAGCTCCACATTATGATTAACTAAAGATAGCCTAGTTAGAGAGATATATGAGGAAGATTCTAAGAGTGCAATGTCCCATTAGAGAGGGAAAATGAGATTGGAAAAGTGTGTAGAGCAGTTAGAGGCATAAGATCAATGGATGGAGGAGCTGCTTATACTGATCATAAGAAACTTAGGCAATTAGGTGTCATAGTACCACCTCCACTAATGAGAGTTGCCAGCGACTTCTTAGTAACTAGATACTCCAGCTACTATAAAGGCAACAGTCTAGGACACTCGATACCTATACACTCCCATCACACTGACAAATCTCTAAATAGAGGTGAATCATAAGTAGATGGATGAATATATATTAAACTTTTTGTCTGAATATATATGAAACTTTTTGTTTGAATATGGTCTTTAGATTGTCCAGAAGTCTCAGAATGTTTGATGTTATATTTTTTTATCTTTGATTTTTTGTGTTTTTTTCTATCTTATTTTGTCTTGATAGTTAGTAAAGGTTAGCCATGCTAAACTAATATTACATTGTTTATTTCCTTTATTTGTTCGTTATGAGTATACTAAACCACATTTTCATTTCATTAAGATTAAATTATGTGTTCTTATTTATTCTTCAATTAATATTTCCAACATGTTGATTCATGTATGATTTCATGCAAGTGAGATTGAGAAATCTAGAGTATGAATAGTTATAATATAATTGAAAGGTGTTGTATGCAAACCTAAGGATAGGTTGATATGAATAATTCATATTAAAGTTAAATCTAATAGTGAAATTTATAAAATGATTAATGTGATACTAGGGTTTTAATTAAAGAGATTTCAATTAATCAACCTAGAATTAGGTGTTGATAGTCTTTTGAAAAATGTTAGCATAATTGAGAAATTTCTACAGCTTTAATGAACTTTAGATTAAATTGATTAGTGAAATCATAATTACGTGACAAGTTTTATGTGAGAATTCTAGGTACCATTTATTTATTGGTTTATTTTAATTCCTTTTCATTTTATTTTTTGATTGTGTTGGCTTGATTTTAGTTTATTTTTATTTTAAATATAATTTATTAATATCACCTCAATTATTAGTTAAATAATATGCAGAGTTATTAATAGTACTCATATTCTCTGTGGGATTGACACTTACTGCCTAGAGTCCTATATTACAAAACGTAAGATGTACTTGCTTTAGACAATCTCTAGAGTGATGGAATTAAGTTCCATATATTCATCACATGAGTCAAACATAAAAAGAGCAAGTATTAGCTTAAGCCCAATAACCAAATAAAATAAGAACTTTATTAAATAATTGATTACTAGCATTATTTTATTTAAAATAATATATAGTTCTCATTATTAAATCAAGAAATTATTAAATAGTTTCCTAGTATGTTACGATCCTATTCAAACTAAGTTGATCTTGAATCACTCAAAACCACTCAATTTGAATTAGGTAGATAATATTCTTATCAATCACATCTTATGTAACTTCTAAATTCATTAGGTAACAACACTTTGCCAAAATATATCTGATATATTTTCCTAAATATGTATCTAAATTCATATCATCATGAGACTCATCCAAATCATAAAAATTTAGTTAAATATGACCTATTAATTTAAGATAAAATATATTCAATTAAAGAGACCTTAAGTTACTCAACTAACCTCATAATAAAAATAGTTTTATTCTTAAAATGAAAACAACTATCACTTTCTTAATGTGTACCTAATATGTAATTGAAAGATTTAAAATTTTAAAATCTAGATCTCATAAAAATTAATGTAATCTCATCATATTAATTATTTCTAACAACACTATTGAATTATAAAATAATATTGTTAAAACCTACAACTAATTTAATTTAATAATTCAATTTTTAAAATTAAACTAAACTCCAAAATTATTCCTAATAAAAATATTTTGAATTTTTTTAAATAATTAAAAACACTTTTCTATATTTATTAGGAACTTAAACCAATTTGATTAAAAGGAAGGGCCAAAACACAAAATTTTAAAAATAAAATTAAATGGGGACTACATACGCATTAGTCAACACCAGACATTGACTGGCTAGATGTGTCTCCATCAGATGTGTTGTCCCCTCATGGGATGCAGCCAGATTAGGCCTCTACTTTTGACCTTGTTGCTGTTTGCTTCGCCTCTCACTGGTGGTTTTTTTTTTTCTTTCTTTCTTACCTGCATCACGTCCAAGGCTCCTCGTCTTGCCTTTTCCTCCAAGAGCGTTTAATGCCACTAGTTTTGTCGCCTGTGGCAATGAAAGTGAATGCTTCAGCCATAGTTAGCACCGTCAGCAGTGAAGATGCATCGTGCCACACAATGAAAACACATCCAAAACCTCAAACAAAATCACAAACCTAGAACATACGTTTTATCAAATTTTCAGAAACACGAAGTTGTAGGGACATGATAAGAGTTTTTTTACTAACCAAAACAACATGCACACATCCATAACCCTGTTTTCAAAACCATAAAGTAAAGAGGAAGCATGGAAAAGAATCATTCTAGAAGCAGAATAAAATAACTTCAAACAAAAAGAGGCATGCCGTGCGGGATGACACAGAAGGAAGGCCCTGTATAATTTTCAAAAATTTTTAGAATTTTCACCAAAACACGTGGGATGCGTGTATACTATTTTCCAGAAAACCTATTTAAGGGTTGTGATATTTTTTTTTTAAAAAAAATCAAATATCACAACCCTTAAATAAGTTTTCTGGAAAATAGTATACAAGCATCCCATTTTTAAAAATAAAATAAACCCTAATTAGTTATTGTCGTAATTGTTGAGAAACTAATCATAATATATAATCATGGGCGTAGCCGAAAAATAAATTATTATGAATTTCTAGTTGGATTTTAGTAATTGAATAATTTGAAAAACGTGAATCCTAAAAGGTAATTCAATCCTACTTGATTCAAATTCATACAACATTTTTTTTATAAGGTGTTAACCATGAGTTGTCCAAGAGTATTCATATAGTAGAGATAAAAAGAACTTAAATTTTGAGTGTCAGCTCCCTTATGCCTTCCTTTTATTTACAGAGAAAGACAAAATAATTTCTTTCTTATTAAAATTAAATTCTTGATTCTAATTATAATTATAATTTAATTTTAATAAAATTAAATGTTTCATAACATCTTTCTCTTAGTACTTTTACAAAGAAGCTTTTCGTAATTTGAGCTGATAATCTTACGATCACAAAAAACAAATTGGCTAATTACTGCAAATCTCACTCTCTAGCAATATACTGACGACTGGTGTGTTTATATTTCTTACATTTAGAAAATGATATTTTAAATTAGAAGATAATGAGGTAATGAGGTATTATCACTTTATTAAATTAGAAGAAGATAATGAGGTAAGGTTTTTGGGCATTTTCATTTCTTGATATTCTTTCTTTTTTTCAAAAAATTGAAATGGAATTAATAGAAAATGTTGGAAAGAATTACAGGATTGACAAAAGAGTAAAGGGTAAGCCCTGTACTCTTCTTATATGAAGGTTTAGAGAATAAAGTCTAAATATAATTAGTTACATATGAGAGTGATAAAAGTATCATATGGTCAGAGATTGAAGGACGTTAATATAGCAGCTGGACATTGTTGGTGAATGTTCTTCACGATCAGTAGTTCACATAGCTGTCAAATTATAACTGACTGAATGGACTCATAGGTAGAACAATGATTAGCAAATCACCACTAATTATGCTCTTGCCATAAAATATACACACATATCCCAAAACAATAATGAAGAGTCGTTGGCTGTGCAGCCACCTGGCTTCTCCAACTAAAAGATTATCTATGATGTTCGGCACTGTGCAACCATGGGTGTTCCATTTATAAAGACATGTAATCATGTCCTATATGTAGATGTTGAAAGAGCACGTGAAAAAGAGATGACCTCGGGATTATGTTTGGAGCTGGCACATTGGACAAACTCGGTTGATTGGCAAATAAAACAGTTGGTAGAAAGAAAGTTATCGGGGGAGTGTTTTATTCCAAATGATTTATGCCAGGCTACCTTTAGACATCGCCTTCGTAGGAGTGCCTTGGTGGTTTTGTTGATGAGGGAATGGATGGGGTGACCCTTCCAATAGAGGATATCTATAGAATTTGGATTAATGATATCATCCTTAAACATATCCCGCAATGTTAACAGCCAGTTGAGAAAATGAGGATAGGATTATCTTTTATGCATTTGCCGGATACTTTGCCCTTGAAGAAAGTAAGAATGTAGCCATCATAACCATAATGATTGTTTATCAAGAAAAATCCACCATAGTCGCTTAAGGAGCAGGGCTTGATTGGTAAGTTTGAGAGGAAATATGTTCCGCCCTCCTTCCTCCTTAAGTAAACAAATGTCAGTCCATCAAACTTTAGCTAGACCTTTTGATCCATCTGGATGTGACCACAAGAAACTTTTAAACAATCTGTTGATTGTTTTGATGATGCTTTGAGAAACAAAAATATGGGAGCTCCAATAGATATACAGGGAGTTTAGCACAAATTTAAACAAAAATATGGGAGCCAGTGCATTTTTGCTCTTTGTTGTAGCAAGGAATGATGGTTGCTTATAGCTTGCAATTAATTGATAGTGCCACCTTTTCCTTTTCTATAAGTTGTGGGTCTGTAGGATGCAAGGCAAGGTTGGCTTGTATACCTTCAAATTCGACTCTTCTCAATTGGATAACAGAGATAATGGAACCTTGTGTAGATTTCAAAATTTTGAGCTCTTGCTTGATACATTTTAGCTTTTGGACACAACGGTATTGGTTGGTACCTTTGTAATTAAAGTTTGGGGAGTTTCTAAAATAGGTTTCCAACTATAATTGGAAAATGATCCGAAAATAACGATTATTTAAAGGTAGAAAAACTATCTAGAAAGGCAGTCATCCAAGCATCATTCACCAACGCTCGATCAAGTTTTTTCCATATGTGCCAGAAGGAAGATTGTTTGTTAGACCAAGTAAAGGTATTACCAAAGATTTTTCGATCAATCACTCCAATATCATGAGCACAATTTTTGAAATCTTCTGAATAGTTTTTAAGGTTAAATTGCCCTTGTGCTTCTGCTGGTAAGAGGGTGAAGTTAAAATCGCTACAAATCATCCATAGTAAAGTGATGCAACTACTGAAGGTTCAAAGGTTATTCCATAGACATCTTCTTTGATATGAGTGAGTACTTATGTAGATAGAGGAGAGGTTTACTTCGACATTGGCCTGCAAAAAGTTTAGATGGAGATGCATGGCTTGTTCAATGGTCCTCAACAAATCGACTTTGAGTTCTCCCTTATTATAACAGAGGATGATGTGGCCATATGCATGGTGTTGATGATTAGAGAGTAAGCTCCATTGTGGGTTGAGGATATGCAATTTACTTAGGTTTTGTAACTTTATTTTGGTTTCAAGAAGTGCAATGAGCAACAATTTCTTATGTAAAACAAATTCCCTAAAAGCCAAGAGCTTAGACGGACTATTTACTCCACACATATTCCATGCAAGGATGGAAGTTAAAAAGATGATCTAGTGGGACTTTTATTCTTTCCCTGTTTTGAACGTCATCGCTTTACATTATAGAATAGTTGTCCAGTCATCTCTACATTGTTACAAGTATCATTATTTTAGGAGTTGACAACAGATGGGTCCAAAGAGGTATTGGATGGGCTGGGAGAGGTCAAGGGTGTAATGGCAATATCCTCCAATTATACAGTGAGACTTGGATCTTGTGGGATACTCTTAATATCTTGCTCTTGTTAGACGCAACTAGTTGGCATAATATCTAGAATTGTTGTTTGAGTTTCGTGCTTTATTTGGAGGTGCGACCAGTCCAAGGTAGGTTCTAATGGTTATTGCTCAGGAGCTATCAAATCCCATAAGCTCTTGGTAACTACTAGTATTGAATGTCTTCCCAATAGCTTTCCAGACTTTTCCATACAATTTGAAAGGATGTCGCCATTGATAGGAGATGGCTATGGTATCTTCCGATAACTTGTGATCTCTCAACAGCATTATAGGTATCTCTTATGGTAAGTGCATAGAAAGCCCTATGCTAACACAAATTCTAGTGTATCCAACTCTGCTCTTCATAGCAGTATGTTCATCCATACAAAGTGGTTTACCCATGTAGCTAGCTAAAGAGCTTAAGCCCTTGGTAGTCCAATATTCTAAAGGAACATTGTGGAAGTTTATCCAGATGGGAACATGTTAGAATTAGGTTGTTTCAAACATTAAACTAAGTTTCCACAGTTGTAAGAATATGGGCTGATTAATAAGGTTCCAAGGACCATCTTCAAGTATTCTTTGAGCCTCATAAATAGTTGAGAAGATGAAGAGAATGAGGTTGTACTCAGTGAGCAAAACATTGGTTAAACCTCGTGCTTTCCAAGTTCTTATGGCCCATCAATGTATGAGTGGGAAAGCTGGCCGGTTGTTAAAGAAAATCCTACAAGGGTGGATTCCCAACTTTTAACACCTTGTTGGAGAGTTGTGAAGTCTGGACACACCACAAGGTTACCCTCCATCTCTTAAGGTGGCATGTAGGTGAGGGTCAAGGATGGTTGATCCCTAACCACCTACTTCTATGATTTAGGGGAAGAAGCTGCAGAAGAAGGGGAAGGTTATGGTTTCTGTGCAGGCGTTAGCACTGATGATGAGAGGGAAGGAGATTGGTTTGGTTGCTCAAAGGAGGAGGAGGAAGAGGGTTTGTCAGGGAGCAATAATGGGGGAAAGTATGAATCTTACAGGATAGGTTTGACAGACAGTATGCTTAAAATGGAAGGTGGCGTTGGCAGATGATGGCTGACAAGAATGTTGGAGGCAAAAAATTGATTATATGTTCTGGTGGGATAAAGCCGTTTGAAAAAAGAAAGATGAGTATGACTTGTCTTAAGATAGAGGAGTTAGAATTCAACTACTCTTTGGCCGAGTGGTTAAGGAGTGTGCCCGCTAAGTACATGGGGTTTCCCCGCAAGAGTTCGAATCTCTGGGGAAATGTTCATGGGTCATTCTTTTAACCTTAGGGCATACGTGAGTTGGTAAGGGGCTCTCGTGGCTTAAGTGAGGTCGTGAGTTCAAACCCTCCTTATATATGCAATCGTTTAAAACTTGAGACCAGAGCTTTATCTCCAGCAAGGGACCTACCCAACTCGAGTTGGGATTAGTCTGGGTGTGGATGGCTTAAAGGTGCCTTTCCATAGTTAGGACCCGCCTAGGACACCTCGAGAGCAACCAAATCAAAAAAAAGATAGAGGAGTTAGAGAGAGAATTAGAGGGTGACATGATGGGGGTTAATATGCAAGCTATGCGATTTGGTAGATCCTAGAGAGAAGCAAGAGAGTCTCTCTCATCATTTTTTCCTTTCTTATTGATCTGACCCAAACATTAAATGATTTCATTTCTTTCATATTTTAGACAAAAAAAAATGATAGAAGTGATATGATAGGGGACTTTTAAGGATAGTATAAATATCTGTGCTTGTTCGCTATTTATAAAAAAAATCCAATAGAGGGAACTCTTAAGCCTTGAGATTGCAACACAGGTTACATCTCAATATGTAGAATGAGCATAAATATAGGCTACAGCTCAACTGAAGCCATAAATTCAGACAATCCATTACTATCTAACATTATCTTTGACCCACTCCTAAAAACATATAAGATGACCATTAATATAAAAATTATTACTTTATATTTTATGGTCATTAGGTTGATTATAGTTTTATAACATAATTCTTCAAAGACATTATTTATTTTATACATATTCAGATATATATGATAAATTCTATAAGATAAATGTATATTGCAAATGAAATTATGTTGAGATTATAATTATTATATTCATATTACATTTATTAATTATCACTAAATTTTTTAGTTGTTGATCTATTAATACAAAACATTAAAAAGTTGTAAAAGACTAGCACACATTATGATTATTCCTTATAAAAGAAGTAGATGATCTCATAGACTAAAAGTATGAAGATACGTAAATGTAAGTGCTTGTTAGAGAACAAGTTTACTAAACTTACCTTATTTAAGAATTTTATCTAGAACATTCTTGTATGTTTATGGAAATTATCATTATGACGATTGTATAAGTGATCAATTGACTTAAGATCTCTAAAATATCTCATATAGGGATTCATTATCCTAAAGTAATGGGAGTGAATATTCTATTGTTCTCAATTAGTATTTGATAATTTTTTGGAAAATATTACTTATTCAACATAACTTTCATATACATACATGCATATATATACGTAGAAATGTAGACTAATTCCTACTCTAAACAATGTGTGACTTACTCTATAATACCTACACAGATATATACAACTCAACGCTCCCCCTCAAGCTAGACCATATAGATTATACGCAACTAGCTTGTTACAAATAAATCCAATACAAGAACCTCTAAGTGATTTTGTGAATATATCTACTAGTTAATCATATGTGCTAACATAACTCATAGTGATACATCTAGCCATAATATTTTCCCTTATAAAATGATAATCTATCTCAATATGTTCGGTTCTCTCATGGAACACTGGGTTGGATACAATGTGAAGTGCTTCTTGATTATCACACAATAGTTACATTTGTGACACTTCATAAACTTTTAGTTCAGTAATTATCTATTTCAACCAAATAAGCTCACATGTTGCCAAGGCCATAGCTCACATGTTGCCAAGGCCATAGCTCAATATTCTGCTTCTTCACTTTACCTATCAACAGCATCTTGCCTCTTACTCTTTCAAGATACCAAGTTTCCCCTAATCAAAATACAATACCCAGAAGTAGAATGTCTATCTGAAGGAGGGCCAACCTAATCAACATCAGCATAGCCTACCATCTGTGTATGACCTCGATTTTCATATAACAAACCTTTTCCTCAAGTTCCCTTGATGTATCTTAGGATCTTGATAGCTACATCCCAATGAATATTGCAAGGACATTGTAAAAATTGACTGACAACACTAACAATAAAAGAGATATCAGGCCTAATGCTAGTAAGGTAGTTTAACTTACCTACCAATCTCTAATATCTACATGGGTATTCTAGAGGCTCTCCTATACTAGTAGCAATTTAATGCTAGGATATGTAGGAGAATCAATGGACTTACAATCAATCATACTAGTCTCTTTTAAGATATCTAAAGCATATTTCTCTATGATATAACAATACTAGAATTCGACTAAACAACTTTAACACTAAGAAAATATCTAAGTTAACCCAAATCTTTCATTTGAAAGTGAGTAAATATGTGTTGTTTCAACTAACTAATACCCTCTTGATCACTACTAGTGATAATAATGTCATCTGTATACACAATAAGATAGATGCATTTATCTAATGAAGTGTGGTTAGAAGATAGAATGATCATACTCAATTTGGATCATGTCAAATTCTTGTACAACTGTATTGAAGTGACCAAACCAACCATGAAGGCAATACTTTAATCCATACAAGGAGTGATGTAATCTACATACCAGTCTAGACTGCCCCTGAGCAATAAAATCTACAGGTTACTCCATATAGATATCCTCCTGAAGTTCACTACATAAAAGGTATTCTTAATATCAAGTTGATATAACGATCAATTTCTCATGGCTGTCGCAGAAAGAAACAGTCGAACAAAAGACATCTTAGCCATAGGAGAGAATGTATCACAATAATGCAAACCATAAACCTGAGTATAACCCTTGGCTATAAAACAGACCTTCAGTCGATTAACCTAACCATCAGGAACAAATTTAATAGGATAGATCCAACAATAACCAACAAGAATCTCCTAGGAGGTAGAGGAATCAAATCACAAGTAAAATTAGTATGTAGAGTAGTCATCTCATCGATCATGGCTTGTCACCACCCTGGATTTGACAGTGCCTTATGAACAGTTTTATGAGTGGAAATAGAGGACAAGGATGAGATAAAGGCATAGTAAGGATTGCTTAACCTGTGGTAACTAAGAAAGGTATAAATATGATGAGGATTACGTATAGTTCTATTACCTTTTCTTAAAGCGATAGGTAACTCATCGGGATGTAAATCTATGGTAGGTGGACATGCTAGAGCAAGAGATGAGTCAGTAGGACTATCAAGAATAATGGAGATGGGATTGATAGACACAATAGGAATAACATCAGGATAGGTGTGTAGAAGGACTTCAGAGATAAGATAATGGTTAGGAGAAGAGTATAATGGATTGGACTTAAAGAAAGTTATATCAAAAGAAAATATATATTGACCAGAAGCTGGGAAATAACACTTATAACCTTTCTGAAGATGGGAGTAACTAAGGAAAATGCACTAGGTAGATTTAGCAGATAACTTACCCTATCCTGGAGATAGATTATGAACAAAACAAGTAAACCCAAAGACTTAAGTAGGAAGATAGTACAATGACTAGGATGGGAAGAGGATTTAATAAGGAAGTTGGTTATCTAACACAGATGAAGGCATTCAGTTAATCAGATAGCATATAGTGAAAACAACATCAACCCAAAAATGAGAAGGAACATGATTATGAAGTAAGGTGTGAGTAGTTTCAATAAGATGACAATTTTTATGTTTAGTAAAACCATTTTTGTTGTGGAGTATAAGCACAAGAAGATTGATGTAAAATAACATGGGAGGATAAATAATTAACAAAGGGAGTAGAAAAATACTTATGAGCATTATCACTATGAAGAACTTTAATAATAGAATTAAACTAGGTTTTAATCTCAACATAGAATGACTCAAAGATAGAAAATAATTCAGAACGATTTTTTAGTAAAATTAACCACTTACAACGAGAATGATCATCAATAAATATAAAAATACTGAAAACCTAAAATAGACAAGTCACAACTAGGACCTTAAATATCATAATGAACTAAAGAAGATGTAGGTCGTTTATTGACCTGGTTGGGAAACATTGATATAACATGACTCATATGATAAAGAAGACAACTTAGACAGAGTAGGAACCATCTTTAGAAGCTTAATGAGACTAAGATGTATTAAACGGTTATGAAGAAGGATGGGTGATTTCATAGTAGCACAAGTAGTAGGAGAGGTAGCTGCTTCAGTGAGATGGTACAGTCTTTATGACCCATGTCTAATTCCAATCATCTTCCCTTACCCCAGTTCTATATGCACATAGAATCTTTATCAAAAGTTACACGAAATTTTAAATCACAGGTGACGTTACTAACTGAGATAAGGCTCAATGGACATTTGGGGTAAATCAACAATATAATATAATGGCAAAGATGGTAATGATTATGAATGTCCTACAACTTGAGCAATTGTTTGAGTACCATTAGCAGAATTAATAAGAGGTAAAGACATAGGAGTAGAAATTTGAGAAAATAAATGAAGGTTACAGAAATGTGATCAGAAGCACCCGAATCAACCACCTAAGGACCGAATGAAGAAGATTTAGAGAGGCAAGCGACAAAGTCACCAGTGTGGGCAAGAGATATAGAAGATGAAGAAGACTGCTATGTGGCTTTAAGTTTAAGATATTCCTCAAGATTAGCTCCATTCAACACCAAAGAGGGAGATGAGGGGCCATAAGAAGTCTCAGATGGGGACATTGAGTGAACTATATTGGCATTAATAGTGTGATGAGTGCGACACCATGTAACTTATAACATTGATCTTTAGTATGATCCCATCCATAGCAATAACTGCACTTAGGGCAGTTATTTCGAGACTTATTCCCTGCATGACTATCATCTTATTCTCCACAAATAGTAGATTAAGTGACCAAGACTGAAGAATCAGAAGGTACACTATTAGTGACAAGAGAAGAAAATACATGTAGAAGTTGAGCAAACACATCATTTGTAGAGGGAATATTAGGGCTAGCAAATATCTGGTCGCAAATAGGACCCAAGTTAGGTTTAATAGTACAAAGAGCCAAAAACATTAAAAAAATTTACTAACTTGTTCAAACCCTTTAGTAGCAGATTTCCTAACTGGTAAAAGATTCAGATATGCAAACTGGAGAAAAGTGAGTGTACCAATGAACTTAGACATACTCAAATTCAGTTGTCTCAAATTAATCAGTGAAGAAATCAAATTATATAATTGTTGAATATCATTGGTATAAAGAGTTTTGGCTTGAGACCAAATTGTAGCATATTTTTTGAAGGATTTATAAATAGCCCGCAATGAAGAATCAATGGATTGCCATAACAGCTTCACAAGAAGATCATCATGATGTTTCTACTCTTGTTGCTCGTTAGTGGGAATAACATCAAGTTCCTTAAGTAAATGATCATCAAGACAGATATCAATTAAGATTCACTATGCCATTTTGAGTGGGCAGATGACTTCTTAGAACAGGGGATGAGAATGTCAAAGAATCTTGTTAAACTTTTTCCCCCCAAACAGTCAAATTGAAACAACATAAATACATGTGAAATTATAGTTAAGTTAAAACTATCCATTATGCATATTCGTTAGGCCATTAAGCAATAACTAAAGGAAATCATGGGTTAATTCAAAGGAAATGTGCATATTTATGGATGGTATGCTTGGGCCTGGGATTCCATGCCTTAGCAGATGCCTGAATCGTATCAATACTCCCATCTCGATTTTGGGCCTTGTCCTCAAGGCTAAAGTTGCCAGCTATTGGATTAGGTAAAAAGTGGGGATGAGACTTGACGATAGTGAATTTGTCATCCCAAGTCACCTTGTTGATATAGCAGCAATCCCACTGCACTAAGACTTCAATGACTTCCCTTCCCTTTACCCAAAGTTTGCGCTCATCTAAAATAACAATTGACTTCACGGTCAAATTGCCACTATTGTCGGATTGAGGCAAAGGAACCACCTCCTCTGTAGGAGATCCAAGGCAGTGACAAAGGATAGAAATATGGAACACTGGATGGATTCCAGAGCTTTTCGGTAGATCCAGTTTATAAGCAACCTTCCTAATGTGTAGATGTATCATACCACTCCTATAAAACATAAACCCAAACATACCAAAAGATATTCCAAACATACTCTATGAAAATGGTACATTAGGACAATCAAACTAACTCATTAAAGGCATCAAACATATCATAAGCATTCTAAATGTTCATTTTTTCCCATTTCATTCAAAAACATAAGAGTCACTTGTATCATTACAATTCAGAATCCACATATACATTACACAACATTTTGTTTTGAGTTCAATCTCAGTACCAAAAATATAACATGAAATGGGATACTAGTACACAAGACTCTAACTAGACACCTTAGATTCAACTGATCAAGCCTTTTATCCATTCTTGTCCCTAAAATGCAAGTACTAGACTTCTTCTATATCACCTTAGTAGCTAGAACTCCTTTGAACATGAAAAACAATGTTACAATTTTGATGATTTGGCGAACTCAGTGAGTGAACCATTATCGATGTATTCACTCAAGTCACGAAAACAAGTATATCAAAGTTTATCATACTTCCACAATCATATCATATAAGCTAGCATTGCATACCACAACACATCCTTGGTTAATTTTAATTGTAATTAACTATTTTAAAATAATTCAATAATTCATTTCAATTCAATTATTTGATACATGTAGGGATGTATATGCAAATGCATATATGTTTCCATTTTAATTTTTGTTTTGATATGACCAAGTGCGTATTAACCTAATTTACTATTCCGTATCTATTGTGGATACTGAGATCATTTCTGGCCCATATCTATTGTGAATACTAAGTCCATGTTATCTGAGCCTGAGGCTCTTTTTCATAATTCTAAGCTCAAAGCTCTTTTTTGTACATCATTCACTCTAGTCATAACTCCTTTATATGATCATACATTTCAATGTGATGAGTGCATCAATTCATATTCTATGTTTTCATTTCGTTTCATTTTTGTGTATTCATGCCACATATATCAAACTCCTCAGATCTAAGTCTAGCATTTATCAATCATATGAACACACTTTCCATATTAAACATACAATTAATACAGAAGCACATTTAAATGAGTTTACACATCTAAGTTAACTCACAGTATGCTCTAGAAAAGTTATTGCCCCGATGTTTCGGTAATGTCTAGATGTTGACAATGACCTTACGCATCCATCATTATACAATACACATATAGTTCACAAATCACTAATTTGTTTAATCATATGAATATACAATCATGCACATGTTTATGTTTCATGTTTCAATGCATGTTCAATTGACTTTCTGGGTATGTATTTTTATATAAATATCTTGGCCATTCAAACATTATAGCTTGTATACAACTAGCTTACAATCAGGTTTATACCATAAGTAAGCTTGATTTACTCCAAATTCATCAATCATACATTCACTAAATTTTTCTAGAAATATATATTCATATAATAACCCAATTCTCATTCATAATTACCTCAGGTTCTTCAATGCTCATTCATTCAAGCCTAATATATATTACTCATATCCTTAAGATCATGTTTGCATTCATATGAACACCTTTATTCCTTTATCACGTCATAATTTCTAGATTTGGATACATTGACATCAAAACATCACATTCTTGAAGTTATGAAATCAATTAACAACCTAAACTTATCAAGCTCTTAACCAATTAATCAAGCAATAATCTAGGTTCACTCCAAGTCTTAATTAAGACTAAATACACCAACTTAGAGTGACTTTTTCTTAGTTGGTTCAACATGTTGGGCCCTGATCCCTTTTTCTTATTGAATAGGCTTGTGTAAAATTATTTTTGAGGTTGAGTTTGATTAAATGCGTTTGGTTAGAATAATTTAAGGTTTATTGCTTAGGTTAATGAAAATTTATTGGAGGGATTAAGATTAAATTAGAGTTTTACATGTTATGAGTAAAAAAGTAAAGGAATATGATGTGTAGGGACAATTTGGGAAGTTTACTTAAGTTGCTAAAGTTTAAGACTTTCATGGAGGGACATAATGGACATTTGATGATCATTAAGAGTAGAACTTAGAAGAAGAAGTAAATTTTGTCTTGTTTGAGAGGTGAGTATCGTGGAAGAGAGGAAGAAGAAGAGAAAAAGAGAGGAAAGCTAGAACCTTGAGATTCTTGAAGATTTTGAAGAATTTGAAGATTAAGAAGTAAGTATGAGTTTATTCCATCTTGTTTTGGTTAGATGAAACCCAAGTATAGCTTAGCATGTGTAGGAAATGGTTGTTGAGTGGTATATGAAAAATGGTTTAATCTTTTAGGGTTGATGATCGTTGTTAGATCCTGAATTTTTTTTATGATGTTATTAAGCATGAATTGTGTTAATTAAGAGTTTATGCCTTAATTTGATTAATTTGGGAGTATTAGTAGATAATTAAGGTTTATTTGCGTTCTAATGAGAATTATAGGATAAATATATGTGAGGGCATTTTAGGAAGATTGCTTAAGTTGGATAGGTTAAAGCCTTGTTAGGAAGGGCATAATGGTCTTTGACTTAGGCTTAAAGGAAAGAATTAGAAAGGAAGAAGAGAATAGAAGAAGAAAAGAAAAGAAGAAAGGAGTTGTCGTAGGTGGAGGGAAGAAGAGTAGAGAAATAGGATTTGCAATCCAAGAGATTTTTCGATGGTTTGAAACATTTCCAGGTAAGTTAGCTTCTTGTAATCTTGTTTTAGTAAGATTTAACCTTGGATTTGGGTTGAATGAAGTAGAATCGGTGGTTTTAGGGTTTTAGGGCAAAAATGGTTAGATTTCGTGGGTATATGTGTTTATGACTGATTTTGAGTTGCTGCTAGGTTAGAAATGTAGTATAAGACATGATCTAAGACTTAGATGTGTTGTATTTGTGTTTGGGAGAGGATTAAAGTTGTAAAATGCTGGAAATCGGGTTTCGGAGTAGTTCTCCAGACCCGCACGTCGCGACGTGCGTATGAACACAACGCGACATGGAGTTCGTCGCGACGTGTAATAATTAAATTCACCACGACGTGCGAGAGGGACGACGTCGCGACGTGCGAAGAGGCGTTCGTCGCGATGTGCGAAGAGGAGTTCGTCGCGACGTGCAAAGAGGCGTTCACCGCGGCGAGCGGGGCTTCGCCGCAACGAACCCCTGTTGTCAGCAAGGGTAATTTTTGGTATTTGAGGCATATCTTGAGGTGTAGATGTCCAATTGAGGTGATTTCAGATTCGTTGTGAACTAAGAATAAAGGGCTACAAGTTTTATGAAGAAGGGAAGTTCGGAATTAGCCTCTAAGGGTTCAGACTTTTAGGTGGAAGTCGAGTGGAGACTTTTAGTGCTTTGCCTTTTGAATTTTCAAGCTTTTGAGTATTTTCTTTGAATATTGATTGAATGAGAACTTGGTTTATTACAGGAAACCAAGCCGACCTGACCCAATCGCAAGAGGAAGGACACCAGTGAGTTGGATACTCAAGCGATATTAGGTGGGTAATACATTTATAGTTATTGTGTGTATGGGCAAATTGCCTTGTGTATGCTTGCTTGCTTGCATGTGTATGATATTGCTTGTGTGCAATTATATGAGAAATATTGAACATGCATTGTGATTATGATTATGCATGGCCTTGATAGGCCTTATGGCATTTTGCGAGAATGAAAAGAATGAAAATTATGAAAGCTTTGATAAATGCTTTGAGCATGAAACGAATGGTTATGTGTTTTGTTTGGGTGAAAGAGTAACGGATGGAGTCACGTGCACGTCAACATAAAGCCTTCTCCTGGTTGCCCGCTTGAGGCAACGAGAAACTTAAGAAATTGGACTCGGATAGTTTACGGAATAAACTTCAGTTTATCTGGATCGTTTTACGGAACTCTCGAACCATTTGTGTGCATTCATATTTGACTTGCTGAGCATGATACATGATGAGTTGTTATATTATAAATCTCATGACATATGATAGTGATAATTGTAAATTGAGAAGTGTTGACTTGCTATGAGCTTGTGAATATTTCTATATATGCTTGATTGTGTGGCTCGTTGCCAATGGCTATAAACGTATATGCCATTGAGCTTCGCATCTCACCCCATTACTCTCCCCTCCTCAGGTGCAGATCGAGACGATCGTTGACCTTGCAAGGCATCGGAAACTTCAAGCTAGTTAGGAGCTTTGTATTAAGTTAGTATTTTTGGTTAGCCCGCTAGCATATCATCATGGAGCATACTCATGTGTTTTGGATTTTAAATTTTATTTTTGTATTATGCTACATTTGAGAATACTTGCTGAATTTCCTTTGATTTGTAATGGCATGAAGCCCCTTAGTTTATGGGGTGTTTATTTCATAGATGGAATGCATGTGTAGAAGGTATGTATGAGTATATGTATGTGTTCACATCGCCGGCGCAACCCGAGGGGCTGCCTCGGGAATGGGGATCCAGGACCCGGGCCCAACAATCATGTTGAGTTGGTGAAAGATTTTGGGTTGGAATGAGCTTATAAATGAAGTATAAGAGGTGATTTAAGGTTAAGATAGGTTATATTTGAAAGATGGGAAGTGTATAGGTGAAAAATGTGAAGAAAACAGGTTTCGGGAGGATTTTGGCTTCGCACGTCGCAGCACGCTCCAGCTTTCTCGCCCCGGCGAGAGGCCATTTTCCTGCACAGACATGCTTTGGTATTTTGGGCATAACTTTTGCTGTAGATGTCCAAATGAGGTGATTTTTGATTCATTGTAAACTAGAGACGTAGGGATACAAGTTTGATGAGAAAGGAAGTTTTGAATCAGTCTATAAAGATCTCAAATTTTGGGTGGAAGTTGAGTATAGATTATAGTTTCAGCATAAGGTTAGTCCCAACATGATTGGGGTATAACTTCCATGTTTCTGAACCAAATGGAATGAGTTTGATGTCGTTAGAAACTTAAGACAATGAAGAACATTTTTATAGAAGGAAGTGTTACCAAATGTCTTCATTTATCTGATCATAACGATCATGGAAAAGTTGACCCGAAAGTCTAGTTTTGAAAGGGTTATGGGTCAATTTTAGCACTTTTGATTTTCAAAGCTTTATGAATTTCCTTTGAATGTTGTTTGAATGAGAACTTGGTTTGTTATAGGAAACCAAGCAGACCTAATCCAATCGCAAGAGGAAGGACAACATTGAACGTAGATTTTCAAGCGATATTTGGTGGGTAATATATTTATAGTTGTTGTGTATGGGCAAATTGTCTTGCTTGCGTGTGTGACATTGCTTATTTTGAATTATGGAAATTGTTGAAAATGCATTGTGACTGTGATCATGTATTGCCTTGAAAAGTATCACGACATTTTGTATGAATGAAAAGATGAGGAAGCATGATGAGCATGAAAAGTATGAAAGCATTTGATAAAATGATTTGAGCATGAAATGAATATGTGCTTTGTTTGGGCAAGAGAGGAACGTTTCGTTAGTCACGTGCACGTCAACATATAGCCTTCTTCCGGCTGCCTGCTTGAGGCCAAGAGATCCTAAGAAATCGGACTCGTTTTGTTTACGGTATAAACTTCAGTTTATCCGTTTTGTTCCACGGAACTCTCGACCATTTGTTGTGTATTTCATTATTGACTTGTTAGGCATGATGCATAATTAATTGTTATGTTGTGATGCAGAAATTACATGAAATATTCTTTGTGATGACATTTTGGTAGCTATAAGATTGTGAGTAAATTGTTAAGTGTTGAGTTGCTACATATTTATGTATATATATGCTTGAGTGTGTGGTTAGTTGCCAATGGCTATAAATGTATAAGCCACTGAGCTTCGCAGCTCACCTCATTACCTCCCACTCCTTAGGTGTAGAACGAGAAGATCGTTGATCCTTGCAAGGCATCGGAAACTCCAAGATAGTTAGAAGCTTTTGTACTAAGTTAGTGATTTTGGTTAGCTTTTCAAGCATATCAACATTGAGCATCCTTATGTATTTTGTTTTAAGCTTTGATATGTATTGTGTTATGTTAGCAAAGTTTGTTCAATTTCTTTGAATTGTAATGACATGAAGAACTGAAGTTCCTTTTGTATATGAATGTGTTTGTGTTAGAATGAATGTGCAAATGTTAGGAGTCAGGTCTCAGAACTTTGGGAGTTCGCCGCGGCGACCCAGTCATTCGCCGTGACACTTCCTTTGGGAGTTCACCACGGTGTGGATGCTGGTCTTTCGTCACGGCGTGTCCCATGAGAGCTCGCCGTGGCAAAGCCAAGGTTCGACTGCGGTGAACCCTCTCCTACGCGAACCCGCTATTTTTTCCCCGCTGTTGATCCTTTAAATTTGAATGTTTTCGACCCTCCCCAACGCGATCCTTACTTGACGACCCTGAGCGGTCACCTCGAGATAGGAAACGGAACCCGAGCCCAACATGTTTAGTATCAGAGCTTAGGCTTTTTCCTAGGCTTAGAATGCATAATAGTATGAATTGCTTTGATATATGATTATTTGTTGCATTGTCAATTGATTGATTGCATTCAGTGACTTGCATATCATGCATACATATAGGAATTAAGATTGAAATGTAGCTAATCCTTAGTGTTTATATTTGAAGGAGTAAGATGCCACCTCGTAGAAGGACACGAGGAGTTCTGCAAGGATCAGTTGCACCTGACTTTCCGATAAGATAGGAGAGTACTGATGAGTCGGTAGCCCCAGGAAATGCTGAGGCTTCTGTAGGGCAAGGTTGTGAGCCCATTCAATCGCAGACCCAGGAGTCCCCGGTTCTGTAGGAGCAAGTGCCTCCGTTGGATTTGAGAATGTTCCAAGCCTTCACTCAGGCATTTGTCCAGGCTATGGGTCAGATGCCACAGCCTTCTGCTTCGGCCCCAACTAAGAAGGGGAAACAGTTTGATAAGTTGAGGAAGTATGGGGTAGTCAACTTCTATGGGACAACAGATCCAGAAGAAGCCAAGACTTGGTTGAGAAAGACTGAGAGGGTGCTAGATCAGATGGAGTGTGAGGATGATGAGAGGGTTGTGTATGCTGCAAGCTTACTACAGCGAGATGCTCTACATTGGTGGGAGAGTGTGCCAGGGAGTCAGATGAGACCGGTAGGGTTGGCATGGAAGGACTTCTTAGCTGTTTAAAAGAAGAAGTACTTGTCGAAGGTGTACATTCAGTAAAAGCAGAGGGAGTTTCTGAGTCTCACCCAGAGGGAGATGACAGTGAGCGAGTATGATCGCCAGTTTACACAGCTATCCCGGTATGCAACTGAGATGATGATGAGTGAGGCAGCTAAGTGTCGTAGGTTTGAATCAGGTTTGCATCTAGCCATCAGAGAGAAGGTAGTATTGCAGAATTTTGTGATTTTCAGCAGTTGGTCGAAGTGACACTGAGGGTTGAAAACATAGAGAATATTAAGAGTGTTGTGAACAAGAAGAGAAAAGGGAGAGAGCAGTTCAAGAGGGGAGGTAGTACTAGTACTCCTATGCCAGACAGGAGTGCCAGGAGCTTCCCTATCCAGTCTGAGGAGAGGAGCAGTGGGGCAAATAAGTCTAGACAGGTGAGGACTCTTACTTATTCTCATCAAGCCTCTACGGCGGGAGGCAACAGAAAGGGAGAAGGGGACAAGTCATCTGTCCCTAAGTGTGATCATTGTGGCAAGTTCCATAGTAGAGAGTGTTATAGATTGATCGAAGCTTGTTTCAAATGTGGAGAGAAGGGGCACATGGCCAGAGAATGTCCTCAGTATGCCAGGAAGGAGAGAAGTCAGATACAAGTTTTCAAGAGATTTGAAATTGTGGGACACAAGACTACTACGGAAGTGGGCAGTTCTGATGCAGCTAAGAGGGTGAGCCTTCCAGGGAGACCAAGGGGGCAGGTACCAGCTAGGGTGTTTGCAATGACATGAGAGGACGCAGAGACCGCCCCAAATGTTGTGTCTGGTACAGTTAAATTATTTGTTGATGATGTGATTGCTTTGATTGATCCAGGTTCTACTCATTCGTTTGTTTCATTGAGTAGAACTGTGTATGGCAGAAATTTGAGCCCATTGGATACTTCGCTGATGGTGAGTACTCCAATCGACCAGTATATTATTATCAGTCAAGTGTATAGAGAGTGTGAGATATGTATTGGTGGGGAATTACTAGTGGTGGATCTAATGCCATTGAAGATGGGAGGATTGGATGTGATTTTAGGTACACATTAGAGAAGTACAATGCCCGTCTGGATTGTAAACAGAAGGCAGTAGAGTTCGAATTGGACAACGGCAGAAGAGTAGTATTTACAGGGGACAGAAAAGCAAGCCCACCTAGAATTGTTTCATCTCTGACAGCAAAGAAGATGATGAGGAAGGGATGTGAGGCACTTTTGGCCTATGTGGTAGACACAAGGGAAGATAAAAGGAAGCTAGAAGATATTCCAGTAGTCATGGAATTCTCGAATGTCTTTCCCGAGGAATTACCAAGACTACCGCCACCTAGGAAAATTGAGTTTCCCATTGAGCTTCTTTCAGGTATTGCATCGGCGGAATCAATTCCGCCTTACCGAATGGCTCCGGAAGAATTAAAGGAGCTTAAGGAGCAATTGGAAGAATTGTTAGAGAAAGGGTACATAGGGTCGAGCTCTTCACCTTGGGGAGCTCCAGTCTTTTTTGTGAAGAAGAAAGATGGATTGTTGAGGATGTGTGTGGATTACAGGAAGCTTAGTTAGGTCACTGTCAAGAATAGATATCCGCTTCCACGCATAGATGATTTGTTTGATCAATTGTAAGGGGCAAAAGTCTTCTCCAAGATAGACTTGAGATCGGGTTACCACCAGTTGAGGGTAAAGGAGTCTGATGTGCCAAAGACTACTTTCAGAACACGGTATGGGTATTTTGAGTTTTTAGTTATGCCCTTCGGATTGACAAATGCCCCTGCAGCCTTTATGGACTTGAAGAATCGAGTCTTTAAGCCTTTCTTGGACCAATTTATCATTGTTTTTATTGATGATATATTGGTTTATTCCAAGAGTGATAAGGAGCATGAAGAGCATTTGAGGATTGCCTTGGAGACATTGAGGAAAAATAATTTGTATGCAAAATTCGACAAATGCGAATTTTGGCTAAGGGAAGTAGCATTTCTTGGACATGTAATCTCAGAACAAGGAGTGCATGTGGATCCAAGGAAAATAGAAGCCGTGGTGAAATGGGAAGCACCTAAGAACATAGCAGAAGTAAGGAGTTTCTTGGGTTTAGATGGATACTATCGAAGGTTTGTGGAGGGCTTTTCCATAATAGCAGCTCCACTTACCAAATTGACAAGAAAGAATCAGAAGTTTGTGTGGACAGAGGAGTGTCATAGCAGTTTTGAGGAATTGAAGAATAGGCTCACAACTGCACCGATCTTGACTTTGCCTTCAGGTAGCAATGGGTATACAGTGTATAGTGATGCCTCAAGGAAAGGATTGGGTTGTGTATTGATGCAAGAAGATAGATTCATTGCTTATGCTTCTAGGCAATTAAAGCCTTATGAGATGAATTATCCTATGCATGATTTGGAATTAGCTGTCATAATCTTTGCATTGAAAATATGGAGACACTACTTATATGGAGTCACTACCAGGGTGTTTACGGATCACAAAAGTCTCAAGTATCTGATGAGCCAGAAAGAGTTGAATCTGAGACAGAGGAGATGGTTGGAACTGCTGAAAGATTATGATTTGATGATAGACTACCACCCAGGGAAAGCTAATGTAGTAGCAGATGCACTGAGTAGAAAATCGACCATGGAACAGGTGAAGACAGTATATGTTCCTTTGTTGAAGGAATTAGCCAAACTTCGGGTTACTTTGAGACAAGATGAATTTGGGAGCTTATTGGCTAACTTTAGGGTAAGGCTAGTGTTAAATGAGAAGATTAAAGAATTGCAGGAACAGGATGAGCATTTGAGCAGTCTCAGAGAAGAGATTAAAAGGGGTAAACCTTCAGAAATTGAGATGAGAGAAGATGGACTGATGGTGGTAGGAAACAGATTGTGTGTTCCGGACTTATTAGAGTTGAAAGATGAGATTTTTGATGAGGCGTACAATGCTTCCTATGCAATGCATCCGGGGAGTACGAGAATGTATAGAGATTTGAAAGAACACTTTTGGTGAAAAGGAATGAAGAAGGATATTGCAGAGTATGTTAGTAGATGCTTAGTGTGTCAGCAAGTCAAGGCTGAGCACCAGGCACCTTCAGGCAAGCTTAAGCCTTTTTCTATTTTAGAATAGAAGTGGGAAAATATCACGATGGATATCTTGATGGGGTTGCACAGGACCCACAGGAAACACGATGCAATTTGGGTGATTATGGATAGGCTAATCAAGTAAGCACATTTCTTGCCAATTAAGCAGACAGATTCCTTGAATGCTTTGGCCAAGAAATACATAGATGAAATAGTCAGGCTTCATGGGATTCCGAGTTCTACAGTTTTTGATAAAGATCCGAGGTTCACCTCCAGGTTTTGGGAAAGCTTACAGGAGGCTTTGGGAACTAAGTTGCACTTTAGTATGGCTTTCCATCCACAGACTGATGGACAATCGGAGAGGACAATATGGACTCTGGAGGCAATGTTGAGAGCTTGTGTTATGGATTTTAAAGGTTCATGGGATGATCATTTGCCTTTAATTGAGTTTGCTTATAACAATTCCTATCACTCGGGAATTCAAATGGCACCTTATGAAGCTTTGTATGGTAGGAGGTGCAAGACTCCTATTTGTTGGGATGAGGAAGGTGAAAGGAGACTTGTAGGACCTGAGTTGGTGCAAGTTACAGTTGATAAGATCAAATTGGTGAAGCAGAGAATTAAAGCAGCTCAAGATAGAATGAAGAGTTATGAGGATGCACATAGAAGAGAGATAGAATTTGAAGTTGGAGACAAAGTGTTTCTTAGAGCTTCTCCATGGAAGGGAGTGTTGAGATTTGGTAAGAAGGGCAAGCTTAGTCCGAGGTATATAGGCCCGTATGAGATTATTGAGAAGATTGGGCCTTTGGCCTATAAGTTAGCTTTGCCACCAGAATTGTCTAAGATTCACAATGTCTTCCATGTATCGATGTTGAGAAGGTATCGATCTAATCCGTCACATATAGTTCAACCTTCAGAGGTTCAGTTAAGGGAGGATTTGATTTATGAAGAGCAACCAGTGGACATTTTAGACTCGAAGGAAAAGGTTTTGAGAAATAAGAAAGTAAAACTGGTTAAAGTTTTATGGAAGAATCATTCGACAGAGGAGGCTACATGGGATCCTTTAGAAGCAATGAAGGAAAAGTATCCGCATCTCTTCATTGACTCAGGTAAGAATTTCGAGGACAAAATTCTTTTAAGAGGGGGAGAAATGTTGAGCCCCGATCCCTTTTTCTTATTGAATAAGCTTGTGTAAATTATTTTTGAGGTTGAGTTTGATTAAATGGGTTTGGTTAGAATAATTTGAGGTTTATTGCTTAGGTTAATGAAAATTAAATGGAGGGATTAAGATTAAATTAGAGTTTTACATGTTGTGAGTAAAAAAGTAAAGGAATATGATACGTAGGGACAATTTGGGAAGTTTACTTAAGTTGCTAAAGTTTAAGGCTTTCATGGAGGGGCATAATGGACATTTGATGATCATTAAGAGTAGAACTTAGAAGAAGAAGTAAATTTTGTCTTGTTTGAGAGGTGAGTATCGTGGAAGAGAGGAAGAAGAAGAGAAAAAGAGAGGAAAGCTAGAACCTTGAGATTCTTGAAGATTTTGAAGAATTTGAAGATTAAGAAGTAAGTATGAGTTTATTCCATCTTGTTTTGGTTAGATGAAACCCAAGTATAGCTTAGCATGTGTAGGAAATGGTTGTTGAGTGGTATATGAAAAATGGTTTAATCTTTTAGGGTTGATGATCATGTTGAGTTGGTGAATGATTTTGGGTTGGAATGAGCTTAGAAATGAAGTATAAGAGGTGATTTAAGGTTAAGATAGGTTATATTTGAAAGATGGGAAGTGTATAGGTGAAAAATGTCAAGAAAACAAGTTTCGGGAGGATTTTGGCTTCGCACGTCGCAGCACGCTCCAGTTTTCTCGCCCCGGCGAGAGGCCATTTTCCTGCACAGACATGCTTTGGTATTTTGGGCATAACTTTTGCTGTAGATGTCCAAATGAGGTGATTTTTGATTCATTGTAAACTAGAGACGTAGGGATACAAGTTTGATGAGAAAGGAAGTTTTGAATCAGTCTATAAAGATCTCAAAATTTGGGTGGAAGTTGAGTATAGATTATAGTAACCCAACATGATTGGGGTATAACTTCCATGTTTCTGAACCAAATGGAATGAGTTTGGTGTTGTTAGAAACTTAAGACAATGAAGAACATTTTTATAGAAGGAAGTGTTACCAAATGTCTTCATTTATCTGATCATAACGATCATGGAAAAGTTGACCCGAAAGTCTAGTTTTGAAAGGGTTATGGGTCAATTTTAGCACTTTTGATTTTCAAAGCTTTATGAATTTCCTTTGAATGTTGTTTGAATGAGAACTTGGTTTGTTATAGGAAACCAAGCAGACCTAATCCAATCGCAAGAGGAAGGACAACATTGAACGTAGATTTTCAAGCGATATTTGGTGGGTAATATATTTATAGTTGTTGTGTATGGGCAAATTGTCTTGCTTGCTTGCATGCATGTGTGACATTGCTTGTTTTGAATTATGGAAATTGTTGAAAATGCATTGTGACTGTAATCATGTATTGCCTTGAAAAGTATCACGACATTTTGTATGAATGAAAAGATGAGGAAGCATGATGAGCATGAAAAGTATGAAAGCATTTGATAAAATGATTTGAGCATGAAATGAATATGTTCTTTGTTTGGGCAAGAGAGGAACGTTTCGTTAGTTACGTGCACGTCGACATATAGCCTTCTCCTAGCTGCCCGCTTGAGGCCACGAGATCCTGAGAAATCGGACCTGTTTTGTTTACGGTATAAACTTCGGTTTATCCGTTTCGTTTCACGAAACTCTCAAGCCATTTGTTGTGCATTTTATTATTGATTTGTTAGGCATGATGCATAATTAATTGTTATGTTGTGATGCAGAAATTACATGGCATATTCTTTGTGATGACATTTTGGTAGCTATAAGATTGTGAGTAAATTGTTAAGTGTTGAATTGCTACATATTTATGTATATATATGCTTGAGTGTGTGGCTCATTGCCAATAGCTATAAATGTATAAGCCACTGAGCTTCGCAGCTCACCCCATTACCTCCCACTCCTCAGGTGTAGAACGAGAAGATCGTTGATCCTTGCAAGGCATCGGAAACTCCAAGATAGTTAGAAGCTTTTGTACTAAGTTAGTGATTTTGGTTAGCTTTTCAAACATATCAACATTGAGCATCCTTATGTATTTTGTTTTAAGCTTTGATATGTATTTTTTTATGTTAGCAAAGTTTGTTCAATTTCTTTGAATTGTAATGATATGAAGAACTGAAGTTCCTTTTGTATATGAATGTGTTTGTGTTAGAATGAATGTGCAAATGTTGGGAGTCAGGTCTCAGAACTTTGGGAGTTCGCTGCGACGAGCCAGTCATTCACCACGGCACTTCCCTTGGGAGTTCGTCATGACGTGGATGATGGTCTTTCACCGTGGCATGTCTCATGAGAGCTCGCAGTGGTGAAGCCAAGGTTCGGTCGCGGCGAACCCTCTCCTGCGAGGCGTCCACCGTGGCGAACCCGCCATTTTTTCCCCGCTGCTGATCCTTTAAATTTGAATGTTTTCGACCCTCCCCCGCGCGATCCTTACTCGACGACCCCGAGCGATCACCTCAGGATAGGAAACGAGACCCGAACCCAACACAGTATGTACACAAGGTTGAAATTAACATTCTAGAACTAGGCTCGCGATTGTGGGGGACTATGCCACGATCATGACAAAAGCTTATGCAACAAGCCACGATCATGCATTGTCTTTCTTCCCTCAATTCTACATACTTAGAGACATCACTACCACTTGAATTTCTCCAGAATTCATGTCCTTTAAAGCTACTTCATTTTCAAGTTAGACTAGCTTCCATATTGGTTATAGTAAATCTCACAAAATCTGCTCATTTGTTTCATTAGTATTCACTTTATACCATTATACATGCAGTCCTAACTGTTCCAAATTTGAAAACAATTCATCATCAATTATACACCTCGGAACACGTCAATTGTATGCAATTTTTCTAAATCAAAATTCACATGTATCACTACAATTCAGAATCCATATATACATTACACAACATTATGTTTTGAGTTCAATCTCAGTATAAAAAATATAACATAAAATGGGATGATAATACACAAGACTCTAACTAGACTCCTCAAATTTAGTTGATAAGACCTTTGAGCCATTCTTGTCCCTAAAATGTAAGTACTAAACTTCTACTATATCACCTTAGTAGCTAGAACTCCTTTGAACCTAAAACAAAACGTTGCAATTTTGATGATTTTGCAAACTTAGTGAGTGAACCATCATCGATCTATTCACTCAATTTAGATAACAAAAACAAGTATATCAAAGTTTGTCTTACTTTCATAAGCATATCATGTAAGCTAGCATTGCATATCATAACACATCCTCTATTAACTTCAATTGTAATTCACTATTTCAAAACAATTCAATTCAGTCATTTGATACATGTAAAGATGTATATGCAAATGCACATGTGTTCCCATTTTCATTTTTGTTTTGTAGTGACCAAGTGCATATCAACCCAGTTTACTGTCCCGTATTTGCTGTGGATGTCAAGATTATTTCTGGCCCATATCCATTGTAGATATCGAGTCCATGTTATTTGAGCCTGAGGCTCTTTTGCATAATCTTGAGCTTAAAGCTCTTTTATGTGCAACAATCACTCTATCATAACTCCTTTATATGATAATGCATTCCAATGTGATGAGATGCATCAATTCGTATTCTATGTTTTCATTTTGTTTCATTTTTGTGTACTCATGCCACATATATCAAACTCCTCAGATATAAGTCTAGTATTTATCAATCAGTTGAACACACTTTCAATATTAATCATACAATTAATACATAAACACATTTAAATGAGTTTACACATCTAAGTTAACTCACAGTATACTCCAGAAAAGTTATTGTCTCGATGTTCTAGCGATGTCTGGATGTTGATAATGAAGGGATTTCATGAAACGGATCAGGTAAAATTGAAAAATTTTAAATTGGATAACACAATGAGGATCATTTCTATTATTGCTAATTCTTCTTGTATTTTGTTTGCATCATAATCAAGTTTATATTCCTACAAGAGGAATTGTTAAACCATACCTTTGGTCTCTAACAAAGTTGTATTCCTCTTCGGTTCACCTTGAATCTGAAACAAGAAGGATGGCGAGTTCATGTTAGCATTCTCTTCGTCCTCGCCTAGCTTCGTCATCGTTTCTTAATCGATTACTCAATTGATAATTGTTTTTAACAAGTTATGAGAGAGAACAATTGCTAACAAGAACAAAACCTATATCCAAGTCTGACCAGATTTGTAAAAATCGTATAGCCTCAAAATATTCTTTAAATTCCCACGGCATTTATGGCAATTAAATCAAGAACGGTTTTGAAACAACATGTTTAATTCATGACCTTTGGGTACTAGAATAGTGATGACTTCTTCTAGAAAACTCCAAACGACCTGAAACCTTCACCATTAGATTCTACACTTCAAGGGCTATAAAATTGATAGGTCATTTGTCTAGAATGGTTATCGTTTGTTGTTTCAAATTCTTGTTCAAAATCACCTTAAAATCTGTCACAAATTTGATGGCTATAATAATACATCTATTCTCTCTCTTCATTTGTTAAAATAAATTCTTTTGGGCTTGGGCTATAAATAAATTTATATTTCATGAATTTATATTATCCTCATAATATACATTTCAAATAAATTTATTTCCAATGGTCCATGAATGGAAGGAACCACATAAAGTTCCTCAATGAACTTCTTGATCCAAACACTTCTTTACTGGCTTCAACAGCAGTTATCACTTCGGATTGGGTGGTTGAGTCAGTCGTTATTGATTGTTTGAAACTTCTCCAACTAACAGCACCCCCACTCAGAATAAAAACATATCTAGATTGTGATCTCTTATCATCATAATCGATCGTAAAACTTGCATCAGTGTAGCCTTCTACAACGAGTTCCCTTTTCCTTCCATACACAAGAAACTTATCCTTAGTCCTGTTCATGAACTTAAGGATATTCTTGACCGTAGTCTAATGAATAAGACCTACATGGGCTTGATGACGACTTGTCATACTTAGAGCATATGCAAGATCAGGCCGCGTACACACCATAGCATACATGATGGAACCAACTGCAGAAGCATATGGTACATCCTTCAAGATTTCAATATCTTTATGTGATGTAGCACATTGAGATTTGATAAGTGTTACACCTTAAGTCATTGACACATTTCCTTTCTTGGAATTCTGCATGTTGAATCGTTTCAACACTTTGTCAATGTATATACGTTGACTTAAGCCAATGAGTTTGCGAGACCTATCTCTACAGACCTTAATCACTAAGATATATTGGGCCTCTCCTAAATCTTTCATTGAAAAAATATCTTTCAATGAAGTTTTTGTTTGCTCCATTAAGGGAATAAAGTTGACTGTCAATAGTATGTCATCGACATAAAAGACCAAGAAAAGTACATAGCTCCCACTGATCAACTTATATACACAAGGTTCTTCCTTACTTTGGATGAATCCAAGATGTTTAACCTTGTTATCAAAGCATTTGTTCCAACTCTTGGATGCTTGCCTCAATCCATAAGTGGACCTTTGAAGTTTGCATACTTTACTACCATTATTTGGTTCTTCAAAACCTGGAGGTTGTACCATGTACACATCCTCTTCCAAATTCCCATTAAGGAACCCTATTTTGACATCCATTTTCCATATTTCATATTCATAAAATGCAGTAATGGTTAGTAATATCCGAATAGACTTAAACAATGCAACAGGAGAAAAGGTTTCATCATAGTCAATCCTTTGAACTTGATTGAACCCTTTCGCTACAAGTCTTGCCTTGTATGTTGTTATGTTTCCATCCATGTCCATCTTTCTCTTGAAAATCCATTTGTTTTGAATGGCTTTCTTTCCTTTAGGAAGATCTGCCAAGACCAATACTAGGTTGTCATACATGGATTGCATTTCAGATTTCATGGCTTCGTACCATGACTTTGAGTCATCTCTATTCTTTGCTTCTTGAAAGGTCGTCGGATCTTTGGTATCCATTACCAATATCTCATGAAGCCGTAGATAGAAATCAGGTTTCTTTCTAGATATTGCTGACCTTCTCAATTATTATGGCTCTTTTTGTTCATCCTGAATTTCTTGAACCTCTTGCACAATCTCTTGTGGAATTGGTTCAATATTGGATTGAACACTATATGGTGACGTGTGAACCTCTTCCTCAATATGTTGAGGAACCTATACACTTATGCTCCCACTAGCCATAGGAACTATAATTGAGCTACTTCAATCTTCATGGATATCATCCATGACCTGATCGAGGTCTTGCAGTGTTTCTTGAGTTTCTTCAAGTGTTACACTACTCCCACCACTTTTGATTCTTTCGAGAAATTCTTTCTCTAAGAAAATTGCACCCCTTTTAACAAATATCCTATTTGTTGACTTGTGCCAAAAGTAGTTTTGTAACATCCCGTTACTGATGGGAAGGTTAAATGGGTAAATTGGGACGGGATAGGATTTTACCGCATAATATCGACTGAACATTCATTTGGCCTCTAATTGTAGAGGATTGAGTCATCGGCATATGCACATATAGGTACATGCATTCATGACTTTTTCCGGCATTTAATTGTGCTATGGTCGGTAAATGAAAGTGTCACATGCGCATCGCATATGTATATGATTGACTGTGAAATGTGAATAATGAAATTGCATGTGATATTTCTATAAATGCTATTGTGTGATTATGTGATATTTGGGAAATTGATTGTATATGCATGAATTGAGTGAACCATCGATGATGGTTTCTCATTGAGTTCGCAAACTCACCCAACATTGCAATTATTTTTCAGGGATTCAAGAGTACCCCGTTAGACAAACGGGAGTATGAGTACTACAAGAGTGACAGAGTTTGAAGTCGGGATCGGTTTCGTGTCTGCATTTGAGTCATTCTGATTTATATATGTAAATGTTATTATATTGGGCCCAATTTGGCTATGATTATATGTATATGAACTGATTTGAGTACTGAAATAGTATTTGATTGAAAATGTTTCATATTGAGGGCCCAAATTGTTTAATGATTTCTGCGCACTCGTTCGTTTACAAAAAGTACAAAAATGTTTTACTAAATTTCTGAACGAATTTGAGTTCTCTAGTACGCCACCCTCGCGGGGCGCGAGCTCGGATATCACCGAAGATGTCAGGTTCGGGTCTCGCAGGAGTGAGGTGCTACATTTGTGGTATCAGAGCCCAGAAGTACAATCTTACATGAGCATTCTGAAACATGAGTCAAGTTACATACATTTAAGTCATGTCACGGCAGACAGTGACAACTGATCCCCAGTCTAGCATATGAGTCACATGCATAAGCATGTATCAGTCGTTAAGCGGTTAGAAATAGAGAGGAAATGAGAATAAGTTAGCATGTGATAAGAGGGAGTTGTGAATATTGTGGAATAAGGAAAAGTGTATGATTCGATTAGATAAATGAAAATTTAGTGTATTGGTATTGGTGGATATATGGTGAAACGCAATATTGGAGTTATAATGTGGTATATCCTTAAATGTGGAACAGATATAAATGTAGAATTGTGGATTGATAGAGGAAAATCGAGATGTATTAGAATTTGCAAGATTTCAAGTGTATAAAGTGGATGAAAATAAAATGTTCTATGATCTAGAGAAGGTACAATTTGGGTTTGATTTCTGTGACGAGAGTTATGGATAATGATTTACGACCTTGAGTCAAATAGATTAAGAATGAGTGTATATTTGTGATACTGATTGGAGTGTGAAAATATGTGGGTATGATGTAGTAATGAAAGGACTGAAATGTAAAACACTGATAATGACAGATGAAAGAGTTGCCAAGGTTTAGTTGATTTGCCCGAGTAAATGCACACCTGATTATGGGAGCCCCACGGCAAGTAAAAATATTAAGCTCAATTGTCTTATATGTGTAGAGATGACATGGAAAGAAATTGGTGAGTTCGTGGTGAATTATTAGTCATAGTCCCTATCGTTTGAAGTTAAATATGAATTAGAATAAGAAACGAAAGTGATTATAGTGATCAATTGGAAATGAATGGAGAGTGTTTATGATCCTCACGATTGGGAACAACTGCAAAAAGGGAAAGTGTTGTCAAGATTGAATGAAAATAAAGTATCCTTAGCGTAAATGACGAATTGGTATATTGATGTAATGATATTCAATGGTATGTTCTTGGTATGTGGATTATGGCATAGATTGATCTACATGGGATATTGAGTATAGCTGGAATTGATTTCCTATGGTATTGAAAATGATTGACAAGAAATAATGACAATAGGTGATGAGCAGAAATTTCATAAATGGTATCGATGAAAATAGTAAGAAATCTTCTTTCAAAGACGATTTGACCTGAATTAGGTACAATGATCAGATGATCCGATTTGCAAGTGATTACTGAAAGGACAAAATAGGAATAAATCTGAAATGAATTACAGGTTAACTTGGGAGTCATAATCTTCGCTGAGACTTAAGGATAAGAAATGAAAGATGTTACTGAGAAGATACGCCCTATGTTAAATGCGAGGAATCCGATTTTGTAATAGGATTATTGATTCTTAAGGAGACATGAATTGCGAATATGAGGAGAAAATAGGTTCATGTATATTTTGTGTAATTATGTTCTGAATATACGAGATTGATTTGATGAATGTTTATTCTACCCAGGGAGTGATCTATTGCGAATAAATTGGGTTATGTGGAGAAATTAGGGTAAAGGAACATGTGTCAGAATATGTTATGATGAAACTGAGAAAATCATAAGAAAATTGTTTCTCATTGGAGACGTTCGATATTTGAAGAGTTGTACGAATCAATCATGAGTATAAGGAGTTAATTGTATTACTGAAGAGTAAAGTGTCTTAATTGTATTTAGAATGGATAGTGATTATAATCATGGATGATCGATTAAATGCATTTGAAAAGTGAAAAAGGATATGTTGTATAGTTGAGGAAATATGACGTCATGCAAGTTTCAGGAAAGTGAGTCTTAATTGGATCAAATAAATTATGAATGAATTAGTACTTGGACATGGCACATTGGGAGACTTATATTGATAAAATGCGGAATTGTAAGGGACTTATATGTATACGGGATTTGGAGTTAATTAGAACTAACTGAATGCTGGATACATTCAGAAATTGTCAAAGATTTTCTGATCTTAGCACTTTGACAAAAATGTTTGAGGAAAAACGTGTGAATTGCATGATTAATGATTGTGCAAGAGACATTTGGAGATTTTGTAATATATACAGAAGTATCCCAGTAAAGGTTATGATGTGATCTGTTGAAATTGTGTAAAGTGATTTCATGTACCTAGGAGACAATAATTGTACAGAAACTTTTTTGGAGATGTCTATGACTATGCAAATCGATAACGGTCAAGATAATTAGGGAATTTGAATGAGTCGAAAAAGGATAAATCGATTGAGTAATTGCAAATTAAGATAGTGATGCAATTAAACGGATTGAACCGAAATTTCAATGGCATAATATCACAATTTTGGGCAATAAGGTTATTAAATCTAGTGTATTACTGAGTGCAAATTGTCGAACTAGCAATAAGGGGCAAAAGGAAAGTATTATTCGCTATTGGAATTCCCGAAACTGGTGTGCATAAAAAGGGTTGGCAAAGACCAAATTAAGGTGTTGAAATATGCAGACCTTATCGAGGAATTACAAATGAATCCAATTTTTTAGAAAATGTTATTAATGACTGAATTAAGAAATATGGGTATTAACCACTACGGGAATTGTTAGTGAAAACGTAAGGAATGATTGAAGCTTTATGTTCTAGTAAGAGCGCATTGAAAGAGTAATTGAAGGGTTAGAAGGGAAAATCGAATGATTATAAGTGAGTTTAACCAACAGACTTGACTGTTGGAATCAACTGTCAAACTGATAATTTTGGAGTTCATAGGGACTCGAGATTTATGTATAGGATAGATTGATGGTGAACATATCAATTGATAAATTGGTGACTTCATTTGAATAGTGTATAAGGTTGATGAGTGAAATGAATCTATAATAGGGATTAAGAAATTCTAGTTAATGACAATGTGTCAAGTTGATTATTATCGAGATTATTATAATCTTATGAGATTAGTATTTTAATACTAAAGTGGAGGTAATCTGATAAGTAACAAATGAAATGCTTTGTAATGTATCGCCTCGACCAAAATGAATAGATGGAGATAAAGGTAAATGGGGAAATTAACTTCGTGATTAAATGACCTCTATGTGATTGTGGTGTCAATAGATGGGTAAGACAGTTTAAAAACCAAAGAGATGATTCGGATTTGTTAAGTGTTACATGGATAGGATTAGGAAATATTGTTATAATCTGGTATATGTATTAATGATACCGAAAGTAAAGAATTGCGAGTAATCTTGAGGAATCAGTTATGATAGTGTAAAGATTGAGAAAAGAAAGAGTGATCGATTATATTAATTCAGTATATTTGACAGGAATTGGATATGTAGTGAAATATGTGGAATACAGTATATAGAGTGATCGAAACAATTCCCCTGTTTCTCGGATCAATCGTATATGAAATTTCGAGGACGAAATTTTTATTAGGAGGGAAGAATTGTAACATCCTGTTACCGATAGGAAGGTTAAATGGGTAAATTGGGACGGGATAGGATTTTACCGCATAATATCGACTGAACATTCATTTGGCCTCTAATTGTAGAGGATTGAGTCATCGGCACATGCACATATAGGTACATGCATTCATGACTTTTTTCGGCATTTAATTGTGCTACGGTCGGTTATGAATTGTGAAATTGTGACTAATTTAATTAGGTTTGCTTTTGACTTATAGAGAATTATGGAATAATTGGGAATTTCGGAAGAATTGGGTTTGAAGATGTGAATAGGAAACGTTTAAGAGTAATTGCTAATTGGTAGTGACTCTTCGGAAATTTTTTGAAAATTCGGGAGAAAATGTCTGGACCGGAATTTTTCCGAGTGGCGGACCGATTGACTGTATAGTGCCGAAATAATTGTTCAATGACTATGGAAATTTAGAAATATGATTTTAGGAATTGCTTATTTCGAACCATTGAAATATGGAGACTATTTGAACTGGTAGTGGACTAAAAAGAGAAAGAGCTTTAAACGTATGGTGAGGAAAAAGTCTAGAGGTATAAATTGTGTAGCCTTTAAATATCTTAGGTTTGAAATGGGAAGAGGACAAACAATTCATTTTTCTCCTAGGGCTCGATTCTTCCCCTCCTCCCTTCGATGATTTTGTTCCCTCACCTTAGATTTTGCTTGCTCCTTCTTTAAGATGGAAGATCAGCTAGAAATCTTGAGGGAAGAGGATGATCTGTTGGAGTTGAGAGCTCACCGTGGGTGTTGGAGAAAAGAGGGAAGGTTTTGAGGATTTTCATAAATCGGAGGCTTTATGCTTGAATTGGTAAGTAATTGGTTATATGTTGTTTATTATTGTGTTTAATGCATTCATGAGGTTAATTGTTAAAGATTAGAGTGTTTGAGTTAAGTTAGGATTGGTTTTAGAGAGAGAAAATGGCGAAAATCGATCGGAGAAGACGACCTGCGACTCGCACGTCGCGGGGTGCGTGAAGCCTCGCCGCGGCGAATTAGCATATAATTCGTCACGGCGAGCAGGATAGAGGACGTCACGGCGAGCTCAAAAGCGTTAGACGCCGCGGCGAGCTCGAGTTCTAGGCGCCGCAGCGAGTTCTTCTCCCGTGCGTCGCGGCGAGCCCCAAGAAAGATGTTCGTCTCGACGAGCAACCTCACACGTCGTGGCGAGCGCCTTCAGACGCCGCGGCTTGAGGTCGCGGTGAGGATGAATTTCTGATTTGATTTAATGTGGTTTTTTAGGCATAACTAATGGTGTAGACCTCCTATTGAGGTGATGTTTGATTCGTTATGAACTAGAGAACGAGGTCTACAATTGAGGAAAGGAAAGAAAGTTTGAATTCAGGTTTCAGTGAAAGGCAATTAAGAATGTAATTGTAATTGCAACCTAAGGATGGTTTCTGATAATTGGGTTATAATTGTGAGCATTGTGAATGCAAATTCAATACAATTGGAGTTTTCAATAGGTGACTTTGATCTAGTTCCAATGATATTGGTTTTGAGATTTTTGTGAGAGTAGCCTAGTGAATATAAATTGGCAAATGGAACTAAACAATAAAAATGAATCTGGTGGAGCTTTATGATATGTTATTGCATTGAAACCAATCATTATCAGTAAAGTAAGTGAAAAGTTAGAAATTGACGAAAGAAAGTGAAATTGGAAATAGCGTCGGGAAAATTATGAATAGGCATAGTGCATCTTTTGACTAAGTCATGTGTGTCATTAAATTATTTCTGATTGTACATTTCAGTAATTGGAAATTAATTGATTGTTATAGAGGCTCCAATGGAACGACGATTCCACGGATATTGCTGAGCTTTCCAGGCAGGTAGCTCGGAAGTTCAGGTGAGTAACCTAGTTGGTTCCTCAATATTTGTGTGTTTAATTTCATATTTATTCCATGTGGATGAAATGGAGGGTTACGTGATTGATTTGATTTGGGATCGGACCAAGAGTGTCCGAAGGAACGGTAATTTGTCATTGAAGTATTAAATGTGTGAAATTGAATGTACTTTTGGCATGTGAAATTGGCAATTGGGGCATGTGCATTGCATGCATAAAAGTATGATCAGATAAAGGCAGTTGTGACCGGAGCAGCCACCGTATCAAGGCATATTACGCCCAACGTATATGAGAGTTTTAAGCTCAACGCACAGCACCTCAGGTCCAACGTATTCAGAGCCTCAGGCTCAATGTATCAGGGCTTCAAGCCCAATATTTTCAAAGCCACTGGCACAACGCAATGTGCCCGTCACTGGGACAGTTTCAGGCACATGGTCACAACAACGAAAAGAAAATGAAAGTGTCACATGTGCATCGCATATGTATATGATTGACTGTGAAATGTGAATAATGAAATTGCATGTGATATTTCTGTAAATGCTATTGTGTGATTATGTGATATTTGGGAAATTGATTGTATATGCATGAATTGAGTGAACCATCGATGATGGTTTCTCATTGAGTTCGCAAACTCACCCAACATTGCAATTATTTTTCAAGGATTCAAGTGTACCCCGTTTGTAACATCTCGTTACTGATAGCAAGGGCATTATGGTAATATTGGGTCAGACTGATAGGTTTCATTGCATTCACTGATTGAGCATGTTCCTGGCCTCTGATCATAGAGGAACAGGTTTATTGCATATGCATTTATTCATAGGTACATGCATTCATGATTTTCTGGCATTTTAATTGTAAGTATGAATTGATTGGATTGTGAACTGAAAACTGACTGAACTGACTGGATTATAATTGATTGAGAAATTAGGAGTAAGTGGGCTTGAGTGACTGATTTAGTATGGCTTAAGAGTGATTGGCAATCGATACTGGCTTATAGGAAATTTTCTGGAAATTCGGGAGAAAATGTCCGGATCGGAAATTTTGGAGTGACAGACCGATTGACTGTATAGTACCGAAAGAATTGTCCAATGGCAAAGGAGAAATTAGAGTTATACTGTTAGGAAATGAAAATGTTGAGCCATTGAAATTTAGAGACTGAAATTTGAAGTGATTTGGAGACCTATGCCTATAAATAGCTTAGGTTTTGAGATTTAGGGATTTTACCCTAAGGCTTAAGCTTTTCTTCTCTTCTCCACGGAGTTCTTCGATTTCTTCCATAGGTGAGGATTCTTCGATCTTTTCTTATGGTTTCCTTCTCATTGTGCTAAGCTAACTTGTTATTGTGGTTGATGAAGGTTGAGAAGGGTTGAGAGTGGTTAATCGGTGATTGGAGAAAGTTTTAGGGTTTACGGTGATTTGTGATTTTGATCTTCGATTGGTAAGTATTTATGACTTTAATGTTGTTATTAATGGTTGTTCCATGCATTTATGGCATTTAGGGTTGATTGAGTAGTTAGGGTGTTAAATGTTGAGATTAAATAGCATTAATGGCGGAAATCGATCGGAGAAGACGATCGGGCCTTCGCACGTCGCGACGAGCGCGCAGAGGCGTGAGGGCTTCGTTGCGACGAATAATGATTTATTCGTCACAACGAGCTCCGTTGAACGTCGCGACGAGCGTGGATTTATTCGTCGCGACGAGCGGTCTCCACGTTGCTACGAACGGACTTCTTCACGTCGCGGCGAAGGGACGTAGGTCGCGACGAGGGATAGAAATTCTGAATGGATGAGTGTTAGTTTATTGGGCATAACTTATGGTATAGACCTCCAATTGAGCTGATTCCTGATTCATTATGAACTAAGGAAAGAGGTCTACAATTGAGGATAATTTTGAGGATTAGAATTTAATTTAAATGGTATTGATTCATAGAGAATAACGTCAATTATGGTTTATAGTGTGACCTAAGTATTGAATTGAGACAATTGGAATTTTAATTGGGATTTTCAATAGAGGTTTCGACCCAATGAATAGGGAATTGCTATAGGGAGTATGAATTGAGGAAATTGAACTGAATTCTTAGGAATAGATCAATTATTGTCGATAAATTGAACGACAAGTTAGAATTGGGCATATGATATCAAAATTGGGTTTTAGCGCCGGAAATCGTGAACATGCATTGTACATAATTTCATCGAGACATATGCATCACTGAATTGTTTAATCGAGCATCTAGTAATGGGACTGTATTTAAATGTTATAGAGGCGCCGTTGGATCGTCATTCCACGGACATTGCTGGAACTTCCAGGCAGTAGCTCGGAAGTTACAGGTGAGTAACCTAGTTGGTCTCTCAAATTCCTGATTGTCTAAATGCTCAATGTGAATTACTTGCCAATGTAAATTGCATGATTTCTGAAATGTATATAATTGAATTTCATGCTTTTACTGTATTGGATTGGACTACTGCATGACACTGAGAAATGCAATACTGAGCTTTTATAGCCATACACTGAATTACTGAACACTGCATTACATGCATAAATGCATGATCAGATAATGGATATGTGACTCAAGTTGCTATTATCACTGAAAAGAGCCTCGAGCTCGAATCTTCAGATCGACCGCCTCGAGCCCGAGGGAGAAATCCTCGACGCGTCCCCAATCGAATAATTGACCGAGCACTTGGGCACAACACTGAATAACTGGAAAAGAGTCTCATATGCATTGTATATATATGACTAATTGAGTTACGACACTTACTGAATTATGTGATGACATGAGAGATTGCAAATTGTTACATGCTACTGTAAACTGTTGCATAATACTGTGAATTGTGATATGATACTGCAAAACTGTTATAGGCTACTGCAAATTGTTATATACTAATTGTATCTTACTGTGCCGTGATGTACGCAATCTGCGTAATGCATGATTTGAGTGAACCATCAATGATGATTTCTCACTGAGTTCGCAAACTCACCCAAAATTGCATCTAATTTTTCAAGATCGATAGAGTAGACTCCTAGCTCCGGAGATAGTCTTTTCCTGCCGTGCGAGCGTGCTGGCAAGAGAAGCGATGGCACACAGGTCGGTCAGCTAGGTTGGACTTTTGCGGATGACTTAGGATAGATGCTTGTATCAGTTTCCTTTTTGGTTTTGTTTAGGGGATTGATAGACTTGTCTATTCTGATATTGGACGACTGTATCCAGATTATTTTTGGATTTTAAAATTTACTAATTTTTGATATATTATGGTTTTAATTATTGCGATGCCATGTGGATTATTAGCAGAATTTTCTGGTAGTGCACCTTTATCGTGGGATACGTGTCGGAGCGACCTTGGGGCGTCCCGATGTGTACCCTACGGTGAGGGGGCGCTACACCGTTAGACAAACGGGAGTATGAGTACTGTAAGAGTGATAGAGTTTGAAGTCGAGATCGGTTTCGTGTCTGCATTTGAGTCATTCTAATTTATATGTGTAAATGTTATTGTATTGGGCCCAATTTGGCTATGATTATATGTATATGAACTGATTTGAGTACTGAAATAGTATTTGATTGAAAATGTTTCATATTGCGGGCCCAAATTGTTTAATGATTTCTGCGTACTCGTTCGTTTCCAAAAAGTACAAAATTGTTTTACTAAATTTTTGAACGAATTTGAGTGCTCTAGTACGCCACCCTCGCAGGGCGCGAGCTCGGATATCACCGAAGATGTCGGGTTCGGGTCTCGCGGGAGTGGGGTGCTACAAGTTTCCTTTTGTTTCTTTTGGATAACCTATAAAGAAGCATTTATTTGGTTGGGGTTCTAGTTTGGTTGTCATCAATCTTTTGACGAAAGCCTCACATCCCCAAATCTTAAGAAATGATAAGTCAGGAATTTTACTTGTCCATAACTCATAAGGAATTTTCTCAAGAGATTTAGAAGGAAAAATATTTAGTGTATAAGCTACAGTAAGTAATGCATGTCCCCAAAAGTAAAGAGGCAATTTTGTTTGGCACATCATTGATCGAACCATGCTGAGCAATGTTTTATTTCTCCTCTTGAAAACACCATTCCATTGAGGTGTTCCAGGTGGAGTCAATTGTGGTATGATACCACACTCCTTTAGATATGCACCAAATTCATTACTCAAATATTCTCCTTCACGATCAGTTCGTAAAGTCTTAATTCTCCTTTTTAGTTGGTTTTCTACTTCATTCTTGAATTCTTTGATCCTATTAAAAGATTCACTCTTGTTCTTCATTAAATAAACATAGCTATAACGACTGTAGTCATCTATGAAGGTAATAAAGTATCTAAAACCATCTCGTGCACTTGTGCTCATTGGAACACATACATATGAATGTATTAATTCCAACAAGTCTTTTGTCCTTGTACCTTTCTTCTTGAAAGGTTTCTTGGTCATTTTATTGTCTAAGTAAGGCTCGCATGTCCCTATTGCATCGCACTCAAGGAGACCAAGAAGATTATTTTCTTGTAATTTCTTAATGTGTTTCTCGCTTATATAACCTAGACAATAGTGCCATAAGAGAGTCTTATTTCCATGAGATACTTTGAGTCTTTTGTTATTGATATTTAAAATATTTTTATCATTCGCTTCAAGCAAATATAAGCCATCTTGAACAATAGCATTTGCATAGAAAATCCCATCTTTTGAAATACTCATACATGAGTTTGAAATAGTAAATACATATCCATCCTTGTCTAAACATGACATGGATATAATGTTCTTACATATAAATGGAATATAATAAACATTTTTTAAATTAATAATTAAACCACTAGTTACTTGAAGGTGAATCGAGCTAATGGCCATTGTAGAAATGGTAACACCATTCCCCACCTTCAATGTGACTTCTCCTTTCTTGAGATGTCTTCTATCCACTAGTGCCTGGATATTTGCACAAATATGAGCACATGATCCAGTATCAATTACCCAATCGTGAATAGATGTGGTTAAACTAATTTCAATAACATAGATACCTTTCTAAATTGTAGGGCGCTTGTGCTCTATTTTGCCACTATCCAAGTTAGCCTTGTACTTGGGACAGTTCGCCTTGAAATGTCCTAACTCGTGGCAATAATAGCCCTTTGTTTATGGAGTTGGCGAGTTTTTCTTTTTGCCTTTAGAGTTGCTCGCTTGAGCTTCTCTTTTCCCTTTGTTCATGTTAGGCATCTTCTTTTTGCCTTTTCCTTTTTTGACTTTCTTGCTATTCTGGGAGATTGCAAGAACATTCTTCTCTCCCTTATGCCTGTTCATATCATCCTCTGCCTACTTCAATGTCTGATGGATCTCATCCAAGGTCATTGCCTTTTCACGCAAGTGAAGATGTATGACTACATCTCTGTAAGATGGAGGCAATGAACCAAGGATTATATCCTCAGCTGAGTCAGGGTGCATTGGAGCATTAAGCTTCTTCAATTTCTCAAGATAACCCAGCATTTTCAACATATGTTGGTTGACAAAAGATCCTTCCATCATGTTACATCTCGTGAATGCCAGAGTGATCTTTGAACGTTCTTTACGAGCATTCTCCAGGAACATTTTAGAAAGACGCTCAATTATCTCTCTTAGAGTATTGTTAATAAACTTACGAGTAAGTTCAATCGCCATACTTGCCAACATGAGTCCTTGAACGCTCAATTCGTCTTTGCGATACTTTTCAAAAGTGGCCTTTTCCTCATTATAAGGATTTGTACCAAGTACTAGTGCATCTTGCTCCAGCACATCTACAAGATCCCCTGATCTGATGATAAGTTGGAGTTTTAGTTCCCAATCGAAAAAATTGGAACCATCACCCTCCAATGGGCACTTTTCAAGTATTGATCGGATAAGTATGTTATTTGCCATTCTAGAATAAAATCAAAAGGATTTCATGTTAATATTTATGTAAAAGTTGTTTTATTAAAAAACTCATACTGTATTTATTACAAAGTCCTTTACACAGTGTATTCAAGATCTCATCATAAATAAATCTACCTTATCTAATTTATAAACTCAAAGTAAGTACACCTTTACTAATCATAACCTTTAGAAAAATTCTTTTGCAATCATTTGCAATTTTCTAAACCTTATGACTCTTGTTGTTTATTAAGAAAACATTTTCTTACTAAACGATTTTCTTGAGACTTCAAGCCTAAATCTTGACTGCTCATTAAGCAAACTCGTCTTATTGGTCAATATATTAGGTTACACTATCTCCATAAAATAAATGTACTAAATGCCTCACATCTAATCCATTTACCAATGGCCTGATAATATATCCTAATATATTCCACAATATCTAAAGATTAAAAATTACACTCATGCATATTAATAATCCTTAGCTTAAAGTGGATAAAATGAGAATGAAAATTACTCAATTTTTCGTTGGAAATTCAAAAGTGACTATAGTTTGGTAGGTCTTCTTGCACCATTGCATGAAAATTTGCATAAAATAAATATGCAATCCTAAACATTTTTTGAATCCTTTCAAAAATTTGCTAAGTGCAAGTATTAGGAACTCCTCTCATTTTCACAAATGCATATGATGTAAATAAAAGGAATCCTATACAAAATTGCCTTTTGAGCCTATTAATAACCGTTTATTAAAAGCTTACAATCAAACATTCACCCACAGCATTGGAATGACATATACAAACTCGGTTCCCTGCAAAACAAAATTATTATAGAAATTGCATGCCGATGCACAATTTTGTACCCTTTAATCAATTCTCTTTTCTTAAGTAATTGTGATTCTCTAAATCATTTAAATCCCATAAAATGATTTATAATTCTCTGTAAGAATTCAATAAAAATGTGTACCATGGTTTGAAAGTAATCCTTTAATCATTTAAAAGAAAATACAAACCGTTTAGCGTTATCTTGTTTTAATCACTAAACAAAACTACGCACTGTTCTTATTTTCTCTTTGTCACAAAAAATAGTGACACTCTTGTATAGACAAGTTCCATTATTCAAAACTAGACTTCATTATCTAAATTTTGAGAGTAGTTTCATTTAAAAACGGCAATCCTATTGAGAGATATCATTATTGGAATTGAGCTTAAAAATAGACACTGTTGCTGAAAAATCCAGCAATCGTCTATTTTTCTTATTTTTGTTTTACTCTATAGATCTATCCAGAGACTTTAATCTACATAAGAATTCTGTTCTAAGCTTCTTTCATTGATAAAAGAATTTTAGAAAACACAAAAATAAGTAACTTTAAAGCCTATGACAATTTTGCAAAAAACGAAAACAAATTCAATACCAAATCCTTTATAATTGCATTTCAAAAGAACAATTGATTAAGAACTTATGTAATAAAAATTACGTAATAAAAAATATAATTAGCAATAATAAAAGCAAAAGCTCTTATACTAATTGAATGGATTTCATGAAACGGATCGGGTAAAATTTAAAAATTTTAAATCCGATAACAATGAGGATCGTTTCTATTATTGCTAATTCTTCTTGTATTTTGTTTACAACACAATCAAGTTTATATTCCTACAAGAGGAATTGTTAAACCATGCCTTTGAAACAAGAAGGACGTTGAGTTCGTGCTAGCGTTCTCTTCATCCTCGCCTAGCTTTGTCACTCGTTTCTTAATCAATTACTCAATCGATAATTGTTTTTAACAAGTTATGAGAGAGAATAATGGCTAACAAGAACAAAAACTATATCCAAGTCTGACCAGATCTGTAAAAACCGTATAGCCTCAAAATATTCTTTAAATTCCCACAGTATTTATGGCAATTAAATCAAGAATGGTTTTAAAACAGCATGCTTAATTCCTAACCTTTCGGTACTAGAACAGTGATAACTTCTTTTAGCAAACTTCGAATGACCTCAAACCTTCACCATTAGATTCTACACTTCAAGGACTACAAAATTGATAGGTCAATTGTCCAGGATGGTTATCGTTTGCTGTTTCAAATTCCTGTTCAAAATCACCTTAAAATATGTCGCAAATTTGATGGCTATAATAATACATCTATTCTCTCTCTTCATTTGTTAAAATAAATTCTTTTGGGCTTGGGCTATAAATAACTTTATATTTCATGAATTTTATATTATCCTCATAATATACATTTCAAATAAATTTATTTCCCATCTAGGTTGTCACGTCATGTGACAATATTTTAACATGTACCTTTATTTCATCAACATGAAATCTTGTACACTGAAAATATATATTGTTGTTTCCCATTCAGTTGGTATTACCTATATCGAGGATCTGTGTTGTGTTGGCAATGAAATACAACATTTTATTTCATAAACTGTAAGCGGTATTCTAGCTATACATTACAGCTACCTAAACAACATAGATGTTTAGTAAACCTTTTACGTAACACGATCCTTCTAGTAATGTTATCATTAACATTACTGGTGTCCATTCCTTACCTTATGATATTATGATTAATATACAAAGTAGGATTGTGTCATCTTAGTATTATAATCGTTTCTTGGTCTCCATTAAGTAATTATAAATTATAACTGCATCTCAGTTATATTGGATCCATTTATAATTCTACTTTACCGAGGGGCCTATAAAATATCATTACTCATTATTAATGAGTGGCAATGATGTTATTTACATTTACCTTTTCTCGCATAAGTTATATATAAAGAACTATTATTTTTATCACCACTTGTTATAAGTCGCTTTTAATAATAATTACGTTACATATTCCTCATGTGAAAAATATATATGTATTAATCTTGGAATCAAAGACACGATAAAAACATTAACTACACAATCACAATCCATATAATGTTTTATCTAATAGGTTTGTTCAATATATGAAACCTTTCATATATTCTCATTATTAAATGATAATCCTTTATCAACGTTTACATAACTAAAACACACGTTTAGTCAACACAACAGTCTTATATGGCATATTAGTATTCTTGCTAACATCCAAGACCTGTGAACATTTTAGAATTGAATATTTATATTATTTAGAGTTCTGCGGTTCAAGACCAAGGGCATCTTCTTGAACACTTCTAAATAAATATAAAACTCATGGAACAAAATATTAATAACATTCAATTCATAAGTATAACATATAAAAGTAATCATCTTAGTTAACTTTTAGAACACAATTCTAACAGATAATTACCTTTCGCATCTATCGTCATGTAATACACATATAGTTCACAAATCATTAATTTCTTTAATCATGTGAATATAAAATCATACATATGTATATATTTCATGTTTTAATGCATGCTCAATTGACTTTCCTGGTATGTATTCTTATATAAATATCTTAACCATTCAAAGATTATATCTTGTATACAACTAGTTTATAGTCAGGTTTATACCTTAAGTAAGCTTGATTTACTCCAAATTCATCAATCATACATTCACCAAATTTTTCCAGCGATATATATTCATACAATTACCCAATTCTCATTCATAATTACCTCATGTTCTTCAATGCTCATTCATTCATGCCTAATACACATTACTCATATCCTTAAGATCATGTTTGCATTCATATGAATACCTTTATTCCTTTATCACATCATAATTTCCATATTTGAATGCATTGACATCAAAACAATACTTTCTTAAAGTTATGACATCAATTAACAACCTAAACTGATCAAGCTCTTAACCAATTAATCAAGCAATAATCTAGGTTCATTCCAAGCCTTAATCAAGACCAAATATACCAATTTAGGGTGACTTTTCCTAAGCTGGTTCAACATGTACTCAAGGATAAAATTAACATTCTAGAACTAAGCCCACGATTGTGGTAGACCATGCCACATTCATGACAGAAGCTCATACAATAGGCCACGATTATGCACTGACGGCGACGATCATGCACTATCTTTCTTCCCTCAATTCTACACGAATTTCATATATTTAGAGACATCACTACCACTTGAATTTCTCCATAATTCATGTCCTTTAAAGCTACTTTATTTTATACTAGTATAGTTTCCATATTGATTACATTAAATCTCACAAAAATCTGCTCATTTGTTTCATTAGCTTTCACTTTATACCATCATACATGCAATCCTAACTTTTCTATATTTGAAAACACTTCAATAACACCTATCTTTAGCATGAATTCATCATTAATTATACTTCGAATCCCAACTTAAATCATCCAAATAATAGCCCATAAACTACTGTTGTAATGCATCCAAAAACAAAACAGAAGTTACCCCTTTCATTCATCATTTTCCAGCAATTTCAACACCATTATCACATTCAATCTATCCCTAATCAGTCATCAAAATTTCTGCTAACACATGCCACAATAGATCAGTACTTCGCTTACTTGTTCAGCTCAAATGTTATTTTAATGTATCAAGCCTGCTTTTCCTCATATGCATACAAGATCATCTCAGGAACAATGAGGGAGTAGGATGAGTTTCCACAGAGATAAAAAGAAGACGACATAATATAGTTATCTTTCTTAAGAAATTAACAAAGGTTTTGTGGTGGCAATGGACATAATTTAGAGCAGAAACTCAAGATATGAGGGAAGAGTGATTTTCAGCAGTAAGAGGAAGAAGAGGGAAAGAGTATAGTAGAAACATTACAAAGGAGCTAAATGTGTTGCTCACATAGTATAAGTGTAAGATTAGTTTTAAAACACTTGTCAAGTGTCTAAGCCAGCTACATGTTCATTCTTTAAGCTACTGAATGTGACTTAGTTCTTCTACCATTTGTCACTCAATTCTCTAAACCATTTGTCACTCAAGTCTACTGCCATATGTCACTCATTTTATAGGCTTAGTCATACTAAATGTTCACATACTTGTTTTGCCACTTGAAAATTTTCCTAGTCTAAATATACATTTTAATCCATCAATCTTCCTATTGTGACAAATAAACTCCAAATTACTAATTGTAATTCATCAATTCTTTTTATTTTTAAATCAAAATACAAGACATTAGAAATGCACAATCATATCATAATCATTTTAAAACTTTCAAACCCTGGAATATGTCAATTGAGTGCAATTTTCTAAATCAAAATTCTTGTGTGTATGATTATATTATACATATGAATGAAATCATTAAAAAAATCATATCCTAAATACACCAAATTCATTCTAATATAATGTAATTCATGTGACTAAGCAATCTAAAATTCTAACTCTCAGTAGTTTTGGAAATTGACTATTACAATTCTCCCCTCTTTAAGAAATTTCATCATCGAAATTTTTACTTGCTTGATCAAATAGATAAGGGTACTATTTTCTCATGTTCTCCTTAGTCTCCCATATAGATTCTTCTCTCGAATTATTTCTCCAAAGAACTTTAACTAAAGGAATTACATGGTTTCTTAATTGCTTAGTTTGATATCGAACTATTTTATTCAGCTCCTCTATATAACTCAAACTAGTTGTAATCTCAACCTCATGAGGCTTTAAATGTCTCGAAGCATAAGCAATCACTCTGCTATATTGCATCAAAATGTACCCTAACCCTTGGTGTGAAGCATTACTGTATACAACATATCCTCCAAATCCAGATGGAATAGACAACATTGGTGCTGTAGTTAATCAATGTTTTAACTCATCAAAGCTCTTTTAACATTCATCAGTTCATTGAAAAGGTACATTGTTCCTTAGAAGATTTGTCAAAGGGGTTGAGATCAATGAGAACCCCTCAACAAACTTCCTGTAATAGCCTACTAGCCCAAGAAAACTCCAAATCTCTTAAACATTTCTAGGTGCTTCTTATTTCATCACGACCTCAACTTTCTTTAGGTATGCCTGTATACCCCATCTAAACACTATATAACCCAAAAACACCATCTGATCAAGCCATAATTCACACTTTTTGAACTTGGCGTACAATTACTTCTCTCTCATTATTTGTAAAATTAAGCTCAAATTCTCATAATTTTCCTCTCAACTCCTCGAATACACCAAGATATCGTTTATGAATACAATAACAAAGTGATCTAAGTAAGGTTGGAATACTTTATTTATCAATGCCATAAAAGTTGCCAGAGCATTTGTCAATCCAAAAGAAATCACAAAAAACTCGAAGTTTCTATATCTGGTTTTGAATGCACTTTTTGGTACATCAACTTCTGCTACTTTCAATTAATAATAACCTGACCTCAAATCCAGTTTAGTAAACACCTGAGCTCCTTGTAACTGATCAAGTAAATCATCTATTCTCGTTAGGGCATATTTATTCTTCACTGTCACTTGATTTAATTGCCCATAATCAATGCACAATCTCAAAGTCTCATCATTCTTCTTCACAAACAAAAATGAAGCTCACTAGGGTGACACACTGGGTCTGATAAAACCTTTATCTAATAACTCCGACAACTGAGTCTTAAGTTCTTTAAGTTCCACAGGTGTCATCCTATAAGGAGGAATAGATATAGGAGGAGTACTTGGGGTAGGATTAATTGTGAACTCTGTTTCCCTATCTAATGGTAATCCCGATAATTCAGTGGGAAAAACATATAGAAAATTCCTATCAATAGGATTATCGTGTAATGTCTACTCAACTAGGATATCAGTCATATAGGCTAAATATGCCTCACATCTACTTCGAATCAGTCTAAAAGCACTTATTGATGAAATCAATCTGGCTGACACTTATTGATGAGATCAATCTGGCTAACACTGCTTGACTAATACCTTAAAATATCACCCTTGATTGAGTAGGAGATTCAAAAATAACTTCCTTAGTGTAACAATTCATCACAGTCCTACGAACAGTAAGCTAGTTTATACCTAAAATAAGATCTATCTCTTTCAACTGCAATACTATCAAATTGACTTTTAACTCGGCCTGGTCAACCCGAATAATACACCTTCTACATACTTCTCCAATCACCCTCTACATATTAGAGTTCTCACCTCTAAGCCAAATTTCAACATCTCTCTCTCACAATGCAATTTTGATGCCAAATGTAGGGTAATAAATGAATATGTAGATCCGGGACCTAACAATGTAAATGCCTCAAAATTAAAGACATGTAACACACCTGCATCAACATCTGGGAAATTATGTGCTCCTATCTCATAATAGTAAAGATATTGGCTTGAGACTATAGTTGGTTACTCTGTACCTCAATCCTAACACTAGGACCTACTGAATTAGCTTTACACCTACCTCTGTCTCTCTGTCCTGCTCCATTGGCTATGCTATGTTAGATAGTCATCTTCATCACTGATCCTCCTTTCACTCTAGATTGTGCTCCTAAAGTTGCTAGACAGTCTTTAATATGATGCTTTAAGGAGCCATAGTGCAAACAAGCTTCCGATACCTTCCAACATACTCCACCATAGCTTTTTCCACAATATTCACAACAGGAAATCTATTGTATTAATCTACCATTAGTTTGTCCTCCAAATGCCCGACCTCTACCACCACTAGAATGAACATAACTGCCTCTAGGTCTAAACTCTAACTGCCTCAATCCCGACTTTGATCGCTATGATCTATTCTAATGTTTACTAAATTTCTTACCAAATTTAGCTTGAAACTCATCATACCTCTTAATCCTAAACTCCGATCTATACTTTTCTTGTTCATCCTTCAATAGCTGCTCAATCTGAATCGAAGCAAGTCTCGTAGATCAGTAAAACTATTCAGATTTGTAATAGCCAACCTTGTCCTGATCTCTATATTTAATTCATCCTCAAACCACCTACATTTATCTTCCTCAATCAGCTACCGTGAGTTTTCCCTATTTCAGATCGGAAAATTCCTTCATCTTGCTGTCTAAATAGATCTTTGGCATGCAATTATCCGCAAAGACCTTCAGGAAGTCCCCCAATGTCGGTTTGCAAGTTTAGGCGAAACTACTTGAAACTATCTTTCACCACTAATGGGCTGGACCTTAAAGTAAATAGACTGCATAATCAAACCTCTTATCAAGCTCACAATTCATTTGATCAAATACTCTCTCCATTCTCTCTAGCCAACCCTCTACCTCGGCAGAGTCTGTATTTCCATAGAAGTCTATAGCCCCCTGCTTCCTAAGTTTATCATACATCCTTTCTCTCCTCTCAGAAGCTCTCTGAGGCATTTATTCATACTGGGATATAGGAGACTCTCTATTAGCTCCTATTGACTCAAGATCAGCTGATTCTGCGACACAGTCTCCTATAATAAATGACCTATAACAAACAATAATAATGATCACTATATGGGTCTCTTTCTATATGCCATATTGAATTGCTTATATATGTCCCTAAGGATGCCAAATCATTGCTCTGCTACCAAAACTGTAACATACCACTCCTATAGAGCATAAGCTCGAACATACCAGAAGATATTCAAGAACATACTTTATGAAAATGATACATTAAGACAGTCAAACTAACTCATTAAAGGCATTAAACATATCATAAGCATTCTAAATGTTCATTTTAATCCATCAATATTCCAATTGTGACAAATAAACTCCAAATTACTAATTGTAATTCATCAATTCTTTTTATTTGTAAATCAAAATACAAGACATTAGAAATTAACAATCTTATCATAATCATTTTGAAACTTTCATACCTCGAAATATGTTAATTAAGTGCAATTTTTCTAAATCAAAATTCATGTGTGTATGCTCATATTATGTATGTGAATGAAATTATAAAAATCATATCGTAAATGAACCAAATTCATTCTAATATAATGTAATTCATGTGACTAAGTAATCTAACATTCTAACTCTCAGTAGTTTGAAAAACTGACTATTACAATCGAGTTATATGATATGTCCCACAATATGTTCAAGAAAACTTCTGATTTATGCAGTGGCTCACTAAAACTTGATGGTACAATCAAAGTTTAACATAAAACAAATCACTAATTTGGAATTCTCTGTCCAATCGATGCTTATTGGCTTATTGGGTCATCCAATTACATGATTTGTGCATATTTTCTTTGAGCTGGGTGATGATCAAGTCATGGGTAAAAAGAGCGTCATCTATTGAAGCTATTGGTTATGACCCAATGGTGTAGGAGGGCAAGGAAGGCGGCAGCCGACCATACAAGGCCTAGAATGGTGAATAGTGTTGTACTAATATTCGGTCAGGTATAGAAATCAAGACCATGATTTCAACTCATTACAGGCGAAACAATGGAGATATGTTTCAAGGAAACAATTCAAAACTTTCAAGTGTTCATCGAGCTGGGGGTGGTAAACACTATTGTGCTATAGTTTTGTACCCAATTGAGCGTACAACTCCTTCCATAATTGACTCAGAAATAAAGGATCTTGATGGAACACGATAGATTTGGGAATCCCATAAAACTTGTAAATATTTGCCAAGAAAACATAGGCCAGATTTACTGAGGTAAATTTGGGCGGCGGAGCAAGAAAATGTACATATTTGCTCAGACTATCCATTATTACCTAAATTATTGTCTTGCCATTTGAATTAGGTAAGCTCGTTATGAAATCCATTGTTATATCTTACCAAACTTAAGTTGGAATTAGCAATGGTTGGAGGAAGTCGAAAGGCTTCTGGGTTAAGTATTAAACCTATTGATATATTTGACATTGTTGGACAGATTGCTTCACAATTTGTTGTAAACTAAGCTAGAAAAAAGAAGTAGCAACTCTGTCGACTGTGGCTTTGACCTCGTAATGTCCACCTCCTGGGGAGGTATGGAACTTGTGAAGGATCTGTGTATGGAGACCACTAGCAATAGGGACAAATTATATAAGGCCATTATGGGTAATGTACCTACTAAATAGTTGCAGGTTGGAAGTGATGTTAAGAAGGCAATAAATTCCTACAGTTGTGGAAGAAAAGAAATCTTGAAGTTAAGCCAACCAAGGAAAAGTTGGGACAAAAAGGGCATGGAAGGCTGGTAATTTGACTCGATTTAGAGCATCTACCACTCTATTTTCTCTCCTAAGTTTGTAAAAAATCTCATATTCATATCCAAAAAGTTTAATCATCCGTTTATATTATTCTGGAGTCTGCAGTCTGCACCGTTTGAGTAAGCAAAAGGCAAATACTTCGTTGATTCGTAAAAATCATGAATTTGCGTCCAAGTAAATATTGCCTCCACTTTTTAACGGACTTAATAATAGCATATAATTCTCGGTTAATGAGTTGTGGAGAAGTACTGAAGTATGATGTTGATATAAGAGGGAAGGTTAGGTAACATAATTGCAACAAAATGCTTATACACACACACAGCAAGAGTAAGAGAGCAAGTGAGAGTTGCGAGGAAAGCAATGATAAGTGAGGATGGAAGCAAAATTAAGTTTGGAAGAGCACTTAATCAAGTGGTAGAAACTTCAACAAACTCATCTTCACCGTCTTGCGCACCTTAGGCTGACAGCCCATTCATGCCATACCTTGTAATACAAACATTTAGTTGGTTATTTGTGATAAAAAAAAAAGTCATAATACTTTTTCAAGCTAATTTTGCTATTTCATTTAAACCATATAGTCCAGGAAGATTGACCAGACATACAGTATGTTCAATTAGAATTCAACAAAAAATTTAATTAAGGCTAAAGCCGATTCATTAATTTGATTATATACACAATAGTATTTCATTTTTATTTTAATTACTTGTTTGTCTTATATCCCCCCCCCGCGGAGCAACTTCTCTACTCTTTTGTTTCTTGTCTCAATTTGCAATCCAGAAGAGGAAAGAACTGTCGAAACATTACATGGAAGGCCCTTCCTCTACCTTGGGCAGCGGTGTCCACCACCATCATAACTCCACTGTCCCACGGCGCTTTCCTCCGGCTGCTCAACCGGAGATTATGAGAGCCGCCGAGAAGGACGACCACTACGCTTCCTTCGTCTACGATGCCTGCCGTGACGCTTTCCGCCACCTCTTTGGTCTCTCTTCATTTCCTCCTTCCCACTTCCTAGTTTCTGCTTTCTTTCTCATAAATAAAAACATTTTGAATTCAATCTGATAAAACTCTATCTTCTGTTTGGTTTTAAGGTACAAGGGTTTCCTTAGCTTATCAGAATGAGGTTAGTCCCTCTTTCCTTTACAATATTTCATTTATTGAAAAAGTTAACGCTTTGGAGAATGGCCTGGGTTTTACAGACAAGGCTTCTGGGACAGATGCTTTATTATGTGTTGACAACAGGTGCAGGGCAGCAAACCCTTGGGGAAGAGTATTGTGACATTACTCAGGTGCTGCTTCGATGAATCCGTCGCTTTTATGATAATCTGATTGACCAAGTGGTTGTCATTCCCCAATTACTCATTACTTGTCATTGATGCCTACAAGTTTATGCTTTATTTTGTCTCTTCTGTCCTCAAACTCTTGTATTCATACCTACAAACTTCGCTTGTGTTTCTATATTTTTCAGCTACTTTTTTCTTTTTCTTATTTCTGATGTTGATCACTGTTTTGCTAGGTTTCAGGGCAGTTTGGACTTCAACCTACTCCAGCAAGGCGTGCTCTTTTCATTGTATATCAGACAGTGGTTCCTTATGTTGCTGAAAGAATTAGGTCCAGGATTTGTTTTCTTTCTTTCCTCTGCTCTATTCTTTGCTGTTTTTGTTTACTTTTTCTTCACTTTTCAGATTCTTAAATCTGAAAGCTTTTAGCTTTTACAGCTCAAGAGCTGCTTCACAGGGCATAGCCCTTGCTGATTCTCTGTCAGAAGAACTCTATAGCAACAATACTCCAGGAAGTAGTCAGGAACAATCTTCTGGCAATACATATATTCCATCTCCTTCCTCGTCAGTGGCATCAGTTTCTTTAATATCTAGCTTAAAACAGAGATTCATTGCTCTTTGGTTACAAATTGTTCGGAGATGGCCTACGGTATAATTACATTTAAGCTGTCTTTTACTTTTCAATACTTAATTTTTACTTATTTAATATCTATCACAATGATTTCTTTCCTCAAAATGTGTCCTTATATATTTTTTGGCTTATGAATGCTCTCTATCAGAACAGCATATTCACATTTTGCCAAACTTTAGAGCTTCATAAATGTTAACGAGTGAGACATATTTGTTGGTGTTGCATTCAGGTTCTTCCTGTAGCACGAGAATTTCTGCAAGTGATTCTTCGGACTAACCTTATGTTTTTCTACTTTGAAGGTCGATAATGAGTCTATGGTTCATATGTTGTAGTTTGTTTTCCAACTAATCTATTTAGTGCAATTTCAAATTGCAGTTATTCTTGGTCTGCAGGTCTCTATTATCATATATCAAAGCGTGCAGCTGGTATACGTTATGTTTTCATTGGAAAGCCATCCAATCAAAGGCCAAGGTGTGATTTATGTCATACTATGATTATCTTAGTTATAAGTTTTGGTTCTTAATGACTTTAAAACCTCAGTTTTCTTCTAACCCTAGTCTTAGTTACAGACCAATAAATTTGATGACTTCACATGATCAGTTTTTGTGTGGAACTATGTATTTGACGTCAAGTATTAAAACTCTGACAATTGGATTTTTGAACAGATATCAAATACTAGGTGTGTTTCTTCTAATTCAGCTATGTATCATTGCTGCTGAAGGTCTTCGTCGAAGCAATTTATCTTCCATTACTACTGCAGTTCATCAGACATCCTTAGCATCGCACCAAACTACAGGTTATTTATAGATATATTATACTAAATTTCCAATCCTTTGCACTGTTAAATTTGTGTTCATATACTGATTTATCCGGGAAAATTGCTGTTCTTTTTTTAATTGGTGTATTAGTTTCCTATTGTAGATGTCCTTCCACTTCCATTTTTATATTTAACATTTTGAACAGGAAAAGAATACGCACGAGATACTACCATTGGAGTCTATGCAATTACAGAATAACAGAACTTGGATTCTAAATTTCATGAGAGAACATGTTAAATTGTTTTTTGTGAAGTGCGTACTAAATCTGAAAAGAATCATCAGGATTTTGTTAGAACCACTCTGTAAACTTCTGCATTTTGCGGCAGCTTTATTGATTTTTGACTTGTATGTTTGTATCTAATACTTTAAACTCTGTGGCCTTTGTCAATCTTCCATGTTATAAGTTTTCTGTTCCTGTCCAGGGAGAACTCTGCCTGTGTTTAATGAAGAAGGAAACCTGATACCCTTAGAAGTTGGAAGGGGAAGTGGGGTCTCAGACTCGATGTCCAGTGTTGAGGTAGATATGATCTTGTTGTTTCTAAATTTTCTTGGAGAAGAATTTGTATGTTGATTGGTTCTAAACTTCTTGATTTTCTTTCTGCGTTAGGCAGCCTAAATTTGAGTTATTAGCTACAAAAATTCTAATAAATTGCTGTTGAATAGTTTTCCAGAGAGCTTGAGCTTTGACATATTTGTAATAAAAAATCTTATTTAATTAGTTTTGTTTAGGCCCTAATTTTCTTACTAGTATATTTTATAGTCCTATAAAATGGGGTCCTCTTTTATAGTGTCAAATTATCAATAAACACATTCTTTTGTTCTATATGTTATCAAGCACTGACATTCCTGAGTCAACTTCCTGGCCCTTGGTGTCAAATTCCGTAAGTGCCTTAGTAGGAGTTATCCAAAGCCTTCAGTCTGCAAAAATAAAGGCATTATACCACTATCTTTAGCTGTTTTTTTAACTCCTGTCATCTTTTTGAAGTCGAGTCATCTGTCACTGCCATTGCATCTAGAGTATTTATTTGTTGATGTTGAGGGGTATTGTCAGTTAATCTGAGGACACGAGCTGTGGCAGATTTGTGATGAAAAATGTTTAATTTTAATATATTTTGATTATGCCTTATTTTTTATCATATTCATAGATCCTATGACCTAATCCTGTAAATAGTGTCGTTTTGGATAATGGTAAATTATTAATAAATACATTTTCTTGCTGTCTACAGTTGAGCTATAGGCTAAAGTGTCTTGAGTAGGTCCTGCTACTGGCACATTGAATTCCAATTGTCAATTGTCCTCGTGTTAGCAAGAGTAATTTTGATTCTATGTTACATTGCAAGGATATGTAACTCTTTTTTTTTTTAACAACCTTTGCATTGTTTGAATATTTCAAACTTTTTGAAGCCCTATTTCTAAAATATAAAAAAGGAAACTTCCTTTGAAACCTCAAGTTGTTATATTGTGGTTATATTTTTCACCTGAATAAATTCTTTTTGTATAATCAGGCTCATGCAATTAGTGGGACCAGCAAATGCACACTCTGCCTGAGCAATCGACAATACCCTACTGCTACTGCGTGTGGTCACGTATTCTGCTGGTTATCTCGTCATCTTTTTTTCATATTCTTTTCCTGTTCGTTTTGTCAATCCTCACAATACTTTAATATACATATACATAACTAGTATTTGCACCGTGTAGGAATTGCATCACGGAATGGTGCAATGAGAAGCCTGAATGCCCACTATGCCGTACACCCATTACCCATTCAAGCTTGGTCTGCCTATATCATTCGGACTTTTAGCATGTGATTAAGGACTAGACAGTAAAGAAGAGTGATGAATTGTAAGCAATCTCCGCACTTTTTACTGGTAATAAAGGGTCACACAGAAACTCCTCTTTCTGCTGGTACTGCAAACATGCAATTACGAGGTTATTCGACGTTGGTAATTGTAGTTATAGTTTTTTATTACGTTTTACAGGATTGGGTTGTGCTCCGTGTGGCTTTGTTGGAGAACTGTGTGGGGTTGTGCTCCGTGCAAGTTTAGTTCTCTGGTGGTAATATTAAGGTTAATATGGAGCAACTTCTGGGCTTTATGGGTTTGTATAATCGATCATGTTAAGTTTCGTGTTGTTCAATTGAATTTATAACTCAATTTAAGGGGTAGCTCGCGCACGAATAATGATGCCTACATAAATAGCATTGGCAGGTCATCTTTTGCATTTGCTCTCTAAATATGTAGTTAATAAAATTTCATTTTCAAGTTGATTGGTCATCTCATCTGTACTAACCGGGAAGCATGCTTCTTTCGAATTGCGGTTGATGGGAATGTTGAAAACACTTGGAACTTGGGGGCACCAAGAATCGCACCCAACTTCTTTCCAACCTGAGGGCTTGCCAGCTCTAGTAATTAACACTCACAGCTACAATTGTATGAAGCATAGTAGTGCGAAGATTTTGTCAACTCTAGTGACAAAAAATACAATAGATAATAAATGTGATCATCTGCTTTGATCACATTTGGAATGGCCCCATCCAGAACGACTGTGTGGAGACAGTTTACCTTCAATAAAACTCTACATTTCATTGTGATTAATTTTTTACAGACTGGGCACTGACTCGTAAATTGCGGATGTACAACAAAGTAAACAATTCATAATAACTTGAAAAATAATCTTCATGTTTAATTGTCTCTAGCACGATGAAGATTATTTCTTTTTTGATTTTACCATGATTTATGTCTTACTCATTTAAGATTGATGCAGTCTTGATTTATTTCAATCCAAATCATCTGAAAGAATTTTTTAACTAATTTTATATATTTTATTATTATCAAAATATAAGTGAGATTTAATTTGTCAACCATCATTGGCCCAAAATGTATGACGTATGGATTTATGTAAGGAGTAACATAAAGCACGAGATATTGTGTGATGCAATGTTATTTATTTTATAATTATGCCTAGTGCTATAATTTATCTTCATAGTTTCAATTAAATCAATTAGCAAGATTTCATATTAAATATGAAATTTTAAGACTTTAGTCAAAGTTACTAATTTAAAGGATGTGATACTTAGTTGAAACATGCATTATCCACTAAGTTTACAATTAAATTGGATAATAATAGATTATGAGAGATTCAAAAGGTTGGAAATAATCTTACAAACCTATTGAAAAAATTGTTTCAATATATACTTATAGGAGAATGGTTCCCATGATAAGTAGTTGGATTAAGATAATTTTGAAATTTTCAAATCTTATGACAATACATCCAATAAGAACTAATGTCTTTGTTGATACATTTGATATATAGTTGAAATGCTACGAGTGTTTGAAAGATTCACTTTTATGATAAATTCAAAGATTTTATTTTGAAAATAATTGTGACTTTATCATGTATACAAGAAAGTTAGTAGGAGTATAATTTTCCTTTTAGTAGTATAGAGAAAATAATAAGTCATATTTTCAATTATTGAAAATATAATTGTCTAAGAACAATTCATATTAAATAGGAAATGTAACGACATTAATTCTGAAAATTAGATTAATAGAAATTGATTGGAAGTTGTTAATCTATTATACTCTAAGTACGTAGATAATATATTAAAGGTATTTAGTATTTAAGACATGATACTTGTTAAGTATTAAAGATATCCATTATTATATGGATGAGTTGATATTTGACATCAAGATTATAAATATTGACTTTGGAAGTAAATCCTAACTAAGGTATATTTTACTTGGAACAATATTATTTTTAATATTGAAAAGGTTCTTGTAACATCCCATCACCGATGAGAGGGGTAAATTGGTAAATTGGGACAGGCTAGTAGTTTGCATTGCATATTTTGATGGGAACATTCTTTTGGCCTCTAATTTTAGAGGAATGAGTCCTTTGACACATGCACTTATATAGGTACATGCATTCATGGCATTTCCCGGCATTTATTTGTGAATATGATCTGTTTTATAAATTCTGAAATATTTGTGCTTGAGAATTGGAATTAGAACTATTTTAGAGTGATTGTCACTTGGTAGTTACCCTTAAAAAATTTTCTGGGAAATTCAGGAGAAAATGGTCGGACCGGAAAGTTTACGAGTGACGGACTGATTGATTGTAAGGTAGTTGCATATTTATCCAATGGCCATGGAAAAATTAGATATATGATTTTAGAAATTAATATTTCGAGTCATTGAAATTTGGAGACGAATTGGACTAGAAATGATTGTGAAAAGAGAAAGAGATTTAAATGTTTTGTGAGGAAAAAGACAAGAGGCTTATTTGTTTAACCTTTAAAAGCCTTAGGTTTTGAATTTGGCAGAAAAACTTCTCCTTCCTCCTAGGGCAAGCTTCCTCCATCCTTCGTGGGTGATTTTCGATCCCTTCTTCACAATTCTTGCTTGTCTCTTTAGCTTGCTTGCTTCTTCCTTGTTGCTTGAGCCAACCCTAATCTATGAGAAGATGAAGATTGTTGAAGTTTTGAGAGAGAGAGCCGTGGGTGATAGAGAAAGTGAAAGGGTTAGAGAAATTTTCAGAATTTTCGAAGGAGAGCTTGTTTTGGTAAGTGATTTCTGTATATGTTGTTTATTTGTTAGTTAAATGCATGCATGGGTTTAATTATGAAAGGATGGGGTAGTTGTGTTGAGTTATGGTTGAATTTTAGAGAGAGAAATGTAAAAAGGGAATCAAAGAAGACGATCCAGGACCCCGCACGTCGCAACGAGCGTACGTCGCAACGAGCGGCACGTCGCGACGAGTGGTAGGCTGGACGTCGCGGCGAGCCACTATGTAGACGCCGCGGCGAGCGCTCTTTGTCTCCCCGACGAGCGTCTTTACGTCGCGGCGAGCCTGGTTTTCCTGAAGTGAGTTGGTTTAGTTTTTGAGCCATAACTAATGGTGTAGACCTCCAATTGAGGTAATTCTTGATTCGTTATGATCAGAGAAAGAGGTCTACAATTGATATGAAGAATGAAAGTTTGAATTCAAGTTTTTTAAGATCTCAATTTGTGAGTGAAAGTTGGGTTTAGATTGTTTTCACAACCTGAGGGTTGTTCATGATAATTGGAGTATAATTGTGAGATTCCTGAATTTAAGGAAATGCTATTGGGGTTTTGAGAACTGAGCATGAAGGGTGAATTTTGACCTAGAGAATAGTGACACTGATTTTGAGGTCTTTCTTGAGAATATCCTAGTGGGTATGACTTGGTAATTGACTGAATGCTAGAATTGAAACTTGTGGAGTTCCATGACATGTTATTGAATTGAAATGAGTTATTATTAATCAATTGAGTGAGAAATTAGAATTTGACAATGAAAGTGGAAATTAGGAAATAACGCCGGGAAGGTCATGAACATGCATCGTACATTCTGTTAATTGCGACATGTGCATCATTGAATTATTCTGATTGTGCATTTAGTAATGAATGATCATTTGATTGTTATAGAGGCACCGATGGAATGATATTCCACAGACATTGCTGGGACTTCCAGGCAGTAGCTCGGAAGTTACAGGTAAGTAACCTAGTTGGTTCCTCAATCTATGTGTGTGTAAAATTTGGTGCTTATGCCATGTGGAGATAATGGAAGGTTATGTGTGTTTGTTTTTTATTGATTTCGGACCATAGGTGTCCGAAGTATTGGAAACTTGATATTGAAATACTATTTGTGTGTAACTGTTAGTGAATGCTTCAATGAAATAAATTGTGAACGATTATGACTAAAATACCGGACCGAAGGTCCGAAGGAATGAGAATTGGGCATGGAAATGTAAACTGGCTGTAAATGTAAATTGGGACATATGCATTCATGCATAAAGGCATGTTCAGATAATAACAGTTGTGACTGGAGCAGCCACCGTATTTCAGAGCTTAAAGCTCAACGCAACAGGGCTTCGAGCCCAACATATTTCAGAGCCACAGGCTCACTGTATCAGGGCATTCAGGTCCAACGTATTTCAGAGCCACAAGCTCACCGTTAATGTGCCCATTATTGGGACAGATCAGGCGCACGGTCACAACACCGTAATAAAATGGGAAGTGTCACATGTGCATTGCATATACATATGATTGAACATGGACTGAGTGAAAGGCGAAACGCCTTATATTTGTGAAATGATAAATCATGTGATATTTCTGACCATAATACTATGCGATATTCTGTGAATTGGTTGTATATGCATGAGTTGAGTGAACCATCGATGATGGTTTCTCACTAAGTTCGCAAACTCACCCAACATTGCAAATATTTTTTCAGGAATTGAAGAGTACCCCGTTAGACATACGGGAGTATGTCTACTGCAGGCAAGTCCGAGTTAAGGTCGGGATTAGTTCACGTCTGCATTAGTGTCGTTCTGTCTTGTGTAGAATTGTATTTCTGCAATTTCTGTAGAATAGTACTGTTATTGCAGAGGGCCCCAATTGGTAAATGTTGTAATTGTAGTGTGATTACTGAAATTGTTTAGGAATGTCATTGGGTCCATTTTGGTTATGGATTTTTGTGCATGAATTGATTAAATACTGTTGAGTGCCTTTTAATGATTGAAATTTGCGTTATGATTGGAATCGTTACTGAATTCTGTGCATGCGATTGTTTTCAAAATAAAAATGTCATACTGAGTTTTTGAACTATTTTGACTGCTCTAGCATACCACTCTCGTGAGGCACGGGCTCGAATATCACCCTCGATGTCGAGTTTGGGTCTTGCGGGAGTGAGATGCTACATTTGTGGTATCAGAGCCCAGAAGTACTATCTTATATGGGCTGTTTTTGAAATATGGGTCAAATTATATGCATTTAAGTCATGTCACGACAGACAGTGACAACTGATCCCCAGTCTAGTATATGAGTCACATGCATGAGCATGTATCAATTGTTTAAGCGGTTAGAAATAGTGAGGGGAAAGATGATATGTCAGAATGTGATAAATGCCAGTTGTGGATATCTTGGAATAAGAAAACGTGTATGATTCAATTTGACAAATGAAGATTTAGTGTATTGGCATGGGTGGATATACTATGAAATACAACATCAGTGTTATACCGGGGTTTATCCTTGAATGTGGGATAAATATGAATATATAGTTGTGAATTGATAGAGAAAAATAGAGATATGTTAGAAATGGTAAGATTGAAAGTGTATAAAGTGGATGAAAATAAAATGTTCTATGATCTTGATAGGCCACAATTGAGTTTGATTACTGTGATGAGAGTTATGAATAAGGGTTTATACCTTAGAGTCAGAATATGTTGATGGGAAATCAAGAATGATTATACAACTATGATTTTGACTTAATTGTGAACATACATGAATTTGGTGAAATAGCTGTCAAGGTTTAGTTGATTTGCCTATGTGAACGCACATCTGATAATAGGAGCACTATGGCTAGTGAGTTAGTGGATAATTGTTAGTCATAATTCTTATAGCTTAAAGTTCAATAGGATTTAGAATAAGAAGTGAAAGTGCTTATAGTGATCAATTGGGAATGAATTGAGACTGTTATATGTTAAGGACATGATCATGGTATGATCCTCACGATCGAGGACAGGTGCAAAAAGGGAGAATATTGTCAAAAATCAAATGAGATCGAGGTATCCTTATAGTAAGTGAGTAATTGGTTAGTTATTCTACATATGTCTCTCGATGAGATGTAATGATTTTGATAGTATATACTTCAATGAATTTTATTAAAAAGGATGTCTTGATTATATGAGTTATGGCATAAATTGATTTTTCATGGGATATGCTGAATAGCTAAAATTGATTTCCTAAGGCATTGAGATTGGCTGAAAAAAAAAAGTGACGACTGTTGATGATTAGGAATTCCATGAACGACATCGATGAAAGTAGTAAGAAATCAAAGAAGAATTTCCCTAAATTTGGTTAAGTCGATCAGATGATTTAATTGAAAGAAATATCAATGAAAAGATAAATCTGAGATGAATTAAAAGTTATTATGGGAGTCCTAATCCTAGCGGAGACTCAAGCGTATGAGATGGAATCTGCCACTGAAAAGTATGCATTATGTTAATGTAAAGAATCTGACTGTGTACTAGGATTTTTGAACATTAAGGAAACATTAATTATGATTATGAGGAAAATATTGGTTCACGAATATTTTGTGTCAATATGTTCGGGGAGTACAAAGTTGATATGATGGATGTGTTATCAACCCAAGTTTGTAATGATGGCAATAAATTGAATTACGTGGCGAAACTAGTGTAAAGGAACATATGTCAGAACAAGTCATTATGAAATTGAGAAAATCATAAGAGAATTTTTCTTCATTGGGGAGATCAAATGCTTAAAGAGTTATGAAAATCGATCATGGGTATAAGGAGTCTTGGGTTGTAATTTTTAGAGATAATAATGCCCCCGACAGTATTATACTACTGAAGAGTAAAGTGTCTCAATTGTGTTTAAATGGGATAGTAACTATGATCACAAATGGTATCTTTAATGTATTTGAAAAGTGGAGAAAGATATTTTGCATAGATGGGGAAATCTTTTATATCATACAAGTTTCATAAGAGTGAATATTAGCCTGATCAAATAAATTGAGGATGAATTAGTATTCGAACATGGCATTGGGAGAATTAATGATGATAAAGGTGATGATAAAATGCGAAATGTAGGAAAATCTCAGTGTGTGCATCGCATGTACACGGTGCGGAAAAACAAAAATTTTTATTCCGGGACCTTCCCGAAAGTCAGGATCCATGTGTCTATATAAGGAAGTCAAACCATAATGACCAAAGGAGACCGTCTCTAACGGTATCCACGCAAAGATCAGAGAACCTAACCGGGGCAAACCCTTTGACCCGGAAATAGCTAGAATAAAGTGAAGACTGCTAGATCTTACCTTATTCTTGGAGACCTCAAGGAGAAACGATGAAGCTTGGAGAAACTTGGAGAAGAAGAAGAATGAATAAAGATGATGAAGAAAGATCATAAGCCTTTGATATTTAAAACCCCTTTTAAAACCAACGACCGTCTCTTCACTTTGTCTTTAAATGCCATTTGTCTTTAACTATTAAAGACACATTAAATGCAAAGTTGGTGGAGCTTTCCACGTTAGGCATTATATATATGGTGGAGCTCTCCTCCTCCTTCCACGTTGATATATATATATATATATTACTTAATTAATTAATAAGATACATATATATATAAATGTTGAAGTGGTCCAGTCACACTGGGGTCGGTCCTACCGGGACCGCGGTATGAAAAAAACACCGAAGACCTGTTTCAGCAAAATCGATGTCTCGATCTCATCGGAACATATCTTGATCTCATCGGGATCCATTTAATCCTATTGCTCTCCATATATTGGATCTCTGTCCAAAACTATTTTACGAATTCTCCGAGTCACTCTTATGCATGTGACCCATTAGGTTCCCGGTTATGTTGGCCACTTAGATTAACACTTAATCTGAGCAAGTCATGAGCGGTATCTAGCAACACATCATGACCCCCAATTGATCAGAAAATAATTGGTTTGACGAATGAACCTATGTTCATCATGAACCATATCACGAACCTTTCCATAGACAATTACTGTGCAATTCGTCCTTTCACCATGCTATACCCCACTTGGTTATGAGTATGGGCAAAGTGTCAAATCTTACTAGACTGACTACGTCAAATCTAGTCCAAGTGATATTAGTACTTGTCCTGGGACTCATTACTTTATATGTCATCAAGACACTCTTCATGACATATGAACTCCGCCAGAGATTTCCAAGTAATGACCCGACAAGAGGCTATGGGTATCATCTTCGCTATCACGTAAGTGGTGAATCCTCTATTGCTACTCAATTACCTTCAATACCTCAAGCTGTACCCAATCACCACCCTATAAGCGACCTGTGTATGGCAACAAGGAATGGAGTCAAAGCACAGAATCAGTATCCAAGATATCCTTGAGTACCTCAAGTCTAAGAATACTTGCACCATTGCTATGATGAGATTATCACTAACATTAGAATAGGACATCCATGTGATGATCTCATAGCAGGTCATCCAATGTACTTACTACATCTAGTAAGCATTCACATCTCAACCCTCAATATCTCATATTTACAGTTTCTGAGATCCACTGCTTGATCAAATCAAGGAGCTTGACATGTGCTAGTCTTTCCGGATTAACGATGTCCAATTTCAGTAATCCTATGATTAGGGATAATTTAGATACTGACATAATTGCACATGATAGGAATCTCAATAGTATGATCACATCATAATTTCCTTCATGTTATGTCATATATCAAGGACTTCATTAATTTGCTTATAGATCAATATCAATTCATAAATAATGAACACCAAATTAATGAAATATGCCTTTCTTTATTTATTCATAAAGTATGTACACAACTTTGTACAAAACGCGCTAAAGGCGATTGCCTTTAGGGCACTACTCTAACAAAATCTCCCACTTGACCTAAAGCCAATCGCCTTGATATCTAATACCATAGGCGTGTACATGAGAATCAAAGTTCTTCTGTGATAATGGCTTTGTCAATGGATCAACAATATTCTGCTCGGTGGGAATTCTCTCTATCTGGACATCACCTCGACCAATGATCTCCCTAATCAGATGATATCTGCGGAGTACATGTTTGGATCGTTGATGAGACCTTGGTTCCTTCGCTCACAAGAATAGCCCCATTGTTGTCACAATACAATCAGATGGGCCCATCACAATGAGGAACCACGCCAAGTTCAAGAATGAACTTTTGATCCAAACCGCCTTTTTGCGCTCAAACGACAATGTACTCGCCTACCGTTGAATCGGCAGCTGTCTCTTGTTTGAAACTCTTCCAACCGACCGCCCGCCGCTCAAAGGTGAATATATAACCCGATTGGGATTTAGAATCATCCTTATCAAATTGAAAACTAGCATCTCAGATGTTCGCTCACCGAGATTTCCATCTCCATATATCAAGAAAACATCCTTAGTCCTCGACAACCACCCAAAGGACCCTCACCAGATCCGATTGGTATCTCGCCAGTAACACTTAGAGCATATAATACATCGTGTCTCGTACATAGCATTACGTACATGATAGATCCTACTGCAGATGCATACGGATCATATTCATGCACATCCTCTCATCTTGTGTCTTAGACATAGATTTCGAGAGTGTTATCCCATGAGTCATGGAAGGTACCTCTCTTGATTGTTCCATGCTAAACCTCTTTAGCATCTTGTCTATGTGTCGTTGATTGTGAAAGACCAAGCAATCTTTTGATCTATCTCTATAGATCTTTATCCCAAGGATATAAGTTGCTTCACCAAGGTCTTTCATGGAAATTGTTTAGACAACCAAATCTTCACAACAGAAGATAGAGACATCGCTTCCTAGTAATAATATGTCATCTACATATAGCACAAGGAATACGATTGTAGTCCCACTAACCTTCTTATACACACAGTGTTCATCCGGATTTTGTGAGAAACCAAACTCTTTGATTACCTCATCAAAACGGATATTCCAACTCCTGGATGCTTGTTTCAATCCATAGATGGATTTCTGAAGCTTGCATACCTTTTCGCCATCATAGGAGATGAAGCCCTCAGGTTGTGTCATATACACATCCTCAGCTAAATTTTCATTTAGGAAAGTTGTCTTCACATCCATTTGCCATATCTCATAATCATAATGAGTGACAATGGCTAGAGTATCCTAATGGATTTAAGCATTGCATCGGGTCAAGGTCTCGTCAGAGTCAATTCCTTGTCTTTGATTTAAAACTTTTAGCCACAAGCCTTGCTTTATAGGTAATCACATTACCATCCATGTCGGTTTTCTTTTTGAAAACCCTTTTACACCCTATGGGTTTTATTCCTTCGGGTGCCTCAACCAAAGTCCATACTTGGTTTTCATACATGGAATCCATTTCAAACTTCATGGCATGAAGCCATTTCTCAGACTCTGAACTCTTCAGAACCTCTTGATAGTTGGTAGGCTCATTATCTTCTATGAGCAATACGTCATTATGTTCATTCACGAGAAATCCATATCTCTCGGGAACAGAGCGTATCCTACGTGACCTACTTAACTTCTTGTGTTGTAGAAGGTTGAATCACTTCATCTCGTATGAGTCACAGCTTGTGTTCAGCAGCTGATTCAAGGCTCTGTTCGAGCATCTTGAACTTCTTTAAGTTCAATTTTGCTCCCATTGTCTTCTTGTAAAAGAAACTCTTTCTCTAAAAGACAGATGCTTTGAAACAAACACCTTTTGTTCCTCAAGAAGGTAGAATTGATATCCCATTGTTTCTTTAGATATCCTACAAACAAACACTTGTCGACTTTGCATCAAGTTTATCTCGATTGTATCCGCTTCACATAAGCGTAACAACCCCAAACTTTCAAATGAGTAAGATAGGGTCTTTGTTAGTCCACATCTCATATGGAGTAACATCAATGCCTTCGATGGAACTCGCTTAACAAATAAACAATTTGTCTCGAGTGCATACCCCAAAAGATTTTGGTAACTTTGCAAAGCCCATCATCGATCGTACCATGTATAACAAGGTTCGATTTCTCCTTTCACCACACCATTATGTCAGGTGTGTAAGGTGGAGTCCATTGAGATAAAATCTCATTATCTCGAGATAATCTAAAATTGTTGGTCTAAGTATTCCCCACCACGATCGGATCCTAATGTTTTGATACTTTTCCCAAGTTGGTTTTCTACTTCATTTCTGAATTGTTTGAACTTTTCAAATGCTTCAGATTTGTATCTCATCAGATACAGATACCCATATCGAGAATAATCATCAATAAAGGTAATGAAGTAAAGACAACCACTTCTAGCATGGATGGACATCGGACCACATACATCTGAATGTATTAGGTTTAATACTCCAGTCGCTCATTCACCCTTTCCCTTAAAGGGTAACTTAGTCATCTTGCCTAATAAACAAGATTCACATGTGTCATATGATTCATAATCAAATGACCCTAAACTACCACTCTTATGGAGCTTAGCTATGCGTCTCTCATTTATATGGCCAAGGCGACAATGCCATAAGTAAGTTGATTTTAAATTATCTCATTTATGTCTTTTCGTATCATTGACATTCATAATTGGATGTGACATATCTAATAAGTAAATTCCATTGCATAATGTACCACTACCATAAAGCATTCCATTCAAACTAATAGAACAACCATTGTTACTAAAAGTCAAATGGAAACTAGTTCTATTTAAACAAGAAACAGACAATATGTTCTTTGTTAAAACAGGTACAAAATAACATTCATCCAGCTTTAATTACAAGCCCACCGGGAGTGACAAAAATAAGTGCCTACTGCTAATGCAAAGAACTCTTGCTCTATTTCCTACACGCAGTCTAGTTCTCCTTCACGAGTCAGCTCATCGTCCCTCGAGGCCCTCGTGATATCATTGCATATGTGTGAACCACAACCGGTATCTAATACCATATGTTATGATCAGAAACAGTATTAACCTCAATGACAAACATGCCTGAAGGAGCTGAGACATCTGATGCCTTCTTCTGCTTCAATTCTTCCAGATAGACTTTACAGTTTCGCTTCTAGTGGCCAGTCTTGCCACAATGGAAGCAAGTTCCTTTTGGCGCAGTTTTTTTGGCTTTCTTTTTGGCTGCACTTTCTTTTAGTTTCTTAGACCTTTTCTTCTTCAGTTTCTTTTTCTTTGAACCAGAAGAAGAAGAGTCCACCACAAGCAGTGGCTTGCTATCCTTCTTGATAGATTGCTCGGCTGTCTTGAGCAAATTTATCAACTCAGGGATTGTCATGGATATTTGGTTCATCCGATAGTTTAACACAAACTGTAAATAACTATCAGACAATCCAACCAAAATTAAGTCAACACTTAATTCATAATCCATAACAAAACCCAAGACGGCCAACCTCTCAATATACCCATTCATCTTTAGTGCATACTGCATTGCAGATGAACATGGAGTCATCTTAGTAGTGAAGAGTAGCCTTGAGGTCTCGAACCTTTCAGACCGAGCTTGCTCATCAAAAAGCTCTCTAAGATGAAACACTATGGTATTAGCATCCATAGACTCATGCTGCTTCTGCAGTTCTGGTGACATAGAGGCGAGCATAATACAAGTAGCCATGTCACTGTCTTTGAGATGCTTACGATAAACTTTCTGATTCTCATCAGAAGCATCAATAGCAGGTGGATCAGGAAGTGGAACATCTAGGACATAGCCCAGTTCCTCAGATCTGAGAACAATTCTCAGATTTCTCAGCCAATCGAGAAAATTGGGTCCAGTTAATTTATTAGAGTCCATGAGTGAGCGCAAATTCACACTGGAAGACATCTTCAATAAACCTAAAGGGAAAGAGAGAAAGAATGTTAGAATAGAATTACATGCATGATCATAAGGACTTGCATGACATGCATATGGCTCCCACTAGTTTCAAAGAATCCATAACCCTCACTACGAATCCAAGAAATATTATGACAAAATGTCCTAGTGGATCGATATCCGATATTACTAAAATGATCTTGGGTTTACCCAACAAGTCACCTTAGGTCAATCGGTAGATATCGGTCATACCAATTGCATCATAGATATCCGACATTACTAAAATGACCTTGGGTTTACCCAACAAGCCACCTTAGATCAATCGGAAGGTATCGGCCATACCAGTTACATCACAGGTGCAATTATCGACTAGTGCTATCAACTCGTGATGTATGCACACACATTGGGTTATCAACTCTTGATGCGCGTACATCTGATTTATACTACCCAATTTCGCCTCTGTCTACGTTAACCTTGAGTTTACTCAACAAATCAACGCTTCTAGTAAAAACCGACCCATTAATCCAAAAATCTTATTTCCATGGTTCGAACATATCCGTATAGAGTGAGTTTGAGTTTACCCAACAATCCGAACTTTATAAGAACTCTGGTTCTCCCTATATTAATGGAAGGCGTTAGTTTTCATATTATGTGTGAGGGATTTCAAACTCTAGTCTCATCCAAGCTGTAGGATTATAGTCACTATGACTATATGGAATGATTTAGGGCATTTCATCAATCACATTGAATCTATACCTATAATCATCTATCATCCCACCTAAGCATGTGTAAGTCGACTTGTGCATGTGTAAGTCGACTTACGCTACTGTGCACATGCAAGTCGACTTATATTATTGTGCAAGTCGACTTATATTTAGAAGTCCTCTCTAATCGGCTAATTTCTCAATCCGTGCAGTTCAAATTCACAATACCAAGTGTAATATACTTTACTTTGATGTACCAATGAAACACTTTCATTGTATCATGCTTACCATATATATAATCATATTATACATGAAAAACTTGAAATTGATTAATACACTATTATTCTCTTAGATTTCCAAATAATTTTGCGAATACCAAATAATCTTCCTAAGTATCTCTAGGTAGTCTACACTTTATCAAGACTACTTCGGCACTGGTCACAAAATTGGTGACGGCCAAAACAATCAAGACAAGGACTCATTACTTTATATGTCACTGAAGACACTCTTCATGACATATGAACTCCGGCCAGAGATTTCCAAGTAATGACCCTGACAAGAGGCCATGGGTATCATCTTCGCTATCACGTAAGTGGTGAATCCTCTATTGGCTACTCAATTACCTTCAATACCTCAAGTCGCACTCCAATCACCACCCTATAACCGACACATGTATGGCAACAAGGAATGGAGTCAGCACGTAATCAAGATTCAAGATATCCTCGAGTACCTCAAGTCTAAGGATACTTGCACCATTGCTATGATGAGATTATCACCGACATTAGAATAGACATCCATGTGATGATCTCATAGTAGTCATCCAATGTACTTACTACCTCTAGTAAGCATTCACATCTCAACCCTTAATATCTCATATTTACAGCTTCGAGATCCACCGCTGATCAAATCAAGGAGCTTGACATGTGCTAGTCTTTCCGGATTAACGATGTCCAGCCAAGAATCCTATGACTAGGGATAATTTAGATACTGACATAATTGCACATGATAGGAATCTCAATAGTATGATCACATCATAATTTCCTTCATGCTATGTCATATATCAAGGACTTCATTAATTTGCTTATAGATCAATATCAATTCATAAATAATGAACACCAAATTAATGAAATATGCCTTTCTTTATTTATTCATAAAGTATGTACACAACTTTGTACAAAACGTGCTAAAGGCGATTGCCTTTAGGGCATTACTCTAACACGAAATTACAAGGGATATATATCTATATGGGTCTTGGAGTTGTTTAGAACTAGCTGTATGCTGGATTTGTCCAAGAGTTGCTAAAGATTTTCTGGTCTTAGCTATTTGACAAAAAATGTTTGAGGAAAAACGTGTGAATCGTATAACTGATGAATATAAAAAGAGACATTTTGATAAATTTACAACTCGAGTATTGATCATATCACTTTAATTTGGAGATCTTGCAATAATTACCGAAGTGTCCCAGTAAAGGTTATGATGCAATCTGTGGATATAGTGTAGAGTGGTTTTATGTACATAGGGACAAGTATAACCTCATGGGCTGCATTACAATTGATGATTTGAAATTCGTTGTACTGAGTATTGTTTTGGAAAATTGGAGACACGATTCGTACAGAAACAGATTTGGATATGTCTATGAATATGCAAATCGATAACGATTAAGATTTCAGGAATTTAAAAGAATTGGAAAGGATTATGCGATTGAGTTTTTCAAAATTAAGCTAGTACTGTAATTCAATGTATTGAATAGAAAATTCAATGGCAGAGGATCACAATTTTGGCGATAAGGTTATTAAACCTAGTGTAATACTGAATGCAATCTGTCAAGCTATTAAAGGGCAAAAAGAAAGTATTATTAGCTATTGGAATTCCAAATTAAGTGTGTATAAAAAGGATTAGCAACACCGAATTGAGGATTTAGAATTTCCGAACCTTATGGAAGAATTGAGAATGAATCTAATTTTTGAGAAAATGATATTTAGGACTGAATTAAGAAATATGGGTAATACCCACTAAAGGAACTGTTAGAGAAAACCCAAGGAACAATCGAAGCTTTATGTTCTAGCTAGAGTACATCGAAAGAGTAATTGACGATTTAGAATGTAAAATCGAATGATTATAAGTGTGCATAACCTATAGACTGGATTACTGGAGACAAATGTAATTGGGAGTTCATTGGGATATGAGATTGATGTATAGTTCAGATTGATTGTGGTTATGACAATTGTTATATTGGTGGCACCATTCGAATAGTGTATAAGGGATCTTGCAGCCAAAAAGGAGTCGTTCACCCCTTTATTAAAGTGTTCAGGGCCTAAAAATAGTCGAAGGCCATGATTGATTTAAGATAATATTGATAAGTGAAATGACTCTGTAATAGGGGTTATGTAATTCGAGTTAATGACCATAAGTCGAGTTGATTATTATCGAGGTTATTGGAATCTTATGAGATTAGTGGTTTAACACTAAAGAGATGTAATTTGATAAGCGATAAATGAAATGTTTCGAAGTGTATCGCCTCGGTCAAGATGCACTTACATGGAAATAAAAGTGTAATTAGGAGAAACTAAATTCTTCATAAAGTGGCCTCTATGTGACTGTGATGTGAATAGAACCATGGATTGGGAAGTCAGTCTAAAATCTAAAAGATGATTCGGATTCACAAAGTGTTAGATGGACAGGATTAGGAAATATTGTTATGATTCGATATATGTATTATTGATACTGAAAGTGAAGAATTACGAATAATCATGAGGAAACGGTTAAGACAGAGTAGAGTTTGAGAAAAGAAAAAGGAGTGATTGACTATATTGATTTCAGTTAATTGGCAGAAATTAATCATGTAGTGAATAAGTGGGAAACAATATGTAAGTGATCGAAACAATTCCCCTGTCTTCCTGATCAATCATATATGAAATTTCGAGGATGAAATTTTTATTAGGATGGGAGAATTGTAACATCCCATCACCGATGAGAGGGGTAAATTGGTAAATTGGGACAGGCTAGTAGTTTGCATTGCATATTTTGATGGGAACATTCTTTTGGCCTCTAATTTTAGAGGAATGAGTCCTTTGGCACATGCACTTATATAGGTACATGCATTCATGGCATTTCTCAGCATTTATTTGTGAATATGATCTGTTTTATAAATTCTGAAATATTTGTGCTTGAGAATTGGAATTGGAACTGTTTTAGAGTGATTGTCACTTGGTAGTTACCCTTAGAAATTTTTCTGGGAAATTCGGGAGAAAACGGCCGGAGCAGAAAGTTTACGAGTGACAGACTGATTGATTGTAAGGTAGTTGAATATTTGTCCAATGGCCATGAAAAAATTAGATATATGATTTTAGAAATTAATATGTCGAGCCATTGAAATTTGGAGACAAATTGGACTGGAAATGATTGTGAAAAGAGAAAGAGATTTAAATGTTTTGTGAGGAAAAAGACAAGAGGCTTATTTGTTTAACCTTTAAAAGCCTTAGGTTTTGAATTTGGCAGAAAAACTTCTCCTTCCTCCTAGGGCAAGCTTCCTCCATCCTTCGTGGGTGATTTTCGATCCCTTCTTCACGATTCTTGCTTGTCTCTTTAGCTTGCTTGCTTCTTCCTTGTTGCTTGAGCCAACCCTAATCTATGAGAAGATGAAGATTGTTGAAGTTTTGAGAGAGAGAGTCATGGGTGATAGAGAAAGTGAAAGGGTTAGAGAAATTTTCAGAATTTTCGAAGGAGAGCTTGTTTTGGTAAGTGATTTCTGTATATGTTGTTTATTTGTTAGTTAAATGCATGCATGGGTTTAATTATGAAAGAATGGGGTAGTTGTGTTGAGTTATGGTTGAATTTTAGATAGAGAAATGTAAAAAGGAAATCGGAGAAGACGATCCAGGACCCCGCAAGTCGCAACGAGGGGATAATTGGATGTCGCGACGAGCGTAGACGCCGCGACGAGCGGCACGTCGCGACGAGTGGTAGGTTGGACGTCGCGGCGAGCCACTGTGTAGACGCCGCGGCGAGCCCGGTTTTCCTTAACTGAGTTGGTTTAGTTTTTGAGCCATAACTAATAGTGTAGACCTCCAATTGAGGTGATTCTTGATTCGTTATGATCAGAGAAACAGGTCTACAATTGATATGAAGAATGAAAGTTTGAATTCAGGTTTTTTAAGATCTCAATTTGTGAGTGAAAGTTGGGTTTAGATTGTTTTCACAACCTAAGGGTTGTTCATGATAATTGGAGTATAATTGTGAGATTCCTGAATTTAAGAAAATGCTATTGGGGTTTTAAGAACTGAGCATGAAGGGTGAATTTTGACCTAGAGAATAGTGACACTGATTTTGAGGTCTTTCTTGAGAATATCCTAGTGGGTATGACTTGGTAATTGACTGAATGCTATAATTGAAACTTGTGGAGTTCCATGACATGTTATTGAATTGAAATGAGTTATTATTGATCAATTAAGTGAGAAATTAGAATTTGACAATGAAAGTGGAAATTGGAAAATAACACCGGGAAGGTCATGAACATGCATCGTACATTCTGTTAATTGCGACATGTGCATCATTGAATTATTCTGATTGCGATGGAACGATATTCCACAGACATTGTTAGGACTTCCACGCAGTAGCTCGGAAGTTACAGGTGAGTAACCTAGTTGGTTCCTCAATCTATGTGTGTGTAAAATTAGGTGCTTATGCCATATGGAGATAATGGAGGGTTATGTGTGTTTGTTTTTTATTGATTTCAGACCATAGTGTCCGAAGTATTGGGAACTTGATATTGAAGTGCTATTTGTGTGTAACTGTTAGTGAATGCTTCAATGAAATAAATTGTGAACGATTATGACTGAAATACTGGATCGAAGGTCCGAAGGAATGGGAATTGGGCATGGAAATGTAAACTGGCTGTAAATGTAAATTGGGACATATGCATTCATGCATAAAGGCATGTTCAGATAATGACAGTTGTGACCGGAGCAGCCATCTTATTTCAGAGCTTAAAGCTCAACGCAACAGGGCTTCGAGCCCAACATATTTCAGAGCCACAGGCTCACCGTATCAGGACATTCAGGCCCAACGTATTTCAGAGTCACAAGCTCACCGTTAATGTGTCAATTCTCGACAGATCAAAGTATTTGCCATAACACCGTAATAAAATGGGAAGTGTCACATGTGCATTGCATATACATATGATTGAACATGGACTGAGTGAAAGGCGAAACGCCTTATATTTGTGAAATGATAAATCATGTGATATTTCTGACCATAATACTATGCGATATTCTGTGAATTGGTTGTATATGCATGAGTTGAGTGAACCATCGATGATGGTTTCTCACTGAGTTCGCAAACTCACCCAACATTGCAAATATTTTTTCAGGAATTGAAGAGTACCCCGTTAGACATACGGGAATATGTCTACTGCAGGCAAGTCCGAGTTGAGGTCAGGATCAGTTCACGTCTGCATTAGTGTCGTTCTGTCTTGTGTAGAATTGTATTTCTGCAATTTCTGTAGAATAGTACTGTTATTGCAGAGGGCCCCAATTGGTAAATGTTGTAATTGTAGTGTGATTACTGAAATTGTTTAGGAATGTCATTGGGTCCATTTTGGTTATGGATTTTTGTGCATGAATTGATTAAATACTGTTGAGTGCATTTTAATGATTGAAATTTGCGTTATGATTGGAATCGTTACTGAATTCCGCGCATGCGATTGTTTTCAAAATAAAAATGTCATACTGAGTTTTTGAACTATTTTGACTGCTCTAGCATACCACTCTCGTGAGGCACGGGCTCAGATATTACCCTCGATGTCGAGTTTGGGTCTTGCGGAAGTGAGATGCTACAGTTCTAATCTAACAATGGTCACTAATTAAGCCATAACACATTTTTCAATTATTGGAAATGATTAGTTAAATCAATAGGTTATTTAATTAACTTGGTATAATTCCCTGTATTGTTCATATAGCATTGTAGTATAGAACGTTAGAGTCATTGAGCATGTAAAAGGAGCTAAGGTCTCATCAAAGAATCAAGTATGTTTAGGCAATTGTTCTTAATTATGATGATAATTAAGATAAAAATTGTAAGATTTAAGTAAGTGCTCACTATAGAAAATCTTATAGAATTCTCTCCTTAAACCACTTTCCCAATACTAGCATGATTATTATATGGTGATATGGTATAAGCTACTTAAACGAGGAGTTTAGTGCAAGTGAGAGATTGTTAGTTTATGCCCTACAACCAATAGGTTAGTTGTAGTTTAGTAGCATCATTATTTAAATGAATTCTTTATCTTAAGCATATTCAAATGTATATGATAAAGTACACAGGGTAAATGTACATTACTTAATGAAATTATAATAAGTTCATAATTATGAGATCCATATTATATTTATGTAGTATCTAAATTATTCTTAGTCATTGTTCAAATACTAGCATATTTTATGCTTTTTCTTATAAATGAATTAGTCAATCTCACAAATTAAAGTATAGAGATATTTAAACAAAATATGAGTGCTTGTTAGAGAATAAGTTTATTAAACCGATTCTATATAAGAAATCTATTTGGAACATCATGTATGTCAATAAAATTCTCATTATGATGATTGTATAAGTGATTATTTGACTTAAGATCTCAATAGTATCTTATATAGGATTGATTTGTTTTGATACTGCTTATAGCCTATTCTAGTTAAGGGTAGCTCAGTCATTACTCATTGGATATAACTAGTTGGTAGTCAAGAGATACGACAAAAATATAATCAAACTTCAGAATAAGGTAGAAATTATAATTCAAGTTTTATTATAAGTCATGTGTTAATCATTTTATAGAATTTAAAGTGATCTTTACTTTTGATAAATCAAAACAAAAAGTTTTGTATTTATTCATTGCATACAAAATCGAATCATATCTTGCTTTTTAAATAGATTTGCCTTCAAAAGAAATAAAATTACAAGTGATTTCCAACTTTAAGATTTCTAATTAAATAAGAAAATATTAAAATATAAGTAAGCAAACTTAAATAACTTAAAGCAAAAACATAAATTATGCAACCCTTTTAATTTAACTTATATGTTCCACATCAAAATTAATGCATTTAAAATTTCTAGCTCATTATAATTATATGTTTTATACTATTTAGAATATTCTTTATTGTATAGTATTAGTTTTTATTTGATAATTTGTTTGAAGAGTATGACATAAAACTAATAATTAAAAACTCAACTAATTCAATCGATTAAACCGTAAAAGCTTTGAACTGCCTAATTTTTCAATTTAGTTTTTAAATTTTTGATCAATTTACTTTACTAACTCTTGTTATTAAAATTTGATCAGTTTATTAATTAATTTGTCATTTTTATAAATTAATAGGTTCTTATAAACTAAAATAAATCATTTAATTTTATTTAATAATCTTTTTCAATGAAAATTCAAATTATTTGATAGGTAAGGACAATTTCTTTGAATCATATTTCAAATTCTTTAATTTAATTCAATCTTTAGTCAAGATACGATGATTTAATACAGATTTAACCTTTTAAATTATAAATCTCTTGTTTTATACGCTTATTTAATACATATTTAATCTTTTAAATCATAAATCTCTTGTTTTATACGCTTAACTTTCTAATTCATATTTAAAACATTGCATAAAATAACTCATTTATTTTTATCCCCAAATTACTATTTTATTAGAGTGAGATAATTAGACTAAAATTGATTGAGAGTATTTGATTAAGTAAGAAATTGGATCCACTTAAAATCTCAAAGGCAACAATTTTATACGAAAGAATTTACTCCCTTGCAAAATAAACCTTAACGTACCATACGAGAGGAAAAATGAATGGAAAAGAACTCTTAAAATGGCGTCGTTTGAACTCCAATGGATGATTGGCGCTGAAGTTTAGGGTTACGATATGATGATAAATAGTAATAAGCGCCGTTGAGTTACGTTGGAGCAAGAATTCACTCACTTGACCTCATTCTTCTTGTTTGATGAACTTAATAATGCAAGATATTCTTCTCACGTTCCGAGATGTACCATGGCTTCCAAGGCTCTGTCAGTATCTTGCTTTTAAAGGTTTACTTTTGTGTCTAATTTCGATTGATTTGGGGAGTTTTCTTTAGTCATATCGTGTTTAAAGTCTCTTTGCGTTTTGATCATGTCATCTTTACAGCTAGTTAGTCTGCTATAAGTAACTAAGCTAGTGTCTGAGGATGACTACATCTGGTAACACCATCCAATCTTTAACTTCCTGAGGGACTTGGGTTATCTTTCTCTTACAGATCTTGGATGGTAAATGTCGAATCTCCATATAAGCACCTTTTTGATTTATTCCTAAGGGTTACTGTGATAACTCCACCGCCATCAGTACAAATTCAACCAGTGCTTCTTTATGTTGATTGAGATTTTCTGTGTCACGTAACCATTTCTATTATTTTGCTTTTTCTTTAATTCCTGTAATTTATTGGTGGGTCTGGAGATCGTCGCTCATTCAGATAATACTACTTGAAACTTCGAATCTTAGTAGAAATGTATACAGCCTATAAAGTGGCATGTGTAGAAAATTGTCTTATGTGCGTTATTGTTTCATCCCATTGGGTTTCATGACAATATGTTACATAACTGATTTGTCGGGAGTTTGTCTGGCTTCTTGCTCTCCTTGTAGAGCTTGTAAGTTGAAAAATAAGTCCTCATACCCACATTAAGTCACAGCTAAAAGATTTAGGAAATGAGTTCTGATATGTGTTGGAAATTCTTTAGCGAATAGCGGAAGTTATGTTTCACTATGGTAGATAGTCTGTTGTTTTTGGTGCTAGCGAGTGGCCATTAAAATGTGAGCATTTGTAGTTTTTCCTCCAAGTCCTGCCAATTGGGCTTGGGGATTTAAGATAAATGCCGATATAAAATATCTTTTGGAGTTTGTCAGGCTTCTTGTGCTGCTACTGGGGTGCTTGGAGTTTGGAATATTCTCCTACATATATCCTGTTTTCCCTACACACTTTGTCTGGGGAACCATTTACATGCTCATTCTTGTTTTGACCAAGAAATAAATACACTATCAATTTCTAGTATTATTAATTTAGTTGCGTTTTTCTTCTGCATTATGTTGGATTTCATTCTTTTAAGCTTTTTGAGGCTTTTGAAGAACAAGCAACGCAGGGTAAATTCATTTTGAATGTCACCCTCATTTTTCAGTTTTATCTTTTAAATTAGACTCGGGGATAATTGGTATTCAGTGAAAAGCTCTGTTTAACAATGTGATGAATCCATGAAATTTGATATGTACAATAAACTTTAAGGATGGCTAGATGATATTACGTCGAGGAATGTATTTTCCGAAGAACTTCCATCTTTTAGGCAGGTCGATTGGTTCTCTGTGTTCCTAATTTGTTACCATGGGATACCTGTATCCAATTTGTTTTGTCATGCTCTGGTTTAATTTCTTAGAACATTTTGGTGACTCTGTGTAGTTGGCACAATCTAACGTATAGTTCTGGCGTGACTGGAATACTAAAGAAAAGGTGGTGCACTTGTAATCTCATCCATCCCACCAAGCGTGTTTCAAGAGTGCTTCCCGCAAAAGACTTTTTATGTGATTGAACATGAATATGTAACCCTGTACATTTGTGTTAAAGTATTATTGGTTGGGCATTTTTATTATTGAATAGTTTAAGTGTCTACCAATTCTGTTCACTCAAGGTGTCTCTTCAGTGGTCAGTATATGGTTTTAAGTTTTAACTACACATGTAGATACATTCTTTTCTGCTGGTAGTGTTTTGTTTCTTTTCAAGTCTTGTAAATCAGTTTGAAAGTTATTTATTGATCTAGAAATAATTTCTAGTAAGGAGATTGTATACAAGTGGTGAATTATTGGTGTAAACACTAGAATCATTTGCCTGGATGATCAGCTCATATGTTCTCTTCCCAGTTGAGAATTTTTGTTTGCTTTTATAGATAAGAAGCAATTTTTGTTTGCTATTCCCTCTGCTTCATTTTCAACTGTTTATGACCGTTATATCGTCCCTGGCAGGACAAATTTTGTAGCGTTTTATGCAACTTTTTCTCGGAAAATGAAAATCTTTACCTAAATGCGATTTTTTATTAGATTAAATCCACGTTTCTGCAGCTTGAGAGAAAATCTATATTTGATTGGATTGTTCTTTATGGTATTCAAGGGTAAGGGGAGAGGTTGAATTGATCGACAATTTCCATACGGTGTTATAAAATGAAAATGATGATTCAATAAAGGTTAATTATAACAAAATTTTAGATTTTTGTCAATTTTTTAATTGAAACTTAAATTTTAAAAAGTAACTATTAAATTTTTTATTTTGGCTTGACGTTAGTGACTTAGTTATTTTTATTAATGTGGTGTCAAAGGATTTCATTAATTAGATACGATACCGTAATTAGCAAAAGTAAGTCACCTCGTTTTATAATGATACTAAAATGACGTTTCAAGAAGATTATGTCAATCTCCTCACACTGTCGCCTAAAACTTTGTTTGAACAAAAATTGGAGGAGATAAAGGTCTCTGTACTTATAGTCCATAACGTCCAGCGTGTGTTAAAGTTCTCTTTTGGGTGATGTTTACCGCAACTGAACTGTTGTCTATCGGTATGTTTATCGAGAGAACAATAGATGTGCTGATTGACTCACCACTCAAACTGATCATAGTGCTTTTGATGTAACCTACTTTGATGTAGCTCTTACCGGGTGCCAACATATCCTTCTAGCGGATATGTCGGAGACCAGCATCTCCCACTCTGTTTTGTAACCTACTTCGGCAGCTTCCCTTTAATTAAAAAAAAAAGTTCTCTTTTGAGTTTCATTTATTGATCGTTGGATTATTAGGTATCGCCGGCTTAATTTTGAGTTTGAGAGATCGAGAATTTCAATGATTTACCTTGGTTGGCTAAAAGAAATAAGTCGCTTGAAAAAGTTATTGTTTGTTTCTAGGTTACAGAATCTTGGCAATAATTACCTTTTGAATGTTATATTGCAGGTTTGGCTGACTTTTGTAACTAAGGTGTTATCATTTATGGTTTGAATTTGGTATAGGTTGTTCGGTTCTTTTTGTTTTATGAAAAATTTTCAGAAAAATGTAAAAAAAAGATATGAACAATGACATTAACCCACCCACCAATTCAAGTATAACTTCAAATTCAATTAATATCCATTTTGTAACAAATATAGGTTGTTCAATTCTGTTTGTTTCAAGAGAAATTTATGGAAAAACGTAAAAGGAAGATATAAAAAATGATAGCAACTCACCTACCAATTCAGGCATAAATTCAAATCAATTAATAACCATTTTTTTGACAAACCTACCAATCCAATTTGTTCGGCCTAGAAATTGGGTGAGATATAGGCAATGATAGTAACTCACCCACCCTCAATATGCACAAACACCCATCAAGGAGTTAGACTTTACATATTCAACCAAGAAAATTCGATTATTCCTTCTATAATTACTACAAAACATTATACCCTTGCGTACTTTCCTTTAAAAAGTGATACAAGGAATCAAAAAAAAGAAAAGGAATCACGTACAAGCAGGACAATACTAGTAGAAGCTATGACTATTGGGTTGAACCCAATCGGCATCAGAGTCAGAGAACATGGGTTGATGACGTTTTTAAGTCAAAAACGAAGAGTAGATTGTCAGAGGCACACCATGTTTGAAGGTCATTTCTTGTGAGGAATGGTCGAGTTTCAATACACCCCTTCTTGTAAAAAAGATGACAAATACAATCACCGATCGCTTCCTGAAATGATGGTGTTTTAGTATCATAATAAAACGATGTCGTTTTAATAATCTAACTCACTTTTGTTAATTGCGTCGATGAATCTGATTAATGGGAATCCCTAGACATGTGGCACTGTCACGTCAGCAAAGATAATGGAGGTACTAACATTGGGTTGGAATTGAAAAAAATTAAAAATTTGGATGTTTTATTGTTACTTTTTAAAGTTTGGGCTATAATTAAAATTTTGACAAAAATTTGAGATTTTTGTAATTAATCATTCACTAACATACAAGCATTTAGTTTCAATAATGTTCCATAACTAAATAAAAAAGACAAGAAAAATATGACACCGTATATATAGTGAGAGCCTTTAATGTAAATCCCGTAGTGGATCAAATTCCAAAGATCCTTTCAAACTAGTACTTTTTGTAATCAATTTTATAGCTTCTTCAATAACAGCGGGTTCTTCCATCAGCATAAGTAGAATTTGTATGTTCATTTTGAAGTAAATTACCTGTTAATATAAAAATCAAGTATTATATATAAAATACACAAGAAGGGGGGTTGAATTGTGTTAAATCGTCTAAGATATTAATCTTTAAAATCTTCTTGATTTTCTTGACAAATTCAAATGATTATAAAACAGCGCACTTAATTTGATGAGTAATGCAATAGTGGAAATTAGTATCTATTCTTCTAACAACAAGAAAATTAAAGAGGTAAGAGTTAGAGAATATGACACTGTGATTTATACTGATTTACCCTTAACCTTGAGCTACGTCCAATTCTCAGAGTTCGTCTGAGATTTCAATATCTCCTTCAATGTTATAAGTATTATTTCTACATTTGCAGAGCCTTTTCATGTCTTTTTAACAAAGTGTTCTTTATCTGCTTCCTTAGTCTCTTCAAGCTCTAGCCTTTCTTTCACTCAAAAAGATATTAATTGAGCTTCACGTTACAGATGTATTTGCTCTCTCTTTTTCTTTCTTTTCTCTTAGAATATTTTTCATAGCGTGAGCACTTGAGCACAAATTTCTCTAAGTATATTTGGTACATTCAAAATTCTCCCTTTTTTAAGTTTACGATTAGAACTAATATTTATATCCTAAATCTCCAACAGTCTTCTTTGAGAAATCTACTTGTAAAGTCTTCTAAAGTCTGTTATTAGTTGAATCCTGTAACCAACTCCAACTAACTGACGTTTTAGTACATTCTTCAATTACATCGTCTTGCTTAGATTCATATGCTTCATTTAGTGTCTTAGACTTAATCACTTCGTCTGATCCATCTTAGACGTTTTGTCTTATTCAGCTTTTACTTAAGTATCGTCTTAATTTAATGATTAGTGCCACTTACATTTATCTACGCACATAACAAATTTATCAAAATAGTTCACACACTTCTATTATTGTTATTATTTGACTTTTATCAAAATCAATAGAAGAAGTGAAGTTTTCTTGACTTAACAATTCCCCTTTTGATGATAACAAATAATCATAATATTAGAAGATAAAATAATATTCGATGAATAAAGCAAGATATACAATGATAAACAAAAAATTCTAATTCTAATTCTCCTTTCTACTTTTCTCCCCTATTTGTTATTAATAAAAAAGATAGTTCATTTTAGATGCTTCAAAATTTCATAATACATTTGTTGAATATCAGTATAGATCGTCTTAAGGTCTTCTTCTATAGAAACACGTAGAAGTGTTATTTCTTCATGAAGATCACCAATTGCATCATCTAATACATCAACCTTAATATTAATTTCCTTAATGTTTTTAGCTAAGGTTTCTTGAATTAGCTTCAATCCATTTGATAAAATTCTTCAAAAGCTTTGAATTAACAGTGGCATCTTGTAGTATTTCACTAAGTGGATGAATGTGTTCAAAGATATATGATTTTTTAGGTGAATCGTCTAATTCTATAATTTTAATTGAGGGTAATTTGTAAATTGATTGCCCTAGAGATGTAAAATAGTTTTAATTGAAGGAATGAAACCTAAGGGTTTGAAATGAATGAGCAAATGCACAAAGGTTTCTAAGTTAAAATCGATACCTTCAATTGTGATACTTTTGTACCTTCCTTTTGATATTGTGCCAACTACCTTGAAGCTTTTGTCTTTGTTAGATAATTACTTCCTGATTCCCTTGATATATAATGTGATACATAGACGCCTACAAATTGAGCTGCATGATATACATCGCCTATGTTCTTCACTACCATTTGAATCTCTTCTTCTGTGAGATCATCTTCTCGTCTTTCAGGAAACTTCTTTTTCTTTCCTTTTTCTTTGCTGATTACTGGTGCTGGACATCTAGGTTGTACATCTGGTACAATCTTGATTGTCATTCTGCTTGTCACTAAATAGATTGTATAAGGATCTTTCGTAATCTTCAATGGATATAGTTTTGTCTTTTCATCTCACATAATACTATATAGTCTTCATTCTTCAGGGCTTAGAAGATGTATAGTCTAATCATTTACTGTTATAGGTTCAACTTGAACCTTAACTTTCTGTTTAGAAGGTTTTCTGAGGATAATTGAACCTCTGTTACGATCAGGTGTTGATGCTTCTATGAGCTTCATCTACAAATATTCTTTCTTTATCGGTTGAGGAGGGTTGTAAGTTACTAGCTGCTATTCAGACGATGTCTTCGTCTTCTTTTCAATAGTCTGTGTCTTTTGTGATTGGAGCATCTTAGCCTTCCTCTTTAAAGACACTTGGTGAGTTGGTTGTTGAACCTTGCTTTCCTTCTTTTTTGGAAACATCTTGACTTGTATCGACTCATCAAACGATTGTTCAACCTTTACCTCTACTGATATTCTTCCGGATGATCGAGGTTTTGCTTATATTTTAGACAGAACATTTTCTTTCGTGCTTCGCCTTACTGAAAGCTCCCCCCTTAGATTGTGCTTTTGGTGTGAAATCTGCATCTGCTTTAGCTTCAGTCTTGATCCTCATTTTGTGAATATTAGAGGCATTGATAACACTCTTAACATTCATCTTTACTATGTTTCCTCTATCAAGTAGGATTCCAAATTCTTTGAAGAATCTTGTTAACAGCATACCGTAAGGTAAAAACCACTCTTCAAATGATAATCCTCCCTAGCCTTTATCATGTACTACAGAATCAATAATAGAAGATTAACAGGTTGGTGAGTGAGTAGATGAAACAGACAATGTTCATCATTCATAGTCACCACGTCATTTGATCATACTCTTGGTAGGATACAATGGAGAAGAAATGAGTGAAGAACCCTAGCCTTCGGAATGAGGGTTGAAGACTTCTTGACTCCGAGATTACTGGATCCATATAGTTGTTGATTGATGTTGACTTCGTCTATATAACTTTGAGCGATCCAATCTGTATTGTTGAACAATTATGCTCCTTCATTTGGACACCCAATAGCCTTCACAATAGAATCTTGTGTGATTATTACTGACAACCCATCTACCATCAATACCAAGGTGTTATCTACCACCTTAGCATTCTCATATATTTCATTCAAATACACCATCTCTTGGATGTTGAAGAAATTCTTCCATTCAACTGCTTCAATCTTAGGTTTGATATTCATCTGATCATTCTTCAAGGATGTGAAATCGACGAGTCGTCCATAGATAAGAGATTTCGGCATTTTTTGATCTGTAAAAGATAAACACTAAACACATAAATGTATTTTGTTTAAAGAAGCGAGGTTAGTATATAGAAAAAAATTGAGAGAAAGATATGAAATGAAATGAAATGAGAAGGATTTGATGTTTAGAATAGAGGGTTGAATCGTCTTTGTTGAGAGCACTTTGAACAAGTCAGTTTCGAACTTTTTCAAGAAAATTCTATAGTGTAAGGTGTTGTAGATTTTGAGATGATTTGTTTTTTATATACACTCTTGAAAAGTTACCGTTTGTAACGCTTTTTAACTGATCCACCGATAATCATGAAATTGAAACTACCGAGTGAAAGTTACCGTTACTATTTAATCTGAAAACTTACGACTTTTCAATTTCTTCATGACGAATTGTCTAGATCATGGAGTTTCATTCAAATGGTCATTTAATATCACCATATTTAGGTTTTTTCTGATTTCCTTGAATCTGTCTTCACTTAAGGGTTTGGTGAAAATATCTGCCCATTGTTGATTTGTCTCAACAAATTGTAAATTGATGATCACTCTCTGTACATAGTTTCTTATAAAATGATGTCTAACTTCAATATGCTTCGTCATTGAGTGTTGTATTGGATTTTTTGAGAGATTAATAGCACTTGTGTTGTCATAAAAGATTAGAATCTGATCTTTTTGGATAGAATAATCCTCTAACTGATTATTTTTCCATAATATTTGTGAACAACAGCTTACAGTTGACATGTATTCAGCTTCTGTAGTATATAGAGTGTAACATCCTGTTACTCATGTTAAGATTAGAATAGTAGATGTAACAGATTACTGAGAAATTAGGAAAATATGTTTCATGCTCATGCATTACGTGATATGCTCATTCACATGAATATTGAATCTTTACACATAAAAATGACTATATATATATTCATTGAAATTCTGGGTATAATTGTTTATAAGGTGAGAAATGTGGTTTTATGTGTTGAAAATTTGATTTGGAAAGTGTAATTATTGATTTAGAATTTCTGTAATTTTTGGAGAAATTTCTGAAAATTGTTGAGCATTTTTGAACTAGAAAACAATTGGAGTAAAAATTGAAATTGAATCAAATGTTTTAGAAATGGGACATGTGGCAAGTGACAAATATCACTTGCCAAACAATGTCTTAAACCCACTACTCTTTTAATTAAAATCCTTACCCTCCCTTCCCCTTTTTGGTTTTGACTTTCACGAAGCTTCTTTGTTAAAAAGGGTTATTGGTGTTTTATTTTGGATTCCCTCCACCATTTTCGTAGCTTCTCTTCCTCCCTTTTTCTTGATTTTTGATTCTTCAAATCTCCATTCATGTTAAACCCAACCCTCTCATCTTTCATGCTACTCTTTCATCTTTCTTTCTCTTCCATTCTCACCAAAAATCCAAACCTTTCAAGCTCAAAATGAAGATGATCGTGGGTTGTTAATGAATTAGGAATTTTTTATTTTCTTGAAGATTTTGAAGAAGTGAAGCTAAACTAAGTAAGTTATACTTTAAATATTATGGGTATTGTTAAAATGAAACTAGAATGATAAGAAATGTTGGATTGATGACTTGATTTTGTGAGTTGAATATATGTGACGTGAATGGTGAAAAATATATGTAAATATCATGTTTTTGTAATTGTGAATGATCATCAATGACCCATGATTTGTTATAAATATGTTTTGAAAGTTGGATGATCCATATAATGGTGTTAGGATGAGTGTAGAAAATCAATTATGAATGGGTTAATGAATATATTCTATTTTGATTTATGATCAAATAAAGAAGCAGGGGAGAGAAAAGAGATAAGTTTGGGACGTAAGAGAGAAGAGATATAGTTTTTACAAAAAAGGAAGTTTATAAAAAGAGGAAGTAGAAACAAAAACGTGTAAAAACCTATTGAAAAATATTAGAAAAACAACTTTTTTACGTTTATGTAAAGTTGCTATGGCTTTTTCTTTTTTATAAACAAGAAATGATAACAATATTCAACCAAACACATTTTAAGGACTTGTTTCTTTTTTTATAAAAACCAAAACAAAAAAATAGGAAAAAATGGAAACAAACAGACCCTAAGTTGATAAGTTATATGGTTAAGTTAATTTATTAGGTCAAATAATTATAGTGGGTCCCATATTTAAAAATATTAATAAATTTTTTAATTTTTAATTTAAGAATGTGGGTCCCATATTACCAATTGGATCTAGCAATATGGGATCCAATTAGACAATAAAATATTATAAATGTGTCAGGTCATCGCTGATTTAGCAAAAAACTAACGACATCATATTGACGTTAGTTTCTTGGTTAATTTAGCGTTGAATTTTAATGTTTGTCAAATTTTAGGGTTTAATTTATACTCTTTAAAATGTTAGGTAAGGATTTGTCGGATGATGTAAACTTTGGGTTTTTAAATGGCCCTTTTGCCTACTTTCTTTTCCTTCACACGTTTTCTTATGAATAAAAATTTAATGTCAACGTGTTTACTCTAACTACCACTATTGTTGTTTTTATCCAAAAATAATAATAACTAAATTGTTACAATACATTCTCAATGGCCTAGAATCCACAAGTCTAAGTTTATATATACTCTTTATCCATACATCATGTGATATAACCTCAAAATAAGAAACACACTTAGCCTCCATAGTGAAAGTAGCAATCAAATATTCCCTAGCACTCCTCCAAGATATGGTTCCATCAACAAACATGAAGATATATTATATGAAGAGTAAGGATGACAAAAAATTGGAAGGTAGAAGTGAGAAATATTTTTTAAGCAATATTATTGAAAATTGTTTTAGAATTTTCAAATATGTCATATTTCCTATATTTTCAACGTGTCCAGTTATGATACGAAGAAATAAAATATATTACTATTACTTATTGTATTATACATAATAATATTATAATGCATAAGTAAAATAATGAATTATCTAATAGTTATACTATAAATGAAGTGCAAATTGAAGAACGTGTGAATATACACTTTCTCAAATGGATTATAATATTACTTTAACACAATCACATGCAATCTTTGGAGGAATTCCAAAATATGTCTGGGTTGATGTTCAACCCTAAAAAGAGGTACTATTATCGATCAAACAATTCCATCAATGAAGCAAGAGAAATGGGAATGAAACAAGGAAGTTTACCACTAAAATACCTAAGAGTACCAATCTCTTAAAGAATAGCTAGTGCAGCTGATTGTAAACCAATGCTAGATTCCATACAAGGAAGGATTAACTAATGGAGAAATAGGTACTTTAACTATAGAGGTAGGCTCCTTCTAATACAATCAATCCTTGATAATTTATAGAGTCGTTTCATATTTAGTTTGTAAATAACTGTTTGTTAATGAAATCAATTGGATTTTGGAAAAAAAGAATGCGATATAAAATCTTTAGACAAATGTACAATAATTATATTAATAAAAGTTATAATTGATTTCTTATAAATGATATTATTATTATATTTTAAACTATTATAGTATGATAAATATAATGAGAATTAATTAATTTAAGAATATAATTTTATATATTAAAAATAAAATAAATTAAAATTTAATATAGATAATAAAATTGAATATATTTTTATTTTATTTTATTTTTATTGTAACTATTTTGTTAACACATCTCTTAATCAAATAAATTAAGACCAAATGAACCCTAATTTTGTTGTAAATTTAAAGCCTGGAAAGCACATGGTTTAATTTTAAAATTAGGGTTTAGTCTTGGCCGTTGTTGCCGTTTCTTCAGCCACCGTCTCTGAAGCTGCCACCTTCTTATATTCACTGTAATTCGCCGTCTCTGTCTTTTAAATTTAAATCTTCTGTTGTTTCTTGTTCAAGTTATTAGCTGTTTTTTCATTGTTGGCGTGTGGGTCTTTATTTCTTATCTTTTTGTAAATGTTCCGGTAGTTTTTATTTTTCACTTTTCTGAAGTACTTGTCGTCGTGATATACTTCAACAATTACAAGTCTCAATTGCCGATTTAATCTATTGCTGTATAAGTTGCATCAAACTTTGTAATTTACTTGCAAGCAGAGTGAGCAGTAAGTTAAAGTGGAAAAGATGACTAACAAGGGGAGTAACAAAGAAGAGAAAAAGTTTTCAATATGGGATTTGCCGGACGTTCCCATGGGAGAAGTGCCGCCCCATCTCCAGCTTCAAAGAACTCGTGTTATTTGCAATCCGGATGCTCCTATCCACGTATTGTTTACTTATTCTTTCATATTATTGGTTGTTGATCGTCTTGGGTATTTTCGTGCTTACCCTGTTTGGATTTTAATATGTTTTTGTTGATCCCATTTGCTTATGCAGACTGATAACATATCATATTCTGGTGCTTATGCATCAGTTGGAGTTGATAATAGTGTGCAACCAGATAAATTCCGTCATAACTTTAAAGTTGAAGTTGTTCGACTTAATAAGGATGACATTGAGTTTGAAATGGTTGGTATTGATGCTGCAATTGCAAATGCATTTCGAAGGATTCTCATATCCGAGGTATGTATATTCCCCTTCTTTTGACGACTTTAATGCTGTAAACTCTACAAGTCCACGTTTAGTACCATATAATGCTGGTGTCTCGTTATTTAACTCTTCCTCGCTTATTCATGAGCCTCCAGTGCCACCAGGAAATTCTTATAACCTTGCTGTATATTTTCTTTGTCACACAATTAACAGTTTTACCAATTATGTCAGTATTTTGTTTTCCAGGTGAATCATTTAAGTTTTATAATTCAAGAATCATGAGCAATTCATTGCTATCCTTGCCAACAATTATATTAGCTCCCATTTACATAAACTATTCTTGCTAGCTGATGGAAATGAGTTTTTTTTTTTCCTTTGGTTGGTTGCACAGCTTCCCACAATGGCTATTGAAAAAGTCCTTGTAGCAAACAATACCTCTATTGTCCAAGATGAAGTGCTTGCCCACAGGTTGGGTCTCATTCCAATCAAAGCTGATCCTAGATTGTTTGAATATCTTTCAGGTTTGATTTATGTTGCCACTAGCTACTGTGTTTGTTCCACTTGAAGGAGAAGAAACATGTTTTAAATAACCGTGCATTGTCTGGGACACTCACTGATCTTCCTTTCTCTTGTGTTTTCTTCTATAGCAAATGATACCCCAAATGAGAAGAACACCATTGTTTTTAAGCTCCATGTTCGTTGTGAACAAGGCAAACCTCGTCTTAAAGGTACAAGCTAACGCTTGATACTTTACATGTTCAGCTAGCCATTAATATCGCGGTATCTTAATTTGTATTCTTTTCTATTTAATTATGTTATTTCTGATGCAGTCTATTCTAAGGACCTTACATGGTTACCAAATGGGAGTGAGTTAATCAAGGAATCAGAAAAACAAGAGTCTAAACCCAGTACCTATACTTCGTTCAGCTGCAGCCAGGCTTCCCAGCCTGAGTTCTCAAACAGTCCCATTTGTCCAACAGATGATGAAATTATAATTGCTAAACTCGGCCCTGGGCAGGTGGGCACTTTCTATTTCGTTCGATTAATTCATGAGCTTCCTATCATGATGTTAGAGTTCAATCTTGCATCTCTATTAGCATTCTGTTAAATTAAAAGTAAGTAGGAGAAAAGGATTTTATGCTATTTGACTATAAAGCCCATTTTCACGAACACAGATTATTAGGGCTACATTTTATTAGGATTGTGCAAGTTACTTAACATAGCAAATCCTTGTTTACTATGTTAAACATTCCTCCCCAAACTAATAAGTAAATAATTCCTATTTTTATTGTGTATATAAATTGAACTAAAATAAAACATACTAAAATATTTTCTTTCTTCTTTTCTTTGTTTTTAGTTTTCTTTGAGTTTTTCACCCCCTTTTTTTTATAAAGTTCTCTTCAGATCTTTTTTTAAAGAATAGTCTTGAATGAAGAAACTTGTTGAGGAAGATGACATGTCGGGAAAGAAAAAATAAGATGCTTCTAAGAAAAAAAAGGTGGCCGACAAAGTGAAAAAGGAAAAAAAAAGAAAAAGAAAAAAGCCTTTTAAGGTCCATAAATTTATGGTGAAATACATATTTTTTTGGAATTGAAAAAGATTATGGTAAATGGGCATTTAATCCCTTAAACTTTAGTTTTTATTAATTAGGTTCTTAAAATTTTAAATTATGTTTTAACAAACCCTTTAAGCCATTATTTTAATAAACGGGTGTATTGTGCACATGCTGGTTTTAGGGAGTTGTATAGTTATAATTTGTAAGTTAATTGGTGAAAATAAAATTTCTAGGGGTCATGTGTACCTTACCATAAATTCAAGTATTTTGAAGGGTCCAGCGGTGGTCGAGCCTGCGACTGGGGGCCCTTGCGGTTGGGGATCAACCTTTTGGAACAAGTATTTTGAAGGGTCCTTTTCATAATAAAACTGAAAATGTTTCTGGGAACTTGCCATAAAAAGAAGTGGACGGGGAAGATGAGACACCAGTTGTAAGGTTTAAACTGAGTAGAATCTATTGGCAGATTGTCTTAAAGAAAGCAAATACAGAAAAATTGAGGCAAATAAAGGTTGCATGGCTCTATGATGTGCTGGCAAGGAGCTCTCCAGAAAGGATAGATATTGTCGTGAATAGAAGAATGAAGGATCAGCTAGCTCTAATTATGTTAGAAAGTAAAGATAAGGAAAGCAGATGAAGAATTTACATTAAGGTTTTAGGTGGTTCGGCTGTAAAGCCCACTTCCATGGACTTAAACTATTAGGACTGCATCTTTATTAGGGTTGTGTAAGTTACACGGTACAGTAAATCCCTATTTATAGGATGAAGTACGTATCTCACTATAATTATATTTTTAATTAGGATGATACATATAAGATTCTTATATTGAATAATAAATCTCTAAGATGTTCAACAATTTGAAAGTCAAATCCATGTTTGAAATGGATTCTAAATGTTTGTTTTATTTTCAGGAAATTGAATTGGAAGCACATGCCGTTAAAGGTGTAGGTAAAACACATGCAAAATGGTCCCCTGTTGCTACTGCTTGGTATCGGATGTTCCCAGAAGTGAGGAGATTTCTTATGCTTGCAGTAACCTGATGTTGCAATTCATTCTTCGCTTCTTTTCTACCATTTTAAGATATTTTGATCTTCCGTCTCCTATTCCCCTTTCGCTATAGGTTGTGTTGCTAGAAGATATTGAAGATGAGATGGCTGAAGAACTGAAAGCAAAATGTCCTGTTGGAGTATTTGACATTGAAGATGTTGGAAAAGGTGATGTGATTTTCTTTTCTTTTTTTTGTTTTTTTTGCTTACGTTGAAGAAATTGGAAGAGGAAAACCATCTCTTTTCAATTTGGTTTTACTATTTCCAAAGCTTTTCTTTTCTTTTTATTTCCAAGAACTGTGGTTCGTGATTATAAGAGAACCATCCTCTGTGTTGCATGCGGGGGAGTGACCAAAGAGACTCGTTCATTTTTTGACTGAAAATAGCCATGGCTAATACATGGGATATTATTGAACTTCCAACAATTTTATACTAGAAGACCAAGCAAAGTACTCAAATATTCCTCAACGATTCCTATAACCTTTAGTTTAATTAGGGCTGCCTTAATGTAAATACCACTTTCAAGAACTTGGTGACTTCCTTGCGGCCTCAAAACTTTTTCTTATTATAGCATCTGTGTTCCATTGGGCACACTTTTTCAGAGGTGACTATTGCATTGTATTCGACTAGTTTGATTCGAAGAGGACCACTGGCGATACTGCCTTCTTTTACGTTTGCCCTGACATGTCTCCTGGTGTATGATTTCTGAATAGATAAGAGAAGGGCAAAAGTAGCTCGATCACGAGCTTGCACGCTGTGTAGGGAATGCATTAGAGGAGAAGGTTGGGATAAACGTGTGGCATTGCGTCGAGTTAGAGATCATTTCATATGTAAGTAATGTAACAGATGCAGATATATTTGTCCAATTTGATATTAGCTCATTCTTTGTTTTCTCTTTCTAGTTACTATTGAATCTACAGGAGCATTACGTCCTGAAGAGCTATTTACTGAAGCAGTAAAGATTTTGGAAGACAAGTGTGAACGTGTAATCACTGAGCTTTCTTGATACTATATGTTTTCATGGTTGCCGTGAGAATCTACGGATTAATACTTTTATATGTAGTTGGTAAGTGCTCTGTATTTAGGCATTATGACTTTCATATACGACCTAAAAAATGGCTATACAATGTCTCGTGTTTTTAAAATGATATCAAGACGTATTGTATTGTAATTGGTTTAAGGGTTAAAGAGTGTATTTTGAACATCAATGTTTATAATAAAATGCAAAAGAGATATTAACATTTTGAAACGTATAAATTGATCTTTATGTTTTAAAACGTTTAAAATATATTTTAGTAGATGAAAATTTAATGGGTTAATTCTCTATTAATTAAATGCCATGTTAATATTAATGTGGCATTGTTTTTAATTTTAATCAAAAAGTGTGCCCCATTTATTGTTTTGTGACAAGTAGGATACAATCAAAATTTGAAAAAGTAGGTTCTAATATTTTCTGATAGTGAGATTTTTTGTTAATTAAAAAATAATTACGTGGCAATGTTATTTATTTTATTTAAAATATATAAATAATGTAACGTTAATATTGACGTGATATTTAATTAGTGGGAAGATAGATTTTATTAAAATTTTCCATTCATTTGAGTGATGCGAAGCCTTTAATAAACCTTTGTCATAGACAAACGAAAACTTTGCTTAAAGAGTATCAATATGAGAAACATAGAAAAGAAAGATTGAACTACGAAATTGTTAGTAGATCTTTAATTAGTGGTCATGATAGTGATGATGTTGAATGTAGTAGTCCTCTTACCTAAAGGAAATGTTACACTTGCTATTAGGTAAAGAAGACATGTTTTTTTTTTTTTTTTGCCCTGTGAACAATTCTTAGAGTTTAGTTTTCAATTTGTAGCACCTTACAATCTAAAGAATTGACTTATAATGTGGACATAACAATAGTTAGATGGTGATATGATTCAGGTATAATATTTAATATTACCTAATCTTATTATTATCAGTGTATGGAGGATGTTATTACCTCCTATGGTCTAGGATATAATTCTCCTTCAATTAATGACTGTAAAGGTAAACTTTTAAGTAGCTCTATTTATGAAATAAAAAATTATTTGGATGAAAGAAGAATGATTTAGGCTATTTATAAGTTTTCGACCATGTGTGATAGTTAGAAAATAAGAAGAAATTAAACATATTATTAATTTTTTGGTTTATTTTGCAAAGGGGATGATTTTTTTAAGTCTATTTTTGCATATGACCTTGTTAGGAATCCTGATTTTTTATTTCAAATATTTAATGAAATTGTGAATGAAATTGAGCCAGAAAATGTTATTCAATTCATTACTAATATTTATTTTGCTTATAAAGAAGCTGAAAGAAGATTACAAAACAAGTATAATTCTTTTTATTGGATTCCTTGTGTTTTATATTGCATTAAATTGATGTTGCAAAATATAGAAGAGGCTAGGTATTTTTCTATTATTGATGAGATTGTGCAGAAACTAAAATAGTGAGGAAGTTCATCTACAATTGTGTATGAGTCTTGCATTTGATAAGGAAGGATTCATAAATGGTAAGAATTTGTATAGTTGTACTATTACAAGATTTGCAACTAATTTTTTATCACTTTAGTGTTTTATTATGATAAGGAGTTATGTAAATGTTTATAAGTGATAAGTAAATTACATTTGAGCATGCTAACTCTAATGCTAGATTGGAAGTTTATAAAATTATACTTGAAGATAATTAATTTTTGTCCCAATGTGAGCCTCTAATGAGAGTATTTCGTCTGGCTGATAGTAATACGAAGGCAATAATGAGTTATTATATGATGTCATAGAGAGGGTAAAGGAAGCACTCAAGGTCAACATAAAAAATGTCTTCTTTGCACACATCTTACCTTTCAATCATCAATGAGAGATAGGAAATGTAACTTTACTCTCTATTGTTTATAGATAGGGCACTTTTGAATCTCAGTATCTATTTTAAACTAAGTTTTAGAAAGAAAGTTGAAGCTAATAGAGAAATGTTATTAACTATTACAACAATTGTTACCCATGATATGATACAAGATCTCCTAAGCTTACAGATGAAGGTTTATAAGGATATTTCTGGTGATTTTAAGATGCTAATTGTTATTTGTCTAAGAGAAACTTAATCCAAATATATATTTTTTCACTTTTGTTAATTGTTAAAAATTAATCATTATTTTATTTTGTTTTTAATGTTACTTTGTTGTCATACAATTGCTTGGTAGGACCAATTTCAAAGTGGTGTTCTAGAATTGCAAAGGTTTACAATTTGAATTTTGAGTCAATGTGTGAGTACAATAGGATGTGAAAGGAAGTGAAGCATATTTAGATTCATTCATTTTAAGAAAAGGAATAGATTGGAGCATCAATGATTGAATGACTTGATCTTTATCCAATTGATTGACTTTTTTTTTGAGTTAGTCAATGTTGAAATAACCGTAAGTGCATGGCGTAACTTTAGCTAGCACTAACATGTATGGGTCAATCTCACGAGGATTATAAGTACTAGTAATTACCGTTATCCTATTATCTAGTCCACAAAATTTGTTTTAATTTTTAATCTAAAAATATAAAACTAAAGTGAGTAAAATAAATGGGCAGCAAGATTAAATAAGAAAGTTAAGGAAGCATTTAGTAAACTCTTGATATCAAAAAAATAATATTTAGGTTTCAAATCCCTTAAAACCCTTAACATATTGATTTTTTTATTAAGCAATTTTTATTGATTTATTAGATTTTGGAGACCTTGAGTCAACTAACAAATAATCATAAGGTTTTTAACCAGATTATCATGATTGCTTTGTTGATTTGTGAATCCCTTTATTAGGTTTGACCCTAATCTGAAAGATTTATGTCATCTTATCTCTAGGGTTGTGATTAACTCTTTCCAATTATGGCAGAGCTATTCATAAACAGGATTTCTCAATCTCTATGTATGAATAAGATTATGATCTAATATTCTGGATTTATTATAACATAAATAAAACACGTAATTAGATCACAATATATCAATCAAACCAATTGCATTAATAAAATAATTAAAACATTGTTAAAGTATAAACATAGGGTTCATCTAGCCTAAACACTAATAAGACGTTTAGTTACACATGATTGGAAATGAAATCAAACATAAACTGAAAGAAAAAAAATAAAAAATACAAGGTTCATAATTCTAAATCTCTCTTTCAATTCTATCAAATGTTCTTGCAAGGTAGAAGTTTGATATTGTATTCCGATTGATCTTTCGATGATTTCTTCGTGTTTTCCACTTTTCTAGATCAAAATCGTCACTTCTGGACGTCCTCCACGTGTGGAATCATCTTTAAAAGGTTGCTCCCCTGATTTGAAGCCAAACACATCTTTTTATATTGAAATTTAGGGTTCTGGAGATATGCATCAGACTGTGCATAGCCCAAAATCTCCAGAATTCATGAATCCGCAAGGTCTGAGAAAAGTGCACGGCCTGTTGCACATCCGTGCATCCTTTATATGCTTTTAATCTTCATTTTATGTTGTATTTTCATCAAAATTATTCTCTTTTAAGTCCATGAAGGCAATTATACTCTGTAAATACACCTTGAGCTAATTAAGTACCAAATATATAACAAAAGTATAAAATATCAACCAAATATATATCAAACATAGGGCATAAATGTGATCTGTAACATCCCGTCCCGATATTAAGGGTTGTGACCCGAAATTTCAGTACATGCGAGTTCAAAGAGAAATTAAGACAATGCATTTTCTTACTCATGCTTCATGTTAGCATATATATACATAAATACGGAATGTTTTCACATAAAAAGTGGTACATGCATTCATTGACAACTTCTAGGTATAAATAGTATTAAATGTGATTTTTTTTGAAAATGAGAAGTGGAAGGAGTAAAAAGAGTGATTTTGGTATGAGTTGTGAGAAGAAAAGATTTAGAAACAAGATTGGTAGTGATCTGGAAAAATATTCACTGAATATGCTTCAGTCTTTTAGCCATAACGTTTTCTGTGATTATGCAAATGAGATGATTCTTGATTTGGATTAATCTAGAGATATATGGCTATATTTTGTATGAAGACATCGAATTTCAATTCTGTGTCAAAGAGTCTCAAATATTATCATGAAGTGAAGAATTGGGTGCAGTGTTGGTGTATGAATAAAATTTTTTGTCTTAGGATATTAGGGGCAAATTTGGGATTGATAAAGATGGATCTTGGCAAACTTTCCTTCTGAAAAGTTGTAGATCTTTCTTTTATCTTTCTAACGGTATAAAGTTTGTAAATTTGGATATCAGAGTCAAAAGTTATGATCTTTATAAGTGGATACGTTCTGGATGCAAAAAGCATACGCAAAAAAAATAGACGTAAAAGCCAGATGCAAAAGCGGGGCCTTAAAAAGCAAACGCAAAAGAGGCATGAAAAAAAGGCCTTAAAAAGCGATAGAACTAAGACGAAAGGAAAGTGAGGAGATGCAAAAGTGAGACGATACAGAAGTTAGACGATAGAATTGGCCTTTGAGGTCTTCATGAAAGTTTTAGATCCATAAGTCCTCTTTCCAATGGTTGAAAAATGAAGTCAATCGTACATTTGTAGCAAAAGTTATGGCATTCGTATTGAGACATGTAAATTTCAGGTGAGGATATGAACATGTTGGATTCTTTTGGCCATAACTTCTTCTCTAGACCTCAAAATGACTTGATTCTTGAACCGTTGGATTCGTAAGAACTTTCTATATATCTCCACCAAAAATAGAAGTTATCTGAATTGTATGGAGAGAGATTAAGTGAAAATAGTGGGACGGGTACAGTGAGGGTGCTCTTAAAGGATATGAACTGGTGTTATTTCGTTGAACATACTTCAGTGTTTTGATGATATCTTGATTTGTAGAAATCAAAATGAGATCATTTCCGATTCGTGGTGAAATAGAGACATGGAGCTACAAATGGTATGAAGGACTTGGAATCTGATTCAGTCTCTAGGATGTCTAAAATTCTTATGGAAGTTATGCATAGTGTACTGTTATGAACAAGAACAGTCCAAAATGTTTAAAGTGTAACTTCTGAATCACTAAACCAAATTGAATGCTTTTGGTGTCATCGGAAACGTAAGACAATAGAGAAGAGTCTTATAGAAGAAAGTGTTATATTAGAATATACAAGGGTGCAATTGGCAAGACACTTAAGTATAAAAGACATAAGGCATAAATAAAAGGGGTAAATGGGACAATTCTCACTCATTAAGGGCATAAATGGAAGAAGTGTTGTTCCGCTTATAAATAAAGGAGAAACGTGAATGAGAAGATTCTAGAGAAGCAAAATGAGTAGATTAGGAAAGAGATAAGAGAGAACATGAAAAAGAAATGAAAGAGCGAAGGAAGAGAAAACAAGCTAGGGTTTTAAATTCCTTGGCCTTCGAGAGAGATTTTGAAGTGTTCAAGAAGAGAATGAGGAAGAAGAAGAAAAGAGCTTCCATTTGAGTTGAAGATCTCTTCATTTGGTGAAGAAGCAAGGTGTGATCAATTGAATCTTTGAATCGTTGTAAAGGTTCTAGTTTATGGAGTTTAGAAAATGCTTGGGTTTAAATATTCTAGAACTAATTTCAGTGATTATGCATTGTGGGATCTTACAGTGGATTCCTATTGAATAAGATTTGGTTTGTCTGAGGAAATTAAGAGAATCCTACCTAAGTCTGAGGAAATGAGAATCCTACATTTAGGTGGTATTAGAGCCCAGAAGTATAATTTTATATGGGTACTCTGAAATATGTGTCAAGTTACATGCACATTAGTCATGTCATAGCAGACAGCGGCAACTGATCCCCAGTATGAGTCACATGCATGAGCATTCCTTATGAGTTTGAGTTGTTAGAAACATTTAGATAAATGATGATCTAACTGAATGTGAGAAAATAAGGTTTATGGACATATTAGAAATGAGAAATAGTATCTGGTTTTTGCATGGTAGATAAGAGTCCCCCATAAAAGGGTGCATATCCTTGAAGGTGATATATCCTTTGGGGGTGAAATAAGTGTGAATCGGCATATTGCCATGGATTGATTGGGGAAAATAAGAATATGAATAGAAATAAGGAGAATAATGTGTATAGACAGAATGAAAGGAAATCATAAAACTGTTATGATCATAAAAGGGTAAATTTGGAATCGAAATGGTTATGTGAGTATTGTGATAAGAGTTTGTAATTCAATATAAGGAGATAGTAGAAAAAAAATAATTCTTGAGACCAAAAATTCATAATGTTTATGCTTCAGAACTTTTGGATTTGGGTTTGGATATAATATATAAATATTTAGTGTAATTGTATCGATGGAAGTATTAGTGAATATGAAATCGAAATTACAATAAGGTGATATGTCCTCAAATGTGATATAAATGTGAATACATTGTCATGGATTGTTAAAAAAAAGGGGACATAAGTAGAAATAATAAGATGAAAGTATATAAGTTAAGTTGATATGACCTTGAAAGGTTGCACTTGGACTTAGAATGATTGTGTGATTATCGATATAAGAGTTTAAGATTCAGTGTGAGAATATATATGTGGAGTGGAGATTTAAGCTTCATATGGGTTATGCCCCTACCATTATAAATTGATTGAGAATAAAGATGTGTAAGATGAAATAAATGACAATTGGAAGATGAGATGATGATAGCGATATAGGAAAAAGTTGTTGAGTTTAGATTAAATTGTCATTGTGAGTGTACATCTGATAGTGGGATCACCATCACGGGTCAAACTATTAAGCATATGTGAACAATATGCGTGAAGATGATATAAGAAGTAATTGGCGACTTATTGAATAAGTGCCGATTATAGTTCCTATGGTTCAAAGTTCAAGATAGAGTAAGACATGAGAGTACTTGTAGTGATCAATGGGGAAAGAATTGGGACCGTTAATGATGTTAGCATAGGTGATGAGCTTGAGGGAAAAGAAGAGGGACATGATTATAGCGAAGTCCCCATGATCGCGAACTGGCATAAAAAGAGAAAGTTTATCTAGAATTAAATGGGATTAAAGTGTCCTTAGTAGTATAAGCTACTAATTGGTAAATTGATGTGAATACATCTCCAGATAAGATGTGATGATTTTGGCGATGTATGCCAAGATATTAAAGTAAATGAAATGGTTCAAGTACCCTACAGAGCCTCATTACAAGGAATGTTCTGATCATGTAAGCTATGATATAAATTGATCTTATTGAGCTATTATGCATAGTTAAAATTGATCTTCTCGAGGTATTAAGGATGACTGATATGTAATGACGAAAAATAGTTGATTGATAAGGTTTTTATGAATAGTGTTGATGATTGTAGTAAGAAATCTTCTTTCAAAGAAGAATCTCCCTAAATTGAGTTAAGTTGATCTAACGATTTGATTTAAGAGTAATCAATGAAGAGACAAATCAGAAATGAATATGTAATACGTCAAAAGTGAATAATGGAGTCATATCCTAAGCAGAAACTTAGGCATAAAAAGTGAAATATGCCACTGAGAGTGTGTACACCAACTACATGAGTGGATTATAAATTCGAGGTGACACTATTGCAAATGTGAGGAAGATATAGATCCCCCTTATATTCGATGTAAATATGTTCAGGAGATACAAATTCAATCTGAGGAATGAAATACCAACACACAAAGTGAAGCATTCAAATAAATTGAAATGTGTGAAGGAATTAGTACGAATGAATATGCATTTGAGTAAGCCGATGTGAATTAAAGGAATTCAAAGAAAAAGAGAAAATCATTAGAGACAAGAAGTCAAGCGGGAGACTGAAAATGACATGAGACAAAATTACTTACATTAGGGAAATTAGTTACCTAAGGAATTGCATGAAATTAACACAAGGAAAAATGTGTGTGATAGTTAATGATACCCCAATGGCATTATGATATTGAAGATTTAAGTGATCCAAGCAAAGATTTGTATTAATTAGTGACTGTGATCATAGATGGTATTTTGAGAGTGTCTGCAAGGCAAAAAGGGGACGTTGTGAATATTTGAGGAATAAGATACTGATGATAAAATATCAATCCAGATTTGGAGATTGTGAAATACTTAATGAAGTTTCAAATTAGAGATTAAGATGCATATATATATATATATATATATATATATATATATATATATATATATATATATATATATATATATATATATATATATATATATATATATATATATATAAGTGGGTTTTGATGTGCATGGGATAATGAAAGTCTTATGAGTTGATTTTGATACATGATTTAGAAGTGTATGATAAAAATCGCTTTGAAGTCTTGGAGACATTAGATGTGCCAAATCATTTCTGAAATGTACATTATGTAAGATTGAAGAAATTATTGAGTTTGGAGGAAATGCACAAATGAGTGCTATACTGGTAAAATTAGTGTGTAATCTGACACACTGAACAAACAATTCTATAATGGAATAATACACATTCAGATATTGAGGTTTCCACATTTAGTGTAATGAGGAGTGCAGAATATTGAGTGGCATATGGGGTAAAAGAAACTGTTGCTGGTTGCATTGAAATTTAAGATCAAGTCTACCGGAAAGAAGTAAGAAACCAAAAAGCTAAAGAATTCAGAATTTTGAATCACCCGAAAAAAGTGAAAACGATTATGAACTTTCGAGTGAAATCGAAAAAAAAAAATGATATTTGGTGATTGAAATAAGAAGTACGTATATCCGATTAAGGTGATTGAGCAAAGAAAGTGTTAGAGAAGCCTAAATAACAACTTAAGATAAACATCTTAGTAGGAATATGCTAAGATTATATTTTAGCTGCTAAGGATGTAGAAACAAGCGATTGAAGGTTTGAGCTACCAGCATTTTTAACTGTTAGGAATATGCTTGAAGCTCGTATTTTTGAATTCGTAGGAAGATGAGATTGAGGCATAATTTGAAATGACTACAGGTATAACAATTGTTATCGTAGTGGCATCATTAGAAGTGATATGGGCATAGTATGACAGAAGGGTGGTTATTCACCCTAACATTGAGATGTAGAAGGCCTAAAATGATATAAGGCCATAATAAATGTGAGATAATGTTAGTGAGTGAGATGAATCTGAAATAAGAGTAAAGTGACTCATGAAAGATAAATGAGTTAGGTGGACCAACACTGGATTTAGAGAATATAGTGAAATGGACATAAGAGTTGAATTTATTAACATTAAAGAGAAGTGAATTGTCAAAGGAAGGATAAAATGATTATGTGAGTATCACCTTGGTAAGATGCGCTCAGATTTGAAAAAAGGATAAGTTAAGCTATATGAATTGGTATGTATGAAAATTTTTATAAATTAGTGTTATTGGTGAAAGAGGTCTTAGATTCATAATATGTGATATGTGATCAGGTTTTGAAATAATGAGATGATCAACAGAGATAGCTTGGCAATATACGAAGTATAAGTTGGTAAGTAGTCTGAAATATGCTCATGAAACAGTCAAGATAGTGTGACAGCTAAATGAGTGACTGAGAGACTTATTGAGTCTGTCTACTGTGGTTTTTTAGAAGTGATGAAGTGTATGAGAAATAGAGGAGCGTATGAAAAATGGTCATCTTTACTGTATTGATCAATCAGATGACGAAATTTATGAAGGGGGGAGAAATGTAACATCCCGTATCTATATTAAGGGTTGTGACCTGAAATTTCAGTACATGCGAGCTCAAAGAGAAATTAAGACAATGCATTTTCTTACTCATACTTCATGTTAGCATATATATACATAAATACGGAATATTTTCACATAAAAAGTGATATATGCATTTATTGACAACTTCTGGGTATAAATAGTATTAAAGGTGATTTTTTTTGTAAATGAGAAGTGGAAGGAGTAGAAAGAGTGATTTTGGTATGAGTTGTGAGAAGGAAAGATTTAGAAACAAGATTGGTAGTGATCTGGAAAAATATTCACTGAATATGCTTCAGTCTTTTAGCCATAATGTTTTTTGTAGTTGTGAAAATGAGATGATTCTTAATTTGGATTAATCTAGAGATATATGGCTATATTTTGTATGAAGACATCGAATTTCAATTCTGTGTCAAAGAGTCTCAAATATTGTCATGAAGTGAAGAAATAGGTGTAGTGTTGGTGTATGAATAAAAAATTTTGTCTTCGGAGTTTAGGGGCAAATTTGGGATTGATAAAGATGGATTTTGGCAAAATTTTCTTCTGAAAAGTTGTATATCTTTCTTTTATCTTTCCAACGGTATAAAGTTTGTAAATTTTGGATATCGGAGTCAAAAGTTACGATCTTTATAAGTGAATACGTTCTGGATGCAAAAAGCAGACGCAAAAAAAGCAGACGCAAAAAGCAGAAAGCAAAAAGCAGACGCAAAAAACAGACGGAAAAAGCATACGCAAAAATGAGACGATAGAACTAAGACGAAAGGAAAGTGAGGAGATGTAAAAGTGAGACGATACAGAAGTTAGAAGATAGAATTGACCTTTGAAGTCTTGATGAAAGTTTTAGATCCAGAAGTCCTCTTTCCAATGGTCAAAAAACGAAGTTAATCGGACATCTGTAGCAAAAGTTATGGCATTCATATTGAGACATGTACATTTTAGGTGAGGATATGAACATGTTAGATTCTTTTGGCCATAACTTCTTCTCTAGACCTCAAAATGACTTGATTCTTGAACCGTTGGATTCGTAAAAACTTTCTCTATATCTCCACCAAAAATAGAGTTATCTGAATTGTATGGAGAGAGATTAAGTGAAAATAGTGGGACTGGTACAGTGAGGGTGCTCTTAAAGGATATGAACTGGTGTTATTCCACTGAACATACTTCAGTGTTTTGATGATATCTTGATTTGTAGCAATCAAAATGAGATGATTTCTGATTCGTGGTGAACTAGAGACATGGAGCTACAAATGGTATGAAGGACTTGGAATCTGATTCAGTCTCTAGGATGTCTAAAATTTTTATGGAAGTTATGCATAGTGTACTGTTATGAACAAGAACAGTCCAAAATGTTTAAAGTGTAACTTCTGAATCACTGAACCAAATTGAATGCTTTTGGTGTCATCGGAAACGTAAGACAATAGAGAATAGTCTTCTAGAAGAAAGTGTTATGTTAGAATATACAAGGGTGTAATTGGCAAGACACTTAAGTATAAAAGACATAAGGCACAAATAAAAGGGGTAAATGGGACAATTCTCACTCATTAAGGGCATAAATGGAAGACGAAGTGTTGTTCCGCTTATAAATAAAGGAGAAACGTGAATGCAAAGATTCTAGAGAAGCAAAATGAGTGGATTAGAAAAGAGATAAGAGAGAACATGAAAAAGAAATGAAAGAGCGAAGGAAGAGAAAACAAGCTAGGATTTTAAATTCCTTGGCCTTTAAGAGAGATTTTGAAGTGTTCAAGAAGAGAATGAGGAAGAGAAAGAAAAGAGCTTCCATTTAAGCTGAAGATCGCTTCATTTGGTGAAGAATCAAGGTATGATCAATTGAATATTTGAATCTTTGTAAAGATTCTAGTTTATGGAGTTTAGAAAATGCTTGGGTTTAAATGTTCTAGAACTAATTTCAGTGATTATGCATTGTGGGATCTTACAGTGGATTCCTATTGAATGAGATTTGGTTTGTCTGAGAAAATTAAGAGAATCCTACCTAAGTGTGTTTTTAAGTATGAAGTGCTAAACCATGAATTTTGAAATGGGAATGAGCATGAAATGTGTTCAAAAACATATGCCCAGGATTGTCATTGAGCATGCATTGTACATAGTCCATTATTATAATTGTACAAAAATGAATGTTGTTATGTGTACAATTATTGATGAGTGTACAATATGTGTCTTGCATAAATATGTTGTGCAGGTCAAGTGCCCGCATTCAGGCGTTCCCAGAAATTGAAAGCAAATGCTAATCTGGAGCGTACTGTGAGTAGACCTAGATGGTCTCACTTCATTGTCTGCTTTATTTGAATTTTGTATACATTGATCTCTGTATAATGAATGTGTATCTGAATGTGATTGTGATTGTGATTTGGATATTGAAGTGCTAATGGTATGTGAATGAGATGAACTGAGTGCACGGAAGTGTTTGCTAGTGAATTCTGAATGTGTTATTGCATGCAAGTTAAGTGTGAATTCTCAACTATATGTTGAATGCCGGACTACGGTCCGATGATAAGTGAATGTGATCGAATAAGTGCATGCAATGTAAGTGATGCATTCCATTCCATGAATGCGTGAAATATAAAGGCGTTGTGACTTGAGTCGCCCGTATGAAGCGCTTCCACGTAGAGCTATGCTCCGTGATTATGTGATGTGACTGAGCCTACGGGCCAGTATTGTGATTCGACTAAGCCTACGGGCTAGTATTCTGTTTCGACTAAGCCTACGAGCTAGTACTCTGTATATGTGAGAGGCACTCAGTCACAACAATAAGAACGAATGTGAGTCTCATCTAAATGGCATATGCATAAGATAAATGTTTAAGTGTACTGAATGGCGAATGTGAGATTGGAATTCTGTATGATGTGTGACATATGTGTTATGTGTTTGGGTGAGCCATCAATGATGGTCTCTCATTGAGTTCGCAAAACTCACCCAAAATTTGTAACTATTTTTCAGGATAAGAAGAATACTCCGTTAGGCCAACGGGAGTATGCTTACAATATTCAAGTGAAGGATAGAGGTCGGGATCAGTTCGCATCTGCATTGCATGTCTATATTTTTGTGTTAAATTGTTTATTCCGCAACTTCCGTATGAATTGTATTTTGAAATGACTCAAGTGTTTGTATTTGTGAAAGGGCTTATGGCCTATTTGATTATTGACTTCCGCATGCGTGTCTGTAAAAAGAAAAAATAGATACCGAATTTTGATTGATCGAGTGCTTAGCACATCACCCTCGCGGAGCGCGGTCTCGGATATCATCATCGATATCGAGTTCGGGTCTTGCGGGAGTGGGGTGCTACATGATCAATTATGCATCTATCAAACATCCCCACATTAAGGTTTTTCTCGTCCTTAATTAAAATATAATCAAAATTTTAAATTTTACAACATCAATCCTTTATTAATCTTGACCTATTCTTTCATACTATAAATTATCATATCATATTGAATCAAATTAAAATATAATTAGGATCAAGTTATCCTAAAATTAACTTCCAAAATCAATATTAATAATAATCATATAAAAATCTTATTGAAATCAAAAGCATAAACTTTTACATCCTCATCAAGATTTCACTCATTGCACTCTAGTGTTTATGGTGAAAAGTACCAAACTCTTAATGAATTCATAATAGAACTCTTACTATATGTTTGCAATGTTATCACACTCCACCATTTATGTGAATTAGAAATAAAAATCAAAAGGTCTTTAAACAGGTTGTAATGAGTTTTAGGTACGGTATGATTGGGATAATAAAAATGATTTAATTGAAGTAAATTTACTAAAGAAAAGGTACAAAAAACTTGTGTACAAACATACTAGTCATTTTATTACAACTCTATTGATACTATATACTAATTCACAATCTTTTATTATTTTTATGCTCACTCGTTTTTTTTTTCAAAGCAATTTTGAGCACTCAACATGTACAACACTTAACAAAATGATGGACCTTTCAAAATTTTCAAGTGTCAAACAAGTGAGTAAAATAAATAACCTTTAAGGTTCAAAACAATAAAAAGGTCTTTAAAGAAGAATAGGGTAAAGATTAATATGTGGGTTTAATCAATGAAAAAGGCTACGGCTCAACTTGGTTATTCCTAAAGGATAAAATTATGGGTATGATAATTATCAAAGAAACGGGGCTAAAGCAATTTATTGAATCTAAATACCTTTATAACTTTAATGTCTCTAATTTAACAAATATGATCTCAATATACATAATGAAAGCAAGTTCTAGAATCATTCTACTAAACATGATAATACACATGAAAGAAATAAACGAGGTAAATGTTTTTGAAATTTTACTCTTAGGTTCAAAAGCTCATGAAAAATATGGATATATGTGTGTTGATAGATGCATAATTGATCATAATTTTATCTCACATTTGATGTGTTTTTGCTTGATATTTGATGTTTTTATTGTATATTTGGTTCTGAATGTGCTTCAAATGTGTTTATATGTTACAATTGCCTTTATGGACTTAAAAGAGAAAAATTCAGATTAAAACACGACATAAAATAAAGAATTAAAGAACATAAGTACTACATGGCTGTGCATTAGGCTGTGTAGAATTGTGATTTTCATAGTTTTAGACATACAAGGTCTAATATACAACCATGTACTAGACATTATAAGTTATAAAAATCCTAGTTTTCAATATAAAAAGACATTTTTAGCTACCAAAGAAAGGGGAGACTTTGGGAGGCAATTTCTAGATGTGGAGAACGTCCAAAAGGGATGATTTTGGTCCTGAAAAGTAGAAAATACGAAGAAATCATCGAAAGATCCATCATAATATAAAATCAAGCCTCTATATCGTAAGAACATTCGATAGAAGACAATCAGGGAGATTTAGAATTATGAACCCACTATTTTCATTTCATTTTGCTTTTGATTTATATTTGATTTCATATTCGATCTTGTGTAACTAAACATCCAGTTAGTATTTAGGTTAGATGAACCTTATCTTAATACTTTAATATGATTTAATTCCTTTGTTAATACAATTGGTTTGATTGATTATTGTGATCTGATTACGTGTTTTATTGATAATAGTAAGAAATCCTAGTGTGAATAGATCTACCATAATTAGGAGTTGATTGCAACCTTAGAGATATGATAACACAAAATTTCCAAATTAGGGTCAAACCTAATTTAATGTGAGTAATTCTAGTAGAAACCTTAAGATTAGTTATTAATAGACTCAAGGTTAGCTACTAGCATACCATAGGAGCCTCCACAATCTAATTAATCAACAAAGCAATTGCATGATAAAAGATTAATCTGTCAAGATTTTAGGGAGATTTGAGCCTAGACACTAATTTCTAATAACGATAGTGTTCTAAGTGAATTCCATTATCTCTATGTTCATTATTATTTCATATTTTATTTTATTTGTTTTAGTTTTAGTGTTTTCCATTAAAAATATAAAATCAATTCTTAGGCTGGATAATAGGGGAAGGGTGATTACTAATATTCATAGTCTTAATGGGATCGACTCATACTTATGGATACTAGCTACAGCTATGCCGTGTACTTGTGATTTATTATAATATTGACTGTCACAAAATAGGTCAATAAAGCTTTTAGCATCGTTGTCGGGGATTTTAATATTAGGAAAGCCTGAATGATATTATTCTAGTCATTTTTATTGTATTTTGTCTTGTCTTTATCTTTATTTTCTTTTATTTTAATTTTTAGTTTTAATTTTACTTTTGCATTTATTTTATTTTACTATGTTTATTTTATTTATGGATTATTAATTTAATTATCTTTTGAATTTCTCTACTTGATCTTGAGTTTGTGAATTATTGTAGGAATTATGATTCATTGTCATATCCACAATTCACAATGGAAGGATGGAACATATGAGACTTTTGTGGGAGCCAAAATATGTCTTCTTGATCAATGACATTATGGGAGAGTGAGGTATTCTCATATGTTTTTGGAAGCTTAACTAATATTTAGGTCGTGTAGTGACATTGATGGGAGTTATCAGTTCAATCATGAATATTGAGTATCAACATATAGATGGGAGCAACCTAGCATTTTTAATCAACGTGATGGTGCAATGTATGAGAAAAACTATAATTCAAAGTGGAGCAACTCTTATACTTATAAATGGAACAATTATGCTCAAGCTGGATATTTACAGCATCGAGCACCTTCATGTAACAAGCCAACTTTGGAAGATAAATTAATGGAGATCCTTGCTAAAATAAAAACTGATTGACACAAATTTGAGAGTAAAGAAAAGACAAGGGTTAGGTTCATGAATGGAGGGATATTTCAAAAAGAGTTTCCAGAGGGAAAAAAAGAATTGCAGATTGATTAATGGAATGCCTTGCTAAGACAATAGCGAGTCAATGTGAGAAACTCTTCACCTACATATGGTGAGTATAATTTAAGCTTCCAACTGTCTCAGAGTGAAGAAGAAACAAATTTCATAAATGAAGATACATTTCAAGAAGGCGAGGAGGTAACAGCTGCTATGAAAAATATGATAACCGAGTTAATTCAAGATTCAAACATGAGCAATCAAGAAACGGAGGCTCGTAGACAGAATATGGTGAATCAAATTGATCAGCTGTTGGATATATTATCTGACAAGATGCAGGGAATTTTGCCCAGTTTTATTGAAATTAATACTATCAACTAGAGGCAATCACCCTTAATAGTGAGGACAAGCTCTCAAAAGAAGAAGAGGAAGAGGAAGCAAGTATTACATATAAATTGATGGAACTCTTTGATATGAAAGCTGAGCTATGTAAATTCAAGAGAAGAGACGACAAGGGTTGACTTCATGATTGGAGTGACATTACAAGAAGAGCTTCTGGACAAAGAAGAAGAAGTCTCTATCTAAGAAGGAAAAGAAAAGGAGCAACAGAAGGTAAATGAAGAAGATGAGCCGGAAACCTTTATCCAGGAAGAAGAAGAGTGGATAGAGGTAGTTGAGGAAGAATTGGTGGAGGAACCAAATAAGGGAACATATTGTATAGTAAATTTACTTCAAATTAATCCTTGTTATTATCCCAATCATACCATTCCTAAGCATTATTACAACCATAAAGACCTTTTAATTGGTGTTTCTAGCTGTACATAAGGGGTGAAGATGTGATTTTATTGCAAGCTTATGCTAAGAATTCTACTATGCATTGATTGAGAGTTTTGATACCTTTTTTTACCCTAAACACTTAAGTGCATTGAGTGAAATCTTAGTGAGGGTGTAAAGATTTATGCTTTTGATTTTAATGCAATTGTTGATATGATTACTATTAATATTGTTTAGGAAGTTAATTTTAAGATAACTTTACTCTAATTGTATATTAATTTGATTCAATAGGATATGATAATGTATAGTATGAATAGACATATTGAGATTGATGATGTATTGATGGGAAATTCATTATTTGGATTATAGTTTGCTTGAGGACAAACAAAAGCTTAAGTATGGGGATATTTGATAAATGCATAATTGATCATAATTTTATCTCATATTTGATTTTTTTGCTTGATATTTTATACTATTGTTGTATATTTGGTACTTAATGTGATTCTAGTGTGTTTATAGGTTATAATTATCTTTATATACTTAAAGGAGAAGAATTTGGATGAAAACACGATATAAAATGAAGAATTGAAGCACAACCATGCACTATTCGTGCAGAATCACGATTTTTAGAGTTTGTGGATATATATGGTCTAATACACAGTCGTGTACTAGGTTGTGTAAGTCATAGAAACCATAGTTTTCAATTTAAAAAGATGTTTTTGATGGCTCAAGAAAGGGGAGACTTTGGGAGTCAATTTCCAAACATAGAGAACATTCAAAAGGGATGATTTTGGTCCAAAGAAGTGGAAAACAAGAAGAAGTCATTGAAAGATTCATTGGAATATAAGATCAAGTCTCTACATCGCAAGAACATTCAATAGAAGACAATCAGGGAGATTTAGAATTATGAACCCATTATTTTCATTTCTTTTTTCTTTCGATTTATGTTTGATTTTGTATTTGATCATGTGTAACTAAAAGTCCAGTTAGTATTTAGGTTAGATGAACCTTATGTTAATACTTTGATATGATTTGATTCCTTTGTTAATACAATTGGTGCGATTGATTATTGTGATTTGATTACATGTTTTATTGATAATTTGATTTCATACATAGGGATTGATAAATCCTAATGTGAATAGATCTATCGTAATTAGAAGGAGTTAATTGCAACCTTAGAGATTGGATGACATAAATCCTCTAAATTAGGATCAAACCTAATAGAGGGATTCATAAATTGATAACACCATACTATTAGATTTAACCTGAGTATTTTTGATAGAGATCATAGTATTAGTTATCAGTAGAGTCAAGATCAGCTACTAGCATATCATAGGAGTCTCCACGGTCTAATTAATCAACAAAGCAATTGCATGATAAAACATTAATCCGTTAAGGTTTTAGGGGATTCAAGCTTATATACTAATTTCTGATAACGATAGTGTTCTAAGTGAATTCCATTATCTCTAAGTTCATTATTGTTTCCTATTTTGTTTTATTTGTTTTACTTTTTAGTTTCTTTCCATTAAAATCTAAAGTCAATCCTTAGGCTAGATAATAAGGGAAGGGTGATTACTGGTATTCATAGTCTTCGTGAGATTAACTTGTGTTTGTCGGTACTAGCTACAGTTACGTCATGCACTTGCGGTTTATCACAATATTGACTGTCACAAAATAGGTCAATCATGTGTAAGTAATATAAAATTTTCATTCAACATGATTATTTCAATGAATACTAAAAATATGACTTAGAAAAGCAATTTTATTCTAACTATCATTCTTTTGCATACCAATTCAATTAATATACAATAATGAAATACAATATTTATGGACACATTTCAACTAAGTCAAGATAAAGTTCTATAATGTCCTTAATGTACACAATATAAGAATTTATGAAAAAGTGAGAACGTTCTTGATATTTTCTTGAATAGGACAATTTTGTTCTAATTTTTGATCAAATAATAGATCACATCTTTGGAAAATATAAATGAGAAAGGGATAAAAAGGAATGCCTGTTCATTTGGAAAAAATGATTGATCTCTATCAATAGACCTACTAAAGAACTGAACTATACTAAGCAAACTCCTTTACATCTTATTAGATATTACCTCTACCAGCTGGTCTATCCAACTCGCCAAATTTTGTATACGAGACTTTATTTCTTAATGCCTTATGATTGATTCTTGAATAAAATTGGTCATCATATCTTTCAGAGTTGACTCGTTAACTGGAGGTGCTTAGTGTTGTAAATATTTAGCTGGAGTATAATCATTCCTACAATAGGCGTAAGAGTTACTCTATTATGAATTGTAGTTGTTTTTGTATAGTACACCTTGAGGTGGATTGTACACATTATAGTACACCTTGAGGTGGATTGTACACATTCATTCATTCCCACATATAAGTTGGTGCTCGACATTCATGATTATAGTAAGTACTCCTGCAAATATAGCAACATGGCGTAATCATCGGTTAAGCCTCCAAAAACATGTGAGAACACCTCTCTCTCTCTCTTATACGGTGATGTTTCGTATTACAAAGACATATCCTGGCTTTCATAAAAGTATTGTCTATTCATCCTTCCATTTTAAGTTGTGGCTATGACAATGAATCGTAAATCCTACAATAGACTACAAGCTCAAGATCAAGTAGAGAAATTCAAAAGATAATTAAGTTAATAAGCCATAAATGCAATACAATGTAATAACAATAAAATAAAATAAAGAAAATAATTACTAAAGTAATAGCATTAGGTGTTCCTAATATTAAAGTCCCCGACAACCATGCCAAAAAATTGATTGACTTTTTTTGAGTTAGTCAATGTTGAAATAACTATAAGTGCACAATGTAATTATAGCTAATATCATCAAGTATGGGTCAATCCCACGAGGACTATGAGTACTAATAATTACCATTATCCTATTATCTAGTCTACAGAATTTGTTTTGATTTTTAATTTAAAAGAAAATAAAATTAAAGAGAGTAAAATAAATGTGCAACAAGATTGAATCAAAAATTAATGAAGCACTTAGTAAACTCACAATATCAGAAAATTTGTATCTAGGTTTTGAATCTCCCTAAAGCCCTTAACAGACTTATCTTTTGTTATACAATTATTTTATTGAGTTATTAGATTGTGAAGATTCCTATGGTATACTAATAACTAACTTTGAGTCTACTAACAACTAATACTATGGTTTTCAATCGAATTACTTAGGTTAAAGTTTATAGGATTGCTTTACCGATTTATGAATCTCTCTATTAGATTTGATCCTAATATGAAAGATTTAAGTCGTTCAATCTCTAGGGTTGTAAACAACTCTTTTCAATTACAATAGTTCTATTCATAAACATGATATCTCAATCTTTAGTATGAAATCAAATTATGATATAATATTTTGAATCTATTATAACATAAATAAACCACGTAATTGGATCACAATACATCAATCAAACCAATTGCATTAATAAAAGAATCAAAACATTGTTAAAGTATAAACATAGGTTCATTTAGCCTACACACTAATAGGACGTTTAGTTACACATGATTGGAAACGAAATCAAACATAAACTAAAAGAAAAGTGAATAGAAAATAGATGGTTCACAATTTTAAATCTCCCTTTCAATTCTATCAAATTTTCTTGCAGATTAGAAGTTTGATCTTATATTCTGATGGATCTTTTAATGATTTCTTCATGTTTTCCACTTCTTTGGATCAAAATCATCACTTCTGGGCGTTCTTCACGTGTGGAATCGTCTCCAAAAGACTACTCTTCTAATTTGAGGCTGCACACGTCCTTCTATATTGAAATTTAAGATTCTAGGGAGATGCATGGGCCGAAGCACAACTATGCATCAAATCCTGGATAACTCAAAATCTCCAAAATTCGCGAATCTGTATAGCTTGAGCGAAGTGCACGACCTGGCACAACACCGTGCATCCCTCCTGTGCTTCAAATCTTCGTTTTTTGTCGTGTTTTTCTTCTCCTTTAAGTTCATGAAGGCAATTATACTCTATAGCCACACTTGGAGTGAATTAAGTACCAAATACAACAAAAGTATAAAATATCAAGCAAATATACATCAAATATGATCAATTATGCATCTATCACTGATACAATTTAAAGCTTCAGAAAATGTGTGTTGTTATTGTTGTTGTTGTTGTTTTTAATTATTATTATTATTATTTCTAATTTCTTTATAATTTAATTTTATTTGTTTACTAAGACTCTTAATAGAATAAGTAGTTTTGTAGATCTAATTTTCCTTAACTATATCGATCTTTTGATAGATTTAGTTTCTAAGAATCGAGTTTGATAAGTGAGAGTGACTTAAAAGATAATCTTATATGAGAAAGTATTAACATATCATTTGATGTTATGAATTTTTGAATGATGATGGTGATGAGGTTAATTTTGTACTAAATAAGAGTTGAGATTAATGCGATTTGAGCGGATATTCGAATGAATAAGGTTTTAGGTTTTCATTTTCCTCTTCTTTTAATTTTATTTGATGTACATGTTAAATTATGTAGATGTAATATAAATATAATTGTAAATATTTTGATTTAATATTTCATTTCTTATCGGTTGTTTCCTCGACATAAACTCTTATTGTAAATTTTAAAAGGTTGAGTGTCATGGATATTTTGTTACTCTTTTATTTGATCTTTTGTTATAATTATTATTTATTATATGATAAAATTGTAATGTTTTAAGTATTTTATAGTGTCCTTAATTTTATAATTGTATGATGATTAAATGATTTTTCATATTAATAGTAGTTATTATTTATATGTGAAATATGTGAAAGTAATATTAATAAAATAAATTATTTTTAGAGATATGGGTAATGTAAAATTATAAATTATACAACATAATATATTAAAAGACTATCGTACAAATTTAATAAGTATTATCTTATAAATTTAAAATTACTCAAAATAATATCAATTAATTATTGTACTGAATTAAGTGCTGTTTGGATGAATTTATATTAGTAGAGCTTTTATTAGTATAGCTTTTCTAAGAAAGCTTTTTTAAGAAGTCAGTTGACTATTTAGTTGTCATTTTAAAAAGAGTTTTTTGAAAGAACATCTGATAGGCATTTTTGACAACATAAAAATACAAAGACTTTTAATTTTAACTATATTTTATTTTGTAATAAAAATTATTTATCTATATAAATATTATTTAAAATATATTAAACAATATGAAAATCACAATATATTAATTATTATATAATTTTAAACCATATAAAACATAAATGAAAATATATCTAACCAAATCTTTTATATGGATTATAATATAAGTAAAATTAATATAAAAATAAATATTAAAACATATAAAAAGTCAAATAATATTATATAAAATCAAAATAAACATGAAGACGTGTTTGTGGGTATTGTAAAAATTGTATATAAAAACATAAGGATAAAGATGATTAAAAAATAGGCTCATTAATAGATCTATAAAATCTACATAAAAAAGTGTTTTTTTTAAAGCTCCAAATTTAAGTTTATCAAAAAGTTATATTTTAGCTTTGAAAAATTATTTCTATGAAAAAAGTATCTTTGCATTTTACAATCAAATGTTTATTTTCTTAAAAAATAACTTTTGTAGTGAAAATAAGTACTTATTTATTCTCCGAAAATTGAAACAAATAGATATTAAATCTAGCACTAGTACTTCTATCGGTTGGAGTACTCGAAACATTGTTGACCCACGTGGCAGTATAAAGCGAACTTCCAGTGCATAAATAGATATTTAATTCCTCATCGGAGGAGGAGTAAGTTGAATTACCAGCAGCTTCAGTATTCGCTAATGGGGCTCACGGAGCTTCGGAGAAGTATAGTGCTTGAAAGCTGATAAATTTGTAGGAGAAAATTTTACATGGTTACCAAAACAAACTAATAGAATCCATAAATGCTGTGATTTGCAATTCAACCCATCACCGAATTTCACTTCTCCAATTTTGGACTCCCCATGAAACCAGAAAACTTCAATCACTGCGATTCATTATCAAGTTGAACATTCAATCTCCGAAGCCATATCGAGTGGAGTATCATATGAAAAACATCAAATCTCTTGGGGGGGTCATTGATTACAAAATGTTGTTGAACCTGCTTCACTCTCTCCTTCATTCTTAAGTATTCATCTTGGGTTATTGCCATCAAAATTTTCTTGAGATTTGGCAAATCACTCAGCGAAACCTGAATGGAAAATGAGTCCCAATTCAGAACGTCGCTGAAGGGGATGATGTAGTGTTGTGATATGAGAACCGGAACACATTCGACATAAATTGCTTCCACGACTCTAGGACTAGCAACTTCATGACCACTTGGGCATATGCAAAATTTGCTCTTCTTCATCATTTCGTTGTAATCAACACCCTCTGGAAGTTTTTCATAAACCAGTACATCTTTATCTTTCTCCTTCCAGTGCTCAAAAAGTGCTGGCCTAATTTTGCCATGAGCTTGACCTGCAAAGAATGCTAGTATGGTACGATTTGCTGCCAGTAATCCTCCAGTTAGGCCTGTGACTTGCCCTGTTTGTAGATGAATTTCTGGAAAGGATGCATCTTTCTCCGGTTTGAAGCGCTCAGAGGTATTTGCATTGCATAATACTCTGATTGAATTGTGGAACAATTCTGGCACGTACCATGTCACCCATGGAGCCTGTGACAAATTAAAAAAAATCAAGACCAAACTCAGTTTTATTTTATCAGTTATCAAAACTTTCCAGTTTTAAGCCTAAACTTGATGACAGTGTTCGATTCATACCCAGTTGTGGCAAGAGAGCATGAAGTGGTCAGCTCCAAGGCTTCTGTTCCAGTAAGGATATTTGTTAGAAATCATCCTAACGTAATCAACCACACTTCGTTTTAGGCCCCCTTTATCCTTGGTCCTCTGATCATATAGGTAAGTACGAATCTCGACAACGCTAAAGGGAAGAAAATATACTTGAGCTTCATCAGGATCATAGGTTCTGAAATGGGTATTGGTTTCCATTAAGGAGAAGAACAAGCCTTCCGTTGAGAAAATGTATTTGCAGGGACCGTTGTGAAACAGAGGTGGCTCCCCCTCTTCGTAAACGAAGATTTTGAACAAATTCTCCATCAACAGGTAACTCCTGGACAGATTTGAACAAGTTCAAAACACGTGATTACTAGTTTTTCATTGGGTGTAACTATGATCTATATGTGCATAACAATTGAAAAGATTAGTAAGGGTGAGATCGTATCTTACTAATGCACCAGATAATAATATAATGACGAACTGTAAGCTTGTGGAAGTGAAGCTATAGAACTTGAAAAATCTGTTAAGAACAGCGAAGACAAAATCCAATCTTTTCATTTGATTACTACTGAGATCTCCATTTTTATTTCTCCTATTCTCTGGAAAAACCTCTGACTTTAAACATGCTCAACAGAGGGTATGGATTCATACCGGTAAAACAAACAAGCATTCCTATATATACCACCTTGTGGAGCAAAGCCCACATCTTTGATGTCTGCTGTACAATTAGTGTTCTTTGAAGCCTCCTTTATCAAAGATCTGGCAGTGGCAAGACTTTCTTCAACCCTTCTCAGCTTTCTATCTCCTTTCCAGGAGTTTTCTTCCTTCAAACTTTTATTTCGATTCACAGGGACGTTCTGCTTCTTCTGGTCCTAAATGCATTAACAGAACAATTCTCACTTAGGTAAGGAAGTTCTACATATGTTTGAAGCACGCGTCCAAGAATACTTCCAAGGAAACCAGAATAGATTAAGGAAACCCTTTACAAAAATTTCTCGCAGAATTAAGATAGATTAACATTGCCAGAATCACAAACGAATCAGAAGACATTTGGAAGAAGAGTAGAGAGGTAGTGACAAAAGAATAATTCAGCTCAATGCTGCTATTCCATACCAAAATCACCAGAACAGCAAGAAATAATGATGCTAAAGCACAGAATGCCACTTCAGGATGCGTTCTGCATAATTGCCTCATTCCTTCAACTTCCTCTCTAACTTTTCTCTATGATCTGTTCTTGCACGACCACTATAATACCGGGTCACATTACTGTCTGAAATTGAGAATGTCTTGTAGACCTGCCATGTATATTGAAGGGAACATTCTGCTCGCTAGACTACTGACATTCCGAGGAAAACTGAGTAACGTAGGCATGCTAAATTTAGAAATAAACATGTTTATACTTATGAAAAGCTAAGCTATGACATGATGTATTATTCATTAAATAAGCTCCAAATTTGACTTTGGCTGTCTGCGAGTATCAAGCATCAACACTTCCCTTGAGGAAGCCTACCACTACAAGATGATAATCATTCTCTGTATGTGCTATTATTGAAAACTCCTAAGAAGATGTTGGAATCTAACCATGATCAAATCACGAGCATAGCGGAAAACAAAATTTTTTACAAATTTTGAGCGGATTCTGATAATTGAATAAAATACAAATCGATTTAGAAATCATACCTTGTTCACTTTCTGTTGTAAAATCTTTGAAACCTTTTCCGATTGATCAATCACGAGCTATCCAAGTGTCCAATCTCTGATGGTATCTACAAAGCAATTCTCAAACTATTTTTTAGAGGAAGAAGACAAAAAACATTAACTTCTAAAAAACTCTTGCCTTTAAATAGAAAATTATAACAATCTTTTATTAAAATTAAATATTTTAATTATAATTAAAATCTAAATCTAATTCTAATTCTAAATAATTTAATTTTAATAAACTCAAATATCTCATATTTGATTCCTAAAGTTTCTCAAACTTTATAATTAAGTCCAACTTATTTAAATTGATTTTCTTTCCTAAATTGCTCTTCAATGTGTGACCCATTAGGTTCCTAATAAATTGGCAATAGTTATAAATTATAATTCTAATTCACAATTAGAATTAGATAACTTCCTTTAATTTATCTCTAATTCTCCAATTAAATAATTCATAATCACAAATCATGATTGACGTCTAGCAACATGTCATGATTACCTAAATATAAGAAATGTCAAAGTGATTGACTTAACTTGTCCATGCACGGCTATAATATATAATTTAATCCTTCGTCATTCAATATTCTAATTGGACAGAGTATAGATACAATGTCTATTCTTGTCATCCAATTATGTTCGTTCTTACTAATTAGTAATTGATTTATAATTGAAATTTGAAAACTTCTTTTCAAATATCAATTCAATCTAGCCAGAGAATTCCATAAATCATTACTATTCAAGAACAGTAGAGTATTCTTTCTAATTAATTTTTAGAGTGACGAATCCTATATTAACTTACTCAACTATCTACATACGATTCATATTGTATTCAATTACTACAAACTGAATTATCCAAGGACGATTTATAAAAAGCATTAAAACATACTAATTCTCATACTAGATAACTTAGTAATCTCAAATCTGAGGATCAATTATACAACCATCATTATGAGATAATCCATAAGTAATTTTCCATTCGAATTCTCATAATCGATCGATTCGTTGACTTATTCTCTAATAATCACCCACATATTAGTTTAAGTATCTCTATACTTTAATTTATAAGATCAATTACTTTCTTCATAAGAAATAAATATAATGTATGCTAGTTTTACCGTTTTAACAATATCCAATCTTAATGAAACTACAACTAGGAACATTTAGAATAACACATAAGTGTAAATTGAATCTTATAATTATAATCTCATCATAATTTCAATTGCACGATAATTATTCCAAGGATTTTATCTTTAGTATTAAAACATAAAACTTTAAACAAATTAATACATAAAGATAAATAAAACCTTTTCATTAATTAAAATATAATGGCATACATTAATTTGCATACAATCGAATGGATAAAAGGGCATAAACTAATAGAAGAAGCAAGGCGTTCTGCATCTTAAGCTGATAAAATTAAGTTGTGCCTAAAGTAAGAATATTCTCTCAGACATTCCCTTCCTTCCGGATTTGAATTTGGATCGCCACCTGCAACTTCACCATGAACCACGTACAGTCGCACTTCTCCTTCATCTTGTACTAGTCTATTAAACTTAGAAGTTTCGAATTTTTCCCTTCCTCCTACTTCTCAACCATTTCTCCTTCTGTACTCTTCCTGTTATGAATTAAATGGGAATATTGGGGAAAATGATTGAGAAGGTCAGACGCATAGAAAGGGAGAAGAGTCAGAAGGGAATCACAGAAACAGAATCAACAAAAAGGAGGGAATAATTTCATTACAGTCGTAAACATGTCTTTGTACGAAGAAAATAGTCGAATATATTGTCCCCTATCCCTGACAAGTGATAATCCCTTATCCCAAAGTACATGATGTGCTCCCTACATCGGCTACAACCGTTATGCCTCAGTCGCCTCAATGTCCTCTTCTTCGCTCTTTTCTCCCTCACTCGTCATCGTCTGAATTAACAGTAACAATTCCCTTCCCCTTAACATCCTTGTCAATTAAGTTGATCTCCGGGAATCGCCGTTGAAGGTCGAGGACATATTCCCACATTGCATCCGCCTTCTCCCCATCGGACCATTGAATGAGCCATTGTGTAATGGCCCAGTTATTTCGCTTAGTAATCTGGTGATCCAGGATGGCCACTGGAATTCATTCGACATCTGTTAGGAATTCTGGTAAAGTCGTAGTCATTTGAGGCAAGTTCGTGTGAGCCTTCTTGAGCTACGACACATGAAACACCATATGGATCGATGTATGGGCCGGTAAGTCTAATCTATATGCCACCTTCCCCACCCTCTGAACCACACAATAGGGACCATAATACAACGGTGATAACTTCTGATTGCTATGTTGTCGCAGGGAACATTGTTTATATGGTTGCAGCTTCAATAAAACGTAATCCCCCACTTGGAACTCTCGCTCTGATCTCTTATCATCCGCGTATTGCTTCATCTGGTTCTGGGCCCTTTGTAAGTGGAATCGAGTAAGATTCAACATCACTTCCCGATTCTGTAAAACTCTGTCGGCCTCCATAACCTTTGAATCTCTGGCGACATATGGAGTGTACACCGGCATGAGATATCCATATAAAATTTCAAATGGAGTCGAATTGATTGCAGTCTTATGAGTTGTTTTGTACCACCATTCTGTCAACGCAAGCCACTCCCCCCATTTCTGCGGTGTCTCATTACAGAAGCAACGTAGATAGGTTTCCAAGATCTTATTCACCGCCTCTATTTGACCATCCGATTGAGGATGGTACGTCGTAGACAACTTCAACTTGACCCCCCTGTAATTTTAATAATTCCTAACAAAATTTACTTAAAAACACAGGATCCCGATCACTGATGATAGCTTCCGACATCCCATGTAACTTAAAAACTTGATTAAGAAATAGTTCGGCCACATCGTGAGCAGAATAAGGATGCTTAAGTGAATTGAAGTGTGCATACTTGGTAAATCGATCAACAACCACCAATATCATTGATTTCCCTTTTGATTGCGGCAGCCCCTCCACAAAATCCATACTGATTTCCTTCCAGCTTCTGGCGGGTACTCGAATAGGTTGCAGAAGCCCCGGGTAGGCGGCATTGTCGAATTTGTTTCGTTGACAGACCATGCACTCTTGAACATAATTGCATACATCCCTATCCATGCCCTTCCAAAAGAATAGAGTCTGCAATTTTTTTGTAGTTGCCACTGCTCCCGCGTGCTCACCCATGGCGTCGTCGTAGCTAATACTGATAATCTGTTGTCGGAGGTGAGGATTACGGCCGACCACCATCCTTCCCTTCCACCTTAACAACCCCTCCTTCCATTCATAGGCACTAGACGAGCCTTTACCCCCTTCCAATTGTTGAATTAATTCACGCATATCCCCATCTTCTTGCCAGCTTTTCTTAATCTCTTCCAATAGCTCGTTGTGTACTTGCGATATGGACATTGAAAACATTTCAGCACTAGTTATGCGAGAGAGAGAGTAGGTCGCCACGTTTTCCTTGTCACTTCGGTATTGAACTTCGAAATCGTATCCCAGCAGCTTCAACAACCAAGATTGCTGGAAAGGAGTGGATAATCGCTGATCCAATAAATACTTAAGACTACAGTGGTTTGCTCGAACAATGAATGGCCGAGAGGTTAAATAGTGATGCCATTGTTTGATGGATTTCACCACCGCAAGGAACTCCTTCTCGTACGTAGATAAGCCCATATGTCCTTGCACCAATGCCTTACTCAGGTAAGCTATGGGATGGCCCTCTTGTTGGAGGGCAACGCCGATCCCTTGGCCACAAGCGTTGGCTTCAACTATAAATGGCTTTGAAAAGTCCAGTAAAGCCAACATCAGCGCTGTCGTAATAGCTTCCTTATAAGTTTCAAATGCACTCTGCGCCTCTCGGGTCCAGCTCCAATTTTACCGCATGCTCCTTCTTCAATAACTCCGTCAATGGCTTCACCATCGTCCCATAATTTTTAATAAACTGTCGATAGTATCCCGTTATACCCAGGAAACCCCGCAACTCCTTTGTGCTTTGCGGTACCGACCACTCTACAATCGTACGAACCTTCCACAAATCAGTCGCCACCCCTGCTTTCAAGATGGTATAGCCCAAATAATCCACCTGACGAGCCCCGAACACGCATTTATTCCCATTCAAAAAAAGCTGATTATCCAATAATATTTGTAAGGCTGACGACAAATGCTCTATGTGAGCTATCAATGAGGGACTGTAAACCAGTATATCGTCAAAGAAGATGAGAGTGAATCGACAAAGGTATGACCTGAATAATTCGTTCATCAATCATTGAAACGTCGATGGGGCGTTTGTCAGATCGAAGGGCATTACCAAGAACTCATAATGCCCTTCGTGTGTCCTAAATTTTGTCTTGGATATGTCGTCGGGTTGCATTCGGATCTGATGGTAACCTGAGCGTAGATCCAGCTTCGAAAACCAGCCAGCTCCGTTTAATTCATCCAATAATTCTTTGATTAATGGAATCAGGAATTTGTCTTTAACGGTGAAACTGTTCAACTCTCTATAATCAACGCATATTCTCCACGAGTTGTCCTTCTTCTTCACCAAGACCACCGGTGAGGCGTACTGGCTGTAACTATGTCGGATGAACCCCTATTGAATTAATTTCTTCACTTCCTACTCGATGACGTTCTTCTGTGCTCCCGAATAACGGTAGGGCGGACATTAATCGTATCTGTAACATCCCACCCTCAATTAGAAGGGTAGAATAGTAAATTGGCCTAGGATGTGCTAGATTGGGATTTCATAGGATTGTTCATGTAGAATAGGATTGGTACATAGTCACATTTGTGCACATGAAATTACTAGACATGCATACATGACATTCCCAGTTTGCGTGCCTAAGACAATTTCATTGGGATTAACATGATTTTTGGGTTTGAAAAATTATTCTGAGTGTGCCATTGAGTGTTTTATATTTTAAGGGATTTTTAGGAATTTTTTTAAAATTTTCCAGAGAAAATTTTCGGACCGGACAAATTGCCAAGTGGCGAACCGGTTGATTTTCGGTAACGAAAATTTCTATCCAATGACACTGCATTATTGGGTATATTATTTTGGGATTGAAATTTGGGCCATTGGAATTGAAGGGGTCAAAGATTCATTTCATTAGGGTTTAATAAAAAGTTTTTTTGTCTTTTTCTTTAAAATGTCAAGTGTCTACCTCATTAATTAAATTTGTCTTATATTAGTCATCACCCACGACTTTTCTCTTTGGCATATAAACAAACAAACTCCTTTGGAAAGCCAATCTTCTCCTTCATCCGTAGCCTCCTTTCCCTTCCTCATTTAAATTAGTTTCTTCTTTTCCCATACAAGAACTTCTTCTTGCTTCTTCTTTATGCTCACCCAAGACCAAGCTTAAGCCTTGAGTGGATGATGATGTTGTGGGTGGAAAGTGAAGTAAGAAAGTGAAGTGATTGGAGAGTGGGAAAGAGTGGAAGCTTGAATTGGTAAGTGATTAAGTTAAGTTTTAATTATGCTTTGATTATGTAGTTGATGAATCATGATTGTTAGATGCATTAAATGGGACTTTTAGTGCATTTATTATGATTATTGATGCTTTAATTTGATGAAAGTTATAGGTGGAATTGTTGGGTATAAATGTATGGTGTGTTAGGATAATGAATGACTATGGTTGAATTTGGTTTTAGCTTGATTTTGATTGATTATTGATGATTATTCTTGCATGGAAATGAAGAGGTTAGGGCTGCCAACTTGAGATGGTTACTCCTAGTGAATGTATGAATGATATAGGGACTGATTTTGTGTCCAATTGAGATGCTTATGGTAGTAGAATTTGAATTGGCATGATAGGAAGTGTAAGTTGAAGATGAAAGCTGGAAAATGGATTTTGACCCACTGCACTGTTTTGTGCATAACTAATTGTGTGGTTATGAAAATGAGGTGAGGTTTGTGCCCAATGAAACTTTGGTTTTTTGGCTACAGTTTTGTGTGAAATAGGTGTTGTCTAATTTTTGTCTTAAGAGGGTGAATTTTAGCATGGAAAGTTACTGCTGATGGCTTGAATGAACAGTAACCGAACCACATAACCTAGAGTTTTGATGATTTTTCTACATTAATTGAAAAGGAATTAGGGAAAATGGTTTAAATGAAAGTTGAAGCCTGTATTGTTAGCTTTCCAATTCCACTGATTTTGCAATTTTTCGATATGTATGTTGGGAGTTATGAACTGTTAACTATTGACTGATTTTGTGCATTGAGTGAAACCTAGTTGAAATGGCAGATTTGATGCACATTCTGATTAGTAGCAATTTTAAGAATTTTTGTGAATTGAATTGGCTTGAGTGGTCTACTGGAGAGTTGTAGAGGACATATTTATCTTGAAAATGGTATCTTGCATGTAATTTTTTCAGATCATATGTGGGAGTTATGAATTTTCAAAAACTAAACCTACATTAGATTTCTCACTGCTTCCCTGATTAGTACATTGTTTGGCAGATTTGAAATTGTTAGAGGTTGAATTGGAATTTGGGTTCTTCATGAAAATTGAAGTTTGAGATCTTATATTTTCAGGGATATAAAGTAGTGATTTGTTTGACATTTGTGCTAGGAGATATACTGGTTGGACATTTACTGCTCAGATTGGGACAGTTTAGTAGACAGATGCTTCGGTGAATTATTTGACCTAGTTAGTAAACGAATTGGGATTTCGGTTATTGATGAAAGTTTTAGATAACATTGTGATCTTGATGAGCATATTTATTGTGTAATTTTTTACTGAAGAAAATGAAAGTTACTGAATTTACAAGATACTGTACATTGTTGAGTGACTTTGAGTGAGCAGTAGCTTTCATGGGATTTTTGACACCCTTAGGGGTGGAATTAATTTGAATGGTCTAAATGAAACTTATAGAGGTTTTCATGATCTTTCCAATGAGATATGGTTTATAATTTTCTGAATTGTGTGCAAAGAGTTATGGCTGTTGGAAGTTTGGTTGGAAATCAGGAAAAAAAAAGGAAATAAGGGTTATATATATATAGATATTAATTGTTTAATGTGAATTTTGGTTTCTTTCGTGAATAACTTTTCCATCCGACGTCCGATTGACCTGATTCTTGAGGCATCGGATTCATTGATTATTTAATTTCATTTTTGAGAAATTGGGGATTTGTGGACGGAAAATTGACGTGAGCCCGGGTAACGAAGCCTTTACTCACTGTTTTATTTAATTGGGGACCTATACAGGACCAAATTGAGCGTCGTCAGCGCCATTGGATTTCAAATTTTTAAACGAATTTTTCTAATAGAAAAAAAATGGGATTAGGGCCGGGAATATCATGAACATGCATTTTACACTTACATGTGCATCATTACTAGTTCGGATTGAACAATTAGTGATCGTTTTATTCTCTGATGCTTATAAAGGCCCAACTGGAGCGTCGATCGACCGACGTAGCAGAGACTTCCCGGCATTAGCTCGGAAGTAATAAGTGAGTAACCTAGTTGGTTCCTCAGCCTTTATGTGTTTAATATTATATGCATTAATGCCATGCGGAGATAATGGATGGATATATGTGTGTCTGATTTGATTGATTTCGGACCATGGGTGTCTAAAATATTGAATATGTGATATTGAAGTGCTATTTTGTGTAAATGGCCATGAATGCGTAAATGAAATAAAGTGTAAATGTATAGAAGCGAATTTCGTGCTTTTACTGCATTAATCGACTATCAGATGAAATCGGAATTGCAATCGGGCTTTTATAGCCATATATCAGAATTATCGAACATCGCATTGCATGCATAAATGCATAATCAGATAATAGATATGTGCCCCAAGTTGCTAATGCCACTGATTGAGCCTCGAGCTCTAATATTGTACTGACCGGGCCTCGAGTCCGAGGGGAGAAATCCCTGACGCGTCCCCCACTGAACACTGACTGAGCACTTGGGCACAACACTGAATAACTGGAAAAGAGTCACATATGCATTCAAATTTCATGATTGACTGATTTGTGACGATGACTGATTATGTGATGGCATGATTTACTGTGAATTGCGAAATGATACTGCAAATTGTTACATGTTACTGTAAAATTGTTATCACTGTAAACTGTTATATAATACTGTAAATGGTTATATGATACTGCTAATTGAATATTACTGTGTTATGTTGTACGCAATATGCGTAATGCATGCGTTGGGTGGACCATCGATGATGGTTTCTCATTGAGTTCACAAACTCACCCAACATTGCAATTATTTTTCAGGTATTGAAGAGTACCCCGTTAGTGGAACGGAAGTATGATTACTGCAAGAGTGTCGGTGTTTGAAGTCGGGATCAGTTCACGTCTGCATTTGTGTCATTCTGAATTATGTGTAAATTTATATTCCGCAAAAATAATACTGAATTGTTTGAGGGCCCTAATTGATAAATATTGTTTTGAAATGTGATCTTTGGTAAAGTGTATGACCGAAAAGGGTTTTCGTATCACGGGCCCGAATCGTTTATTATTTTCGCGCACTCGACTGTTTTCAAAAAATATATATATATATATATACTGAGTTTTAACCGACCGACTGGTGTAGTACGCCACCCTCGCGGGGTACGGACTCGGATATCACCATCGATGTTGGGTTCGGGTCTTGCGGGAGTGGGGTGTTACAGTATTGACCCCCTCCTTAAGTACAATCTGGTGATTAAAGGGACGATCCGGGGGCAGTGTTGTCGGCTCCTGAAACACTTCTGCGAAGTTGGCCAGTAGTACATGAAGTTCATCAAATGCACTTCCCTGCTCCTCCGTCAATCTCATCTGCTGAAATTGATATTCGAGTGGAGTCGAAAGATGGATCATCAGCAACTGACCCTCCACCGCCCCTTGCATCACCTTATGGAAATCCTTGCTTGATACGACTCGAGGTCTGCCGTCCGGTCCCCTTGAAGCTTGACCATCCGTCCTTCCCATGTAAACTTCATAGTGCGAGTGCGAAAGTTACACAAAGCGTCTTCCAATCCCACCAACCATTGAACCCCCAGCACAACATCACAACCTCCCAACGTGAGCACCAACGCCTCCATGCAAAATGGCACCCCTTGCATTGTCCATTCGAAATTGTGGCACCGCTGTGTACATTGGAACTGTAAACCGCCACCCACCATAATGGTTACCGGAGGTATGTCTTGGAGCTCACATGTCCCATTTTTTATCACCGCCACATCGACAAAATTGTGAGTGCTTCCGTTGTCAATTAATATGTGAATCTAGCGGCGTTGATGAACTCCAACGAGTCGCATTTGTCTGAACTCCGACTCCCCTGAAAAACTTGTCATTGCTAGCAACGAGAACGTAGGAACTTCCTCAATTACTTCTACATTTTCTGGACTCTCATCTCCCCCACCTTCGACCTCCTTGTCACCCAGCTCCTCTGAGACATAGAAATATTTCAGCTGCCGCTTGCTACACTTGTGGCCGATAGTGTATTTTTCGTGCACCAGAAACATAATCCTTTGGCCCGCTTGTCATCGAAGTCTCTGCTACTCATTTCCCTGGACAGGGCTCTTCCCACAGGTGAGCGAAATGCCGACGCTGGTGTTGGTAAGAGTCCGTCTGAGGTAGTACCACTACGAGCAGGCATGGAGGGCATCTCCTTGCTCCCCTGCAACGCTCTATAGGCTGCAGGACGATTCATTATGGGATGACCTGTCGCTGTGAGAATGACCTCTTATTTCCGGGCCAGTCTATAGGCCTGGTGGAGTGACTGAGGCTCATGAAGTTTCACAGCTACCCCGATCTCAGGCTTCAGACCCTTCACAAAGAAAGCCACCAAATACTCCTTTGTCAGTGCCAGCCTGTTCGAACAATGATCGAACTGAGCGCAGTATTCCAAGACCGTGCCCATGTGCTTCAGCTCCTTAAAGTCTCCGAATGGATCGTCAAACATTTCGGCATCAAAGCGCTGCTTCAGGGCCTTAGTAAACTCACTCCACTCTACCACCTCCGTATTAGATCGATTCTGACTGAACAGTCGGTACCATTCTTGCGTTTTCTCATCCAAATGCAAAATAGCAACGTTTACCCTCATGTTATCCTGTGTTTCATCAATGTGGAAAAACTGTTCACAGCGGTATACCCACGCCTTGATATTATTCCCATCAAACGTCGGAAACTCAATCCTACCCACTCTGGCGAATCCTCCAGCTCCCTCCTGCCTCTATTGGGTTGGGTCCATCCTCCCCAAAAGGCCTGAAACACTACTGCCCTCCCCTTGTTTTGACCCTTTTGGTAAGTTAGTAGATCGTAATTATCCCATGTCACATTCCAGTTTCTCCATTTCTGATAACACCTTTTCATTTCACTCTTATAGCTCCCGGAGTAGTTTTTCCTGCCTACCTTGTGCTTCCATAAGCACCTTCAGGGTCTCCTCCAACCTACGGAAGTCTGCTCCTTGTGTTCCTTCAGCCATGAATAAATTGTCAGGTTCGATTGCTCTGATACCAAATTGTTATGAATTAAATGGGAATATTGGGGAAAATGATTGAGAAGGTCAGACGCACAGAAAGGGAGGAGAGTCAGAAGGGAATCACAGAAAGAGAATCAACAGAAAGGAGGGAATAATTTCATTACAGTCGTAAACATGTCTTTGTACGAAGAAAACAGTCGAATATATTGTCCCCTATCCCCGACAAGTGATAATCCCCTATCCCCGAGTACATGATATGTTCCCTACATCTTTTACAACCGTTACGCCTCAGTCGCCTCGATGTCCTCTTCTTCGCTCTTATCTCCCTCACTCGTCATCGTCTGAATTAACAGTAACACTTCCTAACTCTATCGCCTGCCAACACTCTTAGTGTTGAGCTTGGTATCTCTTCTCCCTTCTTTATTTTGTTGTTTCAGTTTACTGATAACTTTTTTCATCTTGTTATCAAACATTTTTTAGAAAAAAGGTGAAGGATCTTTTTAATTATTTCTACCAATTTCGTAACAGGTTGAGCCTATCCCTTTTTGAAGCAGTCAAAATTTGCTCCCCTGGAAGTAAGACTCCCTTCCTTCTCCAGAAAAAAAAAAGAACACTATCTCTCTCCCTCTGCCTGGCTCTTTCCCAACATCCATTCTCACTTGTAATTTTTTGGCCAGCTCATCCAGTGCACTTAACAATTCCAAGCTTAACACTTTTTTATCCATTTCCATTGTCCTAACTTATCTCCAATGTCTGTCTTCACATAGATTGTAAGGGGTATTACTTGTTCCAAGAAAATATATATGCTAAGGAATCACTTAACAGAAATAAAACCTATGTTAATAATTCTTTTAAAAACAAAACAAACAAAAGATAAATGCAAGAAGTTACAATTCTTAAAGAATCAGTGGAGCATCATAACCGATCACCCACTCCACTATATCGTACATATATTCATTGCGTTTTCTAATCGAATTAAAGTTTCTCTACTAACATTCTCTAATCATGTGATATATCTCTTAACAGCCTTGGTTTATAAAAAAAGTATAATTTCTTAATCATGTATGTGGCTCTAATCAAGCATTTTAAAGCAAAGTGATTTAGGATAAACTAAAGAACTTCCATTTCTCTATTAACTCTCGTTGGCTAATCCTAAAGGATTTTAATTGCACATTGTATAACTTTGTGGCAAAAGGGAATATGTGTTTAAAGAACTTTAATGAAGACTTTAGGGATCGTGTGAAATAAATTGAAACCATATATTTAAATTTTGAGCAATATTTCTATATATGAAGCAATAAACTAAGAGGCAACTGACATGTAAGGAAAAAATTGATATAGCTCTTGTAAATGACATTTGGTTATTTAAATTACCAAAGAGCAAAGCTTTGTTTAGCAATCATTTATTTTTGAACCATTGCCCAATTCTTATCTATAACTTCACTCTAAAGCAGCCAAGAATGGCCCCCTTCTGTTTTAATAACTATTTGATAGATGTTTTGGGGTTTGGGGAAGCTATTATTATAAATCTTGCCTCAAGGAAACAAAACTTTTATTTATATAAGGAAGCTATAAATGGGGAAACAAGAACTCACACTGCTAAACAAAACTAGTACTTGTAGCAATCAACTCTCTTTTTCCTCAACAAATCTCAAACTACAGCTTACTCAAGAAGATCATTATCTAAACCATGGTGATCCTCTTAAGACAAATGGAAGAGAAAAGAGCATTGTTAGAATATTTTCAATCCTTGAAGGTTTGTAACTCATTACTTGAGAAGTTTAAGATCCTACGATTAAAGGAAGGAGATAAAAATAATTCCTTCTTCCATAAATCTATCATTGCAAGAAGGAACACCAACATAATAGCTTCTCTTATTAAATAAGATGGAGGTTTAACTCAATCACAAGCAAGAAACTTATGTGTACTTCTTTAACACCCTAGGTACTTAAGAAACTAGGAACTCCTTAGTTAGCTCGTTTAAATCATTTATAGCTGAACATATTTTTAAGGAGGAGGCATACTATCTCATTTAACTATTTAATCTTATGGATGTTAGAGGAGTTCTTTTTGAACTTAATATAAGTAAGTCTCCTAGACCAAATGAATTATATTTGTTTAAAAAAAACCTAACATACATTAAAGATGTTGTAATTGATGCAGTTCTATAATTTTGTGAGAATGGCATGATGGTGAGAGAAATCAATAAAATTTTCAATTCAACAAAATTTTCTGTTAACTTTTTCCTAAAATATATAATTCAAGCTCACTCAAAGACTTTATATCTATTCCAATCTTATTGCTTCCAGGTTAAATTCGACTCTGGTACCTCTCATCAATGTATCCTAAAGAGTTTTTATCTCTGAAAGATTGACTAGAGACAACATACTACAGGTTTAAGAACTACTTAAAGGGTATGATAGTAAAAAATCCAACGAGAATTATGTAATTAAAGTGTATTTCACAAAACTTTTTTCTCAATCCATTGGAACTACATCTTGCACTTACCAGAGGTATTTGTACTTCCAAAAATCTTCATTAATTAGATCAATCAATTTATTTCAAGCTTTTACTATGAAACTCTAGTAAATAGAGAAAGTTACCAACATTTTTAGAGGGAAGAAAGGGCTGAGATAAGGTGACCCCATATCAACTTACCTTTTTATTCTATGTATAAAATCTTTCAGCTTTGCATTCTCAAGTGACTTGTTTATTCTTTCTAGGCTAATAACAATCAATATGCATACTTATGTATGCCTTAAACATATTCAAACTACCCTCAAGTTTATCCATTAACAATAGTAAGATTTATATGATAAGTTCAAAAGATATAGCTCCCTAATTATCCTTAATCTCTAACCTACAGCTTAAGGATCCCCCATTCATATATCTATAGCTACCAATCATAACTAAAGGATTGCTTTAAGGATTAGTCACCTTTACTAGAGAAATTACAAAGGAGAATTAATTATTGGTGCAATAGATCCTATCATTTGTTGGAAGGGTACAATTGATTGACTCCCTTCATACCTATTGTCCCTTGTATATTTTTCTCTTATAAGCATTAATAAAAACTATAAAGAAGATGCTGAAGAGTTTTCTTTGGTTCGGTGCATTAAATAAGAACCATTTTGTCAAGGTCAAATAGTCTAATGTTTGTTTGCTAAAGAAATAAGGGGCTTAGGCATCATTCTAGTCTCTTTATCTAACAAAACTCTTATGTCAAGTAGAATATAAAAATGTTAACTAAAAAAGCAACTCTTTGGGTCCAATAGATACATACCTATTTTTTAAAAAGGCAAGAGCATATAAGAAGCTAGCAACAAAACCACTTTATAAGAATAGCTTATATCTAACTCTATAACATCTATGCCCTAATCCTCTAAGGTTAAGGAGCTAATAAATAAGAATGAATTGGTTGCTAACTCGTTATTATTTATGAACCTCATTCTATATTACAGACTTAAGCAAAGTGTGAAAAAAATTCTATGTTTAGTCAAAACATTCTTCTCGGAGGTTTATCAATGCCTCTTGTAGAGAATCATTCCTACCACATTTGTAGAAAGTGACCTAGCTTGGAATTATCTAGTTTAAAAAGAATCTTCTTAAAGTCTCCTTCCTCAATTGACTTGTCTATAAGCAAAAATTGGAAACCATAAATAAGTTAAGCTTTCTCAACTCATCATAGATATATTATCTATATAAAATAAGTTAAGAATTATTGCATCAATTTTTCTTCTATTATTAATTCTTTACATAGATATGGAACAAAATGCCAACGTGTGAGCTCACTAAAACTAGCCTCTCTTTGACTAACATAATTGTGAAACTGGAAAAAGGATGGAGATTATCAGATAGTGATAAAAGCATCCATATCATTGCTTGTGGAAGTACTATGTACTCTATTTGGAAGGAAAGAAACTCTACGTTTTTCCAAGTAAAGGAAAACGTTAGGGAAAAAATTAAGGACCAACTGATAATCATCTCCATGCAACTTGTAGTCCTAAAATAACTTCTGCATGAAAACTTTGAACAAACAAGAAAGGATTAAGCCGGATTTGCCTTAGCTATTGATAATTAACACTAGACAATTATAATAACATTATACTTATGTCTTTCCTTGTGTTTTTAAATTCGAGTAGTAATTATGTTCTTTAATGTATTATTAAGCCTGTAAAAATTGATTTAGTTTTGGAATATATTTTTAAATTCTAAAAATATTAAACTATCTCGTTAGTCATTATCATAAATAAAATCTATCTAGGGTAGAAAAACTTCATCATTATGCTTTTGACATTAGATGTTTAATCTAAAACAATAGTTTAATTTAAATTACTTATGATAGTTTGTTAGAATAATGGCTTTAAATTTTTTCCTTTATTAATTTATCATTTTTATGTAATTAACCATTCATTATTACTAAAGTGGTTGGAATGTTTTGTTGTGTAGCAAGTATTTTAAATCTTGAAAACTTTTAATTTTTAATTTTAACTTTTGTAACCTTAGTTATATATATCAATAATATATATACATACATACCTATATGTAGATATATGAAATAAAAATGATGTGTGTTACTTGAAAATATAAATTAGAAACGTTGTCAACAAATGCAAATAAGAGAAGGAAAGATTTTCAAAAGGAGCAGAGAGAAATTAGAAGAGAGTTAAACAAAAGAGAGAGAAGCAAAAATATTCAATTGATTAGTTAAAGATTTGATTGTTATAATAAATATCTAATAAGGTTGATCCTTTTAAGGATAACTTATGTGTTTTAAGTATTCGTTATAATCTATTAAGGTGAAAACGAAGGCATTTAGCTATTATACTTTCATTAAAGAAAAGTGTTATCATTTTATTTATGAGTATAGTCTCTCCTTCTACATCTTTTCGTAACATTGCCTCTATTTTCAAAAACCTTATCTGATATAGCAGGAAAGCGATAAATTTCACATAAAATAGATGAACTTCTAGTTATATCTAAATTTAGAATATTTCAATCCCTTAAGATGTCCCTAAACAAGGATTTAAATAAGACAATAAACCTAATAGAAATAGGAAACATAAAATTACAAAAATATTCTAAAATAATACAAAATTAGGAAAATAGTCTATAACTTACGTTTTAGAGAAAAATGACATCAACTGGTTTACACTCTAGTTGCCATGTCGTTACCACGTCAATCCCCTCCATTTGAGAAAAACTCTACCTTGAGTACATTGGATCATTTGGATAGAACGGTTCATCTGAAGAGTAGTAAGGAGAAATGTTCGCCATATTAAATGTTTTGGAAATGTTGAAGGCATCTGATAATCCCATCACATAAACATTGTCATTAATCTTCTTCAAAATATGATATGGTCCATATTTCTTAGGTTGCAACTTTTAAGTCCCTATTAGAAATCGCTCCTTTATAAAAAACACCATAACTTCATCACCCACATTAAAGACCCTGCTCTCTCCAATGTTGGTCTGCAGCTTTCTTATATTTGGCATTAGCTTGTTCCAATTTATGTATTACCTTTGTATGAGCGTCTTACCACTAGTTAGTTATATTTGTAACAAATTGGGCAATTTAATCAAATCAACAGCATGTTGTGGTGCCCTTATGTAGACAACAACAAAAGGTGACACCTACTCAGGGCATTAAGAACAACACTGTTGTAGGCATACTTAGCCTACAGTAATGCACAATCCCACTGCTTAGGTCCATCTCCACAAATACTTCAGATAAGATTGCCCAAGGTTCTATTCACTATCTTTTTCTAGATATTTGTTTGAGGATGAGATGTGCTACTGAAATTCATAGATGAATCAAACATCTTCCACAAAGCCCTCCAAAAGTGAATGAGGAATTTGCTATCTCTATCAAAAGTAATAGATTTAGGAACCCCATATAGATGTACAACTTCTTTGAAAAATAGTTTGGCCATATTGGTTACATATGTAGCCTTCTTATAAGGAATAAAATGTGTCATGTTGGATAATCTGTCTACCACAACAAAAATATAATCCACACCCCTCAAGGTTCGTGGTAATTCGAGCACAAAATCCATAGATAAATGCTCCTAAATATTCTCTAGAATAGGTATAGGAGTATACAAACTAGTATTATGAGATTGACTCTTCACTATCTAGCATATATAGGACCTCTACACAAAATGCATACATCCCTTCACATATGGGGTCGATAATATCTCTCTTTAATTGTAGCATAGGTCTTGTCACACCCTAGATGAACGTAAGACCTCCTGTATGTAGATCACGAACTAGCTTCTCCCTCAAGGAAGTTTTGGAATGCATAGCTGATTTCCTTTCATAAGAAAGCCATCATGGATGTGAAAGGCACCATCAGTATGTTTATTTACATAGTTTTCCCACACTCCCTAGAAGTCTTCATCAGTGGCAAACGAACTCTTGACAATTTCAAACCCCACAACCTCTTAACTCATCGTGATAAGCAAGTTAGCACACCTACTAATGCATCAGCCACTTTGTTCTGTAGGCTAGCTTTATGCTTTAATATGAAGGTGAACTTCTCTAAAAATTGGGTTCACCTTGCGCACATACCCTTATCAATTTTCTTCGGACTCTTTAAATGTTTTAGGGCATCATGATCTGTATACAACACAAATTCCTTGTTGATTAGGAAGTGTTCCCATATCTTCACTGCACAAACCATAGAGTAAAACTTTTAATCATATGTGGACCACCTACGCCTAGCATCACTGAACTTTTCGCTAAAGAACGCTACTGGCTTCTTCTGTTGGGACAACAAAGCACCTAGTACCATACCACTAGCATCACATTCAACTTCAAATAGGGCCTGGACCTTTGGTAGTGCTAAAATAGGAGCAGTGCACATTTTTTCTTTCAACAAAGCAAAAATGTTCTTAGCTTCTTCTCCCTGTTGAAACTTCCCTTTTTTAGACACTCTATAATAAAAGTTGCAATGCTACCAAATTTCTTTATAAATCGCTTATATAATGTAGCCAGCCCATGGAAACTCCTTACTTTGGTTATTGTTTTGGGGGTTTACAACTCCTTTATAGCTCAGATTTTCTCTTCATCAACTTAAATACCGTTTGCTCCAATGGTATAACATACAAATAATAGTTTGTTTTTCCATGAAACTGCACTTCTTCATAGTGGCATACAATTTATTCTTTTGCATTGCTATAAAGACTTCCCGCAAATGGGCTATATGCTCCTCCTCTATTAATTATATTCCAAATGGCATCATAAGCCACTCATACAACCCCTCTTTTATCTTGAAGGTTGTCTTTCATTCATCTCCAGGTCTGATTCAGATTTGATAGTATCCGATATGAAAGTCTATTTTTTAGAAGACCTATGTGCTATGAACCACATCCAAGATGTCAGCCAATCAAGGAATGGGAAACTTATAACCCATATTAATTTTATTTATGGCCCTACTATCCACACACATTCTCTAAGTTTCATCTTTCTTAGGGGTCAACAATGTTGGAATTGCATAAGAACTTATATTCTCTTAAATGTGCCCCTTACATTAAAATTGCCCCATTTGACTCTTTTAGACTCATCTTATAGTTGGGTAAGCCAGGCAGATTGGCTTCAGGAACTAGATCAATGTGATGCTAAATGTACCTCATAGGTGGAAGCCTTATAGGTAATTCTTTAGGCATGATGTCACTGAACTCCTCCAGCAACAACTTCTTAACATATGGAAGCTCTACTGTATCTTGCTTCTTCTCTATTACTAGCACTTGCCTTATAAACAGAGCATGCACTTCTCTGGTCTCCTTTATTGCCTCTTAAAATTTGGTCTCATAATGAGTTACTGTTAGGAAAGCCTTACCATTAGCTTTTGAGAAGCTTTGGGTTTAAAACTCCCGTTTATTGGCAACAAGGTATATTTCTTTCCATTCTTCTATAGCTTGTATATATTTTCTCTGCCATCATGCTGTGCTGCAATATCAAACTGTCAAGGTCTACTAAATAATAGGTGATGGGCATCCATGTCTGCTAAGTCAAAATAAATTTCATCCTTATAATGACAGATAGAAAAGGATACCTTGCAACGTTCAGTCACTTAGATCTTGTCACCTGCTTTAATCCAGCTGACTAAGTACAGGTTAGGGTGCTTCTCCACCTTCAATCTCATACTTTATATAACATCTCTCCTTATGATATTTTCACAACTACTCTTATCAATAATCACATTGAACACATAGCTATGAATAATGCACCTGGTTTTAAATAATTTTCCTGTTTTAGGGTGATCATCATCATCCTAATCACATAGTTCTGGCTTTCTTCATTCTCTATTCCATTATCAAACTTGTAATCCTTTTCTTCACCATCTAGACCACAATATACCTCTTCTTCCTCATCCCCACGTTCTACCACATAGACTACCTTTCTAAGGGGATAATCACTAGATCTGTGGCCTAGTTGATTACACTTAAAGCACTTACCTAGGATAGCCTAGCATAGGGATTAATAGTTTTAGGTGTTTCTTTTGTTTTAGCCACCTTCTGCTTCCCTGCAAATTTATGGTCTTGGGTTCTACTTTTATCAATGGTAGTTTTAGAGGTATTTCCACCATAATTCCCACCATAACTTGTACAATAATTTGCACTGTTATTTTTGCGAGGGTATTATGGCATGTTCTTTTCTTGCATCAACTATTCTTCCTTTAAAGCCAAATTTCTAGCTTCAGACAAGGTTCTCACTACTTGTACCCCAATTATATCTTTAATGGTTGATTTCTGGCCCTCTAAATATCTGGCTACCTGCTATCCTTCAGTTCCTCTCAGGTTATTCCTAGTCGCTAGCCTGGTAAATTCTACATAAAATTTATGTACTGATTGAACATATTGGCACCTTTGGCGTTGCTGAAATAGAAATTGCTCATAATCTGGAGGGATAAACTCGTTGTGCAATAACTGCCTCATCCTTCCCCACATTCTGATAGGTATTTTGACCTCACAGGACCTCCTTAACTATAATCTCTCCCACCAAGTAGAAGCTCCCCTTGTCAATCTACATGCAACTAATTTGACCCTCCTTTCCTCCGGAATCTCCATATACTAAAAAAAAGATATATGTATACTATCTAATCCAGGAAACTCTCGATATTTAAGTTTTCATGATAATATAGAATATATACCTTCAATTTGTATTTTGTTTATTTTTCATCATAGTTATCCCTCCGGCAACCAGCAAGTCTTAAAGGAGGTTCTTCTGAATAATCTTCTTCTTCTTCTTCTTGTTCTTCTTCAAAATCATTTAATAATCTAATCCATCACTCATGCCTATGAACTCAAGGAACAGGTAAGACGGTAGGTTGCATATGAGTTGCACTGACACCAAGCACTCTCCTGCCATCATTTGAGTTCCTGGTGGGGATGTTGAGTCGCTCCTCTAACCGAATCGGGATCTCTTCTAAGTGATCGAAGCGTTCCCCATGATGTTGAAGCCTAACATCAATCTGATCAACCTGAATTGCTAACTCATCAATCTCCACCCCACAATTTGGGGTCTTAGCCCTCTAATCACTATCGAAAGAATCGCCACGTACTCTACCTAGACCACCTGACATCAAGTCATCAAGCAACCTACTCAAACTGACATAGTAAGAAAGCAATAAATTTCACACAAAATAGAAAGAACTACCAATTGTATCTAAACTTGAAATATTTAAATCCCCAAAGATGTCCCTAAACAAGAATTTAAATAGGTCAGTAAACCTAATAGAAATATGAAACAGAAAATTATGAAAATACCCTAAAATAATACAAAATTAGGAAAACACTTTATAACTTGCATGCTAGAGGAAAATGACATCAACTGGGTTTACACCCTAGTTTCCACGTCGACCATGTCATTATCCATAAGGATTACTTAAAGAAATTGTCTCTATAATTTGAATAAAGACTCCTATATAACAACTGTAATTAAACCATCCATCTTTCGCACTAGTCGTTAAGCCATTAGTTTGTTGTGGTGTTTAATTATTTTTTGATAGAAAAATTACAATTAGGGCTTTATCTAGGTGTTTGAGCATTGATGGTAACTATATTGAAATAGGTTCCGGCTGATTATTTATTGCATATGAATTAAATTTTGCTAACATTTTGATTCAATTTCATATTTCATATATAAAGATTGGAAAATCACATATATGGATAAATCATGATATAAATAATAAGATTTGCGTAAAATTTTAGAGATAGAATTACATGAATCTTCCAAGTTATAGTCAAATCTAATAAAAAATTTATAGACTTAAGTGTTTTTAATAGAAAGAGACTTCAATCAATCTACTTAAAATCACCTATTAGGAGGTTCTTTTGAATATTCTTCTTTTTCTTCTTCAAAATCACGTAATAAACTAATCTGTTGCCTATGCATGTGAACTCAAGGAATAGGTAAGACGGTAGGCTGCTTGTAAGCTGCATTGCGTCCAATCACTCTCCTCCCATCATTCTAGTTTCTGTTGGGGATGTCGAGTTGCTCCTCTAACTAAATTGGGATCTCTCTTAAGAGATTGAAGCGTTTCCCATCTTTTGCACTAGTCATTAAGCCACTAGTTTGTTTTGGTGTTTAACTTTTTTTGTGATAGAAAAATTACAAGTAGGGCTTTATCTATTTGTTTGAGCATTGATGGAAACTATGTTGAAATTGGTTCCAGTTTTTATGATTATTTATTGCATATGAATTAAAATTTGCTAATATTTTGATTCAATTTCATATTTCATATATAGAGATTGGAAAATCATATGTATGGAGAAATCATGATATAAATAATAAGATTTATGTAAAATCTTAGAGATAGAATTACATGAATCTTTTAAGTTAGAGTCAAATCTAATAAAGAAATTTATAAACAAAATTAATGCATTCTTAAGAGTTTTGACTAAAAAGAAACTTCAATCAAACTACTTAAAGGTAGGTGCAACATTTTTTAGAAAGATTGTGTGTTATAAGTTTAAAATTTCTATTGGTCAAATAAATCGGGGTTAATAATTGACTTAAAATAAATTTAAGTATAGAAAGGTTTTAGGGATTCTACATTGGATCTTATTTTCAATTGATCATCTCATTATTGTTATTTTAGATTAGTAACTTTGGTTAATCATTATTTTAAATCAATCATTTTTGTTAAATTAGATAATAGAAAGACATTTATTACTAGTACTAATGTTCGTGAAAACAATATTCATATTTACTAGAATGTATTATTAAAATAATATACACACTTGCCTACTTAACCTTTAAAATTGATTGGGCCGTGAATACCAAAAACTCAAAAATAAAGATAAATATTACCATAACAACCAGATGTTGTGCTTTATGTCATATTACAATTAAATATTGAACAAAAGCCCATCACATCTATGATTTCATTTTAAGAAATAAAATGACTATTAAAACAAATAAATTCTAAACTATTAACTTACTTAATATGAGGATTATTTTGGAAATTATGAAATATTATAGTCATTGAAAATTCTAAAATATTTAATAAATATAATTTTATTCAATTTATTTAATATGAAAAGGCAATTTAATCAAAATTTAGAAACTATATAATATAATTTAGTCTGTATATTAACTATTTAATTTTATAATAATTTCCAATGATTAAAAATTTGACCTGGTTATTTGTTCAATTTTAATATTTTAATATTTTAAATTTTATTTAATCTCTAAATAATTTTATGATGGCTTAATATTAGTCGAATATTTTAAGTCTTAAATTTTTGTTTTAATGTTTCACTTCCTATTGAGTTTTTAAAATTATAATATTAATTAAAAGTTAGAGAGTTTTGATATATTTCATGAGTAATGGTATTCACAATTTTGCCTTTAATTACCACCCTGTAGCTATCTATATATGTAGGAAGTCCACGCTTATTACTGACAAGAGGACCTGCTGGAACACTCGGTTTCTATATCTCTGTTTCTGATTGACCACGCAGTTATCAACGTCGGAAGATGTAGAGCAGAGCATAACCATAAACAAACATTTCCTCTGATGTCAAAGTTATATTATCAGATGTCAACCCAACGTTGCTTCATAACATCCTTCTTACCTGCACTCTTCCATTATCCTCCCACTCTAACCTCTAACATTAACCACTAAACATTTTACAGCAACTAAAACGATAATATTTGGACCATAAACTGCTTTTTCTGAGGATTCACCTACAGCAAGATATCAACAAGTTAGCCAAAAATGTGATACATATGGAGGAACTACTTCAGACAATTATTGGACCTGTGTCTGTGTGAACGATCTTCTATTAGCTCTATCCGATTTGGTCCGGTAATCTCAAAGATCATGAAATTGTGTAGCTATAAGGTTGGCCATTAAGTCGAGCAACTTGATCCTAACCTTGGCAATTGCCGTAGATCATCCAGTGATTTGTGCATTCAGTCTTCGGAGCCAGACTGAATGGATTATCATATGGAAAACATCGTACCTTATGGGAGGATCGTTTATCACGAAATGTCTCTGTACCTGCTTCACTCCCTGGTACATTCTTAGATATCTATCTTCTTGGATTCCAAGCAGAATTTTTTTCAGATATGGTATTTCATTAACTGAGACCTGGATTGAAAATGAGTCCCAATTAAGAACATCACTAAAGGGGAAGACGTAGTGTTGTGAAATCAATACTGGAACACACTCTGCATATATTGCCTCAGCAATTCTTGGACTAGCAACCTCATATCCACTTGGACAAATGCAGTATCTACTCTTCTTCATCATCTCATAATAAGAAAGTCCCTCGGGGAGTGTTTCATAGACTAGAATATCTTCATCTTTTGTCAGCCAATGTTGAAAAAGTGCTTGCCTAAGTTTGCCATGCATCTTACCAGCAAAGAATGCTAAGATTGTCCGATTCAATGGGGGTAAGCCTCCGGTGATGCCCTCAGTTTCTCCGGTCATCAGATTGATTTCTGGAAATGATGCATCTTTCCTTGCAATGTAATGCTCCGAAGTGTTTGCATTGCATAAGACCCTAATCGAATTGAAATACAGCAGACGCATGTACCAAGTTGCCCGCGGTCCCTATAGACAACAGAAGCAAAAAATTAGAAGAGACAAACGACAACTTCTCTAATACAAGGGGTGCTAACACTAACATTTTTGTCTGTGATAGTCGATTAATCCATGTCAATGAATGAGTTATTATAGAATCTAAAATCATTCGACTTTAAAAGGGTGTTGAAGTTTTTACCCAATCATGGCATGAAAGCATGAAATGATCGACCCCAAGGCTTCTGTTCCAATATGGATACCTATGAGAAATGATGTGAACGTAGTCAACAACTGTGTGCTCAAGAACAGCCTTGTCTCTGATCTGCGGATGGAAAAGGTGTTGGAGAATCCTGACAACACTGAAAGGTAGGAAAAAAACATGAGCTTCATCGGGGTTTAAGGTCCGGAACTTGGTGTCTGCTTCCATTAAGTTAATGAACAGTCCTTCCATTGCATATATACTCTTGCAAGGTCCATCATGGAACAGAGGAGGATCTCCATCTTCGTAGACAAAGATCTTGAATAGCTTTTCCATTAGCTGGTAACTTCTATAAAATTAAAAGTTCAAAGTAAATTACTCTGTAAAATTAGGAATAGTTATTATTTCATAACTATTGATGACGAGATATTATTGTAAATATTTAGAATATTTGAATAATTAATTCAACCAAAAGGAAAAAGGTTACTTAAATAACAATCAAAAGGTAGAAATTAAATATCATATAGATCTTTTGTGATAATCTTCATCAATTGATCTTAGGATAAAGTATTCCAGATCACTCTAATCTATCGTCAAATATGTAGATTATAACTTTGCATAAAGATCACTCAGCCAAAGTTTTGAACTTTAATAGAAAATTCATACACTTTATATTATATTATTACACCAACTAATTCATGCTAGACATTTGATTCGCTAATATCGCGATTTATCCTTCTGGATTTTAAAACTTGTGTTATCTTAATAAGTCTTCCCAATAAGGAAATGGATGACATGTTCATATGGTGTAAAAGTTAAATATATACATACATTTACCTGTGAAAAGCACATACGTTCCTGTAGATGTCACCATGTGGAACAGAGTCGACATCATCGTCAAGAGCTGATGAGGAAGTGCAGTTGTGATCTAACGATGCTTCTCTTATCAGGGCTCTAGCGACGGCAAGACTTGTTTCGAGCTGTTTTAGTTTTTCATCGTTCTTTTTGTCTCTGTATTTTTCTTTATCAGATATATCTTTAAACCACCTTAATTGCTTCTTTATTATCCTCTGTTGCCCTTCATCCTGCCATGGAAAAGGAGAAAACTTTTTATCGTTTTCTTTATCAGATATATCTTGACTTGTGCACTTTGAATCGTTTCTTATCTGCAGATTTAAAACAATAGCTCACAGAGAAAACATGATGATCAATACCGTGATGGGTGCTGGTGGAAAAGAAGTGATTCGGAAGTTGGTGGGCCAATGCCACTGAGATGCTGAGATATAGTTTGTTAGAGCCAAGAAAGAAAGCACAGCCAAGGAAGCTACGGCAATGAAAATGGGACTTGAATATGTCCTGTGGCTGTAGACCTCCCTCATTTTTCTCCCTCTCTCTCCCTGATAAAAAAAGAAAAGAGCATAGACATAGAGGCAGGACTTGCCTTGCCGTTTAATGAAACAACGAAATTTAAAGCAATCAGAGATGGGCTCGAAAGTCCAAGAACCTCTGCCACTTTCACATGCTTTGCTTTGACAGGGAAGTCCTAATTTATTATGCCGTGCAAATCGGCCCAAGACCATTAAGAGCAAATAAAGAAACTGTACTTGTCTAATTAATGAAGTTTGTAGTGTCCAAGTCCCATTATTTTTCTTTGGTTGTGGAATTGCTTCTCCTTGCTTGTATTTCTTTTTTGTTTCTTGCATACGTACTTTACGACTACGTATGCTGTTGGTGTGCAAGTCGAGGAATTGGGGAGAACTTTTATCAATGAAGAGCTTCGATGCACCTTATCAACTGTTCATTGTATTAACCTTCAATTCATTTGAAATTGCTTATTAACCGACACTCAATTTTATTGAGCTAAGAAGACTGACTTCTTGTGTGTTTAGTGAGTTTCAAACAGGACTTATGAAATTAAATATCAAACATAGGGGCTTCAATTCATTTGAAATCTCCATCTTCGCTGCGAGAGTGTATATGAGGAACATAGGGGCTTGCGTGTGGTTTTCTTGAAATACCAAAGATTACAGTAGATTGCATAAAGGCTTAAGTTGGAGTGTGAGTTGCAGTTGATTAGGGAAAAACCAGAAGGAAAGAAAATAAGTGAAGCGCAAAAAGAAAGACTGAAGTGCAGAGCTTGTGTGTGGAGGTATAGTAGTGCGATAAAGATTGCCAATTGTAATTGTATTCCGTACGATTTGGCTACTTGCAATCATATAGAAAGCCTTTATTTTTCTCTAAATATTCAATTTCTGCAATTTTGGTTTATATGTTTCTCTTTGGTGAAAGTAGCAATACGCTTGGTCAAAGATAAGGTTTTGTGGTGTTAAAGAATCACTCGCACTTGTAATATTAGTTATTGCCATAGTGTCACTCTTTTTTTTTTGTACAAGGGAAAACAAACTAGATCAATGCACTACTCTAGAATACAATTGTCCTTGTGCATCGCTACGAAGCAGCTCTTGGACGCCGATGTTATGGCCGATCAATCACAATAATTAAAGGACAGTGCGGAAAATAAAACAACTACACAAATTTACGTGGTTCACCAAAATATGGCTACGTCTACGGGCGGCTAGGGTTTTTATTCACTGTGAATTGTTTTCAATGACTTGATACACTAGAGAATACAACGATTTATACGCCCAGATAATATAATAAACATAACGTGGGCCCGTGTAAAGCTCAAGATATTTTATCGCACTCATATCTCAACAATTCTCCCACTCAAGACCGATCCACCAACCCAACCACCTTTGTTCTCCATGCCAATGTATCCAACAAGCTCACTCTAGCCGCAACATCTCCCATGCTATGGTAGAAGACCAACCGAGGCCTCAGATAGCCCCAGCCGCAACATCCACACCTTTAGTCAACATGTCTGCGGATTCTTAGCATCATCAATCTTCTTCAAACACATCTCACCTTCTTCCACCAAATCATGAGTGAAGTGATACTGCACCAATATGCTTAGTTCTAAAATGATAAACCGGATTCTTCACCAACTGTATGGCACTCGACTATCGATGAAGAGAACCTTGTCATCTTGCTTGCCCAACTCTTCCAAGTAATCAGTCAACCATTTCATCTCCTTACCAGCTTCAGCTATTGCAACATATTCGGCCTCTATAGATGACATAGAGACACACTTCTGGAGTTTAGACATCCAACTCACTGCTGTCCCATCTATAGTGTAGACATACCAGTATGTACTCTTGCTTGAATCCACATCTCCACTAAGATCAGCATCAACAAAACCCTCCAATACTACCTTGCCATTTTCATAACAAAGTGAAGTGCTAACTGTTCCTTTCAAATATCTCAGAAGCCACTTTACAGCTTCTCAATGTTCTTTCCCTGGATCTGACATTTATCTACTCACAGCTCCCACTGCGTGTGCTATATCAGGCCTAGTATAGACTATAGCATACATCAGACTCCCAACTGCAGAAGCATAAGGCACTTTTTTCATATGCTCACGTTCCTCAGCTGTCTTGGGTGATTGTTCCTTTGACAATTTGAGATGGTTAGCCAAAGGCGTGCTCCTGGGCTTAGCATCATCAACTTTGAACCTGGATAACACCTTCTCAATGTATTGCTCCTGGGACAAATTTATAATTCCAGCAGACCGGTCTCGGAAAATTCTCATCCCTAAAATCTGCTTTGCTGCACCCAAATCTTTCATCTCAAACTCGATGATCCTCCTTTAAGATTATTTATCTCCTCCATACTTGAACCTGCAATCAACATATCATCCACATATAGAAGTAAAATAACAAAGGAGTCAGTAAACTTCTTGATGTAACAACACTGATCCTTTTCACTCCTAACCATTTCTTAACATGAAGGAGTCAAACTTCTTGTACCACTGTTTTGGAGCCTGCTTCAATCCATACAAACTCCTTTTGAGCTTACACACCATGTGTTCCTTACCAGGAACCTCATATCCCTCAGGTTGCCGCATGTAGATTTCTTCCTCTAGATCTCCATGTAAAAATGTTGTTTTTACATCCATTTGCTCAAGGTGCAAGTTCTCTGCTGCAACAATACTCAACAAAATTCTGATTGTAGTTAATTTCACAACAGGAGAGAATATTTCAGTGTAGTCAATACCTTTCCTTTGTGAATATCCCTTAACTACCAATCGAGCCTTGAACCTAACTGTACCATCAGTTTCATTCTTTATCCTATAGACCCACTTGTTCAACAAAGCTTTCTTCACTGCAGGCAACTCAGTTAACTTCCAAGTATCATTCTTCTCAAGTGACCATATCTCTTCATCCATGGCTTGCTCCCACTTGATTGAATCCTTCACCTGCAAAGCCTCATCAAAGGATTCTGGTTCCCCTCCATCAGTCAACAGCAAATAATGCAAAGATGGTGAATACCTTTCTGGTGGCCTGATAACTTTGGCATATCTTCTCAACACTGGCTCAGGTGTGACTGGTTGCTGTTCTGGTTCTGCAGTAATATTTTCTAGATTTTCTTGCAACTCAACCTCAGCTCCCACTTCTTCTGCATCTTCAGATTGTACCCCAAGCTTGTCCTTATATAGGACATTCTCATCAAATGTCACATCACAGTGTCTCAAGATCTTCCTATTCTTATCATCCCAAAATCTGTATCCAAAATGATCTGAACCATACCCAATGAAATAGCACTTCAAAGCCTTTGCATCAAGTTTGTCTCTCTTCTTTGGATCAACATGAACATAGGCAACACACCCAAAAGTTCGCAGGTGAGTAAGCTTGACCTCCTTACCCGACCAAACCTCTTCTGGCATCTTGAAACCCAAAGGAACTGAAGGGCCTCTATTTATCAAGTATGCAGCTGTGCTCACTGCATCTGCCCAAAATGTTTTTGGCAGCCCAGAATGTAATCTCATCCTTCTTGCTCGCTCATTCAATGTTCTGTTCATCCTTTCAGCAATCTCATTCTGTCTTGCCTTGCCAGGAACTGTCCTGGTGCACCTGATTCCCTCATCAACACAGAACTTTTTGAATTCTCTAGAATCATACTCTCCACCATTATCAGACCTTAAGCATTTAATCTTCAACTCAGTCTAATTTTCAACTTCAGCCTTCCACCTCTTAAAGGTAATAAACACTTCTGACTTATGTTTTAGAAAGTAAACCCATACCTTCCTGCTGAAGTCATCTATGGAGGTGACGTAGTATCTCGAACCACCAAGAGAGGAGACTGGAGATGGCCCCCATACGTCTGTGTGTACTAGTTCTAACCGTTCTGCCTTTGGTTCTCTGCTAGCCTTTGTGAAACTAACCCGTTTCTGCTTTCCCAGAACACAACTCTCACAAAAATCCAAATCAACAGATTTCAAACCTTGCAGATATCCCTTTGAAGCTAGCATCTTCATCCCCTTCTGACTCATGTGTCCTAGTCTGTTGTGCCACAGACTCGAGCTTGATGCACTATCGACTACAACAGCCATGTTTGAACATCCTGCGATACTGTATAAAGTTTCAGATTTTGTACCTCGTGCTATCACCATAGCTCCCTTCACAATTTCCAAGAACTCTCCCCGAACACTACCCTGTAACCTGTGCTATCCAACTGACCAATAGAAATCAGGTTCTTCTTCAAGTCAGGAATATACCTGACATCCTGCAGCTTCCATCTACCTCCACCTGAGGTCTGTATATATACATCTCATTTTCCAGTAATCTCCAAGGCTTTGTTATCTGCAAGATACACCTTCCTAAAATTTCCAGACTTGAAATTATGGAATATCTCTCTGCTCGGAGAAGAGTGGAATGATGCACCGGAATCAAGTATCCAGGAGTCAACCGGGCTGTCCACACTAAGAATTAAGGCGTCACCAATATCTTCCGCAGAACATACAGAATCATCATCTTCATGAGACTTATTGTTCCTCTGACCTTTCTTCTTCTTAGGTGTAGGGCAGTCCTTCTTAAAATGTCCTTTTTCACCACAGTCCCAATAAAAGACCTCATTTCTGCCTTTAGATTTTCCCCTCCCTTTTGATTTCGATCGACCATGTTTACTATGGCCTCCCTTCGACTTTCTCCTTCCCCTTCCTTCGACATTGAGTGCGTTACCAGATGAATCTCCGATTTCACTTTTACGAATGCTCTCGCTCAAGACAACATCTCGGACTTCATCAAACTTTAGCTTCTCAGACCCACGCGAACTACTAATTGCGGAAACAACAGTATCCCACGACTCGGGTAGAGAGGACATCAAAATCAGGGCTCTAATCTCATCATCAAAATTAATATAAACAGAGCTTAATTGACTGATAATCATATTAAATTCGTTAATATGATCTGTGACATATCCACTTTCAGACATCTCCAGATTGAACAAACGACGCATCAAATATACCTTATTGATAGCAGACGGTTTTCGTACATGTTAGACAAATACCAAGACTCCTGCAGTCGTTGTCTCCTTAACGATGTTGAAGGCAACGTTTCTCGCCAAGGACAAACGAATCAACCCTAGCGCCTGTCGATCTTTCAGATCCCAAACCTCCTGTCTCATGATTTCTGGCTTCATCCCTAACAAGGGTTCATGGAGGTTTCTCTGATACAGATAATCTTCCATTTGCATCTTCCAGAAACCAAAATCGTTTCCATCAAATTTCTCAATTTGAAACTTAGCGCTTTCCATCTTTTCAGATTGTTGTGATACGAACCAAGCTCTGATACCAGTTGTTATGGCCGATCAATCACAATAATCAAAGAACAGTGCGAAAAATAAAGCAACTACACAAATTTACGTGGTTCACCAAAATATGGCTACGTCCACGGGCGGCTAGGGTTTTTATTCACTGTGAATTGTTTTCAATGACTTGATACACTAGGAGAATACAACGTATTTATATGCCCAGGAGAATACAATAAATATAACGTAGGCCTGGTGTAAAGCCCAGTATATTTTATCAGACTCCATATCTTAACAGCCGAATGGTGGCTCCTGGAGGATGTGGAGGCCTGCGTGAATAAGGCCTGCAAGGGTCACCAAACTGTCAGCACACTGGTTCCCCTTGTTTATAACATGCTGGAGGCGAATCTCTCAAGGCTGTTGTAATAGCTCCCGGATACCTGTCATCAAAAAAGTAACCCCAATTAGCCCAAAGTGCGGGTCAGAGAGGATGTTAATGACCTCGAGGGAGTCCACCTCAGCGACCACCCTGCGAAACCCCAGATCCCAGGCCAACGAAAGGCCGGAGAACACACCCCAGAGCTCGGTCATTAAAGGCGAGGCTCTACCGATGTTTCGCTGAAAGCCTCCACACCAGTTCCCATGACAATCAGAAATTAACCCTCCAACGAAATCCTTAGAGGCACCGAGCTTCACCGCTCCATCCGTGTTGACTTTAACCCAACCCTTCGGGGGTTTAGTCCAGCCCACCAGGGCACCCGCCGGAACCCCTTGAGCTGGGAATACCTTGTTTTCCAACACCTGGGTTTGCACAATCCAGTCTACATACTTAAGAGTGATCTGGGACTCCTCCTCTAGCTAAATAAAACCGGGCTCAAACAAACTTCTGTTACGCCACTTCCAGAGGAACCAGCAGACGACTCCAAAAATAGTGACCCACGTAGCTCGCTGAACCTGAACTGGCTGAGTGAGGTTAGACTGCAACCACGTCTCCTCAGCTTGCATGAAAAAACTCGGGTCTACCACCTCACTAGCCAGAGAAACAATCTAATCCGTTGTGGGCCAGCTCATTTCCAAATAACCACCCACAACTGAGTGTTGGACTCCCTAGAACGTCCCTCAATTAAATCATAAGCAGACGCCATAGTGAACCTCCCATGGGGGGTAGGTTCTCACATCAAATGGTCCTCCGTAGCGGGGCCATACTGCGCAATATCCAAATAGACAGTAGTCGGGAGGTACTGTTGAAATTCATTCCACCGCCAACTACCCTAGCCATCCATGAAGGACGCGACCGTAGCGAACTGAAGGCTTTCAGGGATCGGGGAGCTGACAACATGGATAAGTGGGCCCCAACCTTCCAGCTAGGTGTCTAACCAAAATAAAATACGTCGCCCATTGCTCCGTGCCCATGAGAGGCGCTGCCGAATAGTATGCCAGGAAGCCAAGATCCCCCGCCTTATAACTGATGCCCCTGGCCTGGAAATCTGGAGAGGCAACATCGTGGTGTCTAGTCTATACTTAGCCCGAAGTACTTGAACCCACAAGGTGTTGGGTCGCGTGAGGAGTTCCCAACCTAGCTTGGCCAGCAGTGCTTCATTGGTAGACCGAAGCCGTTTAAGCCCCAGCCCCCTTTGGCTTTAGGCTTACACACAGCCTCCCAGTTGACGAGGTGCATTTTTTGGCACTCCGTGGTAGACCCCCAGATAAAGTCTCGCATAAGTTTTTCCAGATCATCACACAACTGGTGTAGAAGTCGGACTATCTGCATATTGAAGATAGGCAAGGTCGAGATGACTGCTTGGGTTAAGGTAACTCGGCCCGCAAGTGACAACATCTTAGAACGCTAGCCAGCCAACTTCGACTGGGCATTATCGAGAATATGCTAGTACGTACGGCAGTTTGTCCACATTGTAAATATGCATTCAATAAATAATTAACACTTTACCAAGGTTATAAACTCATATTCTGAATTTCAATCTCATAAAATTTTCACAATTTCAATTGATAAAAGTTTTTTAATTTTTTAAATTATTAAAATATTTATTAAAATATGTTTTATAAAATTAAAACCGATTTATCAAATATTCAAATAATAATAATTATGCACTCTCTAATATATAAAAATAATATAAAAAGTAGTTTAATTTAATATATTCTTCTTTAATACCACTACACAATAATGTCTTAATCTAAGTTATTGCATTCATTATAAAATAAAATAAAATGATAATTGTTATCAATTTTGTGAAATTCATTTATTTGACTAAAAATAAAATACTCAATTGTTATGAATTTTGAAAATTATGTAAATTGTTTAAAGAATTCTTAAGCATAATAATTAACAAAAAGTCCTGAATTTGAAGTTAACATACTTAAAACATTATTAATTAAAAATAAATGTGTATTAGTGAACAATTATTTAAGACGTGACCATAATTAAAGAATAATTAAAAGTTGAATAGTTACATTATTCAACACCCTTTAATATTTAGCAATTTTGTTTAACAATTGAATTAATTAAAAGTATAATGTATTACAAATTTACAATTGAGAAGAATTTCATGTATTACTAATTTGTAATTTACTTAAATGCAATAGAAGAAGTTGATACAAATACTTTGAATGAAAATGTAGTTTACAAGTCTTTAGAAACTATTAGAGAATTTGAAACTTTTGATGATAATGAGACACAACCTCTTTCGAAATATAACTTTAATTTTTATTGTTATTTTAAGTTTTATATGAGGCTCAGATTTGTTTATTATTAGTTAATTATATAATAGTTGACATTGGTATCTTTTTATTTTAATAAAATATTTTTATTTTTACTTACTTTTATAATTTTTATTTCTTATTTGTTATATCCCGATTTTGTAGTGGTTTAATACCGGTTGAATATTTAAATCTTAAACTTTTTCCTTAACCGGTTTGATGTCCGGTCTAATTTTTAAAACATTAAACAAAAGAACTTCATATGGCACTAGACAAGAAAGAACCAAATAATATGTTATGATGAGGGAAAATGTTAAGTGAGTTTCTCTTTTATATAGAGGGCTGTCAATGGGCTGAGTTAGATTCTTGGGCCTGAGGATGCCTAGCCCGAGTCTAGACCCAATTGGGCCTGAGGTGGCTCAGCTAGCCCAAGCTCGACTAACCCAACCAGGTTCAGGCCAAATTATTATTTTAAAAAAAGACAAAACAAAGTTGTTTTGCCTTTAATCAGACGGGCTCAGTCAAGCTGAGAAAACCTATACTTAGCTCATCGACTTCAGGTTTGGTCGGGGCCTTTTCCCATCCTTACTTTTGTAGAGGGTAATTTAATTATTTTATGATTTAGTTAGATGGTTAGTTTATGATTAAGTGAAGAGTATCTTATAAAATATAATAGGTTCATTATCTTAAAACCCATTTTTGGTGTAATAGTCTAGTAGTTAAATATGATCATGTTGAAGGGCATTTTATAGATTTAGTAAAAGTTTTAAGGCTAACTTTTCTAAATAGAAAAGTTCAGTCACACTTTTAGAGGATATAAGAGAAAGATAAATCTTGCATGACTCTCTTAATCATAGAGTTACCAATATTACAAGGTATAGTGAACATACTTTGATCCTTACACTTTAGGGGTAATTTCTTTTTGAAGACTACAAAAACTTTCTCACCCATCATAGCTTCCTCTTATTATTACACAGGAAATTTACATATCTTTCCACTAGCTTGATTGCATCAGGCAAAGGTATATTTACTTCCATCTTTTAAAAAGTCTCTAATATCTCTTTATCCTTTTCCTCCTTGTTCGACTTTGCTAACCTACTAAAAATGGTAGAGGGTTAGTCTTAGCTACATTGGGACATTTAAAATTTACCTTTGAGCTATACAAGGGATTTTCTTCTTCTCCTAACTCCTTCTCAATTTCCTCTTCACTGGCCATCCTTTGTGAGGTCCTCTTAGGATCTTCAAGCTTCTTACCGCTCCTTAAAGTCACTGCACTAACATTCTTTGAGTTTGCCTTACGTTGAGATGCATCTTTCCTACACTTTTTGGTTCTAAAATATTGATAGCAATTACCATCTAACTCACTTGGTTCTCTAAATTCTGGGTGTTAGACCTTACCTTTTACAATTGAGATCTTGTCTCTAGCTAAAACTATTTCACGTCTTGCTATAATTGTAATGCATTAGTAGTAAATGACTTAACCATATCCTCTAATGATATACCTAAGTTAGAGGAGGAGGTTTGTGGTCTAGGTTAAAATTATTATGCCTACGACCTATATTGGAAGCATTTTTGTTGATTATTCCCTTTATAACTTAAGTTTTGATAATCTCTCCAACTTGTTATAAGTTTGGGAAGATGGGTTTTACTAATGGGAAAATTTTCCTCCTACATTATTAACATACTTTATGTTTCCTCCCTATTGTGTTGGGCAACCATCCCTCGGATTGTTTACATTTACACATATCCCACATGCTTTCACATATGCTTACCCTATACTAATCTGTCTAACAAAGGATGTTAGTTCATCTAAAAAATGTCCTATGGATGAATTGTTTACTTTATTTACCTTAAGAACAATTTTTTGGATGCCAAATTATTGATTGTTTGCTACCATACACTCGATCTCGATTAAGGTCTTTGGCTCCTCGGGAGTCTTTTCACCTAGTGCTCCACCACTTACTGCATCTACCAAACTCCTATTTATAAACAGTAATCCTTCATAAAAGCATTGGATATTATGACAGGGACAACTTGCATACAACTTCTTGAAGGCTTCTAATACCCATTGGGGATTCTCCATGATGTTGCTTAATTCCATAAATTTCCTTCCTCATGCTTGATGTCTTTAATGCTAAAAAAATCCTTCTCCAAAAATAGCCTTTTCATTTTAGTCCATATGCTAACACTCCCTATAGGTAAATCAAAACACCAATCTTTTACCGCATCTTTTAGTGAAAATGGAAAAGCTCTCTATATGATTTGTTTTTCTAGTCACTAATGGAGTTTTCATACTAAGACAAATAACAATTAACTCTTTGAGATGCTTACAAACATTTTTACCTGTAAAACCATAAAAATTAGGCAAAAGATATATCAAATTAAACTTAAGTTCAAAAGTAATATCTTCAATAAAATTTGGGAAAGTAATGCAAAGAGATCTCTAGGTTAAATCTAGAGTAGCTAATTCCCTTAGGCTTCTTAAATTAGCCATAACTTCCTATAAATCAATTCCTTGCTCTAATCTTAGAGTTGTTCTATTTTTCCTATGCAATCTTTGCAATTTCCTTTTGATTTCCAGATAATATTGCATAAGATCTTGATGAGGACATCTAATCATTGTCATACAGAAACACTAATTAACAAAAAAAGAAAAAAATATAAAAACATGTTATAAATAAATATATATACAAAACACCAATTAAAATCAAACACAAAAACTAAATCACTTCACTCTTTGGCAACGACATCAAATTTTTTAGTTACATGTCGAACGTACCAAAAAAAATATCTAACTTTGTATAACTAAATTTGTAGTAATGGTGAGAAAGGATCACATCTAAAAAAAGTGTGTGATTAGCTTTCATAATGAATGAACTAGTGTATAGGAATAGGGGATTGAATTCAATGGATGCAATAAAATAAAACTAAACTATGGAAGATAAATTAAATAAAAATAAAAACTGCAAAGGTTAATCAATGGGTTGTAATCTAGTTCTTTGTTCAATATTAACCTTCATACGAATGCATATAATCAATTGTTATGTTGTTCTCATACCTCTGTTTGAAACTATTAACCATGTATTAACAATAAGCTCTATTAATCCCAATTTTCCCTTAGGTTATATCAAATGAAAAAAAGCTCTTTATTTAGGTCTAGCTATTATACAACCCTAAATAAGCTCTCTAAATTTAGTGTGATAGTCGCATTACAAAATAGGAAAGTAGGTTAACCTTAGTCGCATATGCTTGGGCCATTTAACCTATACTAAGTTATTTATGATAATGCACGACCATTAGTTTACTATATATGAATAAGCTTTGCAATAATTACATATTGCAATCTAGATTTTGGCAATGAATCCATACATAAATATTCTAACACGCCTATCTAAATCGTTCATACATAAATCCTAAACTTTAGACACAAGATAACATAGTAATTCCAAAAGAGAATTAAGAATAATATCTCTAAGATTAGTCAATGCTCAAACATGATCATCAGCCTTAATATCTCCTTTGAACTGGAAAGAAGAAGTTTAATTACTTATAACTCTCAAAAGGGAAGGGAATCTGTCTCCTTTTGAGTCTCTAATCTGTGCATAACCTATATTACCTTCTAATTGCCCTTTATAGTACAAAATTAGGTTTAAGTGGTTATATATAGTCAGATACACAAGTGTATAATTGATCGTGTGTGTTAATTTAGCACAAATCATAGAGTTACACATTCTCAGTAAGATACATGATCAAGATATATGGCCATGTGATCGGGTTGTTAATGTGTGTAAGTTTTAATTGATTAACCTTGATAATACGCAAGCGCATGGGTCATTCATGTAGTACCTAAGGAGTCGATCCCATAAGAAGGGACAATCTAATTCTAAAATCTAAGGCCAAAACAAATTGCAGAAATTCAAAATGTAACAAAACTAAAATAAGAATTCAATTCAATCAATCAAATCAATTCAAGAATCACTCACAAAAATATTAAAAATTTAGCTGTTGCAACACACACTCCAAATTCAACCTAAGGAATTACCAATTGAGAGAAAGGAAATTTTACCTATCTTTAACTCTAACCTAATCGATTATGAATTACTGAATTATTGGTTCTAGACAATCGTAAGGTCGATTACTCGTTCTCTCGAGTTATAACCATAACCCTAAATTATAAAGCCTAATCAGATTATGGAAGTTGCAATTTCTCAATGAACAACCTCTCCAAAAACTTAATTAGATTTGAAGTTGTCCAATAAACTATCAGAAACCTATGTAAGATCTCTCTTCACACAATTTATCGATTTGATTTAATTCTTGTTCTATTAGATCACCTAACTCTCATTAGCCCAATTTAATTGTTTTTCATTCGATTCAACCTCTCAATTTATTATCAAATTATGCACGTCTAGAATTAAACCACAATAAATCGAAATAACACATAAATAATCATATTTAATTAAATCAAAAATAAAACCCCAGAGATGAGTTTAGAATCATCATCAACATCCAAAAAATCCTATCATCAACTGTTATTCCAATTCTATAGAATAATAACACTGAAAATAACAAGAAATACGAAATTGAATAGATGACAGGAGGCAGCCACGTCAGGAGACTCCTAATCCAAGAAGTTCATCAAGTTAGCTTCTTCTCCTCTTCTCTCTTCCTTCTTCTCTTTCTTTATCTCTCGATAGTTGTCTCTAGGATTTATTTAAAAGTGACTGATGCAAAAGCTTCTTCTTTCTGTTCTTGTTGTTCTATTTATGTTCTTTTGTGTTTAGGGTTAAACTAGGGTTTTTTAGGGTTTGAAAGGTCTAAAAAATTCCTTGAAACATGAAGTTTGAAAGTGACTGCACATCTGCCCGATGTAGGCCATGATGATGGCCTATTCAGGCCTTTCTGTTGTGAGCTATTCAATTGGCCCCAATTTGCTTCGAAGCTCCTCTGTTCTTCGATCTTTACCCTGAAACACTAACAAACACACAAGGTACCTCAAAAACATCATATTTAATCTCAAAGGATTATTCTGACACATAAAATACTTAAAACACAAATAAATCACAAACCAACACAATTATACCTTAAACACATACTAAACAATCAAATAAACAGTTAAACAAATATCAAACTATACCCTAAAATATGATACATTCCTCACCTATCAACATCTCCATACTTAAACATTTGTTTGACCTTACGCAAACAAAACAACAAACAACAAACAACACAAAGCACAAAACACATGATGAAACAAATGAGGCAATGAATTCAAATTCATGAAATGATTTAACTCTAAACACAATCATACAAGCTATGCCAAATTATTAACATGTGAAATCAACATCTAAGCACCTTGGACTCAATATACAACTAATCAAAATTTTAATGTTGAGTCTATTCATCCCTATCACTTACACACACAGATTGATAATCATTCAGCCAAAACAAAAGTGTAGCTATTCCTCAGTAGGTTTTTATGAAAATTCAAGCTACTAACATGTTTGGCAGGTTTTTATTTGAAATATTCTTTTTGTTGATTTTTCTTTAAAGACATGAACCTAGTCTTTTGCATGGAGGAAAATATTTGTGATGAATGTCAGTTCGATTACTCAACTAAGTCATGCTATTATTAAGCCGCTTGGTTGGAATGTCATTATAGTCTTTGGACATGAAGTGTTGGACCTCGATTTTTGAGTAAAAATAAGAAATATTCAAAAGTGGATGAGTTGATTGAAATTGAATTGAAAATCAAGAAATAAAGAGAGAAAGTGTAAAAAAAATGAAAAATTGTGAAAAGTTTGACTTTTTGGCCTTTGAGGGTTGACTTTTGATTTAGGCAAAATTTGAGAAAATGATCTACATGAAACTTGTAGATTATGTTAAGAGTTTTCTGTGGCCATAAAGTTTGCTATTTTTCGATGTCGGGATTGAGAGATATGATTTTCCGAAGATATGCTTTGTTTTGAAAATGCTATTAAGTATAGATTTGTGTGTTCTATGCTTCTAGGCCACTCGTCGTATGGATTTAGTCTGAATTGGAGTAAGTAGTCTTCATGAAAATTTTAGATGATGTTTTTATCTTTCTATTGATATAAAGTTTGTAATTTTTCGATATCGGAGCTAGGAGTTATGAGCGATTACAAATTAGAAGTCGTTTAGGAAAAACTGTTTTGGACAGAATCTTTGATTGAGTTTTTGACCTCTTTTGAGACCTAATTTGATTTTGAGTACTTCAGGGAAGTTGTAGAGCTTCCTTTGATCTTTTTATTGACACCAAATTTGTCAAATTCCGAGTTTGAGATCAAGAGATATGATTTTTGAAAAGTTCGGTTTTGAAGTTCCGTTACTTTGTTTTTAATCCGATCCCTTTTGTAATCTTTTGCTTATAATTCCTTCGTCCGACATCCGATTGATTTGATTCTCGAGCGTTGGATTCCTAAAATAATTAATTTATTTTATGAAGAATTATGATTTTAGGAGATTAAATGGAAAGAGATTGATTGAACCAAAGTAAGAGATTTGGTTATAGGTTATAAGTTGGATAATTTTCTGAACATGGTTCAGTATTTTGCGAAATTCGGGAGCTGTACAACTCCGATTGAGTTGATTCTTAAGGCCAAATAAAATTAAGATATAGGGATAAAACTCTTGTGAAGGGATCAAAATTTAATTTCATTCCTAAGATTGTTAATTTCTGGAATTAAATTAGCATAATGTTCAGTCTCGGATTTTTCGCAGGTCCGATAGTATTTCGGCTATAGCTTCTTCGTTTCTGATCCGAATTGAGCACGATCAGTGGCGTTGGATTCGTATGATTGAGAGGAACAATTTTCAAGAAGAAAGTTTGTCCAAATTATTTTTTTTTGCTGTTCAAATTCTAGACGCAAGGTATCAGATTTTTCAAATGAAGTGCAGGGACAAACTTGGAAATAGGCTTAAAAGGAGGGGCAATATGGTCATTTGACTTTCATTTTAATGACATGGCACCTAATCAATGAGGTAAGTGCCGTATAAAGAAAGATCTAGAAATTAAAAGAAGAGAAGGAAAGAGTGGAAGTCGTTTTGTAGAGAGAAGGAGAAGAAAATAAGAAGAGAATGGAGAAAGGTGATTTCGGTGATGGAGATTTCGTTTTTATTTTAAAGAGAAAGGATGGAAAAGAAGGAAAGCTTCCCTTGGGCTTTGCAAAAATCCGAAAATGAAGGGAGAATGAGGTAAGAGGAAATTTTGAACTTTGAGTTTTTGATGAATTTTTGGTTGAGAAACATGGAAAAGGACTTGAGTTTGTGATTTATGAAGCTAATTGTGATGTATATGCTTTAGGTTATGTTTAATTTTGGATTTATGTGAGTAGGGATTTCGCCCAATTTTAGAAGTTGGGATTTTTGAAGATTTATGGCTTAGAATCATGGAAAGTATGATGAATTGGTGAAATATGATACCAATTTTGAAGAGTATTTTATGATGTTGAATTTATGTAAATTGGTTTAGGCCAATTTTGAAAATTGGGGGTTTTGAAAATTGATAATTTAGATAGCTTGATTTTATATGAAATTGGTATTTTCTAAGCTTAATTTGAGTAATTAAGTGATTTATGATATTGAATTTGAGTGAATTAGTTTAGGTCAAGTTTTGAATTTGGAGATTTTAGAAATTTTGGTTTTAGAAAGCTTGGAAATAAGATGATTATGAATTTCCGATAGTTAATTTTGAGAATTATGCAAATTATGATGTGGAATTTGAATGATTATGACTTAGGTCAATTTTAATTGAAAGAAGGAAAGAAGCAAGGATCAAATTGATGATCGGGTCGAGTTCCTAGCATCATTTCGAGGTGGGTAGCATATTTATAATTTGATTAGTAAGCTATACATGAAAGTTTGAAAAATTAAAGAAAGCAATTTTTGAAAATTTAAAGAAGGCGAAAATGGATTTTTGATAAATTATTGTTTATGTAAATGATTGAAAGAAGGATTAAATGCCTTATTTTAGAAATGATTTTCAGAAATTACAAGATTGAAGAAATTCATGGTTTTTGAATTGTTAGATAAATTTTGAAAAATATGCGTTATGAATATGTATCTATTTGAGTTATGTTTTAAAGAAATACATTGCATTCATATTTATGATTTGAATTGATACGTGATTAAATTAGTGAACGTGAATTGTTGTATGTCTTGATGTGATTTGTGAATGTGAGTGTGTCAAGTTTGACATTATGTGAAAATATAAAAAATTTGCAGAAAGCAAGTTTTCGAAAAGTACCTTCGGGCATTCCGACCTTTCGTTTTCGCTTATGTGTTAAGTGGGTTTGGTCAGGTCCCTAGTGAGTCAGTGCACTGTCTCTATTCGTTTATAACCTTGTTCAGCTGCTCGCATTAGCAAGCACGGAGTCGATTTCAACTCCTTCACGGCTACACTAGATTGCCACGCGGAAAGTGTAATACGTTCGTTCACTTCACCGCATATGACCGCCATTATGCAGAATGTGCGAGAAGTTCTGTTTCGGACCGAACCAGACCATTATGATATGTTACGTGTTTTGATTTGTTTCTGTGTGTTGCATTCATGTTAAAAATTGAGAAAGGAAAAAAATGAATTTTGTTATGAAAAGTTTGAAAAATTGAAAGGTTTGAGGAAACCGTTTTGAAAAGTTACAAAGTTTGAAAAATTAGCCCTTTTGGCAAAAAGCTTATGAAAAATTGATTTCTGCTTATTTTTCAATTTATAAATGTGTTATCCACGAGCTTCCGAGCTCACCCCTCCTTTCATCCCCATCTCCAGGTTTCGAGCAGGAGATCGGATGAAAGAATGTGAAGACGTTTGGTCCGTTTTTGCATCGTTTGTATTGTCATGTAAATATTGAGATTTGGAATATTTTGTAAATGGCTTGAATTGCCGTTAAGTAAGTGATTATGATGTATTTCAGAATGTATGAAGTTTATGAATGAATGAATGAGAATATGAAATTGTATAGGAAATTGTGTATGAATTTGGAAATGGGATTGAGTTATGAGATCAGTATGTTGAATTTCATTATGAGAGTGTTTTAGAATTATGATTGCGTTTGTTTCTGCCGAGATCCCGGACGGAGGGTCCGGTTGATTTTGATGATTGTATGTTTGATTGGGAATCTTAGAAGTGTATTTTTGAATACTTTGCAGGTTTGGGTTAGGATAAATGCAGCGGTTATGCTGCCGAATTTTTGTTAGAAAATAAATTGGAAAAGAAGAAAAATATGATTTAGATGCTTAAAAGATGGAATTAGCGATTTATATGATTATTACAAAGTTCGTTACGATATGAGAGATCAATTGAGGAAAATTTCCAAGAAAAAGGAAATTGTATGTTTTGATTGAGTTTGAGTAAAAACGAATATAAGAAAAAGAAAAAAAAATTATACTGGATTTGGATAGTTTAGGTTTCCAACGCGACGCTTCTTTAAGATAATTTATGCACGGATGTCGGACATTTGTTTTGCTCCTCTTTGTTTTTGCTATATGATTTGATTCATCCGTTCTGTTTGCTTCAATTTGCTTTCGCTTTGCTTCCGCTTTCGCTTCGTTTGTCGTTATCGAATTCAATTTATCCAATTTGAATTCACCTCGTTATTCGTATTCGCTTCGCTCTCGCTTCTTTTGCTTTATGATTCGAGTTCGTTTTTGCTATTGGCTTTCGCATTTTGTTTCCGATTCGAAATTTTGATACGAAATTTCCGTTTCCATTCGCCTCGTTCTTCGTATCCATTTTTGTCATTTTTCGATTGGGATCCGGTTCCCGGATCGGGTCCCAACATGAAGGCACACATTTGGGATGCATGTTAATTCGGTTACTTAGCTACATCACATTCTTAACTGGCTATTAGCTTTATTTATAACCTGAAAGCCAACGGAATAGTTATTTTAGTTATAATTATACAGCCTTTTTTAACACAAAATTTTGCCTACCTTATTGCTTTAACTAATCATTCTCATGAAAATGTACTAATAATGCCACTTATTTAATTGGCCTAAAATTATAAATGAGTATGGCATATTCCTAGGGTGAATTGACTAACATCGTATCCTAATTAACCAACATATTTAGCCTTAAGAAACTTAGGTCACTAATTTCACAAGCTAATAATTCTTCACAACCTAAAAGACTATGTTCAAGGCCAATTCTATTCCGTTAAGTCCTAGCCATTAACGCATTTACACAATTCACATCATGCAACCTAAACAAACTATTATACAATATGAAAAACCTAAAAGACTATGTTCAAGGCCAATTCTATTCCGTTAAGTCCTAGCCATTAACGCATTTACACAATTCACATCATGCAACCTAAACAAACTATTATACAATATGAAAAATTCACACTCAAGGTAAAATCACACAACCTTCTCCACATTTGAACAACATATTGTCCTTAATGTGAGAAGGGTACACAAACAAACCAGGGGAAATAAAACCCAATATATGAAAAAAAAAATAAGAAAAACACTAAAAAATGAAAAAATATGGTTGTGTTGTTGAGTTACTTTTTTTTATTAACAGGAGGTAAATATAATAAAAATAGAGGAAATTATGCCGAAATTTTTATAAATTGTAGTTCACTTATAACATTTTGTAGGAAAAGTCTATGGGCATGAAGCCCATACCTCGTTAGCTTTTTTTGCACACTCACACTAAGAAGTATGACGGTGTGACCTTCGTCAATACCCGATGTGGAGAACTAAATGTATGTGATTAATTCTTAATAATTATCACTTACTAACATAAACATTGCCTTAAGATATGACTCAATACAAGAAAGCATTCAACGACAGTCTCAGCAGTCTAAAGATGTTGATAAGAGTCAAACCTATCTTCATGCAGTGGGTGGTAGGGATCGTCGTTGAAGGATATTCAGCTTAGGTTCATTTGCAAACACATGTTATTCGCAATCCTCCACGTCCAGTACAGCAGCATTTAGCAGGCAATCCGTACCTAAAAATGTTCATGGGCTTCAAAGCATAGTACTAACATTGGCAACTTAGTTGCAATAGTCGATGAAGTACATTGCTCAACAGTGTAATGAGGTGGATGAGTTGAAAGGAAGGGGTAGCATCTCATCGCAGCAATCAGAGCATTCGTGGTCACCAAACGAATAGCGTGCTTGTAGTCATTTCGTATGAATTAAATACTTATTATGTACAAAATATTTTTTTATCAATTAAGATAATTTTTACTTTATATCATCAACCAACTTGATATTTTAACAAATTAAATGTAAAAACAAATCAAAATATTATTAACAGATAACTGATAACTGTATAAATTATGCATCAACCATAAGATCATCAAACAAAATTAAATACAGGGAAAATTAAAATATCAGTTTTACTAAATTACTGATGAATAACTAAGAATCTTCGGTAATGTTGTCATTACCAATTCCGTCGGTAAGGTTACCGACTGAACTAATCTTTTCATCGCTAAACTTACCGACAACACAAAATAATTGCTAGTATATTCATTGATGATAACACAAATTGTTCGTCGGTAAATTTCTGACGGACAATCTGTGGTTCGTCGCAAATTATTCTCTACAGCCGTTTCTCTGATGCCTTAGTATGTCAGTAAATTTCATCATTAACTTAGCTTACCAATGAATGTATAGGTTTTTCATTGGTAATTTTTGTCGCTAAACTTAATTTTTTTTGTAGTGTGTCAGAATTGGGTTTCTAGGTCTTCTAAACATTTCTCCCTTTGTGTCTCTCGTTTCTATAGCACTAGCAATCAGGTCATTTGGACTTCTAACTCATGAGATATAGACAAAATATCACAAGCTTCTCCAAAACAAGGGTAGCATCAAGATCACTATTTTTTATCTCAATTTTCAAGGTCATAAAGCCAGAACTAAGTTAGAGTCCCTTTTAGAGATATTTAGCTCTATGTATTAGGTTTCATATACAACTAAAAATCACAAAATTTGGAGGTCTGTATACTAATATATGACTCAAACAATGTGACTAACTCAAATAAACCCTAGATAGAATTCCACTACACGATACTCTCTTATCATATACAACTAAGTTCATACAAAGTAACACCAAAATAACACCAAAGCAACATCTCACAACTTGGTATATTTACATAATCCGATCTAACCATACAAGTGCACTCTCTAGATTTGCACTCCCATCAAAAGGCTTCGCACCTAGTTTACACACTTGCCCAATAGAACATCTAGAAGTTTCTACACTTTCGTGTAATTGCTGCATCACCGCGACAAGTATTTGAACCATTTGCTCTACGGTAAAATTTTCCCCAGTTGGTTCTGCTAGCCCTGACAGTTGAGAATGGGGTTGATTCATGGAAGCACTCGCTAAGTCTTGCAAGTGTTCCTCTTCCCTTCCTAGTGGTGCCTCAGGTGTAGGAGCCGTTGATGTGGCCCTATAGGGACATCCACAGCCTCGTATGTGCATCGTGCTATGCATTTGAAAAACTAAAAATGTATAAGACTTTCATGTCCTGAACTATATGCATGTAAATCACAACATTTTACAGATCACTTCACTTTAAAAACAACTTCAAAAACATTTTGCAAATGCATTAAACATAAAGGGGTAACTTGGATACCAACACTGACAAACCCCTTTCCTAATGATTGGGCGACCTGCTCGGCACCCCATAAAAACCCTCCAGTCATATCTAATCCAACTGGAAAGTTCCCCTAGAGCTAAGCCTTTTTTCTTTTCCTCAAAATATTTAGAAAAAAGGAGTAGCGGTGGAATTTTTTTACAGTAACCTTCATTAAAAATTTTGAAAGCATAACAACTGTTATTTAATAAAACCAAAAATTTTAGGTTCCTGAAAAGTAATTGAAAACACTTCTATACACTTAACCAAAGCACCATTGCTACTTCTAGACTTCAAGTCCATTCAGAAACAATCTTAAAGGTTCAAACACATTCATGCATTTAGTTAAAGAAAAGAACATTTATAAATAACCATATTTTCACATAACCAAGACCAAGACATATTTACGAAGGTGATGAACTATACTTAGTAAAAAATTTACAATCTATCCTTATATAAAAGATGTTCAAAACATGTTCATAACTATGCAATACATGTAAAATAAATGCACAAGCAAAACTACCTACGTAGTCGCGCGTGACAAAGGTAGCTACCCAAATGGTGGAGTCTCAGCTACTGAAATCCCTGAGCATGCACTTGGGAGGTTAAAATTTAAGAAAAACAAGAATATAAAAATAAAGGGTGAGCTAAACAAGCTTAATGAGAGTTATAGTTTCCATTCAAAACATTTATACAAATATTAACCTCCATAAAGAACAAATATAATTTCCTTTTCTTTTCAAGGAATAACCAATGTTTTGACCCAACAAATTCATAATCAATGCACATGTAAGACATAATCAAGTTCCTCTTTTCTTGTGAGGTAAACAGAGATGGCAATCGATAGTTTCATTAACTTTCTCTTTTAAAATTTTCTTTGCCATTTGGTACCATTAGGTATAAGGCCATGGGGTTGGCTCTGCCGGCTTACCCGTGCCTGACTAACCTCTAGTTATGGAGCTGGTTTTGCATCGCTTACCTGCACTAAGTTAACCACTATATATCAATTGTTATGGTACTAGTTTTGCATCGCTTACCCATAACGGTGTTGACAATACATATAAATCAGTGGTTACGGAGCTAGTTCTGTATCACTTACCCGTAACAGTGCTAGCACAATATATACTCCATACGTGTAGAGGACAACTCATAAGACATACTGACAGACACGACACCACCCACCTTTAGTGACAGACACCCCCCAAACACTACCTGTACGTTAGGACGTACTCTGATTGGTATAATCATATGTATAAGGGGACCTAACGACGTATTACAGGATAAATAACAATTAATATATAGGTATGCCACATTTCTATACCAATTCAGTTCATGTTTAAATTCTATTGTTATGCCAGTTCAGTGCATATGCAATTTCAATTCGATGTCATCTCAAAGCATATATATAAATCTCATAAAAAATAACTTTCAAATTCAAGTAGCAACACCAATGAACGTATTCATAAACATGCTTTTCATGATAAAATAGAAACCATTTTTCTTTCATAAAATCAGTTTAAAGATACACTCATAGTTTTTCATTTATTGCTAAGTACGCTCACGTGTTGAGTGTCTCTTCTTGACCCACACAATTTACAAGTCATTTAATCATTTATTTCTACTATAGGAAATAAAGCATTACAACTTTCAATTCGGTTTTAACTACCATAAGTTATTCTATTGGTTTCCATTTCATAATCTAAATATGAAATTTACTTTAAAAAGTTTTTAAACATCATCCCATCTTCTTAAATCCTAATATGGCAAAATAATTCACGTTGACTTTTTCCATTTGATTTTTCATGAAAACAATATTAAGATTTCAGGTTATTTACACTTTAACTGTAATTGAACTTCAACGAATCATATCGTCAATTACTTTCTCTTTAGGGCTAAATTGTCCTATATATATATATATATATATATATATATAAACTATTCCACTTTCTTTCAAACTTTTCAACACATTTTACTTAAGATCCTTGCCAACCATCATTTAAACTCATCAAACTAAAAATTACAAATTTTCTTCAATATTTCCTAGCTTGATCGAATACACCACTCTTTTCACCATCCTTCCATTTTTTTTAACACATCTTCTCTTCATTACACATAAATGAACTCAAACCAATTCTAATTCAATCATTTACATTATTGACATCAAATCCATATCATGAACATCATAACCCTAACCTTGGTATCTTGATTCACTTTTGTTGTTTTTAACCTTTACATGTTTCAAGTTTATTATCTACTCTATAATAAGTCAAAAACAACCTTTGATCTTAAATAACTCCATTCCATATGAAATCCACAAAATAAACAACTTAAACTAAAAAAAACTTACCACTTTTTCTCCCAATCTTTTAGGAAATTGGTGAATACCGATCCTAGGTCAAGATTTCTTCAATTTCTACTCCAAATCCAACAAAAATGGCACCTCTCTTCTTCCTCTTCTCCTTGGCCGAATTCTCCCTCTTTCTCTCTTCTTTTCTTCCTTTCTTTTTGGTTCTCATGAATCCCCCTTTCAAATGAACTAAACTTTGTATTCTTTTGCCTTTTTATACTACTTTAATACTTTACACATGCCATTTTCTTATTAAACATCTTAAACGACTCATCATCATCTAATTTAATGTTTCTTAAACCAGATGGAGTCTTGTAATTGGGCAATATATGTGAGTCATTTAAAATTTATTAATTAACTCCATTTATGTAAAAAGATCAATTCGGCCTTTCATGGATTACTACACTTATAAACTAGATTGAATCCTAAAAATATTCTACAATCGTCTCACCATCAAATTGACCATGTGATACTTTAATTAAGATCAATACTTAGTAATTAGATGCCTAAATTTTTTTGAATGGATTTAAAATCATCAATATCCATTATTTTCCAAAAAGGACATTTTTGTCCTAAACTTATAAAATTCTCAAAATTCATCTGATTGGACTTGTTTTCAATCCATTTCTACGTGTTATTTTCAATCAATTTGTTTCGAGATTAGATCCTCAAAATCCTTATTCAAGTGGAAATACTATTAACCTAATTTTACTATTCATCTAAAAACATTATTTACCTGAAATAAAATCTATAAACTAATAGAAGGGAAAGTTCGAGGTTTTACAAACAATCCAGCAAAACACCAAACTTCAAATTTCGGCGTTATTTAACACTTATCACAGTTCTGTTTACTCAATATCTTGCATCTAACGTAACTTCAGTAATGGCTTACACCTTTCTTTCAATTCAACTCATCAACTCTTTTTCTTTTTTTTTTTTTAATGTCTTATAGCCCTTATTTTTGTAAGTTAGTATGTAAACAACTTTCTGATCTTTTTTTGAGCATCCAAACCAAACCTCACGCTGTAGCTCGTAATTTTTATGACACAAAGTCAAGCATATAGTGAAAGTTCCAATTTTGATAAGTAAATTATTTCTCATCGCAAAGGAAAAACCGACAACTATACACAATGTACCATTTGAGTCTTCTGTTAGCAAGTATAAGAAATAACCATTCGCATCGATGTATTGTGTTAAGGAAGTACAAGAAAATACAGAGTTTTATATGTATTTTCACACCATCTGATACTATAGTAGATATCCCCACATAGGCCAAAATTTCCGTACGCTAATCAGTAAACGTCACAGGACCACTAAAATGATCTGAAAAAAATCATTACTTGGATTGCAAAAAGACTATTTTGGATATCCATGACATGCGAGAATAAGCCTCCCAGCATTTCTATGCATGTATATTCTGCAAAAGCAGAAGCAATTTGGAATTCTTGAACTCCTCGACTATCTAAGGTAGATGCTATGCCTTTGCATAACAGCTACTATTCAAAAAAGAAAAAGGAAAAACACACAAGGCACAAGATCAAAATGAAAAAGAATCTCAACTGATCAATAATTAAAAAATTGTAAATGCGAAATGTCCAAAAATAATTACTTTTGTAGGAGAACTATAAAAGAATACGAGTGTATTCTAGGTATATCAAGCAGAAATGACCATTGGATCACCTCCCAAAACATCTCAGTACTGAAGATGTAAGAGTTGAAGAAAGAAACTTCATCCCAGTAGAACCTCCAGGAAAGTAGGAAATGGCATAGTAGGATAGTGCAACAACCTAACAAAGAGAGAAAAGAGATCATTTTACGAAAATAAAGAAATATAACTTCAATGGGAATAATATCATAATGGTACGCACAATTTCCAATCATCACAACTCTAGTGCATAGATTAGCTCGAAAAGTGACAAGTTCAGCCGTGCAATATACAAAATCATCAAACTTGGTAAACAAGATTTTCTGGACAACTACACTATAAGTCGATTAATCCCTTTCAAGCTTAAGGCAAGAGAGAGATATATTTCATACTTAAAAAATACTATAAATTGGCCAAAAGATGCTTACTCAAATGAATTGAATTTCTAGCACGACAGAATTGGCTGTAGACAGATTAAGAATTCCAAACAACTAACAACATATCAAGAAATCAAACTCAAGAAACAATGCCAGCACTCATATTATGAGGTCAGATACAGGACACACACATGAAACTAAAATGGAGTCCGAGTTATATGTACCTGTAAAACAGAGAAGAGAACAGAAAGAATGTAACTGTGAGCCACTGTTGAAACATATACAGTTCCTACCATGGTACCTAAAAATCCCAGTGTAAAAGGTAGCCGCTGTTCACAAAAAATATCAAAGCAAGATGGTCAATATATCTAGGATTTCTCCAATTCAAATTTGTCAAGAAACTATAGAACCCCAAAATTTAAGTAACTGGCTGAAGTCCACGAATTGATCATATATTATTGATAAATCACAAGAGATGAGGGTGACAACTTGAATTCGGGAGAGAAATCATTCATCTAAGAATTGATCATAAATTATTCCAAAAGAATATAATAAAACCAATGTCAAGTTATAGTGCATTTAGCATTCAACACAAGTAGTAGCAGCAACGAACGCAAAGAAGAGAACCCACTAGTACCTCTTTAGAAATCATATGTGAAATCTGATTCCTGGGACCCTTGAGTGGGAAAAATGAAGCGATGATGAAGGCAGAACCAATAGTAAAGCAGATAGCGAATTTCTGAGGAACCAAGACCATGACAGGAAGGAACATGGTGAATGCAATGAAGATAAAGAATACCCCGGCGGCAAGGAGCATCGCAAAATACATAACGGATTTCCCAGAAGGGACATTGCTAGATGCAGACTGAAAGCTCCCTGGCAAATCCCTGACAGCTTTTGAGACCCTGAATACAATTCGATTGTAAAAGGTAAAGGAATTATGAGATCCGATCTCGTAATGTAGAGTTAGTGTAGTGGGAGAAGAAGAAGAAGAATAAGAAAGACTAAGTACACGTTGAGAGTGTCGGTGAGTTTGCCGGAGGTGGTACCGACAGCGGCCTCGAGATCGAGGGAATCGGATTCCTGAGAGGCGGTGTATGCATTCCAATCAGCAAGTACAGATGAGGACTTGAGTTGCTCGCTTCCACTCCCACTACTGCTAGGGCCTCCAATGAACCATGCTTGCGCTGTTTTCTGCATACTTTCTTTTTCAATGATTTAGGGAAGAAAGGAAGAGACGATACTAGTTAGTATCTCTATCTTTGAGAGCTTGAACCACGTGTTGCAACAATACTAGTTAATTAGCTCTCCCTAATCTTTCAGAAATTTTATGTTTAACCAGAGCAGATGCTACATCTAATCTAATCGCTATTTTAGCAGCTAATTGCCACTGTCGCACGGAATATCGAATGATCTTTGTCACATAATTGATCTTTTATCAACGAACCGCGTGATACTTAGCTTTACATTTTACAACTAATTCAGTCTTTCCTTCGATTGCTAGAAACAAAATTAGCATAAGTTAGTAAAGATGCAAGATAAAATAAGAACAAGAAGAAGAAAATTTAGAGAATGCTTATATTGCTTGAAGAAAGCTTTACAAGGTAAATGTTGAGAACTTTCTAGGCTCACTATCTCTTTGTACCTCTATAGAAATAAGTCCCTTGGTTATTAATAGTCTTACACCTCGTTGGATAGTTAGGATTTATTTTATCTAAAAGCTTACAATGGCCATCTAAAATTCTCTACAACTATCTACATATTTAAGTATAATCTATAATTATCTACAAGGTTCTAGAGTTTTCCACCTACCTCTAGTCTTATCTTGAATATGGAAGAATAGTGTGGAATCTTCTAGAGAACTCTAGCTTAGCCCCTCCATCTAGTGGGAATTTTGCGGTGTGTGACATTCTCCCCAACTCATTTGGGTGATGCCCTCGTAACTTCCTTCTTGTGTGTGACATTCTCCCCAACTCATTTGGGTGATGCCCTCGTAACTTCCTTCTTGTATGCCTCGATCACATCCTTTTAGTCCTCCCAACTTGTCTCACTATCAAGTAGTCCCTTCCATTTGACAAAGTACTCACCATAGCTTGGATGAGAACCCCTCCTCAATATAACATGACGTGCTAAAATTTCCCCTACCTCGCGCTCTTGAGAAATAGTGATAGTTATGGGTGCTCTTCTCGACTCACCTCTACTTGGGTTCTCCTTGTTGGCATGATACGACTTCAATAAGCTCACATAGAAACCGGATGCATCTCCAAATGTGAGGGCACGTCAATTGATAGGCTAGCTTATCCTCCCTTTTCTCCATAAGGAAAGGACCCTCATATCACCTTACTAGCCACTTGTGCACCTTGCCGAATGGTCGGCTTTGATAAAGAAGGAGCTTCACCATTACTAAGTCTCTTTCCTCGAACTCTAAGTGTCTCCTCTTAACGTCCGGCCATTTTTTCATTCGTTTGGCAACCCTTGCCAAGTGTGCTCATGCCATGTTGGTTTTCTCATGCCATGTTGGTTTTCTCATGCTAACCCTCGGCAAACTTGAATACGACAGGACTTGAACCCTTATACCTAATTGCCAAAGTGTGAGGAGTCATTAGTTGTTGTCCCGTGGCAATCTCAAACGGACTAGCTCCCGTTGACTAGCTTTTTTACAAATTATATGAGAATTAGGCAACATCAAGCAATTTAGCCCAATCATGCTAGTTGGCACTTACATAATGCCTAAAAAATAACTCCAACAATTCATTCACCCTCTTGATTTGACCATTGATTTGAGGATGAAAACTTGTATAGAAGTTAAGCTCGGACCCCAATAGCTTCAATAGCTCTATCCAAAACCTCCCGGTGAAGTGAGCGTCTCAATCACTCATAATTATCTTCGGTATGCCCCAATACTTCACCACATGATGAAAGAATAGCCATGCGGCATCCTTGGCTGTAAATTTTGTAGGTACTGGGATGAACACTCCATATTTGCTAAACCAATCTACAACCACCATAATGTTACTACATCCATCGAACTTTGGTAAAAATGTGATGAAATCCATAGAGATACTCTCCCAAGGCTTCTTTAGAATAAGCAAAGGTTATAACAAACCCGCTTGCTTATGATGATCCACCTTGTCTTGTTGGCACACAAGACAAGTCTTCATATATAGATCAATATCATTGTGCATTTGGTGCCAATAATAAATATGTTCAATGAGTGCAAATGTAACATCCCATCTCCCATAGGAAGGGTTTATTGGTAATTTGGGACGGGTTAGGAGAATTGGATTATATCTCGGCATGCTCATACAACATATAGCCTCTATAACTGATGATTGTTTTGCACTTGCACATGGTATACATGCATTCATGACATTTTTCGGCTTAGGTTTCAAATTGAGATTTTTTGTGAAATTTATGGGATAATTGTATTTGAAAAATTATTTGGAGTGCGCCATAAATTGTTTTACTTTTTTAGGGATTTATGGGATTTTCAGGAATTGAAGAGTACCCCGTTACTGAACCGGGAGTATGATTACTACAAGAGAGTCGGTGTTCGATGTCGGGATCAGTTCACGTCTACATTTGTGTTATTTTGACTTATGTAAAATTTATATTCCGCAAAAATAGATCTTGAATTGTTTGAGGCCCTAATTGATAAATATTGTTTGAAAAGTGATCTTTGATAAAGTGTATGATCGAAATGGGTTTTCGTATCACGGCCCGAATCGTTTATTCTTAATTCAGCGACTCATCGCTTCGAAAAAAATATCATAATGAGTTTTTTCATTGCATTGATCGCTTCTAGATACCACCTCGTGGGTCGCGGGCTCGGATATCACCGTCGATGTCGGTTTCGGGTCTCGCGGGAGTGGGGTGCTACAGCAAACATGCAATGTACACCAAGATGTCCCACCCATTTGGAGTCAGGGCAGTCCTTGATGATTTCTTTCCTCAACCCTTGCTACTTCGACACATACACTTAATCACCTTTGGTAGTAAGTACCTCATCCTTAAGCCAAAATTAGCGTGTCTTCCCCTGACTTGCCAACTCCATCAAACTCTTGGCTTGTGGGTCATGCTCTAGTCCCTCCTTGACTCGATCTACCAAAGGAAAATTAGGACTTGTGATGGTGGCTAGCTCGACCTTTCTACTAAGTGCATCAACCAACACATTGGCCTTGCTCGGCTTATACTCCACATAAAATTGAACTCTGCCAAGAAAGCTTGCCACCTAGCTTGCTTTAGTGTCAACTTCTTTTGGTTGAGGAAATAGCTTGTGGAAATGTTGTTGGTCTTAAACACAAACTTGAACCCTAACAAGTAATGCCTCCAAGTTTGCAAGCAATGTATCACTGCAATCATCTCCTTCTCTTGGACGGTATAATGGTGCTCGATATCATTTAGCTTATGACTCTCGTAAGCTATTGAATGTCCATCCTACATCAAAACACCACTAAGATCAAAATCGGAAGCATCAATATATACCTCATATGCTTTGATGTGATTGAAACATCGTTTCCTCTATCACTATTTGCCTCAACACTTCAAACACTCCTTGACATTTGGCATCCCAAGCCCAAACTCTATTCTTCTTCAATAAATCGGTAAGGGGAGATGAGAGGGAGGAATATCCCTTGATGAATTTACGGTAATAGTTGACAAGGCCAAGAAAGGAACGCAACTCAGATACCTTCCTTAGTGGCTCCCAATCATGGAAAACTTGCACCTCAGACTTGTCCTTCCTCAAGTTGCCTCCTCCCACAATGTACCCCAAGAACATGACTTCATGTTAAGCAAAAACACATTTCTCCCTCTTCACGTATAGCTCATTTTCTCTTAAGACTTGGAAAACTTGTTGCAATTACACTATGTACTTTTCCAATGTTTTGCTATATACTACAATATCATCCAAGTACACCACAACAAATTTATCCAAGAAGTGTTACAAAACTTGATTCATGAGGGAAAAATGTAGCAGGTGCATTTGTGAGTCCATAGGGCATGAATAAAAATTCAAAGGAACCATACCTAGTCACACATGTTGTCTTTGGCTTGTCTCCCTTTGCAATCCTTACTTGATAGTATCGCGATCTCAAATCAAGCTTAGCGAACCATCTGGCTTCTCCAAGTTGATCGAACAAGTTAGCAAGGAGAGGAATGAGATACTCGTCCTTTACGGTGATCTTGTTGAGTGCCCTATAGTCGATACACATTCAGAGTGACCCATCGTGCTTCTTTTGGAAAAGCACAAGTGCACCATATGGAGCCTTTGACGGTTAGATATATCCCACATCCAACAACTCCTTAAATTGCCTCCTCAATTTCTCAAGCTCGGGAGGCGCCATTCGGTAGGGTACCATCGCGGGTGGATTTGCACCTTGCACCAACTCAATCTTATGATCTAATTCTTGTTTTGGTGGAAGCTTCTTTGGTAACTTTATAGGCATCATATCCTTAAACTCCTCAAAGAGGTGGGCAATCTCCTTAGGTGGTCCTTATGATGAACCTTGCTCCTCTTCCTTAATTGCCACCAAAAATGTGGGTTGCGTCTTCTTCACACCCTTGGTGAGTTGCATGGTTGAAAGTTGCTTAACTTTTCAACTTGCTTCTCGTGACAAAGGCATTATGCACGTATTACCATCCTCTAAAATGCACATAGTATTGGTAAAGGGAATCGACGCGGCCTTGACACCATCCATGAATTCCATGCCAAGCACAATTGGATAATCATCCATATGAACAATAGAAAAATCCACAAGGACAAACCACTCACCTAGGCACACTATAACACCTTGGGCAACTCCAAAGGTCGACTTTGGCTCCTAATTAACTGCCTTGAGCCATCCTTGCTCCTTATTGTACTTTAGGCCTAGTCAATTGGCTTCTTTTACTTCATGGAAGTTATGAGTAGCTCCAGTGCCAACTAGAGCTTTTGCAACTTAGTTACCCACCTTAACTTCCTTTTTCTGATACTTGGGCACTTCCACTTTGGCTTTGATAGCATTTAGAATTTGCAAAGACCCCATCTTGGTCTCCTTGCGATGTTGTTGCTCCTTCCTTTCCTCGATTAAGGAAGAGAGCTTGCTCTTCTTCAGGCATTCTCTAGCCTTGTGTGGTGTAACATCCCATTACTTGGGGGGAGGTTAAGATAGTAAATATAAGAAATTATTGAGAGAGTAGAAATGCATTCATATTCATGCATAATATGCTATATCCATACAAGTGAATATAGATAATTTTGCACATGGAAATATTTATACATGCATTCATAGGAAATTCTAGGTATAATTGAATTGTGATGTGATATTATAGAGAATTGTGAAATTATGGTATTGGAAATTCAATTGGTTAGTGAAATTGTTATTTTTGAATTTTGGTGAATTTTAGGAATAATTCTTGAAATTTGTTGATTATAATTGTACTAGGAAAAATGTCATTTGGCAAGTAAATTGATGTATGAAAAATGGAAATAGAAATTAAATGATACTGGAAAATTGATAAACGACTTTGAAAATTTTGGAGATGATTTAGAATTTGTAAGAAGATAATATTGAAAGTTTTGGAAATAATTGTAATGAAAGGATGAGAGTTATGGGAACTAGTTTTTTTTTTTAAAAGGGGGGACTTAGTTAAAGCCTTAGATATTAGATAAGTGACAAGTGTCACTTGTCTAGTTCAAGTTTTACTATGCAATTTCATTGGAAAGGCCAAGTGTTGTATTCTTGTTTTCATCTTCCTCGCAGCCTCTTTCTCAAGTTCTTCTTAACATAGAGTTTTTCATCAAAACTTCACCACAGTTGAGCCTTGTTTTCATCTATCTCTTTGCTACTCCCAACTCCAGTTTCCTTATCTTTGCCTTAAGAAAAACCGAAGCTTGTCAACTTATGCCATGGTGTATGTGAATTGCATGAAGTTTAGGGCTTCGTGATAGTTGAAAATTTTTGAGTTTTAATAAGTAAGTATTGTGTAAATCCTTTAGAGTTGTTGGTTTATGAGATAAATTCGATGAAATAATTGTCATTGCATGATCAAGGAAATAATGGCCATCTTCATGAGCACTGTGCTAATAAGATGAAAAATATGAATATAATGGTATTTCGTATTTGATGATTATTTTGTGATCAGATAATGTAGAAATGATTTTAGAGTTGAATGAACTTAGGAAACATGTATAATTAGGTGCAGAAACAATTTGAAGAAAACATAAGTGAAGGCTCTGTTTTCACTGTATACATACATATATACATAAGTTTAAAGTGTTTTTAGAGATGAATGAATTTAGAGTTTGAGGATAATTGTATGCTGATATCTGGAGATCAGAAAAAAAAATTGTTTAAAAGGAAAGTTGAGAAGAAAAATAAAGAATGTACAAACAGGTTGAAATGCAGAGATTAGTGAAATGTAGAATATGAAGAAGATTAATAACTGATATTTGGTTTTTGATAATTTTGAGTAAACTTGCATAGTTAGTGGTACTGTGATATGAATGAGCTGAATGAGAGTTAAAATGGTATAATGAAAATTGAGAATGTAGATGAAAGGAAGTGTCGAGTTTAAGGAAAGAAGAAACACTGATAATGAAGAAGATAAGTTAGAGAGGTTAGTATTGGTTTGAAACTTCCACGATTAAAATATACTAATCTAGGAAGATTTTGATAAAATTGTCTTCATGAAAGTTGTAGATCTTTCTTTTAACTTTTTATTGATATAAATTTTGAAAATTTTGGAGTTCTAGATTGAAAGTTATGTGGGATACACGTGAGGGAGGTTTGAAGAGAAGATGTGCGCCTGGGAAAGTCGCAATTGTGCTACTATTCATCGAAAGTCGCGATCATGCTTTGTCGCTATTGTGATCATGACTTCGCAAGTTAGTCAGCCAATGCACGATTGCGACTTTGAAGGATGAGGGCTGATGCAACATCCTTCGATCGTTTGGCTATATCTCCTTCGTCTGACCTCCAAATGATATGAGATTTAAACCATTGGATTCATAACACATTGCTCTACCTTAAACGAAAAATCATAGTAATCTAAAATCAATTGAGAGAGATAGAGTGAAAAACGTGAGACAGGTTTTTCAGAGTGTGTTCACAACATTTTTTGTCCTTATCTGTCACACCCGTGACTTTTCCTCACACCTGTGAGTCACGCACGCCTGTGAGTTTTCTCCCTCAACCCCGTGAGTTTAATTGATAGACTGATGTTTATTTTTCACATCAAGTCACCGTGCTCTCCAATAGTAACCGTGACTTGATTTTGATCTAAACACCAGGGATAAATTTGCAAACTGAACAGTCTTATTTCTTTTGACCATAACTTCTTCTCTAGATGTCCAAATGAGATGTTCTTTAATTTGGAGTAAACTAAAGACATAGGGCTACAAATCATATGGGAAGTCGAATTGTAATTCAGACTCTAATGCTTCCAATTTATGGATGGAAGTTGAATATGGTGTACTGTTTCAGAATGAGAACAATCCAAAAATATTGGGAGAATAACTTTCAGATTTCTAAACTAAATTGAATGATTTTAGTGTCATTAGAAACTTAAGAAATGTAAGAACAATTTTCTAGAAGAGAGTATTGCCAAATTACTTCATTTTCATTGTCTAAATTGTTAAGAAATGTAGACCAGAAAGTTAGTTTTTAGGGAAAATTTTGAAAGCGATGCAATGAGAAATGAATTGCGATTTTAATGGTTTTATTGAGGTATAAGCCTAAGTACAAATGATACTTAAGTGAGTTTTGAGATAGGATTGATTAAGTGATTACGATAATGGAAAAATATTTGGCATTATCATGAACATGCATTGTACATATTTCATTACATACATGTGCATTATTAAACATTTATAATTGTGTAAATTGTGATATATGTGTATGTTATTTGATATAGAGGAGCAACTGGAACGTCAACCTCCAGACATTGCTTGGACTTGTAGGCATTAGTTTTGGGAGCGACTTGTGAGTAACCTAGATGTTTCTACTCAATTATTTGTTGTGTTAGATTATGTTTTGAATTGCTTGGTGAATGTGAATTGAATTGTGTTGATTCTCAAACAGAAAGTCCGATGATTGAGATATGTGAATAAGATATTGAAGTGCTACTTGCATGTGAATGTGACAAACTAAATGTTCTATGATATGATTGATTGAGAGTATGATTTGCATTCCATACATGAATGTATGATCAGATAATGAGAGTTGTGACCAGAGTCGCCACCAAAAAGAACTTAACGCTCAGAATGTAAAAAAGAGCCCAGAGCTCAGAAAGTGATTAAGAGCCAAAGGCTCGTTATATAAAATGAGCCCGGTATCTCCAATGGATACGAGACAGTTATTAATGAGCCCGATACCCACAATGGATACGGGACAGTTATAGACACTCGGTCACAATAACGTAATAATTAAAAAAAAGAGTCACATGAGGATTCATATGCATTTTATTAAGCATATTGGACTGATTGAAATGCTAAATTGTCTACCCTTTTGTGAGAATGTGATATGTGATGAATCATGCAAGGATGTGAATTATGTGTTATATGTATTGATGTGATGCATGAATTAAGTAGACCATCAATGATCGTTACCTCATTGAGTTTGCAAAACTCACCAAAATTGCAACGTTGACTTTTCAAAACCGAGAGATGACTCTAGCTACTGAGAGACGCTACAAGCAGTGTAGACTTGTGAATTTAGAAGAGAAGTCATGGCTCAAAGGTCAGTCAGCTGGGTTTAGACATATTAGATAGATTTTTGTGTATTTCCTCTTTCATGTAACATCTTTAGTATTAAGATATGATGATGTACACTTTTGGATGGTCTAGGAAAACTACCAGTGTGTACAATTGGTTTTTAAGAAATGAAAGGTGGAAATTGTTTTAAATTATTGTTTTTTTCCATATGATGCCTTAAAAAAATGGTGATGCCATGTTAAGTGAATGTAGTGATTGAACGTAACACACCTTTGCCTTAGGTTATGTACTAGAATGTCCTTTGGGCGTCCCGGTATCTACCCTAGGATAAGGAGGCGTTATATTTAGGTGGTATTAGAGCATGGTTTGGCATCCATAGGGATATCTAGGAGTGTTAAGCACGAAATATTGTGAGAAATGTAGATACTGATTGAAGTTCTTGTTTGTAATAGGTCATCCGCTCTTGGTGAACAATTGGAGCAACCAGTTGACCTAGGATCTTTAGGAGCCAGTAGGGAGTCCTTGGTACCTCAACCAAAAGAGATGCCTCCTAGAGGTCCCGAGAGAAGGGAGAGGAGGTATGACAGGTTGCGGAAGCAGAGGACTGTGAATTTTTATGGCAGCACAGACCCTACTGAGGCCGAAAGATGGTTGGAAAGGACTGAGAGGGTTTTTGATCAGATGGACTGCGAGCTTGATGAGAGGTTTGACTATGCAGTGTCCTTACTGTAGGGCTCAACTTAACAGTGGTGGAAGACTATCTCAGGCAGTACCACTAGGCCTTCCTACCTGAAGTGGGAGACTTTCTGGTCTTCAAAGATAATTACATGTCCAAGATCTACTTGGACAGGAAGATGAAGGTGTTCTTGGATTTGAAGCAGGGTAGGATGTCAGTGGCAGAATATGAGATTGATGGGCTGTGCTACTGCTTTGATCCCTACAAAAGAAGACAAGTGTAGGAGGTTTAAGGATGGGCTCAATATGAGGATCAGAACAAGGTTGACGCTTTTAGACCTCAGTAGTTTCATTGAGTTGAGAGCAGCTTCGATCAGAATTGAGCAGCTACTAGGAGAGAGACAAGCAGAGACTGGGCAAGGGTCTAGAATGAAGAGGTCTAGTAAGAGTCGGAGTGTTTTTGGCGGCAAATTCAGTAAGCGTCAGAACAGAGCCTTTAGACCACCAGCTGGATCAAGGCAGTTAGGATTCAGACACAGGGGTGGTTTTGTACAATCCAGCAATGGAAGAGGTATAGTGCATAGTCAGTTGGCTCCGTGTGAGTATTGTAAGAAGAGGCACGATGGTGAATGCTGGAAACTGTCTGGAGCTTGCCTTAGGTGCAGCTCTTTTGACCACTAGATTAGGAATTGTCCTATTACTTTAGGAGCTCAGTCTGGTGAGAGTGGGATATTTGGAAGTGATGCTACGGTCTAGCAGAGCAGAAGTAGTGGATCCGGACAAAGAGGTCGAGGGAGAGGTAGAGCGAGCTTTGGGAGTCCTTCTATGAGGACTGAGGTGCGGAGCAGCCGACCATAGCCCCAGGCACGAGTCCATGCTATAACCAGGCAGGAGGCTCAGGACTCACCAGATATTGTTACAAGTGCGCTCCTTATTTATGATTATGAGGCATTTGCAATGTTAGATCCAGGATCTACGCATTCATTCATCGCACCTCATCTAGCATCTAAGCTGTATTATGATAGGGAGATACTACAATATGGGCTAGAGGTGAGTACACCGATAGGTAGTACTACAGTTATAGGAGAGATCTAGAACGGGTGCTTGATTCAGATTGATCAAGTAGAGTTGGAGGCAAATCTAATTGTATTACAGCTGAGAGAAATAGATGTTATCCTAGGCATAGACTGGTTCACTACTCATAAGGTTGTTATGAACTGCTATACCAAGGAGATAGTATTAGAATCTCCTGGTCAGCCGAGGGTAATACTCAGAGGAGTTGGTCAAGCAATGCCAACCAAGATGATATCCTTCATGAGTGCATTGAGGTTGATGCAGGGTGGATGTGAGACCTATCTAGCTCACGTCATTGATACTAGAGTTGAGCAGAATATGTACGACATTCCTGTAGTTGGGGAATTCTTAGATGTGTTTCCCGCTGAGCTACCTAGTTTACCTCCAAATTGGGAAACAGAGTTCACCATTGATCTAGTTCCAGGTGCTGCTCCTATATCTATTCCTCCATATAAGATGACACCCTAGAACTAAACGAGTTAAAGGATCAGCTGTAGGAGTTGCTAGAAAAGGGTTTTATTAGACCCATTATATTACCTTATGGAGCTCCAGTGTTGTTTATGAAGAAAAAAGATGGGACTTTGAGGTTATGCATTGACTATAGGTAGCTGAATCGGGTGACAGTGAAGAATAAGTACCCGCTGCTTAGAATTGATGATTTTCTTGATCAGTTGCAGGGATCTCAGGTATTCACTAAACTGGATTTGAGATCAGGGTACTATCAATTGAAGATAGCAGAGGTTGATGTACCTAAGAGTGCATTAAGGTGCAAGTATGTGCATTTCGAGTTTTTAGTTATGCCGTTTGGGTTAACTAATGCCCCAACAACATTTATGGCCTTGATGAATAAGATGTTTCAGTCCTACCTAGACCGATTCGTGATTTTATTCATTGATGATATTTTGGTGTATTCGAAAAGCAAAAAAGAACATGCTGAGCCTCTAAGAGTCATTTTGCAGATTATGAGAGAAAAGCAATTGTGAGCCAAATTTAGTAAGTGTGAATTTTGGCTGGACCAAGTAGTGTTTTTGGGGCATATAGTGACTGGACAAGGCATACAAGTTAATCCAAAGAAGCTTAAGGCAGTGATGAATTAGGAAGCTTAAAGGAATGTGTCTGAAATATGAAGCTTCCTAGGATTGGCCAGATATTACCGGAGGTTTGTCGAGAGATTTTCTATGATCTCAACCCCTCTGACAAAACTTTTAAGGAAGAATGTAGTGTTTAGATAGAATGAGGAGTGTCAGAAGAGCTTTGAGTAACTAAAGCATCGGTTAACTACGACATTGGTGTTAACTATACCATCGAGAACCGAAGGATATATGGTGTATAGTGATGCATCACATCAAGGATTAGGATGTGTATTGATGCAATACAACCAAGTGATTGCCTATACATCGAGATAATTAAGGTCTCACGAGATTAATTATCTAGTACATGATTTAGAGCTAACTGCAGTTGTCTATGCTTTAAAGATTTGGAGATACTATTTATATGGAGAGATCTTTCAGATTTATACAGATCATAAGAGTTTGAGGTATCTACTGAGTCAGAAGGAGTTGAACTTGAGACAGAGGAGATGGATTGAGTTACTGAAGGATTATGGCTGCACGACTAAGTACCACCCGAGAAAAGTTAATGTGGTGGCTGATGCTTTAAGCAGGAAGTCTACTATCAGTGCAGCTTAGATTCAGTTATCGAGGTTACCCAATTTGATTCATTTGAGAGCTTTGAATGTGGAGTTGAATCTGGAGCAAGATGAGGCACTAATTGCTACACTTAAGTTGAGACCAATGTTGAACGATAGGATCCAAAAAGTATAGGGGAAAGATCCTGATATGGTAAAGCTTATGGAAAAAGTGAAGATGAATCTAGATTCTGAGTTTGAATTGAGGGATGAGATTTTGTGGTTGAAACAAAGGTTGTGTGTGCCTAATGTGGAGAATCTAAGGAAAGAAATTCTTGGGGAAGCTCATATGGTCGCCTATGTTATGCATCCTGGCACTACCATGATGTATAACACACTAAAGTAGCATTTCTGGTCGCCTTCAAGTGGCGGAGTATGTATCTACGTGTATGACATGCCAGTAAGTTAAGACTAAGCAACAAGCTCTAGTGGGGAAGCTACAATTGTTGCCTATTCCGGAGTGGAATGGAAACGGATCACTATAGACTTCATTATGGGATTGCCTAAGACTCCGACGCAGAACGATGCGATATGAGTTATAATTGACCGGTTGATTAAGTCGGCCCTCTTTTTACCAGTGAGAGAGAATAACTCACTAGATCAGTTAGCCCAGAGATATGTGAATGAGGTGGTGAGACTGTATGGGATTCTAGTTTCTATTGTATCGGACAGAGATCCCAAATTTACTTTAAAATTTTGGAGGAGCTTGTAGTCTGCTATGGGTGCTAAGTTGAATTTTAGTACAACATTTCATCCTCAGACAGATGGACAGAGTGAGAAGACAATCAAGATTGTTGAGAATATACTCAGAGCTTGTGTTTTGGAGTTTTGAATAGCTTGGGATCAGTATATGGCATTGATAGAGTTTTCCTATAACAATCATTATTACAGTAGTATCGGAATGGCAACATATAAAGCACTGTATAGCAGAAAATGTCGATCGTCATTATATTAGGATGAAGAGGGATTAAGGATGGTTGAAGGCCTAGAGTTGATACAAGATACAGTAGATAAGTTGAAGTTGATCCGAAGCCAAATTAAAGTCGCCCCAAAATAGACAGAAGAGTTATATGGATTAACATCGACGTGATATGGAGTACAGTATCGAGGACAAAGTATTTTTAAGGGTGTCACCTTGGAGAGGAGTATTGAGATTTGGTAAAAATGATAAGTTGAGCCCTAGGTACATTGGTCCCTATGAGATCATTGAGAGGATAGGGCCTTTGGCATATAAGTTGGTTTAACCGAATGAAATGTCTCAATTACATAATGTGTTTCATATGAGTATACTCTGGAGATATTGATCAAATCCGACACATGTGATATTGGCTCAAGATATTGAGGTTGCTAGTAATTTAAGCTATGTTGAGGAGCTGATCAAGATCGTGGGATCACAGATCAAGCAGTTGAGGAACCAAGTCATTCCATTGGTGAAAGTCCTTTAGAGGAATCACTTAACTGAGGAAGCCACATGGGAAATGTAACATCCCATCATCGATGGGAAGGGTAATTTGGTCATTTGGGAAGGGTTAGGCTAGTGTAAGTAGATCTCGGCATGAACATGCATCACGTAGCCTCTATAATTATGTAAATGGTAATTTTCGCACATACACATGATTGTACATGTGTTCATGACATTTCCCGGCATGTGGGTCTAAATGTAATTGTGTGATTCATGTGAAAATTGTGATTAAAAAATTGACTTGGAGTGGTTTGTGTGTGTTTTATATTTTTAGGGAATTTCAAGAATTTTCTTGGAATTTTTTGGAAAAATTTTCGGACCGAAAAAATAGCCGAGTGGCGAACTGATGGGTTTCCGGTACCAAAAATTTCTGTCTAATGACACTGGATTTTTGGGTGCATTAGTTTGGGATTGTATGTGGAGCCATTGGAATTGGACGAGTCAAAGATTATTGTGGTTTTAGGGTTCTTTGATTAATTGGTTAATTGGTGTTTTTGTCTTTTTCTCCAATAAGGACAAGTGTCCTCGTGCATTTAATATCCTTGTCTTTTTCCCTTCATTCATTCTCGGTTCTTCTCCTTAAGTGCATGAGAAAAGCACCTTGAAGGTTGAAAAAGATTACTTTGAAAGTGAAAAACATCCTCCATCCGTAGGTACCTTACTCTCTTCCTTCGATTGTTTCCTTTCCATCCCATAAAGGAAGCTCACCTTGCTACTTGCTTGCCTCTCTTTATTCTCAACCAAGACTAAACTTAAGCCTTGTGAAGATGATGAGTTGTGTATGGATTGAAGTGAAGGTCGTAGGTGTTGGTGAGAGGTAGAGGATTTGAGTGGTTTGGAGAATTGAAGAACTTGAAGCTTATTTAGGTAAGAACATGTTTTGTGTTCTTTCCTTAGTAGATAGAAGCATTTATTGTGCTTATTGGTGCATTAATTTCATGAAACTTGTGTATTAATTGTGTGGGTGTAGGTGTGTGCTTGTGTGAGGGAAAATGGTATGGAAGTGAAAGAATGTGATTTTAGTGCTTTCTATGAAGTTTATAATGTTAGATGAGTGGAATTGAAGTAAGAAAATTGTGTATATTGTGTGCCGCCCAAAATGTGCTTTATTACTCAAGTATTTGTCTTGATGAATTTGTGGCTGATCTCTGGGATAAATGGGATGTGTATAGATGTGGTATTGATGTTTACATGAAAGGAGTAGGATTTAGTATGAAATCTGGAAAATGAACTTGTATATGTTTCAGGGATTTGTTTATAATTTTTGATGTAGTTGTGTTATTGAGTTGAGGTTTGCTTTAAATTAAACTTAAGAAGTAGGGCTAGAATTCCTATGAAGGAAGTTCTGCCCAATTATGGCTTTAAGAGCTTTGAATTTAGCTTGGAAGTTGAAATGTATGTGCTGGATGAACAGTATCCGGATTTTGGTTTCATTTTGATGACCTGAAAATTTGAGGATTTTTCTATGATAAAGGAGACCGATTTTGAGAAATTGGTATTACTGAAAGTTGAAGATTTATGTGTTAGCTTTCTAATGCCATTGAGTGTGATATTTTTCGATGTGTAGTTTGCAAGTTATGGTCTGATAATGCTCAGGTGGTAATTCAGTCCAAAATGTGTTTGGTGAGCAATTGCTCTAAGGACATAAGTTTTGTACTTTTTGAGTTATGATATTTCTTTGGGACTGTTAAGGGTGAAATTGGCTAAAATGACATTATGGAAAGTTGTAGAGGATTGTTATATCTTTCTAATGAGATATTTTATGCGAATTTTGGATGTGAGAATTGTAAGATATAAATTTGGAAAGTTTTGTTGTAGTTGAGGTTACATGCTGATTTCATAAGCTTTGACAGGACAATCACATTCATGAGAGAATTCGACCTAGTTTGAATTGGAATTTGTTGGGAAGTCCTTCCTGAGAATTGTAGTTTATTGTCTAAGCTTTTTATCCCTATATGGTATGGAAATTTTTGCCAAGGGGATTTGGAGTTATGAATTTTGAAAGATTGGGTTTCTGTTGAGAATAAATTGAGTAGGCTGAATCTTTGTTTGTGAATTTGATTTGATTAGAGATGGAATTGGCTTCTAAGTTATTAATGAAGATGTAGCATTTGTTTTGTTCTTTTTATTGATATAAAATTTGGAATTTTTGGTTAAGGGGATGTAAAGTTATGAATTTTTGTGATAGTGTTGCATTGTGGTAGTAAATGTGTGACTAGGCAGTGTCTTTGAGTGAATTTTTGATATCCTTAGAGGTGTTATTAAATTTCAAGTTCTTTATAGAACTTGTAGGATTTTCCGAGATCTTTCCAACGAGACCAAATTTGTATTGTTTGGACATTTGTGTGAAAAGATCGATATGATGAAAGGAGAGGTGGTTTTGGAAAAGAGTTTTGAAAAAAAAATGGGTGTCATCACTCGCCCATGCAGGCGAGCGTCTGCATTGCTCGCCCATACAGGCGAGCGAGCTGCTCGCTCGTTATGCCGAGCTCGCCTAGCGAGCGAGGTGCCGGGCTCGCCTTCCGACCTCTGTCTAATCTTTTGAGTATAACTTTTTCATCCGACCTCCGATCGACCTGATTTTTGAAGCGATAGATTTCTAAGATATTTTTCTATCTTTCCATACCAAACTTAGGATTTTTGAGATCAAACTAAATAAGGACGGTCGGATCTAAGTGAGCGGATCGGTTGGAATATTCTGAACATGCTTCAGTAATTTGGGGACATCTTGAGCTAGAGAGCTCCGATCGATCTGATTCTTTTTCCTAAGTAAACTAGAGACATAGATCTACAAATTTCATGAAGAGGTCGGATTTCAATTTAGCCCCTAAGATGTTCATTTTCTTAATTGAATGTTCATATAGTGTGTTAATCTGAACATATTTTGATAATAACTTTTCCGTCCGACGTCCGATTGACCTAATTCCGGAGGCGTCGGATTCGTAAAATATTTAATTTCATTTATTTGTGAAATTAGGAAATTTTAGAGCAGAAATTGACGAAAATTGGTTAGGTCTAAGTGAGGAGACCGGGAAATTATTTTTCCGATCCATGTTTTCTTAATAATTGGACCTAGGGAGGTCCGAATTGAGTTATTTTAGTGTCAATAAGTTTCTTATGTTTAAAGGAAATTGTTGTGTCGGGAAATTATTGCAATAGTGTCAGGAATGTCACGAACATGCACTGTACATATCTAAATTGCTACATGTGCATTATTTAATATTTCTGATTGTGCAATTGGTAATGTGTGATTATTGTGATTGTTATAGAGGCACAGTTGGAACGTCATCCCACGGACGTTGCTGAGACTTCCCGGCATTAGCTCGGAAGTTATTTGGTGAGTAACCTAGATGGTTTCTCGATTATTAATTGTTTATATTTTGCACTTATAACACTGTGGAGAATAATGGTGGGCTTTATGTTGTTTGTGCCTGGTTCCGGACCGAAGGTGTCCAATGTATTGGGAGTTTTTGACATAGAATTGCATTATGCATGAATTTGTTAATGTTGATTATCAAAATTGAAAGTTGAACTTAAAACAACCTAAATGCAAAATTTAAACCGATAATATTAAATTTGTAAAATTGTAAAACTTAAATCATTAATTGACACATTCTTAATATTTGTGAAATGATAATTTATTTTTAATATGTGGGTATTGAGTTTAGGTAAATAATTAGTTGAGTATAAAATTATGTAATTAGAAATTAATAATAATTCGGTTGTAGTTAATGATAATATTTCCTATTTAGGTATTAGTTATGGGTAAATAATTAATTGAGTATAAAATATGTTAAACTTTAATTATTTGGTAATATATATGTGTAGGTATTATAAATATTTATAATAGATAATGCGTGAAAGTAGTAATGTCATAAATGTATCCAAAAAGAATTTTTTGTCAAATTATGAATATGTTGTAAACTTATAGGTTCTAATCATTTATACTTAGACTTATTAAAGTCAATTAAAAATTGTAAAAGCAACACATATATTTAAGACGAAATTTAGAATGATGTATATAATATTATGGTTTGTTAGAAATAAAAGAAGATTCAAAGCTTAAATAAGAAAATTTTTTTTCCAAAGAAGCTATATCCTTCAACTTGATCCTCATGTTATGAATATATCTTTCAACTTGATCATCATGTTATGAATATATGTGTATGAATAATTGTACAAGATATGTCATTCATTATTTAACAATGATGTAAATCATATCATACCCTTCAACTTGATCCTCATTTTTGAAACTTTGGATTGAAATTGTTGGAAATGAAAATTGTTCATGTATGATTTGTGGAAGTTGGAAATGGAAATTGTTGAAAATTGATAGAAATGGAAATTGGTTTGTGAATGTATTGTGATTATTGGCAATGGAATTGGAAATTGTTGAAAATGGAAATGGAATTATGAATGTTTTGTGATTATTGGAAATGAAAATTGTTAGAAATGGAATTGAAAATTGTTAAAATTTAATTGAAATTATGAATGTTTTGTGATTATTAAAATGAAAATAGTTGAAAATTATTGAAAATTATTGAAAATGAAATTGTAAATTGTTGGAAATGGAATTAGAATTATGAGTGTTTGTGATTGTTGGAAATAGAAATTGTTGAAAATTGTTGATAATGGAATTGGAAATTGTTGATAATTGTTGGAAATGGAAATGGAAATGGAATTATGAATGCTTTGTGATTGTTGAAAATTGTTAGAAATGGAATTAGAAATCGTTGATAATTGTTGGAAATGGAATTAGAAATTGTTTGAAATTGTTGGAAATGAAAGTAGAATTATGAATGTTTTGTGATTGTTGGAAATAGATATTGTTGAAAATTGTTAGAAATGGAATTGGAAATTGTTGGAAATGGAATTGAAAATTGTTGGAAATGAAAATGAAATTATGAATGTTTTGTGATTGTTGGAAATAGAAATTCCTGAAAATTGCTAAAAATAGAAATTGTTGATGCATGTTCTGCGTTATTATATATGTTGAATATTTTGAATTGTTAGCTTTTGACTTATAGTGAATTGTATTCCATGAAATTGAATTGTGTGTAATGTAATCATATAGAATGAGTTATATTATATAAGATGGATACGCATATTGTGTACTAAAATTATGTGTTATTTATTTTTATATGTACAAATAAATGAAAAAAAGTTCAAGTACTCCTGATCAATCCACTTCTGGATGATACAATGATTCAGCTTAGGCTCATGCTACGTTGGTTCTCGGTATGAGGAACCATATTATTTGCTTGTTTTGTAACAAGCATTTGAAAGGTGAAGGAATCACCCGATTAAAAAAATATTTAGTTGGGGTTAAAGGAGATATAGAACTCTGTAAAAAAGTAAGTCATGAAATGAAGTGGCAGATGAAAACATTGATTGATGATTATCAATATGAGAGAGATAGAAGGGAAAGGTTGAATTTTAATATTGAAAGTGGAAGTTCTTTTTCTAGGTATTTTCCTTTTATTGATAAAACTATACAAAAAGCTAAAAAGGTGATAAAGTTCATTTATAATCGTACATAGATATTAAATTTAATGAGAAAGGAATTTACCAATAGTAAGAATTTGTGTTGTCCTCCTGTGGCAAGATTTGCCACAAATTTTTTATCACTTCAGTCTTTTGTTTTGATAAAGAAAGAGTTAAGACAAATGTTAACAAGTGACATGTGGATTGCATCTCAGCATGTTAAGTCTAATGCTAGAGTGGAGGTTTGTAATATTATAATAGAAGATAGAGAATTTTGGTCACAATTTCAATTTGTTATCCAAGTTTGTGAGCCTTTGGTAAGGGTGCTTCGCTTGGGTGATAATGAAGAAAAGTCAGCAATGAGTTATATTTTTGATGTCATGGAGAGAGTGATAGAAGTAATCAAGGCCAATTTGAAACGTAGGCCGTCTTTATACACATCATATCTTTCAATCATTAATGAGAGAAGGGAAAGATAACTCTATTCTCCATTGTTAGCAACTGAAGCATTTTTGAACCCTAGTGTCTATTTTAGATTGGATCTTACTAAGCAAGCTGAAGTTAATAGAAGAACACTTTTAACTATTACAACAATTGTTAGCATTGACACGATGCAAGATCTTTTAAGCTTACAAATGGAGCTTTACAAGTTGTCTTAATGGAGATTTTGAAATGCTGATTGCTATTCAATAAAGAGGAAAACTTTCTCCAAGTATTAGTTATTTCTTTTTTCTTATTTGTTAAAAATTAATTATCACTTTATTTTGTTTAGAACACTACTTTTTTTATCTTATAACTTACAGTTTCTTGATGAGATCAATTCGAAAATGGTAGTCCAGAATTAAAAAAGTTTGCAATTCGAATTTTAAGTCAATATGTGAATGCAACAGGCTATGAACGAAGCTGGGGTATATTTGAATTTATTGACTTAAAGAAAAATAATATATCGGAAAATAATATATCGGAGCATAAGAGGTTGAATGACTTGATGTTTGTTCATTCCAATTTAAAACTTCAAGAAAGGTATGCTATTTTCGTTATTATCATTATTAATTTTGATATAATTTCTTATAATTTTCTAATAATTAAATTTAATTGTTTATTAAGGGTCTTAATAGTACAAGTAGTTCAATTGATACAATTTTTATTGATAATATTAATCTTTTGGCGGATTAGGTTTCTGAAGAGTCGAATTTGATAGATGTGAATGATTTAGAAGATAATCTTAGATAGGAAAACATTTATATATCATTTAGTGCATTAAATTTGAATGATAATAATGATGAAGCTCCTCTCAATGATAAATATTTTAAACCAAATGATCACTAGGGTCAGTGTAGTTATAGTAGGTATCTTCTCGTTGACGATTGAGTTTCATTCCAGGTTTTTGTTTTTTCTCTTTTTTAATTTTACTTATATTTGATTTTTATGTTAAATTCTAAATATGTAATGTAACCGTAAATATTTTTGTTTAAGGTTTAACTTGTACTTGATTATTTCTTCGTTGTGAATTCTTTTTATAAATTGTTTAAGGATATTATTGTTCTTTCTATTGAATGTTTTGATGTAATTATTATTTATTAAAATTATGAAACTATATTATTGTAATATTTTAAATATTTTGTATTATTCTTAATTTTATATTTGTATGATGATGATTGCCTTTTTATATTAATTGTGGTTATTATTTATATGTAAAATATTTAAAATTATTATTATTTCATATTAATTGTAATTATTATTTATTATTATAATTTTTGAAACATGATTGATGTAAATAAAGAAACTAGTAAAATATATAAGATAATGATTGTATAATATACTAATATATTATTTTGCAAACTTTAAAAATTTTAGAGTATTTCATAAATTTAAAAATTATCTAAAATGATATCCGATACTAAGTAGTACCAATATAGTACTATACTAAAATTCAATTTAGTACTAAAATTCAATCCAATAGTAAATTCGATTCCAACTTTGTGTTGCATGAATCAACTTTTAATATTATATGTGTGGGACAATTCAAAAGGAAGAAAATGACAGGCTTGTTGATTCAAATTGCCCTGTTATGGTCCTTTCCCGCACAAAAAGAGAATCGATGTCTTCCAATTTCCGCCTAAAAAGTGCTTATCCAGCCCTAATTTTGTCTATGCCTGAGAAATGAGAAAATCCTGCGACTCCGAGACTGAAGACGAGACCATCGCTCTCCGAAAGAAGCGCTCTCGTCGGGTCAGCTTTGCCGACCGCGAGATCACCTCTGTTCACATCTTCAACCGCGACGAGGACTACGAGACCCCTCCTGACTCCTCTTCCGCTGCCAAGAAATCCAATGTCTCCGACGGCGAGGAGGAGGTTCTGGGATTTTTCAGAGACCTCGGTGATAGTGACGACTCCAAGGAATTGTTTCCCTTTGGAGACGAAGAGGACGAAGAAGACGTTCTTGATTCGAGGAAGTCGTTTTTGCGGCCAGTTCAGTCGCCGTCTCCTGGGAGTAGTAGTGTCGTTGGGTCTGCTACTTCTAATGATGGTGCATTTCATCACTTCTTTTTGTTGAATTTTTAATGTTTCCTTCTGTTTTAGTGCCCTTAAGTGCTTGTATACCCCTCTTCCCTACTTTTGATAATTCACTTTTGAAATGTTAGCTTTTAGAAGGTCAGTTTCAGTTCCAGAAGCAGTTTTTAATCAATTAGGGATATGCTTCAAGTTGAAATTATAAACGAACTTTATAATTGCGGATATACTTCATATCTCTGCAAAACCACAATATGTCTGTTATAGTTGAAGCTCTTTTTTCCTGCTTCCTTTGCAGAGGACAACTTTTTTGGCCCTGTTTCAGCAAGCTTCATTAGACCTGGACAACTATTTGATTCTGTTGCCTCGGATGATAACCATGATGTTACGATGGATTCAACTGCATTTTCAATGCATTACCGAAGTCTTGCAAGGTCTGAATCCGGAGAAGGTCTTAAGACCCCAACCACGGATTGCCTTGTATTTGAAGAGAAATCACCTTTTGACATTCCTACACCTGTTTCTAGTAGTTCTATGGTACTAACAAAAACTAAGCTACTTTCACAATTTCCGCCTCCTGTTGAGAAAGTTAGTGGTGGTAGAGATTCCAATGACATGAGTCTTGTAGGAGAAAACATGCGCAGTTATGATTATGGGAAATTATCTCCCGAGCTTGAAGCACTTTTTGCAGAAGGTAGCAAAGTTTTGAGTGTTGTCCCTGTTTCAGAATCTGTAGATCCTAAACCATCAACTGAGACTGGTGCTTCTATGTCCCAACTGAATGGAAGTGTCCATATGAGACAAAAAGATTGTGAAGATAGAAATAATGACATTGGTGTGACAGTTGACATCTATGCTGAAGATGTGCCTAAGGTAAATGACAATTATGTTTTCACATGTGACTGTTTTTCACGTAGATATCAAGATTTGGTTGCTGGTTGTTACAGAATATAGCAGCTATTAATGTAATCATAGGGATTATATGATTAATTTAAGTAACATAGACATAGGGATTTTAGCATGATTATAGGGATTATTTTCCTAGTTTAACCTATTTATTCCTATATAAATACTTGTAGTATCATTCTAATAGATATACAAAAAACTCATTCTTCTCGTGGTATCAGAGCCTAGTCGAGTTTCTGGGTCTCTTCTTTGAAAGTTTTTTGTTTTTCGCTTTTTGCTTTATTGTGAGGCAGTATACCGATTGCGTGGGTGACAAATTTTTTGGAGAAATTTTTTCTAATCTCCTCCTTCACAAGACTCTGCTGGTGCAGATCGACCATCCCTTCAAATCTGGTTGTCGGATTTCGAGCACATGACCCCCACCCGTTGCCCAGTTGCAAATGCTATTTGCACGTGTTGGCGCGTGAGCTGCCGTCTGTCGAACCGATTGCTTCCTTCGACGTCGCCTCCTCTGTCCCTATCTGAATATTTGATCAATTTTGCCGATTTGTGTTGGTGTGGTAGACAGTCCGTAGTTCTCTATTCTTCCATATGAGGGTTTTTGATTTATGTAGCTCCCTTTTGTTGTGTTGGTGTAGTAGACAGTCCCTGTTCTTCTAGGTGTGAGAGTAGTGATATGGGTGGAGATAAGAAAACTATTACTAAAATTACGTTGGGTTCATCCAAAATTTCTGATAGAAAATTGACTGGAAGGGAAAATTATGCAGAATGGAAAAGGACTATTCGCAAATTTGTGCCTAGTGTAGATTTGAAAGATCATTTAACTAGTAATCTGCCTATTAAAATTGATGTTGTTGCTCGAAAGAAATGGTTAATGGAGGATTATAAATTGTTTAATCAAATCCAGAATACTCACCCAACAGTTGATGATGTTGTGAATCATTGTGATAGTATCAAAGAACTATGGGAGTATTTGGAATTTCTATATGATTGCAAACAAGATCTATCTTGTGTTCATGAATTATTGTTAAAGATTTATTAAGTGGAACAAAGAGGTCGGTCTTTGTTTGAGTACTATACTGAAGTAAAACAAGCCTTTGAAGAAAAGCGAGCCATGTTTCCTATTGTTGCTGACATAAAGCAAATGCAAGAATAAGAGAAGATTGTGGTACAATGTTTCTTAGCAGGTTTGAGTTATGAATATGATGTGACATGGACACATTTGTTATCTAGTGAGACACTTCCTTCCTTTATGGAAGTATATACCTGTTTGCTTCGAGTTTGTAAAGACGACGATGTGACTTCTGATATGGTGACTAATGACTCAGTGGCATTAGTGAGTAACGTTTCAAATACTAATTGTGGTGGGAAAGGTGGAAACAATAGTGATTATGTTGCTGGGAACAGTGGCACCCCCCGCATCTGTAATCACTGTGGAGTCGAAGGACATATTAGGAAGAAGTGTTGGAAATTGCACAGTAAGCCTCCCAAATACTCGGGTTTTGCAAATGTGGCTACTCAGGATGGCATCCTACTCCTTCCTTAGTTATCCTCGCCTTCTATCACAATTTCAACAGATGAGTATGCTCATTTAACCAATGCCTATCAATAAATTTCGACCACATATGATTCACAATAGCCATCCTTTGCGACATGAACTTTGGCTAATACGGGTAACCTTGTTGCCTGTCTCTCCTCCTCATCTTGTAGTTGGGTTATTGACTCAGGTGCTACTGATGATATGATCGGCAACACAAGTTTCCTCTCTTCTTTCAAGTCTACTACTAATTTACCTTGTGTTACTTTAGCCAATGGATTTATCGCTTCTGTAATTGGACGTGGTACAACAAACTCAACAAAATCTCTCTTATTATCATTTGTTTTATGTTTATCACAATCCCCTTTCAACCTATTATTTGTTAGCCAACTCACCAAAAGTCTCAATTGTTGTGTCGTTTTTTATCTCGATTATTATCTTTTTTAGGATCTTGGAATGAAGCAGATTATTGGTAACGGCCATCTGGTGAATGGCTTGTATGCTCTTGATTCGACTTCTAAAATAGTACCTTGATCAATTGCTTGCACATGCTCATCTTCCCTTTTGCAACTTCACTGTCGTTTTGGTCATTCGTCTATCATAGTTTTACAAAAGTTATGTCCTAGTCTTAAACCAAAATTTGTCTTAGAGTGTGAAGCTTGTCAATTTGCTAAACATCATAGAGTATCTTATTCTTCTAGACTAAATAAACGAGTTGAGTCTTCCTTTTACTTGGTGCATACTGATGTATGGGGTCCTTGTCCTACTTTATCTAAATCTGGTTTTCGTTATTTTGACATTTATTGATGATTATTCTTGAGTTACTTAACTTTTTTCTATGAAATCTCAATTAGTTTACTATATTTTGTGCTTTTCATATTAAAATTAAGGCTCAATTCAACAAATCCATCTGCATTTTGAGAAGTGATAATGCTAAAGAGTATGTTTCCCATACTCTTCAATCTTATCTTTCTCAGCATGTTATTATTCATTAGTCATCATGTATTGTTACCTCAACCAAATAGTGTAGCAGGGTGAAAGAACCATCACTTATTAGAAGTTGCGGGCATTAATGTTTCATATGCAGGTCCCAAAAGTTTTTTGGGCCAATGCAGTCTCAACTGCTTGTTTCCTAATCAATCGAATGCCTTCTTCTATTCTTGATGGTCAGATTCCATATTCCCTTCTCTTTACTTCATCTACATTATTCTCTCTTACTCCTCAAATTTTTGGGTGTACTTGCTTTGTTCATGCCATGCGACTTCCAAGTCTTGAAATTGGATCCCAAATCTCTTAAGTGTGTCTTTCTGGGTATTCTTGTACTTAAAAAGGATATCGTTGTTACTCTCCTTCGTTGGGTCATTACTTGGTCTCTGCTGATGTTACCTTTTTCAAGAATACCCCCTTCTTTGGTTCTCCTATGCCTTCCTTTTTGCACTCTAGTGATTCAAGGGACAATTTTCATATTTATACTGTCAGTGAACAAGTAGTTTCTCCTCCTTCTCGACCTGTTATTTGTTAGGTTTATTCTTGATGTATGCAACAGTCTATTGAGGCACACCCCATCGGCCAGGACATGGACCCAACCCAGTTTGTTTCGTCTCTAGATTCCTCACCAATATTGGATGCTAGCCTTTACCTTCCTATTGCTCTTCGTAAAGGTAAACGCACATGCACTTACCTTGTTTCTTCTTTTGTATCTTATCATGCTCTATCTCTCTCCTTCAAGTCTTTTGTAGTGTCCTTAGACTCTGTTGTTGTCATAACGTCCCTTGCTGAAGCATTGGCTCGTAAAGGTTGGAAAGCTGCAATGAAAGAAGAGATGATGGCCTTAGAGCAGAATCATACTTGGGATCTTGTGCCTCTCCCTTCAGAGAAATGGGCCATTGGCTGTAAGAGGGTGTTCACTGTTAAAATGAATCCTGATGGTTTTGTTGCTCGACTATAAGCTCGGTTGGTTGTTAAAGGATATGCTCAAACATATGAGGTGGATTATTCTGAGACATTTTCTCCAGTTGCAAAACTTTCTTTTGTTCGATTGTTTATCTCCTTAGCTACCACTTACAATTAGGCACTCCACCAACTTGATGTGAAGAGTACATTCTTACATGGGGAGTTATTTGAAGAGGTTTACCTAGGGCAACCACCTAGATTTGTTGCTCAGGGGGAGTTAGGGAAAATATGCAAATTACGGAAGTCTCTGTATGGCTTGAAGCAATCTCCTCGTGTTTAGTTTGGAAGATTTAATACTGTAATGATTAAGTTTGGCCTGCGAAGAAGTAGATATGATCACTCGGTGTTCTTTGCATCATCTAGTTCTGGGTGTATTTTATTGGTTGTATATGTGGATGATATGGTGGTCATTAGAAGTGATGAAGCAAGGATTACAAGGTTGAAAGCATTCCTGGGGACTCGTTTTCATACAAAGGACTTAGGAGCCTTGAAATACTTCTTAGGAGTTGAAGTTTCTCGCAGTCATAAAGGGATCTATCTATCTCAAAGGAAGTATTGTTTGGATTTATTAAATGATGCTGGTTTTATTGAGACAAAGACATGTGATGCACCTATGATACCAAATGTAAAGTTAAAAGTTGAAGATGGAGACTTGCTTGAGAATCCTGAAAAATATAGGAAGATTGTGGGAAAATTGAATTATCTTACTATCACTTGTCTTGATATTGCCTTTCTAGTAAGTGTTATAAGTCAGTTCATGTCATCTCCTAGAACCTCACATCGGGATGCTGTTATTCATATTTTGACATATTTAAAAGGTGCACCAGGACGTGGCATCTTATATCAAAATTATGGTCACCATAGGATTGATAGATGCTAACTATGTAGGAGATCTTTCAGACAGACGCTCTACCACAAGTTACTATGTTTTTGTTGGAGGCAATCTTGTTTCTTGGAAGAGTAAGAAATAGAGTGTTGTATCCCGATCAAGTGCAGAATCTGAATATAGGGCTATGGTACAGACTACCTCTGAACTTATATGGTTACGTCATTTACTGGGTGAACTTATGGTGTGACAATGAAGCAGCCATATATATTGCAAATAATCATGTTTTTCATGAGAGAATGAAGCATATAGAAGTCGATTGTCATTTTACTAGGGAAAAGCTAGAATATGGATCACTCCCAACTCAACATGTCAGAACAGGGAGCCAATTAGCTGATGTGTTCACCAAAGCATTACCGGAGAATCAGGTTAATTATATTTGTAACAAGCTAGGCATGATCAATATCTATGCTCCAGCTTGAGGAGGAGTGTTAAAGAATAGAGCAGTTGTTAACGTAATCATAGGAATTATATTGCTAATGTAAATAAGATAGACATAGGGATTTTAGCATGATTGTAGGGATTATTTTCCTAGTTTAACCTATATATTCCCGTATAAATACTTGTAGTATCATTCTAATAGAAATACATAAAACTCATTATTCTCACTAGTGATCTTGTTTATAGTGCAATCCAGACAAGCAACCTACTGAGAACCGTAATAATTTTCTTTGGTTTGTTCCTCTGCTTTGATTTTTATACTAACCTATACCATAAACATACATACTATATTGCTTCTCTTTTCTGAATTGCCCGCCTTCCTGTTTTCTATTTCACTATCCATAAAATCCTTAAAACTTCTTGAAGATTTATATGTGATCAATGAATGAAATATTTTAGTTTTAACATTGTTGTTGCATGAATTCTCTTTTTCTATTTCTCATTTTCTTCTATATTAGCAGTTTTGAATTGTTTTATGATATCACACAACTTTTGGCGGTGATTTATGTGAACTTACATCGTGAGCTTTCTGTTAGTTTACTGTTTTTCTGGTAAGTATCCAATATGTCTTTAGTGACGGTCGTCCAAGTTTTTGATCAGGTCTAATTTCTTGTTTGTTTTTGCTAAGTTTTATGCTATGCTTACCAAGTTCGTGAGTTGCTAACTAGATACTTTCTTCCAACTTCTAGGTGAACAGTGACTTTAATAAAGCTGCAATTGAGACAGATAAACTGGACTTTGATTTCAATGCAGTTAGTGGTAACACAGACGTGGATCAAAAAATTGATTTTGCTCGACTAACTTCATTCAAAGAAAGTGAATCGGGAGAACACCTAACTGCAGTGCAGAATAAAAATTCTCCTACATATAGAATAAAAAATCATGAGTTCACTCGAGATTCTTCTCAACAAGGAGCTCCATTAACTGGATCTGTGTCGTTTATATCTACAAAGCCGGATGACTTGTTTCTGACTGCTGCTAAATCCAGCAGACATCTGTCCTACATGACCCCTTCCCCAAGAAAACCAGGATTCTTTTTGGACAAACAAAATAGGAAGAGTGATACAAGTGCTGCTTCTTCACAGAAGAGTGAATCAAGGTTCAAGATTTTTGAGCCTTCTCCTCTTACATGTTCTCTAAGAGATGGAATTGAGAATTCCAAACTCAGATTATCAAAATTCCGTTCTTCTGCAGCTTCTGCTTACAATGCTGGCGTTGAAGGAAACAGCAAATGTAGCAGACAGAAGATGGTGTATGCACCCATTACCAATTTAGAACAGCATTTATACAGTTGTGGTTTGAAGAGTAGAGACATAGAAGGAACAACCTTTGTGGATACTGATGGTATGGGTCTGAGTAACAACGTTCCTGACCTGAGCATTGATGGTGGGACCATTGGCCTTGCAGAAAATCAGGAACCTCTGCTTCATATATCTGCATGCACTCTTTCAAAGGAGACAGGAACTGAGGTAGTGACAAATATGCTCTCATCCTCTCAGTTAATTGGATCAGTTGACAAAGTCATACAGCACAATTTAATGTTGAAGAAGCCTTTAGAACGAACATTATTTACTCCTCCATCTGACCCCATATTGGTGGAAACAAAACTGAATCCTCAAGTAGACATGAAAATAATAAATGGACCTGAACGATTTGATTCTCCACCAGTAAAGAGCTTGGACCAAAATTCTTTGTCAACCATATATCAGGACAAATTTCTAACTGACTTGAAAATGGAAACTAGGTCTGATGAATTTGGCTGTGTTAAAACAGGAAAGGACAGGAATAAAGCTGCCAATGTTACCGATAATGACCATTTTGATTCTATGACAGACAAGTTAAAGTTGTTATTTGCTGAAGGAAAAGCAGACTGTAACTCCCCCACACTTGATACTTGTTGTTTTCAGGACCTTAGTGAAATAAAAAAATCAGGTGATAAGCCAAGTCGCTCTCCTGATTTAGAGCCTGTTTCTGGAAGTTTATTGGAAATTTCCCGAACTTCTTCATGGGATAGTAGATCTTCAGCTCATGATTCGGGGAGCTTGAATAATATTGTTACTGAAGCTGTGACAGCCTGTTGTGAAGAAGAGCTTCCCAAGGCTGGAAAAGGCTCCGCTTTAGCTTCAGTTTCTCCAAATGGTTGTAGCCAAAGTGCAAACACGTCTCCTCTTAAGGTCATCCCTCTCCCTTTCTCCCTTAACATAAGCATGTTTTTTGTTTCCATAGTCTACCTGTGATGCAATCATTTTTATAGGTTTTTCTGTTAGCTTGGATACTGCTGGATGTTCTTTGGTTGACTATGGAATTTGACACACTAATTGATATATTGTTAAATCAGAGCCCCACTAGAGAAAAGGTGACTCAGAGTGCTAGTACTGCTGAACAAACTTCTGCATCCCATGGCAACAATCTGCATCCTGTGGTGGGGGTAGACAATTCATCACTTGACTCCAAATTGAACAGACAGGTCAATGTTGACAGCCATATCGGACTCCATAATACACTTGTTCAATTTCCTGCCCGATATACAGAAAACTCTTCTGGACGGAAACGACGAATTGAAGATCCTGATGTAGGAGATGCACCCAATGCTGCTAAAATTTTCAGGATAAAGAACAACGATATTCATGCAAGTCAGGGCTCTGTCATGGAGTTCATGTTGCAAAGCTTTAATGGAAGTGACAGTGAATCTCTTGTCCGCAAACAAGATAGAACACCAACAAATTGGAGGGATGTATGTACATATATACATTGATCTTATGTTCTATATTACTGCTATGTTTGTGAATAGGATTGATGGCACTTCTATCTGCAAATATGAAATCTGCTTCTGCTTGATAACATATTCGCTCTTTCTGGTTGTGGATCTGTTCTGGCAACTTCCTGTTGATTTCTTTGGTACTTTCCACGTGAACAGAAAGAAATGCTAAAATTTAAACTGCTGAACTTTTGTTTTCCTTATTTCAATCTATCAAGGACATAAGGTAAGCCTTAACCCTTTAAATTTTTTTGCTCTTAGTATCTGAAAGTTTAGGAAAACCTTTAACATGTCAAGCCAATTTATAATTAGATTGGTGACCGTTTCAAGATCACTTAGCTAAGAGTTTAGCTAAGTGAACATATGAATGGTGAAGTATTTTATGCTTGGAATGGTGCCTGGTGCTGAAAAGCACAAGGTGACATAATCTTTAAAATGCAATAACGTGGAATGATTCTTGGATTTCCATGTCGCCATTATTATTTCTTTCTTACTTTTCTCTGCCTTGCAGATTTTGGTGAAGCTTTCCGTAGATGCAAAGGGACTGCTCTCTTCATTAGTTGATAAGCTTCATATAAGTGTGGTATTAATTCAAGATTGCTTTTTAAGTTTGAATTTTGTTAATTCCCTTGTTCAAGTATATTTATATCTTACTCAGATTGCTAAGTTGCAAGAGATTTTGGCTCATCTTCAGAAAGTTAAGACCTATGAGATGCTTTACTCTCAAATCCAATCTCAGGTCTGTTGAATGAGTAATCAAGTTTGTGTTAAGTTTATTCCATCCCCAGCTTCTATGGTATACTCAACTATAGTAATACAAAATCCTTTAATGATGCTGTAGAGAAGTGCTGAGCAATCCAGCGTCGACAGACTAAAGAGGTGGTTGCTCATCTTGTTACAATTACGATGTCATGGATGTGTGTCTCATTGTTTCTTCATCATGGAAAGCAATTTAACACTTGAATTGCTGACATGTTTATTTTATATTGTTGCAGAGCAGCTGAAGCAAGAATGTTAATGAACAAGATAATATTTGAAAAGGCAAGAATGCAGTTAATGATAGTGATGCGTGAGAAATTGCTGGTATGTTAAATGCAATCCTTCTTAATTCCCCTCTCAATCCATGTGTTCTTTGACCTGCCAATATTCTTGAACGCAGAAAAGATCGCAGCTCCTAAACCGTGCAGTTCAGGATTGTCAGATGTTGAAGTCAAATCATACTTCTCTCTTATCAATGTCTGATAAAGCAGTCAAGTCAGCTTATGATACTCTTCTGTTAGCCAATTTGGGGAGCAAAAGTGAGGTACTTACAGTTATTGTTGTGTGGACAATCATGCATGTTTGTTGAATGGGTTGTTTTGGCTATAATTTCTGGATCCATTTTCTGAATGAGAAGGGTTTGTTGCAAAAAGAATGTTCATGATGGCATGGAGGACATCTTGTCATAGAAGTGCACAATTCCATGTCTAATATGTTTTTAACGTGGAGATGAAACTATTCTGGAATGAGAAGAGATTTGGTATGTTTATCAATATCGAAACTATCAGTGGAAATGAGAGACATACCATGGTGGGATTTCTCTCTGAGCCTAACGTCAAAGGGCATGTTTGAGCATGTAATGTTAATCAGAGTGACTTACTGTGCTATGCTGAAGTTAAATTTTGTTTTCTTACATATTAATTGTTGTGTTTGCATAATAAGTATTACTACTACTAGCTACAGCTACTTCTTTAAACTTGAGTTTCTGCAGTCAAGATTGCTTGAGCTCATTTTTAATATCGTGTTAAAATGTCCTAATTGGATGCAAGCTTTTCACCATATCAGGTTTCCAGTAAGGACGTGGCAACAATGAGGCATGAGTTTGAAGTATTAAATAGGAATGTAATTAATTTAACAAGAATGTTTCACAATTACTTCAAAGTCAAAGGAGACCTGAGCCATTCTGAGACACTTGTTGTTCTTCATGATTTTGTGAAGAAGAGAAATTCTTGCAGGCTCATGAGAGGGGATTTGCAGGTCTTTCTACTCTTACAGTGATACATGTCCACACATCAAATCTGTTTTTATATGATAAATAAATCATACTTGTTATCTGTTCAGTTGTGGGAACTTGATGATTTGGAGATCAAGAATGGCCAACTTACCATTTTTATCAACTACCACGGCTTCATTTGCCAAAGGTTACTACTTCACCTTTCTATTATTTCACCTATTAATTCTGTTGCACGTTCCATGTTTATTATGGTATTTCTCCATTTAATATTCTATTGTGATAATAAGCAGGTTATTAATAAGTTCTGTTCCTTCTCCTAGTATACAAATTTCAAACAAGCTGAATGATATATACATCATGAAGGTAATGCATTGAAGAACTAATGAATGCAGTTCTATTCAAGTTCCTTTGGCTATTCTAATCTACGAATTGCTGTTTCTTGTTGATTAGAATTTCCCTAACACAGATGCTTCTGCTGCACTAGCACACATTGTGAAAGCTGAAAATGCTAAGAAGTATGCTGGTTCCAGAAGTCTGTTACAAGAAACTCAAGTATTGGTCTCTTTTGGCTTTGTCTTTTTTTCTGGACTTAGTTTTCATTGCTCTTTAGAGATGCTATGGGTTATACTTTACGAGGGTGTTCCTACTACTTAGAAACATCTGCTTCAAGCATTACTTTCTTCTACATTGCAGTTGTTTGCTTATTGTCTCTAGTTTTTCACATTTCTGTATTGCAAATGATTCATGCTTTAATGCACAATTATGGTGTACGTAATTGGTCTGCGTCTTGTTTATTAGTAACTCCATCCTAAAATCTTCTTTTGTATTACAGGTTACTTGTTCGCTTTTGCATAATCTGCTAGATGTGGTTGAGGAAATACAATTGGCTCGTCTAGAAATTAGAAATCTAGTAGAGACAAGCTTTCATTCTTCATCCGGTAAATAATTGGGCATTTGGGAAACATTCTCTTTTTCTTGTGTCATTTGATTTTGTTATTGACAATGTTATTTAATGCTTTACTTTCTTCACCATTGATTCTTTAAAATTTGCAATTTGATCTAGCTGCGTGCAGGTGGATCGAAATTTCATTTACTTTTGGGGAGAATTGGAAACTATGGGCTAATCTGAGCTTTGTTAGTCTTATTTTTTACTAGGATATATATGTGTGCTCTGGAGAAAACATGGCCATATTTTGGTTAGTAACATAGTTACAGGCGACTCATTTACTAGAGAAGGGCTGAGAGAGTTGCCTATGCTTCCTGATATCTGAAATTGTCTTTTCAGCTTTATCTTGTTTCTATATGGTTGTTCCAAACTAATGATCCTTCTCAGGATTGTTTCATTTATCCATCAAATGACTAAGTGGTTTCTTTACTTAGCCCACCTATACCTTATTGCTGCGATCATTGGAGCATTTGCATACAGTCTGCTTCAATTTCATTAACTTGTTAATTGGCATTTGTTACCATATGTCTTTCTTGTAGTAGTTATACTTTGTAGATTTTCCATGTATTAAATCATGTTCTTACTAACCTTCAGGCATATGGTTTTCTTGTTTGCAGTTGAGAAGCTCGGTTTGCAGCTTGATTTTCTTGATTTTAACACTTGTAGGAAGGTTAAAGTGACTCTCGACTTGGCATGTTTGAAATGGTAGAACCTCTAGAACTTACTCTCTTCTTACCTGCCAAAGGTTTTACAATTTATTGCCTGATAGTGGTTGGAGAATGTTTCTAATATTTTCAGTTAGGCATCTTGTTACTGCTCATTACTTAACTTTGGTGCTTCCCAGGGGCACTATCTGCCTACGGATGTTCTCTTCCTTTGAATATTGGCTGTTTCTATAAGAATTATTCGGCCATTTTTTAGCTTTATACTTCACCACTGCACCAGATGTTAGCCCAATTTAAGAAGAACGTTAATAAAAATGTTACATTATTGGGTTTTGTGGTGGCGCCTGCTTTTGCTTGATTTGATTTCTCAAGCATTGTGGTTTTTTAATCGCAATGCTGTATGTCTTGTTTGAACCTGTACTACTAAATCGTGATAGCAGATTGACTTGATTGTGGGTTTAGCCTTTTAAGTTGTTGGAAGTTTTCTGTTTTGCTTTGCTGTTAAACTGGCAATACATATCTTAGATGTTTTGATTTGTTGCTGAATCTTCTCTATGAGACAATGAATAGTCTGTTTGACATATGTTTAATCTTTGATAAATCTTGCGATTGTGGTAACAAGAATGCTTGCATATCTTTCTGTTTTAAGCCCATTAAACTAGAGTCTTAAATAAGCTGGAGTGCTTCTCGTTCCTAATTAAGATGCATCTTTGGGTTGTCTTTTAGTCTTATGGGAAAAGATTTACAAAGGAGAATTTTCTACTTGGAATAACTCTGCAGTATCTGTTAGAGATTGGAGATGATCCAATAAATGATCCCAAGTATTTGTGTCATTTGTGAAAATAGTTAAATACTCGAATATTATAAATCAGACCTTGTGGCTGGTGCATCCAATGTCAATGCTACTTCCCTTTAACATTCACGTCTGCGTTATGATTACAAAAATTATTATTATGACAAATAATGTCTTAAAAAATTCATCTTTTTATGGAACTTCTAGGTATACTCGATATCACAGTCTGACATTGTGACTTGACTGAATTTCCATAACATTCTTATTAAATTTTGTTTCTTTGACTGAGCATTTGATTTTTATGGGTTTATTTTTGGCTCATCAAAAGACTTTGTTATCTAATGTTTTGGTTTCTGAATCAGTGGGATTTATCCATCAGATGTTATTCCATATAACATAGAAGTTCATATTGCTGGGGAAAAGAAGACGCTACCTGAGCTGCATTCAAGAGCAATTGAAGCTGCAGTTGATAGTCTTAGAATAGGGTTCCGGCGGATTATACGGCTTTGCAGATGTATTTCTCAAGTGGTGCAGTCCTTGAGCACCTGAAAGTTTCGAAAGTTTGTTTGGCTTTTCCTTTGTATTTTGGGCACACTAAAGTACTGATTAGACAGATAACGACTTTTACTGTTCACAAATTGGGGGTGTGCTTCTTCAAGAGATTAGCAGTGACTTGTCGATGCTTGCTGTTACCAATTTAAACTAAAATGCGGCAAAATTAATGGAGAGGCATGCACCCCCCTACAAGCCTAACCCCAAAGGACTAGGTTTGGCAACTGATGTTTTTGTATAGAAAAAAAAAAAAAGGAAAGAAAAAAAGTGTTATATATATATATATATATATAATGTAATATATATGCATATATATTCCATTTTCACCACTCTTTCCGGTGTCAATTCTCAGAAAGTCTGAGGGCCACCGTTGCTATGAAAGCTTGAAATGGTACAGAGTACGGAGAACAGAGTACGGAGGCCTCCGTGCAACCGCGTGAGTAATCTTTGTAAAATTAGAACAGTGTTACCCAGATAGGATGAATAGACTTCATTTACATAATGTGTTTCATACTAACATGTGTATATGGCTAGGTTTAATGTACATATGAGACGTTTGACAATTTGTAGCTGTTGATATGAATGTAGATAAAAGATCCAGAGCGGAGTTATGGAAGTAGTTGAAACATTCCTAGGAAGGTGGTTAAAGGCTATAACCTTAAGATGAATTGTTTGGAATTCGGTATAGAAAGATGGAGTGGAGAGATGATTGATGTTCAGTTGTTGTCAAACATTATTGTGTTCAAATTTCAAAATTGAAGCACGAGGACCACTTGATGTGTGCATGGGGTGTGCCATTGTCTTCCTCCTCCTTGCTTTGATTTTGGAGATGTCAGATGTGGGCTGAGGAAATTTAAGCGGGTGTACCTGTGACTTGCCGCCTTTTGGATTGTTCCCTCGTGGATCTGAGTCTGGAATATTAGATTCCTGTATTTACCTTTAATCTGGGAGTATGCAAAACGTTTTTGTCTTTTTGTGAGTGGTTTGCAATTGGCACGTGGCCCTTACCAGGTTCCCAAAACCAAAAAGCTCCCGAAACACAAAATCCTCTGGAAGAAGTGCAAACGCCTTTTCTGTTGTGTTCTCGTAACGTGTCACTGTAGGCAATCTGATTTAAAGAAAAAGACTCCAAAAAGATAGGACTTTGAGATTGGTAATTACTAATCTGGTTGCGTTCACTTGGTACGCAATTAATTAAGGCATACCTAATCCGAATGTGACGCGTTGATTTGGCGGTATCAGCTGGGTAAAATGTAAGCTAGAGATGACAGTGCTTGGGCATATCAAAGTTTAAACCATGTTACATGTGGACTGACCGAGGTTAAGCGGGAAGAAGTGAGTGTAACAAATGGTCCAACCAAAGGGAGGAGAGAGGGTGTGTGGGGCATAGGAACATGAGCTGTCAATCATTAAGGAGGAGAGAGAGGTAGCTTGAAGGCAATAAAGAAGACGAAAAGCGCAGAGGAACTTTTTGTGGGGTTGAATCTCACATGTCTTTTCTTTTCTCTCCCTTCTTATTATTATTATTATTATTAATTAGTCCTACAAAATGCCCCCTTATCTCAACAAACAAATAGTGTTTCTGTTCACATGATTCTTCTCTCATCTTAATACTACTCGTATTATTCTTTTCAAGTCTCAATCTAATTCTTATAAATTAATTAGAGTTCGTATAAATACTAAATTAAAAATCGTGACAAAAGTGTATGGTATGGCAAGGTGGCAGCAAATGATTTATGATTTAATTAAGATAGATGAGTTAAGCATAGGTTTTGTGACTTGTCAGTTATTATTAATAGAATAAGGAAAAAAGGGAGAGGAGGTTGGGGCCCACTTTCTCCACCCCCAAAATTGCCCTTTTCTCTCTCTCACTTTTTGCACTTTTTATCAGCTTATGTCACATTTCCTCTATACACATTGCACAAACGCATCCATCCATCCACCCACCCACCCAATTTCTATCTTTCTCTTCTCTCCTACTCCTATCTTAGATATCTATCTTTTCACTTCTCCTTCTTCTTCTGCTTCTAAATCTCTCATCCTTTTCCCCTTTTAATTCCCCAGACCGCAGATTCGAGGAACCTCCTCCTTCTTCTAGGGTTAATTCCCACACGACTGGTAGTAAAAAGCCTGTCTTTACCGATCTTTGTTCGTTAATGGTAATTCACTTTTTTTTTCTCTTCCCTTCCCCATGGTCTCCTACTGAAGCTATGAAAGTGGATCCTGCTTGTGCTGATTCTCTATGTAATCTTTATCTGTGATTCCCCTTTTCTTTGAATATTGTCTTTTGGTGGTCCTGGGATTGGCTTCTGATCAGTTTAATTTAGTGGTGGGATTCCTGATCTTCTTCTTTTTCTTTGTTTCATTGTAAATGTTCTTTTAGAGTTTCTTCTTTTTCTTACTCCTGCTTCGTGTTTCAAATTACTTTGCTGATTTGAATTGGGTATACATTTAAACGCCATGCTTATGATAGGAGATGAATATGGCTGTTTTATTTTATGTACGTTGAGTTGTCATCCTTTTTTCTTTTTCTTTTTTCCTCTTCCTATGTTAACTGAAAACGAAAAAGAAGAAAGGAGTCACAACTTTGGAAAGTAGTTTTCTTTATCCTGCAATTAAAATTTTATCCTCGAGTTTTGTTTTGATTTCAATTTGTGACGCAGTTGTAAATATTTAGTTTGGGATTGCCTTACTTTCTTTTACTTTTTGCTTTGGATAATTGCTTCTTTTTTTTTGCTTTTTTTTTTTTGGGAGATTCGTATGTGTTTTTGCCTTGAGATGAAAGCTGACTGCAAACTGGAACTTACTCTGTTGTGCTTTATTCTTGTTACATGAAATACTAATATCAACAATGCTTACTCATTTGGCAAGACTTCAAAATGACCTTCTAGTTTATCTCATAAAGCAACGTGCCTTTGTCTGTGTGTGTGTGTGTGTGTGTGTGTGTCCAACTCGTATTCTTTGGCTTCGAATTTTAACTATGGTGATACTCTAATTTTGAAGGTTGTAAAACTCGAGTGGAGCTATCGTGCGCTAAAGAAATTTCTTCTTGTTTGCTGAGATTTGTTTTCTTAGTACTCAAGATAGTAAAGGAGTTGTGAGCTGATTCAAGAGAAGAGCTAGTTAATCATGGGTTATATTTGTGATTTTTGTGGGGATCAAAGGTCCATGGTCTATTGCAGGTCAGATGCTGCATGCTTATGTTTGTCTTGTGATCGGAATGTCCACTCTGCTAATGCCTTGTCCAAGCGCCATTCCCGAACACTCGTGTGTGAAAGATGCAATTCTCAGCCTGCATTTGTTAGATGTGCAGAAGAAAGGATATCACTTTGTCAAAATTGTGATTGGATGGGCCACTGCAGCTCTACGTCAGCTTCAGTGCATAAAAGACAAACAATTAATAGCTACTCTGGTTGCCCATCTGCAACTGAGCTTTCTTCATTATGGTCATTTGTGTTAGAAAACCCTTCTGGGGGTGAATCAACTTGTGAAAAGGAGTTGGGTTTAATGAGTATAACTGAAAATGGTGGAAATAGTACATGGGGACCTCCCGAGAGCACCCCTAGCCAAAATGTTTCTAGCATAATTGAGGCCAATAGTCCTCGTGGAATGAATAAATTGAATGTCTGGATTGGTAATCCTACCATACCTGATTTGAGCTCTGTGCCGAAGGGTGTTGAACAACCCGCTGGATCTGCGATTACTGCTTTGCCAAAGGTACACGGTAGTTCAAAATCTTTATATTGGAGCTGTAGTTGATTTTCTCTGCAGAGTCTTGCTGGATTGGTTTTATCAATTTCTAACTTCTTAGATCACGGCACTGTGCTAGCTATAGAAAGTTGAATTTCATTGACAACCTCCTCTTCGGGAAAGATATATTCAACACTAGATATGCTTGTTGCTTGGATCTAAGCACATAAATTGCCTAAAGACAATTATTTCAATTACTTTCCTTTGCAGCAAAAGATTTTGTTTTCTAGTGAAATTTATGTGATGAGAAATTTCTACTGTATTATCAGCTATCTTTGCCATTCCTGCTGGTGGCAGATTCACTTAATAATTAGTTCACTGGAGAGGATCTATAAATTGTTTCTCCAGTGTCTTGGATACTATAAAAAGTGAGGTGCTAAACCTTTCCAGACAAGTTCTTGAATCATTTCCAAGTTTGCATGCCTTATTTGTTGTTCTTGCACATAAGTTGGTTGCAACTTGTGTCTTGCATTTTCAGTTATTGCAAGGACCAGTATGTTAAAATGACTTCTTGAATGCTGCTAAGCAGCTTATAATTCCTGCAAATTAGTCTGGACTGTTCATTTACCTTTTGTTCTACACATAAACTTCTATGAATTTTGCTTTTATGTTCCTTAAGAGCCTTACAGACTTATTGTATTGTAGTTGTGCTGTCCTGGGACTAAAGGTCCTTCCCTTTGTGAGGAAGATATCTATAGTGACTTTAATATGGATGGAGTAGATTTGAATCTCGAGAACTATGAAGAGCTCTTTGGTGTTACCCTTAGTAATTCTGAAGAGCTTTTTGAGAATGGTGGAATTGATAGCTTGTTTGGGACGAAGGAAATGTCTGCTGGTGATTCCAAGTGTCAGGGTGCAGTTGCTGCTGAGGTTCTCTTCTCTTATATTGTGTTTTTAGATGCCTTTATGTATTAATTGGCATGCCTATTCCTTTGTTTTTCTTTTGCCTATGCTTTTTATCTGTGGGATCCATATGAATCATTAGTGCATAGATCCCCGATTTCTTAATTTGTGTCACATCTCTTTGGGGAATCAAACCCCTTTTAGTTCATAGCTTTAGGATGTTATAATGCTTGAAGAGATCAATTTCATTCTCCTTTCACTTCATGCAAAGATGTGCAGTAGTCATATTGTTGGTATTGCAAGTCTGACTTTTATGTATATTTTTTTGGCAAAGAAGTAACTGCATACACTGTGCATCATCCAATTCTGTTCTGCTGCATCAATTTGTTCTTCTCTGCCTAATTTTGTGCCATTCCTTTCTTATTAAAGCAACTTTGCTTTCATATAATTGGGTACACTGCTAACTCCAGGGATCATCGGTTGGACTGGTTAATCTGGGGCAGCCAGCATGCAGCAATGCAGCTTCTGCAGATTCCATGAGTACTAAAACTGAACCAGTCCTTTGTTTTACGGCAAGACAAGCGCAATCAAGCCTTTCATTTTCTGGCCTCACTGGAGAAAGTAGCGGTGCTGATTATCAGGATTGTGGAGCTTCCTCTATGCTTCTCATGGGAGAGCCTCCATGGTGTCCTCCATGCTCTGAAAATTCTCTATCTTCAGCTAATAGGAGCAATGCTGTAATGCGTTACAAAGAGAAAAAGAAGACACGCAAGTAAGCAATAATGATACTTCAAAAAAACTTTTTACAGTTATTCACAGGAGCCATCTACTTAACTGTAAATACTAAATCTAATTTTTTTTGTTTATTTTCAAGTTAACAGTATATCAAAAAATGTTCTTGACATGGTCGTTTTTCTGTCTTTTGAGATCAAATATTAGTGTTTCTTTTTCTACACATCTTACCTGAAATTCAAAGTTCAGGTAATTCAAAATTTAAAATCGTAATAGTTTTGTGCACTTCAAATAATTACAAGAATCAGATCATACTTGCAGTTCAATCTTCAGTGATGCGAAATTGTGCATCTTTTGACACTTTCAGTTTCATCCTCACAGGAATATATGCATAAGATTGGCTAGTTATTGCACTCAAGTGTTCAAATTTCTTTATTACCTTAAGGATGCCTAATTGTTAAGAAAGAAATGCGCAATATGCATAAGCACCCTATTTTGCATCTCCTTTCTTTTTTGCAGAATATTCACGCATATTAATTCTAACTTGCAGTGTATTTGCATACTATTATGATTCTTTAGTCTTCCATGGACATGGTTGAAATTTGTATGGGTTTACATCTTGCTTAATTTGATATTAGGTTTGACAAGAGAGTAAGATACGCATCTCGCAAAGCTAGGGCTGATGTAAGAAGGCGTGTGAAGGGGCGATTCGTGAAAGCTGGTGATGCATATGATTATGACCCATTGAGTCAAACCAGAAGCTACTGAGTGTACAATTTTTAACCATGTTTTTACAGAAAGGAAAGGCATCGATGTTTAGTTGGAGAAGTGACTTATTATTATCTGACGACAGGTTGAAATTGATCCATTTATTTCCTTGTGCAGTTACAAGTTTTTTGCATCACAGCGGTCTACTGGGTGAATGCAAAAGAACTGGTTCTGATGCTTCACTAGTGAGAATCAGCCGATGATCCCATCACTTTAAAAGGAATAGATGGTTTACAGCACCCATCCTACAAGACTGGAAAGGCTGGCGTATGCTGAAGGCCTATGCTAAATGGTTTCCTTTCCATTTATCTGAGAAATTTGAGTTTTTAACTCCACTCTGGAAAGGAGAATATATGTTCATCTTGGTCGTGATATAGAAATGCTCAAAAAGCTGATTAAATTTTGTAACTTATGCTCCGCGCACTTAAATTGGCTCCTGTGCCATGGTGAGTCGCTGAACTCACGGCTGCTTAAGCCTTAGGTCTTTATATTATTTCATTTTGAAATGTACAGCAGAGATCGATAATGCCTGGCTCCAAACAGTTGTATGATCGGACGAAAGAACCTGCACTGCTAGGTTGTTTTTCTCTAGGTGTACATGAATAGTACATGACCTTACTAATGTGCCCTTCAGAGGCTAGTGTGTAATAATAACACAGAAAGGTAGTATCTGAGGTTAATTATTTGTCTGAATCATGCGACTGATGGTTACTCTCAACAGGCTACCGAGTTTGTTGTGGTATCTGCTTTAGTTTGAGTACAATTCTATATCGGTACCGATTGATACTTGATATCGTTTCGGATAATTTTTAAAATTTATAAGATGGTTCTTGAATTTTAAAAATTATAAAATAGTTAGTTAATATATTGTATTATATAATGTATAACTTTGTACCAATCTTATCTTTAAAAATCATAATAAAATATTAAAATAACAATTTTATTTTTATTGACATTATTTTCATATATAAATAATAACTATAATTAATATAAAATATCATTTATTTATCATGCAAATATAAAATTAAGAACAATATAAAATATTTAAAATATTATAATTTTATAATAAATAATAATTATATCAAAACATCAAATAAAAGAATAAATATCAATTACTCTCTAACAGTTATAATTTACTACAAGAGTTTATGTTAAAGAATCAACTAAGAGTTTAAAATGAAACAAAATATTTACAATTATATTACGTATGTAAAATTTAACATATACATCAAATATAAGTAAAATTAAAAAAGAAAAAACCTGAAACTTGAATCAATCACATATCCACTATAATTGCATTGACTTCCAATTTTTATTTGTACAAAATCTTCATTATTGAGAGGAGTCTCATTATCACCATTATTCAAATTCATTGCACCAAATAACATGTCAATACTTTTTCATCTAAGATTATCTTCTAAGTCACTTTCATCTATCAAACTCGACTTCTTAGAAACTCAATATGCTAAAAATCAATATTATCAACGCAAATTGGATCTACTGAGCTACTTATTCTATTAAGAGTCCTAGTAAACACTAAAATTAAATTATTAAAAATTATAAGAAATTATTTTTAACTTGATAATGATAATAACATATCTTTCTCGAAGCTTTAAATTATATCAAACACAGACCAAGTTATTTAATCTTTTGTGCTCCAATCTACTCATGTTCTTGAAATAGATAAATTTAAATGTATTCCAAATTCTTTTGTAGCCTGTTGTACTAACACATTAACTTAGAATTCAAATTGCAAATCTTTGCAATTCTAGAATATCACTTTTGAATTAGTTCCACTAAGAAATTGTAAGCCATAAGACAAACAAAAGTAGCATTATAAACAAAATAAAGGTGATGATTAATTTTTATCAAGTACAAAAGTGAAAAGATATGTACCTGGATTAATTTTTCTCTTTGACGAATAGCAATTAACATCCTAAAATCACCAAAAGCCTCCTTATAAATCTCAACTTGTGAGCTTTGGAGATCTTGCATTATCTTATGGGTAACAATAATTATAATAGTTAATATCATTCCCCTGTTAACTTCACCTTTCTTTCTAAAACTTGGTCTGAAATGGACACTAGGATTTAAAAATGCTTTAGTTACAAACAACGGAAAGTAAAGTTGTCTTTATCATCTTTCATTGATAATTGCAAGATAAGTTACGTGTAAAGAAGGCCTATTTTTATATTATTCTTGATTGCTTCGTTCGTCCTTTCTATGATATAATAAAAATAACCTATTGTTGCCTTTGTATTACTATCAGCAAGACGAAGTCCCTCACCAAAGGCTTACAGGCTCAGATGAAAATTTGAGATTAGGATCAAAATTTAGTATCTTCAAGTATAATTCTAGAAACCTTCAAGCTAGTATTAGACTTAGCATGCTTAGATTCAACCAACCTGTAAACATTTGTTGCAAATCTTGTAACAGCAGGATAACACAAATTTTCACCATTGTTGAAATCTTTTACATTAAATTTAAGACCTATGCATGATTGTAAATGAACTTAGTTAACTTTTTTGCTTTCTGCACAATCTCATCAATAATAGAAAAATACCTAACATCTCCTATATTTTCTAGTATCAAGTCAATGCAATATGTAGTACAGAAAGTCCAATAAGAAAGAATTATACTTACTTTGCAATCTTCTTCTAACCGGTTTATAAGCAGAATCATAGTCAGTAATGAATTGAGAAGTTTTTTTTGACCCAACTTCATTTTCAACTTTATCTAATATTTTAAATAGAGTATCAATATTTCTAACAAGGTCAAATGCATCAATAGTCTTAAAAAAATATTGAGCCCTTTGAAGAATAAAACAAAAATAGTGATAAGCTTATATCTTCTACTTTTTAATTTATCAGTCATGATTGAACACTTAAAAGTAGCCCAAGCTATTCTTCTTTCATCTAAATAACTTTTAATTTCATAAATAAAGTTATTGAAAAATTTAGTTCTGTAGTCATCAATTGAAGGAGTTTTGTATCCTGAACTATAAGAGACAATAATATCAACCATAAATTGATAAGACTAGAAATATAACACTGCCTATACAGAACCTCCAACCACCCAAATTTATGGCAACCAAATTCTTGTACAAAGAGTCATAACATACATTTTTATTCATTTATAAGGACTATTATTGCACATTTTCCTATTCAATATTGTACATATACATATTACAAAGTTTCATATCACTTAAGATTATCATTTAAAAGTATTATTACATCATTACATTTATATGGCAATCCAAAATAGATATTATACATAACTTGAATTCTTAATTGCAAACTGTTAAGAACTGAAATTTCTTTCATTACATATACAATCATCTTTAATCAAAAGACACTTTCCAAAGGTACTTTTACTTATAGCAGTTGGTCTTAGTCCTTGCAGATGTTTCCTATGTCTTACTCCTATTACTTGGACCTTCATAGATTAACACTCGTGCTAAGCTTGAAAGCTTAATGGAGAAACATTTAGTTTGAATAACCACTCACAACAGTCATTCTCAAGCACACACACATTCATGAATATCATAAACTCATGTAAATAATGATGAAATAATTAAGCAAAGCACGTAATGCAAATATACTTCAATATATTATCCATATACTGAAAATGCACATTTATAATCCAAATATTGATATCAATTCTCATCAACACAAATTATTCATATTGCCATATTGTATCTCTTATTTATGAATGTTAAATCTCCTTTCTGTGTTAGGCCTGCACATTCTTGTGGGTGTGGATAACTGAAGTTGTGGATACCTGAAGGCATCGAATTATAGATACCCAAAGGTATCGAATTGTGGATATCTAAAGGTATTAAATTGTAGGGACATTACAATCTCGAAATGAAAGACCTCAAAAGTGTCAAACTGTAGCAGCTGTGATGTAACCCTATGGGCATACCTATCTATCCATCACTAAGACAATAAAGCAAGCACTGCAACATTTCCTTTAATCATTTTCCAATTTCATAATTAATACATTGACAAATAATATGATATTCACTTGAAAACATACAATTTGTTTTCAAGTTCATACATGCAAGTCACAACTTATCACCATTAGGATACTATTCAAATCACAAGTATTCTTACGATTTATTTTGTATATGTTTTGTTCAGTTGTGTTTCTCAAGGTACATTCACATAATTCCAGATATAAATTCTTATACCCCATTTAAATATAAAACATGTTAAATTGTACTTAATTATCTTCGAAAATCAATATGTGAACTTGTATACCTACTACACACATATAAGCAATAAATATGCATATAAATCATCTATGTAGATGTAAATTTTCTTTAGCATGCATTGTGCTCAATCTTAAATTTTAATGTTTAATTACCCAATTCACATATGGTAAGTCATATTTCATTTATTTCCAAGTGTATGCAAAGTTTTATAAGCATTTAAAAATATTTCAATACGATTTGGTTAAAAAAAAGGGAAGCAAAAAACTCAAAATAGTACAACTTAGGTTAAGTACTCAGTGGATATAAAAATAGGAAAACAAATCATTCCAAAAACAAATTACACGATGATCTCCACTTGTTCCCTAATTTTCATATAGTAAAAATTCAATTTAGACTTTGAAATCTTCTAAACATTTGGTTCCCTCTATCTCTAGTTTCTATAACACTAAAAATCAAACCATTTGGATTTCTAAACCATGAGATGTGCACCAAACATCACAAGCTACTCCAATACAAAGGTAGCATCAATTCACCATTTTTATCTCAATTTTTTATGTCATAAATCCATAATTAAGTTTGATTATCTTCTAGAGATTTTTATTTTTCAAAAGAAGCAAGATTTTCTTTAGTGGATTCCTCTTGTTCCTATTTAGTCCACTTTGTTTAGGAAGAAGTTTCTATTTTTAAATCTGTTTCTTCCTCCATTTCTTCCATTTATGAGGTTTCTTGTAGTTTTTAGGAAATATGGATGACAGTATTTTGCCTAAAAAGTAGACACAGTAATAAATAAGAGAATATTAAAGATTCGAGCCATAAAATTTCTCAATTCTGATGTAAGGTACTTATTCGATTGAATAAGTATATTAGATCTAGTAGAATTATTTTTATGTATCCAGACTAATATCAATCTAACCCATTTCATGAAGAAAATGTGATCAATTAACCAACCAACAAAACTACTTGTTATAAATAAATTTTTTTTGTTGCATCGAAACATATAAATGTTGACTAATCTGACTAACATGGAACTTGGTAAAATGAAATAGTTGAATAATTGAAAAATAAGATTATTCAATAATACACATTGAATGCTAACATTACGCATTGAATTTCTAGCAGTAGATCTATAATCAAAAATGTGTTTATGATTGTTCCAAAAGAAATGAAACAAAAAATACGGTAGAGGTAGGACGGTTATAATATGAGGTCTACCCAATGCTAGATGCAGAGGCACATAATAGATTGATATGAACATCATGAGATTCCCCGTAATAAACCCTGTTGTTGCTGATACCTTCTTATATGTCTTAATTTTCACCTCCAATTAGAATTACTTAATTTAGAAGTCTATAGGCCGAGTTATGGTCGACACAATGGAGTTGGTTTAAGTGAACCGAGAACCGAAGATAGAATTTCACTAAATGTTACTCTCTTTTGTTATATTCAACCAATTTTATGCAAAGTAACACTAATATATCATTCCAGCAACCATTCCATATCCAAATCAATCTTTGTACACATCTAAATATGCACACATACAAAAATTAACTAAGTGTAGTCTTAAACCTTGAAATTTGCTAATTAGCTCTTCTAGTGCTTTTCTTTCTCTTCCCCTTTTGTTTTCCTTGATTCTCCAACTAAAAACACCAAAATACATATCCCAATCCCAACTCCAGCCTTATAAGTCCAACTTTTCATGAACAAAAGCAAGAAAAGATGAAGATGAGAAGAAAAACCACTAACTTTTACCTTGATTTTCACCTAGGATTAACTTGATTCTTTATGCAAAATAATGCAATTAAAGAGATGGAATAGAGCGGAGATAATAAGAGAAAATTCTAGAGTTAAAATCCTATATATACATCCTTCTCCCTTCTCTTCTGCTCCCATTTTCAGGAAGTTTATAGTCTTAGATATATGTTGCAATCTCATTGGACCATATGTTGATTTTAGGCAAAATTGCACATTTGGTCCTTCTTCTTCTTTTAATTCTCATATTAGTATATAATATTATCAATTGATTTCATTCTAGTCCATATATTATTCATATCCATGCCAAAATGAAGAAATTACCAATTTACCCATGTCTTTTAAATTAATTACTATTATGTCCCTTACTAGCATAAATACACTTAATTCTTTATGTTCACTTCTCTATAGGCCTTTTACATAATAATGCTTTTAGGGTATATATTGAGGCTTTAAATTCATCTCTCTCTTAAAAAGAATTTCGTCTTCGAAATTCATATTTGTGTTGAATAGCTGCGAGTACTGAGTTCTCATCATAGATTCGGGTTCCCAAGTTGTCTCTTCAACACCATGATGTTGTCAAAGCACCTTTACAAGAGGAATTTGCTTGTTCCTTAATTGTCTCACTTCTTTAGTCAGGATTTTCTTTGGCTATTCATCATATGAGAAGTCTGTTTGGACCTTTATTTCTTGTACTAGTAACACATGTGAATCATCCGATCGGTATCTCTGTAGCATTGAGGCATGGAATACATCGTGCAACTTGGATAATTCCACAGGAAGAGCCAACCCTATATGCTAATGGTCCAATTCTTTCAAAGATTTCGTAAGGACCTATAAATCTCGACCTAAGTTTTCCCTTTTCTTCAAATTTTAACACTTTTTTTCGTGGAAAAACTTCCAAGAAAACTGTCACCTACCACCTATATAATATCTTTCCTCTTCAAGTCAGCATATGATTTATATCTATCACTTGTAGCCTTCGATCTTTGTTGAATAACCCTCACTTTCTCTTCTGTGTCTTCGAATATGTCAGGCCCAATCATCTTGCTCCTAGCCAATTCTATCCAATAAATTGGGATTCTACATTTTCTGCCATATAATACTTCATATTGTGTTATATTTATACTGGACTGATAACTATTGTTGTAGGAAAATTCCTTCAAATGAAGGTACCTATCCCTAACTGCCTAAAAATTCCATAACACATGTTTTAAAAATGTCTTCTAACACCTATATAACTCTCTCATATTGTCCATCCGTTTATGGGTGAAAGGTTGTGCTGAAGCTCAACCGAGTACCCAAAACTGTTAGCAGACTTTTCCAAAATTTTGATGTAAATCATAGGTCTCGATTAGAAACAATAGGCAATGACACTCTATATAGCCAAAAAAAAAACTCATTTATATACAACTTAGCTAATCGATCCATAGAATAGTCAGGTCAAACAGGTATAAAGTAAGCTGATTTGATGAGCTGTCCATTGTAACTCATACTACATCATACTTTCTCTGTGTGAGGGGTAGGCCTGTAACAAAGTCTACGGTGATATTATCCCATTTTGCATTCACCTATTGCAAGTCAAGCACTTACACATAATCTACCACATCATGCTTCATTCCTGGCCACTAGTAATGTTGTTTAAAGTCTTAGTACATCTTGTTACCCGTAGGATGCATGGTGAACACAATCTTCATGCAATAATTTCTTCTTCAAGTCCTTTACTGCCAGTACATATAGTCTACTCTTGAAGTATAGATTTTCGTCATGTTTTATTAAAAAATCAGTCATTTTCCCTTCTTTTACTACTTGTATAATTTGTTACAACTTGACTTCATCTTTTAGTATGGTATCTTTCAGCCAGTACGAGCCAATATGGTACAAAATCTATAATATTAGTAATAGTTCCACATAGACAAATGTCAAACTTCAAGTAAAAATAAGAACATATTTTTTTAAAACAAGAAATGCATTCAAACTATTTGATGGTTCTCTCACTCTTTACAACATCATCGTTATTATTTATTTTTGACATCTTTGATCAGCATATAGTTTCCTTGTGACATACTTCAGTCTATAGTTTTATTCAGCTGAGAAAAAGAAAAAGAAAAGAACGGATTTTGTATGGAAAGAAGTCAAATGGATAGGTTGAATAAAATTCAAGTTCCATCGTGCTTACTCCTGTCCATTCTCCCATTGTGGCTAGATCCCCAGCCAGGAAAACATATGCCCATTTAAATCCACTTTTTGATTAATCACGTGCTCCAAAACTACTAAACTTTGGGGTTCTGTTTCGAAAGTCTTATTAATGGCTCTCTTAAGTGTTTTGAACACGAACAAGTTTCAAAGAGGATCCATTTAGCCAGTTTCTGCAATGATATCCAAATGGGATCAGGGAGCATTACATTTTTCATGCTTCCATTCACCCATGGAAGGAAGACAAAGATGAGAACCGCTTTTTTATAAGCTCGTAATTATCGTTTTCATGAATTACTAATCATCCTCATAGAAGTACATCAAAATTTACCACGCCTAATGGCATCACTACAGACCTCATTCTCAAGCTGACAGTTTTTGGATGACCCTATTGTTTGCCAATTCAATCGTCATCAGAACTACTATCCTCAGACATCCTCCCAATGTCATCTGCTACTGCCGTATCCTGCACAAATATATTGTACAAACAAGAATTAACTAGAAGTATCAAAACCCCACTAGGCATTTCCACGCTTGGTGCACATATATAGAGAGGTGGGTAGAGAACATGCTATGGCTAAAGTTCATACCGGCATTTTATCCCAGTCCTTAAACTTGGAGCTTGTCAGCATGTAGTTATCACGTAATGGAGCCCAGGATGGCCCTTCAGCCTCAGCTGGGGTTGAAAATGAATTTACCTGCTTGTTGTCAAACAATAGCATTGTGAAACATGTGAAATGCCACAGAAAGAGCAAATCAACACATAATAAGATGTAAAAAAAAGGGAAATAATAACTCTTTCGTATCACTTAGTAAGGGTTAAACTTAAAAGAGACAAATTCCAACCTTTGCAGAGGATATGGCCCCTGGCGTCTTGCCTAACTCAGAGAAGAAGGCTTCCTTCCTCCGCTTTTTTATCACTGAAAAGTTTAGGAAAAGGTTACTAGAGATTCTTGTAACATCAGTGAGTTAATATCAGTAAGTTAACATGGTCATATATATATATATATATATATATATATATATAAAGTTCATAACATGATAGATTGACCATAGCAAAACTGGACTAATTTAAAATTCATAGTTCGTACATGTATCTTTGAAAAACCAATCCAAAATTTGCTCACAACAAGAACTATAGGCAAAGCAAACCATATGGCTTACAAGCTAACAACAATGCAATCCTAGATTATTTTCAAACATCAGATCAAGAAGGTATATTTCATCAAACTAGTTCCAGTCACAGCTACCCATCTTTAGTCAGGTAATCACTGTTGAGGACAGAACCATAAGAAAAGATATACAGAAGGCCCTAGGAAACAAAGGTAGAGCACCAAATTTGCAATACATGGCTAACGACACAGTGAGCGTGGAAAAATAAAAACAGGTCAAGTTAATCGGGAGAAGTGAGAACATTTAGATGCAACACAAAAAGTAATCATAACTGTGAAAAGGGAGAGTATCCTTCAGCTCAATGTAGTGTAATATAATTATGAACAAGGTAGGCAATTACAAGAGGATTCAAAACCTGTTGTCAGTATTCGTACCTTTTGCATCTTTTGACCTTGAAGGATTAAGTCCTTTCTGTGCATTTTGCGCTTTGTTAACCTGTACAAAGATACAAGCACCTCAATATCAGTAGAGTGACAGTGGTGATATTCTATATTGAAGATATTGGAATTGCTAAAAAACAAAGGATTCTATTAAGAACAAATCTGATAAAATTTTTAGTAAGAACTTACAGCATTAAATAGTTTGACCACTGGAACCGCAGCGACAAAAATCATGTTAGGAAAAATATAATACATTTTGATGCAAAAATACATAACATACACAACCGAAAACACATTATAATACCTCCTTTAGTAGCAACACTGATTAGAAACTTTTCATGGGAGTCTAGGTAATTAGCAGGCTTCAGATGCCCTTTCTCTCCCAACTATCAGCAAATGAACAAAGTAATGAGTTAGACCTAACTGACACAGGCTTATAAGACCACAAAGAGAAAATTTTACACTTCTTCTAAATGTTTAAAAATGTTGAACAGAGTCTAATTTCCACCAAAGCTTCTACTTTTACATGTTACTGTCAGATTTCTGTCTACAATATTTTATTGGACGCAAATGAGAGAAGTATGGAGAAAGATTCTTTTATGGTATACAGGTATAAGTTGAAGTTTCTGGCTGCAGATTAATTTTTTGGAATTTGCTATAGAAAGAAATTGGTACTAAACATTCTGAAAGTTGAAGAGTTACACAATACATCAGAAAGCTGCTATTGGGTCTGCAATTTTGAAATCTGCTTCTTAAATTTATACCAGCCTAAAATTAAGGTATTAAACTCATTCCTATATAGTTTTCACCTTGGCTCCTCTTGTTGGTGATTTCAGCAAGAATGGACTGTTTTGAAATGTTGCAGATGGATGCTTAAGTTTCATTGAAAAGTTATTACCTAAGTGTGCTGCAGAGCACTTTTCTTTTTCCATCATTGAACTGAGACATCAAACATATATATGTATATATACAAACATCATACATTGATGCTCCAACAAAATAAATCCAATACTGGAATGGTAATGGCATCAGAAGTACCAATTGTTTCTCCTTCTTGGCCTCTCCATGGACCTTTCTTTCCGCAGCCTCCTCGGCTAGCTTTTCTGCTAAAAGCTTCTTGTGGCCTGATAATACCGGTCCCTGCAAACCCACGAGACGTCACAAAATCGTCGTGAAAAAGTTTCAACCACAAAAGACAAGCCATAGCGAAGTAGCCAGCTCACCAATGAATCATTAGATACACTCTTCTTCATAATACTCTTGAAAGCCATCCTAAATGCTCTACAACCCTCACTAAACTTAGTAATTCCAGGTTGAATTTCACCATCTTCTTCCTCAGTTTCAGAACCTTCACTATCATTCTCAAGTTCATCACTTCCGTCCTCCATATCACCATAATCATCACCATCCACATTGGTAAAACCCTCTTTATCATTAAGAGAGCCCTCTTCTTCGTCTTCCTCAACATCGGAGTTGTAGTCACGTGCCTTCTTCCGAAGGAATTTTTTCAACTTGGGGTCGATTTTTTTTACCCTCTCAGCCATACCCAGAAACGGTTTACGCTTCTTCATCACCTTGTTCCCTTTCCTGTGCCCTACCTTCCTCTTTCTAGAGGATATAACCGTTTGTGGAATATGGCTTTCCTCCGCCATGTGATTTTTTTCTTTTCAAATGGTTAACAACAATGGTGGTGCTACTTTGCTCTCTTGTCCCTAACTGGAGAAGGAAAGATTCGGGCTTTCCTTGTTGAAAACCCTAACGTTATTTTCCATCACAACGTTTAATTACACAAGTAGTATTAAATCCTTGTATAAAATAATCTTTTCATTACATTTAAGTACGGAAGTTAATAATTATCCAGCTCGACCTGTGGTCAACAAGTTTGGCCCGATTAAACCGCCCCACGGGCCAACATACCCAGCTAGCCCGTGGGTATGTTGGCCCGTGGGGCGGTCTAATCGGGCCAAACTTGTTGACCAAGGGTCGGGCTGGATAATTATTGACTTCCATACTCCAAAAACTGACTTTCAAGATTCCAAGTTAGAATATATTAAGGAATGATATTATCAAAATTTATGAGGACAAGAAGAGAGAAACATTAAAAGTATTGTCGAGTGTTCAAGGACGAATTGTCATAACAACGGACATACAAACAGATGCTAACCAAAAGAAGGGTTGCATGGCAGTGACGACATACTATATTGATAATGATTGGAAGTTATACAATACACTTTTAAGATATTTTATATTCTTTAATATTGTTATCATTTACTTTTTCATTATTTTATGAATTTATCTTACATGCTCATCTGGTTCTACTTTCTTCAGTCACTTAAAACTCTATTTTAGCTATTAGAAGATCGGTTTCTTGCCAAGGATAGTTTGAAAATAAAATCTTTCACAAGCTACAAAGCTCCCTTTTGTAGAAAATGACCCTTATAAGTACCCTATGTTGTAAAAAAATGACCCTTATAAGTATATGTGTTATGTCGTTCATCTGAGGCATGGTTAGGGATGCCAAAAATTGTCTAGCCCGACCCGTGGTCAACAGGTTTAGACTAGTCAAACTGGCCCACGGGTCGGGTCACGAGTCGACTAGGTATGGCCCGAGCCACTTTAGGTATAAGACAAAACAACCTTGTTTTGTTGAAATCAAAACGACATCGTTTTGCTTCTCATTAAAAGAAATAACAGAGCAGCCAACCTCCCTCCCTTCATCCCCGACCTCTCACCCAGCTATTGGTTCTATGCCTTCCACTCTCACTCACACAACACTTTTCACTCCTCTGTTCTTCTTTTTCATGTCACGTTCTTCCTTTACTCTTCTTCTTCGTATCATCTGTCCTTTATCGTTGACTGCGTGCACGTTGAAGTCACCAACGCTCAAAACAACCAATAGTGAATGGTCCAACGTATTTAATAAGGTAATCTCTCATTCTCTATTCGTCAATTTGTTTTTTTATTAATAGTTGGTTGTTTTGAAAACTAATTTGGGTAACTTGAGAACTTTATATGTTAATATTAGGAATATGGGATAATGCATATAGAGTGTTTGAAAAAATGTCACACTCATGATTGTTAGTTGTTTTGCTTCTTTATTAGATCACATGGTAATAGATGTTTGTGATGATAGTGAGAGAGTGAAAGAAGATTGCATATTGCTTGTTAATGTGTTACTGAAATGAAATGTGAACTTGTGATCTGATTTGTGGTTGCGGACATATTGGTGTTGTGAAAGAAGAGTTGTTCCATTCCCTTTTCTCTCTCGACTATAACTATTAAATGGGCACCCTAAATTACCTTTCTAGAAACTTGTATTCTTTAGCTTTCTTAGCAACCCTTCTCATTTACGGTTATACCCACTATTTTAGCTTTTTGTTCACATTTTTTTCATTTTACGACCTATTGAATCATTTTTTTTAAATCTCTTACAGTGATTCTAGATATGTGAATTACTGTAAGAGAACAAGCTATAAGATAGGATTCATTCTCTACATGAGCAGGATTTAGACCTACTGATGTCTTCAGGATACAATAATTGTACTCCACTTTCTAGGCTCGTGGAGATCACCATCCTTGATTCTTTATCAATCTTCTCCTGAAGAGCTCTTGTAAATTAATGAACAATTCCTTGCAATGCATTTCTTAAATTTGAAGACAAGAAATGACACAAGTTTAGGAACTTAGTTGCTTCATCTAGTTGTTTTCTTCACAATATTTATGTGTATAAATTACAAAAAGAATTACAACCTCAACATCTTTGACATCCTTATCAGAAAGCAGTGAGTAGAATTTAAGGTATGAAAATATTATATTTTTGTGAGTCCCACATATCAGTGGAGCTTATTATCTAAAATCAAAAGATAATAAACAATACTATGTCAACATTGATATAATATTTAACTAACAACAAAGCAATATTGATATAGTATTGATGAATGTTGGGCATGACCACATGAGTTTTTGTTTGTTTCAAACAGTTATTTACAAGAGAACCATCGAATAATAAATTAGATATTAGTAGAGGTGGATGTAGCTAAAGAGTAATAACTACTGAGGCATCCAATTTAAAGATATTTCATTTACCAACCCTATAATTAGTAAATAGCACTGACTATGGTTTGTCAATGATTATTTACTTCGATAAAATTGTATACTCATAATCTATACTTGTAAGTTGTACACATGTGACTTGAGTACTTAAATCTTTATTTCAATTTTAGCAAGACAAATACATTAAAGAGTTACTCTAGTAAAATTATTCTAAGTAAATGTCTTAGTGCATGTGAGTTGAATGCATATATTTAGGTTTCACTAATTTAAAAGTAGGATGTATATATACACAAAGATGGATTTATATGTCAAATTTAAAAGTGTAATGCAATGTTTTAGAGGATTAATACATATAGAATATTCTATATCATCTTTGTATTAATCCTCTAAATGATCAATCTAACTTACTTGGACATTTTAGCATATTCAAAGTTTGGACTTTCTTTAATTTTCTTGAACATTTTGTTTTATATGGAATATTTTAATTAGAATGTAGGCAACATATTTTGATTAAGAATGTTTCATTTCTTAATACAATCTTATTTCTAACCTAAGTATTTATATGTTTTTTTTCATATGGATGAGCATATTCTTCAATTGAGAGTTCTAATCCGATACCCAAGGTAAAAGTGGAAACTTCTATTCTGACACCAAGTGACAATAGAAGTTCAATTATAACTCAAGTTACTCAACATAAAAATGAAGTTTGGAATCACTTTAAGAAGACTATATCGACTGACGGAATTGAAAAAGCATAATGCAATTATTGTCAAAAGTTGTATTCAAGTGGTCGAAAGGTAGAACGTCTCATTTAAAGAGACATATGGAATCATGTACTAAAAGGAAGATGGTTTTAGGAGGTCAAACATTTTTTACCACTAACCTTATGAAAGGAAAGAATGAAATGACCATAACAACTTTTGACAACTATAGATAAAGGATTTTAATATGATAATTAAAGATGAACAACCAAAGACAGGAAAGAAATGACCATAACAACTTTTGACAACTATAGATAAAGGACTTTAATATGATTATTAAAGGTGAACAACCATTATTGATGGTTGAAACCAAAAAATGAACAACCGTTGTCAATGAGCGGTCAATTTTGGCATCGTTACGTTAGTCAAAATAAAATAACTAGACTTACTACTATAGCAATGGTGAGTCTAGGTCGATCCCATATAGGGGGTTGAAAGAAGAAAATAAAATGAAACTAACTAATAAAAACAAATTAAAGAAAACAAAAAAAATGATAAAAGTGGATAATTCGGTAAGTACTCGATTCTTTGGTTCAATCTCAGCCAACACTCTAATTAAGCATATTTCATTAATTTGTTGTTCTCAACCCTCTCCTAGCAACTATTAATTATGAGTTAATAATTAACCCGAGTTTTCTCTTAAGTTTTGTCTAATCAAGATACAAACGTTAATTAAACCTTATCACCGAATAACCTAGGATATGATCTCTATATTTAATTAGGTAGTAGCATTACGAATTACAAAAACCGGTTAATCAAGGTAACAACCACATGCAATGCATCATTTAACCTAGGTTATATTATTCCTAATGATTACGAATCATTAGTCGCTACGCATGAATTTCAACATAACAATTACGGATTATATCGAAATTCTAGTAATGGATTTGCAATTAACGATTCAATGAACGCATTAAAATCATCATCTCATAATACCCAATGGGTTCATACACAAATAACCGAATAATAACGAATGTCTGATTATCCATACATGAAACCAAATCAATTAACATAGGATAACACAATCAATTTCTAATGAGAGAAAAAAAACAACAAAATAATAAAAAATACTTAACCCGAGTCGTCAGCATTGATGTCACCTCCAAACTAGTGTCGGGATGTCTAGCTCTTCATCGGTCTTTCCCGAAAAAAAGCTTCAGCCCTATGTTGTAGCCCCACTGAAGACCCATTTGTTTTACCTCTTACATAGCCCTCTATTCTCCTCTCTTTGGTACTGCAGCTTTGATGGGACAATTAAAGTTTAATGGACCATGCTACTGTTCACTACCCTCTCTCACACCACTCAACACCGCACTCTCACTGTCCCTCGTGCCACCAAATCACCAAGCCCTCTCCACGCCGCTCACTACTGCTTGATTTGACAATTTAGCTCCCAGTTTTTAGTCCACACTCCTGAAGCTTAAAACCTTCGCAACCTTCCTAGCTCCTCGTATATGTGCTCCTCTTCTGTGTTTAATGCAGAAAATTGTGTTAAACACAGACCTATCATGCACGCAACTCTCCTCCGATGTGACGAATCCCTTTGCCTGTTGCTTGCCCACTGTAACATGATGGGACAATTAAGGTTAGGTGTTTACTGTCATCGCCTATACTCACACTCTTTGCGCACCCGTCTGCTCCCTTATGCATTTTAAGTAAAACGCTTGCATTAAACACAACGTCTGTGTCGAACGCAGATGTTGTCTGCATTTTATCCTCTATGCTCTACCAATTTCTTCTAGCCATTTGGTCCAACATTTTGTTGTATCGTTTTATACAGCTCTTTAGACGTTGCCTGCTCAGTTGCTTCTTGACATTTTGTTTTGCTTCCATTGTCGTTTTGATATTTTTCTTTATCCACCTTATTTTTCCAGCTGCTATGGTTCCACTTCTTTTGGGCTAAATTTGTTCACTTCTTGTTTTATGAAGACAAGTAAAAATTAATCTTAAAAAAATGGCCCAAACATTATGCTTTCCACTCACTTTAATTTATTTGCTTCCAAATTGTACCTAAAATCATATATGAATTAAACTAAGTATCTTAAGTATTTTCGTATCATTACTCACTAAGTGTAAATGATTAAATGTGTCAACAATTAAACACATATCAATTTTTCCCACACTTAACTTTTGATCGTCTTTGGACAAAAGATCCAAATTAAGCTCAAAGACCTGAAACATTTACTCAATTCCTATATTTTCCAAGAAAATATAATCACAAGCAAAGATGAGTAACTTTCAAAAATCATAGCAAGATGTCAACATTCGAAGCATTTACTCATGATCAATCAATATTCTTCATCTTCAAAAACTGAGTAATCTAATTGTAGACTCAAAAAATGTGTTTAACTAAAATATATCTACGGGTACACTCAACACCATTCATAGTCATGACAATCCACAACGTTACATATCATTTCATTTCTCCACCACTAATGTTGACATGCAAAATCATGAATCAAAGGACTTTTTAAGGTTGTAATGTAGGCAAAGGTAAGGTGAGAGGTATTTGGGTCAAGTAGCATGAAAGTCAACAAAACTAGTGAAACAAAGCAACACTTATTAAAAAATGGGTACCGTCAGCTATGACGAATGCAACGATTTTTATTTCACAATCCTATTCAGCTCTCATACACAAACCACATGAAGCATATATCAATCCGAATGAATCACTCATATAATTTATGCCAATAAAATCATAAGAGTGAACCTTCCAAGCCAACCTCTACCTCATATTCAACATGCTCAAATATCACATTCATTACAACTCTAGGAAGATGCATTAATCATGAATAACTTTACAAACTCATATGTACTTTCTCCTTGATAAATTTATTTAAACAATTTTTCTTTTTTTCATTTTCTTTTCATTGCCTTTTTTTCTTTTTTTCTTTTGCTTATAAAAAATTAAAATAAACTACATCAACATGGGAATTTCAATGATAAGACATAACAAAACATCCTAACATTAACTAACCCACACATATGTACACCCCCATACTTACACTTTTGTACATCCACAAACTCACCAATCACAAATGTTCCACTGGCTTTATGTCTTGGCTAGGACATTTGGTTAAGTATAAAGCATGTAATATGGTTGATACAAAAAGAAAGGCTAAAGCTCAAAGGGGTTTATCAAGAAAAAATCATGTCAATAGGATAGTTTTTTTATGTGGGTAATGTAGTTTATGAAAAACAAAGAATGCCTAATCATATCCATGTTAATGCATTTGATAAAAATATGGTCTTGAATAGAAATTTAAAGCAAAAGCAGGATGTACATGTTATGAAGGTCACAGATTATCAAAAGGCAATGAGACTGATATGGATGTGTCAGTCAAATAAGACTCAAAATCTCACCGACTTTGTCTACCATTAGTCACTACTCTTCTAAAGATAATGCATATCGACTAATCACAAGAGCAAAAGTACATGCTAAAGTTGCTATGAAATTCTCTAGCCAAGCCACACTCCAATCAGGGTCGGTCCTAACGTTTTATAGGCCCTGGGCAAATAAAAAAAATTTCTATCTTATCTTTTTTTCTTTATGATAATTAAAAGTGGGTTTTTATAAAAAATAAAAGAGGTAAAATAAGGGGCCCTTTTATTGCTCTTTATAAAAATTAAGACCTTTATAAGGAACAAAATAAAATAAAATGGGGCCCTTTTAGTTGCAATTTTTATTCATCATAAAACTGGGCCCTGGGCAGGTGCCCTGCCTGCCCATGCCCAGGGCCGGCTCTGACTCCAATCATGATTATATAATCCTAGAAGCAATAGAAAACGAGAAAATGTTTGTTCCATTTGTTTTATTATTTCTCTCATTTTGATTAAAAACTTAAAAACAAGTAAAATAAACAAATTTAAAAACACACATGCATATAAAAAATAATGTAGAAATGTAAAGAAAAACAAATTTACTTCCTTTGAGTTGCTTCCCAAGAAGCACCTTAGTTTAGGGTCGCTAGCTCGACTCCTTCTTCTCCTCATGTGACAAAATTAAGATCTTCAGGTGTCACATACGGCTCCTCTATATAAGGTAGTTTCGGATAGGGCCTTAGTTGATCATCGTTCTCATTCAGCATCTTCCTTATCCTTAGATTCTCAATCCCAACTGAGTATACTCTGGAAATATTTCGAACATCTCTTCACCTTTTTCTTCATAATTTAATTCCTCCAATCTGTTATATAAAGGTAAAGAGTTAGTTTAAAAAATAATCATAGACTCGGTACTTACCTCTGAGCTAAAAGATGTGTCCTCTCCAGCTTCAAACTCCTTCTCAACTTTATCATCACAAGCAATTCGTTGAGGGTTGACCTCAAAATTTTCAAGCTTCTCATCATTTTGTAAAGTTTCCGCACAAATGTCCATTGGGTACACCTCATGTTGATATGGCTACTTCTCTTTGCTTTGCAATTCTAGCCGATTAAGCCTTATTTCCATTTGACCCATTAGGTGTTCCATGCTTTGTTAGCATGCTTTTGTCTCTTGTCGAAATTCTTGCAACTGCTGCTACATATTCTATTGAAATTGCAAATTGTTAGTGGTTAGATTCTTAACACGTTTTTCTAAAGATGCACCTGAATCTTGTTGACTCTCCGAATCTTGGGCACTAGACCATGTGTTTTTGGAAATTACCCTCTATCCTTATGGAATTGTACAGTATTCTCCTACAATTGCAAAGTATTAGTTTTCATAATATTAGACAACTCTTCTAGAGATGGGCCGGAGTCGTGATAGGAAGCTTCTGGTCTGTACGAGAATTGTTGTGCGTCCTGTAAACTATCATAGAAGTAATTCTGATGATTATCCTATCCATAACAAAAGTTAGGTTGATCAGTCCAAACATTGCTATAAGATTGAGAATATAAGTCATAAAAGAAATTACTTATGTCCATATCGATTTTTTTAAACACAAAACAAAAAAAGAAAAGATCACAAAAGAACAGAAAAGAAACTACTTACGAAAAATATATATACAAAATACCAATTAAATCACAAAAAAAAACTAAAACACCACAATGGCTACAATTTTAATGAAGAAATTGAATTTGACTTCTATCTTTAAGGATTTTGAAATTTGGCTTAAAGTATTGAGTACAGTTGCAATTTGAGTACAGTCTGAGGCATTTTGTGTATAACTTATAGAATACCGAACTAAATTGTATGATTTTGTTCATTAGAAACTTAAGATATATAGGAAAATTTGTTTAGAAGAAAGTATTGCCTAAATACTTCATTTTCCTTATCTTAATGATCATACAAAATTGACCTGAAATCTAAGAAAAGTTGGAATGATCGATTGATGATGTTATAACTTAGTAAATGAATTGTTGATATCAAAGTACCAAAGGCATGAGTATAATAAGAATGAAGTTGTTCATATGATAGTAGTTGTGATTCAAAAGAGATGAGCTATATGTATTAAGTAAAGGTGAATGAGAATTTGATATTATGAGAGCATATACTGGTAGAAAAGAAATGACTAGTAATTAAATTATGATATTAGAGTAACCAAGTGTTTTTGAGGTGTAAACCTAAGAATAAGTTAGATACATACAAATGATAAGGTTTGATTGATCAAGAGACGTGATTAAGGAAACATATCTGGAATATTCAAATTGAGTAAGCATTATACATGACACATATACATATGTGTTTGATTCAATGTTTATGTGATTGTATAATTAATAATGTGTGTTCAATATGTGTATTGCATAATGTTGATATATAGGATAGAACGTACGCATCCAGATGTTTCCAGATTATGAAAGCAATTGCTAATCTGGAGCGTATTGTAAGTAACCTAGATGGTATCACTTAATTAATTGTTTATTTTAAATTCTGTATTAAATTATTTTGTGAATTTGATTGTGTTGATTCTGGACATTGAATGTCTGAGGCATTTGATGCATGAAGGACCTATTTAAAGTGTTCCTTGTATGTGAATATAATGAAATAACTGATTCTCAACAATTATATTAAATGTCGGACCAAAGTTTGATGACAAATGTGAATGAGAATGTAATAGTGAATATGATTGTGTAATATTGAGCACTTTTGATTAACTGAATATACGTGATGCATTTCATTACATGAATGCATGAACAGATAACGGCAGTTGTGACTTGAATGGCCACCGAAAAAGAGTTTAAACCTCAGAATGTGATTAAGAGTCAAAAGCTTGCTATATATAATGAGCCTTATATTCCCAACAGATAAGAGACATTTATCAATGAGCCCGGTATCCATAATGGATATGGGACAGTTATAGGTACTCGGTCACAACAACTTAATAATCGAAAATGAGTCTCATGAGCATTGCATATACATTTAATATGTATGCTTCGAATAATTTAAACTTATTGTTGAATTGTATTGAATGAGAATGTGAAAATTGTGAACAAAGTGTTATGTGTTGCTACATGATGATAAATAAAATGATGTGAATTATGTGACTGTATGAATTGATGTGCTATACGATATGAGTGAACCATCGATGATGGTAAATCACTGAGTTCGCAAAACTCATTAAAATTTCAATATTATTTTTCAGGCTCAGAAAAGATCTCCAGTTAGACAAATTGGAGTCAAGCTACTACATTTGAGTAAGAGATAGAGGTCGGGATCAGTTCGTATCTACATTTGTATTTCTTTATTTTTTTGTATCAAATTATGTATTCCGCAATTATTGTACCTCGGTTATTTGAATAATTCTATTTTATAACAACTTTCAAAATTAGAAATGTTTGTAAATGAGATTGATCAATGAGTGTAGTAATACTTGTGAATAAAAATGCTTATGAATAAAGTGGGCCAATTTGGTTATTGATTTCTTAAATATAAGTGTGATGTTTAAAAAAAATTTAATGAGTTTCGATTGTTTTATTGTTCTAGCATGTCACCCTTATAGGATACGTACTCAGATATCACTTCAGATGTCGGGTATGTGTTCTATGAGAGTGGGGTGTTACAATGTAAATATGAAAAATAAAAAAAAGTTTAAATGCATTAAGAGTAATTATGATATTAATTAATTTCTTTTAATATGTGTAACAAAAATATAAAATTTTACAATGATTATTTAATAATATTTATACAACTATATAATTAAAAAATCAACAATAACTAAAAGTACAATAACTACATCAATTAAGAGTTTTGTATATAATTTATAAAATATTAAAAGTTTGAAAATATTATATTATAAACTTAATAAATGTACTTTTAAAAATCATATTAAAAGAAATATAATAATTTTTAAACAAGTAAAATAATATTTAAAATAAATTCATTGTACTTAGATAATAACTTTTTACATTTATATTATAATTAATTATTATAATAAAATTACATAATTAAAATTAAATTCACTTGTTTGTAGGAATAATTATGATTTAAATTATCATAACTACATATTTTTAATAAATATATATTTGTTCATATTTTATATCATTTATTTTATATAAATATTTTGTATAATTTATAGGTAATTCCATCTTACACTTTACTATAAATGGTTATACTATAATTTATAACTTATGAATTTTAAAAGATATAACAACTTTTTCAAATTCTCTTAAAATAAATATATTAAACTACTAGAGCGACTGAGGCCCAACGACTGCCCATCTTAGGCACGGCTACTTTGGTATGGTCTTCAAACATCGGGCACAACTCGTTTACAAAGTTTCAACTTTACCTCCAAATCTAACTCTTGTTTCCCTTACTTATGTTGCCTTTCCTCATCAACCAAAGAAGACAGCACTAAGTGAGGATCTTACTTCCACCATTTACTTAGATCATTTTCCTTCTTCTTTATTAGATCTTAATATAATTGGGCCTCTTGTACTAAGTGGATGGTGACTCAAAACTTGATTCTAAACTTTATTATACACCTCCAAGCAAGCTAGTGGATTAGCAAGCGGTCTCTTCCCCTGTTGAAGTCATGAAGGAAGGAGAAGCTTGCTAACTATCTACTTTAGTTGGCTACTTTATGGATAAAAAGGTATCATACCTTGCAATAAAGTCATGGGTTATATCCAATTGAAAATACTTTTGGACCTGATGATATATTGGTAAATCAAGATGAAATTTTCTTCTTCAAAATCCCAACAAGGATGTGTTATGAAAGTAGTGGCGGCTGGCCCCTAGTATGTGTTGAACAAAACTCTCTTGTTGCAAACTTGGAGATTTGGATTAGCCTTAAAAGAAATTATATTAACAAACATTCCAGTGTGGATGTGTGTGCTTTGAGTGCCAATGGAATTTTTGACCATAAAAGGTTTAAACTACATTACAAGCTTTATAAGAAAACCTCTATGTCTAGACCAAGCAACAATAGAAATTAAACGCATCAATTATACTCGAATTTGTGTACCAATAGATGCAATGAGAGATTTACTAAATGAAATTCCTATAACGAAATTGTGTAGTATGTGAAGCTAGAAGAAGACCTTGTTAAGTTGACTTATATATAGAAAACCAAAGCAAAAGCAACAAAAGTATGGAAATCCACTGAGAGAGTCTTTAAACAGGGGGTTTTTAGGAACTAATAGGTCAGCTCAATATGATTGAAGACACTACTTCTATACTTTAGTAGAATGTTACATCAAATAATTAAGTCAATATTATAGCTAATGCTATTCAAGTAGATAACGGGGCATCATTATGACAAGCTTATATGGGAAATAAATGGAGGAAGAAGTAAATAAATTTCCTATTAATCTCATCTCTAACGAGGTTATTCAAAAGAAATTTAGAACTCTTAACAGAAGAAGATCTAATAGGAAGAGATCATCCTCTTCATCCACTTGATCGTGAAGATAATTGCTTAGAATGTGAGGGGTATGGATTCCTCCACAAAGCAATTAGTAGTTAGGAATTTCATTTATGATAATAACCTAAGTATTTTTGTCATTTTTAGTCAAGGATCAAGAAAGAAAAGTGTAACTTCTCTTAATCTTTTGCCTAATAAGTGGAGAATGAAAGATAATTATTGTAACATCCCGTTACCGTTAGCAATAGCATTATAGTAATATTGGGTTAGACTGATAGGTTCCATTGCATTCACTGACTGAGCATGTTACTGGCCTCTAATTATAGAGGAACTGATTTCTTGCATATGCATTTATTCATAGGTACATGCATTCATGATTTTCCGGCATTTTAATTATGAGTGTGAACTGATTGGATTGTGAACTGACTGGACTGACTGGATTGCAACTGATTGAGAAATTAGGAGTAAGTGAGCTTGAATGACTGCTTTAGAATAGCCTAAGAGTGATTGGCAATTGATAGTGACTTATAGGAAATTTTCGAGAAATTCGGGAGTAAATGCCCGGACCGAAAATTTTGGAGTGATGATCGATTGATCAGATAGTATTGAAAGAATGGTTCAATGGCAATGGAAAAATTATGGTCATACTTGATAGGAAATTAAAATGTTGAGTCATTGAAATATAGAGACCGAGATTTGGACCGAGTTGGAAACCTTTGTCTATATATATATAACCTAGGTTTGAGAATTTGAGAAATTCTCTAAGGCCTTGGAGATTCTCTTCTCCTCCTCCCACTGTTCTTCGATCTCTTCCATTGGTGAGTAATCTTCGATCTTTTTATGTGGTTTCCCTCTTATTGTGCAAAGCTAACTGATTCATTGTGGTTGATGAAGGTTGAGAAGGATTGGAGTGAGTTATCGTAGATTTGAGAAAGTTTTAGGGTTTACGGCGATTTTTAGAGATTTGTGGATTTGAGCATGATTGGTAAGTATTTATGGTTTTAAAGTTGTTATTAGTAGTTGTTTCAAGCATTTATGGCAATTATTGGGTTAGATTGAGTGGTTAGAGTGTTAATGGAGGTTTTAAATAGCATTAATGGAGGAAAATCGATCGGAGAAGAAGGTGGCGCGGTCGCACGTCGCGACGTCTGGCGTGCCTCGCCGCGGCGAATACACGGCGAGCACCTGGAGATACGTCGTGACGAGCTCTCTGGCTTGCGTCGCGACGAGCGGCGAAGAGGACGCATGCCGCGGCGAGCGTGCTTCACGCAATGCGAGAAGCAATCCAGATACGTCATGACAATGAGACATATAGGTCGCGCGAGGATGGCAATCTGAAGGGATGATTGTTAGTATATCGGGCATAATTTATGGTATAGACCTCCGATTGAGGTGATTCCCGATTCGTTATGAACTAGAAAAGAGGTCTTCAATTGAGGATAATTATGGAAATTGCTACAGGGGTATGTATTGAGGAAATTGAACTGAATTATAGGATTGGATCAATTCATCACAATCAATTGAATCATGAAGTTAGAATTGGGCATAGGATATCGAAATTGAGTTTTAGTGCCGGAAAATCGTGAACATGCATTGTACATCATTTCACCGAGACATATACATTACTGCATCGCTTAATCGAGCAATTAGTAATGGACTGCATTTTATCGTTATAGAGGCACCGCTGGACCGTCGCTCCATGGATATTCTTTGGGACTTCCACGAGAGTTTCGGAAGTTACAGGTGAGTAACCTAGTTGGTTTCTCAAATTCCTGATTGCTTATATGCTCTGTATGAATTACATGCTTTACTGTACTGGACTGGACCATTGTATGATACCGGGAATTGATATACTGGGCTTTTATAGCCATACACTGAATTACTGAATACTGAATTGACTGAACATTGCATTGCATGCATAATTGCATGATCAGATAATAGAATGTGACCCAAGTGCTAATATTACTGAAAAGAGCCTCGAGCTCGAACACTGTACTGACCGGGCTTAGCCCGAGGGAAGAAATCCCTGACGCGTCCCCCACTGAACACTGACTGAGCACTTGGGCACAATACTGAATAACTGGAAAGAGTCTCATATGCATTATATACATGACTGATTGAATTGCCAAATTGTGTGATGATTACTGAAATGTGTGATGCCATGGTTTATCAGAATTGTGATGTTATATCAGAAACTGCTCTATGCTACCGTGATATTGTTATCGACATCAGACATCGTTATGTATCATCGTAAACCGTAGATAATATTGTTAATTGATATTATCGTGTTGCGTCTTGGGCGCAATTTCGCGTAATGCATGATTTGAGTGAACCATCGATGATGGTTTCTCACCGAGTTCGCAAACTTACCCAAAATTGCAACCTATTTTTCAGATCGATAGAGTAGACTCTAGCTCGAGGATATTCTTTCCTACCGTCTGTAGCCGCCGCAAGAGACGTGATGGCACACAGTGCGGTCACCGGGTTAGCTTTGAGGATGACTTAGATAGATGTTGTATCGCTTCCTTTTGGTTTTGTTAGGAGACTGATAGACTTGTCTATTCGGACATTGGATGACTGTACCAGATGATTATTATTTTTGGATTCTAATTTACTGATTTATGATATTGTGTTATTTTATGGTTTTAATTTATTGCAATGCCGTGTGGATATTATTAAAAAATATTCTGGTGGTGCACCTTCATCGTGGGATACGTGTCGGAGCGACCTTCGGGTTTTCCGATGTGTACCTTACGGTGAGGGGGCGCTACAATTATACATCTCACCAAAATGGCATAATCTTACTCTCTCTACAAGAAGAGGAAGTTGAGGTGATGAATGCCTAAATTTAAGTCAAATGATCCATATTAAGGCAGGAGTAGTGTATGGTTCACAACTCTATGATTTATGGCTTCAACCATAATTTCCAAAGGGTTACACTGTGGAATAAACTTGGGGAACTAGTTGTATCAATACAAAACCACTAAATGGCCATTAGGGACTTTAATACTATGGCAATCCTTGTGGATGGGAAACCTACAAACCTGATCAAAGCAAGGAGGGGCTTAAGGAAAGGGGACCTATTATCCTCCTACTTGTTTGTAATTTATGTGGAGGTTTTGTCAACTCTCCTCGCAAGCACTATACAAAGGCACCCAAAATTCCAGTTCTATGGTGGATGTAAAGTAGCAAAAGTTGTATTTTAAAGGCAAATTTTCAAAAAGCCCATGACACAATGGAATTGAGAGTTTATCTCGAAGGTCTTAAGAGCTTTTAGATTCCTTAAGATATATCTAGAGTGGATTGAGAAATGTATCATTAAAGTCTCATTCAATATCCTAGTAAACGGTGAACCCTCTATTGCGATAAAAAGCTATAAGGAACTTAGGCAAGGAGACCTAACCTTACCTATTCACAATAGGCATGAAAAATCTCATCAAATTATTGGAGAGGGCAGTGGAAAGAACCAAATCCTTCAAATAACATGCCAAATGCAAGAAGGAGATGATCCTAAGCTTAAGTTTTGCTGATGAATTATTCCTACTTTCAAAGGCTAAAGCTAATCCAATCTTAACTCTAATAACAACCCTCAAAATCTTCAACAAAATGTCAGGCACACAAATAGCTATAAGAAGATTGGACTTTATCATTCTATTAGTGCACCCTTTGAAACTTCATAGCTCTCTAACTTAACAAGTTTTAATGTAATATCCCATCATCGATGGGAAGGGGGTAAATTGGTAATTTGGAATGAGTTACGAATGTGTAAACGTATCTTGGCACGGTCATGCCTAATATGACCTTCATATATGCATAAATTGTAATTTTTGTAAATGCACATGATTGTACATGCATTAATGACATTTTTTCGGCATCTGTGTTTATTGTAAAAAATGTGTTATTTGTGGTTGAAAAATTAATTGGAGTGGATTTTTGTGTGTTTCATATTTTTAGGGAATTTCAGGAATTTTTCTAAAATTTTTCAGGGTACATGCCTGAACTAGAAAATTTTCAACTGACTGACTGAGTGGGTTTCCTGTACTAGAAATGACTGGACAATGGCACTAAAAAATTGGAGATATGATGTTAGGATTTATTAAGTTAAGCCATTTGAGTTTGACGAGAAATTGGAGTAGAATTTGGAATCGGAAAAATAAAACCGGGACAAGTGGCAAGTGACACATGTCACTTGCCTACTTAGTCATTTTTCTCATTGTTTATATAAATATCTAATGCTTGGGAGAGCTTCCACGAGATTCTTTTGGAGAAAGAGTAAAAGGTGTTTTAATAGCTTTCTTTCTTCTCTCATTCGTAGGTCTCCTCTTCTCCCATTTTCATTGGTCCTTCTACCACCTTTCTTGTTTATTTGCTTGCTTTCCTTCTCCTCACATATAAATCCACACTTAAGCTTTGAGATGGTGATGATTGTTGTGGTAAGGAGTGATGATCGTCTGGTGTGGGAGGAGATATAGGATTTGGTGGGGTGATTAAAGAATTAAGGATTTGAAGCTTGTTTTGGTAAGTTTTTGTGTTTATGTTCTTTCATTTAGTAGTTAGAAGCAATAATTATGACATCTTGTGCATCACTTGTATGAAGTAGTATGTTAATTGGATGGGTATAAGTGTATAGTTGTGTGAGGATACATGACTTAACAAGTTTTAGATTAATTTTAGATTGGCTTTAAGTGTTTTGGATTGGTTAGTATGATGTTGGATGAGTGAAATGAAAGTAAGAAAATTTTGTAAGTTGTGTGCTGCCAATTGGGATAATTACTCAAGTAAATGTTTTGATGAATTTTTGGTTAAATTCTTGGCTAAATGGGATGGTTATTGATATGGTAGTGATGCTTGCATGAAAGAAGTAAAGTTTTGGTTGAAATCTGGAAAATGGAATTTGTGTAGGTTTCAGATTTTTGCTCATAACTTTTGATAGGGTTGTCCAATTGAGCTGAGGTTTGTTTTAAATTAAACTTAAGAAGTATGGATAGATTTCATATGAAGGAAGTTTTGTCCAATTCTGACTTTAAGGATTTTAATTTTGGCTTGGAAAGTCAATTGTTAGGTGTTGTATGAACAGTATCCGAACCTTGTGACTTGAAATTTTGGTGATTTTTATTAGGTTGATTTGAATTGAATTTGCAAATTTGGTCTTCATGAAAGTTGAATATGGTTATGTTAGCTTTCTAATGCCACTAAGTATGATATTTTTCGATGTGTAAATTGAAAATTATGGTCTGTTAATGTTCAAGTGGTAATTCAGCCTTTGGTGTGCAATGCTCTAAGTGAATAGGTTTTGGGCTGTTTGTGTTCTGATATTTATTTGGGACTGTTAATGGGGAAATTGGCTTAAGTGACCTTCTATAAACTTGTATAGGATTGTTTTAGCTTTCTAATGAGGTATTTTATGCGAATTTTGAGTGTAAGGATTGTTAGATATAAATTTGTAAAGCTTTGTTATGGTTTAGGTGAAATACTGAGTTCTTAAACCCTAGCAGGACAACCAACTTAGTGAGAGGATTTGACCTAATTTGAATGGGAATTTGCTTTGAAGTCCTTCTTGAGAATTGTAGTATATTTTATGAGATTTTTATTGCTATATGGTATGTAATTTTTCGACAATGGGTTGGAAAGTTATGAATGTTGGAAGATTCTGTTACTGTGAGAATGAGACTTATATAGGCAGAAGCTTTGCTTGAGAATTTTAGTTATTTAGAGGTTGATTTTGCTTCCAAGTTATTCATGAAACTTGTAGAACATGTTTTGATCTTTCTTTTGACATAAATTATTTTGCTTCCAAGTTATTCATGAAACTTGTAGAACAAGTTATTCATATGGTCATTTATGGGCAGTAACTTTGAAGTAGTTTTTGGCACCCTTAGAGGTGAGATTGGTTTGTGAGTCCTTCATGGAACTTGTAGATTTTCTTATTACCTTTCCAATGAGACCTTGTTTGTAAATTTTGGATAAGTGTGTAAAAAGTTATGCATGTTAGAAATTCAGATGGTGAAGAGAGGGAAATAAGTGAAAACCCTCTTATCTTTTGTTTTATCCTAAAGCTTCATTTGCTTATATCTTCGTCATCCGACCTTCAATTGACCTGATTCTCGAGACATCAGATTTGTATAATATTTAATTTTATTTATTTGTAAAATTGAGAATTTTTAGAGTCAAAATTGACGGGAATTGGTTAGGTCGAAGTGAGGAGTCCGGGTAAGGATTTTCCTAAGCTGTGTTTTATTTATAATTGGACCTATAGAGGTCCGAATTGAGTGATTTCGGTGTCAATGGTTTTCTAATTTTTAGAGGAAAATTTGGTGATGGAAAATTGTGTAACAGTGCCGAAAATGTCACGAACATGCATTGTACACATTTAATTGCTATATGTGCATTATTAAATGTTTCTGATTGCCAATTTGGTAATGTTGGATATTTGGACTGTTTTAGAGACGCATTTGGAACGTCAATTCACAGACGTTGCCGAGACTTCTAGGCTTTAGCTTCGGAAGTAAAGGTGAGTAATCTAGATGGTTTCTCGATTATTGATTGTTTATAATTTTGCATTCATAACACTGTGGAGAATAATGGTGGGCTTGCGTTTGTTTATGACTGATTCCGGGCCGAAGGTGCCTGATGTACTGGGAGATACTGACATAGGAGTGCCCTACTTGCTATATGTGATTTGAATGTGATTGGTTGCGAACCATATATGTGAATGTGTTAATTTGGGATAGACTATGATGTTGGTTTGCTTTATTTTTGACATATGCATTCCTTGCATAAATATATGATCAGTAATTGGCAGTTGTGACCGGAATAGCCACCGAGAGCTTAAAGCTCAATGTATTTGGGCCTCGAGTCACAGAATTTCAGAGCCTCTGGATCAATGATTAATGCGCCTATATTGGGACAGTTCAGAGCCTCTGGCTCAACGATTAATGCGTCCATATTGGGATAGTTCATAGCCTTTGGCTCAACGAGTAATGCGCCCTTATTGGGACAGTTTCAGAACCTGTGGCTCAATGATTAATTTGCCCTTATTGGGACAGTTTAGGTGCTCGATCACAACACCGAAATAAAATAAAAATGTGTCATATGCGCATGTCATATGTATATGATTTTAGTCTCTTTGATTGGGCGAAAGGCTAACTGCCTTATGCTTCTGTGGTATTTCTGAGTGTGAATTATAGAAGTTTATGCATTCAATTAGGTATGTATGTCTAACTGTGTGAAATGTATAAATAGTCTATGTTCAAGTGAAATCGTGCAATATGATTAAAGATGCAACAATGTGAATATATGTTGTATGGAACGCTATGTTGTATGAATTGAGTGAACCATCGATGATGGTTTCTCACTGAGTTCGCAAAACTCACCCAAAATTTACAACTATTTTTCAGGACTCAGAAGAATACTCCATTAGGCAACGGGCGTATGACATCTACTGGTTAATGAAGTAGAGAAGGAATCGGGATCAGTTTGCGTCTGCATTAGTGTATTTTATTTTCTGAATTTTTGTATTAATGATTAAGTCAGTTTGTAAAGTCAACAGATTGAAATGTTGTATTTATGAAAAGGGTTCCGAGGCCATTGAATTGTTTATGTAAATTTTTTTCCACTTAAATTATAATGTGTGTGTGTAGTGTTAATAAAAAATATACTGAGTTTTGACTGAGTGATGTAGCACGCCACCCTTGCGGGGCACGAACTCGGATATCACCATCGATGTTAGGTTCGGGTCATGCTGGAGTGGGGTGTTACATTTAAAGTCCAACATTTACCCCTGACTTACTTAGGCATCCGTATCTCTTTGTAATAAGCCAATGCTCTTAGGGTATAAACCTCTTTTGGACAAAATTAAAGAAAAAAATGCTTAGCTAGTCATCTAAATGTGTCACTAGCATGTAGCTCAATTAATTTTTTGTAGTATTAAATTCCCTAAGCATTTATTGGCTTCCCATTTGCTACTCCCAAACACAATTATCAAGCAATGAGAAAGCATTTAGAATATTTCACTGAAATCATGATTTGGAAGGGAAAAATAAAACAAGAATCAAGTGAAAAGAGGTTTGTGTTCCTAAAAGCTAAAGATGATTAGTTTTTATACCTTTAAACGTGATTAATAGGACAATATTGGAAAAAATCATAGAGACTACTAAAAGATGGGAAATCCCTATAGGTCAAGTGGGTTCACAGTTATTATATAAAATGGAAGTACATTTGGAATTTTCCCTGCCCAAAATATGCCTCAATAGTTAATAGGATCTATAGGGGAGAGAGTGATTTAGACAATGAGAGGAACAATAGAAAAGAGAATAAACCGTTAGTATGGAAAGTGTATTCCAGAAGGAAGAACAGTGGGCTAGGGGGAAGTTAGTTATTAGTTGAGGTGGCAAATTAGTTAGGCATAACAGAATGTACCTGGGGAGGGGAGTTTATGTAGGGGAGAGAGAGGAGGAGAGAGGTAGGCAGAAAAGATAGAGTACTTTGTGACAGAAGGATATACACACCTTCTGAGGAGCAATTCTGCTCTGGATAGTGAGAAATATTATACTTCTAGACTATAATGATATATACATTACAGTTATATTTCAATAATACAGTAAATCTCTAGTATTCTAAAACTAGAGTTCTATCATTGGTCTGACTTGCCAGATTGTCATCGGAAGGATACATAGGTTTCTTTCTGGTTTTTCATTAACAACGGATGTCCATCTTCATGCCACCAAAGATTTTGGATAGGGTTGAGCTATTGGAATCTCGTATGGCTAGTCTAGAAGCTAGGGTAGAAGATATCCAATAATCTATGAGAATGGCCATGGAGAAGATGCAGCGAGCACTACTGATGGAAATGAGAAAAATGATGGGAAAGCGTCCAGAGTAGGGACAAGGAAGTGATACGTATGAGAGGAGGCCGAATATGACTGGTGAAAAGAGTACTCAACCTTTTTAGCAGCATTTTCAGTAGGGACAATCTTTGGGTAATAAGGAGGAGTATAGAATCTCGGTGAGAAAAATGGAGTTGCCCATGTTCGATGGGTCTAATCCGGTGGGATGGATTACTAGAGCAAAGATTTATGTCGAAATTCATGGTACTTCTAAAGAGGTGAAGATTAAACTGGCTCTCTTGAGTATGGAGGGTTCAACCATTCACTGGTTTAATCTCTTCAGAGAAATTGAAGTTGAGCTAACATGGGAGAAGTTGAAGAAAGCTTTAATCGACAGGTATGGAGGAAGATGATTTAAGAACCCATTTGAAGAACTCTCTGATTTACATCAAACGGGCTTAGTAGAAGAGTATATAGAAGCTTTCAAGTTTGTGTCTTATTAGGTGGGACGTTTACCTTAAGCGAAATTCATAGGTTACTTCATGAGTGAGTTGTGCAATGAGATCAGACGAAGAGTGCGCACCTTCAGTCTAGCTAATAGGTTCCACATTATGAAAATTGCAAGGGATGTGGAGGAGGAGATATACGGGGACCAAAGAAGCTATGGGACATTTATTCCTCGACATCGCTCTTGGAATCACAAGAGTGAAGCTATTTTTAGAAACAATAGTAGGGTTCATCCAACACATACGGGGTCGGGCCATGTAAACACCATGTGATACGGAGCGGGTAGCGGTGATGCTGGGTCAAGTCTAACCCAAGAACTGACGAGCCACTATTTCCACGCTAGATCCCGGAACAGAGTGGCAGGATCTCACCAAACAACGCTGACTAGACGAGTGGATGGGGATAGAAGGGCATCGTCAGAGAAGAACAAATGATTACGACACATTTCCTATCAAGAGCTGATGGATCGTAAGGCTAAAGGGTTATGTTTCAGATGTGGAGAAAAATTCCACCCCTTATGTCAGTGCTCCGAAAGATAGTTAAGGCTGTTAATATTGGATGATAATGAAACATTAAATGATGAGGGGGAAATAATAGTCATTGAAGGGGATGACGTCGAGGATGAAGAGGTAGCTCTAGAATGCCGAGTGATGGGGGTGGTTGGGATCAACAAAGTAGTGTTTTCTGAAAGCAAAACTATGAGGATAGAAGGAGAGATACGTGGGGTTCCCATTGTAGTCTTGGTGGACAGTGGCGCAAGCCATAATTTTATTTCTCCGGAACTCGCTAGTGGTCTGGGATTAAAGATAGAAATGACACGAAGTTTGGGAATTTGATTGGGGGATGGCCATAATGTAACCACAAATAAGAAGTGTATAGAAATTCCCATTCGAATGGGAGAATTAGAGTTGAAGATTGATGCATACATATTAGAGTTGGGAGAATGAATATCATTTTAGGGGTGGCTTGGTTGTAAACATTGGGGAAGGTCATTGTTGATTGGAAAGAAATGACTATGCAGTTTCAATATAAGGGACGATGTGTAGAATTATATGGCAATGCTTACTTTAGATCAGCCCAACAAAGAGGAATTCAAAGCTTTTAGGGGCTATCATCCTTACATAGCTTATTAGAGAGTCTATCGGGTGAATTTCAAAAAGCAAAAGCTGTTGAACCAACATAAATTCAACCACCTAGACTGAACCAAACAAAGCAGGAGGAGCTGAAAAGGGTGCCGAATCAGTTTTCAAAAGTATTCTAAGAGTTGAGAGGACTACCTCCCAAAAGGAGACATGCTCATGCCATTGTCTTGCATCAAGGATACGGCCCCATCAGTGTAAGGCCATATCGTTACACTCATCGTCACAAAGATGAAATTGAGAAACAAGTCCAACAGATGTTGCAAGTGGGGATCATACGACATAGTTCAAGTGCTTACTCTAGCCCAATCATTTTAGTTAAGAAGAAGGATACATTATAGAGAACGTGCGTCGATTATAGAACATTAACTAGGGTCACAATACCAGATAAGTACCCTATTCCAGTGGTGGATGAACTCTTAGCTGAATTACATAATGCTCATATTTTTCTAAGATAGATCTCAAGTTCGGATATCATCAAATTAGGGTTGTGGAAGAAGGCATACATAAGACAGCTTTTCAGGCATATAACGATCATTACAAGTTCCTAATAATGTCGTTTGGTTTAACCAATACCCCGATAACTTTTCAGGTTACAATGAATGATATTTTTAGATATTTTCTTAGAAAGTTTGTGCCAATTTTTTTGATGACATTCTGGTCTATAGTGCAAATTGGGGTTCTCATCTTTCTCATTTATCAAGAGTTTTGGAGATTTTACAAAATAACCAATTTGTGGATAATAAACAGAAGTGCAGTTTTGGGAGACATACGATGGAGTATTTGGGGCATATCATTTCAGGGAAAGGAGTAACAATAGATTCGGCCAAGATCAGTAGTGTGTTGACATAGCTTATTCCTAGGAATGTTAAACGAGTAAGAGGATTCCTTAAATTGACCTGGTACTATCGTAAGTTTATTATGAACTATGGAAAAATAATTAAACTACTTACCGAACTGACTAAGAAAGAAGGATTTCACAGGAATTCTGCAGCGTTAGAGTCTTTTGAGGCTCTAAAAAAAAGCTTTGACCACATCCCCAGTACTAGCTCTTCCTAATTTTTCCCAACCCTTTGAGATTGAATGTGATGCCTCAGGAAATGGAGTAGGTGCTGTCTTGATGCAAAACCGCATACTAATATCTTATTTCAGTAAAGCTTTTTCAGCAAGAAACCTTTCTAACTCAACCTATGAGAAAGAATTGATAGCTTTAGTGTTGGTAGTGAACCATTGGCATCATTACTTGCTTGGATGACCCTTTTTGGTTTATTCCGACCAACAAAGTTTACGTCATTTGTTGCAACAAAGAATTACCACAATAGATCATTAGTGTTGGATGTCGAAACTTCTGGGCTATCACTTTAAAATCATGTATAAATCGGGACCAGAAAACAAGGCGACTGATGCCTTATCATGGGTTTATGAAGAAGGGGAGTTTCAGACCATTGTGTCTTTTCCAATGTGGGCAGAAGGTAAACAAATCCAACAAGAGGTGCAACATGATCCAACACTGTGTAAAATTATCTGAGATCTGCAGTAGAAGCCAAATTCTAGATCTGGTTTCTCATGGCATCATAGGGTTCTTTTGCATAAAGGAAGGTTGGTTATTTCAGCTACATCCCATTGGTTCCAATCCTCCTAAAAGAATATCATTCTTCTCCTATTGGGGGCCATTAAGGATTTTTGTGCACATATTGGCGGATTGCTAGTAATCTCTATTGGATTGGAATGAATAAGACTATTCAAGACTTTGTTAAGTCTTGCGACATATGCCAACGACAAAAATATGCTGCAACATCTCCTGGGGGTTTGCTACAACCCTTACCAATTCCTGATCATATTTGGGAAGATATTTCAATGGACTTCATAACGGGACTTCCAAGATCTAAAGGATTTGAGGCAATGCTGGTCGTGGTGGATAGGCTATCGAAATATGGCTATTTCCATCTCTTAAAACATCCATATACTGCTAAGAGTGTGGATGAAGTGCTTCTTAAAGAAATAGTGCACCTACATGGAGTCCCTTTATCAATCGTAAGTGATCGTGACCCTTTGTTTGTAAGTCATTTCTAGAGAGAATTCTTTTGCCTATAAGGTACTATGCTTAAAATGAGTTCATCTTATCATCCAGAAATGGGTGGACAAACTGAGGTTCTCAATAGGTGTCTAGAAACCTACTTGAGATGTTTTGCTTATGAACAACCTAAGCATTGGTCCTATTGGATTTCATGGGCTGAATTATGGTATAATACAACTTTTCATATCTCCACAGGTTCAACACCATTTGAGGTGTTGTATATGAGGAAGCCACCTACACTTGTGCGGTATTTACAAGGTGAGACTATACTTGAGGCAGTGGCTAGAGAATTACTAGATAGAGATGAAGTTTTAAATCAGCTGAAATACAATCTGCATAGGGCCCAGGAGAAAATGAAGAAGTATGTTCACAGAAAAAGAACTCCTTAATCTTTTCAAGTAGGGGAGTGGGTCTTCCTAAAGCTACGCACTCATAGACAGCTCACCGTGGCCAGATGCATCAACCAAAAAATAGCAGCAAGGTATTTTGGTCCCTTTCAGATTCTAGAAAAATTGGGAGTTGTGGCCTATAAACTCAAACTACCCCCAACTCCAGAACTCATCCAATATTCCATGTCTCGCAACTTAAGAAGGTAATGGGCAATTATTCGGTGGAGGCCTCTTTACCTGAAGGAATGGAAGTAGAATTGGAAGATATGGTGGAACTTGAAAGTGTGCTAGCCAGCAGGACAGTAACTACATTGGGGGACTCATCACAACAATGGTTGGTCAAATGGAATGGCCAGATAGTAGAACAAGCTACATGGGAGGATGAATATGTGATTCGGAGCCAATTTCTTCACTTCAACCTTGAGGACAAGGCTGCTTTTTCAGGAGGGGGCAATGATAGGATCTATGGGGGTGAGAGTGATTTAGACAATGAGAGGAACAATAGAAAAGAGAATAAACAGTTAGTGTGGAAAGTGTACTTCAGAAGGAAGAACAGTGGGTCAGGGGGAAGTTAGTTATCAGCTGAGGTGACAAATTAGTTAGGTATAACAGAATGTACTTGGGAAAGGGGGTTTATGTAGGGGAGAGAGAGGAGGAGAGAGGTAGGTAGAAAAGAGAGAGGACTTTATGACAGAAGGATATTCACACCTTCTGAGGAGCAATTCTGCTATGGATAGTGAGAAATATTATACTTCTAGATTGTATTGTAATGATATATACATTACATTTATATTTAAATAATATAGTAAATGTCTAGTATTCTAAGACTAGAGTTCTAATAGTATCATCCTAAAGCATAAGGAGAAGATTAAAGAGGGTACCATATATCAAAACTATAGTTCATTATAAAGGGATAAGCGGTCTCCATTTGGGGGAATTAAACAACCAAGTTGACTTACATCCCCTTAAAACCATATACAAGCAAGAGGCCATAGTATTCCAGATGCTTTTCACCAAAGGCACTGTAGAGAGGTTATTAACAGAATATGGAATTCTATATTTTAATGAAGAATTATGTTTTGAATCTTGGTAAAGAAGATACAGTGCTGTGGGATTGGTACTATATCTGGGAAATTCTCAAAATAAATCTATAAGGCATATTCTCTAGAATGAAGAACCAAAATTGTTCTAGGGAAACCATCTACTTCTACGTGAAGATTACACAGTATGGATAATAGTGAAGGAGAGACTCGATATAGTAGATAGACTCACAAAATATCTTGTAATCCCTAATAGATGCTACCTTTGTGAATCAAACATTGAAACAGTAGATCACCTATTTTTTAACTACCATTATGCAAGCAGGGTATGGCGTGTGATCATTCAAAATGTAGAATCGGAAATCTATAGAGAACATGAAGAGAGACAATCACATGGTGCATCAGTCGCAACTATGGAACAACAGAGATCAAGAGAGTATTTCTGATTGCCTTTTCTTTCCTGGCATTGAATATTTAGGAAGATAAAAACAATCGGGCATTAAAAGATCAAGCGAATCATCCTAGAATCTTCATAGATAACCTATTCGAAGATATCAGGGTTCATATAGTGTTTTACATATTGTGGAAACTAGAGGTAAATCAAACTAATAATAACAGATTCATCTCAAGCAATATTGGGCAAGTGAATAGAGTGTGAATTATATTAGAAAAATTTTCAGAAAAAACTAGAGGAGGTACTAACAGTTCCATTTAAAATTTAGTATTCTTAGATAAAACATTTCCTAAACATATAATTTAGTAGTACAATAATTCACTATAATTATACCCGATAATAGCTATTAAATAGATAAATGAAGAACAAATAATTCAATAAAGTTCGTCTAAAAAATAATACAAAAAAAATATTGCAAAAAAAAGAGAGAAAATTTTTGTCTTAAAAAAAGATAGACTGAGATGACCAAAAGAAAAAGGGCTTATTTCATAAAGAAAGCATCCTCCCAAGATTTTTTTTTGATTACAAAGAAAAAAACAGTCAAAATAAAACAAACATTTGACTATCGCGTGACTCAACGGTACACAGCTCCTTGCGTGTCTTGGTGAAGACGATGTAGAACTGGTAATGGAGGTAGTATATGGACGCCTGGATTGGCTAGGCTTGCAAGGGTAGCCAAGGTATTCACACATTGGTTCCCTTTACGATGTACGTGCTGAATTTGCACTTCCCAATCTCTTTGAATTAATCCGCTGGTACTTGTCAACAAAAAATTATTTCCATCAATCTCTAAATAGGAAGAGAATAGAAGATTAATGATTTCTAAAGAGTCCACCTCAAGCATGATACGACAACCTCCCGAGATTTGTTTTGTTTACAATTCCGGGATGAGCTACAATCGTTTACAATTCAACATTACAATAGCTTCCCCTGTCTATTAAACAAAAGACAAATGGAGCATCTGTTGAATCACACATGGCTTTAATTCCTTAATATCTAACAGAAAATGTCGAGCCCAAGTGCCTCTTCTTAAATGTTAACCTTGTTTTATTTTGGTGTCCTAAGGGGCTATTAATATAATTATTTTTATTTATCAAAAAATTGATAAAAATATCTTAAAGATAAAATATATGTTTGAGGAATTTTGTAATCATAAATGTATTAAGTAAAAAAAAAAAATGTATAATCGTCTTTTCAACAGCCTTTTTGTTCTCAACAATTCACGTCTCTTTCTATCCAGTACACGGTCAGAGGCACACACTGAAGCGCACACAGATAGACTCTCCTTGCTTTCCTTCCAAATGACTGGAACCGTTCTTGTGTTTCCTCACCACCTCTGGAGCGTCTTTCGTGGCATTTCCTCTTCCTTGTCGCTGCTTCTCTGAACTCAAACCAGGCGAGTCGTTTATGGACGTCTACGAGGCTTGGCCACGACCCCACCTACATCTCCTCAATTCACGCCCACCCACTTGCCTTCTTGGTTCCGAGAGGTTGTTCTCACCTTCACTTCGCTGTGCGTTGGTTGATATGTGCGTATCTTAACTTGAATATGTATATTTGAACATGAACTTAAATTGGTATTTGTATGTTTGAACATGAACTTAAATTGGTATTTGTACCTTCTCTCAATTTCCATAGCTTTTGGTGCTAGGTACATGTTTTAGCCTCCGCTCTTTTTTTTTTTTTTTTCCCTTCCCCCTCTGTGCACCCTCACTTATATTGTTTAAGACAGATGTTCCATGGAAGTGATGTTTGCTGTGCGGGGAAGTAATAAGTTGCTTGTCACTTTGTCGTGAGTTACTATAAACTTGACAATATGTTGGATGGTGAAGAATTTCAATTTAAATACAGTATAAATGTTTATGGTTTAGAAACTTTAACTATTTATCTGGCTTATGAAAAACTGCTGTTGAAACAGGTATGTATGCCACCGGTTGCCCCATGGAAATGTTTCTAAGTTAGCTCTATGCTTAGGAAATCACAATTCTCACTCGAGCAGTGTAATGTCGACTAATAAAGGTGATCTCTTAGCTCCCCCTCCACACCTTTCATTGTCTCTCCAACTTTCCCTGTGCTTTTAAATTCCTCTCCTCCTTTCATTTATATACTTCTTGTCTCCGTTTAAATCTTCAGCTGGGTTTTATCTCATGCAGTTCATGGATATGCTCCTAAGTTGGATATTTGTAGGTTTAGGATTTTGTTTCCTTCTGCTTTCTTTTTTCATATTTTAGGGATTTCAGAAATCAATGTGAAAATATGATTTTGACTCCTATTTAAAACCTTTACCATCTTTGGCAATCATCCTAACATTTTAGGCGAATTAAGAATTAAACTAATGCAATGATTATAGAATTAGCTTGTTTTGGCTTGGAAGAAAATTCTTTTGAGGTTCGTTCATAATCGGGACTTATTCAGTGCTAATGAATTCCAATTCTCTCTAACTTTCGGTTTCTCTTAAGATGGCTATTCTCTGGCTCAGCATATCTCTTTCTTGTAACTACATTTTTGAAAGGATTAGAAGTATTTATGTTACCCTTGACTTTCCTGGATGTGCTTAAATTCATTACATGTCTTTTGGCTTAATCCTTTCACGATAGTGGCTGATGGATCTATCACATTCTGTTTCTTAGGCTATTCAATTACTACTGGTAAGGGATCAAATGAGGTAGTTTGGACTGTAGATGCTGATTTGGCAGCTGGTCAGCTTCTCTACCTTTCTGGGGATCTACATGTTTTGGGAAACTGGCAACCAGAGATGGCTATTTTAATGTCTCGTACTGAAGATGAAAACTTGTGGAAAGCTGAAGTTGAGGTAATTCTTGATCTGAGAAGCATGGATGCAAACTGGCTTGCATCAGTACTTCAAAATTACAATTAATTGAGATTTATTATGAGAAATACTTAGCATTTACTGGTCAATTAACAGCTCCTTCATTGTGTAATTTTTTTTTCCCATTTGTTCTAACTGAAGAATGTTTCTGGATCTCAATCCATTTCATTTATGTACCATTTTGTGACTAGCCAAAGCGTACCCTGTGAAGTCTTTTTTTTTCCTCCAAATCCTTGACTACCTATTATAATGTTCTATGTGTCAAATTGGGAACTAAGAATATTTGCAACATATCAAATATTTTGTCCAAGCCAAAGTTATGTTTAAGACTATGCATAGCCCCACGATTGTAGGATATTGAAGACTAATGTAGGTGAAGTTATATTAATATTTTGCTTGTGGAGCTTGTAAGTTTTCCTCAACATCATTTACTGTTTTCAATTCAGTCTTGATGACTGAAAAGACCTTTTTTGGGCTCTTTTGCACTAAACATCCAGCACTTGTTTTTGTTGATGATTTCTGTATCTGGTTGTTATCCTTGTGATTGGTGTTGTTCAGGCCAACCTTCAACAAGGGGTTTATATCGTATGGAAGCATAGTTATACTTGTCTTAGTAAAAACTTATAGATGTCTGGATTCTCTATTGGCATGAGATATCATCCCCTTTTCTACGAAAAGGAGGAATATAAACTATGGGGCTTGTTGTCCTTAAATTCTGCAAAGATTAATTGAGGAGGTTGTTCTTTTAGCAGCATTCTCAACTCTTATGAGCTTCATGGATACAACTGTATCAACCCTTTACTTGATATTCACTGGAAAATGAAGCTAATTAGTAATCACCCTTTATTGATGACAGATACCTTCTGGTGTGAATTTCAAGTATAACTACTACATTAAAGATAAAACATGTCCTTCAGCTGACATCACCTGGAGAACTGGACCTGAATTTTCATTATCTGTTCCTTCAAGTACCAAGCAAGATAAAAAAATCTCAGTTAGGGATTCCTGGAAGAAATTCCAGAGTGAATCTCCAGTTCATGTGTGGGGATCATGGATAGAGGAGACATATCCAACAGTGAAGCCTCTTGTTTCTGCTCCTTCCAAAGGTAATATTTCATATTTGCTGCCATTTCATGATACTTTTCACTCTTAAATGTTTCTAAAGACTCAAATACTTCCAGTGCTTTGACAGATGGATGTGAGATTTTGCAGCACCTTGAAATTGATTCGGAAGACCCAAAGTCATATCTTAGTGATCTCAAAGATCAAGATAAATTGTACTATGGCAAGGACAATGGTGGTAATGATAGACTTGATGTCCCAAAATCATGGTCTTCTAAAATGGAGCAACCTGTGGAGGAACCTTGGTTTCTTATATCATCTATAGTTTTTCTTGTCTCTAAGGACAAGATGATACAGCATGTGGCCAAGAATAATGATAGTGCTGATGAGATTGCAAAAGAAATGGAAATCTATAATCAGCAATTACATGCTACAGATAAATTGTTGCCTGCATACGAGAGTCATCCGATTTCAAAGCGTGATTCTGTTTCCACTACAATTCTTATTAATTCTTCAATATGTACTATGCAAAGAATTGCTGTTTTAGAGGATGGGAAATTGGTCGAATTATTACTGGAACCAGTAAAGAGTGATGTGCAATGTGATAGTGTGTATGTAGGAGTGGTCACAAAATTTGTCCCTCATATGGGTGGCGCATTTGTAAACATTGGGAGTTCAAGACCTAGTCTTATGGAGATAAAACAGAATAGGGAACCATTCATATTTCCTCCTTTTCGTCAAAGGACAAAGAAAGTGAAAATTAATGGATTACTACTTGGAACCTTGGAAGAACATATGCCTGCTAACAAAATTGAATACATGCAGGATGATGTGGAAGCCAGTGAAGATATTGCTGAATCTATATCCAGGGATGATTTTCTACATTTTACAGTCACTGACCATGAGGAACATGACGATGATGATGTTGATATTCTGGAAGTAAAACAAAGTGATAGTAGCATCACTGCTGAATATGGTGATGTGGAAGCTGATTATAGGACCTTTTTAGATGGAAAGCACAATCTGGGAAGCAAAATCACAAATACTTGTTTTCCAGTTGAAACAGAAGCATCTAACAAGTATTTACTGCCTTGTCCTCAAGATGGTAGGGGTTCTGAATATGTGTCAACTGATGAAAACAAGTGGGACCAAGTTTGTAAGGGCACAAAAATAATTGTCCAAGTTGTCAAAGAGGGGTTAGGTACAAAAGGTCCTCAACTGACTGCTTATCCAAAGCTAAGAAGCAGATTCTGGGTTAGTTATGTTTGCAGATTTACAAGTCTCATGAACCTTTCAGTCACTGAGTTGTGGTTAGAGCTCTTGTTTTAGCTGGCTGAACCCTTAGCTCTGTCTTGCAGATATTGATTACACGTTATGACAAGATTGGTGTCTCCAAAAAGATTTCTGGAATTGAGCGCACACGCCTCAAAGTAATAGCAAAATCCTTGCAGCCCCCTGGTTTTGGTCTAACCGTAAGGACTGTTGCTGCTGGTCATTCTTTAGAAGAATTGCAGAAGGACCTAGAAGGCTTGCTTTCAACTTGGAAAAGTATAATAGAACATGCAATGTCTGCAGCTCTCGCTGCAGATGAAGGTGTGGAGGGAGCCATCCCTGTTATATTGCATAGGGCAATGGGTCAAACAGTCTCAGTTGTACAAGATTACTTTAATGAGAATGTAAGTGAAATGTTGTGGTGATCTTCTGCTGAACCTCATGTTTCTTTATTTGACAATCTAATGCATTTAAAAACTTGATGCATTAACTTTATCTGCTGATATTTGTTATTGCCTTTGTGCAGGTTAAGAAACTGATAGTTGACTCCCCAAGGACATATCATGAGGTATGCCATTGGCCTTTTTTGTGGAGGAATTTGTTTAGTGATTGGAAATATTAACACATAGGCACATCAATTCATGCATTTGTGTTTCTTAATTTGGCTTGCATTATTTAACTTCAAACACATTCTTATCTTCTTGACCGAATGAAATTGAGTCAAACAGTGAGTCAACGGATTTGGAGTTGTGCATTATAATGTCTTTATGGTGATTTTGTAGCATATGGCCGTGTGCATGTCTGCTTTTAAATGTGAATAGGACTAAACTTCAATGTGTATGATTAGAAGTTGATCATTTGTTTCTATATATTCTTTGATTATGCTGTTTCTTTTACTGCTACATCATAGAATTTATTTATGCAGATTGTTTAGGTGCTTTACCTTTTGCGCTCTCCTCTTCAGGTCACAAACTACCTTCAGGAACTTGCTCCTGATCTTTGTAATCGAGTTGAGTTATATGATAAAAGAGTCCCTCTTTTTAATGAATTCAATGTCGAGGAAGAGATTGATAGTATCCTAAGTAAAAGGTGAGGATTTGTACTGTTTGTTACATTTCTGTATGATAAATATCTTATTAGGCCTTTCACATCTTATTTATTGTTTATTTGTGGTAAAGACATCATGAAAGCAATCAAGAGGAGGCCTTTGAGCTTCTACCAAAGTGCTAAAATAATTGAAGGAGATCATACTTAAAGCTTTACATTTGGGTGGAATTGAACTTTACTTGCATTTTTAGATACTAGACTGTGCTTCAGTGTTTCCTTGGGATACTTCTATACTTCTGTTATGGTCCCGTGTTTGGGATCGAGTCACAGGGCGAGTATGCTGTTTTTTTGGTCGACCTATCTTGAATAGAATTTCAGCTCTTCAAAGGGAGACTGACACCTTAGAGTTCGATAGAGAGAACTCTGATCTCTTATTTGAATAAATCTTGACTTGCTCTTTATTAATTCCGATTGCCTTTAAATAGGCAAGTCTCTTTACAATAATAGGATTCCTACTCTAAGCATGTTTCCTACTTTCGATAATCCTACCTTATTATTATCCTATCAATAATAGGATTCCTACCTACCTTATTATTATCCTATCAATAATAGGATTCCTACCTTATTATTATCCTAATAAGGAAATAACCATAAAACACCAACTATCTAACAAATCGATAAAAATCCAAATTAATGTTTCTTTCTTTCATACGTTTTGCCCAAGAATGCGTCCACAACATTACCCCCCTCTTGTGGAAAGAGCTTGTCCTCAAGCTCGAATGATGGATCATCATTGTATCTACTAACTCTAACCAGAAAAGCCGTTTGCATTGGTGAGTAGCTGAATATGGTTCATCACAATTATAACACAGCCCTTTTGATCTCCTTTCTGCCATCTCTGCTCGTGTCAATTGCTTAAAAAAAGGGGCATGATTGCTTGGTGATTTATCAATCGCTGCAGATGACACCTTGGAACTCCTTGGTGGCATAGTCACCGAACTAGAGCTTGTTTGGGGAGATTGCCATGTCATCCTTTGAGTACTAGTGATTTTTTACAACTGAAGCTTCTGTTCATAAGCTCTAGCCAAACTCATAGTAGCTGCTAAGTCTGGTGGTTTAAGCAGTTGAACATCCAATCTAATGGAATCATTCAATCCCGCCATAAATAATCCCACGTGCAAACTTTCCGAAATGAGCTCATCAGCTCTAGCTAGTTTTTCTTGGAGCTGACGCTGATAGTTTTCAACAGTTCCGGTTTGTCGAAGAGTGACTAATTCACCCACTGGATTACTACCTTCCGGTGGTCCAAACCTTTGGAAGCAACTTTTCCAAATTCATCCAAGTCATTGATTTTTTTGCCCTCTTCAATTGATAAAACTACAATTGTGCTTCTCCTAAGAGATGAAAACCTGCTAGTCCCACCCTTTCTGTCTCCGGTGTATTCTGATTTTCAAAGAATTGCTCACAGCGGCGAGCCCAAATTAAGGGGTCTTCCATGCCATCATAGGTCGGGAAATCCAATTTTGCATACCTGGGCACTGTGGATTGATGGTTTCTGGTGTGTGGAACAGGTTGTATAGGGCCTTCCTTGGTAGCGGTGGCAGCTGGTCGATCTGTTGTGGGTACAGCCGCACTGCTCTCTTCGCTTCCATTGACAGTAGTTTTGTGACCACTGAGTCCTATGCCAGATAGTTCTTGAAAAATCTGGGCAATTTTCTCCCCAAGACGTTCCATAGCTGAAAGCTTGGAGTCGGTAAGGGCTCGTTCTTCTTGCAATAGGTCTCTGATTTCATCACCCATCATGTTTGGCTCTGATACCAAATTGTTATGGTCCCGTGTTTGGGATCGAGTCACAGGGCGAGTATGCTGTTTTTTTGGTCGACCTATCTTGAATAGAATTTCAGTTCTTCAAAGGGAGACTGACACCTTAGAGTTCGATAGAAAGAACTCTGATCTCTTATTTGAATAAATCTTGACTTGCTCTTTATTAATTCCGATTGCCTTTAAATAGGCAAGTCTCCTTACAATAATAGGATTCCTACTCTAAGCATGTTTCCTACTTTCGATAATCCTACCTTATTATTATCCTATCAATAATAGGATTCCTACCTACCTTATTATTATCCTATCAATAATAGGATTCCTACCGTATTATTATCCTAATAAGGAAATAACCATAAAACACCAACTATCTAACAAATCGATAAAAATCCAAATTAATGTTTCTTTCTTTCATACGTTTTGCCCAAGAATGCGTCCACAACAACTTCCATACCAATCAGTTGTAGCTCAATAGATTTTTCCTGAATGGTGTGAAGATTTCCTCTGACAGTTTATCTTTCAGAAAAGTCTTAAGAGAGTAGATGTTTTCAAGTAATGCTTAGAAAATGGCAACCACTGTAGAAATTTGGATCAACGTTGCCCCAGGAATCTAGAATTTTATTGTAATTGCTTTATGCTTTGAGGTATTGTTGGCATGAGCTGGTTGTTTACTGCTGGTAGTATTGTTTGCATGTTTTAATTGGAATTTGGATCCTATTTCTTGTCTGTCAGGGTTCCACTTGCCAATGGGGGTTCTCTTGTGATTGAACAAACGGAGGCATTAGTCTCGATTGATGTAAATGGAGGCCATGTGATGTTTGGTCAGGGAACTTCGCAAGAGAAAGCTATTCTTGATGTAAATCTAGCTGCTGCAAAACAGGTATGTCCGATGAATCTGATTAGCAAAAGGAGAATGTATTGGGAATAGTTGATTAATTTTCTAGTTTGCCATGATTCTGGTTGGATAACTGGATTTTGACTCCTGAATATCTCACTTTTGCTATGCAGTAATTCATTTGCACTTGCCATTCAGTAACTCAATAGCATTGCTTTCAATTTTTCTGGAAAAAAAGAACAATGTGTTGCTCATTCATGCTATTTAAGAACTTCTACAGTTATTCATTACCATTGCAATCAGAGTTTCTATATAATTACTGCTTGTGCATTGACCAATGATCATTGATGTGAAGACCATTTGAAAAAAATAGACGTTATATAGTGTTTCATTAGTATCTAAAGAGGGACTTATGCATAGATTTTGAATTCAAAGGACAATTTATTTAGCTATTCTGCTAAAGATTTGATGTGCCAATGGCTTAATGGGAAATGTACATTTCAGATTGCAAGGGAGTTACGGTTGAGAGACATTGGTGGAATTATAGTTGTGGACTTCATAGATATGGGAGATGAATGTAAGCTAAAAGTTCTTGTTCTTTCAGCATTAATTTGTTTGGGTGAGTGGGCATGCATACATCATCTTTATGTAAGTCTGCACACAAATACTTTAGCACCCAGGCAAACAAAATTAGGAGAATTTGCTATAGACCTGCTTCAGGTGAACTAACTGAGTTCCCCTAGATCATGTACTTCCCCCTCTTCCAGAATCATTGTCTGAAAAGGTTTCCCTGGCAGAATGAAATGGGTTTTCTGGCATGGTAATAAATAGGCCAAAGATGTTATTCTCCTATTTTTTTGAAACTTGTAGTTTAGTTTGTATTTTACTCTGACCATCTTACCTTTTCATTCTTTTTGCTGCTTTTTATGTTAGCAAATAAGAGATTGGTTTATGAAGAAATGAAGGGAGCTGTTGAGAGTGACCGGTCAACAGTAAAAGTCTCTGAGTTGTCAAAGCATGGGCTTATGGAAATAACAAGAAAGAGGGTATGTTGGTCTAATGTTAGCATTTATTCTCATCAATTTTAACTTCACAAATTTCACCAAAAGACATAGTACAAATTTTAACTTCAGAAATTTCACCAAAAGACATAGTACCAGGAAAATGTGCAAAGCTGAACTGTAACCAGTATATCTGGTTGACTACTAGGGAAAAAACTGTGTAGGTAATTGTTGCTTGAACAATGTTAATGAAATTGAATTTACAAGATCAGTAAAGCCAGACTTATTATACTAAGATTAATTGATGTAGGACGAGTAGAAGATATATCAAACTAGTGGCTAAGACTCACATTATAAATTCTGGTTGCTAGAATTTGAGTTTTAGGTTTGTAATTTCACTTATGTTGCTGAAATTTCAAGTTTGGAATGGCTGGAATTTTAAGATTTGATATGGCCAGAATTTAGGATTTTGGTTGTTGGAAATTCAAGTTAAAAGTGTGGGAATTTAGTGAGGTAAACAAGTAATGGATCGTGAGGAACTAGTGATCACTGATAAGATCTAAGAATCACTCTTGGAAGAAAGCATCTCACCTTCTTATTGAGAACTATGTTTGTTGGAAAAAAATTCAGGAGCTTATTATCGAAGGGCTGGTGAATACACACAAGCGCACGCACACTTGTGCGCGCACGCACACACACACACACACACACACACACACACACACACACACACACACACACACACACACACACACACAGAGTGAGAGATATATATATATAAAACTTCTTAGAACTCTTATTCTAGTAGCAAAGGGTTCTTAACTAAAATATCTAAAACAACTATCATTTTTACTTTCACCTCAACTCATACTCTTCATTCCACTAAATTAAAGCTTGTAATTATTTCCCCACTTTTTTATTTCTTTTATAAAATCTAAGCTTACTTATATCATTATCTCATACTGGAATGTTGTTGGACAGGTTCGTCCTAGTGTGACATTTATGATTAGTGAACCATGCACCTGCTGCCATGCAACTGGGAGAGTTGAAGCTCTGGAAACCTCATTTTCAAAGATTGAACAAGAAATTTGTCGTTTGCTTGTAAGTAAAAAGTTTACCATTTTCTCTCTATATGTCATATTATTGTTAAAGACCTCATTGCTCTGTGGGGCGTGACTGCCTCAAATTTCTATTGGTGGGTCAGGTTCAAGACTCAGGAAAAATCCATGCGCATGAATTATATGGGTACCTATAAATAGTCCACATCAAACATATCCCTTCACAAGAGCCACATCTCGTTGCAGTTACTGCAACCATTTATTTGTGCTGTAAAACAGGAATCTTCTGATCATTTTGTTATATCTGTATGTTCTAGGCAATGATGGACCAGAAGGCAGACCCTGAAAATCCTAAGAGTTGGCCACGACTTATATTGAGGGTTGACCACCACATGTGCGGCTACTTAACTTCAGGGAAAAGAACTAGACTTGCAATATTGAGCAGCTCTCTTAAAGTTTGGATCCTATTAAAGGTATGACAAATGAACCACTGCAATCTATATTTTGTATATTGAAATTCTATGCATGTGTTGGGTTTGAGGGGTTCTATAATTTTGTAGAAACACTTGTAACAAAGTAATGGAACTGTCTGTCAACATCCATATTTCCATCTCTTGAATCATGGAAAAGCTTTTGTAATTACTGAGAAACTGAGCAACTATTCTCAATTATCCTGACGTATCTTTTGTTTAGTTTTGATTAGTTTATGAATCACCCTGTTTTCTGATCCAAGAAGTCTTTCTTGATTTCCATTGGATGTTCTTAGTTTTCAGGAGTAATCAGAATATATGGAATAGCTGATGACCGTTTAGCTCTCATAGTATTTCATATACTACTTATTCCCATCACTCTCTGATATAATAACATGTTGAGAATTTGCAAGCAGTGTAACTTGCAGATAAACAGATCTTGAAACACATTATCTTTATTACCATAATTAACGATTTCATATCATGTAAAGAATGAGGTTGTTAGAATTACATCACATATACACTATTACTCTTACCAAAACTATAAAGAAAAGATGCCTTAGTTAACTTAATAAAGCTAAAATTAGTTAGTTCACTAGAAAAGAAAAGAACTGTTTTTTCCTCTCCATGTTGTGAGAGGAGAGTAGTGTATACTGTCACAACAGCTTGAAATGCAGCGTGGTTGGAGTAGTTAGGAGTGGACGGTTGACTACAATTCTTAGTGAACCTGTTACCAATTTTCACCTGATTAAACATGGTCCGTCCCTTGATCAACTGTCTGTTGTGTTGAAATGAGTTTTTGTCTAGAGATCAGTTTCACTTTGATTATGAACTCACATTTATGTTGAGTTTCCAGAATCATCGACAGTACAGAATAGAATTTCAGACTCGCTTAACAAGACATATATATCATTTTATGTTATGTCACTGTTATGCGGATCTGGATGGAAAGAAACAGAAGAATTCAGGGTGGAATTAATCAATTACAAGGAACCCATTTAGTCAAATAGAATCTGGATGTTCAGTTGTCTTCTTCCTTTATTTTTTAAAAAATAGAATCTGGATTCCAAAATATTGCTTCCCTCGAGCATATATTATTGATTAACCTCGTATATAAGGACTTTATCTTCGAGATTTGCTCTTATATATTTATCTTTCAATTATCAAAATGGGGAAATAGAGCAGCTCATATGCCCTCTCCAACATGTCCCAAGATTCCTACAATATTTTATAATCTTATGCATTTTTTCATCTTGTTCACTATTGCAGCATAATATTTGAATATCTCTCTGATTTGCTAATTTTACAATAGAATGCGAGTATGGGATCTCTGCACGTTTAGCTATGATTTTCTCTTATTTAACGGTGGTCCTGAGCGTCTATGGTGCTACTTGTTCTTTGTTTTAGCAATTTGCAAAATCCACAGAGGGTTGCTCTTGAACGTTTCAGGTTGCTAGAGGCTTCATTAGAGGTGCATTTGAGGTAAAACCATTTACAGATGGCAAAGCAAACAAAAACCAACACAAGGCAGCTATAGCTGTTTTACGGCAAGCAGCGACAGGAGCATCCAATTCTGGGAGAAAAGTAACCATTGTACCTGTCAAAAGAAGAAAAGCTAGTGGCAAATGAAGTTCCCATCTGAATCTTGCTCCCTGTACAAACATTCAATGTTTCGTCCTTTCATTTTTGGTCTTTACAACTGGGGAGAAGCTAGAGGAAGAGAGGCTTATGGGCGGATTGGGTTGACAGTGATGTTTGTAAAGGTTTAGGTTGCAAAATGTAAACCAAGATGAGCTCCATTGTACTAATTCAATTAATATTGCTGAAATCAATATTTTTTTCATTGATCATAACCCTTGCATTTTATGAGTCATTTTTTATATGCTAAGTTGACAACATTACAACAACTTGATCATTTTAATACTTTACAAAGAAATCCTATTTATAGGGTTGAAGGTTATCTGAATATAGTATGAAGAGCAATTTTAGTTCATGCTTATTCATTCTACCAAATCATAGTTACTTATATCATGGTGCTTCCTATCTCATTTTCCTCTTTTCTTCAAATTTTACCTAAAATTTAAAATTTAGAGGTAGGAAGTGTTTAACATATTAATTAATTGATTTATTGATTCATCATATTTACATATTACTACTTATATTTATCTAATATATTACTAATTATTTAAAAATTATTTTAATTAATTAACGAAATAAAATAATCAATTTCTCAAATTTTATTTATAATTTTAAACTTCATTAATATAATAAAATTAATAAACATATTTTTATTAAAATAAATCAGTAAGCAATATTGATTATTAATTTGTTGTCTTAATACATATTGTTGAGTTCTCCATGTATTTTTATATTATTATCAACGCTTATGAACCATCTGTAGTCATGTATGAAGCGTAATATATCGTAGTGGTCAAATTATTAATATAAATTAATATAATAGATTATTAAAAATAATCTATTATATTATGATATAATATAATATCATGCCCTAATTTTTATTTATGACTTTTTATTATCTCTTTCTTTGGTAGGAAAAGTATAATCTCATCATCATCATTATCATCATACTCCGAAGTTTCGCAGGGAAACAAAGTCTGGGGAGTCCGATAGTACGCAGCCTTATACATAGTAGAGATGTTGTTTCTAGTAGACCTATATGCAGATGTGACAGAATAATAGTGGTGCAGGTTAAAAGAGTAACTACGAAAACCGGCAGTATATATTAAACAAAGAAGCTAATATCACAAAAAAAAACATGAGCAAAAATTTTCAAAAAACCCATAAAACATCTAAGCAGAATAGATTGATCAGTCAATAACCATATCCGAAAAGAGGAGGCCGCGGAGAAGAAGAAGGAAGAGAGAGTGAGAGCGGAGAGCAACTTTTTCATACCTCTTGTTCAATTCTAAAAAGTAACCGCCTATTTACATACCGTCAAAGAAGAGTGCATAATCTTCATGAAGAAAAGGGCAAGAGGATTGACAGAGATCCGATGCTCCTTCATCATCATCATCCGTGTCTAACTTTTTGGTGCCCACTGCTCTACTATCACTGTGAAAAACATAAAAGAAAAAGGCAACAACTTGGATGCCTTGTGAATCCATACAGATGATTTATATTTATTTTAGAATCCTTTTAGTCTCAACAAATATCTCAATCAGTAAAAACAGGAAACTTCAATTATAAACCCAGCCGTGTAAAAGAAACAAAGACCAAAATGAAAACAAGTCTAGTATCATTTTCAACCATTTCCAGAAGAAACTAACGAATACACAAGTTATTTTCATTTATCCATTGAATTCATCTCAGAATGCTCCAATAAAAAATTAAGAAACCGATCAAAATCAACACCACAAGAAATGATCAAAAACTTTCAAAGAGTGCCATAAGAGATCGTCACAAATCAATCATAACAGCCAGAATGTGACAAATAAGCATGATAAGGGTAAATTAAGCTGCAGAGTTAGAAACAAAGAAATACAATATAGAAAGTGCCCCAAAATATCATCAAGGCATCTTTAACTAGTAATATCTAACAGCACGGACAAATGAATCATTATCATCTAAAAAATAATCATGAAAGGATAATTGAACTACTCCAATAAACCATCATTTGATAGAATGGAAACTTAAATCTAACATTAATGTTGAAACAAAGAGATAATAAACAAAGGAAACTTAAAAGAACCACTACCAATGCCAATATTTTCGTTTAAGTGAAGATAAACTCTTTGGACATCTTTTTCATAGTAAAAAGGAACCATCATAGATTAAACTTATAATTTATTTTTCAAATGAATAACCACACAATATAACTAAAAAATTTCCTTTCTTTTGTCACACACATAAATGCACTCAAATTTATACAACTCAAAATTCGAGTTAGTTTACCTTTCTAATGATAAAGTTTAACTTAATTTACATGGTATTAATAGAGATGACAAATGACTTCCGGTCTGATTCGGTCTGAGGCCTTACAACTATTGCAAAAAACATCGTTGTTTTTTATTTTTATATAAAATAAAAATAAAAAATAAGGTTGAGCCTATTGTGCCCAAATAAGTTCTAAAAATACTTAGCTATCCTACTCGCAAGTGTACGAGGTAGTTATATAGTGATTACCCAGGGTCGTCTGTCACGGAGATAAAATTGTTTCACTTAAATTAACCTTGAACAAAAATAAAAATAGATGCAATTCTAAATACTCTATCCAGATTCGTTAAGTTAAGGCTTTAAAGAAAATCACAAAATTAATCTGAAAAGTATAATGATTCAACTGGAAGCAAAGAAGAATAGATTAATCGAAATGGAAAACTCTCGAGAATTAATTTCACTAATTTAATCTCCTATGCATGATTAAGGGACATGATTGGATAACTGTCTTACTAAAATTAACAGTTAGGTTCTAAATTAACTCAAATAATGAACTAATCTGACTTTAGTATTCAACAAGTTATTATCCAAATTAATTATGAAAATATGATTACTAATTACCACTTAAGTTAATATATTTCTAGTTCTTAACCTAAGTGTCCATAGTTTCTCGTTCTGCATTAAACTTCTCCCCTCGGTCCTTCATTTAATACTAAAAATGATTCAAAGTTTGGTCATTCTATTACATCCATTTAACTCAGATGCCATAGAAATAAATAAGACAAGAAATCCGTAACTCAATTATACATAGTCAACTAAAATAGCTACATTAATTTTCAAGGAAAAGAGATCAACCTATCATAGCATAAACACAACTCATCATCTCCATACACTTCAATCCCATGTTAATGTCAATAGAAGTATTAAAGCAATAAAATAGTGAATACTAAATGAACTATGAAAAGATAACAAAATAATAATCGGTTAAGCTAACAAAGTAGCAAGTTCAGTAACTAAACGAGAAACAGAGCAACGAATGAATAGAACAAGCAAACAAGGACTGGGTGAGTGTGAAGGTGGTGGTCTCTTGCCCCTTTCAAGCCACCCACATCAGCTTTCACCTTCTGATTTATCTTCTTCTCACCAGATGCTAGCACTGCCATCCCCTCTCTGCTATATTTCTCTCTCTTCCCCTCATCGACTAGTCTTTGCTTCCTTTCTCTCTTCTTTGACTTCTTTATCTCCATTTTCCTTACGTGTATGTTGAGTAAAGAATGAAGAATGACGAAAATTTGCATGAAAGGAAAAGAAGAAAATAGAGAAAGGCGGTGACTAGCATGCCATCATCGTGACAAGTTAGTCACAATCGTGACCATGACTGCACGAGGTGACAATGAGTCACACCCATAACTGCCATACTCACCCTATGCAAATTCTTATACACTCCTTTAATCCATCTATTTTATTACGTGGTAGCTATAGGTTGAAGGGGCACGAAAACCTAAACTTAGACGAGGCTAGAAATAGAAAGGATAGGAGGTTGACGGTGCCATCTTTCATTCCAACTTTCCCTTCAACCTTCATGCAAAATTCACAAAATAATCTAATTAACATTCATGTAATAGTCACATCATTTCCGCTTAATTTATTTCACATTTGGATCAAAATATAAGGATTTTTAACCAAAATCAAGATATGAAGTCAATTAAAAGCAATAGAAACTAGACATAGCATTTCCTCCACACTTAAAATATGCTTGTCCTCAACCATAATAAAGAACACTAGACTATAACGCTGCGTATGGTTGCTGTCACCCGTATGTAGAGACGGAACGAAACAAAAATTTAGAGACAGAACAAAACAAAAATTAGAGATAGTGAGGTGTTTGGTTGTGATGAACAAAATAGATACAACTGTCTTCGTCTCAAGGACAGAAATGTGTTTAGTTGCAGTTGACAAAACATAAAAAACTGTGTCAATGACTAAATTACCCCTGTAGTATAATATGATTGAAAATATGTAATTCATTGATTATTTTCAAACAAATGATTTTTATTAGTACAAAAGTTAACTAATAATAATAATAATAATAATACTAATAATAATAATAATAATAATAATAATAATAATAATAATAATAATAATAATAATAATAATAATAATAATAATAATAATAATAATAATAATAATAATAATAATAGAAGAAGAAGAAAAGGAAGAAAATTAATAATAATAAGGAATTTAATAATCACAATAATAATAAGAAAATTAATTATGTATAATAATGATAATAAAATAATAATAAGAAAATTAATCTTGTATAATAATAATAACAACAACAACAACAACAACAATAATAAGTACAAAATTTATAATAATAATTATTGTAGGCTAATTTGTTTTGTATTTTAAAACATGTTCAGTTTTGATATAAACAAGTTCTAATCTGATACAAGGTAAGCCCTGATTTGATACAAAACATATTTTGATCTGATACAAGTCATATTTTTTATTTGAAAGATTATATCCCGTTCTGACATTGAATTCTAATACTTGTACATTTTGTTTTGATATTTATGAGTTTTGTTCTGATGCAAGAATGTTCTGTATTGATGAATCATATTTTGTTCTGAAACATAATGTTTGCATTACTCTTTAATATGAACAATTAAAGATTGTTGTGACATGATCTAAATCTGTATATATGAATATTAGATGATTGTTAGAAACAGTTGCCATTATACATTATGTTTAACTGCCATGACATTTAATATGGACATCATGGAGGTTGGTGGGTATTGTGTTACCAATAGCTTCAAGACTAAATTGGGATTATCAAGCATTTCATATTGAAAGAGGGGAGAAAGCAAGGAAGAATGAACTTTGGCTCAATCTTGCCATAGATACTTCACCCAATTTGTTTTTTACAACCTTTGTAAAACCCCTAACCTTTTCTTTCATTGAATAAAAATTTTTATATTTGGATGAATAGTAATTTTTGGGGACCCAACCCCGAAATATTGAAATTTTTTTTCAAAATATTTAAATATCTAGAATAAGTATTAAAGTTTAATGATGCTAAAATGGATCGAAAATAAGACCGATTGGATGGATTTTAGGAGTTTCGAAAGTTTAGGACTAAAATGTCCTTTTTGGAAAATAATGAGTATTGATGATTTTAAACCCATTTGAAATTTTCTAAAGCATCTAATCATTAAGTATTGACCCTAATTAGAGTATTTCATGGTCAATTTGATAATAAGATGACTGCAAAATATTTTCAGAACTTAATTCGATTAGTTAGTGAATTAAACTCATTAAGGGCAATTTAGTCTTTTTACATCGTGTTAGTGGATTAATGAGTCATCAAAGATGACCAATTAAATAGTGATATGTGTAATGCACTAAAGGAGTATCAAAAGCAAAAGGAAAGACAAATTGCTTCACTTTGGAGAGTAGGGATGGCAGTGGGTTTTCAACCCGATTAATATTCGCACTACCCGACCCAATGGATTTGGATATGGATAGTAAATCGTAAAAACCGATGGATATGGATTGAGTCATAAAAAATAGATATGGATATGGGTAGAGTAAAACCCGAACCATGGATACCCATATCCTACCCGTTTTTTATTAACTCTATTTTTTCTATTTTTCTTGAATATTTATAGTTAAATATATAAAATATTAAAATTTTATACGAAGAAACAACTTTAAAATCTCCACTTTACTCCTCAGTACTCACATTTTTTCATCATATTTTATTTTTCTTATAGGATGATAATAATGCAAATGATATGGAGATAGAGTTTTGAATGTTGTAGAGTTCATACAAAGACAATTTGAAGCTTTAGTTATTTCAATCTTTGTTCCAGTTCTAAATTGTGAAAAATGTATGCTGTCTTTGTACTAAATATTATGATTTTTATTATTCCAATTTTATGATTTTTTTAATACATACAAATCAAAATATTGACTTATTAAATTTGGAGCGTTCGCAAATATCTACTCTTTATATTTTCTATTTAGAAGTTATATTTTTATGTGATATACAACCCGATGGATATCCAAAAACCCGAACAACTCAATGGATTTGGATATGGGTACTAAATCGTAAAAACCGATGGATATAGATATAGATATAGATATGGGTTGAGTCATAAAAAATAGATATGGATATGTATAGAGTAAAACTCGAACCAAACCCTACCCATTGCCATCCCTATTGGAGAGAGATAACCGTGAGAGTCCAAAACAAAAAAGAAAAGGAGAGAGTCAAAGATGGGTTTCAATCGAGAAGAATGAGAAGAAGGAAGCTACCATATGAGACTCTATATTAGTTATTATTTGTTGTCACCGAGTTCCTTTTAGACCCGTTAGGCTCAGTCAGATACAGAAATCACAGAGCAAAGCTCTATGTGTAGAATTCTGAGCTTAAAGCTCTTTCAAACTGGCTATTCTGATCATAATGCCTTTATCTGAACATGCCATGTATAACATTCAGTTTTAATGCACAGACAGAATTTCATATTCATTGGACCTCAGTGTAGCACCCCACTCCCGCATGACCCGAACCCGACATCGATGGTGATATCCGAGTCCGTGCCCTTGGAGGGTAGCGTGCTAAAACACTTAACACATTCATAAATCAGTAGAAAATTTTTCTTTTGAACCACAAACATTTTATGCAGAAATTGATACTCAAATTGAGCCCATTTCATTCATAAACATTTTTAATCCACACAATAAAATCAATAAAATTTCAATGCCATTTGGGCCCATTACAAAAACAAAAGACCTGTAGTCATAATTTCATTACACTTCAAAATCATTTACTAACATTTTTAATTTGGAAAGTTGATACAATCATTACTGAAAACACAATCTGATATAAATACAAGAAATAAGAATGCAGACGCAAACTGATCCCGACCTCTATCCCTCACTTATGCTGCAGGTATACTCCCGTTGGCCTAACGGGGTATTCATCTGATCTGAAAAATAATTGCAAATTTTAGGTGAGTTTTGCGAACTCAATAAGTGACCATCATCGATGGCTCACCCAGTCACATAACACATAAATTCACTTATTGCACATTTCACACTGTTTCACTTTCACACTTCATATTCAATTCACTCAAACATTCATATTATGCATATGCCGTCTGTATGAGACTCACTTTCATTCTTATTGTTGTGACTGAGTGTAACATCCCATTACTTGTGGGAGGGTTAGAATAGTAAATGTGAGTGATTAATGAGAGTTAGAGATGCATTTCCATATTCATGCATATAAATGTCATGCACTTATACATGAATAGTGAATGAATTTGCACATGAAAATAATTGTACATGCATTCATGAATAATTCCGGGTATAATTGGATTGATCTATGAATTTTTAGAGTTATGGATGTTTTTACATTGGAAATATTAGTGATTATTGAAAATATTGTATTTGTATATGTTGGTGAATTTAGGAGTTACCCTTGAAATTTATGGAGTATTGAGAAAGACATATATATATAATAGGGAACAAGAAATCAAAAGAAGCTTTGGAGATAGTTGGATTGTAAAGATGACAGTCAAGGGAGTTAGTTTCAAAAGAAACTAAGTTAGAACTTGGGTATTGGGTAAATGACAAGTGTCACTTAGGTTTTTGTACTCTTGCTAGAAGTAGGTTACTATTATTTGGAGTTGACAGGTTAAGTCTTGTCCAAGTCCCTTCTTTGTTATCATCTTTTTAAAACTTCTTTTTGAAACACAGAGTTTTCCATCAAATACCTTCTAAGAGACTTCTGCGTTTTTCCTTTCTTTCACCAAACCTACTTTGTCATTGTGTCCTCTACCCTAAAAAAAACCAGAAGCTGATCATTGCACTCAGTGAAGTACGAAAATTTTGTGGAGATTAGGGCTTGAAGATTTTGGAGTTTTCAGCAGGTAAGTGGTGAAGAAATCCCTTAGAGTTGGGGATTTGTGAAATAAATTTGATAAGTTACTATCATCTGCATGAAAAATGATATTTATGTGTTTTTTCATAAATACTGGGTATTTGGGAAGAAATAAATTCAGTTATAGTGTTAAATTAGTTTTTGAAAAAAAAATTGGTGTTTTGGTGAGATAAAATATTGAAAGTTTGAAAATCTGGAAAATATTCACTGAATACACTTTAGTCTTTTAGTCATAACATTTTCTCTAGTTATCTAAACGAAATAGTTCTTAATCTGAATTAAACTAGTGACACATTGCTACATTTTGTATGAAGACATCGAATTTCATTTATGTCTCTAAGAGTTTCAAAAGTTGTCATGAAGTTGAGAATAGGGTGCAGGGCGTTGAAAGCTGATTGTAAAATTCGTGTTCTGATTTTGGGAGAAAATATGGACTTGATTTAGATAGATTTTGGCAAAGTTGCCTTCTAAAAAGTTGTATATCTTTCCTTTATATTTCTAACGGTATATAGCACGAAAATTTTGAATATCGGAATCAAAAGTTATGATCCTTATAAGTGGAGACGTTTTGGGCAAAAAGCAGACGATAGAAATGAGACGGAAGAAAAGAAGACGATAGAAATGAGACGGAAGAAAAGCAGACGATAGAAATGAGACGAAAGAAAAACAAACGATATAAATGAGACGGAAGAAAAGCAGACGATAGAAATGAGACGGAAGAAAATGAGACGATAGAAATGAGACGATGGAAAATGAGACGATAGAACTAAAACGAAAGCAAAAATAGACTGGACTCTTTTGGTCATAACTCCTTCTCTAGACCTCCAAATGACCTGATTTTTGAAGCATTGGATTTCTAACACATTTATTTATCTCTCCAAAAAAAATTATGGTTTTTGGTATTAAATTGAAAATTATTGATTGAATCAAAGTAAGGGTATCAGTGGAAGGAACATGAACTAGATATTTTACTGAACATATTTCAGTATTTTGATGATATCTTGGTCTGTAGGATTCCAATTGAGGTGATTCTTAATTCTTAGTAAACTAGAGTAACAGGGATATAAATCATATGAAGAAGCTGAATCTTTATCCAATCTCTAAGGTGTTCAATTTCTGGATGAAAGTTGGGTATAGTACACTATTTTGGAGAGGAACAGTCCGAAAATGTTTGAGACACATCTTCCAAATTACTGAACCAAATTGAGTGATTTTGGTGTCAATGGAAAGATAAAATATAGAGGAACACTTTTCTAGAAGAGAGTGGGCTCAAATTTCACAAGTGTTACCTTCTTATTGAATGTGAACAGTAAACCAAAAAGGGGTGTTTCAAAAAGTCTGAAGGTAAGTCAATGAGTAATGAATTGTGTTTTCAATGGTTCTAATGAGGCATAAACCTAAGTGTTAGTTATACTTAAATAAATTTTGGTATGGGGATAGTGTTGAGAAGAATCAATGAGCGATACCCTAGATTTATCATGAACATGCATTGTCCATAATTCATCTCATACATGTGCATTATTGAACACTCTTAATGGTGCAAATTGTGATATCTTGTATGCTATTGGTTATAGAGGAGCAACTAGAACGTCAACTTCCAGACGTTGCCGGATCTTCCAGGCATTAGCTTTGGGAGCAACCTGTTAGTCAACCTAGATGATTTCCTAGGATTGATTTACTTTGAAATTGTTTGACGTGTTAGCTTCCAAGTATAAAGTATTTGTGATTTGATTGAGTTCTGGGCCTAAAGTGTGAGGAGTTTGTTGCGTGGATATGGTATTAGAAGTGCCTTGTTTGATATGAAATTCTATATATTATGTGTTTTCTCAACGAAAGTTGAATGCTGGACTTGGGTCCGATGATAATGAGTTTCTGATTCAAATATCACATGTGATTATTTGATATGACATAATCTGTATGTGGTGCATTTCATAAATGCATGCTCAGATAAAGTTGTTGTGATTTGAGTGGCCAATTAAGCACTTCCACGTAGAGCTTGGCTCCGTGACATATGTTTTGTGCATAGAGCTCTGCTCTATGATTTTGTTCCGACTGAGCCCTGTGGGCCAGTAATTATGTATATGTATGTGATGGCTACTCGGTCACAACAATAACAACGAATGTGAGTCTCATGCATATAATATTACATGATTGAACCCATTGAATGAATATTAGTGAATTATGTGATAAATGCATTTGATCTGGTGAACTTATCAATGATGGTTCACTCATTGAGTTCGCAAAACTCACCAAAATTGTAACGTTGTCTTTTCAGGACAGAGGGGCGATTCATTTCACTAGGAACTCCACTTGTCGTACAGATTGTGTCTTGGGCGAGTGAGGTCATGGCTCAAAGGTCGGTCAGCTGGGACTCTTGGATGACTTAGATAGATTTGATACATTTCCTCTTTCATGTAAGACTTTTGTATTAGGTTTTTGATGATGTACATAAGGAAAACATGAAAGACACAATGTAATCGATTTTGTGAAAGGAAATGAGGAAAGAGTAGTTTCAACAGAAAAAAAGTGATCTTCTTATGATTCCTTATAAGTGCATATTGATATGATGCCATATGAAGTGAATATAGTGATCGAATGTAGCTCATCCTTATCGTAGGTTATGTACCGGAATGACCTCCGAGCATCCCGGTCTGTACCTTGAGGTAAGGGGATGCTACATTTAGGTGGTATCAGAGCATGATTTAGCATCTGTTGGGACATATAAGAATAATAAGCATGAAATATCTTGAACAATGTGGATAATGATTGAAGCTATTATTTGTTATAAGTCATCCGCTCTAGGTGATCAGATTGATCAACCAGCCAACCAAGGATCTGTAGGAGCCAGTAGAGAGTCCTCAGTACCTCGATATGAGGGGTTGCCTCCTAGAGTTTCCGAGAGAAGGGAGGGGAGGTATGATGGGCTGCGAAAGCAGGGAGCTGTAGACTTCTATGACAGCACAGACCCGGCTAAGGCTGAGGGATGGTTAGAGAGGACAGAGAGAGTCTTCGATCAGATGGACTGCGAGCCTGATGAGAGGTTTGATTATGCAGTATCATTACTATAGGGCCCAGCTTACCAGTGGTGGAAGACTGTTCTAGACAGTACCACCAGGCCTTGTCAATTGAAGTGGGAAGACTTTCTGAGGGTCTTCAGAGATAATTACATGCCCAAGGTTTATTTAGACATGAAGATGCAAGAGTTCTTGGAATTGAAGCAGGGTAAGATGTCAGTGGCTAATTATGAGGTCCGGTTCAATAAATTGATGGGTTATGCTACTGCTCTGATCCCTACAGAAGAAGACAAGTGCAGGAGGTTTGAGAATAGGCTTAATATGGAGATCAGAACAAGGTTGACGAGGTCAGATATGGGCACTTTCACTGAATTGAGAGCTGCCTCAATTAGAATTGAACAGTTGATGAAGGAGAAACAAGCCGAAACTGGACAGGGGTCCAAAGGAAAGAAGCCTAGTGAGAGTCAGGGCAGTTCTGGCAGGGGCGTCCCGGTGTGTACCCTGAGGTAAGGGGGTGCTACACTGAGTGTCTGTCACTCACTTATATAGAATACTGGCCTATAGGGCTCAGTTAGAACATAATCAAGGAGCATAGCTCTACGTGAAAATGCTTCATATAGGCAACACAAGTCATAACGCTTTTATATTTCATGCATTCATGGGATAGAATGCATCACTTACATTGCATGGTCTTATTCATTCATAATCACTTATCATTGGACCGTAGTCCGACATTCAACATATAGTTGAGAATTCATAATTTTACTTGCATGCAATTTCACATTCAGAATTCACTTAACAATCACTTCAGTGCACTTAGTTCAGCTTACTTACATACAAACAACACTTCGATATCCAAATCAAATATCACAATCATTGGACCTCCTGTCCGGAAACCAACATAAACAATCACATTCACATAATCATTCAGAATTCAATTAATATCGAAAAGTCAAACAAAACAAATAATAGAATGAGACCAATCTAGGTCTACTCATAGTACGCTCTAAATTAATATTTGCTTTCAAATTTTGGGAATACCTGAATGTGGACCCTTGACTTGTTTGAAGCTCCAAAACCGGCAACCGTCACAAAGCTCTAACATTTTCAAATCACGTGAACCCTAGTTTCTCATGCAGCCCACGTACCTCATCTTGAAGGTTGACAGGGGGTTCGGTCTTTTCTTGGAATAGAAGAAAGAAATATCAGAGTGGAAGTCATGACAATAGAGAAAAGCAAGGCTCAACTTCGGGGAATATTTGATGAAAAGTTCTGGGTTGGAGGAGCTCTAGAGAAAGAAGCTTTAAGAGAAAGAAATGAAGGCAAGCACCATGACTTCTCCTTCAAGGTTATTTAAAACTCCACTTTATCTAGGACACCTGTCCAATTCTTAGCCACTTATCCATTTCTAGATCTTTCCATTGACACCAAAATCACTTAATTTGGTTCAGTATTTCGGAAGACGTGCCTCAAATATTTTTGGATTGTCATATTCCAAAATAGTGTACTATGCCCAATTTCCGTTTAGAACTTAAATATCTTATAAACTGAATCACAATTATACTTTTAAGATAATTTGTAGGCCTATATCTTTAATTCACTCCAAAACAACAATCGTCTCATTTGGAATCCTACAGGTCTAGATATGCTCAAAATACTGAAGTGTTGCTAAGTGGAATAACCCCAGTTCATAAAATTCGAGAGCATACTCACTGTACCCGTTCCACGTTTCTTACTCAATTTTTCTCAATTCATTTCAGATGGCTATGATTTTTAGGTGGAGATATAGGGCAATGTCTTACGATTCCTATGGTTCAAGAATCAATTCATTTGGGTGTCTAAAGAAGAAGTTATGGCCAGACGAAAACAAGACAGAAGAAGCGAAACTCAGAAGAAGCAAAACACAGAAGAAGACACGTCAGCAAAACACAGAAGAAGACCCGTCAACGAAACACAGAAGAAGACACGTCAGTAAAACATAGAAGAAGATGCGCCAGTAAAACACAAAAGAAGACGCGTCAGCAAAACACAGAATAAGTAAAACTCAGAAGAAACAAAACACAGAAGGAACAAAACTAAGAAGAAACGAAACATAGAAGGAGTTCATGAACTGTAACACAGAAGGACTTCATGAATAGTAACACAAAAGGAGTTCATGAACACAGACGATACAAAATACAGAAGAAGATGACGTCATCAATGAAGTCATCACAGAAGAAGCAAAATATAGACGAAGCGAAAAGGCAAAAGATAGTAAAACTCAGACGATACAAAACACAGAAGAAGATGACGTCATCAATGATGTCATCACAGAAGAAGCAAAATATAGAAGAAGCGAAAAGGCAGAAGATAGCAAAACTCAGATGATACAAAATACAGAAGAAGATGACGTCATCAACGATGTCATCACAGAAGAAGCAAAATACAGAAGAAGCAAAAAGGCAGAAGATAGCAAAACTCAGATGATATAAAACACAGAAGAAGATGACGCCATCAATGACGTCATCACAGAAGAAGCAAAATACAGAAGAAACATCTTCGCTTACAAGGACAGGACATTCAGCTCAGACGTCCAAAATTTCTACACTATATGTCGTTGAAAAGATAAAAGAAATTCCTACAACTTCTGAGAAGACAAATATCTCTAATCAAGCCTAGATTAATCCAGATTTTTCCTTGAATACAGAACATGAATTTTCTACTTTCATTCAATGTACTACACCCAATTATCAACTTTATGACAAACTTTGAGTTTCTTACAGACTGAATTTAAATTCGATATCTTCATAAAAAATGTAGCCATAGGTTCCTAGTTTAATCCCAATCCAGAATCATCACGTCTGGATAAATAGAGAACAAGTTATGGCTAACAAATCGAAACACACTCAATGAACATTTCCAGATCACTCTTTCAACTCCCTCTACTTCTCATTTTCAATAAAATCACATTAAAAAACAATCATACTCGGAAGTTGTCAGTGAATGCATGTACAATTATTTTTATGTGAAGGAACATTTACTATTCAGTATGTATGTGTATGCCATATTATGCATGAGCATGGAACGTGTTTCCTACTCCTCAGCACTTTTTCTCATCTATTAATTTTGCCTTTACTAGGGTAACGAGATGTTACACTCAGTCTGGCATTCAACTTTTGTTAAGTATACATATATCATTTAGAATTCATATGTAAACAGAACACTTCCAATACATTCCCAAATATCAAAATCCTTGCACCAATAAAGTCTAGAATTCTCAAACAAATCACAAATAGTTTAATAATTGGAAGTTAAACAAAATAAATCAATCCTAGGAAGGTCATTTAGGTTGACTCACAGTACGCTCCAATTTATGCTATTGCCTGGATGATCCGACAATGTCCGAATGACGTCCGACTTGAGCGTCTAAAATCATACAATTCACTTATAATTTACATTACAAAGTCGATCAATTAAATACTTATTCATTTGTGCACATATATACATATGTCATGTTCAATGCATGGCCAATGACTACTCCGAGTATGTTTCCTTTATTCACAAATCAACTCATGATCATTCATATTTCAAAACTCATATATGTCTAATTTAAACTTAGGTTTACACCTTAATAATACAAATTTATTCTAAGTTCTCACTCAATCATACACTAAAGTTCATAGCTCAATACACTTGATTATTATATCATCATCAATCAATCATTACCAATCCTTTATTAATAAATTCATACGACCATGAAATTTTTTGAAGGGGAAAGTCAATGTGTGAGGAGCTTGTGGTTCAAATTTCAAGTTAACTGAAGGTCCAAAGAAGAAGTTATGGTCAAAAGAGTGAAGGGTATTCTTCACTGTCACGATTGTGCTTGTGCACAATCGTGCACTTCCAATTGATCCTCCTCTATCACGATCGTGCTTGTGCATGATTGTGCAACCCTCTAATGTTTCCTTCTGTCATGATCATGCTTATCGTTCACTACCTTTTATTCAAATATCATTCCAGTTTTTCTTAAAATAGACTTTCAGGTTAACTTTGCATGGCTATTTTGACAAGGAAAATGAAGTAATTAGGCACTAACTTCTTCTAAAAAATGTTCCTATATGTATTAAGTTTCTAATGAGCTAAATTTCATACAATTTGGTTTAGTATTCTACAAGTTATACACAAAATTCAACATAATGTTCTCAAGCAGTGACAGAATCCAAAAACTCAACTTCAAGCCATCTTTTGAAACTCTTAGAGACAGAATTAAAATTAGGTTCCTTCATAAAAAATATATCCATATGTATATATTTAATATAAACTTAAAATAATCCCATGTAGATGTCTACAATCAAATTAGAGCAACAAAACCGATGAATGTTCAACGAAAACACTACAACTAACATATTCCAACAATTCTTCTTTCATTTTTCCAGTTTTTTTTACACTTTATACCAAAGTTAAAATAGCCTCTTTATAGTTCATCAATTATACCTCTATTAATCCTAAATCATACTCCAATTCCTCATCAATAACATCTCCTATTCCAGTTCAAAATTATTCAATTAACAGCTCACAAATCCTAGTTTTTCATGCATCAAAAATCAAACCAGAAATTATAGCATTCATTTCATTCCAATTCAAGCATGATTCTTATACTACTAAGCATGCCATAAAGATTAGATTTCTACTTACTTATTAGGATAACAATTCAGCTTAAAACTCCGGATTATACTAGTCCTCTAAGCAGGCAAAATTCATTACAAACTTAAGGTGAAAATAGGTTGATTTTGGACAGCAATATAAAGACCATTTTGAACCGATTTCTTGGCTATTTTGTGAGGAATTAAAATCAAACTTTTATGTAGTAATTTGAGCTAGGTTTTAACCATGATTCAAAGAGAAGATGGATGCAATTTCGGTGAAGAAGGTGAAGAACAAAGAAGAAGACTGTAGAACTTTCCTTGTTGTAACTTTCTTCACTAGGTGTTAGGTGTCTTAATTTGGCCAAGGCATTTGTTTTAAGGCATGTATGCCATGTATCAACCTAATATGTTGTCATTTATCCACACTTTAAGTTGCCATATGTCACCAATTAATTAGTCAATATGTCTCATTATAATTAGTCCACATGTCACACAATAATTGGTCCATTTGTCACTCATTTAACTATGCCAAATGTCACTCAATTATAGGCTAAATTATCCAAAATTTTCATGTATCAATTTATCCTACCACTTGGAATTTATCCTAATCTAAACGTACATTTTAATCCATCAATTTTCCAATCCATAACATTAATTCCAATTTACCAATTGAAATACAATCATACCAAAATTCAAGACATACTAATTCATAATTCACATCAAGATCACTTAACATTTTTCATATCCTGGAATAAGTCAATTGAGTGCATATGTTATCTTTGTAATGTGTACAAATATCAATTTGTGTACAAATGCTAATGTTACACATGTATATGCAATACTTATTCTAGGGTTAAACAATAAGCATGCTCCAGAAAATAGGATATCATATAAGCGATGCTGAACTAGCTCCGTAATTTTATGCCTAAGGGTACCATATGGCAAAGAAGTTAGTAGTAGGCTATATCGAATAAGAAAGTTCATGACAATAATGATGTTGCCACAATTTATTTTAAAAGTAACTTGAGAAATTTGATTTCAGAAAGCATATATGTTTTATATTGGTATTGTATCATAAGAAATGAAATGAAATTGTTTTAGGTAGGTTTAAATTATTAAATATGATTTGCATAGAAAAATTAACATTCACTGGGCTTGTTTAACTCACGTTATACTTTTTATTTCAAAATAAAACCTCACAGGTGCACGTTTAGGGGCTTCAGTAGTAGGGACTTCACCTCGTGAGTAGTCAACTTCGTCACATGTTATTGTATAGGCATTTTTTTCCTTGTAAATATTTTTAGGAACTATTGCATATCTTTGAATATGTTTTGGAACTATTGCATGTATATGAACGCTTTTATATTAAATGCATGAACATGTTTTAGCCTTTTTTAAATCATTTGATGTAACTATTTCAAGTTATGAGTGGACTTGAAGTCCAAAATTTGTAGTTGAGAAGGTGTGATTATAGAAGTGTTTTGAATTTTTACATGGATTTGGAAAATTTTGGGGATGTCAAAATGCAGTGTTGTTTTGTCAAAATTTTTAATAAAATGATTCATACTAAAAAGATTTACAAAAAAAACTCCACTGTTTATATTTATGAATGTTAAGTTAAAGCTTTTCGATAAAAAGGACAATAAACTTAGCTCCATAAGAATTTTCTAGTTGTATCAGATATTAACGGGAGGGTCACCATGTGATGTCAAGCAGGCTACCTAGTCGTTTTAGGAGAGGGGCCTGTGAACCTTTGCTAGCTAGATTGAAGATGGAAGGAATGTTTACATCACAACAAATGAACTTGGTATATCCTTTTTAGATCCTTTAAAAAACAAGAATACAACTTATTTTCTTGATGAGTACAAGGACCTTTGGGATTAGAACAACGACTGAGAACAAAACTTAACAAAGGGGTTCTAGTCAAATTTGATGGTTATATAAGAATCTCTATCGATACTAAAGTCTTCCTTAGAGAAAAAGCATATTGAGCCACTTAATGATCTCATCGATGACTGATAAAGATGGTATCAATACTTTCAAACCATCTGCCACTTAATACTTACACATGAAGTTTTATTACATGAATTAGTCTTCAAGCATAAAGATGAAAAGTTACACACACAAGAGAGAGAAATATTCGTGAAGAACAATGAGGAAGGAAATACGAATCTTTTTCTTCGGGTTTGTCAATGACATACATAGTCTGTTACATCAGCTATTTAACTTCCTATAAAGGTTTATGGTGACACGTGTTACCATCTTATATAAGGTCTTACTCTATTCTTTGTTAGTAGTGTTTCAACATCGTTTGTTGCTATCATTTTACTTCTACATGTTCTTTTTTACGTTGTTTTCTCCATGTTCTACTGTTCATTAATTATTTCATGTAACATCCCCTTCCCTTTCAGAAGGTAACTTATCTGTCAGTTGATCTCTAGGAACCTCCATTGTAAGTCAAACATAGTTTCCTAATGTTATAGAGTAAATCAGAGAAGACGATATGAAATAAGAATTGACGATCGTTAATGCTAGGGAAGACCGAAAAGCAAAACGCATCGTTTAATTAAATAGCGAGACCAGAGTAATAGAATAAGGAGAATCGTAGAGCAATGTATTAGCCGGATTTAAGCTGAACACATGTGGCTTCAACTGCATGATTTCAGTGTGAATTGTTGTAATCCTTTCTCTCTCTATCAATGAATCCTATGTCTTCTCTCTACCTTTGATGTGCGTCTCTTTCTTCTGACAAATTCCCATCTTCGTACGCTAATTCCGTTAGAATCTTTATTTTCCTAACAAATTGGTATCAGAGAAGTCGATTCTGTGAACACCAACCAGAGATAACACTAGGAGTGCAGACCTTCGAAGGATGGAAGAAAGTTTGAAAACTTCAATGGAAAGAGTGTTTGTGGAAATCCAAAACAAAACGGAAAAGGTTGAGAAGGAAATGTCCAAACTAAGATCTCTCCTCTTACAAAGTCTTCAGAAATCAAGTGAGGCAGGCATAGCAGAAACTATACCACAGGGAAGCTCAGTTGCGCAAGAGCGCGAAGGGAGCACCTTCACTAGGATGAACAGGATTGAGTTTCCACCATTCGACGGTGAAAACGTCAAAATGTGGCTATATAGGTGTGAGCAATTCTTCACATTAGACCAAACTCCGGAGAACACGAAGGTGAGTGTGGCCTTTCTGCATATGGACGAAAAGGCTCAGGAATGGTATCGCTTATATGTGAGGAATCGCCATATCACGGATGCAGTTGTGTGGGAAGAGTTCACTAAGGCGCTGAAGTAGAGGTTTGACGCAGAAATATTCGACGATCTGGTTGGCGATTTCAAGGAGCTTAAGCAACAAGGATCAGTTTTGGTCACCACTCCAATAGTTTGATGCTATCTGAAGAGTATTTGGTGGGATTCTTTATGAAAGGTTTGAAACCGGAGTTAGGGGTGACGGTAAAACTGCACGAGCCTCACTCATTGCATCAAGCCTACACATTAGCAAGGAAACAGGAGGCTATTCTAAATTCCACAGGGGGTATAACACTGAAACAAGGATCGTTGATGAAGGGAACGAATGATTATAGTAAATTTCCGCAAGGTACACGAGTGTCACAACCAACGAATAGCATGCGCAGATCGTCATCGGATGGAATATTGCCCACTCCTGCATTGTCGTTGCGGTCTCCATCATCGGTGGGAACATCAAAAAGTCAGAGGTGTTTCATTAGCATTGGTGTGACGAAAAATACAATATAGGGCATCAATGTAAAAAGCGTCAACTCCAGTTTTACGTGGTGACGGGAGAAGACGACAATGGCAGAACTTCACCGGAGACGGAGGAGGAGCAGAACACCTTTGAGCAATTAAAACTGGCGATTATGTCTGCTCTAGTATTAACACTGCCTAATTTTTCAAAAACATTTATCGTCGAAGCAGACGCCAGTGGGTAGGGCATAGGAGCGGTGTTGCAACGGGAGGGTCACCTAGTAGCGTTTCTCAGTAAAGTGCTTGCGAGAAGACATTGCGGATTATCAACATATGAAAAAGAATTCCTGGTCATCATCAAAGCAATCAAACATTGGCATCATCAACTGAGTTGTAAGCCTTTTGTGGTCAAAACCGATCACCGGAGCCTTAAGTACCTGTTGGAGCAGAGATTAATGACACCGTTCAAGCAATCATGGCTTCCTAAGTTACTAGGATACGACTTCGAAGTCCAGCATCGGAGTAGAAAGGAGAATAATGTCGCTAACGCTCTATCCAGAATCACGAGTGTGGAATTGATGACGTTATCGATGCCGCAGTTGCATGGACAATTGATGGAAGAGATAAGAAAAAGTTGGGAACAGGATCCGTTGACACAAGGTTTAATTACAGAGTTAAGCAATGGTGGGAGGAAACCAAGCACATACGAGTGGAAGGATGAATTGTTCAAGTGGAAGGGCCGACTGGTTATTGGTAATAACTTGGCGTTGAGGAAGCAAATAATTAGAATTAGCCATGATGAAGCAATCGAAGGACATGCAGGAGTAGCGGCTACGACCAAGGAGATACAGAGTATGTTCTTCTGGAAGGGACTAGCGAGAGATGTGAGACGATACATTCAGGATTGTATGAGTTGTCAAAAGAACAAGCATGACAATGCAGCATACCCAGGACTCTTACAGCCAATCGCTATTCCAGAGGGAAGTTGGAGGGAGGTTAGTCTTGATTTTATTGAGGGGCTACCGGCGTCAAAAGGTGGGTCAGTCATTTTGGTGGTGGTCGATCATTTTATGAAGAATGCCTACTTTGTAACGGTGAAGCATCCTTATGCGGCTAGTGATATCGCCAAATTGTTTCTTACAAATGTATTTAAATTGCACGGTATTGTAACTCCCCACTCTCGAGTAACCCGAACCCGATATTATGGGTGATATCCGAGTCCGTGCTCCGCGAGGGTGGAGTACTACATCAGTCGGTAAAACTCAGTATACAAGTTTTTTTTTATAACATACATTGGCCCGGTAAAAACAGTAAGTAATTTAAGCCCATGAGCATAATAAACTATTTCCAGTTATTACAAACAATCAACACTCATTACGGTCAGGCAACAATAATGCAATTGTCAATGTGTAAAAATAATAACACCACAATGGGCTTAGTCTAAATACAAAGCTTTGTTGTACAATGATTGCGGAACACAATTTGGTAAGACACTAATGCAGTACGAATCGATCCCGACCTCTATCCTTCACTTGCTTACAAGAGACATACTCCGCGTCGAGCGGGTACTCTTCAAACCTGAAAAAAGATTGCAATTTTGGATGAGTTTATAACTCAATGAGAAACCATCATCGATGGTTCTCCCAATTCATGCATCACATAACAAATTACGAGAATAAGATATCTTAGTACTACCGATACGACCAATATTCATAGTTCATATTACATAGTCAATTGTCACACCAATATTTAATTACGTAATAATAAGACGATCCAACAAGATATAGCAATCAAAGACAAGAGTCATCCATTTACAATACAGACATCAAGTCAAACAAATACAATAATTATCCATTTGGATATTCACCCAAGAATGATGCAATGCATATGTGACTCTTTTTTTTCAATTTTATTACAGTATTGTGACCGAGCGCATAAACAGTATTCAGTGTAGACGCGTCTGGGGAGAATTATCTCCCTTCGAGCTCGAGGCTCGTTTCAGTATGTCGAGCTCTAGGCTCGGTTCATTATCAGTGACGTCTCGGTTCACAATTTTCCTTTTAGCAGTTTAATGCATTTGTGCATGAATGCACATGCCCAATTGAAGTCAATATAATATATCACAATCCCATGGGTCAGTCCAAATGTACAGTTCAATTAAACAGTTGTCTAATGCCCAATTCACAGTCAATAAAGGCCATATATAATCCATGTAATCCCCGTAGGGCAATCAAGTCACAGTAAACACGTAGATCGGAATAACCAACTAGGTTACTCACATCTTACTTTCGAGCTATTGTCGGAAAGTCTTTGTCACGTCGGTCGATCGACGCTCCAGTTGTGCCTAAGCATCAGAGAAGGTAATTATCACTAACGATTCAATCCGAATGAATTACTGATGCACATGTAGGTAAAAATATGCATGTTCATGAATTCCCGGCCCTAATCTAATTTTTTTCCATCAGAAAAATCTATCCAAAAATTAGAAACCTATTGGCACTGACGGTGCGCAAATCGGACCTCTATAAGTCCCCAATTAAACAAAACAGTGATTACACAGACTTTTACCCGGACCCACGTCAATTTTCCGTCCAAAAATCTCCAATCTCTCAGAAAATGAAATTCAATATTCTACAAATTCGATGCCTCAAGAATCAGGTCAATCGGATGTCGGACAGAAAAGTTATTCACGAAAGAAACCAAAATTCAACAATTAATATATATATATTGCCCTTATTTCCTACTCTTTTTCTCTTTCTTTTAACCGAAATTCAATAAATCATAACTTATTCTACACAATTCAGAAAAATGCAAACCATATCTCATTGGAAAGGTAATGAAACCTTCTACAAGTTTCCTTTAGTCCAAAAAAATCAATTTCACCCCTAAGGGTGTCAAACATCCAATGTAAGCTATTGCCCACACATTCACTTCCTAAAATGTAATGTCATTGAAATTCACTATCTTTCATTCTATGCAGTCAAAAATTATACAATAAATATGCTCATCAAGATCGCAATGTTATATACAACTTTCATGAAACAACCTAAATTTCAATTCCCTTGCTAACTAGGTCAAATAATTCACTTAAGGTTGCTGTCCCTGAAATCACTCAATTTGAGCAGTAACTTTCTATCAATCATATCTCCCTGTATATAAGTCAAACAAATCACCACTTTATATCCTGGAAAGATAAAATCTCAAACTTCAATTCTTCATGAAATAACCAGACTCTAATTCAGCCTCTAACAGTGTCAAATCTGTTATGCAAGTTTCTGACCTAATCAGCAATTAACATCACAATGTAGGTTCAAATTGTGAAAATCCATAACTCCCACATCTGATTTCCAGAAATTATATGCCATACACCATTTTCAAGATGAATGTGTCATCTAAAACTCTTCAGTAGATTTCCAACACCAATTCAATGCACAAAAATTACTAAAATTCCTCCTAATCTGAATGTACACCAAATTTGACATTCCATTAGGTTTCATTCAATGCATAAAACAGCCAACAATCATCAGTCCATAACTCCTAATAGACGTATCGAAAAATTGCAAAATCAGTGGCATTGGAAAGCTAACTGAATAGGCTTCAACTTTCATTTAGTCCATTTTTCCTAATTCCTTCTCAATTAATTTAGAAAAATCATCAAAACAATCAGGTTATTAATCTAGATACTGTTCACCTAAGTCAAAACAGTAACTTTCCAAACCAAATTTCAACCTATTAGAGTTACAATTTGACAACACCTATTTTACACAAATTTGTTAACATCCCAAAGTTTAAGTGGACACAAATCGCACCTCATTTGCTATTGGACCCCAAATCTTTTTGGTAAGCTAGGATTATTAAATAAGGATTTTTGAATGATTATTCATGAGTAAAGAAGTTAAGAATTCTTGAAATTGAAATGAAATGGAAGATATGGTATAAATACGAGATGGATTAATGTGGAATTAATTGACATGCAAATATGCTTAAGGTAAGGTGTCATGAAATTAAGAGGCATGATTTAATGGGATTCAATTATTGTATTTTGTAGACTTAATTATCATGTTAAGGAAATTTAATTAACATGTTAATTAGACTAAGACTATATGACATGGATTAAGTGTATTAAGATGTTATGAAGGTTGTAAATGTATTAAGGGTTAAATGGGCCTTGGACTCAAGTTGGGCTTAAGTGGTGATATAAGAAGAAGAGGATTAAACGAGAGTAATGAGTTAGGTGGCATGAATAAATACAATTAAATGTGTTAGTTGAATTTAAGAGTTTAGAGTTTAATTGGGCCTAAGAGAATAATGGGCCTAAATCAAATGAAAAGAATAAGAAATGGTTTGGACTTATGTGATTTAGTAGGATGAGAAGAAAGAAGAAAAGAAATAAGATGGGCTTAAAGATAAGTGGGCCTTGAGAAGTTTAAAGAGGAAATAAGAAGGAAGAAGAAGAAGGGAGTTGGATTTTGGGCTTAAGTTAAGATGGGCTTAAGTGAGTGAAGTAGTGTAAAAGAAGAAGAGGAATTAAATGAAGTGGACTTGGGCCTTGGGCTTGAGTTAAATGAAGAAGGAAGTATAAAAGGAAGGAGATGAAATGAATTGAGGTAGGAAAAGAAAAGAAAATAAGTTGGGCTTAAAGAATTAGTGGGCTTGAGTAGTATAAGAGGAAAATAAGAAGAAGAAGGAATTAAGGGAAATGAAGTGGACTTGGGCTTAAGTTGTAGTATGAGTTAAATGAAGAAGGAAGGAAGAAGGAAAAAAGAAAGAAAGAAGAGAAATGAGTGGGCTTTGGGCTTAAGTGAATAAAGAGGAGTATAAAAGAAGAAAAATAAGTGAGTTGTAGGGAAGAAGAGAGGGAAAACGAAATTGAGAGGGAGAGAGGAGAGAAGTGTCGTAAATGGAGGGAGAAGGAGAAAAGAAAGCAGCTTGCTAGGGTTTGTGATTTTCTAAGAGAAAGAGTGAGAGTTTGAAGAAAGTCCAAGAAGAAAAAGTGTGGAGGAAGGCTAGAGCTTCATTTTGAACCAAGTCTTCACTTGGTTAGTGGAATTTTAAGGTAAGTCATGAAGTTAAGTTTAAGTTTTTGTTTGGGTTATGGTTTAGAAAGACTAGGAATGGAATGGGTATTGTGATTCCAAGATAAATTTCATGATTTGTGTTCTTAGGATTGTTGCATTTTGGATGTCTTTTGATTTGAGAATTTTGTTGATTTTGAGAAAAATGGTGAGAGGAAAGAGGAATGGAAAGCAAGGGAAGGCCATGGGAACAAGGTTTTCAAGCAAGGAATTATAAGGTAGGTTTTATGTTTATAGTTAAATAATGGGCCATTGACATAATTATAAAAGAAATTAAGAATATAAAAATGTTTTCAAATTCATTGTTTTTGAATGCCTTGAAAAAATTGCTATAATTGATGTGCAATGGTATGAATGATTTGAAAATGTTATGTGAATTGGATGATTGATGATTTGATATGTGAATGTGGATGTTATGTGATTTTGCTTGAGGAATGATGATGCATTGCATATGAAATGATTTATGAAAATTTTGCATGAGTTATGCAAAACAAGATTTCCAAGATTTCCAAGATTTTTGCCATAGGGCAATCAAGTTTCAAGTCATGATTATATGTTAAGTGGGTTAGGTTAAGTCCACCCAAGAAACGTCTCGTGCACGATGACCATGAAAAGCCTTCGCCCGGCTGCCCGACTGTGGCATAGGATAATCCAATATTTGGACTCCTCAAGATTTGCCCATATAAGATCATTAAATGAGATTATATGGTTGCCAAGAATTGTGGACTTGCCAAACCATTATGATGTGTTAGGTGATATGTGTTATATGATGTGAATTGTGACAAGTTGAATTGCATTCATGATTTCATGAACTTTTGAAAAAAATGAATGATTTGTGATTTCAAGAAAATGACAAGAGCTCTAGTTTATGATTTGATGAGCTTTTGAAAAATGAATGATTTGTGATTTCAAGAAAATGACAAGAGTTTTGAAGAAAACAATGTTTTATGATCCAAAGGAAATTTATATGGAAATGGACTTCTAAAACTGTTTTGTTCATTATTTGGTTATAAGCATAGAACCTTCTGGGCTCCCCAAGCTCACCCCCCCTATTTTCCCAATTTCCAGGTTTTTAGCAAGAATTCAAGAGGAAGTGGATCAAGGCATCTTGTACTTGTTTTATTGTGTATTTGAAGTTTGGTTATGTAAATGTATAATTGTAATTCATATGAGCAATGGAATAAGGTAAATGAGATATTGTTATTGGTCTTGGAAATTTGGCTAGGAAAAGCCAATGAAATTGTAAAACTCTTATGTATGATGATTAATGCAATATGGACTTGAGTATGGTTGTGAATGTACAATTGCATCATTGTATAGCTTGGATATGATTAGATGATTAAGAGTGCGGTTGTTGCCTTGATTTGAGTTTGGAGTTACTCTTAGGATTAAGTTATGTTATATGAGGTTGCATGTTGAGTTTTATGCAGGTGGAAGTATTAGAATTGAAAATTGGTTAGTTGCATTTTCAAGGGAAGTGCTGTCAAATTTTCCTAAAATTTGACAGAACTTCGCTTCAGTTTTAGACCCTATTAGAGATTGATTTAGATAGGGAAGTCTTCGTGAAGATTGTAGTAGAAGTTCAGATCTTTCTAAGGGTATATCATTTGTCTCATTTGGAGTTAGGGTTAAAAAGTTATGAGGTGAAAAACACATTCAGTTACTGTTCATGTACTGTTACATTAGTCTTTAATGAGTAGTGTCCTTTGAGTGGCTTTTTGCCTTGATTAATGATGGGATTAGCATTTGTATCCTTCATGAGATTTGTAGTTCGTTTTGTTATCTTTCCATGGAGGTATAGTATGCACATTTTGGAGCTAGGAATAAGAAGTTATAAGCTTTGAAAGATGGTAGTCTCAAGTGAATTGAAGTTGGTTTTAAGGTTTGGAGTTTTGGAAAAATGGTGTGTCCGTTAAACGGACATGCCTGTCCGTTTAATGGACAGCTAAGGGTCAAAAGGACCCCTTGTTATGTGTATGTCCGTTAGATGGACAAGGATGTCCGTTAAACGGACTTTCTCGGACGAATTGGTACCCACTCACCCGAATGTGTCCGTTAAACGGACATGGCTGTCCGTTTAACGGACAGCTACGGGTCACCTAGGAAAAAACGTGTTTTTGATCCGTTTTGAGGCTGAATCTCATTTTGAGGCCTCTAATACGAGTTGTAGATCCTGATGTTATGTTTCAAATGGAACTAGAACGAAGGCATTTGGATAATTGTAGAAAACGTTATGGCAATCGCGCCAAAAGCATTTCAATTGGATTTTGGAAGTGAGCATGGTCCATTGTTTTGGCCATAAATCCCTCATACGACCTCCAATTGAGGTGAGGCTTGAACCATTGGATTTATAAGACATATATATTCCTTGATACAAAAATTGGGATTATTTGGAGTTAAATTGAGAAATTTTGCATCAAAGTAAGTTAAAGGCCGGTTAAGAGAGCATGTTTCCGGTATGAACTCTTTTAGGTTTTTGGAGTGTATCTTGAGTTATATAACTCCGATTGAAGCAATTCTTGTCTTAAATTAAACAAGAGTCATAAGGCTATGGTTTACAAGAGAATTTCAAATGAATTTAAGATATTGAGTTTTTCAAATTCGGTGAACGCGTAGTGGAAATAAGTTCAAGTATGATGAGTAGGTACATGGGCACACTAAGGGACTTTGGTAAGTAAATATTGGGAGCGTTTTGAGCATGAAAATGAATTCATGATGTCTTTAAGGCTTCAAAGGATTAAGAATGAAATTTTTTTATAACCCTTCAAAGTAATACGCACGCACAGGTTTCACGATTTTAAGTAAGAGAGTTGGGTTCCGAAAACGGGATCCAACAGTCGGGATCCGATCTCCGGGTCGGGTTCCGACATTTGCATTCCTACACAATTAGTTATGATCAAAACAGTACAATCGATTAAAACCCTAAATTTCCATATTTGATCCAATCTTAGTTTCTATCATTTCCAATGCCTTTAACACATCATTAAACATCCAAAGGAACACAAATCAGTTCTTATACCATTCATACATGTACTAGGGCTAATACACAAAAATTGGCAGCACTCACTTCTTCATTTCCAAGAAAAATCAATGATCAATATGCCATCAAAATCAAGTTAAAACCATGCATCAATCATCCTACTTTCAATTCATAACCAACCCTAACCTTATACCCATTAATTCAAGCCATAATTAACATCAATTTAATGCATCCATCATCATAATAAATACACTAGCCCTCCCATTAAAAGCTCCTAACTACCATGGCATTCAATTCCTAATAGAAACATCATTAACACATCATATAAAGCTTAACTAAAACACTTACCAAATCAAGCCTCCACCTTCAATTTCTTCAACTCTTTACTACTATTCCAACTTCCCACTTTCTCTACTCTCTTCAACCACCATGCAAGTATAATCCATCAAGGAAAGCAAGTGGCTTGGTAAGGTTTGGAGGAGGAAGGATTTACTTTGATGAAAGAAAGAAGAAAAAATGATTGAGAAGTGAAAATGGTGGAGGTTTCGGATGAGTAATGAACATAAGCCTCCAAACCTTTTTTTTTAAATTCATTTCCATAAGGCAATCGCCGATAATGATGGATAAGAATGCATTAAATGGGAGTGGCTAGGTGGCCAAATGAGAATAAGTAGAAAAGTCAACAAAATCAACAACCAATCACAAATTTTGACAAAATTAAAACCAAAACCAAAACAATTTCACCCCCATTTTCGGTTCCAACCCATTTAAAGGGTCCACTTTTGGGTCCCACCAAATATGCAATGGTTTAAGATCAAATAATAATAGAAAAATTAACCAGTTCGCCACTCGACGATTTTTTTTTTCAGTCTGGGAATTTTCTCCGAAAAATTTTAGAAAAATTCCTATAATTCCCATAAAATAGAAAACACATAAAAACTCAGTCCAATAAAATTTTCAAATGCAATTACCACATTAATCACAGTAAAATCTCTTTTAGGCCCAATTACCGGGAATTATCATGAATGTATGTACAGTAATTTCATGTGCACCATTGGTACTGTGTATCAATCCTATTATGCATGAACAGTACTAATTAATCCCTCTCAATCTCATCCTATGAAAAATTTTCTATTTTACCCTTCCAGTAGGGGTGGGATGTTACAATTCCCCCCTCCTTATAAAAATTTCGTCCTCAAAATTTTCAATCAACAGTTCACTATGGCAGTTATCAAATGTCTCTACAAATTCCATATACTTTTCCACTCAATGATTCATTTTCCGAAAGATCACAGTAACCAACACTCAGTCAGTTGTCCAGTCCCTTATTTGACCAATTCATTAACACTCATCACAGTAGACGCATTTAACAAGGCTATCAGTTGACGATCTTACTATCATACTATCTCACTTGCCATTTTCAGAGTAGCTATTACCTTTGGTTCCAATGCTATGATTCAGTTCCTTATTTTCGAACCTGTTCACTTATCACGTGTTATCCATCCAGTCTAAGTTACTAATATTACCTTATTCTCACTACCATCCAATACCTTTTTCTCCAGTAACTTACAGACTAATTTGTATTCCATTGAGTACATCTTTTCAAGGTGATACATACCCTAACCTTCTTTATCTCGTCAGGGACGATTCACATTCCTTTGGTACCAATACAATGACATTTAGCTCTATTTCACTATAACCAGTGATACTTTACCTAATGCAGTCATTCTTTATATCCCACCAACTCTCTGCTCAAATTCAATTCTCCTTAGACAATTCAACGCTTTATAGTGTTCACGCACTCTATCCCGGATATGCATTTTACTGCTTCACTTATCCGATCCTGATCTATTTTAGCTAACCCATGCTGTTTTCCTATGTCACTTTCCTTTGTTTCACTCAACACAGCCTCAAATTCATTGTGGTCTTTGACTTAGTTAGACCTTTATGCAAGTAGCAAAGGTATCTTTACAAGAATCGTAACTCTATAACACGATCAAAATCCTGTGAAACCCAAACTACTTAAACATTTTTCCTGTTGAACATTTAAACCTATAAGCACTTGAATCTATAATCCCTTCATTCTATAGCCATAGTTATTCAATTTCACTTTTCGCATATGCTTACTAGAATGTCTAGCTTCGACTGTTCACTTTCTTGTTCTATCACTTTTTATCGGGTACACAACTTATTCTTTGAAGCATTCAATATTGTTGTTGTTGTTTTTTTTTTTTTTCCGATTTCACTGCGTATCCAACTTATGACTCATAAGACTAGACTTACCACTTTAACTCCTACACTTTTAACCTTTCTTATCACTAGATCTACAACTTCAATTTTCCAGAAACACTTCACAATCATCCACAATCTACTTGACATTCTTTGAAACTCCCAATATCTGTAATTGATCTATTCATTGCAGCATGATCTGTTCACTAGTTGAGTTTAGTAGGCAGAATTGTTCGTTCATTTCAGCATTGTCGGTATTTATGCCTGTCTCTTTCCTTGAATTAACACTATGTATCCCTATAGGAATCTAAAATCTCCAAGACTTTAAACAATTGCGATGATAACACCAATACCATTTATCAAAGTCAATTCAATTTATCACTGTTCAACACTTTCAAACACATTCCGTCTATCATCATAATCACTATCATTTGCTCACCTCGCATACTTCGCAATTAGGGTCTTGATGACTTTTCCAAACATCACTAAACAACATTCTACCTTCTCATTAAGTCCACAATTAATGAATTTACAATCCCTTTATGAAGATAACACTACATCACGTCATTGTCAGTTTTCCTTTAGGACTTCTTATCTCTATTCATTTTCTCTTTCCAATTGATTTTCTGTCATCCACATTGATATATATATACTAGTACCTAATCATCTGTACTTGGACTTCCATCAATTTCCACGTCATTTGAGTATTTCACTTCACATTGCAATAGGATCATCTCAAATTAAAATTTCACTCATGTTATTGGATACTTTACATTTCCGTACACACAATACAGATAACTTCAATAATATAAGATATGACTCAATTTCACTTTTAATTTTGTCCATACTTCTTTCCGTTTGACCATTAGTCTTGTTACCATCTTTATACTGTTCACGAAAGTCTCATCAACCAATTATTATCCCTAATTGCTTTTCAATCATTCTTCACTATAATGCATTATCTCAATCGTAACAATTTTATGCCATAATTTAAAAGATCGTAACATTCCTTACACTAAGGTTCCTTGTGATACCACATAAACACTTTCTTTCACACTTATTCAAGAATCTATACCTCAGCATTTTATCCGAAATCAATTAGTAACCTATACAATTCAGACTTCCATAAGACTCCTTTCCGCTTATGCTAATTCTCAAATAAATAACGATGCCATAATCATTTCTCATTTCCTCTCATAAAGGTACATTCAGGTCCTCCTATGTCTTACTTTAACCTAATATAAACTTTACACTTATAGCCACTCATAGAAGCACGTATTTAATCATTCACTGATCATCTCCTCCATGATTTCCATGTATCTTTCACATACATTTCATTAATCATGATCAACTTCACTGTCCAATAGGTACTCCCAACGGTAAATCGACTTAAATGTGACAACTCTTTTCATATCACTATCATTGTTTCATTTTTTTTGTTTTCATTTCCCTAGTTTCATTCCCATAGCATTCATGTGTCAACTTGACCTTTTAAGGTCATGTCCACTTGGATTATACAATGTCATCTTCTTATTGCTTCGTATTTCTTTAATATCCTCAAACAATCTATAATAGGGCATTCACAGTCCCCAAAACACGACAAAATCGTTGATACAACTCCATTGTATCTCTATCTATTTACCCATCCAGTTACCATTTCTGTGTCTATATACATCTTTTCAACCAAATCTAGAATTTCCCGATACACATTCAGTAGAAAATTGTCAATCTGTCTTTTTCCCTTACCATCCTTTGATACTAGTTTCCAAACTCTAACCACAATATTCGTATAACCATTTCAGTCTCACGCTTAGGCGCCATAATCATAACCGCTTTCCCAATTCATTTCAGTTTATCATACTTTTATCTCACCATGTCTATTTTTTCTTACTCTATTACGCACTAGGCATCTTGCTTTTTCAGTTCTTTCAGTTCTCGATAGACCATTACAGTACACTATTGATCTTCTTACAATCTCGCTATCATCATCTATCTATGATATCTACCAATATCTAACACCAATACAGTGAATCAATATCTACCTAATCGGATCATCTACACTTTACTCGGTTCCAATGTTTCCCATTTCCTCACATATACAGTCAAAACTCTAATTACTTAATCATCCCGGACCTTTAATCTCACTTAGGCCTACTATAACCAGTATACGTCTCAAAGCCCCAGTGGACCTCTCCAAGTTCTCGACATATTCGTTCTCTGTCGCCGTAATATTGCCATCTTAATCTGGGAATTCATTAATATCACTTCTTTCCTTAATCAGTCTAGGCTAACACAGTCATTCTAACCACAGTACAATATCAATCTCCTTATCCATTTTCCCTTTTTCCTTTCCTAATTGTTTATACACTTACAGGGGTTCACCCTCTAACACAGTCTCACTTTTTCTCTCACTTAATCACTTGACACGTACGCACACGTAGGATTTCTACCCGTGCGACTCAAACTAGGGATCAGTTGCCACGGTCTGCAATGACATGACTCAAATGCATGCACCCTATGTTTCAGACTGTGCCCAGATACATTACGTACTACTGGGCTCTGATACCACCTAAATGTAACACCCCACTCCCGAGTGACCTGAACCCGATATTATGGGTGATATTCGAGTCCGTGCCCCGCGATGGTGGAGTACTACATCAGTCGGTAAAACTCGGTATATAAGTTTTTTTTTATAACATACATTGGCCCGGTAAAAATAAAGGTAAAAACAGTAAGTAATTTAAGCCCATGAGCACAATAAACTATTTTCAGTTATTACAAACAGTCAACACTCATTACGGTCAGGCAACAATAATGCAATTGTCAATGTGTAAAAACAATAACACCACAATGAGCTTAGTCTAAATACAAAGCTTTGTTGTACAATGATTGCGGAACACAATTTGGTAAGACACTAATGCGATACCTAACCGATCCCGACCTCTATCCTTCACTTGCCTACAGAGAGCATACTCCGCGTCGAACGAGATACTCTTCAAATCCGAAAAAGATTGCAATTTTGGATGAGTTTATAACTCAATGAGAAACCATCATCGATGGTTCTCCCAATTCATGCATCACATAACAAATTATAGTAATAAGACGGTTTAGTACTACTAATACGATCGATATTCATAGTTCATATTACATCCAATTGTCACATCAATATTTAATTACGAATAATAAGACAATCACAACAAGATAAGCAATACAAAGACAAGAGTCATCCATTTACAATACAGACATCAAGTCAAATAAATCCAATAATTATCCATTTCGGATATTCATCCAAAGAATGATGCAATGCATATGTGACTCTTTTTTTTCAATTTTATTACAGTATTGTGACCGAGCGCATAAACAGTATTCAGTGTAGACGCGTCTGGGGAGAATTATCTCCCTTCGAGCTCGAGGCTCGTTTCAGTATGTCGAGCTCTAGGCTCGGTTCAGTATCAGTGGCGTCTCGGTTCATAATTTTCCTTTTAGCAGTTTAATGCATTTGTGCATGAATGCACATGCCCAATTGAAGTCAATATAATATATCACAGTCCATAGGTCAGTCCAAATGTACAGTCCAATTAAACAGTTGTCTAATGCCCAATTCACAGTCAATAAAGGCCATATATAATCCACGTAATCCCCGTAGGGCAATCAAGTCACAGTAAACACGTAGATCGGGATAACCAACTAGGTTACTCACATCTTACTTTCGAGCTATTGTCGGAAAGTCTTTGTCACGTCGGTCGATCGACGCTCCAGTTGTGCCTAAGCATCAGAGAAGGTAACTATCACTAACGATTCAATCCGAATGAATTACTGATGCACATGTAGGTAAAAATATGTATGTTCATGAATTCCCGGCTCTAATCCCATTTTTTTTCAATCAGAAAAATCTATCCAAAAATTACAAACCTATTGGCGCTGACGGTGCTCAAATCGGACCTCTATAGGTCCCCAATTAAACAAAACAGTGATTACACAGACTTTTACCCGGACCCACGTCAATTTTTCGTCTAAAAATCTCCAATCTCTCAGAAAATGAAATTCAATATTCTACAAATCCGACGCCTCAAGAATCAGGTCAATCGGATGTCGGACGGAAAAGTTATTCACGAAAGAAACCAAAATTCAACAATTAATATATATATATTGCCCTTATTTCCTACTCTTTTTCCCTTTCCTTTAACCGAAATTCAATAAATCATAACTTATTCTACACAATTCAGAAAAATGCAAACTATATCTCATTGGAAAGGTAATGAAACCCTCTACAAGTTTCCTTTAGTCCAGAAAAATCAATTTCACCCCTAAGGGTGTCAAACATCCAATGTAAGCTACTGCCCACACATTCACTTCCTAAAACAAAACAGTCATTGGAAATTCACTATCTTTCATTCTGTGCAGTCAAAAATTATACAATAAATATGCTCATCAAGATCACAATGTTATATACAACTTTCATGAAACAACCCAAATTTCAATTCCCTTGCTAACTAGGTCAAATAATTCACTCAAGGTTGCTGTCCCTGAAATCACTCAATTTGAGCAGTAACTTTCTATCAATCATATCTCCCTGTATACAAGTCAAAAAAATCACCACTTTATATCCCTAAAAAGATAAAATCTCAAACTTCAATTCTTCATGAAATAACCAGACTCTAATTCAGCCTCTAACAGTGTCAAATCGGTTATGCAAGTTTCTGACTTAATCAGCAATTAACATCACAATGTAGGTTCAAATTGTGAAAATCCATAACTCCCACATCTGATTTTCAGAAATTATATGCCATACACCATTTTCAAGATGAATGTGTCATCTAAAACTCTTCAGTAGATTTCTAACACCAATTCAATGCACAAAAATTACTAAAATTCCTCCTAATCTGAATGTACACCAAATTTGACATTCCAGCTAGGTTTCATTCAATGCATAAAAACAGCCAACAATCATCAGTCCATAACTCATAATAGACATATCGAAAAATTGCAAAATCAGTGGCATTGGAAAGCTAACTGAATAGGCTTCAACTTTTATTTAGTCCATTTGTCCTAATTCCTTCTCAATTAATTTAGAAAAATCATCAAAACAATCAGGTTATTAATCCAGATACTGTTCAGCTAAGTCAAAACAGTAACTTTCCCAGCCAAATTTCAACCTCTTAGAGTTACAATTTGACAACACCTATTTCACTCAAATATGTAGCTAACATCCCATAGTTTAAGTGGCCACAAACCGCACCTCATTTGCATTCCTACGCAATTAGTTATGATCAAAACAGTACAATCGATTAAAACCCTAAATTTCCAGATTTGATCCAATCTTAGTTTCTATCATTTCCAATGCCTTTAACACATCATTAAACATCCAAAGGAATACAAATCAGTTCTTATACCATTTATACATGTACTAGGGCTAATACACAAAAATTGGCAGCACTCACTTCTTCATTTCCAAGTAAAATCAATGATCAATATGCCATCAAAATCAAGTTAAAACCATGCATCAATCATCCTACTTTCAATTCATAACCAGCCCTAACCTTATACCCATTAATTCAAGCCATAATTAACATCAATTTAATGCATCCATCATCATAATAAATACACTAGCCCTCCCATTAAAAGCTCCTAACTACCATGGCATTCAATTCCTAATAGAAACATCATTAAAACATCATATAAAGCTTAACTAAAACACTTACCAAATCAAGCCTCCACCTTCAATTTCTTCAACTCTTTACTACTATTCCAACTTCCCACTTTCTCTACTCTCTTCAACCACCATGCAAGTATAATCCATCAAGGAAAGCAAGTGACTTGGTAAGGTTTGGAGGAGGAAGGATTTACTTTGATGAAAGAAGAAGAAAAAATGATGGAGAAGTGAAAATGGTGGAGGTTTCGGATGAGTAATGAACATAAGCCTCCAAATCTTTTTTTTATTCATTTCCATAAGGCAATCACCGAGAATGATGGATAAGAATGCATTAAATGGGAGTGGCTAGGTGGCCAAATGAGAATAAGTAGAAAAGTCAACAAAATCAACAACCAATCACAATTTTTGACAAAATTAAAACCAAAACCAAAACAATTTCACCCCCATTTTCGGTTCCAACCCATTTAAAGGATCCACTTTTGGGTCCAACCAAATATGCAATGGTTTAAGATCAAATAACAGTAGAAAAATTAACCGGTTCGCTACTCGACGATTTTTTTTTTCGGTCTGGGAATTTTCTCCGAAAAATTTCAGAAAAATTCTTATAATTCCCATAAAATAGAAAACACATAAAAACTCAGTCCAATAAAATTTTCAAATACAATTACCACATTAATCACAGTAAAATCTCGTTTAGGCCCAATTACCGGGAATTATCATGAATGCATGTACAGTAATTTCATGTGCACCATTGGTACTGTGTATCAATCCTATTATGCATAAACAGTACTAATTAATCCATCTCAATCTCATCCTATGACAAATTTTCTATTTTACCCTTCCAGTAGAGGGTGGGTTGTTACAGGTATGCCGGAGTCCATTATTAGCGATAGAGATCCTATTTTCATGAGTAAGTTTTGGTAGGAGCTACTAAGGTTGCAAGGGGTTCAGCTCAAGTGCTCCACCGCGTATCACCCACAGACTGATGGTCTCACGGAAGCAATTAATAAAATTTTAGAAACATATCTGCGGTGCTGTTGCGGGGAGACTCCACAGAAATGGAGTAAATGGCTGGCAGTGGCAAAGTGGTGGTATAACACTACTTATCGTCCGTCTATTGGGTGTACCCCCTTCGAAATTTTATACGGCTATTCGCCGCCTGTTTATACACCATACATTGCGGGGGATTCCAAGGTGATGGAGGTTGCTTAAGAATTGAGAAGCAATTATCGACGTGACGAGATTCCATTTGCAAAGGGCATAAAATAAAATGAAACAGTTTGTGGGTTCCAATCGTTTAGAATGTGAATTTGCAATTGGGGACATGGCGCTACTTAAATTACAACCCTACAGGCAAAATTCATTACAATGGAGGAGTAACCAGAAGCTGTCTCCTCTGTACTATGGACCATACAAAATCATACAAAAGATAGGGTAGGTGACTTATAAGCTCGAACTTCCTGCCACCTCTTTGATCCACCATGTGTTTCATGTTTCGCAGTTGAAGAAGGTAAGAGGGAACCAAGCTAGAGTTTCTTCAGAACTCTCAAAATTCATCACGTCAATGGAGTGGATTCCAGTAGCAATCTTAGATCGACGCATTATCAAGAAGAACAATAGAGCAGTAACGAAACTATTGGTGCAATGGTCGGATGGGGGAAGCACGGAAGCGACGTGGGAATATCTGTTTGATCTCTAGAAGTGTTATCCGGAGATTAATTTGGTGGACAAAAATGTTAAGGGGAAGGGAATTGTTATAGAGTAAATCGGAGAAGACGATATGAAATAAGAATTGACGATCGTTAACGCTAGGGAAGACGGAGAAGCAAAGCACAACATTTAATTAAATAGCGAGACCAAAGTAATAGAATAGGGAGAATCGTAGAGGAATGTATTAGCCGGATTTAAGCCGAATACGTGTGGCTTCAATGACATGATTTCAGTGTGAATTGTTGTAATCCTTTCTCTCTCTAACAATGGATCCTATGTCTTCTCTCTACCCTTGATGTGCATCTCTTTCTTCTGACAAATTCCCATCTTCGTACGCTAATTCTGTTAGAATCTTTATTTTCCTAACACCTAAGTAGCTCCATCTTTAGTCTCGCTTAGCCACTAATACCAACACTAGAGTCACTGCTCGATTATACTTTTAACAATCCCTCGTCCCCAAATTACTTTTGGTACTCTTTCCGCGTTGGAGACGGTTGCTGGAGTTGTAAGGAATAGGGAGTTTTACAGCTTAGTTTTATTTTATATCATCCATTGAATTCAATCAAACTTCCTCCCCTTTAATCCTATACACCGATTCGTACACACTTTCTGTGGATACAATCCTTTCTTACCACTGTTACAAACTTAATTATATAGGGTTAGATATTATTTTGTGGTGTGTTCGTTGCATACCAACAAGAGTGTGTAGTTTGGTAAAGGCTTCCAAAGATTTATTTGAGAAAATTCCCATTATGAGAATGGATGAAAGGGGAAATCTTTTTGAGAATAGGGTAATTGTCACCTACAATTGGAAACCTGGAAGGTCTAAGCCTAGGTAATCATTGATCCCAACAAGAAATAAATTGACAACAAGGGTATATAGTGAATTGAACCAAGTAGAAGCGAAACAAATTTAGAAATGAACCATTATAATTTTGAGATAAAAATTGAAAAGAAGCAAACTTAGAAATGATACAACAACAATATTCTAATAGAAATCTCACTAGGACGTAGTGTCTGAAAAAGTTAAAAATTACGTAACCTTATTCCTGATTAATAGAGAAGTTATTTCTGATAAACTCATAGAGAAAAAAGATAAACAAAGATATGCCTTTGACTGTAAGAGTAGATTTTGGTCGATAAAAATAAATAAAGATAGTATTCCATATATTGCTTTCTCTACTTCACAAGATCATTAATGATGCCTTTATGTTTAAAAAAATGCCCTATAAATATTTCAAAGAAAAATGAATAATATCTTTTGGTATCATAATTTCATACATGTTTGTGTGGATGATGTATTAATAGCTAGTGATAAGATTGCTCAACATATTATACATCTCAATAAGTTTGCGGATTTTTGTGAACAACAGAGTATAACTCTCTTTAAGAAAAAAGCTAAGATATGTTAGACTAAAATAGAATTCCTTAATATGGAGATAGATGGTAGAGGAGTTAAACTTCCACCTTGTATCTTCAAAAAAATCCCACAATTTACTGTTAAGTTAATAGATAAAAAATAAGTTCGAAATTTTCTAAGGGTATTGTTTGAGAATATATAAAATCAATTGAGTTGGCCTCACACAACAACTTAAGTTATTGTGGTAAAATGGTTACTTAATATGGTATCAGAGCCTCTATGACCAAACGGTCATGAGTTCGGATCCTACCACCTATATATTCTAATTAAATTAAGCACAAGGTAAAATAGGCCTGTGCAAGTTTCAGGCTCAAAGGACTTTCACTTGAGAGCTGTGTTAGAAAATATATAAAATTAATTAAGTTGACTTCACATAACAACTTAAGCTATTGTGGTGAAATAGTTACTTAATAGGTATTAAATTATGCTTTAATTTTTTTTCAAAATTTAGTCGCGATAAGAAAACATTTTCTGCGTTGTTTCCTTATGTTCTACTTTTCATTAACTATTTCGCATAACAAGTTTATACTTGTTTCTTACCATTTTCATTAACTATTTCGCATAACAAGTTTATACTTGTTTCTTACCAGATTGAGATCGGCATGTACCTCATAGAAATCGTTTCTGTGTTAACTTTAAACTTATCATCAGCATCACAAACATAAGTTTTGTAGCTGTAGAGCAATGTTTGACGAGCATTCTGAAAGACCTCGTCAGAGCAATTGTTGTTTATCTCAGTTCATAAGCATCCGGTTACCTTGTCAAGGTAAAATTATCCTTAGCTCCTTTCAGTTATTTGGTAATTGATGCACTACACAACGATATAGGCAGTTATTTCACGTCTGATAACCTTGATCATCTTTTATCGGGTAGGATTGATCACTTCTGCTTGCTGTGTGTTTTACCAAGACAAAAATGAGACAATCAAGTTCGATTTCAGATGTATTAAGCAGCTGCTTGGGTTGTCAGGCCAAAATGAGTGCCTTGAAGCATCTATGGTACAATTAAACACCAACAATGAACTGCCATTTATCTGTCAACTTGGAGCAATTGAAATCTTTCGCTCTTGCTTATACCAATTACAACAGTTCAGTACATGCTTTCTTACTATCAAAACTTCACTTTACAGGTAAGACAGCGGAAAGAAAAAAAGGAATGAACTGGTAAAATCTCAACCAACCTGTCTTACCTTTCAGAGCCCTATAAACCCTCAAGAGAAAATAATGGAAAAGATTCTCACTAATTAACAACAAAAACCTATGAGTTTAATGGGCTTTTAGGAAAGGAAAAATGGGAAAAAGGCTAGAGACATGAAATGGAAAAATGGTAACACCATATGGCAACAGCAAGGGAAAGACCTGCACATGCCTACATCAAACTAACTTAAATTTTGTTGATATCAGTTACAGGCAAACTGCACCATTTATGCCCTCAACCCAAGCAAGTTGAAGATACTGTTGGCAAAAGTTTCCAGCCTCCTTTCTAAATTTAACACTCAAATCCGGCAGCCAGTGCCATATTTTCTTGCAGTTCTTTCCTTCCAAACTTCTTCAAGTTCCAAAAAATGTCCCAAGATTGGACTCTCTCTGGATTAGAAAGGAGCAATCTTCAACCATAAACTCAATAATTGCTTGGCCAGTTGACCTGTTGATGCTGAGGCTGCTGGTAGACATTAGAAGCAGGTCCAACCATATCAACTGCTCCAGCCATTGCTTGAGTCTGTTGCAGGAGTGGATGGACTGCTGCTGATGCCGTTGCTGCAGGGTGGTAGATACTGGCAAAGGTGCCATGGCCACTCTGTGTTGGGGTAAAAGCCACATGCTGACCCTGAGGAGGAAGGTTGTAGAAAGAACTAGTGGGCAAGTTGGACATATCTCGGCCAGCAGCAGCTATCCATACAGCTGAACCCTCGCTCTGCAGGAAAGTGAATTTAGTGCTCTTGAGAATCAATATTACTGTCTTTTTACTGGTAACTTAAAGTAATAAACTTGCATTCAGAGTTAAATGTCAACGCTAACTTGACTTCTTACTTTTTATTAACAAACCTTTCAAAGAAAAAATTTAAGATATCACGCAGAAAATGGTTCCAGTAATTATTCTAAAGTGTGCTATACACCAAGTCCGGCCAAATCACAACAGATCTCCAATTCACCATAAGCAAGTCCAGCCTAATCACAAAAAATCCCCAAGCCACCATGAACAAGGGCTGCATCGCTTGAAATTTAGAGCAACCATTGAACCTAAAATGTTGTGGGTGAGGCCCCCAACATGGCTCAAATATTATTCTAACATTTTTTATGAAAATTGGTTGCAGAAACAAAATACCAAAACAAATCACAGAAGTTAATGGGAAAACAAGACTGAATGACCAATCACTATGCACATTTTCTTGAAAACAGTTGGAAAATCTCGAAAACTGCAAGTCTACATATTTTTGTCGGACCAGTAGTGATTAAGCATTGACTCCATGCTCATTATACCGTATCTCCACGAATTTGAAAATCTAAAGACCATAGATGCAAAACAAATCCATTCAAATCACTACTTCAACTATTAGCATCATATCAGTCAACTAAAATGCTGATTGCAAAACGTAGACTTATAAGCAGTGATAACCAAAAATAAATCAAAAGGCTGCAACAACTTATTTTGAAGCATTTTCCACAACCTAGCATCTTCTTTAACAAACATCATGACCTAATGATGTCCATTAATAACAGCCAAAAAATCAAAGAATCACAGATGATAGCAGCAAAACAAATACATCAAAGAAAACAAATCCTATGCAAGCAAAGATCCCCTTTAATTTAGCATAGTAAACATTTCAGGAGAAAGGAGATTTTAAAGAGTCATTGTAAAAGCCTACCTGCTGTCCAGTCATGTAGACATTGCTTTCCTTGAACTGGGATGCATTAAGATCCTCATTTGTTGTGGAGTTTCCTCCTGTTGATGCAGAACTGGGATTATAACCAGCCGGAGAGGATCCATAAGGCCCATAACCACTAGGCATTCCAAATTGGGTCGAATTTCCAGTATTGGTTCCAGGTTTATATTGTGGTAGTGAATACTTAACCCCTGTAGCAGCAGCCGTTGGTGGAGCTGGATATACACTGCCAGCTTGAGGCTGTTGAGGAAATGCACCATTGCTTAGAAATTGGTGGATGCCAGGTGGTGGAACATAGAATGGGGAGAAGAAGTGGCCATATGAAATGTAGTTTGGAGGATAATGAGATATATGCAACCCAGTTGGGGGTCGGAATACAGGAACTGGTTGCTGAGTCACGGCTATGGAACTTTGCATGAGCCCAGCAGTTTGGGTCACCAGTGGAGTTTGACCTACTGTGGACAAAACCAGGGAATTCCCTGCCTGCAATAGATGTCATATAATATATAAGCATAACAATCAACAGCAAAGCTGAGTGTATTCATGCACCAGAGATTATGACCCAGTTAAATACAGATACATTTCATTCCTTCGCTCTAAATACATGGGGCAAATCCATGAACACAATAGCACATACAACAGTCATTGTCATATTTCCTAGTTATAATTGGTGTTTATGATATGGTGTACACTACTATTACAATATAAATCTTAGAGAATGTTCTTTCAGTTCAAATCTACACCTGAAAGGGTGTGCTTCTTTTTCTTTTCATTGTTATCCACAGTATTAATATTAGCGTATATTTCCACATCAAATTCTAGATAAAGTAATTTGCTTGGACTCCATAGCAGATTATGTATATGACAGCACAAAAAACTGCTCTACGTGAGCACTAGGCAACCACAAGGACTGTTGCCTGTTATCAATTCTATAAGAACTTCAGCTTTTCTTCACAACATAAAAGGATTAATACAAAGCAACAAAACCTAGAACTGCAGTGTGTCCATAGGCATTATCCAAATCACAGATGAGATCACCAGTGTCAAGTCACTAGCAAAATATTAGCAATACTGTGATCTGGTCATGACAGGACATGTTTACCAATCTAGATAATGTCAAAGCTGAGGCAATATGTATAAATGCTGCACGTGGAAAACTTGATTTCTTTCATATGATAACGTTAACATACACCCTTTCTTAAAACAAAATGTGAAGGCCCAAAGTTTAGTTTGGAACAATTTACCAGGTTTATTTGGCATAGACAAGGACCTTCTAATCATGGAATCTCTACCTCATTCTCCCCAAAAATCAAATTTAAAGGGAGGGCTCGGTGAAATCATTTGAAAACATAGGAGGCCAAAAGCAAACGAGAGAGTATATGGACCACAAAATCGCAACCCTAATATCTGTTTAGTCTAACTGATATCCACATGATGGTGATTTAAAAAAACAACCTTAAGTCATTACTACAAAAGCAAGAATACCTTAATTATTCCTTTTATAAGATAAAAGTAACAACAAAATCTCGTATTTGGAAAACTGTGATATTGTTGACAGCAAACCAGGGACGGAGCCAGACTCAACTCTAAGGGGGGGGCCGGGGGCCAACATCTAAGGGGGGCACTTATATTTTTAAGGAGGGCCACTTATATTTATAATTTTAAAAATTTTAATTATATAGGTAATTTTTTTTAAAAAAATATTTGAAAGGGGGGGCCATAGCCCCCCCCTCCCCATAACATGGCTCCGTCCCTGCAGCAAACCATTTACGCAACTGGAGTTGATGATTGATAAGTAGACAAGCACAGCAACAGTTCTGAGGAAACTGAAAGTATGTTTCATAAAATTTTGAGTATCCAATCAATAAAGAATTGTTTCCCAAGAAAGAAAAAAAAAAAGAAATTTCAATCCTTCTATGATTAATAAAAGAAAGATGAATACTAGTGAAACCTCTTGGGGAGACTGGGCAGTGTGTGGAGGTAATACAGCAACATTCCCATTGTATTTTGGAGCAATTCCAGGTGAAGGAAACGGAGAAACACGACCATCAGTATCAGCACCAGAACGATAAAATTGAGCATAATAACTTGCAGGATCAAATGGTTGCTGGACCTAGACAAAGAAATGGGTAACATGATAACCATCATTTGGTTTTAGGTCTGAAAACAAAACGCATCTTGTTACAGCAACATTACTTTGTCAAGTCATTCATACATATGCAAGTCCAAGAACTTTTCAATCACAATAAAGAACACTGCTTCTAGAATTTGCAATTGCAGCTATCTGATAAACTTAATTATACTCTTTCCCCTATTTATTTGCTTTTCTTGATCAGCATTACATTATTGCCATAAGTAAAATTTATCTTCAGAAATCCTGAGGAGATTTGTTCGTATCATTATCTATCCTATATAAGAATTGACTAGCCTATATCAGAATGGTTCAGGTATCCTATTTTAGATTGTTGATATTAGCTTGTTGTCCGACCATTACAAAGAGATGTTTGAAAGCATAGTTAATAGTAAGTCATTCTATTTTCTAACTTCCTCTTCAACAACAAAAAGGTAAATGTGTAACATCTGAGACATTATATAATGGATTTAAGTTTTGAAGGCTTACTACAAAGCTAGGAAGCCGAGAAACTTCACGCATTTGAGATTCTGAGTTTTCAAATGGTGCAATCTGACTACCTAACATTGGAGGCACCAAACCAAAGCTGTAGTTTGGAGAAGTATGAACCACTGAGTATTGATGCCCTCCAGAAAATAGTGCAGTTTCTGGCTTGGCCTCGTTGTAATCTGATACTGTATTGGATGGGACATCACTCTCAACAGAAAAATTTTCAGGTGGATGAGAAGGTGAGTGAGGATGATTTGGATATGCTCCCTCCTCTGCAGTCATCAGTGCACTTTGTCTGTTGACTCAAAATAGATAAACAGAGCATTATGATAGTACAGTCAAGTATAAAATAGATAAGAGACAAGTCAGCAACATCCTGACTAACATAATCAACTGTTGCAGGTCAAAAACTTAATATTCTACACCTAAAAGACCTAGGACTTCTCAGCAAATTATTCACAGATATCTTGGACTATGGAACATATATAAAAGAGAATAACATATTCAATCCAACAGTAATGGACAGATCCTGCTTGAACACATTGACATCTTCACAAGTGTTTGGTATATAACTCCTAGTTGGAAGGATTAGGAACAGAATCTTATTTCTATTGATGGTATATAACTCCTAGTTGGAAGGATTAGGAACAGATTCTTATTTCTATTGATAGCCACATGTGTAAACTAGAAGTTGGGCGAAAAAGATTTACTGACTACGGAACCAAGTTATTGTGGATATATCTTAATAAATCTGTCATGAAGATTTATTTAATTTATCCACTTATCTCTACGAACAACACATGTTAACGTTAATCAAAAATAGGTAAACAAGTTTCATTGATAAACCTATTAATTCAAGTAAACAAAAAAAAGGAGAGTTAAAATACTCTAATAGAGTAAAATAGAAAAAAAGAAATTTCTGATTAAATATGAAAACTAATAAACTCAAAATGATTAAGAAAGGAAACAAATATAAACTTTCTAGAACACTAACCAAAAAGATTAATTTCACAAAGATCCCCTGCGGTTCAAATTCAGCCTCTAATGTCCTTTTTGTTTTGAAATTAGAAAATATACCTTTCTGTAAATATTATCAGTAAGTAAAGTTAAAATTTACAAGTTTTACAGAAAATAATTACATAATGATAGGGAAACACTCTGAATTTCAACATTACAATGACAGCTTGTTAAAATTATATGGTAAAATATTGACAAAAAGTGTATGCTATGCTAATTATAAAACCACATGAAAATCTAAAGTTAACTTTTAACTACAAGATAGTTTCTGGAAAATAATGAAACCACAGAGGATCTCAATGCAATATATCCTAAAATTTATGGTTCTAATAAATTCTATTTTCAAAACCCTATAAACTAATATTATCTACACACAAACACACACGTCTAACTAGTTATAAGAAAAGTATCTGTCCAATTAAACTTAAAAACAGTAAAGTCTTAATAACCTGAAAATATGCCTTATATAATTCTTTGAAATAGAAAATATTGAGAAGAAGGAAGGAGAGTACAAGAAAATTATCTTTATTCAGAGTAAAAGAAGATAGCTTCTCTCAAAATCAAGAACTTGTGAATTTTTTTCCAAACTGGTATTGTATTTCCCTAAATTAAATCATGAAGATCATTAAAAATTTATAAAATTGAATGCATTTCCCTTAATAAACTTTTGAAAAATTCAATTGCTTATAAGTAAATTATGCCGTTGTCAAAGAAATATTCTCCCCAGGTCCTACATTTGCAACCATAATTAGAAGGGTATAATACTATCCCATTCTCTAGGGTGTTACTACTATACCAAGCATTACATCTAAGACTAGCGATGTTAGAGTAAAACACATCAGCACTTACCTTGTTGCCTGCTCCTCCGCATTTTCTTCGGTAATGTAGGAAGTTTCAGATTTAGGTGAAGAGCTCTTGTCACTCGCTGGTGCACTTATAGCACTAGATGTTATTTCAAAAGTCCCATCAAAACTTCCGAAACTCAGCTTTGTTCTTTCAGATTCAGGAACATGGATGTGGTTTGGAATAATAACATGTTGACGTGGTGGGAGATGCAACATCTCCAGCTTCTTCTGCAGCTTATAAGTCGAGTCTTCTGAGTCAAGGATACCTGCTGCGGTCTGTGAGTTTCCACTCCCTTCAACAGGATTATTAGGCAGATCAGATGAGCCAACAGTTCCACTCCCTTGAGGCAAATTACATCCTGTTGGCTTGGGCTTCCATTCCTTGTTGGGGCCAGCTGTCAATAAACAGATGGACCAGTAAACATTTAGAGTGCAAGCAACCAATCAGATCACTACTACTAGGTAAATAAGAAACCATAGGTGGGATACCTCCCTCCCAAACATCTTTTATACTGCATTATTAGCTGCATCAACTTGCATCCAGAAGCTTATGTCACAGGCACAAAACTTTTCCTAGCACTATACGAAATAGCTTACAAAATATATATATATATATATACAAGGACAGCCTAGTCCAAGATCCCATGTCCAAATTCAAAAGATAAAATATTTTATTTGCTAACATAAAAATTCTTCACTTTCAGTATACAGTTCAGAAAACCATATTATGTTAAGATTTTAGCTTCTATCAGGAAACAAAGTACCTAAGTCGGCAACTAGGGAAAAGAAACAAACAATTACAATGGGGATCATGATCAAGGATATGAAACTCCATGTCCCTATACCCAGAAAGTTTCAACATCTTATTTAAATTTTAGCCTGAAGTAAACAAACTATTAAATTCCAAAAGATTTTTTAGGAAAACTGGATGGGTATCAAAATCATAGTAAAAATAAAAATATGGGGTATATGTTCATCAATAATGTAGTAGTTTCAGAAGATAAAGAAGCATTGATACAAAGCCAATCCACATACCTCTCTGAGAGCCCACAATCTGTTGTGCTCTATTACTATAGTTAGATGAAGGTCTGCTACCAGAAGAGCCAGAATTCCCTGATGTGGATGAGGGCGGTGAAGTCTCACTGAGCTGACTTTTCCCAACTCCATGAGATTTACTTGATATCTTCCGTTGCAGGAAGGGGGCACCAATATCAAGAGCTGTAATCAGATATTCGAAAGAATAAATCCCAGTAAATCACTAATCAAAATTGGCAAATCTTTCATTGCATAACCAAAGCCCTGACCTGATTTCTCAGTAGGAACGACCGTGGTTGACTCACCAACAGTTCGATGACTTCCCACCTCACGTTTAATTGCACCAACTGCACCAGGGAGCCGCAAATCATTAGATGGCACTAGTACAGGATCTGATGGTGAGAAACAGACTGTAGCTGAAGAAGCTGGAGTCACAGGCACTAAGGAGTTACTGGAGCTTGTCATAGGCACCCCACACGTTTCCTCAATTTCTAATCCTACAGTGAGGGTGTTATCAGCTTGAAGCAGAGACATTGTATTCCTCAACTTATCAGCACCAATAGTTGGAGAAATCACTTCAGGATTTGCACCACCTCCTGCTGGTGAACTAGTTGAATTCACTGTACACTGGCTTTCAGAAGTTACAGTGGAGGAACCATTAGCCACTACATCAGTTGAGCTGCAAGGCAATCAAACAAATGTCATATCAAAAACCATAAACCCCCAAAAAAAAATATAAACAAAAGCACAATACACTTGTAAATAGTTATACCTGGCTGCCTGAGTTGTTTCTTTAGATTTGTCATATGAAGCTGGCAACAAACAACCAGCGCCCTTCTCTGCAGTTTGGTTGTTTCCACTGTCCCTTCCAGTTCCAGAATTCTTACTGCCACTTGCATCTGGCAAACAGTCAAAGTCAGTATGCAGTTAGGATAGATCTTACTCATCAGGCAATTTGCATAAGCTCCATTAGCATGACTGACAAACTCCAGTATGTGTACATTATCAACAGCAAATACACCAGGGGCTCAAACCAGTTCAAGTGAAATGACCAAATGCCTAACTGCTGAGGTCGCTTGAGGCTAGGCACACAGGGCAGGTAAGAATCCATGTGATGTCAAGCACACATCCTCAGAATAAAAAGTATATGTAACTTCTGTAGGACGATTTATAGAACAGAATAACAGACAGAAACTTAAATGCTTCATGATTTACAGGTTTAAATCACCATGTGACAAGATCATTGATTCATTATACAAAATTCACAACTTGGAGTAGGCTTTTATTTATATTTTCACTCTATGAAATGAAGTCGAGTTTTAGTCAGGGTCTCACTTTCATTGAACAATATGATTTACTTCATCAAAACAACAACATTCATTACCAAGATAAGCATGCTTCAACTCGCTCAAAAGATACCTTAAGCCTGTATCGCTAAATAAAAGAGGATCACCCAGGGACTAGGGTTCATAAGCCAGTCCTACTCCAAGTAACATGGCTTCAGGCACTCTTTTAACAATATTGATTCACAACAAACCTCAGCAAAGTGGCATAGCCAACATGTTATACATGAGTCATACATTTAATTCTTTACAGAACACAGGAAATACATCAACATGATCAGAGCCTGTAAACAAGTGAAAGAAACTTTAGTTCATTCAGAATAGATATTAGAAGCTGTTTTATACCATGTGATGTGAAACGAGGTGGAAAATTCACCCGAAGACTCCTACCCCCACGTCCTTGGTTACCAGATTTCCATCGAATATCTCCAGACTCTTTGTTGCCCACATTCTGCATCAAAACCAAGATATCATCAAAACAATATAGCTCCAATCAGAATGTAACTTGCAATGACAAGTAAAATCTGCATGCCCATATATATTATTAAACATTTAAAACAAGAAGATGAAACAGAGTTTAAAAATGCAACTAAGCTAAACAGAGTTTAAAGATGCAACTAAGCTCTTCACCTCCCATACATGAAAAATCAAACAGCCCAAATCTACATGTCCTAGCTGTTATTTCTGTCTCTAGAATATACTTTACATTCCTCATATAACTTTATCCATTTTATATCCCTCTAAGTCAGAACTACTTTTGACAAAAGGGGCAATAACCATTGATCACAAAACTTCTATTATTGACCGACAGAATTGAAATAAACTTGTTTGAATGTTTATGGTTGTTCAAAATATGTACAAGCTTTCAAGCATAATTGCTACAACTACAAGAAAAATAAATTTGAAGATCCAAGTTATAATCTCCAAGCAACGACATTGACACAACAAAGAAGCAACAAATAAAACCTATAAATCATGCTTGTAGAGCATAAAATCAAATAAAATGGTATAGAGAAGAAACAAATTCCATCTCTCCTTTGTGTTTTTTCTCCTGATTATATTTTCAGATTTGCTATCTTGTTTTTCTCATACTAGTTCAAGTTAATTCAATCCGTTTACTTATTAATAGGGTTTAAGTTCCAACAGTATTAAACAGGCATTTTGGGTATTATTACAATTCAGTTTTAAAACTATTTCCTTTCTGTTTTGTCCATTTGAGTTTATGCCCTAGAAAGGTTATTCCTAAGTCTTAATTGTTGGTTTCTTGCTGCATTGCATATGCACAGCAATCTGCTGACAGCTGAAAGATGTAATGATCACCATCTTAACTTGGTTACTGGACATTGGCAGATGAAACTTAAATTACACGGCTAATGATGCTATTGCTACATCTCATTAACCACAAGAATGGACTTGAGAGCTGGAATAGCAATGCATGACATGAAAGGAAAATAATTGACACTTCTGAAGAAAACAAAGGAACCCACTCAACCACTCAACTACAATGGAGGAACATCCCTATAGATGTTCCTGAAGAAGAATCTTACATCTTTTCTCTTGTCACGTTTTCTTTTGACCACATGGAATGTATCTGCAAAGCAGCACAAATACTCGTTACCGTGTTTATTAGAAAAATTAAACAAAAACTCGGAATACAGCAGCCACAAACAACAATGTCAACCACTTTTCTCATTCCCTTCCTTGGTTCTTACTCCCATTTTGGGCAGTTCAATGGAGAATTCGCAAGAACCTTTTGTGAGATTATATATTACAAGACCAAAACAGGAAATTTTTAATTTTGAAATGCAGCAACAACAGTGTAAGAGATTGACGGGGGAAAAACCCAATTATTTGCGCAATTTGGATAATCTTATGCACCGAAATGATTTTTCCAGATCAAATTTCCCCAAAAAAAAAAAAGAGCAGAGGGGAAGGGAAAACTTTCATTTCATATAAAAACGTCATGGATACACACACTGCCTCAAAATCTAAACTAAGCCCAACAGTCAGAATGAAAGAATTGACATGATTAAAAAGAAAGGAGGGAAAACTCATCAAAGCAAATTAACCCCACTTCAATCCAACCCTCACACACAACCAAATCTAACCGAATCACCAAGCTCGTCGAAATAATTCATCCAAGATCAAACCCACTCTCGTGGTCTGTACAAAAATGAACTGGAAACGAAGAGCTGAACAGAAAACCAAAAAGCTAATAATTCCAACAAAATACCCTGAAAAAGAAGCTTTTGAGTGGTTTCATTTGGATCCATAGAACACTCCTTGAGCATTGCATAGATTTCTTCTTCGCTGTGATTGCCCGTGATCTCCTTTATGTTTTGGATCATCTTCCTGGTAGTGCTTGGAATTGAAAGCTTAGCCCCACTACCACTCATCTTCTTCACTCACTATCAAACTCCTCTTCCCGAAGCAAAATATAGGTGCGTTTCAGTCTGCTTAAAATTGTCTCTGTAAATGGAAGTCAGGGCTAGACTACAAACAAGGGTATGTATAATTGGTAGTGAAAGCTTAAGAAGAGAGAGAGAGAGAGAGAGAGAGTTAATAGAAGTGGGATTGTGTTTTTGATGGGGTTTTCGGTGTTTTGAATTGATCTAAAGTGAGAGGAACAAGAAGAAAAAGGAAAGGAAAGGCAAGAGGCGGAGAGAGAGAGAGAGAGCGGGGAATATGCACTGTGTGATTTTTTGTGCACTGTGTAGGGCTTTGTTTAGTTTTTCTCATTCATTATACTTGTCTTAATTACTTCCTTTTCTTTTGATTCATTCACGTGGTATTATATATATTGCTGACATTGGTTCCATCTTTTCTTACGTTAACATAGCCTTATGCAAGAGGGCATATTATACTTAGGCAAGAAGGCGTGTACTTTTGACCACAGATGTTACAAATGCTTCTTGTATTAAAAGTTCAAGAAAAGCATTAAACATAGTTTCGAGACATAGGGTGGTTGTTTCTATTTTTGTGTACAATTACGTGTTCGACATTATTTATCTATATAATTGGATTAGATTCACTTCTTTTCTTAAGAGAACCATGTTGTTACCAATGGAACGGATTTCGGACCATACCGGCCAAAAATTGGTACGAAATCCGTTACATCAGTACTGGGGTCAAATTTTGCCCAGTACCGGCAAAAATCTTAAATTCCGGCCAATATCAAAAAATTTCAGAAATTGCAAGGACTAATTTGCAATTTCTGAAAAATTTAACCTAAAACTATCCCCCCCACCCGACTTCTCGATTCTTCTTCGGCCTCCTCTCTCCCACGCCGCACGCCTCCTCGCCAGTGTCTCGCGACTCTCACTTGGCTGTCGCCGTTTCCTCCTCGCCGTCGACGTCTCGTCCAGTTCTCCAGTCCTCCTTTAAGTCTTCGACGTTTCTCCCTTCGAGGCTTCAACGGATCGGTCTCCTCGCCGCTCCTCGCCTCCTTCTCCTCCGTCCTCGTCGTCGACGCACCACACGACCACCAAAGAAAGACCCGACCCTCACCGAAGACTCGATTGTTTTGGGTGTATGTTTTTTATTTTGTGTTTGATTTTTAATGGAATTTTGTTGTTGATTGCTTCTGTGATCCTAAGTGTTGTTGTTGATTTGGTGTTGTTGTTGGATGGAGGTGGATTTGGGGAAAATCCTAGGTTGATTTCAGCTGAGCTGAGAACGAGGAAAACAAAAATGGTTGAACCGTGGAATTAGGGCAAATGGTAGAACCGTAGAGTTGATTTCGGATGATGGTAGATTTGGTGGATTTGGGGAAAAATCCGAATGTGTGAAATTAAAATTGATTGGTGATTGGTATTGGTCTGATTGAAAATTAAGTTTGGAATTGGAATAAAATTTGGAATTGCACTGAAAATTAAATTTGAAGTTGGAAATTAGATTTTGGCATTTTGCATTTTGGAATTAGAAATTGTAATTGGAATTGAATTTTTGAATTGATAGAAAACAAATTTTGGAATTGGAATTAGAATTGGATTGAAATTTGGTTGATGTAAACAGTTAACTAGTAAAGTATACAGTACAGCTGTATAATATATCAATATGGATTATTTTGTAATTTTAAAAAAATTTAGGGACTATTTTATAAATTTAAAATATCCCGAATCAAGATCCCGATCTTGACGAATCTAGATGCGATTCGTTTGAGCCAATCCGATCAAAGTCCGATGCAAGATTAACAACATTGGTTGTTACTAAATTATTACTCCTATAAAAAATTTATGATTATTAAAAAAATTCTAAATTCTTTGAAATTTCACAATTATATCCCAAATCTTAAAAAAATAATTCTAAGTTGATTGTGTTAATATGGCTTAAAATTATTAATAAAATATATTAATTTTAAATTTAAATAATGTGCCGTTTAATTTCATGACATATTTATTCTTATTTTTTAGTGATAAATTGATATTTAAAAATTATAAATAAAACATAAAATACTCAAATCTCTAAACAAAGCTTCTTTTTCTCCGACGTCAGGTTGAAAAGACTATTCAGCTAATAGAGTCAATAAGCACTGAATCAGGGCTGGCTATTTGGCTAGCTATGATCAGGTTGCTCTAAAAGTAAGAAATTATCACTTGGAATGATGGCAACAAAAAGATTTTCTCTAAGTAATTAATTTTAATACAACTAATTATAAATTTTAATCGACATTTTACCAATTTAATTATGTTGATTTTGATATATATTCTTCTATTTGTATTCTACCTATATACTAATTAATAATCAATCATTTTAAAAGATCTATTTGAAATAAAGTGAACAATATTATTTAATGATTTCATGAAATTATTTTAGTTTTAATTTGATCAATTACAATGCTAAATTTTAGAATTAGTACATAATAGTTTTACTTTAATATTTCGATATCTTTACTTGTTATATTTAGGTTTTGTAATGTATAACCTTATTACTAATTGCTATATTTTTTATCATAATTCATAAAAATATATTTAAAATTTTATGCCAATTAAATAAGTGTCAATATCTTACAATAGCTTGTATATTATTTTTTTGGTAAATCAAAAAAATTAAATAAATTAAAGAAAGTTATGTACAATGAAGGGATTGCCCAAGAAATCCCAAAATTACAAGAACATCATAACCTGAGAACCTTAGGACTTTTACAACAATTGAACCTCATTAAACTAACCAACTGTAGCACTTACATATACATATCTACTATCCAGGATGACTTTAAAGGAGGTTCATCTTACCCAGCAACACAACTAATTACAGATAACCAAAATAAAGGAATAAATCAAAATATACAATCCTTTCCGCTTCAAACAGGTATTCATGTCCACTTTACAAGAGATTAAGCCTCTGAGTTGCATTTTTTCCTTTTGGGTCACTGTTATGCCTAACAACTAGTCCCATTTATGATATCTTCCTCTTTTTCCTTCCAATTCTCTCCCTTCCTTTCGTTGAGCGAGTGCATTTTAGTATCAGATTGCAACAACAACAAAAACCAAGTAAAACCTACTGGTTGGGAAAGATGAACAAGTTCGCTAAGAAGTTTGTATTCATCCATCCCTGTAGGTTGATCTCTCTTGGGACCACCTGCTAGCCTTGCCATAATGATCTGGTCCACTCTTAATGCATTGCAAATAGCATCAGCAGTATATTTCATAGCAAAATTTCGTGACATAAAGTCCCAAATGCCCATAGACGACACATCCTTACAAACACCTTCCTCCAAGTTGATGCCCTTTTTGGTATTTCTAGATTAATGGTCAACATTCAAGCCCCATAAATTACAAGAAACGCTACAAAACAGAACAGTTAGGAAAATAATCTCAACCAGTATTTACCTTTCATTAGTGTTTAAGCCGAGAATTTCCATAACTTATAAGACCACCCTGGTGTTCAAATTCCTCACTTCCATGGCTTTTCCTTGGAAGGTTCGATGGTTTCTTTCAAACCAAAGGTTGTAAACAGTCACGGAAAGGATAATGGGGATAAGGTCGAGGTCAGAGTTTGTGTGGTTTGATGGGTGATTAAACCAGCTTAGGATGACTTAAAGATTTGTTTGATTTGGCAATTGAATCTGAAAGTGTTCTAGACAATGCTTCCATACTAATTTTGAGTAAGCACACTCAAATAACAAATGGTTGATAGACTCATTAGCCAGGAAACACAAGGAGTAATGATTAGGGGCATATGAGAAGAGAAGATTATCCCCCGTTTGCAACTTATTAAGGAAGGCTAGCCATAGGATAAAAGCATATCTTTGGCTAGTTCTTTTATGCCATACTAATTTGTACCAAGGGACACAAGGATTGGAAGGTCTCAATAAGGAGTAGGCCAAAACATTTATGTATGTTTTAGAAGGACTTGCTAGCCATTCCAATCTATCAAGTTTGGAGTGGTCTAGTTGATATGGTAAGGGCTCTAGGGATCGTAAAGTTTGTAATGTGACCTCCTGCCAATTCCACACATTACTCCTGATAATCTCCGCAACTTTAGCACTCATCGGTAATTCCAATCCATTGATCACTTTAGAAGTTAAGAGGTCCTTTAGAATACCCCTAGGATGCCAAGGGTCCTACCATAAAAAAAGCAGACATCCCATTTCCTATCTTAAATTTGAACTAGTCCCAATAAGATTCCTCACGTGTACCAATTTCCTCCATCTCCAAGAGTTGTTATGACTAGGATGAGCATTCCAAAAGGTTTTACTTCTAAGAATAACGGTATGTACCCATTTGACTCATAAAGCTTCACTATCAGTAAAAAACACCCAAAAAAAATTTCCCTAAGCTTGCAGATTATTATTATCCTATTTTTATAATTTTTTATAAATTTTCTTTTCTACGATTATCATTCTCCTTTTTTTACTTAATGGACATACTTATTATATTTTAAAATTCATATTTATAAAGTTCTTTCAAATAGATAACATATACGTTCAAGAGTTAATTACGAGTTCTAAAGGCATATGCTTGAAACATAAATTCTTAGCATTAATGTAAGCTTATTTATTAAACTAATATATAAGTTGGAACATAGGGATTCAAACGATTTATATTTTAAAATGTGACATTTCTAGTATAAGAGAAGAAAAGAAGATAATTTTATTCATGTTTTAAGTATCAAGCATCTATATTATATTTATATTATATGCAATCAATGTAAGATAAAAAAAATTGGTAACAAATGTATCCATTTCATTATTCTTTTAGCTCAATTTTTTCTTCCTTACACTATAATCTCCTGATTAATCCCCCAGTTCAAGGTCTTTTGCTTGCTCCCTCAACTCCTTCGATTTTATCCATATTTATGCATGGCATTGTATGGGTATCATGTATTGTTCCTCCCCTTCCCTCACTTAATTTTTTCCATTCCCTCTCTAGTTTTTAGTATCTTACCCTTATCCTTTACCTTTTTTCTTCCTTTTCTTGCTCTCAATTTGCAAGGTGACCTAAGTTCTTCAACTTGTCTTTCCATTGTATCTTTTTATTCATGGTTGCCCTCCATCTTGCTTTACCTATTCCTAGCTCTTCTCTATTCCTTGACATTGAATATTTTTCATTCTATTTCATGTTCATCTATCTTGTTTCTTGTCATCCTTTGCTCCTTTTGCTTTTAATGTCCTTTTTTCCTTTTTCTAGTGAGTCTTTTTAATCATGTTCAGTTTCCTCCTCTTAGTATTCCATTCTTAACCCTAGTTATTTTATTTAGCTTTGATACCTCTTTGATTGTTGCCAAACATTTAGCTATTCCCACCAAAGCAATTTAGAATCAATCCACAGCCCATATGCCTTGCTCTTATTGGTGTAACCAAATTCAAAAAGATCTGGTTCCAGGTTTTAGGAGATGATATACTATAGTAAAACCTCCATTACTTGCCTCCTAAATCTAATATTAGCAACCTCATATTTCACCTACATATAACCGTCTTGAAAGAGGGAGCATCCAAATGGGATACAAAAAAGCAACCCCCTATCTTTAGTTTTCAATACGTGGGCTAACAAGCAGCGGAAGAAACAATGTCCCTAAGAGGTTATGCATAATAAATATAGAATCTTTCTTTTTAAATTTGACTCAATTGATCATGCCCAAAGGATTATTAAAGATGATGCATATCATTTTAACAACCAACCTCTCCTTTCCAAAGGTGGAAGTCAAGATTACTACTTATAAAGATCAAGATGCAACAAATCTCTTTGGGTGTCAACACTCAAAATATTTAATTATAATATTAGACAACTAAAAGGATCAACCATCTAACTAGCTTTCTCAGTAAGCTCCTCTATCTAGATGAAGCTACAATTATCCTATAGAAAGTTAATTATATGTGAGTTTGTGTCTTAATAAATACTCAAATCCTTTATCTAATATATCACTCTTATATGTCTGGATGAGAATGGGTCCTTATTCAAAGATTTAGTGTCTATCTCTTGTACTTGGAGGCAAAACCAACCCAAATCCGTTAAAATTTGGTAACAAATGGTAGGAAATTATCTATTATTATAAACTCATAAATTTGGATATAGATGTAAACATCATGAATGGGAACTCAATTGCCTATGAAGGACTAGATAAATAAGTTAAAATTTCATTTAAAGAGACTTCTGATTAAAAATATATAAAAAAGACTCTTCTAATTGATAAGATAGTATAAAGCTAACTTTTAAACTAGAGAACATAGAAGATGTTGCTCTTAGTTCAAAAGACTTAGAAGGAATGATGACTACTGTGTAAAGCTAACTTTTAAAACTCAATAGTATTGTAGCACATGATGATTCCTTATAATCAATGAACTAAATAGAAATGGAAGAACTTCAGGAGCAAGGCACGAAAAATGTCTTTAAGAATAGAGTCAAAAGTAGATCCGAGTGAAAGAAAAGGATTTCCAAATCTCCTTTGAATTTATTATTATGTTAGCATAGGAGATTATAGGGCTAAACTACCCTAAAAAATTTGGCTTTACAAGATTTTCTTAGTTCTGTTAAACCTTCTGTGGTTAGAATTTTTGAAACCAAGCTTAGGGAAGATAGATGCAAGAATTTGAACTTGTTCAAAAAGCACTAGAAAGTGATAAACAACCTTCAAAATCATTCTTACAAAAGAATAGTGATTTCTTTCAACCAGGAAAGGATTGAAATCTTAAAGTCAATAATGGTGAGCAATTTATACAGCTCCAGATAAAGTAGCTTTTCATATAAGCTATGCATGTACCTATAACCATTACCTTTAAAGAACTAGTTTATGAGGCAGATTGAAAGGCTTATGAGTTTTAATATCTAGATCATACTTGGTGATTTTAATAGTATGTTGTATCCAAATTAAGCTAATGGCAACTCTTGCTTAAGAAATTACTCAGATGACTTCAAAGAATGCACTAGCTCAATCCAAATAACTTATATCAAGATAAAGTGATCCTTTTACACTTGTCCCATCAAACAAAAAGATTGATTTTTAAGAAAGAAGATTTATAGGGAACTAGGGAATGAACTTTGTTTCTTTGCATTTGCTAATAGCACTATCTTTTTCCATAATTATATTTTTTCTAATCACATTCCAAGATTTAGAATTTGCTAGGCTCTCTAAAAACTAGTCATCCATTTAGGTTAACAATATTCTAGTTCAACTGGAAGGATTTGAATAAGTTATCTTAAAGGGTATTAACTAAAAGATCAAAGGGCACAAGCTCTTTATATGCATGAGGAAAATCAATAAGATAAAGGAGGAGCTAAAAGCTCTTAACAAAAGGAAAACTAGTGACTCTCATCTTGCAGTCGCTAAAGCAAGGAAACGTTTTTATAATTTGCAGGTAAAATCTCTATCTTCCACCCATTGGCAAGAATCTGATTAAAAAGGAGAAAGAAACTTTATTAAACTACACACTAAGAGTTAGTAACAAATACCCTATGTAGAAACATAGAGCCCAAGTCTTATGGATCAAGGATGGTGATTAGAATACTTCTTTTTTAATAAATATAATATTATAAGAAGGATTTCTAATATGATAATCTCTGTTAGGAGTAATCCACAATAAGGTTTACTAGAAGAAGCCTTTAAGTATTTCTCTTAAACTCTTAGTACTTGGAAAGGGTGTCCCCCGCCGTCCAAGTATTGTGCCATTTGGTCTGCCAGGGTGAGGTTGCGACTCGAACCCCTGACCAAAGGGTTTTGTTGGCCTCAGGGTTACCCAGTGGTAAGAGGCGTGACCACGAGGCCAACAAAACCCTTCGTCGAGGTTCGAGTCGCAACTCACCTCGCGCACTAAATGGCACAATACTGACCATGGAAACCTCTCCAAAGCGCCTTTTAGTTTGGGTGGGCCCGCACCATTGAGGTTTTGTCCCCTTTGGTCACGTCGGATTCTAGATTTAGCCCCTCCCTCGTGGGGAGTCGAACCTGTGACCTCAGGATTTTGTTGGGCTAAATCTAGAATCTGACGTGACCAAAGGGGACAAAACCCAATAGTACGGGCCCCGCCCCAAACCAGTGTTAAGTCAAAATGACTTTACATAAAAATGATTTTGATGTATAACAAACATAGTGAGATCAAATACAAGAAAACAAAACAATCAGACGTATCTGTATTTAATTCGGAGATGACGAAGATGACGTATCTGATTTAATTGGAGATGACGAAGATGACAAACATGAGGCGAAGTTGCAAGAAAACAATCGAGACGAGCGAAGTTGATAAAAGTCAAACACAGCGAAGTTGAAAAAGCGACGCAGACGCAGTAAATGACGCAGACGCAGACGCAGACGCAGAAAAGAAACAAACGCAAGAGTCGGGCTCGAGTTAGTTCTGAACTCAACTGATTAACTGCTTTTTAAAGATTCAAGATTCAAGAATCAAGAAGCGATTAGAGACGAAGGCTATAAATACAAGTCAAGTCAAAACTCAAGTGCTTGCTTCATTTTGAGAAAAATTACACAAAGCGAAAAAGCGATTAAGTGCGAATTAGTGAACGCTATCCTTCAGAATAGAGTGTTCAAATATTTTCGAAAAGAAAGTTGTACAGATAACTGCAGAGGCTAAATGTGAAAGAATACTGGTTGTAGAGACCTGAAGAGGCTCGTGAAAGAATACTGTAACGTTTGAAGAGATAGTGAAATCTCAGAAGAAACTCTGAGGACTGGACGTAGCCCACGGTTTGGGGTGAACCAGGATAAATCTGCGTGTCTACTACTCTCACTCTCTATCTCACTTTTAGTTTCAAAGTTGATCTTTATTTACTATTCATATACTTAGCATTGAAAAGTTTGATCAATCAGGATTATTAAGAAGTCTATAAAGAATCTTAATTCTAACAAGTAATTCTAAAAGATATTCAAAAAGGGGAATACACAATTCAACCCCCCCTTCTCGTGCATTCTATTGTGTTTTTAAGTGCTGTATTAACGTGTGATTCACTTCAATTAGTATCAAAGCTTGGTATCCAAGAATCACTTTGGCGAAGTGTGGATTAAAGATAATGGCGGAGTCACATGTATACATCGCTGAAGGAGCCTCAGTCACTAGACCTCCAGCATTCAATGGAGAAGACTATCATTACTGGAAAGATAGGATGCGTTTATTCATCGAATCTACACATGTAGACCTTTGGGACGTAATAGAGAATGGACCCTATATACCTGTAGATGACGAAGGTAGTTCTATTCCACGAAGCAGATGGACGACTAATCAGAAAGCAAGAATACAACTGAATTCAAAGGCGAAATTTTTCTTAACGTGTGCCCTAAGTAGAAGCGAGTACGACAAAGTGCATGGTTGCGACACAGCAAAAGAAATGTGGGACACATTGTCCATTGCTCATGAAGGCACAAGTCAAGTTAAGGAATCCAAGATAAGTATTCTTGTACATCAATATGAACTTTTCAGATGGAAGATGAAGAATCTATTGATCAAATGTTTGGAAGATTTCAAACAATTATCAATGGATTGAAAGCTCTTGGAAGGACATACAATAATCAAGATCACGTTCGCAAGATTCTAAGAAGTCTTCCTAAGAGATGGAGACCAAAAGTTACTGGCGGTCTGAAGCCAAAGACTTGAGCATATTAAAGCTAGATGAGTTCTTGGGATCCTTAAAGATTCATGAAGTTGAACTCAACGCTGAAGATAAGCCCAAGCGAGAGAAGTCAATAAAGATCAAGGCTGGACAAAAGAATCATAAGACTCGAGAAGGAGGAAGTCATCAAACGCATTAAAATTGAAGAATCAAGGGATGACAACTCTAGCCAATCGATTCAGAATCGAGTGATGAAGATGACGAATTATCTTTCATTTCGGAAAGATAAGACACATGTGGAAGAAGAAGCCCGAAGTAACGGACATTCGAAAGAATGGAAAAGATGAAGCTAAGCCGAAAAGTCTTCTATCATTTGTTACGAGTGCAATCAGCTGGACACTACAAGTCCGAATGCCCTACTCTCAAGAAGAAACCCAAGAAGAGTAGAGAGGCAAGAAAAGCATGATGGCAACATGGGAGGACCTAGATTCATCTGAATCGAATCATGTGCTCGAGTCATCGAACATGCAAACATTTGCCTAATGGTAGGGAAGATAGTGATGAGGAGGTAAAATCCGACTACGAAAATTTGCATGATGCATATTCGAATCTGTTAGAAGATTCTCATGCTATTCGAAGCAGACAAGCCGTTGAAGAAAAGTATCTGAGAATATTAGAAATCTTGAGAAAATAGAGAGAAAAATATTTGCTTAAAAAGGGTTAGAAGTTAAAAGGAAACTTGTAGAGCGGATCGGATGAGATTAATCAACTCAAACCGAGGATCAAGAATCTATCTGCTGATCTAGTTACTTTCACGAGAGTACAAAGAAAATGAATGATATGCTAGGAAAATGTAGACATCCTAGTGATAAGATCGGATTAGGGTTTCTTGAAACAATACTCGGTCTCGTAATAAATTTGTCTCCCAAAAAGGAAGAAATAGGATAACATATTTTAATCAACGTCCGAGTAATATGCATCAAAGATCATATCATGTGCATACTACTAACCATAAAGGACCCAAGAAAATTTGGGTACCAAGAAATAAAATAGTTTCTCCTGCAGATATCCTTCCTTGGAAGATACGACAAGCACCATTGGTATTTAGACAGTGGATGCTCGCGACACATGATGGGAAGAAGGTCTATGTTCCTAGACCTTCAAGATAAGAAGGAGGATCGGTAACTTTCGGAGACAACCAATGAGGCAAAATCATTGGAATCGGAAAATAGGTAAAGATTCCTTTGCATGCATAAATAACGTACTGCTTGTTGATGGTCTAAAGCATAACTTGATTAGTGTGAGTCAGTTGTGTGATTCTGGTTTTATAGTTACATTCAATCAAAATCTTTGTGAAGTCAAAAACAAAGATGGGTCTATACTTTTCTCTGCCAAGAGAAGAAACAACCTTTACAAAATCAACTTAGAAGATTTTCAAAGTCAAAATATCTCATGTTTTCTATCTTTTAAAGAAGAAAGACTAATCGACATAAAAGCTAGGTCATGTCTCTTTGAAACATATTTCAAAATTGGTAAAACATGATTTGGTAAGAGGTTTACCAAAATAAGTTTTGATAAAGAATTTTTCTGTGAAAATTGTTTGAAAGGAAAACAAGTTAAAACCTCTTTCTCTTACTAAAATTTTGTAACTTCTTGAAGACCTTTAGAACTATTTCATATGGATTTGTTTGGTCCTACAAGGACATTAAGTCTTAGCGAAAGAAATATGGACTTGTCATTGTTGATGATTTTACTCGATTTTGTTGGATATTGTTTTATCACACAAAGATGAGTCTTTTAAGTACTTTAGAACTCTATCCGAAAAGTTACTGAAATGAAAAGGAATGTCTATAGCTAGTATCGGGAGTGATCATGGCGGAGAATTTAAGAATGAGAAGTTTAGAGTTTTACGTGAGGAGAATGGAATTTCCACAACTTCTCGACCCTAGAACTCCACAATGAATGGAGTTGTTGAGAGAAAGAATAAGACGATTCAAGAGATGGCAAGGACTATGCTATGTGAGACTAATCTTCCTAAGTATTTACGGAAGAATTTGTGAATACAGCATGCTATATTCAGAATAGGATCTTGTTGCGACCTATGTTGAAGAAAACTCCTTACGAGTTATGGAATGGAAGAAGACCAAGCATATCCTACTTTCATCCATTCGGTGCAAATGTTCCATTCGAATACGAGAGAGTCATTGGATAAATTCGATTCAAAGACCTATCCAGAATATTTCTAGGTTACTCATTATCGTCTAAGGCATTTCGAGTTTACAACCTGACTTCAAAGACTGTTGAAGAGACGATCCATGTCAAATTTGATGATAGTTCTCAAACCCAGAAGGAAGATGACATGGAGATTGAAGGTCCTTCAAAGAACCTAGATGATGCCTCGGAAACTCCCTCGTCAGACACTCATGAGAATAAGATTGAAGATATTCCAGAAACTATAGAACTAAGACGAGATTGGAAGTATAAAAGTTCTCATCCAGAAGAGTTAATTATCGGTGAGACCTCAGAAGACAAGGTCCAGATTCAGACGAGAAGCTAATGTAGCTTTTATCTTTGAAGTAGAACCTAAGAAGGTTGACGAAGCTCTTCAAGACGAAGCTTGGGTGTTAGCCATGCAAGAAGAGCTGAATCAATTCATAAGGAATAACGTCTGGTCCTTAGTTCCAAAACCTCATAAGAAATCCATTATAGGAACAAGATGGGTTTTCAAGAATAAGTTAGACGAATCAGGAAGAGTGAGTCGTAACAAGGCCAGATTAGTAGCACAAGGTTACAATCAGCAAGAAGGAATAGACTACAACGAAACATATGCTCCAGTAGCGAGACTTGAAGCTATAAGGATTTTGTTGGCATATGCAATCATCACGATATAAAGTTGTTTCGAGATGGATATTAAGAGTGCATTTACGAATGGCTTTATAGACGAAGAAGTCTATGTGAAACAACCTCCGGCTTTGAAGATGTTAAAATCCAGATTATGTCTATAGACTTCACAAAGCCTTATACTGCCCAAAGCAAGCCCTAGAGCTTGGTATGATCGTCTGAGTACCTTCTTAATAGAAAATGGTTTCAGCGAGAGGTCAAGTTGATAAGGCGCTCTTTAGAAAGAATTTTCGAATGATTTTATCTTAGTACGGATCTCGTTGATGATATTATCTTTGGTGCTACTACAAAAGAGTTGTGTTTAAAGTTTGAGAGACTAATGAAAGAGAATTTGAAATGAGTATAATGGGTGAATTAAAGTTCTTTCTTGGGTTGCAAGTTAAGCGGACCAAGAAGATCTTCATTCATCAATGTAAGTATGTGAAAGAGTTGCTAAATAAGTTTGGCGTGAATAATGTGAAGCCAATGACAACTCGATGCATCCTTCAAACCTTTTGTCGAAAACGAACTTGGTAAGAAGGTGGATCAAACCCTATATAGAGGATGATCGGTTCTTTATTGTATCTTCTGACAAGTAGACTGATATTACATTCGGTGTATGCTTGTGTGCAAGATTTCAAGCCGATCTAGAGAGTCTCATTTCTTGTTGTTAAAAGAATTTTGAGATATCTCGCAGTACTCTTGATCTTTGCTTAATGTTTGAGAAAGGTAAAGATTTCAAGTTAATCGGATCTTGTGATGCGGACTTTGCCGGAGATAGAATCGAAAGAAAGAGCACAAGTGGAGGATGTCACTTTCTTGGAGGAAATCTAGTCTCTGGTCAAGCAAGAGACAAAGCTCAATTGCTCTATCAACCGTGAAGGAATACATGTCTCATGATTCTTTGTTCACGACGCCGTGTGAATCAAGTATCGACTTGAAGACTATTGATTAAGGAGGAGGAGATTCCAATTTATTGCGACAACACCAAAGTCAATAAACTGTCAAAGAATCCAATTGACATTCGAGTAAAGCATATAGAAGTCGGACATCATTTCACGAGAGACTACGTTCGAGAGAAAGGTGGTGCTTCTAAAGTTCGTTAAACAGAGCTTGATAGGCGGACATCTTCACTAAACCACCGAGTGAAGAACGTTTTGAAAGATAAGACGCAATCTCAATATGGTGATGCTAAATGGCGCAAGTTAGGCTAAAATAACGTGAGAAACTAACGGCGTTATACGATGAGTTACAACTGGTAACTTTTCTCACAAGGAAGATTTTGGAGGAAATATCGATAAACTCGAGGTTCTTAATGATTCGAGAACCCATCACCATAACCTATAAGTAGATCAAGATGATATTATAGCGATCTTTTCATCATCTCTGACGGTTCATTTCTACTTTACCAATTCTCTCAAAATCTTCTCACTCAAAAGCTTTCGGAAGATAATCTTTAGCTCTATACAATGGAAGCAAGAATGATTTATGGAAGACTTGTGAACTTTGAATCACTAAGGGGTGACGACATGAATGTAGAACACGAGATTATAAGAGTTGGTGGAAGAACTTCTTTCGATACAAGAACTGTCTATATAAATGAGGTATATGAGTTACGGAAGAACGCGTGCAGTATAAGACAAGATTGTATCCTCTGTGGATAGAATATCATTTATTGTCACAAAGGATTTGATAAGGAAAGTGGCGATTGCCCATCCGTTGGTGAAAAGCGTCTACCAAGGCGGATGGATGTCCTCGATTGGAATGAAAGAAGAAGATGTCAAGAGGCGCTCTATGGCACAAATGATTCAAGAGAAAGGAAGACATCAAATCGATTCCAAAGGCTAGGGTTCTGCATGCAATCTGTTCAATTGCATTCTTCCTAGAGTTGGTTCAAGGCATTTGGTGACTACTTTAGACTTAACAATGTACATTCTTTCTTCTCAATCAAATCCTATAGATCTACCCTTCTTAATCTTTCCTATATGGTTAAGGGTTAAAGGAAACTTCCAGTTATCCTTATGGTATGATTTTGACGAGGATCTTTATGGAATCCGATGTTAAATGCGCACTAAGGTATAAGACTAACTGCTTCGATGAAGAGCAAGATTGATGCTCATACTATTCGCGAATGGGTCTGAATACGATAGACAAAGATCACGCGGTTCTTGAAAGAAACCAAGAACCGAGGGGAGCGATATTGAAGAAGACTCTGTCTCAAGTTCTCAATCGCTCAGAAGTATCAAATCGCCTCTTGTCGAATTAAGGAGAGTGCTAGGGAGACCTCTCATGAAAATGGCAAGTCCTCTTGTCATGAAAGTCAATCTCGGAGGGCAAAGCAAAGTCGCCAAAGAGACAAGGAGAAAGTCTCTTGGCGAAGTTGTGAAGAAAGCCAAGAGATCTCCAAAATTAGGACTCGAGGCAATAGGAAGAGAAGATTGCGAGAATAAAGGCGAGAAGAAACTTCTAAATCTTGTGCGCCAAAGCCACAAGATCCTTAATTTCTATTACGGAAGAGGATCGGCGGAAGATCTAAAGAGGCCGAGAGGAAGAGAAAAGCAACATCTGTTAAAGGAAAATCTCTTGTGAAGAAATCAGCAAAACTAATCAAGCGTAGAAAAGACTAAGAAGGTTAGTCAAAGAAGAGCATCTCAAGCTGCGAGGATGTTAGTCTACAAAAGAGATAGCGACATTGTTCAAGTTGAAACAGAAACTGAGCATTGTACAGTTCAAGAAATTCCTAGTGCTCAACAAGAAGAACCAGTGGATGAAAGCACGGTTCATGAGACACCTGGCATTATAAAGGAGGAACCAGCAGAAGAACGGCGATTCGGGAGACTTCTAAGGAACACAACCGAAGCAAGCTGCGATGCAGATTTGGTGATGATGAACCAAGTGCGAAGGTATATAACTACCAGAAGTTCTTGAGGAAATATAGGCTGGAAATCAAATTGGTAGAAGTTATTACCAATCTGAGCAATGCTATTATAATCGGTGTTGAACCAGTGAAGAAAATAGTAGCTCTGGTGCAACCTATGTTGATTAATGGTATCACGTGGCAGTTACTAAATGAAAAAGAGAAGTCTTTTTACGATACCTTGAGGCTTACTGATCATTTGCCATATCCCTCAAGGCGTCCACCTTGCACCGTACTATGTTCCCAATCACGAGAACACGAGATAAAGGTTGTTCGGATATTCAACGAGGTGTCCAAAAGATTTTACAAAGGAAAATCAAAATTATTTCTGAACATAATGTTGATGATGATCCGTCGCGGATCAGTTAGCAGTCGGAAAATTGATGAAGCATGCATTCTCGCACAAGACCCAGATCAGCGAGTTGCAGCCATACAAATCGTGCGGAAGACTGTCGATGGGGAAGTATAAAATAGGAACATTCTTGAGTTCCTTGTTCGAGCGAGTTCTTTGTATTAGCCCTTTGTCTAATACATCGCCTATCGAAGAACATGCCCTATCCTGCAAGGAAGGCAGTTGTTGATCTGCCGCCAGCCTTTTAATCTAAATCTTCCGAAGCTGCAACATTCATTCGTCCACCGACTTTTGAGATTAATGAAGACTACACTCCATCCTCTGATGCCTATACTACTACAATTCCTTTCGCTCCTCCATTAGCAGAAGCAGATCAAGCCTCTTCGTCAGATGAAGTCAGTAGATTACGTGGTGAACTCAATGACATGAAGGAGACGGTGAATGATCTAAAGAAGATGATAGCAGAACTGCTGAAGAACCAGAATCGATAATCATTTTTGATTATAACAAATAGGGGGAGAGCAGGAAAAGAAGAAAATAATCAGAAGAGGAGAGGATGTTCAGATGAAGAAGGTGTGACCACAACAGACGAAGACAGGAAGAAGATAAGTTTTTTTGTTGTTTTGTTTTGTTTTCTTTTCTTGTATGTAATTTGTTATATTCAAAAAGGGGGAGATTGTTAAGTCAAAATGACTTTACATAAAAATGATTTTGATGTATAACAAACATAGTGAGATCAAATACAAGAAAAACAAAAGCGATCCTGAGCGATATCTGAGGCGAATTCGGAGATGGCGAAGATTACGATACAAACAAAGTTGACCTGAGACTAAGTTGAAAAAGTTGAATCTGAGACACACACGACAAATCAAAACACGAGCGAAGTTTGTCAAAGTAAAAGTTAACACGAGCGCAGATGAAACAAGACAATAAAAGACGCAGACGCAGAAAAAGAAAAGCAGACGCAAGAGTCGATTCGAGTTGAATTCTGAGAACTCAACCGATTAACTGTTTCTTTAAAGATTCAAGATTCAAGAATCAAGAAGTAGTTAGAGACGAAGGCTATAAATACAAGTCGAAGTCGAAAACTGAAGTGCTTGCTTGCTGTTTTGAGAAAAATTACACAAAGCGAAAAAGCGATTAAGTGCGAATTAGTGAACGCTATCATACATGTAATGAGTGTTCAAATATTTTCGAAAGAAAAGTTATGCAGATAACTGCAGAGGCTAAGTGTGAAAGAATCTTGGTTGTAGAGACACAAGAGGCTCGTGAAAGAATCTTATAACGTTTGAAGAGATAGTGAAATCTCGGAAGAAACTCGAGGATTTGGGCGTAGCCCACGGTTTGGGGTGAACCAGGATAAATCTGCGTGTCTACTACTCTCACTCTCTATCTCACTTTTAGTTTCAAAGTTGATCTTTATTTACTATTCATATACTTAGCATTGAAAAGTTTGATCAATCAGGATTATTAAGAAGTCTGTAAAGAATCTTAATTCTAACAAGTAATTCTAAAAGATATTCAAAAAGGGGAATACACAATTCAACCCCCCCTTCTCGTGCATTCTATTGTGTTTTTAAGTGCTATATTAACGTGTGATTCACTTCAACCAGTACTCATCTAAAAACCTCTTTATATATGTCATTTAGTCCATAATTAGTAAGCAACTTTTAACTATTGATATGGATTTACTAGATAATCCATTTTAAAATAAAGATAGAAAAGTAAAGGAAGTTGTTAAAGCACTAAAATCTAATAAGGCTTTTCAACTTGATGGAATGAATGGTCTTGAGGGCTATAAGGCAAAAAGGTGTAAATACTTTAAGAGGATTAGGAAAAACTTTAAGATTATTATATAAGAGAGTTGATGGTTGTTACAAGTTATATAATTAATTATAATCAAAATGTATTTTATTGTTTATTAAAAATAATACATGAGTTTTGTGATCATTTTGATATGCCTTTTATTTTATTACCTTTTAATATGTTTATAGTTGTAATCAAATTTTGTAAATTTCATCTATTATAAAAAGAATAAATAATAATTTTCAAGATTTTACAAGGAACTTTTAATTTCTACAAAAAATATGATATTTTAGTTCAATATAACTTCACACAATTTATATGAATAAAATATTGTATTTTATAATATTTTATTATTTTATTATTTTATACTGGTTTTGAGACAATGTAATACTACTGAACCTTTAAACTCTTTACTAGTTTGATACCGATCCAGTTTTAAAATATTGGTTAATATATTTAACTTTTTAAAAAATTGATAGTAAATTATATAAAAGGTGAGTTTAAAGTTTGTAAATATAATTTAAAAATAATTTACATATCTATGCTTATTTATTGTATTACGTAAAAGAATAATATAAAACAAATCAATAGAAGTATAGGTATACAAAACTTAAAATTTATCTAAGTACTTTTGCTCCTTTTCTTTATAGTTTTAACTTTGTTTTCCACTTTTTTTGTTGTATTCTCACTTTTCTTTATTTCGTTGGAAGTATTTCTAGTCAAAACAAAATTTACTATTAATTATGAAGTTTTTTGTATTTTTAGGTTAAACTTTTATTTTAAAATATTTTGGATGCTTTATATAGTATAAAATGATATATATATATATATATATATATATATATATATATATATATATATATATATATATATATATATATATATATATATATATATATATATATATATATATATATATATATATATATACATATATGTATCTAATCCTTGTGAAGGTTAATTAGATGAAACTCTTATATGGTTTCCAACTTTCTTATTACAATTCCTAATTTTTAAAAGCTACCATATACACCCTAAAGTTTAGTTTTTGTTTCATCTATACTCCCTAACATCATTCTCTATTGTAAAATATAACAATGAATGCATAATTGACATCGTATGGCTTGATTAAGTATTACATGACACAACATGACAGCGCGTGTCGAGTGCACTGCAAAATTTACCTGACTCTGCACATTAAAATTTGTAGTTGTGGTAAGTCGGGATCGAATCCACAGGGAATGTTTGGTTAATTTTCGTATTGAAAATAATTGATGCAAGAAAAGTATATGGGGGGGTTTTGGTTTTTGAACAATTTAAAAAATTAAAGTAAAATTAAACTATCGAAAACAAATTAAAATAAACAATCAAAAAAGAGAAAAGTGTCGAGTATAAGTAAGATCCGGTTCTAGGATCAATCTCGGCCTAAGCACAATCAAGCATATTCCCTTATTTTAAAGTTTTTACAATTCTTTTCGGACTATTGATCTGAGACTAATAGAACACTCTATAAATCTCGGTTTTCCCTTAAATTGAATTTAATCAAGATACAATCATTGATTAAACCTAACCACCGAATAATCTAGGATACGATCTCTAGATTCAATTTAGCAGTCGCATTACGAATTGGAAAACAATCAATATAGGCAGTAACCTCACAAGCTCGGGTTATCTAACCTAAGTCATGTTGTTCGTAGCGATTAACGATCGTTAGATGCTATTCATAAATATTAAAAGTAACGATTACGGATTACAATTAATATTTTAGCAATAGTTTCGAAATAAAATGATCAAAATATTATATTAAGATCATTAATTTCAAAACTATCCAAATCCATACCAACAACACAACAATCCGAAAATAAATCACAACTTTAAAATGACAAAAATAGTTTAACCGTGACTTGGCGTCGATATCTCCATTGAACCGGTGTCAAAAACTAGCCTATCATCTTCATTTTTATGCCCAAAAGACTAGTCATATACATATTGCAATAATAATACTCATGGTGGACAACTAAAATGAAGGATTAATTAACCTCAGGCAGCTCAATGTCTCCCGCACTCTATGCCTTGTTTTCTGCGTCAAGTTGCTTGTTGCCACTGTTACTCAAGTTGCTTGTCGCTTCCTCTCAGCCTCCTCACTGTGCGTCACCTTGCTTCTCCAGCACCAAGTTGCTTCTCAAAATTCTCCTCACATGACACTATCTCTCGCACCACCCACGCCCGTACGTTCCTTCTCCGTTATGCTGGCTTCTTCTTCTTCCTCGCTCCTTGCAACCTTTGTTCTCGTTGGTTCCTGTAGCTGACAAGACAATTAAAAATCCTCTCACACGTTAAAACCCTCCTCCATTTTGTTGTGTGCTGTGCGTTTTTAAGAAACGCACAGCTTCTCCTAAATCTTTGCGTATCTTTGCGTTGCCTTGACATGAATGAAACGCAGCAAAGACCCAAAATCTTTTGTTAAAAAAACTTAGTAAACAATTATACTCCAATTTTATTTCAGAAAATTTTGTCTTTTTGATCTCCAAAATATATCAACAAATCCAACCTAGCAGTCGACATAAATTGAACACAAATTGAGCATTTTATCATAAAAATAGGATTGAAATCACATGTAAATGCATAAGAAAATATAAGATGCTTCAATCCTATCAAATACCCCCACACTTGGTCTTTGACCGTCCTCGGGCAAACCATCAAAATCAAAATCACAAATCAAAGATTTAAGTCATTCTCCACATTTCTTAAGATTAGATAGTCAAAAGTAAAGGTAATGACTTTCATACCTTAAGCAAAAACTCAACATTCAAAGCTTTTACTCATGATTAATCAACATTTAATATCTTCAAAAACTGAGCAATCTAATGGTAGACTCGGAAAATGTGTTTGATTAAAATATATCCATGGGTACACTCAACACCATTCATGCTCATGACAATCCATAATTTTGCAAATCATTTCATTTCTCCACCATTAATGATCACATGCAAAATCATGAATCAAAGGACTTTTCAAGGTTGTAATGTGGGCAAGGGTAAGGTGAGATATATTTAGGTCAAGTAGCATAAAAGTCATCAAAGCTAGTGAAACAACGCAACATTCATCAAAAATTGGGTACCGTCAGCTATGAAAAATGCAACAATTACATTTCACAACCTCATTCAACTCTCACACACAAACCATATGAAGCATATGTCAATCCGAAACAATCACTCATACAATTATCCCAATCAAATCACAAGAGTGAATCTTTCAAGCAAATCTCTACCTCATTTTCAGCATACTCAAATGACTCAACCATTACAACTCCAGGAAGATGCATGAATCATAAACAACTTTTCAACACAAATGCAATTCTTCCTTGGTACATCTATTTTTAACAATTTTTTTCTTTTTTTTTCCTTTCTATTTTCTTTTCTTTTTCCCTTTTTTTGTAAAAATTAAAATAAACTACATCAACATGGAAATTTCAATCATACGACATAAAATAACTTCCCAAAATTATAATCAACCCTCACATATGTACACCCCCACACTTAGAATTTTATATATCCACAAACTCAACAATCACACATGTTCCACTAGCTTTATGACTTGGGTAGGACATTTGGTTAAGTTTAAAAGCATAAAATGTGGTTTATACAAAAAGAAAGGTATAAAGCTCAAAGGGGATTAACAAGAGAAAAATCATGTCAATAGGGTAGGTCACTTGGCCATTGTAGCTTATGAAAAACAAAGAATGCCTAATCATATCCATATTAATGCATGTGATAAAAATGTGGTCTCGAATAGAAATTCAACGCAAAATCGGGACGTACATGTCATGAAGGTCACACATTATCAAAAGACAATGAGACTGATATAGATGTGTCAGTCTAATATGGCTCAAATTCTCACCGACTTTGTCTACCATTAGTCACTACTCTTCTAAAGATAAAGCATATTAATAAACCATAAGAGCAAAAGTACATGCTAGAGTTGCTATGGATTTTACTAATCAATTCACACTATAATTATGACTAAATAATCTTAAAAGCAATAGAAAACAAGAAAAATTTTGAATCTTGTTCATTTGATTTTGAAAGCAGCCTAAGGAGTCACGTAAGCTACGATTAAGCTAAAAAAAAAAGCATCAAAACTAAGGTACCCCACCCCCAGACTTAAAATTTGCATTGTCCTCAATGTAAAATCAAATGTCAAAAATGGAGTAGCTAACAAAAACAACATAAGCAAAAATGTAAAAGACAAAAATTAACTCCCCTTAGGTTGCCTCCCAAGCAGCGCCTTTGTTTAATGTCGTTGGCTCGACCTCCAATTGCGTACTTTAAGTGACACCCATCACATCCTCTAGCATCAACACCTCCAAATCCTCCGTTTGAAGCCCTCATGTCTGACTTTAGCGATTACCATTCACTCGGAATGTCTTGTCGGTTTGAGGCTTCAGATCTCACTTGCACTAAAGGGAAAGACATGAGTGATAACAAATGGACCAACCTAACGGGAACGCAACTTACCAGGAAAGAGCTTGAGTCTGGAATGATATAGTAATACTTTTTGGCCCACTGAAAAACTCTTCCTCGAAATCATCTTATCATGAAAAGCTTTCGTCCTATCCTTATATATCACTGCATTTTGATAGGACTCGTTCCTCATTTCTTCCAACTCTTGCAGCTGCAGCTTCCTATGCACTCCCGCATCATCCAAGTGCATGTTGCATCTTTTGATGGACCAAAATGCCTTGTGTTGTAATTCCTTTGGAAGATGACATGGCTTCCCAAACACTAGCTTTGTCTGGCGACACATGCCAATTGGGGTTTTGTAAGTCGTCCGGTGGGCCCACAATGCATCTTCCATCTTATGCTCCAATCCTTCCTATTGGGTTGCATGTCTTCTCGGGATTAACTTGATTTCCGATTTGAGACTTGACTTGTCCGTTGGTTTGGGAATGGTAGCGGTAGAAACTTTATGCGTGATGTGATATTTTCGAACATAGCTTCCATCACCCCGTTGCAAAAGTGGGTTCCTCTATCGCTAACAATGGCCTTGGTATCCCAAACACGGAAAGAATGTTAGCCTTAACAAAATCTGCAACAACCTTGGCATCGTTAGTCTAGTGGCTTTTGCTTCCACCCATTTAGAAACATAATCAACCGCAAGCAATATATAAGTAAAGCCAAAAGATGGAGGGAAAGGTCCCATAAAATCAATGCCCCAAATGTAAAAAATTTCACAGAAAATCAAAGGGGTTTGTGGCATTTGATCCTTACGGGACAGGTTATCTGACCGTTGGCATCTATCACAAGATTTGCAGAAGATATATGCATCTTTGAACAATGTTGGCCAGTAGAAGCCGCTCTCTAGAACTTTTTGAGCTGTCCGTTTTACTCCAAAATGTCCTCCGCATGCGTATGAATGGCAGAAGGCTAAAATTGCTGATGATTCGCTTTTCGGTACACACCTTCTGATGACTTGATCTGCACAATGCCTCCAAAGATAGGGTCATCCCAAACATAATACTTTCGCTTCACTTCGCAGCTTATCCTTCTGAGCCTTAGACAAACCAACAGGTAATTCATTAGTTACTAAAAAATTGACAATGTCTGCATACCATGGTGGTGTCGCATCGGCAGGAAATAATTGCTCATCTGGAAAACTTTCTCGTAGAGGGATATCATCTTCTTCCTTTATCAATCGATGAGATGATCCACCACCACGTTTTACCCCTTCTTATCTCTAATCTCCAAATCGAATTCACAGGGAGGAGAATCCATCGATCGACCTCGGTTTTGCTTCTTTCTTTGTAAGCAAGTATTGTAAAGTCGCGTGGTCGAATAAACAATCACTTTAGCACCAAGCAAATATGATCGAAATTTTTCCAAAGCAAAACCACAGATAACAATTCTTTTTCATAGTGGAATAATGCAATTGAAATTTGGATTCAAAGTTTTGAAGCATAATAAATGGCATGCAAAGCTCTTCCCACTCTTTGCCCTAGAACCGCCCCCATCGCATAATCGCTCGCATCACACATGATCTCGAATGGGAGGTTCCAATCTGGTGGTCTAATCACCGGTGGGGACGTTAGAAGCTCCTTAAGTTTGTTGAATGCGTCTTTGCACCTCTTGTCGAACTCGAAGGGGACATCTTGCTGAAGAAGCTTGCATAATGGTGAGGCTATCTTTGAAAAGTCTTTAATGAACCTCCAATAAAAACCTGCATGCCCCAAAAAAGACACTTCCCTCACAGTAGAGGGGTAAGGTAAAGAAGAAATGATATCAACTTTAGACTTGTCAACTTCAATACCCTTAGCAGAAATCACATGACCTAAAACTATACCTTGATCCACCATAAAGTCACATTTTTCCCAGTTCAACACAAGGTTAGTTTCTATACATCGTTCCAAGATAATAGCAAGATTCTCAAGGCATTCATCAAAAGAAGATCCATACACACTAAAATCATCCATGAATACCTCAATAATCTTCTCAACATATTCAGAAAAAATGCTTACCATACACCTTTGGAACGTGGCAGGTGTGTTACATAGCCCGAATGACATCCTTTGGTAGGTAAACGTACCGAATGGGCATGTGAACGTGGTCTTCTCCTGATCTTCCGATGCAATCTGGATCTGAAGATAACCTGAAAAGCCATCTAAAAAGCAATAAAAGTCATAACCAGCCAATCTCTCAAGCATTTGATCAATGAAAGGAAGGGGGTAGTGATCTTTACGAGTAGCAGCATTTAACTTTCGATAATCAATACATACTCGCCACCCGGTTTGCACTCGGGTGGGAATCAACTCACCTTCCCGTTTTGCTGCGGTGATTCCATTTCTTTGGAACCACGAGCAGACTTACCCACTTACTGTCAGATATCGGGTAGATTACCCCAGCATCGAGAAGCTTCAGGACCTCCTTCTTCACAACTTCCATCATTGGAGGATTCAGCCTACGTTGAGCTTGCCTTGTAGATTTTGCATCATCCTCCAATAAAATGCGATGCATGCATATGGAAGGGCTTATCCCTTGGATATCTGCGATGGTCCACCCGATGGCCTTCTTATGCTCCCTCACCATCGAACCAGCCTCTCCTCTTGAGTTGAAGTCAATTATGCCGAAATGATAACGGGGAGAGTTTGTTTATCTCCCAAATAGACATACTTCAGATGTGTAGGGAGTGGCTTCAATTCTAATTCTGGGGCCTGCACATCAGAAGGTAACAACTTCTGGTAAGCTTCAGGTATTTGAATAGAAGCCAGATCATACCTTTTTGAAGAGCTTTCTAATGAGTCCAAGGCAGCTGTCATTTCCACAAGCTCCTCTCCCATCTCAACATCAGTGTTGGCTTCTACTTATATCCTCGCCAGAGCTATTGCGGATGATCCTCAGAACTTAATTTAAACACTTCATGCACCAAAGGATCGATCACATCAACGTAAAAACACAATGATCATCGGAGGATGTTTCATGGCATCAAAAATATTGAAATGAATTACCTCCCATCAAATTCCATTGTGAGGGTGCCTTTACGAACATCTATCTTAGTTTGAGCTGTATTAAGGAATGGTCGTCCCAACAAGATAGGTATTGGATTGCATGAGGTGTCATCATTCATATCCACAACATAAAAATCTGCAGGGAACAGTAACTCATTCACCTGCACCAAAACATCCTCAACCACTCCATCAGGATAAGCATTAGTGTGATCGACCAATTGGATGACTACATTCGTTCTTTTCAAAGGACCCAAATTTAAAGAAGCATAAATTGAATGAGGCATCACATTAATAGAAGCACCCAATCCAACATTGCTCTACTGATCACAGTATTACCAATTTTGTAAGGAATAGTGAACATACTTGAATCTCGGCATTTTGGAGGCATCTTCTTTCTGAATAATGCCGATACATTCTCACCCATCATCACTTTCTCATCACCCCCCAATTTCCTCTTTTGTGTACACAATTCTTTGAGAAATTTGGCATACCGTGGCACTTGCTTGATTGCTTCGAGCAAAGGTCTGTTGACTTCTACCTTTCGGAAAGTCTCCAATATCTCCTTATCCTTGTCCTCCTTGTTTGGTCTCGCTAACCTGCTCGGAAAAGGCGGAGGGTTAGTTTTAACAATATTGGGACTTTTGACATTTACCTGTGTACTTGAGGATGAATTTTCTTCCTTTTCCAATTCCTTCTCGATCTCTTCCTCGGTAGCAATCTTTGTTAGGGTTCTTTTTGAATCTTCAATCTCCCTTCCGCTTCTCAGGGTTATGGCATTAACATTCTTCGGATTCACCTCGGGTTGGGATGGAAATTTTCCTCCTCCTTGCGATTCTAGGCGATTGAGCCTTACTACCAATTGACCCAATTGGTAATCCGTACTCTGCTGGTTGGCCTTCATTTCCTGTTGGCTTGCTTTCATTTCCTGAAAATCTTGGTGCAATTGCAAGTTGGAAGCAACAAGTTTGTTAACAAGTTCTTCTAAAGACGCACCTGAACTTGAAGAAGAAGCTCCTTGTGCTCCTTGTTGCCTTGGTTGAAATCTTGGTAGTCCTTGCGGTCGATTCTGGAAGTAATTTTGCTGTCGATTCCCTCCATAACTCAAGTTGGGGTGATCCCTCCAACCTGGGTTATATGTCTGTGAGTATGGGTTGTATTGGTTTGGGAAGTTCCCTCCTGCAGCATTCACTTGCTCCATACTCCCTTCTTGTAAAGCTGGGCACTCGTCAGTTGGATGACTTGTGTTTGAACATATCCCACAAGCTTTTACTTGTGCCTGTCCAACTGCAATCTGTCTCACAAAAGATGTTAGTTCATCTAAACGATGTTCAATAGATGAAGTGCTTACCTCATTTACTCGTCGAACATCATTATGAGTGCTGAATTGCTGAGTGTTAGCGACATCCGCTCAAGTAATATCCTGGCTTCAATGGGGGTCTTCTCGCAAAGTGCCCCACCACTCGCCGCATCAACCAAACTCCTCTCCATTGGCAGCAATCCTTCATAAAAATAATGGATGAGAAGTTGCTCCGGTATGTTGTGATGTGGGCAACTGGCACACAGCTTCTTAAATTGCTCCCAATATTCGTAAAGAGACTCCCCATTGTGTTGCTTGATACCGCATATCTCCTTCCGAATACTTGCTGTCTTTGAGGCCGGAAAATATTTTTCCAAAAACAACCTCTTCATCTCCAACCAAGTGTTCACACTTCCTGCAGGTAAATTAAATAGCCAATCTTTTGCTGAATCTTTGAGCGAGAATGGGAAAGCTCTCAACATGATTGGCTCGTCCGTCACCCTGTGAGGCTTCATGCTCAAACACACCACATCAAGTTCCTTAAGATGCTTATTTGCATCCTCACCTGCAAGGCCATGAAAGTTAGGCAATAAATGAATTAATCCAGATTTTAACTCAAAGGTAACATGTTCAGCAAAATTTGGAAATGTTATGCATAATGGTCTATGAGTTAAATCGGGTGCAGCCAACTCCCTCAGATTTCTCGGATTTGCCATTGTTTCTTTAGATTCTGCTTCCAATTCATTCACCAAAGTTGACCTTGCTTCTCTACGTAATCTCCGCAGTGTTCTCTCGATCTCCGGATCAAATTGCTCAATTTCTCTACGAAGAGATCTGGTCACTACCATACACCAAAACTAATGAAAAATTAAAAATTAACAAGTAACAAAAAGTATGAGTATAAACGAATATATTCACAAAACACCAACTAAAATCAAATGCAAAAATTAAACTACCACACTCCTCGGCAACGGCGCCAAAATTTGACAAATACGTGTCGAGTGCCTTTAAAATTTACGACTCGCACACTAAAATTTGTAGTTGTGGTAAGTCGGGATCGAATCTACAGGGAATGTTTGGTTAATTTTCGTACTGAAAATAATTGATGCAAGAAAAGTATATGGGGGGTTTTTGGTTTTTGAACAATTTAAAAAATTAAAGTAAAATTAAACTATCGAAAACAAATTAAAATAAACAATCAAAAATGAGAAAAGTGTCGAGTATAAGTAAGGTCCGGTTCTAGGATCAATCTCGGCCTAAGCACAATCAAGCATATTCCCTTATTTTAAAGTTTTTACAATTCTTTTCGGACTATTGATCTGAGACTAATAGAACGCTCTATAAATCTCGGTTTTCCCTTAAATTGAATTTAATCAAGATACGATCATTGATTAAACCTAACCACCGAATAATCTAGGATACGATCTCTAGATTCAATTTAGCAGTCGCATTACGAATTGGAAAACAATCAATATAGTCATTAACCTCACAAGCTCGGGTTATCTAACCTAAGTCATGTTGTTCTTAACGATTAACGATCGTTAGATGCTACTCATAAATATTAAAAGTAACGATTACGGATTACAATTAATATTTTAGCAATAGGTTCGAAATAAAATGATCAAAATATTATATTAAGATCATTAATTTCAAAACTATCCAAATCCATACCAACAACACAACAATCCGAAAATAAATCACAACTTTAAAATGACAAAAATAGCTTAACCGTGACTTGACGTCGATATCCCCATTGAACCGGTGTCAAAAACTAGCCTATCATCTTCATTTTTATGCCCAAAAGACGAGTCAATATACATATTGCAATAATAATACTCACGGTGGACAGCTAAAATGAAGGATTAATTAACCTCAGGCAGCTCAATGTCTGCCGCACTCTATGCCTTGTTTTCTGCGTCAAGTTGCTTGTTGCCACTGTTACTCAAGTTGCTTGCCGCTTCCTCTCAGCCTCCTCACTGTGCGTCACCTTGCTTCTCCAGCACCAAGTTGCTTCTCAAAATTCTCCTCACGCCGACACTATCTCCTGCACCAGCGACCACCACGTTCCTTCTCCAGTGTCTGCGCTGTGCTTCTTCTTCCTCTGCTCCTTGCGGCACTGTTCTCGCTGGTTCCTGTAGCTGACAAGACAATTAAAAATCCTCTCACACATTAAAACCCTCCTCCCTTTTGCTGTGTGCTGTGCGTTTTTAAGAAACGCACAGCTTCTCCTTAAACGCTGCATATGCTGCGTTTATTAAACCAACTTCTGTTGCGTTACATAAGCGTGCGACGTTCTGTTGCTTTCTTTGCGATGTAACGCGTCTTGTAACAACCAAAATCTTTTCTCTTTTTTTTTAAAACTTAGTAAACAATTATACTCCAATTTTGTCTTTTTGATCTCCAAAATATATCAACAAATCCAACCTAGCAGTCAATATAAATTGAACACAAATTGAACATTTTATCATAAAAATAGGATTGAAATCACATGTAAATGCATAAGAAAATATAAGATGCTTCAATCCTATCACAACACCTATGGCTTGAATAAGTATTAAAGGTGTCAAAAACTTGATTGATTTGTTTACGTACTTATAAGGACTATAAGTTTTAACCGTAAGTGCGCGATGTAGTAGTAGCTAACACTGACAAGTACGAGTTAATCCCATGAGGACTGTAAGTACCAGCATTAACCTTTTTCTATTATTTAACCGTAAAATCAGGTTTTGACCTCATCAAACTTTCAAACATTCATCCTTTATTAACCTCAACCTATCCATCCACACCCTAAATGATAGTGTCATATCAATCAAATTAATATATAATTAGATTCAAGTCATCTTAGAACCAACCTTCATAAGTTAATATCAATAGCAATCATATAGATAATATTTTTGAAATCAAAAGCATAAATTTTCACATCCTGATACCCTATCGCTAACTACCAAATAATAAATTCCTAACTACCAAACTATGCAGTAAATGGTGAGCTAGGGTCAAACCACAGAGAGTTGGGATGCAAATGCTATTTCAAATGTTGTAACAAAAGAAAACAAAAAACTTTGAAATGATGAAGACGAGACAACTAATATGCAATAAATGTAACAAAAAATACAAGCATAAAACAAATTTAGAAAAATCTAATAACAATGGTAAAAAAGTGGGTTAGAAATATCTTTAGGATTCCAGGATGTTCATTGATCCTTGAATCTAAAAAAAAGGGGTACTCTCATCATGGTGTTAGCCTATGGACTCGATAATCTCTCGAACCCTTAATTTCTTTTAAATAGGCAAAACTAATAAGCTTTAGAATTGCCCCAATCTCCACTATAACCTAGAATAGGCTCTCTAAGTTCAATAGCGAAGATACATTTGGTACTAAAAAACAACTAACTTACGCTACATACTCATAAACGCGGAAGGTGTAACCTAAAGGTATGGGATCCTAGATTAGTTGACTAAGTATCCTGACAAATTCAATTAACCCATTGCTACTTCCAGGAATCACTATGGACTATTACATATCACAAGCTCAACCTTAGCCTTCGAATTAGAAAGTTACCTAAAGGGTGACCAAACCTATAACCAATTCCTAATTGATGACATTTATCTTAAATCCTAAACCGAATTTGACCTACAAGCACCAATTTAAGACAAATTCCATTCTCACAATTCCCATGCCTTCATCCTTATAATATCTCTAAGCCCTTACGTTGTCTAGACACACTTGTTCATATTAAGCACAATTGATATTAAGTTAACAAAACCCATACTCGATTAAATAAAACTAAGGCTGGAAATTGTAAATGAAGTGATAAAAATCAAAATTTAACACTATAATAACCCAAACTAACAATCCAGACTACTCGTCCATAGATATTGTTCGCTTTGAGTTGCCTCTTAGGCCAAACCCCTTACGGTTTTATTCTTCCCCCTCTCGAAAAAATGCACCTTAGAGGGAGAGGTATCCATACCCTTATAAGGCATACTTTGTTCTCCTCTCCAATCAATTTGGGATCTCACACTCTCCAGCCCCTTAAGGCCTAACCTAGCTGGCACAATGATTCAGGTACCGGCTCTGATACCATTTATAACAGCCCAGGCCCCTTGCCCACAGATATTGTCTACTTTGGGTTGGCCTTAGAGCCAAATCCCTTACGGTTTTTCTCTTTCCACCCTTGGGAAAATGCGTCTTAGGTGAAGAGGTATCCATACTCTTATAAGACATACTTCATTCTCCTCTCCAACAGATATGGGATCTCACACTCTCCACCCCTTAGGGCCCAACCCTCTTTAGGGCCCAACCTAGCACAACAGTTTGGGTACTGGCTCTGATACCATTTATAATAGCCCAGACCACTCGCCCACAGATATTGTCCACTTTAGGTTGTCCCTTTAACCAAACTCCTCACGATTTTGTTTTTTCCACCTTTGGGAAAATGTGTCTTAATGGGAGAGGTATCTATACCCTTATAAGGCATACTTCGTTCTCCTCTCCAACCGATGTGGGATCTCCACCCCCTTAGGGCCTAGCCCTCTTTAGGGCTCAGCCTAGTTGGCACAATGATTTGAATACTAGCTCTGATACTATTTGTAATAACCCAGACTACCTACTCACAGATATTGTTTGCTTTGGGTTGCCCTCAGGTCAAACCCCTCATGATTTTGCTCTCCCCCCTCCCAGAAAAATGCATCTTAGAGGGAGAGGTATCCATACCCTTATAAGGCATACTGCATTCTCCTCTCCAATCGATGTGGAATCTCACAAAAACTAACTTATCATAAATCAAAACTCTTTATGCTAACAAATGACTAATCATAACCCAAATTACAAACTCTAAACTAATTGCATCAAAATGAAAATTGCAACACACACAACTTACACAAAAACTTAAATTAGTTGATCATGAATTTAAGAACATGCATAAATCCTAACTATTAAGCACAAATTAATCAAGAGCAACATAAATAAGTAAAAACCCATAACATAAACCATTAAACATTCAAATACCCATCAATTTCATATCTAAAATCATAAATAAACTCAAACAACCAAGATTAAAACTGGAAAATTGAGGGAATAAACACCCATTGATATAACATAAAGATTCCTTACAAAATTCATAAAGTTCAACTACAAAATCCATCAAACATTCATTTTAAATATTCTAGGACATGTAAAAATGTGATTAACACTAAGAAAGCTTTAAACTAATTGAATGAATATGAAAATAAAAAAAATTAAAAATGAAAGAGAATAGCTAAGCTTATGGAAAATAACAAAAATTTCTCTGCTAATTCCTCCTCTCTTCTTGGAGCTTTCCAAAAATGACAAATTTTGAGAGTATTTTTCTCTTCTTGGAGTTTTTCTAAAAATGGAAGATTAGAGGCTACTTCTCTAGGTCCTCTTCTTTTCTTTTTGTAGTAGGTTCTATTTAGACTAAAACCTACGATTTTTCTGTGTCTCAAAAGTCCAATTAAAAACTTAAGTTCAAAAGGTCGTCCATGTCTATCTATGTGTAAGCCACGATCGTGGCCTTTAGTGTACGATCATGGTTAGTTTATCTGCTCTCTGTCATAATCGTGGCTAACTCCTCATGATCGTGGCCCTGGGATCAAGCTTATGTCACAATCGTGGCATATTTGTCACGATTATGTCCCTAGGTTATTTCTCGAGTCTTCTCCGATTCTCCTTCGAATGTCCTTAATGGTTTCTCCTCCATGGATGGCTCTCCAAACTTTTTCAAACTTCTTCCTTTTAGCATATATTTGTGTTCACTCCTTTAATCTATATGTAAACACAAGATGAACATAAATTGAGTATTTAAACACAATAATAGGATTGAAAAGACATTGAAATGCATAAGAAAATATAAGTTGATTCAATCCTATCATATTCTCACCAAGGATTTACTCAATGCACTCAAAGTGTTTATGATGGAAGGTGTCGGAAATCTCAAATCAATACATAGCCAGATGGTTAACTATAAGCTTGCAATATAATCACATATCCATCACTAATAAGTAAACTATAAATAAAAATCAAAAGTAAACTATAAATAAAAATCAAAACGTCTTATTTCAAGGTTTTAATGAGCTTAGGTAAAGGTATGATAGGGATGATAAAAAGGGTAATTGTTAAGTCAAACCAGACTTCACGTATTAAATAATTTTGATAATAAACAAAGAGAAATATACAAATGAAAAGTAGATGGATGCATAAGAAGAAAAAGTAGAAGGAAGAATAACAGACGGAAGAAAAACAGAAAGAAGGAAAAGCAGACGGAAGAATAATGAGCGGAAGAAAAAGCGAAGGAAGGAAGCGAAGGAAGAATAACGAGCGGAAGAAAAAGCGAAGGAAGGAAGCGAAGGAAGAATAATGAGCGGAAGAAAAATAGAAGGAAGGAAAAGCGAGCGGAAGAATAATGACGGAAGAAAAGCGAAGGAAGGAAAAGCGAAGGAAGAATAATGAGCGGAAGAAAAGCGAAGGAAGGAAAAGAGCGGAAGAATAATGAGCGGAAGAAAAACAGAAGGAAGGAAAAGCAGAAGGAAGAAAAATAGAAGGAAGGAAAAGCAGAAGGAAGAATAACAGACGGAAGAAAAACAGAAGGAAGGAAAAGCAGACGGAAGAATAACAGACGGAAGAAAAACAAAAGGAAGGAAAAGTAGAAGGAAGAATAACAGACGGAAGAAAAGCAGAAGGAAGGAAAAGCAGAAGGAAGAATAACAGACGGAAGAAAAACAGAAGGAAGGACAAGCAGATTGAAGAATAACAGACGGAAGAAAAACAGAAGGAAGGAAAAGCAGAAGGAAGAATAATGAGCGGAAGAAAAGCGAAGGAAGGAAAAGCGAAGGAAGAATAACAGACGGAAGAAAAGCGAAGGAAGAAAAGCGAATGAAAAACAGGCGGAAGAATATCGACGGAACAAATATCGAGGCGGAAGCTTTACGAAGAAAAAGCGAGCGATACAAGAATCGAACGTAAGAAAGAAACATCGCTTTAAGGCGATTCTGAGTTAAACTGAATAACCGTTTCTTTAAAGATTCAAGCGGATATTTAAGAAATAGTTGAAGACGATTATAAATAAGAGTCGAGATTGAAGTAAAACGACTTTCGAGAAAAAGTGAATGAAACTACGAGTATTCAAACATCGACTATCTCGAAAAATTGTGAACTATTTTTCGAGTGTACATTATTAAGAGCAACTCTTTTGTAAAAGCTCTTTATTAGTTTTCATTTTGAAAAGTGTTACTGGTAGCTTTGAAGAGGCTAAGAGTAAAGAATACTTGTTGTTAAGAGACTGAAGAGGCTCGATCCAAAGAATACTTGTAAGCAGTTCGGAGATAGTGAAATCTCGTAAGGATATCGAGGATCGGCGTAGCCCACGGTTTGGGGTGAACCAGGATAAATTGCTGTGTTTCTCTCTCTAACTCTTACTTTACTTAAATCGTAGTTCTCATTATTATCAAAGGTTTTCAAACTAGTCAAGAATTGATTTAAGATAAGTTTTCTGAAAGAACAAGCAATTGTTATTGAAGGGTTTAACGAAAAGTTTATCACAATTCAACCCCTCCTTCTTGTGTATCTTGATCATATTATTACTCAATATATTAACGTGTGATTTACTTCAATTGGTATCAGAGCAAGGTGTTCAAGAATCACTCTAATAAAATGTGAACTAAAGAAAATGGTGGAATCACACACGTATATTGCGAAGGAGCCTCGGTCACGGACCTCCAAAGATTGATGGTGAAGACTACCACTATTGGAAGGATCGGATGAGATTGTTTATCGAGTCTACTCACATTGACCTTTGGGACATCATCGAGAATGGACCATACACACCGAAGATGATGATAAAATCTAATTCCACGAAAAGATGGACGGTGAAAGGAAAGCAAGATTTCAACTAAACTCCAAAAGAAATTTTATTGAGTTGTGCATTGAAGCGAAAGCGAGTATGACAAAGTTCATGGATGTGATATTGCCAAAGAAATGTGGGATACATTATCAATTGCACATGAAGGAACAAATCAAGTCAAGGAGTCCAAGATAAGTATTTTGGTGCATCGATCGAGTTATTCAAGATGAAAGAAGAAGAGACCATTGATCAAATGTTTGGAAGATTCCAAACAATTGTTAATGGACTAAAAGCTCTTGGAAGAGCGCATAACATCAAGACCATGTTGAAAGATTTTGAGGAGTCCGCCCAAAAGATGGAGACCCAAAGTAATTGTCAAGAAGCCAAAGACTTAAGCGTCTTGAAGCTTGATGAATTGCTTGGATCGTTGAAGATACACGGTAGAGCTTGATGCGAAGATAAGCCCAAGAAAGAGAAGTCCATAGCGCTCAAAGCAAGTCAAAAGAATCACAAAATCGAAGAAGAAAACAAAGAGGAACACATCAAAGGATTTAAAGATTGAAGAAGCAAAGGATGATGATTCCATGAAGTCGAATCTGAATCAAGTGATGAAGATTTATGGGCTATCTTTCATTTCAAGAAAGATAAGAAGAATGTGGAAAAAGAAGTCCAAAGGAGATTCAACATTTAGAAGGAACAAATGCAAAGACGATGAAAAGGTCGATAAAGCATCCGTTACATGTTATGAATGCAAGAAGCGGGACATTACAAGTCCGAGTGTCGAATGTTGAAAAGACAACCCAAAAGGAGTAGGGATAACAAGAAAAGCATGATGGCAACGTGGGAAGATCTGGACTCATCGAGAATCGGATACAAGTTGAGCGTCGAAACATGCTAACATATGTCGGTAGTTGAAGAAGAAAGTGATGAGGAGGTAACTTCTAGCTATAATGATATACAAGATGCATACTCGTAATTATTAGAGGATTCTCATGCTATTCGAAGCAAGATAAGTCGTTGAAGAAGAAATATGTAAAAACCTCAAACATACTCATGAGATAGAGAGTGAGAATATAAGTTTGAGAAAGCAAGTTGAGGAATTGAATAACAACAAAGTTGTAGATAGATCCAAGAGATTAATCAATTGAAGCGAGAATTAATAATCTCTCAATTGATCTAGCTAAATTCTGAGATAGTACAAAAAGATGAATGAAATGATAGGAAAATCTGATACATCCGAGGATAAAAGCTGGATTAGGGTTTACTAAAATAAGCCCCGTAATCACGTAAAATCAATTGCTCAAAAGATAAGAAAAGATATCAATCGGTTTTCGAAAAGGTCATCAACGTTTTCATTCTACATCTTATTATCATTCATTACATCATACTAACCTAAAGGACCCAAGAGAATCGGGTACCTAAAATAAGATAATATCTCCTACGAAATCCTTCTTTGGAAGAACCAAGAAGCACCATTGGTATTTGGACGGTGGATGCTCGCGTCACGTACGACGAAAACAAGTTTATGTTCCTAGATCTTGATCTGAAAGGAGGATCAAGAACTTTTGGAGACAACCAAATAGGAAAGATAATCGGGTTTGGTAAGATTGGTAAGAATTCCATGCATGCATTAACAACGTCTTACTAGTTGATGGTTTAAAGCATAACTTGATAAGTATTAGTCAATTATGTGATTACGGTTTTGAAGTTACTTTCAATCAAAATTTTGTGAAGTCGAAACAAAGATGGTTCCATCTTCTTTTCAGCCAAAAGACGAAAAATCTTTACAAAATTGATTTAGGCGATTTTCGGTCTCAAAATATTTCATGTTTTTATCTCTCAAGATGAAAGACGATCCGCATAAAAAACTAGGTCATGTCGGTTTTAAACATATTTCAAAACTTTTGAAACATGATTTGGTAAAGGTTTGCCACAAATTCGTTTTGATTTCTTTTGTGAAAGTTGTCGAAAGGGAAACAAGTTAAAACCTCTTTCTCTTGAAAACATTTAAATAACGTCATCTAGACCACTGAGTTGTTACATATGGACTTATTTGGTCCAACAAGAACAATAAGTCTTGGTGGAAAGAAGTATGGACTTGTGATTGTTGATGATTTTACAAGGTTTTGTTGGATACTTTTCTATCACATAAAGATGAGTCTTTCAAGTGCTTTAGAAACCTTTCCATGAGGTTACAAAATGAAAAAGGAATGTCTATAGCCAGCATAAGGAGTGATCATGGTGGAGAATTCGAAAATGAGAAGTTTAGAGTATTCTGCGAAGAAAATGGAATTTTCCATAACTTCTCTGCCCCAAGGACTCCGCAGCAGAATGGAGTTGTTGAGAGGAAGAATAGGACGATTCAAGAGATGGCAAGAACAATGCTGTGCGAGATGAATCTTCCTAAATACTTCAAGCTGTCAATACAGCATGCTACATTCAGAATAGAGTGTTGCTGCGACCAATGCTGAAGAAAACTCCCTATGAGTTGTGGAATGGAAGGAGACCAAACATTTCTTATTTCCATCCTTTCGGCTGCAAATGCACTAGTCTGAACACAAAGGAAGCTCTGGACAAATTCGATGCAAAGACATTTTCAGGAATTTTTCTAGGCTATTCTCTCACTTCAAAGGCATTTAGAATCTTCAACCTCACCTCAAAGACTGTTGAAGAAACTATTCATGTTAAGTTCGATGATAGCTCTCAACCCAATAAGGAAGAGGAATCAGAAGATGATCTTTATTCTGATGCCTTTGGCGCAGTGGTAAGGAAGTATCTTCATCGTAATCACCTCGTGATGAAAAGATGACATTTCTAAGAATTTTGAGTTAAAGAAAGATTGGAGATATAAAAGCTTTCATCCCAAAGAGTCAATTATTGGAGAAACCTCAGAAGGTGTAAGAACAAGGTCCAAGTTCAGAAGAGAAGCCAACATGGCATTTATATCTGAAGAAGAACCTAAGAAGATTGATGAAACTCTAAAAGATGAAGCATGGATATTAGCTATGCAAGAGGAGTTGAATCAATTCAAGTAGGAATAAAGTCCGTCCTTAGTTCCTAAACCCGAAAAGAAATCCATTATTGGTACTAGATGGATATTCAAGAATAAGCTAGACGAATCAGAAAAGTAAGTCGCGAATAAGGCAAGATTAGTAGCACAAGGCTATAATCGGCAGGAAGGAATAGACTACAATGAGACATATGCTCCAAGAGCAAGACTTGAAGCAATAAGGATCTGCTTGCATATCTTGTTTGCCATGACATAAAGCTTTTTCGATGGATGTAAAAGTGCATTTCGAGCGGTTTTATAGATGAAGAAGTCTATGTCAAGCAACCTCCTGGATTTGAGGATATAAAGTATCCAGATCATGTCTACAGACTTCATAAAGCCTTATATGGACTGAAACAAGCCCCTAGAGCATGGTATGATCGTCTGAGCTCATTTCTTATAGGAAATGGATTTACTAGAGGTAAAGTAGACAAAACTCTTTTTAGGAAGAACTTGAATAATGATTTTATTATTGTGCAAATCTATGTTGATGATATTATTTTTGGAGCAACCTCAAAAAGGTTATGCATGAGCTTTGAAGATATGATGAAAAATGAATTTGAGATGAGCATGATGGGTGAGTTAAAATTCTTTCTTGGATTGCAAGTAAAGCAAACTAAGGATAAAATTTTATCCATCAATAAAAATATGTCAAAGAATTGTTGTCTAAGTTTGATATATGCGAGGTTAAAAGTATGTCTACACCGATGCATCCTTGAACTTGTTGTCAAAAACGAAAGTGGTAAGAAGGTGGATCAAACCCTATTTAGAGGATGATTGGTTCTTTGCTTTATCTTACAAGTAGACCGACATTCTATTCAGATGTATGCTTGTGTGCAAGGTTTCAGTCGATCTAGAGAATCTCATTACATTCTTTGTAAAACAAATTTTGAGATATCTCGCAGTACTCCGATCTTTGCTTAATGTATGAGAAAGGTAAAGATTTTAGGTTGAATGGATATTGCGATCGCGGACTATGCGGTGATAGGATCAAAAGGAAGAGCACAGTGGTGGTTGTCACTTCCTTGGACCAAACACGTGTCATGGTCAAGCAAGAGACAAAGCTCGATTGCATTATCAATGCCAAAGTTGAATATATATGTCGCCGCAAGTTGTTGTTCACAATTGTTGTGGTTCAAGTATCAATTGGAGGACTACTCAATACAAGAGGAAGAGATTCCAATATCTTGTGACAACACCAAATACCATCGGTTTGTCAAAGAATCCAATTCAACATTCAAGGGTGAAGCACATGAAGTCGGACATCATTTCTTTGAGAGATTACGTTCGTAAGAAAGTCGTCGACCTACAATTAATGGAAGCGAAATATCGATTAGGCGGATATGTTCACAAAACCACTAAGTGAAGATCGCTTTAAAGAAATCGACGCCTTGACCTCAATATGGTGATGTTAATGCACCATTCATCCGGTTTTTCGTAAAGAAGAAACAGACAGACGGAGGAGTTAACAGACCATTCATCTGGTTTTTTGTAAAGAAGAAACAGACAGACGGAGGAGTTAACGGACCATTCATCTGTTTTTTTTATAAAGACAAGACAGATAGATGGCATAGTTAACAGATTGATCGTCTGATTTTTCAAAAAGAAAAGACAATGAAACGGTGGATGATTGGACCAAATTTATACTATAAATCAGGCCCATTTTCTTTAGTAATTATGCATCTGTCGACTCCTGATCTATAATTTTCATGCTTATTTTGGTCCCGCACATTGAGTTTTGATAAATTGCATATTGTCAATATTTTGTTGTCATTTGTCATTAATTCTGCATAATCTTTATTGGGACAATTGATACTGCAAATGGGTTGTATTTTGTAGGACCAAAGTAGTCAACAATTAAGAAGTCAACACGCCATGAGTTATTTGGACGAATCAGACTCTCCATTCGCCGCGCTAATTAATGGTGTTTAATTCATTCGCGCGACGAGTGACCAAATTCATTCGCCCTTGCGAACTACTGATCATCGCCGCAATAATGTCGGGTGACCCGGACCAAAAATGGCAAAAGTATCCACTGTTCCGACCCGGCCCGCACAGTTCCCTATAAAACCTTACCATTTAGGGCAAATGAGAGAGGGGGCCGCCTACAAAAGAGTTCTTCGTTTTCTCTTCTCTTCGTCTTCTCCAGTTTTCTTCGTTTTCTTCTTTTACATTTTACATTTTGATCTAATAGCCTCTCATTACTCGTGTTTGATTTGAGTTTAGTCACAAAGACGATCATCATCGATCATTTCCTTCATCTCTACTCTTCCGCATTCGCCGTCCGAGCATGGTCTTGGTGATACTTCAACAATGATGGAGTCGTCTGTAGTCATGAGTGGCTAAGCTCATAGTCTTCGAAATGTTGCGAGGTTGGAGTTCGAGAACTAAACACGGGTAATCAATCTTAGTTTAGGATTTCGGTAATGTATTTGCACAATCCGAGTTGGTATTTTTGCAATATATTTTTGATTGAATCCTGCTATAGTTTAGTAGGATGTTAGACTTTGATTTGTGTTATGGATTGACTATTGTTGAATACTGTGCTTAAATACATGGAGTTCATGTATATCAGTTAAATGATTGCATTAACTAATTTAATCTGCCTAGTTGTGTTTGATTGAATTGGTTGTGTTATTATTTGGTTGATTTAGTGCATTAATCAATCCATGCATACACTAAGGGTTTTAACAAGTTGTAATTAATCGAGTTGATTAATTAATTCTTGGACTTAACGAGTTGTTAAGGTTTTATTTTCGAAACTTAGTGGATTTCAAACCCCACATTATTTGAACGATGATGACCCGAGCTACATTTTCGGAGAGTTTTAGTAATTTGACTTCAAACTTTTTAATTTCAATCATTTAGTTTTCTAAAATTCTAAAACATTTATTCTTATTTTGGCTTAGTTTAATTTCTAATTAATCAAATCAAAACCCCCTTCTATTGCTTTAATTGCATGTATCATTCAAACATTAGGCTAGTCTAGGATCAACTGATGCATTGGTTCCTTGAGAGTCGACACGAGGTTGCATCCTGTATTGCAATCCTTGGTATAAATTTAATTTGACGGTTTCGAGGATCAATTTTAATATTGAACGATAAACCGCCGATCAAATTTTGGCGCCGTTCTCGGGAATCAAATTAATTGGTTCTCTAGGTTAGCCATGTTTGTTTTGATTTTAATTTTTGTTTGCATTTTGTTTGCATTGCATAATTTCATTTAATTTACATTACGCTAAGTGTTTTTAGTGTTAATCTGCTTGTTATTTCATTACGCTTTGTTTTAAGTGTTTATTCTGATTGTTCTTGTTTATTGTGCGTAATTTTAAGTTAATTCAGTTTGCCTTGCTTATGCATGCTTCTTGGTCGCGACGAGTTCCTCATTCGTCACAAATGAGTTCATCCGTCATCGCAATGAAGTTTATATTCGCCGCAATAACATTACTGATTTATTGATTCGCAATGAAGTTCTTACACGTCGTGGCGAACTTGAGTGAATTGAAGCCTTGCTATCCGTTGTCGCTTTAGTGAGCTATCTTAGGTGAACTTCTCTTGTGCATGCCCGTAGACTTAGGCTAGTTCATTTTCAACCTGAAATTGAGCGACACCTTAGACAACTTAGGAAGAACAAGAGAGAGCAAGAAAGACTTAGAACACTAGATCGATTAGAATCGAGATGGTGAACAACAAGAATATCCCGTCCAACCACCCCGAGATGGAGATCACGGTCTTAACGGTGACCGAGAACGCGTAGATGACAACAATGCGAACATCGACGTAGGACCATCCGAGAAGCTACAACCTCGGACGTACACTCACGATCCTTTCATCGCTTGCCTGCCCTAACCCGATGTAAATTTCAAGTCAAAGGTTTATTGATTAACTCTCTCCCAAATTTCACGGTTTAACGGAGAGGACCCTACATGCATCTTCAGCCCTCACCATGATCCGCCGAGTATGAAGCTCGTAGGAGCACATCTGGACCAGTCTTTGTGGAAAGTCTTCCATTTGTCGTTAGAAGGAAAGGCCCGGAGTGGTACATGAGCCTCCCAAGGCATGTTGCGAATGCCTATCACAGTTAGGCCAACTTACGAAAGCTTTTACGAAAAGTATTTTCCGACTTCTAGACGTCGTCAATGAGAAAGGAGATATATTACGCCAAACAAGATTATGACGAGTCCTCAGATGATTTTTGGAGCAGATTTCAAGATCTGTTGTCTCGGTGCCCCATCATCGGATCCCCGATGAACATCCGTTCAATATTTTTATGATGGGGTGAAGAATCAAGAGAAAGGGATGTTGGATCTCGCATCGGAGGTTCATTGATTGACCTCACCGCGCCGTAAGCTTGGGCCCCGATTAAGAGAATGGCCCCGAATCATCAACGATATAGTGTCCGCGATTCCGTGAATGTGAATGAAGTGGGAGCCATGTCACCAAACTAAGAGGATGGAGAGCACGGAATCGAAGGTAGATTCTTTTGAACATCGGATAACTTCCCGCTTATCCTCAATCACGGCGGAGTCAAGAATTTGAATGTGCATCGCCCATCAACTTCCATCAACTAGTCGCACCTAGTTGCGAATCTTGTAGTCGATGATGCACATTTAAGTGTTTGTCTGGCAGATATGAAGAAGTCTCCGCAATGTATCAAGGTAGACAGGATCGAAATGGGACCCAGATTCCAACACATATAATGAGGGATGGAGATCCCACCCAAATTTTAGTTGGAGGAGTAACGAGGAAGAGCACCAAACCGCTTTCAGCAAGGGAGTGGAGCTGACAATCTACAAACCGGCCCAGGATCAACAAGCGTTGACAAGGCAACAACCACCGCCACCCAAGGAGGACACCAACCAAGCTGCTGCATGGTATGATGACATTGATGAAAGAGGAACGAACTTCCACAAAGAAATCAATTCAACGCCATCGCAAACCTCATCCAACAGACTCGCCTAAGAATGCTGCCCGCTTTAGTGCCTTGAGAAACGCTTGGATCAATGGGAAACCAAGGCCGAGAACTTGAACTCATATGTCACTCAATTGTCTAATAATTTGAGTGACAACCAAGCTAAAGTAAGGGACCATTCCCTCCAACACGGTGATTAACCCAAGAGTTTAAATGCAATTGAGTTGAGGAGTGGAAAGAAAGTGCATTTCAACATTCTGAAGAAGAAGAATGCACCGAGGAAATTGAGGTTGAAGAAGCGCCTCAAGTGAGAGAAGCAGTCAGTGCGATCGAGAGTGATCGCGAAGAGGAATTGTTGAGAAATAAGAAGCAATCACCAATTGAGGATAAAGAGCAATCATCGAGCATATTAGGAAGAAGAACGATAAGGATAAATCGAGCAAAATGACCCCGCCAAGAAGGAAGTCAACTTAAAGGACCTCCTTTTCCGAACTCATATCGATGAGCAAGAAGGTCAATGAGCTAAAACATGAAAAGGAAATTATTGACCTGTTTGAGAAGGTTGAAGTCAACGTGCCCTCGCTGGATTTGATTAAAAAATGCCCGCCTATGCTAAGTATCTGAAGGACACATGCACCAACAAGCGAAATTTAGGCCCAACGAACGTGTCCAAGTGAGCTCAAATGTGTCGGCTTTATTTAAGCCCCAAATCCGGTCAAGTGCCAAGACCGGGCTCATTTACCATTCCTTATGTTATAGGAAAGGTAACAATTGGGAGAGCATTATTGGATTTGGGAGCAGCGATTAATGTTATGCCGAAATCTGCTTATGAGGTCCCTGAGTGAAGAGCATAAAGCCTACATCGAGAGTGTTGCAATTGGCCGACGGATCCTTCGACATCCTGTGGGCATTATTGAGGATATCTTGGTCCAAGTCAAAGGATTAGTGTTTCCTGCAAATTTCACGTTCTAGATATGTCTTCGAAGTTATGCAGACACTTCCTTGATCCTTGGGCGACCCTTCCTTCGACCGCAAGTACTATGATTAGTATGAAGGAAGGGAGATCACCATGGAAGTTGGTGATCAACAAGTTAGCTTCAACATGTATGAAGCTATGAAGCATCCTCATGAAGATTATTCCCTCTTGGGTGTTAACATGCTTAGCGTTCTTTCTACTCAATCAAACTATGATAAGGATCTCGCACGATAAGTCATCTAATCTTGAATTGTGTTCGCCAAAGACCCAAGGGAATTCTTCGATTGATCCTTTCAATTGTCCGTAAAATGCGAAACCTTTTTTCCTCGAGCTTCCTAAGTTGGTCCCTTCCATTTTACAACCCCAGAGTTAGAACTAAAGCCCTTACCTCACTCATTGAAATACGCTTTTCTAGAGCCCAATAATAAATTACCAAATATAATTGCAAATTCTTTATCCGAGCTCAAGAAAAGCAACTTTGAAAGTGTTGACAGAGCATAAGCACGCAATAGGGTGGTCATTAGCGAGACATACCAGGATTAGCCCGCCCTTTGCACTCATAGGATATTGTTGAATGAGGGTTCCAAGACAAGAAGGCAACCCCAAATAAGATTAAACCCGCTAATCTGGATGTAGTAAAAAGGAAATCACAAAGTCATTAAGTCTTTGGGATTATTTATCCGATCTCTGACGGGAATGGGTCACCCCATTCATGTGGTTCCAAAAAGAGGGATCACCGTGGTGAAAAATGAGAGGATGAACTCATCCCTACTAGAGTGCAAAATTGTATGGCGAGTTTGTATTGACTATCGCAAATTAAACGACGCCACTCGAAGGATCACTTTCCTTGCCATTCATCGACCGGATGCTAGAAAGGTTAAGCCGGAAATCGCGTTCTTCGCTTCTTAGATGGTTTCTGGGGTACTTCAAGTACCCATTCTTTGAGGACCAAGATAAGACCACATTTATTTGTCCTTGGCACCTTTGCGTGTCGCAGATGCCTTTTGGTTTATGTAATGCCCCCAAAGACCTTCCAAATGTGTGTGATGGCCGCCTTCATGATTTTTGGAAGAAAGTATGGAAGTCTTCATGGATGATTTCACGAGTTCACGGCGATTCATTCAATTCTGCTCTTTAACCCGACTAAAGTTCTTAAGAGATGCATCGAGAAGAACTTGATCCTTAACTTTGAAAATGCCATTTTATGGTAAATGAGGGTATTGTGCTCGGACATTTGATTTCAAAGAAAGGAATTGAAGTCGACAAAGCTAAAATCAAGTCATATCTTCCCTACCTTATCCTACCAAGTCCGAGATATCGTGTCGTTCCTAGGTCATCAGGATTTTACAGAGTAATTATTAAGGATTTTAGCAAAATCGCCTTCCTCTTTCAAAACTTTTGCAAAAAGATGAGAAATTTGAGTTTGATGCTTCATGTAAAAAGGCTTTTGATACACTTAAAGTTAAACTTATTTCCCCTCCTATTCTGGTTGCCCCTGTTTGGCATCTCGCCTTTTGAACTTTAGTGTGATGCTTCCAATTATCTTTGTGGGAGCCATGTTAGGACAACATGAGGAGAAGTTAGCTCGAGTTATTGCATACGCCTCCAGAACTTTAGATCCAGCTCAAGCCAATTACACCACAACTGAAAAAGAACTCTTTGCAATAATCTTCGCATTAGAAAAATTCCGGCAGTATTTGCTCGATTCCCATGTCATCATTTTCACTGATCACGCAGCTGTTAAGTACCTCTTAACGAAGCCACAATCGAAACCCAGATTGATCCGTTGGACTTTGCTTCTTCAAGAGTTTGATATTGAGATTAAAGATCGAGCTGGTGCCGCAAACCAAGTAGCTGACCATCTGAGTAGACTACCACAAAATACTAAAGGAGTGGACTCTTCCGATCTGACTTGTGATTCTTTTCCGACTCATCACTGTAGCCGTGATTCTCAAGGAGCCTTGGTATCGATATTGTCAATTACTTAATGACAAATTTAACCCTATCTGTATGACTCGAAGCGTGCTCGAGAATTGAAGAGTGAAGCTCGGCATTACATTTGGGACGAGCCTTACCTTTGGAAGATATCACGGTGACCAAGTGATTCGTCGATGTGTCACCGATGAAGAATTCAATGACATACTATCGACTTGCCACTCCATGGTTTGTGGGGACATTTCAAAGCTAGAAGAACAACTAGAAAAGTTTTGGATTGAGGATTCTTCCGCCTACAATTTTCGGGACTCTTTCCATTTTTGCCTAGCGTCGACAAGTGTCAACGTTTGGAGGGTTAGGGAAGCGCCATGAGATGCCGCAACAACCAATGATGTTCTGCGAAATTTTGATGTTTGGGGTATCGACTTCACGGGGCCGTTTCCCATCGTTCGGTTTGTGTATATTCTCTTAGGGTAGACTATGTTTGAAATGGATCGAGGCTATACCCACTAGACAAGATGACGCTACAGATCACGAAATTCCTCAAATCCAATATTTTACGTCGGTTTGGAATTCCCAAGGCAAGTGGTGAGTGATCGTGGAACCCATTTTGCAACCGGATTATTACTAACTTGCTTTCCAAATTTGGAGTTACCTATAAGGTCTCTACCGCCTACCACCCACAAACTAATGGTCAAGCGTAAGTTTCAAGCAGAGAGGTTAAGCACATTTGGAAAGGATAGTCAAGCCTCTAAAAAGGATTGAGTCTGCGTTTAGAGGAAGCATTGTGGGCGTATACACCGCTTATAAATCCCCAATAGGAATGTCCCCATACCGTTGATTTATGGAAAGGCCTGTCATTTACCCGTGGAGCTAGAGCATAAGGCCTATTAGGCGAGAAACAATGCAACATGGATTTTGACCTATCGGGAATGGAAAGGAAACTCCACCGCAAGAATTAGAGGAGTCTGCGACTTGAAGCATATGAGCACTCTCGGCTCTACAAGGAAAAGGCAAACCGATACATGACAAGATGCTTCTCCGAAAGACTTTTAAGGAAGGCGACAAAGTGCTCAGATAAAGCCCGCTTCACATTCAAACTGGCAAATTCAATCATCGTTGGAAGGACCTTATTTGGTAGTTAAAGTACATAATTTTGGTATGATAGAACTTTGCAGAACAAACTGGCGCACGATTTCGGTCAATGGACATCCGCTCAAGCTCTATCATGGGACTCCTCAACCATCGTAATTATCAGTTACTTCTTTCCTCACTTGTTTATCTGTTATATGTCTCGCTTTTGTTGCCAATTTTATCATTGTGATTCATTGTTTAAATGTGGAGGAAAGACCCAATCAATAGACTTAGATGTAGTTAGGTAGGATTTGCTGTTCTATTACAAATAGTTTGAATCAAGTTTTCCCCTTTTTGTCAGCTCTAGGATCTTTCTAGTTTGTTAAGGAATGATTAAATTGAAGTTATTGGTTAAAATGTGGGATATTTTGGGCACTCGCCGCAATCAAACTCGCTGTTCGCCGCGGCTAATATAGGGTTTCTGTTTTGTTCGCTTGTTAGCGATCGCTTCGTCATGCGAAGACGGACATCTTTACCCCTCTGACCGTTGGACATCTCTTTTGTCCGAGGCCCTTTTTGGTCTTTTCTTCTCTCGCGCCCTTCTGTTTGCCTATAACCTTATTTCTTCTCCTTCTCCCTCTTTCTCTTTCTCTCGCTCAGTCTCTTGTTTCATCGCTGCCTCTATCGAAGTTGTCTCCTTCCCTCCGTAGACATCTCCTTCAAAGTCTCCCTCCCTAATCGACTCTCGTAAGCCTCTTTTCTTTTATTTCTCTCTTTGTTCACTTTCATTTTCATTGGTAATGTTTAGTTAGGGTATCGAGAAGCGTTGTTCGCCCATGTGGATACAGAGAACCATCGTTCGTCATGACGAAGTTCATAATTCGCCGCAGATGATCCTTCTTGTTCGTCATGACGAAGTTCATAATTCGCCGCAATAACGCTTCTTGTTCGTCGCAACAAATGCCTGCGGACCTAATTCGGGTGATTCAATGTGATTTTGCTCGTTAAATTTTGTTTCTGTTAATTGTAATTGCAGGACCATGTCTCACACTCACAATGCTAGCAGCAGCGAGAAACCTCCCCTCTTGCCCCTCTCGCGGTTTCGTCTCGTGAATCTCCTCCTCCTGCAATTGCCCCAGGCTCCTCCGAGGTGACCACGCTCGAGCGGAAATCCGTCATCTTGAGACTCAACTGGAGGTGACCGTGAGACTTTCCGCCCATACTGTAACATGATTACCCCTCATCTTTCGTTACCTTCCGCCTCCGGTCCACGGCTGCTCCTAACCCTTTTCAGATAGTTCCACCTCACCTCCTTTTTCGTGCTCCTCGTGTCATTGTCCCTCCCGAACCGCCTGTCGAGGATGATCCTCCTGCTTAGATTAACATGTTATTTTGTTTTGCTGAATTCTCTGCTTCTTGATGTCTTTTGTTCTTGGATTCTTCATTTCGTCCACACTTTTTGAGTTTAAGGATATATCCACATTTCTTTTATCTGCTTTTATGGTCTCCTCTATGCCCTACTATTTTTGCCATTGTGGACAATGCCATGTTTAAGTGTGGGGAGCCATTCCTTTATATTTTGCATTGTACACCTTTAGAACATTATGCATAATTTTGTGGCCACCGCTTAAGCGATAAATTTGGTCCCCAAATCAAACAATTTCTGCACTTGTTCTTTTGTGCCTTACATGCAAAGCATTTATAAGTTTCAACTTGATACTTGAGTTTTGTAAAATGCTCTCCATTCTTCGAACGATAATTGATCTCGACAAAATTTTAACTTTTGAAGTTTTCAAAACTAAGTAAATGGGAGCATGCTAACAAGGTAGCATTTAAGTTTTTAAGACTTGAGATTGATCATCGAGACAAAACCTTGTTGGAAGGATATTCGAGCCAAATTTTTCTTCTATATTTTTGTGTGTGCATCTACTTAGTCCATTCTTCTCTAGAACTTGTGTCGCTTTTACTCAAAGCTTGATGGACTAGATTTTTGTTGATATGATAGAGCGCCCTTCTTTCAACCCTTTCCCCAAACACCAACCCTTAAATACTTTTTCCTTGCTAGCTCCTTGAGCCTTTTTGTTATGAGCATTTGCATACATATTAAGGCGATGTCGATAGTCTATGTTTTGTAAAAAAAAAAAAAAAAAAAAATTTGAAAAAGTAAAAAAGTGTTAGTCTTGTGTATCCCGAAAAGGGATACTAATGTGTTGTATCCCAAAGGGATTAGCATCTCAAAATGAGATAGCCAAAAAAATGTGTATATTCAATTTATCTCAAAGTCTAGTTTTAGTTTTGTTGTTGACATCAATTCCTCACTTCATGCGCATGCTCATACTATTTCTTTCTTTCACTTCATCCATTCATTTAGCCTTCCGCTCATTACAACCTTGAAAGACCTCTTGATTTTCAAATTGATAGTCCTTGTAGTGGAGAAATAAAATTGATACAAGCCTATGGTAGGAGATGTACTAAGCAGATTGAGAGAAAAATATTCCTACTATACAAGTGAGTTGAGCGTAAACACCATATCCCGAGTGATTCTCTGTTGTTCAATCTCATGTGCTTAAATTCTTTCAATGTTTGTTTTATTAGCACTCTTTCAATTTCTTGCTCGACTTACGATAAAGTGGATTGAGTCAATTTTGGTTATTGTTTGAACATGGGCAGAATTTTCTTTTACTCTTGTACCTTTTGACTCTTATAAGCTTTGTTCAGAGTACAAAGGTTTAAGTGTGGGAATTTGATTGACCAAATTTATACTATAAATCGTGCCCATTTTCTTTAGTAATTATGCATCCGTTAACTCTCGATCTATAATTTTCATGCTTATTTTGGTCCCGCACATGAGTTTTGATAAATTGCATATTGTCAATATTTTGTTGTCATTTGTCATTAATTCGCATAATCTTTATTGGGACAATTGATACTGCAAATGGGTTGTATTTTGTAGGACCAAAGTAGTCAACAATTAAGAAGTCAACACGCCATGAGTTCATTTGGACGAATCAGACTCTCCATTCGCCATGCTAATTAATGGTGTTTAATTCATTCACGCGACGAGTGACCAAATTCATTCGCCAAGAATGAACTACGATCATTCGCCGCAATAATGTCGGGTGACCCGGACCAAAATGGCAAAAGTATCCACTGCTCCGACCCTACCGCATAGCCCCTATAAAACCTTACCATTTAGGGCAAATGAGAGAGGGGCCGCTACAAAAGAGTTCTTCGTTTTCTCTCTCTTCGTCTTCTCCGGTTTTCTTCGTTTTCTTCTTTTCATTTTCTGCTTTTGATCTAATAGGTCTCTCATTCTGTGTTTGATTTCGTGTTTAGTCACAAAGCGATTTATCATCGCATCATTTCCTTCATCTCTACTCTTCCGCATTCGCCGTCGAGCATGGTCTTGGTGATACTTCAACAATGATGGAGTCGTCCGTAGTCATGAGTGGCTAAGCTCATAGTCTTCGAAATGTTGCGAGGTTGGAGTTCCGAACTAAACACGGGTAATCAATCTTAGTTTAGGATTTCAAGAATGTATTTGCACAATCCGAGTTGGTATTTTGCAATATATTTCGATTGAATCTCGCTATAGTTTAGTAGGATGTTAGACTTTGATTTGTGTTATGGATTGACTATTGTTGAATATCGTGCTTAAATACATGGAGTTCATGTATATCGCTTAAATGATTGCATTAACTAATTTAATCGCCTAGTTGTGTTTGATTGAATTGGTTGTGTTATTATTTGGTTGATTTAGTGCATTAATCAATCCATGCATACACTAAGGGTTTTAACAAGTTGTAATTAATCGAGTTGATTAATTAATTCTTGGACTTAACGAGTTGTTAAGGTTTTATTTTCAAACTTAGTGGATTTCAAACCCCAACATTATTTGACGATGATGACCCGAGCTACATTTTCGGAGAGTTTTAGTAATTTGACTTCAAACTTTTTAATTTCAATCATTTAGTTTTCTAAAATTCTAAAACATTTATTCTTATTTTGGCTTAGTTTAATTTCTAATTAATCAAATCAAAACCCCTTCTATTGCTTTAATTGCATGTATCATTCAAACATTAGGCTAGTCTAGATCAACTGATGCATTGGTTCCTCGAGAGTCGGCAGGGTTGCATCCTCATTGCAATCCTTGGTATAAATTTAATTTGACCGGTTTCGAGGATCAATTTTAATATTGAACGATAAACCGCCGATCGCTGGAGTTAAATGGCGCTGACGGTTTCAGACTTAAAACTTCTTTCACAAGGAAAAGTTTTAGAGGAAAAGGTCACGATCATCGAGAAGTACAATCGTTCTAGAATTTGCAATAAAATCCCTAAAACTGACTTTTGGGATTCCTACCAAATTCAGGAATTGCTAGTTCTCTGAAATCTCTCTGAAAATTCTTCAAGCAAGTTCCTATTCAATAGAATCAACAAGATGTATGTCAAGTTTATTTTATGAGTTGATCCAGATCGGGATGGGAAGATTGGTAAACTTCAAGAACTAAGAAAAGAACAGATGGATATAGAGCCGGAGATAATGGCGGCAGGATGGAGAAACTTCTTTCAAATACGAGATGAAGTCTATCTCCAAGAAATTTATGAGTTCGGAAAATACTAAATCAGTAGATGATACAATCGTGTCATATGTAGACACACACTCTGTTATTGTAATAAAGGAGTTACTGGAGAAAGTTACTGAATGTCCAATGGATGGAGTTCAACCCACTAATATGGTGAAATGGATGACAAAGCTCAAGATGAACGAAGATGAAGTTAGTCGTCAACTCTATGGACACAATAACCCAACTGAAAGGAGAGCCTCTTGGCTGGTACCAAAGGCAAGGGTATTGTTCACGATTCTATGTGATCAGATCTTATCGAGAATAGGTTCAAGACATCGTGTCACTACCGGATGAACAATGCATCTTTCATCTTCTAAATCATCACCCAATAGATTTACCATATTTGATTTTTCAGTACATGGTAAAATCTATAAAGGATACAAACACCGCCCCATGGGATGTCATTGACAAGAGTGTTCAAAGAATCGGCATCGATTGGAAAGGGAATCGAGACGTAAAATAGCTATCAAAAGCTATATAGATTCAACAATTGCTAAAATGGGTCCGAGATTTCCACAAAAAGGAGCGAAGCACCAAGGAAAGCAACAACCGAGGGGAGCCTATACCAAGAAATCCTCTATGAAGGAGAGAAGATCACACTCGTGAATCAAAGTCAAAAGTGTTCGATTTTTGAATCAGAGACTTGAAGCGTAAAGGGGAACCTCTGGTGAGTGACATTCCTAAGCAAGCAAGAAGGTCACCCAGAACAGAAACTGTGCGACAGAAAGAAGCTAGTCCATCCAGAGATTCAAGCCAATCAAAGCATTATGAACGACAGAGATCAAAAGCTACAAAATCACTATCATCAATCCTCGAGAAAGATTCGTAAACTTCGCCTCAAGAAAATGGAGGAAAAGGAAAGAAGAAGAACCTGAAAAGAAGAAAGCACAATCCAAGAGGTCACCAAGGATAAAGAAAATGAGTGCGAGAAAAGAAGAAAGTCCAACAACAGAGACAAAGTCTAAGAAGGCAAGGCAAGAAGAGACTGTTGTTGACACTACAGAAAAGTCTGCTGCAAGTCTTTGTTAGTCTTTGTTGATCTTCTGAAGTTAATATGGAAGTCGCTCTTCAAGCAATTGTGGAAGCTATTACGGGTAATATTAAGAATTCTCACAAAGTTCTTAATAATCCAATTTTGAAGAAGTAGTTCCTACTACTTTTCAGTCTACACTTGTCCACAAACAAGTTGCTACTCATGTTATGGGTAAGAAGGCTACTCAAAAAGTTGTGAGTGTGATGACTAATGTTCCATCCAAGTATTTAACTGTTCAAAGAGAAAGTTGGGAACACAGATTGGTTGTAATAGAGGAGAAGAAGACCAAGTCTGTCATCATCCGAGACAAACCAAAGAGATATGTGAAAGCCTTCTTCAAATCAGTTGAATATGATAATGGCATTTTACATCTGTTGGATAGGGGTTACAAAATTTCTATGATCAATCAAGAGAGTTGAAGAGAACCATATCCACCAGAGCCATTTGAGAGCGCCTCACTTCTTATCCTATACTTGAGCGATAAATAATCAAGGTGGTACCGATCTTCAACCACCAAATTTTGTTGAACTCAAGTATGAGAAGTCTGAAGCTAAAAGTTCAACCAGAGCTATTGTGGATGACATGACTTGATCAAATTGAAGAGGCAGAAAATTGATTGATGAAGCATGTGAAGAGAAAAGGAGTGGAAATTCTATCTGCAGATATCAAGATCCAGACCAAGCCTAACTAAGGCTACAGCAGAGGATCCACAGGAGGACTATCGAAAGGGTCAAGATTGTTCGCTCGATTGGCAACTCGTAATGTTGTTATACTATTTTACGAACATTCGTGAAATCGACCTCTGGGAGATCACCTCAATTGCAGAAGCTATGCCATGGTTCGGAAGCACTTATCAACGATACATGATTCCTATGATCTTGATATTCATGAACAAGTCAGATTTGTTCCTCCACCTCTCCTACAAATCATTGAAACAAATTTCTTTAACAAGGAAGCTTATACAACAACAGTGGCTATCGTTGAAAAGCAAGTTGTTGAGACAGAATCCTCGACTGCAGATGAATCATCAGCTTTAAAGAAGCATGTTCAGAAACTTGATAAGGATATGAAGAAGATTAAAAAGATGCTGGAAAAGTTGGTGAAGCAGATTGGGAAATAATTTTTTTTTTGATCAATAACAAATAGGGGGAGAAGGGAGAAGGAAGAAATCAGCTGGAAGGATAAAGCAGAAGTTATTTTTATCTCAATACTTCTGTATAATTGATACTTTTCATATTTCTCTAATTCACAAGTATTTGTTATCATCAAAAAGGGGGAGAATGTTAAGTCAAACCAGACTTCACGTATTAAATAATTTTGATAATAAACAAAGAGAAATATACAAATGAAAAGTAGATGGATGCATAAGAAGAAAAAGCGAAGGAAGAATAATGACGGAAGAAAAATGTAAGGAAGGAAAAGGCGGAAGAATAATGAGACGGAAGAAAAATGAAGGAAGGAAAAGCGAAGGAAGAATAACAGACGGAAGAAAAACAGAAGGAAGGAAAAGCAGAAGGAAGAATAACAGACGGAAGAAAAACAGAAGGAAGGAAAAGTAGACGGAAGAATAACAGACGGAAGAAAAACAGAAGGAAGGAAAAGCAGGCGGAAGAATAAGAGACTAAGAAAAAGCGAAGGAAGGAAAAGCGAAGGAAGAAAAAGCGAAGAAGGAAAAGCGAAGGAAGAATAATGACGGAAGAAAAAGCGAAGGAAGGAAAAGCGAGCGGAAGAATAACGAGCGGAAGAAAAATGTAGGAAGGAAAAGCAGAAGGAAGAATAACAGACGGAAGAAAAACAGAAGGAAGGAAAAGCAGAAGGAAGAATAACAGACGGAAGAAAAACAGAAGGAAAGAAAAGCAGACGGAAGAATAACAGACGGAAGAAAAACAGAAGGAAGGAAAAGCAGAAGGAAGAATAATAGACGGAAGAAAAACAGAAGGAAGAAAAAACAGAAGGAAGAATAATAGACGGAAGAAAAATAGAAGGAAGAAAAAACAGAAGGAAAAACAGACGGAAGAATATCAGACGGAACAAATATCAGACGGAAGCTTTACGAAGAGAAAAGCAGACGATACAAGAATCAGACAGAAGAAAGAAACATCAATTTAAGACAGTTACGGAGTTAAACTGAATAACCGTTTCTTTAAAGATTTAAGAAGCAGATATTCAAGAAACAGTTGAAGACCTGATTATAAATAAGAGTCGAGATTGAAGTAAAAACGACTTTCGAGAAAAAAGTGAATGAAACTCTGAGTATTCAAACATCTGACTATCTGAGAAAAATTGTGAACTATTTTTCGAGTGTACATTGTTAAGAGCAACTCTTTTGTAAAAAGCTCTTTATTAGTTTTTCATTTTGAAAAGTGTTACAGTAGCTGAAGAGGCTAAGAGTAAAGAATACTTGTTGTTAAGAGACTGAAGAGGCTCACCAAAGAATACTTGTAAACAGTTAGGAGATAGTGAAATCTCGAAAGGATATCGAGGACCGGACGTAGCCTACGCTTGAGTGAACCAGATAAATTGCGTGTTTCTCTCTAACTCTTACTTTACTTAAATCGTAGTTCTCATTATTATCAAAGGTTTTCAAACTAGTAAAGAATTGATTTAAGATAAGTTTTCTGAAAGAACAAGCAATTGTTATTGAAGGGTTTAACGAAAAGTTTATCACAATTCAACCCCCCCCCCTTCTTGTGTATCTTGATTTGAAACTTACATAAACAAAATTACATGAAACTTAATTCTTCACAACATAGGTCCTTCACATCATAATTCCACTAGTATAATCTTTAACATTTTTATGCTCTCCATATATAATAATAATAATAATAATAATAATAATAATAATAATAATAATAATAATAATAATAATAATAATAATAATAATAACAAATTCTCAGAAGGAGGAACAACAATACGATTTTCATATTGCAAGATAGTTATGGGAATGTGATGATAGATCAACAAGATAAGAGTAGATTCATTAAGGAGTTTTTCTAGAAACTTATAGTGAGCACCCCACTCCCGTAAGACACGTACCCGACATCCTAAGGGATATCCGAGTCCGTGCACCACGAGGGTGACATGTTAGAGCACTCAATCATTCAAAACTCAGTACAAATTTTTTTTTGTACAATCAAAATATGCAGAAATCGATAATCAATTCGGGTCCACTTTATTTGTAAACTTTTTTAATCATAACAATGCAATCAACAAAACTTTCAATAGCCATTTGGGCCTTTTCACAAATACAAAACACTTTAGACATAATGTCTTTCCATTATAACATAATTCAAATACACATTGTACAAAACTTTTCGGAGTACATATTGTACAAAAATCGTTAAATATACAATTCAATACATAAATAAAGAAATACAATGCAGATGCGAACTGATCTCGACCTCTATCCCTTACTTGCATGCCAAAGGTATATTTATGTTTGCCCAACGGGGTATTCTTCTGATCTTGAAAAATAATTGCAAATTATGGGTGAGTTTTGTGAATTCAACGAGTGACCATCATCGATGACTTGTCCAGTCACATAATACATAATTCACATCATTTCACATTTCACATTCAATACAATTTAATCATTCCTATTATGCATATGCAGTCCACATGACACCCACTTTCCGTTTATTACTTTGTTGTGACTGAGTGCCTAAACTGTCTCGTATCTATTGGATACCGAGCTCATTACTAATTGTCCCTTATCTGCTTGAGGGATATAGGGCTCATTTTACATAATGAGCCTTAAGCTCTTAATCACTTTTGAGCTCGTGGTTTATTTTCCCTCATTGAGCTTTAAACTCTAATCGATGGCTACTCTGGTCACAACTGCCATTATCTTTTATGCATTCATGAAATGGAATGCATCAATCACATTTGCATGATCCCATTCAATCACATTCTCATATCATCGAACCTTAGTCTAGTATTCAACATTAAGTTGAGAATCACATTTTCACTTACATGCAAATGCTCATTTAAAACACATTTATCATCAAATTATGTACACTTAGTTCATCTCATTCACATACAAGTAACACTTCAATATCTATTTAATTCATCACATCATCGGACCTTCTGTCAGGAAACCAGCACAATCATTCAATACAAAATTCAAACAAAACAAAAAATAAAATGAGACCATCTAGGTCTACTCACAATACGCTCCAGATTAGCATTGGCTTCCAAATTCTAAAAACGCCTAAATGCGGACACTTAACTTGCACAACCTATTTATACAAGACACACATTGCGCACTCATTAATAATGACACAATTATAAGCATTTATTCATTCACAACTATGTATATGGGCTATGTACAATGCATGCTCAATGACAATCTCGGGTACTCTACCAATTTCATATCTTAAGCTCATTTTCATTTCACAACTTAATCGCTCATCAATTCTTTGAATCACAACCTCAAATCTTTGGTACTTTGATATCCATAACTCATCCCTAATTCTTTCTAATATAAACCCATATGTGACTAATGAGGAAGAAAAACAGAGTACTTATATAATCATTTCTCCAAAATTTTTTGTTCTCATCATATACACATTTTAGTTGATCTTTCAACTTCAGAAATCATTTCTACAACCTCTTATAACTTGTTGATCATCAAATAAGAAAAATCAACATGTACGACACACTCAAAATCTCCACAGTCAATTCCCAGCAAATACAAATATCACTATTTCTTAACCATTTTATAGTGAACTCACGATGCATGCTTCAGTTCATACAAAAATACATAATCATAATATGCTTACTTGTTTAAAAGCTCCAACATATGCAACAATCACGTAACCCTAATCGCTTATGCAACCAGGTATATCAACTTGAAAGTTAACAAAAGGTTCAATTTTTCTTAGGGTAGAAGAAAGAAATATCAAAGTAGAAGTGATGACAAATAGAGAAAAGAAAGATTTAACTTTGGTGAAATTTTGATGAAAAAACTCTGTGTTGGAGGAACTCTAGAGAAAGAAGTTTCAAGGAAGGTAAAGGCAAGTACAGTAGCTTATCTTTCAAGGGTAATAAAAATACTAACTTTAGCTTAGATACCTGTGCATTTCTTATCCACTTATCCACTTCCCTTCATTAAGACTTACTTAAGTATAAATTACTTAAGTTTAAAACTCAGTAATACCACTACAATCATAAGTTATATCCCATTAAATCATTTTCAAATTTTTCTATAAACTTAGCATTTCGGGTCAACTTTGTATGTTCTTTTTGACCTCGATACTAAAGTTATTTTGCACACTTTCTTCTAGAAACATATTATCCTATGTCTTATGTCTCCATTGACACCAAAATCATTCAATTTGGTTTAGTGATTTGAAAGATATAACTTGAACATTTTCGGACTGCTCTTATCCAAAATAGTATACTATATACAACTTCCAGCTAGAAATTGAACATCTTAGAGACAGAATCCCAATTCGAATTTTCTTTATATTATTTGTATCCCTATTTCTCTAGTTTAATCCAAATAAAAAATCATCTCATTTGGAATCCTACAAATCCAAATATAATCAAAATATTGAAGTGTGTTCAGTAAGATAATCCTATTTCACTATTCCAACAGATTTCACACTTTCATTTGATCAACATTTTCTCAATTAGATTCATAATGCTACCAATATTTTGTGGAGAGATATAAAAATGTGTTAGAAATCTATTGGTCTAAGAATCACTTCATTTGGAGGTTGGGTTATGAAGTTATGGCCAAAAGAATACAGCATGCTTATGTCCTCATTACGTTGTACCTATCTCGGAACAATTAACATAACTTTCACTCGAGATTTCTGATTAAGGTTTTCTTTGAATGGTTTCGAAGAGGACTTCCAGATCTACAACTTCCATGAGACCTTAAAGGTAAATTCTAATTTTTAGAGGGTCAAAAATGCTACCAAACGATAGGATCAGATGAACAGTGCACCAGACAATATGATGTCACCAAACGATACATCCTCACCAAACGATACATCCTCACCAGATGACACATCCTCACCAGATGAAGCATCCTCACTAGATGATACATCCTCACCAAATGTTACGTCCTCACCAGATGAAATGTCCTCACCAGACGATATGTCCTTACCAGACGAAGCGTCCTCACCAGATGACACGTCATCACCAGACGATGCATTTTCACCAGATGATATGTCTTCACCAGATGATACGTCATCATCAGACGATGCTTCCTCATCAGATGACATATCATCATCAGATGATACGTCATCACTAGATGATACGTCCTATACTCCTGAGTATCTCCATTTATAAGGACCATAACTTTTAACTCTGATATCCAAAAATCCCATATTATATACTGTTGGAAAGTTAGAAAGCTAAACTACAACTTTATAGAATAAAATTTTATCAAATCTGCCTAAATCAATACATTAAATTCATGAAAGTTCAGACCGCAGATTCAACTCTCAACTATTCATTTCCAGAAAATTTCCAGATTTCCATTTTCTGAAATCCAACACTTCAAATTTTTATTTCTAGTCCTTCTACTCCATTTTATTTAACTCATTCACTATAACCACAATTCTCAACATATCTCATTACTATTCAATATACACGGAATGTTAATAAGTGCATGTACAATTATTTTCATGTATGCAAAAATTCAAATTCACATGCATGTATGCTGTCATTTTGTTGAACATGAAATGCAATTTTTTTTCTAACTCTCACATTGCTATTTTCTCCATTATTGAAATCTAAATTCTAACCATTAATATAGGGACGAGGTGTTACATATAGGACATTACGATAGTCTGCATAAGGGATTCAAAGTTGGAGAGGTACTGAAATTTTCCCTAAATTAGGAGTTATAGGGTATGCTAAATGCTCTAATTACTCCTCAAGAAGTTAAAGAAGTGCTATTTGGCCTCAATCTTTCTGAATTGCTAGGCCCAGATGGGTTCACAGCTATGTTTTTCAGAAATCATAGGAAATTACTAGTAGTCTCTTTACCGATGCAATAATTGAATTCTTCTCTTTTAATAAATTACTCAAAGAAGTGAATCATACCTTTATATGCCTTATTCCCAAGAAGAAAAACCGTTTACGATGAATGACTTTCATCCTATATTATATTGCTCAACAGTTTATAAAGTTTAGCTAAACTACTTGCTTCATGATTGAAAGTAATGTTGAAGGTGGTTATTAATGAGGCCCAACGGGCATTTTACCAGAGCGTAATATCAAAGACAATAGATTAATCTTAGAGGAGCTCTTGGGGGACTGCAAATTTGGTAAACATATCTAACGTTGTTTATTGAAGATTGATTTCTATAAGGCCTATGATACCATTAGTTGGAAGTATTTACAAGAATGTTTACGAGCTATAGGGCTGCCACTAAAATTCAAAAAGTGGATTATCGAATGCTTCCATTATACTTTATTCATTGTTCTAATGAATGGGATTCTAACTTTACCTTTCAGAAATGCTAGAGGGATTAGGCAAGGAGACCCACTATCCCCTTTCCTATTCACCCTAGCAATGGAAGGTGTTTTTAGATTGATAGCGAGGCTGGTTGAATGCAATGGGAGATTTTAATATCATCACAAATATAATTTAATTAAACAATCTCATTTTATTTATGCTAATGACTTAATGCTTCTAAGCAGGGTAGATAAGCATTCAGTTAGAATGATGATGAGTATGTTGCATATTTTTTTTGATTGGTCGAGACTTAAAGTAAATGAGGAGAAGCGTGGTTTGTACCTTTCCTCGGATGTTAGAAACCATGAGCAGATTCGAAACATGATCGGATTTCTGATTCTTTTTATGCCATTGAAGTATTTGGGAGTTACAATTACTACTTTAAAACCAAAATATTCGAACTTCATTCCGTTGATCGAGAAGCTTAAAGAAAGAATTCAAACTTGGCAAAATTAGTTTCTATTGATGGCTGGTCGATTGACTCTTATCTATTTGATGTTGAACAATATGCATATACATTGGGCTGCTCATATAATGCTAACTAAAAGGGTCATTAAGGAAATAAATCGAATGTGAAAAGCCTTCTTATTGTTGGGAAACACTGCAAGTGGGAAGTAGGCAAAGGTAAAAAAGGGTGAGGTTACTTTACCAAAGAAGTAAGGAGGACTAGGGATTATGCCAGTCTCATAGATGCATCGTGTTCTTTTAAGCAAGAGGATCTAGAGATTGTTAACTAATAGTCAAGCTCTTTGGATTAAATGGGTGGGGGCATAACACTTATTTGTTTGGTGTTGAACATTATGCATATACATTAGGCTACTGATATGGTGCTACCTAAGAGGGTCATTAAGGAAATTAATCGAGTGTTAAAAGCCTTCTTGTGGTCCAAAAACATTGGGTGTGGGAAGCAAGCAAAGGTGAAATGGGATGAGGTTACATTACCAAAGAAGTAAGGAGGATTAGGGATTATCCCAGTTTCATAGATGCATCATGTTCTTCTGAGTAAGAGGATTTGGAGATTGTTCACTGATAGTAAAGCTCTTTGGATTAAATGGGTGGGGGCATATCACTTAAAAGACAAGAATTTTTGGTAGCTGGAGAAGTCTAGAGACTTTTCTTGAATATTCAATTATTTACTCATTTTGAGAGATGTGCTTTATCAGCATATCAAGCATGTGCTAGGAGATGGCAAGGATATATGATTTTGGTTCAATAATTAGACTAATGTCAGTCCTTTAATCCATAGAGTTGAACTTGCTCAGTTATGATCTCAGATACCTTTACATGCTAGAGTCTCTTCTCTTATCCATTATGGAGATTGGGTTGGCAACTACAGATGATTCTCTTTTGCTTAAAAAGTATATGCCAAGCATTTTCGAAAGAATACGAAAAGATAACATCACCTGGAATCTCTCCTCTAGAGGTATGTTTAACAATAATCTTACCATCAGTTGTTAGTTAATTGCAATGAAGTAGTCCCTAGGTTTGATTCGATTTGAAAGCAACCATTGAATCCAAAAGCTATAATTTTTTCATGGCTAACGATTAAAAACAGACTTTGAACAAAAGATCATTAGTTTGGAAAGTATAATCTTATATGTGTCTTATTCAAGCTAGTGAATGAGAGCCGCAATCATCTTTATTTGGAGTGCACATACACTAAAGCAATTTGGAGCAGATCATTTCTATGTTATAGTTATCTAGATACACCTTTGAGTGTGGGGAGACTTTGTACATGATAATCAGGTGCACAAAATATGGTTGCTCTGATGGTATACTTATGAAGACAACCTATACAAATGTCATTTATGCAATTTGGAGGGAAAGGAATAGGAGAAATTAAAAGAGGAGTGGAAAAGAACAAACATCAGTTAGGAGCTCATGTTGTCAACTACACTTGAGAAACTATTATTGCTCATCATCAACAAAAATCTATTCGCCAAAATTTGACTAGAAGTTGGTTACCGTAATTTGATTTTTACATGTATATTTGTGTGTAAGGTTGCTTTTGATTTGAATAGTTGGTCATAGATATAGTTTCATTGTAATGTTTTTAAATAACTTTTGCTAGTTTAATAAAATTTTCTTTATTTTGCAAAAAGGTCTTCTTGAAATTTGGATCAAAGGTTACTCTCTATTGGATCTTATGATGTAATCTTCATATTTTCCTTCATCCTTTGTTCATAACTACTTATTATTTGCTTTTCTAAAATCTAACCTGACTACAAAATGCTTCTCTTTTTCTCCAGTCTTCATAATTTCCTTTTATAGAAAAAATTAAGGCTTATGGAATATACACGGTCATGTAGGTGACCGTGTATCTCAAAATTTCTTATAAATCACAATTTTACACAGTCGTAAAAGATTACCTGGGCAATATAAACAACCTTGTATGCCAACGTACATCCAACATACATGGGCATTTATCTTTACACGGGTACAAACATGAAGCTTGAAGCTTCACATGATTACAGTGACTTACACGGTCCCTATACACGGTCGTGTATGTCCAAAGTAACTTCAAATCTTTTTTTCAATTTTACTCGAATTTTTCTCTTTTTGGTCTATAAATGCAATTATCACCTACATACACACTTGAAACAAAATAAGTATAAAAATACTATAAAACTATTAAATAACAAGCAAAACACACTAAATATGGGTATATGATTATATTCAATTAATCTTGTATCAAATATAGAAGTTTGGGATTATGTTAGGCTATGATTTAAACTATTTAATTTGATAAATATTATGGTCTTTTAAATATTGTCAAATATTAATCCCTAACTTAAATTTTGGTGCACATATAAGGGTCAATGCTTCTATTTTTTATAAATATTTCAGGTGTTTTTAACCTTACAATTTGTAATTTATATTTTAATTTATCAACCTCAATTTAATAATTTTATTATCAAATTAATATTTTGATATTTTTTTATCAATGTTGATTATGGCTTAATTAAGCTAAAGAAATATTTAGGATTGAATTTTAGTTTAAAGATTTAATTAGATATTTTATTTACTAATTTAAATAGTTTTTCATGTGTACTTAATCTTATAACACACATTGACTATCATCATTAAACATATCAATAACTATATAATTCAAAGTACCTATTCAATACACTTCACTAAGGAATTTTTTAAAGATTAATAGCATTTTAAAGATAAGATAAATATGGATAACTTAAATTTGTTCCATAGTTTTAGATTAGGAATTTGATCAGTGAACTATCAAACTAATATCCTAATTGTTATAGATTTGCAAAATATTTGAGAAGCAAACTTCTTTTGAACTCATAACCATCTAAATGTCTTAATCTTTTGAACACAATCAAAATCTCAGAAAGTTTTAGCATCTAATATCTAAATTGAATGAAATGTCTTTCTTGTATAATAAGTGATTATTTCACATTTATCAATACACATTGAACGATTTTATTGCAAAATTAATCACATTATAAAAATTAATTTAATATTGTAAAAATAAAGCTAGTTAATTGAAAAATAAATTATATTTAAAAGAAAAAGTTACATATTTCATGTAATCGTATCTTTTGCTCTAATTAGTGGGCTATTTTTTGGTTTGCTAATTATTGATTTGGTTTCATATAAAGACTTTTATGATATTTTCATAACACATTATTCCTTATCACTCTTCTTTGCCTCTATACAGATGCTATAAATGAGTTCTTAAAAAGTAATTCGATTCCAACTTTTTAATTTATTTATATCAATTGTTGCTTATATTACTTTAAATATTTCAAAGTTTAATGTACAATTATTATAAGAAAAATTTATTCATATTTAAAATAAAAATTATTAAGGAATTTGACAAAATGGTGAAGTTCTTGTACTAAATTGCATTATTAAACAAAGAATATTAAAATGATATTTTTAATTTAAAACTTGAGGAAGGAAGAAAGTTTTTATCTTTAATTTTAGAAATAATAAGACATTAAACAACTAATATTATTGTAAATATGATATTAAAACTAATAAAGTTTGAAAATAACATAATTAAGAGAAAAGTATGCATAAATAAAGAAAAGATATGAATCAAGTGTCGGGGTTAAAAATTGAAGAAGAAATCATAAAATCAGTTAAATTAAAGAAGGGAACCTGAAGTTGAAGAGGTATGACTTAAGTTGAACAAGTATATTTACATAATTTTCTCGCATAACATACTTCTTCACTTTAAAATTTTTCATATAAAAGGAGGATAATTATTTGGCGATTAACTATATTTAAGAGGTTAATGAAAGAGTTTTTGTATTTTTCTTGATTTCCATTGATCATTTGTTTGAATATATACAAGTGTGAAGTGTAGCAATTAGGTAGTAAATCAAGCCTAGGGATATGATCAATTATTATAATTACATTTACTAAAACCAAGATATTAATTATGATCTTGATATCAAGAATAATGTTGAATATACACTTTCCTTATCACTCCCCCTCTAGATGGAAGTGGTTACATTGTCAAAAGGTCTCAAAAGGATTGGATCTAACCTTCCAATAATGTCTTAATAAAATATTAGTTGTATTGTCATTAATGGAAATATAATAGAGGTGAAGATAGACATTTGAGGCTAATTCTTGAACAAACTAAAATTTAATCTCAAAATACTTTGAAAAAGAATGTAAAATAAGATTGACAATGAAATAAGTAGCTCCAAATTTGTCACACCACAACATTGAAAAGATGGGAGAAGGAAAACCAATTTCATAAAGTAGAAACTTAACCATTGGGCTTCATTTTCCATCTTGGCTAATGCTCTATATTCAAATTCAATTGAAGATTCAGAGACAACCTATTATTTTTTGAGATACCTAAGAGGTGAAATTTAGACTAAAAATAAATAAATTCAGTAACAGATTTATGGTCATAAGGAAGGCCATAATAGTCAGCTTCAGAGTAAACATAAAGTTGAAAATCCAATGACTAGAAAATGAGAAAACCATGTTGAATAGTGCCACGCAAGTAGTGAAAATGTATTAAACTTGCTTGTAGTTTTTACACTTGGGATTATATTAGTATTAAGAAATTTAGCTGATAATAAAGGCAATATTGAGCTAGGTAATACTAAGATACTACAGGCTATCATCAAGTTGCCTTCATAGTATGTCATGTTCAAATTGCACTGCTAATGAGAGTAAGTTGGGATCAAAGGGAGTCACTGAAGTAAGGGCTCACTTGGAATTGAGCATGTGACTTTCATTAAAAAGATCATGGATGTACTTTGGTTGAGTTAATAGTAACCCATACATGGTTTTATTATTTCGATACTAAAAAAGTAGTGAAGAGTTCCTGAATCTTTCAAAATAAACTGGGGATAAAAGGTTTGAATAACTCGCTTGATCAAGTCAACATTGCTACCTATTAAGATTATATTAGCAATATAAATCAAAGAAAATAAATGATCACTGTTACTATTGTAAATAGACAATGATGGATTTGGTTAAAAAGCTTTCATCTTAAAAAGAGAAAGGATTTTATAAGATAATGAAACCAACTCCTTGGTATCTATTTGAAAGCAACTTATTGACGAGATAAACATAAAGTTAATGATGACTATCAGAAAATCTAAGAGGTTAATTCATAAACACTTTCTCATTGAAAGTCCCATACAAGAAAGAATCAGATATGTCTACTTAGCAAATAGTCCAAGACTTGGAGATAACAATACTAAGACTTAAACAAATGAAGGCAGGCTGAATAACAAGTCTCATGAATTTTTATAATCAATTCCATAATTTTAAGGAAAATCTTTAAAAATAAGGTGATCCTTATAATAAGAAATAGTACCATCAAGATTTCTTTAATGTAGAATACTCATTTACAATCAATGAAGTGTAGAGCTTAAGAAACTGGAATTAATTCCTGTATCACTTTAGAAATCAAGGTATTAAATTCATCATTCATGGTTGTTTGTCATTTAGGATCCTTGGAAGCTTGGGTGAAACATATAGGGTCAGGCTCTTATGTTTAGACTTAAAAGTGTTTAAGTGGTGTCAAGGAGTTGGTTTTGAAGTGGGTGACCATTAAGTGAAGAGAATTATATTGGTCTAGAACATTATAGGAGGTAAGGTCAACCTTTAAAGAAGAAAAGCTACTATAGTTGGTTTATTGTTTATAAGATGAGAGTAGGGGACTTGGTTAAGGTTTGGATGGGTAAGGAAGGATATGGTAAGGGAGACATTATAGTAGGTTCGTTAATAATAGATTATTGGTTAGTCAAGGTAAAGGAAGGCAATAAAAGACTTTTTAGAGAGGGTTATCATAGACGAGAAGATAACTTACCACCTGGATTCAAACCTATAAAGGAAAAAATGAATACACTCATCAAAAAGAACATGATAAGAAATATAAAAGTTTCTAGTGGTAATTTCTAAGTACTAATAACGCTTATAAATTTTGCTATATCCCAAAACGATACATCTTTTAAAGTGAGGTTTAAGTTTTTTTAGTGTAATGTTTAAGCCAGAGATAACAAAGACAACTAAAGTCTCTTTTTAAGAATTAGTAATTTGGTTTTTTACAAAAAAGAATTTTTAAAGGGAACTTATTGGGTAATATTGGTGTAGAGAGTTTATTAATGATGTAACTATTAGCATTAAAAACATGACCTAGAGATGGCATAATGAAGAACCCAGAGATGGAATAATGAAGCATGCATCATTGGTAATATAGTTTCCACTAGGCAATATTGTTTACACTTAACACATCCCTTTTATTTAAAGGTTTTTGGGCGAGGGCAGTAATGAATTCCATGTTACTTAAAAACTTGTATAATGCTTGTTATTCTCCCTCCTATCAAACTAAATGGATTTGATTTTATGTTTTAAAAAATGTTCAATAAAGTTACGAAATTTAATAGAAGGGATAACAAGTTCAAACTTATGACAGACAAAATAAAGCTAGTAAATTTTGTTAAAGTAATCACAAAAAAGAATGTAATACTTGTTACAATTAACAAAACCATATGGTGAAGGACACCAAAGATCACTACATATTAACTCAAGATGAACATTGACATTATTAACAAATAAAAAAAGATAATTTGTATATTTTTATAATGATACAATCATAACAAATGGAAGTTCTGGACTTGGAGAAATATAAACATAATATATAAAAGAACTTTATGAACTACTTTATTATTGGCATAATTGAGACAATGTTGCCAAGTAGAAATGCAACGTAAGCTTGAACTAATAATGAATTTAGAGAAAGAGACATGGGTAAATCAAAGATGCCATTCTTATTATCTCCTTAATAGGTTAGGTTTCTAGTTGCCAAATCCTTAATAAGAAAGTGATCAGTAAATAATTCAATAGAAATAGGATTATCTTTGACTTAAAAAGAAAAATAGTAAACTCTTATACACATCAGGCATATGTAACTTAAATTAAGTAGAAATATGATTTGAAATGATATAACTCAAATTAAGTACCAACACCTTTAAAATAATGCAAAACATAAGCAATATACCATAAAAATAGTGCTAACAAAAGTGTTTGTATAGTAGTGTTACACTCCCTCACTATCTCTTCGAACCTCACCTTCTGATATATATAGCATCATGTTTATGCTAGCTCCCAAATTGGTGAATGCTCTTTCTATTTTGACACCCTTAATAATGCAAGGGATATAAAAATCCCCTAGATCCTCCTTCTTTGGTGGTGTCATCAATTTATTTTCTTCCTCTAACGCTTTTTTTGCCTTTCCCCTTATTGATTTCATTAGTGTAAGTCATGCTTCCAGTTGGTCGATCATGTCTACAACTTCATTCAGGTCAACTTCCTTAGATTTCCTCATAGCTTTGATTGGGAATGGAATCAGGGGTTGGTACTTTTATCTCAAGCAAATGTTACCTTGTCAATAAAGAGCATTCCTTATTCTCTTGCACCTTTTCATTCACTTTGTTCCTGAACGGATTTGGTTTCGTTGTTCTAAAATGGGACAGGGATTTTTATGTTGATGCTTCTAGGTTGTTTGTAACTCCAGGTCACTTCGAAAAACGTTCTTATCAACCTTATTCTTGTCCTTCCCTTTATTGTCTTCAGCTTGGTGTGATTCCTCCTAAGTTGCTTGTCTAACAACCATGATTTGTTCTTTTGGATTAGACTCAGTGTTATTTGGAAGGGTTCTTACATTTTGGGTACTTCTGCCAATTGACCTATTTAGACCTTCCAAGTTATATATCAAGGAGGCGTAGTTTTTTGTTTCCTGCTCAAACTTACCTTTAAGCTTCTTATGTGCATCCTCTATACCTCTAATTTTGTCTAAAATTTTATCTAGTTTGGATTCTATTGAACTCGATTTGTTTTGCTGGGAACCTAGTGGTCTTTGAAGTCTGAACTATCCTCCAACATTGTTTGACTAAGAGAAGTTTGGGTGATTCTTTCATCTAGGGTTATATGTGTTAGAGTAGGGATTGTTTCCCCCTCCTTGATTGTATTGGGTTCCCATGTAGTTGACTTGCTCTAATCCATTATCCTTCATCAAGAAGCAATCGACTGTATCATGATCCATTTACCAATAGAGCTTACACTTCATCTGAATAGTTTTTACTGTAATTGAGGATGAAGCCTTCGTGTTGTTTAGCTGTCAACTTAAATTATCAATTTTAGCCTGCATTTATATCATATGATCGATAACTATAACTCCTTTTTGCTCAAGGAGAGATGCAGGTTGTCTACTTTGCTTGTTCGTCCATAAACATCTATTACTCGTCATTTCTTCTAACAACTCTTCTACTTCATGTATCATTTTCATCATAAGTGATCCTCCTGAAGCCGCATGAATTGAAAATCTTGTATATGGGGTTACTCCATTATAAAACGTTTGTAAAAGAAATTCTTTAGATAAGTTATAGTGTGGACATTTTCCTTCCAAGTCTTTATATCGTTCCTATACTTCATAAATTGATTCCCCATCACCTGCTGAAAGTTTGTGATCTCCTTGATAATCTTCATAGTCTTGGTTAGGGGAAAGTACTTGTCTAAGATGGCGTGAACTAATTGGTCCCAAATGGTGGCATTAATCGGGTTGAGGGAATGGTACTAAGCTTTTGCTCTATATTTTAAGGTAAAAGGAAAGAGTCTCATTCTTATAAAATCCTCCGACATTTGATGATAGCGGAAGGTATTGTAGATTTCAAGGAAATTGACAATATGTGTGTTCGGGTCTTCATTCGTTAATCCATAAAATTGCACATTTTGTTGAAGCATATTTAGAAGGCTAGTTTGATTTCAAATGAAGCTGCTTGCACGGGTGGCCTAGTTACACCTTGATTGGCTGCATTAAAGTTAGGTCTCATGAAGTCTATAAGGGTTCTCAGTTGATACCCTTAGTTTGCTCCTTGATCCAAATCTTACTAAAACTCCTTGACCATTATTGCTTTTATGGTTTCTTCTTCTTCTTCACGCTGAGCTCTTTTAACAGAACATTCTAGATGTTGGGCCCCGAATTTTTTTCTTCTTCGTTTATTTAATTGATTATTTATTGATTTGTTTGCTATTATTGCTTTAATTGTTTTAATTATGTGTTTATATAGATATATATTTTATTGAGTCTTGGAATTAGCAAGTATGATTGGGATTAGAAGTTAGAAATTGATGAAGGTTTGGACTTCATATTGGAAAGTATGGGCTTTAGAATTTAAGTGGTTAAGTGTAGTGGGCTTGTGAGAAAGAGGAGAACCCAAAGCCTTGTAAGTTATAAGGAGAGCTTTAAGGAGTATCAAAACTACATAGTTTTGAGGTAGGGCTTTAAGTTGAGAATAAATGTGCTAAGTCTTTAAAGAAGAGTAGCAAGTTGTCGTAAGTCACAAAAGGAAAAGAAGAGAAGAAGAGAAAACGTGAGCAAGGAAAAAGAGAACTTTTGGCTAAGTGGAAGAGAGTCGTTGGAAGCTTGAAGAGGAGGAAAAAGAAGAGAAATCGACTTATTAGAGGTTAGTTCCATCTTTATTTATGTTAGATTCAAAAATGGGATGAAATGGAAGTTAGGGTTTGTGTAGAGATTGAAGAAAGATAGAGGGAAAGCTGAGATCTATGGATTTTTGGGACTTTCAAGTAAGATTTTGGTTATTCTAGCTTAAATGTCCTATGGGTAGGTTAGGTTTAAAGTTTATTTTCATCTTTGCTTAATTTATGAATATTATGACTTTCTTTTAAAATGTATTTATGGAATGAAGTATGATTTAATTGAAGGAACTCAAGAAAATCCCACTCAAGACAAGGAGGAAGGGAAATCTTGATTTCGGATACCGACGATAGGTGGGTAACATTTTTATAGTTATTGTGTAATGGGCAAATGTCCTATGTGTGCTATCTTTGTTAATTGTGAGTATATTAAAAGTGTATTTCCCCTCGATTTGAAAGAAAAGAACGAAACTATGATGATTTGATACAATGAAAGAAGTAAAAAATGCTATTTTTGTGTTTGAATACGTGAGCATAAATTGATTGTGATTGGGCAAGAGAGAACCTATATCGTTAGTCACGTGCACGTTGACCTCCCCTAGCCTTCTCCCGCCAGCCCGCTTGTGTCCCACGAGATCCAAAAATGGACTCATTGTGTTTACGATAAACTTCGGTTTATTCGTTGTGTTTATGGAACTCTCGAGCCAATTGTGTACATTTTAGCATTTAATTGTGTTTATGATGAATAATATGTGCTTGATTGATATAAACTCTCATGCTATGCCTTATATGATGATTTTGGGTTATTGGTGCTTTATATGATAAATTGCCATTGTTTTGGATTCGTAATTGTGTGTTTTATGTGTGGCTCGTTACTCGATGGCTATAAACATGTTAGCCACTGAGCCGTGTTAGCTCACCCCATTCTCCCTCCTCAGGTGCAAATTTAAGTTGAACCCGAAACCTTGCAAGGCATCGGACATAACTCCAAGATTTAGGCACTTTTGTATTAAGTTAGTAACTAGCTCTTGGATAACTTTAGAAGCATATCAAGCATTGAGCATCTCATGTATTTTGTATTTTGTACTTGACTTTTGATGGATGTGCCGATATGTACTTAAAACTATGATTGAACTCTTATGATTGGAAAGGTGTATGAGAGCTCTAGTACTCTCCCCACCATGTGAAATTGTTGATTTTCGATCTGTGTATGGCCTTGAAATAGTATGTGTATGAGTATTTTAATTATTGAGTTGTTGTTGGGTTTTTGACTTTCGAAGAACTCGCTGGAAACTTGCTATGGTTTATGGTTTGTTGTAGTGAGCTGCAGAGCTCTCCCAGGATGTTTTATGAGCTATTTATGATGTGTTAAATTGGTAGGTGTGAGTTGTTAGAATTAAATGCAGGTGTTGTCTAGATGGCAGATTCTTAGCAGAAGCTTTTAGTCTACTTTTGACCCTTATAGAGTTGGATTTTAGGTCAGTGATCTTCATAAAAATTGTAGATAATTCTTTAACCTTTCCATAGACACTAAGTTTGTTAAATTCAGAGTCCTGGGTTAAAAGTTATGGTGTTTGTAAGTTCTGGTACTGTTTAGGAGGAGCTAGTCGATCGGCCTTTGAGTGAATGTTTGTTTCCCGTAGTGGCCGAGCTTGTCTTTGAGTCCTTCTTGAAAAATGTAGATTTTTCTCTTAGATTTCCAACGAATCAAACCGTGTCTAATTTGGAGCTCGGAGTCAAAAGTTATGAGAGTTTGAAGTTTGATAGGTCGGATCGCTGGGCAGGTCGCTCGGCACGCTGCCGAGCGCCCAGCGCTCCCCCGTGGACGAGCTCCTGCACGCAGCCCGCGCGGGCGAGCTTCCGCGCGTAGCCCGCGGGTGAGCTCTCGCGCGCAGCCCGTAGGCGAGCTTCCACGCACAGCCCGCGCGGATGGGCTATTGCGTTTGCCGAGCGACCTTTGGGGTCGACTTGCGGCAGACCGACCTCCCTACCTTCTTTTGGCCATAACTTTTTGCATAGACCTCCGATTAAGCCGATTTTCGAAGCAATAGATTTCTAAGAAAATTTTCTATCTTTATAAATCTATTTTATCAGTATTGTTTTTAAATTGTAAAAAGTGGTTTGAAACAAAGTATGACGATTGGTTGTCAAATTCTGAATATACTTCACTAATTTTAAAATATCTTGAGCTATAGGGCTCGGATCGAGGCGATTCTTATTTTAAATTAAACTAGAGATATATACCTACAAGTTTTATGAAGGAACAGATCGGAAATTTAGCCTCTAAAAGTTTTAAATTCTAACATGAAGTCGGTTGAGGGTCAGTTTTCACTGTTTTCTTTAAGATAGTATTTTAACCGTAACTCCTTCATTTCTAATCCAAATTGAGCGTTTTTAGTGGCGTTGGAATCGTGAGATCATGAGGAACAATTTTATTAAAAATTAAATCCCAAGTTTTCTATTAAAAGTTTCTCTATCTGTAATTAGTTTGTGTTCGATTTTGGGTCCTCTATGCTTATGTATGCTTGTGTGCTTCCGAATGTTGGGCCTCGGAGATGGGGTCCAACATTGTTTAGTATCGGAGCCTAGGTTTCACTCCTAGGCTTAGAATGCATAGTAGGAAATCATTTGCTATGTGATTAAATGTTTGCATTATGAAGTGATTGTTTGTACTAAGTGACATGCATATCATGCATCCATATAGGAACTAGATTTAAAAAGGATTGTAGCTAATCATTAATGTTTTCATTGAAGGAGTAAGATGCCACCTCGTAGAAAGACACGAGGAGTTCTGCAAGGTTCTATCGCACCTGACTCTCCACCGAGAGAGGAGAGTACCGATGAGTCGGTAGCCCCGGGAGTGGCTGAGGCTTCTCGAGGGCAGAGTAGTGAGCCCCTCCGATCTCAGACTCAGCTATCGCCTAGTCAGTCTGAGCAAGTGCCTGCATTAGATCCGAGATTGTTCCAGGCATTTACCCAAGCTTTTGTTCAGGAGATGGGTCAAATACCCCAGGCTTTTGGTTCGGCCCCAGCTAAGAAGGGGAGATAGTTTGACAAGCTAAGAAAGTATGGAGCTGTGGACTTCTACGGGACCACAGATCCTGAAGAAGCCGAGAACTGGTTGAGGAAGACCGAGAGGGTCTTGGATTAGATGGAGTGCGAGGATGACGAGAGGGTGGTCTATGCTGCCAGTTTACTCCAGGGTGATGCCTTGCATTGGTGGGAGGTGTCTGGGAGTCACCGGCCGATAGGGTTGATATGGGAGACTTCTGGTACTTCTACAGAAGAAGTATCTGTCTAAAGTGTACATTTAGCAGAAGCAGAGGGAGTTTCTGAGTCTCACCCATAGGGAGATGACTGTTGCTGAATATGAGCGTCGGTTCACTTAGTTGTCCAGGTATGCTTCAGAGCTGATGTTCAGTGAGGCTGCCAAGTGCCGCAGGTTTGAGTCGGGCCTACATTTAGCTATCAGAGAGAAGGTGGTAGTGCAAAACTTTGGCGACTTTCAACAGTTGGTTGAAGCAGCGTTGAGAGTAGAGAACATCGAGAACATCAAGAGTGCAGTCAACAGGAAAAGAAAGGGAAGAGAGCAGTTCAAGAGGGGAGGTGGTACTTCTATGCCTGAGAGAAGTGCCAGAGCCTTTCCTGTGTAGTCTGAGGAGAGGAGCAGCGGTGGAAGCCGGCCTAGACTTATGAGGACTCCTACTGTTTCTCACCAAGCTTCAACAGTGGGCAGCAATAGAAGAGGAGATGGGGAGAGGCCACCTCTTCCCAAGTGTGAGCACTGTGAGATGCATCATAGAGGAGAATGTTTTAGAGTAACAGGAGCATGCTTCAATTGTGCACAGAAAGGACACATAGCCAGACAGTGTCCTAAGTCGGATAGAAGAGGGGGATCACAGATGCAAGCTTCCAGGAGGACAGAGACAGTGGGACAGAAGGTTGTGACTGAAGTGGGTAGCTCTGGTGCACTTAGGAGAGCTCATCCTCCAGACAGATCCAGGGGGCAAGCTCCAGCTAGAGTTTTCACAATGACTAGAGAGGAGGCAGAGACAGCTCCAGAAGTGGTGACGAGTATGATAAAATTGTTTGATGATTGTGTGCTTGCTTTGATTGATCCGGGTTCTACCCATTCTTTTGTATCTTCGGGTAGGACTGTGCCTAATAGGATTCTGAGCCCATTGGATACTCCGCTGATGGTGAGTACTCTGATCGACCAATATATTATTATCAGTCAAGTGTATAGAGAGTGTGAGATAGAGATTAGTGGAGGAAAGTTTGTGGTGGATTTGATGCCTTTGAAGATGGGAGGATTGGATGTGATCCTAGGTATGGATACCTTAGAGAAGTATCATGCCAACCTAGACTGCAAACAGAAGACAGTGAAATTCGAGCTAGAGGATGGCAGCAAAGTGGTATTCCTGGGAGATAGAAAAGTCAGTCCGCCTTGGATTGTTTCGGCGATGACAGCAGAGAGAATGATGAGTAAGGGGTATGAAGCATTCCTAGCCTATGTGTTAGACACGAAGGCAGATTGAGGGAGGTTGGAAGACATTCCTGTAGTCAGAGAATTCCCGGATGTCTTTCATAAGGAATTTCCAGGACTACCTCCGCCTAGGGAAATCGAGTTTCCCGTTGAGCTTCTTCCAAGTACTACGCCAATTTCAATTCCGCCTTACCGAATGGCTCCGGCAGAATTGAAGGAGCTTAAGGAAAAATTGGGGGATCTTTTGGAGAAGGGTTACATTAGGCCGAGCTCTTCGCCTTGGGGAGCTCCGATTCTCTTTGTGAAGAAGAAGGATGGGTCGTTGCGGATGTGTATAGATTACAGGAAGTTGAATCAGGCCACCATTAAGAATCGATATCCGCTCCCTCGCATAGATGATTTGTTTGATCAGTTGCAAGGGGCCAGTCTTTTCCAAGATAGATCTAAGATCGGGTCACCATCAGTTGAGGATTAAGGAGACTGATGTGTCCAAGACTGCTTTTAGGACGCAGTATGGCCACTTTGAGTTTCTGGTTATGCCTTTCAGGTTAACGAATGCTCCTGCAGTTTTTATGGATTTGATGAATAGAGTCTTCAAGTCTTTCCTAGATCAATTTATCTTTGTCTTTATTGATGATATATTGGTCTATTCTAAGAGTGATGAGGAGCATGAGGATCATTTGAGGGTTGTTTTGGAGACCTTGAGAAAGAATGAGTTGTATGCCAAGTTTGACAAGTGCGAATTTTGGCTAAGAGAAGTAGTATTCCTTGGGCATGTGATTTCAGAGCGTGGAGTGCATGTGGATCCGCAAAAGATAGAAGCTGTGGTTAAATAGGAAGCACCTAAGAATGTAGCTGAGGTGAGAAGTTTCTTGGGATTAGCTGGATATTACAGGAGGTTTGTGGAGGGCTTTTCTATGATAGCTGCTCCACTTTCCAAATTGACAAGAAAAAATCAAAAGTTTGAGTGGACTGAGGAGTGCCAGAGTAGTTTTAAGGAATTGAAAAATAGGCTTACTACTGCACCGATTTTGACATTACCTTATGGTGATGATGGATACATTGTATACAGTGATGCTTCTTGTTAGCCCCAAAATTTTTATGTAATTTAGCATGATTAAAGTAATTAAGTAAATTATGTTAACATTAATTAACTTGACATTGAGTAATATGAGTTGGCATTAAAGATGTTAGGTAATGAGTTAATGGAATTAAATGAATTAGTTGGGTTTTAATGAGGTAGGAAAGAAAAGAAAGATAAAATGGGCTTAAAGATAATTGGGCCTAAGTAAGTTGTAGGATAAAGAGGAAGTAAGGAGGATGTAGGAAAAATGAAAGAAGAAGGAATTAAATGAAGGCTTGGGCCTTTTGGGCTTAAGTGGATTAGAGAAGAAGTATAAAAGGAGGAGTTTAAGTGAGTTAGTGTAGGAAGAAGTGAGATTTACAAAATTTAAAGGAGAAGAGGGGAAAGTTTACGTAGAAGAGGAAAGAAAGGAGAAGAAGAAAAGAGCTTGCTAGGGTTTTGGCATTTCCATGAAAGTGAGTGAGTTTTTGAAGAAAGAGCAAGAAAAAAAAGTGAAGAGGAGAGTCTAAGCTTTATTTTGATACAAGAAACCCTTGGGTTAAGTAAAGATTCAAGGTAAGTTATGAAATGTAGTTTGAGTTTGGCTTGATTTTATGGTTTAGAAAGCTTAGAAAGAAGATGGGTTTAGTGATTCTAGGGTTGATTTCATGATTAAGGTTCATTAGGTTTTCAATTTTAGAAACCCTAAATGATGTGAGGTTCTTTCCTTGCCATGAATGAAGGAGGACAAGAAAGAAGAGGAGAACAAGAAGAGGAACTTCCTTAGGCAAGCTTAAGCAAGGATCTAAGGTGGGTTTCACTTTTATCTTTATGTTAGTAATGCTTAAATATTATCTTAACTAAGGAAAATTAATGTTTTCCAACTAATTTAGAATGAGCATTGATTGACTTTTGATTGTGTATAAGTTGATGGATGATTTCCATTAGGTGAGAAATTGATTAGTGCATGACATTGCTTGAAATTGCCATAAATTGGATGAGCATGAATGAGATCATGAAATGTGAGCTAAGCATGAAATGTGCTTTAAGCATGATCACTTTATGGATGCTTGAATATCCATTTTCAGAAAATTAGTCACGGACAAGACAAGTCCAACTTTTATGCATGAAATTAAGTGTTATGTGGGTTAGTTAAGTCCACCAAGCGAGTCACGTGCGTCGACCAAGATAGCCTTCGCCTGCTGCCCGATTGTGGCATAGGATGTTCCTTTAGGACTCCAAAGATATGACTACACTTGTGTAGCTCATCAAGAACCCGTGGACTTTTCAACCATCACCTATGTGTTTACATGTTAGCGTATATTTTGCAAGAATGAGAATGATATGAAGCATGAACATTATGTTTTGAGATTGATAAATTTCATGAATTGCATGATTGCATGATTTCTATGCAAGTTGCAAAAGTATGATTAATGAAGCAATGTAGCTTATTAGCCTAAATATAAATGTGTCACCCACGGAGTGAAAGCTCACCCCACCTTCCGTCCCCATCTCCGGTAAAGATCGGGATCATGAAGAATGAGCTCAAGGCATACTCCAAGAATTATGTTTTGATGTATTTCAAGCAAATTGTTGTAAACAATGCTTTAGATGCATTTTAAGAAAAGTGTAGTATTTTGGAAGTGTATTTGAACTATGTTGTAAAAGGGCTTGAAATTCCCACTAAAGCATTGTAAGCTACTCACTTTGAACGTAAATGAAATGCAAGAACGCTAAGTTCAAATGTATTTTGAGAAATCCATGCATGTTTAAGCCAATTGCATCATTATTATAGTTTGGATATGATAGATGATTAAGAGTGTGGCTGTTGCTTCGAATGGTGTTTGAAGATACCTTAGGGTTTAATAATGTTATATGAGGTTGTATGATGAGTCTTACGCAGTGGAAGTATTAGGATTGAAAATTGGATAGATGTACTTTCAAGGAAGAGCTGTCAAATTTTCCCAAATTTGACAGAACTTAGCCTCATATTTTGACCTTCGTAGACTTGAATTAGATAAATGAGCCTTCATGAATATTGTAGTAGAAGGTTAGAGCTTTCCAAGGGTATATCGTTTGCTAAATTTGGAGTTCGGAGTCTAAAGATATGATCCTTAATAGAAAAGCAGAAGGAAGAAAATCAGAAGATAGAAAAGGTATGAAGGAAAGCGAAGATAGAAATCAAGATAGAAATGCGAAGGAAGGAAGCGGAAGATAGAAATCGAAGATAGAAAAGGTAGGAAGGAAAGCGGAAGATAGAAATCAAGATAGAAAAGGTAAGGAAGGAAAGCGGAAGATAGAAATCAAGATAGAAAAGGAAGGAATGAAAGCGAAGATAGAAATCAAAAGATAGAAAAGGTAGGAAGGAAATCGAAAGATAGAAAAGCAAAAGGAAGGAAAGGTAAGATAGAAATCAAGATAGAAAAGCGAAGGAAGGAAAGCGAAGATAGAAATCGAGAAGATAGAAAAGCGAAGGAAGGAAATCAAAAGATAGAAATCAAGGAAGGAAATCAAGATAGAAAAGGTAAGATAGAAAAGCGAAGGAAGGAAATCAAGATAGAAAAGCGAAGGAAGGAAAGGTAAGATAGAAATCGAAGATAGAAAAGCGAAGATAGAAATCGAGAGATAAAAGCGAAGGAAGGAAAACAGAAGATAGAAATCAGAAGATAGAAAAGCAGAAGGAAGGAAATCAGAAGATAGAAATCAGAAGGAAGGAAATCAGAAGATAAAAAGCAGAAGGAAGGAAATCAGAAGATAGAAAAGCAGAAGATAGAAAAGCAGAAGATAGAAATCAGACGATAGAAAACCAGATGATAGAAATCAGACGATGGAAAAAATAGGACGTTGCAGAATGTAGGAGATAGAATCAGCCTTTGTAGTCTTCATGAGAGTTGTAGATCTAGATGTCTACTTTCATATGGTGAAAGAACGAAAACATTTGGAGCTATAGATTAAAAGTTATAGCAAATCGCGCCAAAAGAGTTTCAATCCGATTTCAGAAGTGAGCATGGTCCAATGTTTCGGGCATAATTATCTCATAAGACCTCCAAATGAGGTGAGGCTTGAACCATTGGATTTATAATACACATATCTTTCACTCCATAAAATTAGGTATCAATTGGAGTTAAATTGAGAAAGTTTGTTCTAAAATAAGTGAAAGGTCAGTTAAGAGGACATGTTTCGGGTATGAACTCTCTTAGATTTTTGGAGTGTATCTTGAGTTATATGACTCCGATTAAGGTGATTCTTGCCTCTGTGTGAACGTGAGGCCTTAAGCTACATTGATATGAACAAGTCTAAATGTGATTTTGGTGATTAGGTAGTGTACGCTCATCACCCTTATGGAACCACAGCATCAAACGCTGCAAAGTAGGGAGCACAAGCTTTAGGGCTCCGAAATTTTGGGCTCTGGAAAACGGGTCCAATAGGTGTGGAATGTAAGCAAGAGCATGAGCGTTAATATTAAGGTATAAATAGTTGGAATTGGGATCCAGTCTCGGGATCGGGTTCTGACATCTGTGGTATCAGAGCAGCTCTAGGTTTATGATTTCCTAGGAACCCTAGTGGGTAGCCTCAAGAGTAGAGTCAGCATACATCATGTTACATGAGCTTTAAACTTGTTTTAAATACAGTACATGCATCATTGATTTTGAATTGTTTTACATGATTTGAACTTGTCTTACAAGCATGAGCTAAAGATTTGAAATGTTTTCACTAAAAGGAGTAATATGCCACCTCGAAGAAGAAATCGAGGAGCTCAAGCTCGATCAGGCTCTCAGAGGGGAGGTACGGATGAATCCCACATTCCCCAGGATGCAGGGACCATCCCTGTTTCAGATTCAGAGGCACCGAGTGTGCAGCATGAAGTGCCTTTCCAGCCCCCTCCTATGTCTCGAGTAGATCCCCAGCTCTTTCAGGCCTTCGCCCAGGCTTTCATCCATGCCATGGGCCAAGGACCACAAGCTCAGATGCCAGCTCCAGCAGATCGGAGTGGGCAGTATGACAAGCTCCGGAAGTATGGGGCTGTCGATTTCAGTGGGACTACTAATCCCGAGGAGGCGAAGCATGGTTGAAGAGGACCGAGAGGGTCTGAGTCGGATGAAGTGCTCGGATGGGGAGAGGCGGTATCAGCTAGTTTATTGCGGGGGATCGCCTTGGTGGGAGGCGGTGCCCGTGGTCGAGTAGTACCTCCATGGCCGACATGGAAGGAGTTTCTAGAGGTTTTCAGGAGGAAGTACTTCTCGAGGGTTTACATCCAAGAGAAGGCCGGAGTTTCGAGCCTCACACGGAGGGAGCAGAGCGTGAGTGAATATGAGTGAAGTTCACTCAACTGTCTCGATATCTGACAAATATTGTGGCGACGAAGAGGATAAGTGCATGCAAGTTTGAGAGCGGGCTGCACCTAGGGATCGGGGAGAAGGTGCTGATCCATAATTTCCATGACTATCGCTAGTTGGTAGATCTGGCCAGCCGAGAAGCTGGAGAATATTAAGGTCAAGTGAGTAGGAAAAGGAAGAACAGAGAGCAATCTTCCAGAAGGGAGTGAGTGCTCCAAGACTGGGAGGAGCACCAGACCCATCATACTCAGTGGCATGGGCGGTAGTGGTCCCGCCAAGAGTCGCAGATCCAGGCAATTTCAGCAGTCTCTAGTGTGGGAGGCTCGGGGAAGTCATGGAAGGGCAAGTATCCTCAGTGTGATCAATGCGGGAAGTTTCATCCCGGGAGGTGTCTCAAGGGCTTTGGTGGTTGTTTCCATTGTGGAGAGAAGGGGCATATGATGAGAGATTGTCCCCAGAGGCTGAGACAGGAGGGTTCCCAAGCTCAGCTCGAGGCGCAGAGGCAGTGGGAACCAGGCCGATTCTGAAGTAGGCGGTTCGGGAGCAGTCAAGAGGGCTAATCCTGCAGGGAGACCAAGGGCACAGGGTCAGGCGCCAGCTAGAGTATTTGCCATGATCAGAGAGGAAGCTGCAGCTGCTCCTGAAGTTGTGACTAGTATGGCTCAGTTATTTGACTCTCCTGTTTATGTGTTAATTGATACTGGCTCCACACATTCATTTGTATCTGCAAGTATGAATATGCATGTTGTGTGTCCTGAGGTTATGAACAATTTTTTGGTTGTTAGTACTCCTTTAGGGGGTAAGGTGGTGATTAGTATGATCTATAAGAATTGTGAGCTCGAGATCGACGGTGCTAGACTGGTAGTAGATCTACTACCTCTAGACCTTCAAGGGTGGATGTCATTTGGGGATGGATGTCATGGAGAAGTATAAAGGCGAAGCTAGATTGTAGTTTGAAAGAAGTAGAGTTTGATCTGGCAATGATCGAAAAGTGGTTTTCAAGGGGACGGAAGTCGCCGGTCTTAGGATCATTTCGCTATGTTAGTGACAATATGATGAGCCAAGGTGTGAGGCCTTTTTGGCGCATGTAGTGGATTCAGAAGTGAATGTGGGCAGATTAGAAGATTATCAGGTTGTGAGGGAGTTTCCTGATGTATTCCCTGAAGAATTACGAGGGTTGCCGTCGGTGAGGGAAATTGAGTTCAAAATTGACTTGATTCCCGGAACCGCGCCAATCTCCATACCACCTTATAGAATGGCTCCAGTTGAATTGAGAGAACTCAAGGAGCAATTGCAGGAATTATTGGAGAAGCAGTTCATCAGGCCGAGTTCTTCACCTTGGGGAGCTCCGGTCTGTTTGTAAAAAGAAGAAGGATGGAACGTGGAGGATGTGCATAGACTATAGAAGGCTTAACAAGATGACGATTGAATAAGTATCCGTTGCCACGGATAGATGATTTATTTGATCACCATGAGGAGCAAGGGTCTTTTCAAGATTGACTTAAGATCGGGCTATCATCAACTCCAATCGAAGTCCGATGTTAACAAGACGACTTCGGGACCCGCCACGGACACTACGAGTTCGGTCATGCCATTGGATGACCAATGCTCCAATGCATTCATGGACCTTATGAATAGGGTTTTCAGAGTTCTTAGATCGGTTTGTCATAGTGTTTATTGATGACATTCGGTCTATTCTAAGGATGAAGGAGGCATGAACGACATCTCGGATAGTATTGCAGAGATTGAGAGAGCGGGAGGAGTATGCCAAATTTAGCAAGTGTGAATTTTGGTGCATGAAGTAGTTTTCCTTGGACATGTGATTTCCAAAGAAAGGAATTCATGTTGATCCGAGAAAAGTGGAAGCGAGAGTGAATTGGCAAGAGCCTAAGACGGTAAAAAAAGAGGTACGGAGTTTTCGGGCTGGCGGGATATTCTGAAAGGTTTGTGGAAGGATTCTCGATAATAGCTACCCCTATGACTAAGTCATTAAGGAAGAATCGGCAGCTTATCTGAATGAGGATTGCCAGCAGAGTTTTGAGGAGCTTAGCGGCGGTTAACTAGTGCTCCCATTTTAATCACCCTGATGGAGATCGGGGGTATCTGATGCTCTGATGATGCTTGAGAAGAGGCTTAGGTTGTGTGTTAATGCGTAATGACAAAGTGATAGCCTATGCTTCCGGCGCTTGAAGCCATATGAGTTGAATTATCCGACTCATGATCTGGAATTGGCAGCAGTGATTTTTGCCTTAAAGATATGGAGACACTATCTGTATGGGGTTCAACAAGGGTTTTCACGGATCACAAAAGTCTTAAGTACATCATGAGCCAAAAAGAACTGAATCTGAGGCCAGAGAAGATGGTTAGAGTTGCTCAGGACTATGACCGATGATGAGTATCATCGAGCAAGGCTAATGTAGTGGCGGATGCATTGAGTAGGAAGTCATCGATAGCTTATGTTCAGACAGTTTACTTGCCTCTATTGGAGCAAATGGCCAAGCTTAAGATAAGTCTAAAACAAGATCAGTCAGATTGTATTCTTGCTCAATTCAAAGTGGCGATACTTAGAGAAAGTTAAGGAGTTGCGGGAGCAGGATGCGAATCGAGTAAGCCGTGAGGAAATCTGAGAATGGTAAGCGATCCCAAGTGGTAGTGAGAGATGATGGGCTAATGGTAGTCGGAAGCAAAGTTATGTATCCCTAATGATAAATTAGTTAAGGATGAGATCATGGATGAGGCACAATGCGCCTTATTCCATGCACCCAGCAGACACGTAATGTCTGAGATTTGAAGGAACATTTATGGTGTAAAGGCATGAAGAGGATGTAGCGAGTATGTGAGCGGATGTCTAGTGTGTCGACAAGTCAAGGCTGAACACGTGCACCTTCGTGCATGTTGCAGCCATTGTCCATTCTGAATGGAAGTGGTAAAGGATCACAATGGATTCTCGATGAGTTTGCCGAGGACCGAAGAAGCATGATGCCATTTGGGTTATTGTTGATCGGTTGACCAAGTCAGCCCATTTTCCGCAATTAGGCAAATGATTCCTTGCAAGTCTTAGCAAAGAAATACATTGATGAAGTGGTAAGGTTGCATGGAGTTCCAGATTCTATAGTATCCGACGAGGATCCTCGATTCACCTCGAGATTTTGGAGAAGTCTGCAGAAGCATTAGAACTAAATTGAATTTCAACCTGACATTTCATCCTCGAGACGGATGGTCATCGAGAGGACAATCCAGACTCTAGAGGGATGCTTAGAGCATGTGTCATGGACTTGAGAGGAGCATGGGATGATCATTTGCCGTTGGTCGAATTTGCTTACAACAATTGTACCATTCGAGCATACAGATGGCTCCTTATGAAGCCCTTTATGGCGTAAGATGCAGGACTCCGATATCTTTGGGATGAGGAAGGTGAGAGGAAGCTAGTGGGACCAGAGTTGGTCCAGATGACGATTGAGAAAGTGGAGATAATCAAACAACGACTTAAGGCCGCCGGGAGATGTAATGAAAAGCTATCTTGATGCTAATGAAAAAGAAATGGATTATGCGATGGGTGACAAGGTGTTCTTCAAGACGTCTCCATGGAAGGAGTTATGAGATTGAAGAAAGGGAAGTTAAGTCCTCGATATGTGGGTCCGTATGAAATTCTAGAGAGGATCGGGCGTTAGCTTACAGATTAGCATTGCCTCGAGAGTTATCTCGGATCCACGACGTTTTCATGTTTCTATGTTGAGAAGGTGCAGATCGGATCCTTCTCACATAATTCGCACCTCGAGAGGTTCAAATGAGTGATGATCGAGCTATGAGGAGATGCCGATGGCGATTCTAGATAGCAAGGAGAAAGTTCTCGAAATAAGACGATTGAATTAGTTAAAGTTCTTTGGAGAAATCATGCAATTGAAGAGGCGACGTGGGAACCCTTGGATGCAATGAAGGAGAAGTATCCACACCTCTTCAATGAGTCAGGTAAGAATTTCGAGGACGAAATTTCTTAAGGGGGGGAGAAATGTTAGCCCCAAAATTTTTATGTAATTTAGCATGATTAAAGTAATTAAGTAAATTATGTTAACATTAATTAACTTGACATTGAGTAATATGAGTTGGCATTAAAGATGTTAGGTAATGAGTTAATGGAATTAAATGAATTAGTTGGGTTTTAATGAGGTAGGAAAGAAAAGAAAGATAAAATGGGCTTAAAGATAATTGGGCCTAAGTAAGTTGTAGGATAAAGAGGAAGTAAGGAGGATGTAGGAAAAATGAAAGAAGAAGGAATTAAATGAAGGCTTGGGCCTTTTGGGCTTAAGTGGATTAGAGAAGAAGTATAAAAGGAGGAGTTTAAGTGAGTTAGTGTAGGAAGAAGTGAGATTTACGAAATTTAAAGGAGAAGAGGGAGAAGTTTACGATAAGAGGAAAGAAAGGAGAAGAAGAAAGGAGCTTGCTAGGGTTTTGGCATTTCCATGAAAGTGAGTGAGTTTTTGAAGAAAGAGCAAGAAGAAAAAGTGAAGAGGAGAGTCTAAGCTTTATTTTGATACAAGAAACCCTTGGGTTGAGTAAAGATTCAAGGTAAGTTATGAAATGTAGTTTGAGTTTGGCTTGATTTTATGGTTTAGAAAGCTTAGAAAGAAGATGGGTTTAGTGATTCTAGGGTTGATTTCATGATTAAGGTTCATTAGGTTTTCAATTTTAGAAACCCTAAATGATGTGAGGTACTTTCCTTGCCATGAATGAAGGAGGACAAGAAAGAAGAGGAGAACAAGAAGAGGAACTTCCTTAGGCAAGCTTAAGCAAGGATCTAAGGTGGGTTTCACTTTTATCTTTATGTTAGTAATGCTTAAATATTATCTTAACTAAGGAAAATTAATGTTTTTCCAACTAATTTAGAATGAGCATTGATTGACTTTTGATTGTGTATAAGTTGATGGATGATTTCCATTAGGTGAGAAATTGATTAGTGCATGACATTGCTTGAAATTGCCATAAATTGGATGAGCATGAATGAGATCATGAAATGTGAGCTAAGCATGAAATGTGCTTTAAGCATGATCACTTTATGGATGCTTGAATATCCATTTTCAGAAAATTAGTCACGGACAAGACAAGTCCAACTTTATGCATGAAATTAAGTGTTATGTGGGTTAGTTAAGTCCACCAGCAGAGTCACGTGCGCATCGCCGACCAAGATAGCCTTCGCCCATTGCCTGATTGTGGCATAGGATGTTCCTTTAGACTCCTCGACATATGACTACACTTGTGTAGCTCATCAAGAACCGTGGACTTTTGAACCATCAGCTATGTGTTTACATGTTAGCGTATATTTTGCAAGAATGAGAATGATATGAAGCATGAACATTATGTTTTGAGATTGATAAATTTCATGAATTGCATGATTGCATGATTTCTATGCAAGTTGCACAAAGTATGATTAATGAAGCAATGTAGCTTATTAGCCTAAATATAAATGTGTCACCCACGGAGCGAAAGCTCACCCCCACCTTCCCGTCCCATCTCCAGGTAAAGATCGGGATCATGAAGAATGAGCTCAAGGCATATTCCAAGAATTATGTTTTTGATGTATTTCAAGCAAATTGTTGTAAACAATACTTTAGATGCATTTTAAGAAAAGTGTAGTATTTTGGAAGTGTATTTCGAACTATGTTGTAAAAAGGGCTTGAAATGCCCACTAAAGCATTGTAAGCTACTCACTTTGAACATAAATGAAATGCAAGAACGCTAAGTTCAAATGTATTTTGAGAAATCCATGCATATTTAAGCCAATTGCATCATTATTATAGTTTGGATATGATAGATGATTAAGAGTGTGGCTGTTGCTTCGAATGGTGTTTGAAGATACCTTAGGGTTTAATCATGTTATATGAGGTTGTATGATGAGTCTTACGCAGGTGGAAGTATTAGGATTGAAAAATTGGATAGATGTACTTTCAAGGGAAGAGCTGTCAAATTTTCCCAAAATTTGACAGAACTTCGCCTCAGATTTTGACCTTCGTAGGACTTGAATTAGATAAATGAGCCTTCATGAATATTGTAGTAGAAGGTTAGAGCTTTCCAAGGGTATATCGTTTGCTAAATTTGGAGTTCGGAGTCTAAAGATATGATCCTTAATAGAAAAGCAGAAGGAAGGAAATCAGAAGATAGAAAAGCGATGAAGGAAAGCGTAAGATAGAAATCGAAGATAGAAAAGCGTAGGAAGGAAAGCGGAAGATAGAAATCAAGAAGAAAAGGTAGGAAGGAAAGCGAAGATAGAAATCGGAAGATAGAAAAGCGAAGGAAGGAAAGCGTAAGATAGAAATCGAGAAGATAGAAAAGCGAGGAAGGAAAGCGGAAGATAGAAATTAGAAGATAGAAAAGGTATGAAGGAAATCGGAAGATAGAAATCGAAGGAAGGAAATCATAAGATAGAAATCGAAGGAAGGAGATCGGAAGATGAAAAGCGAAGGAAGGAAATCAAAAGATAGAAAAGCGTAAGGAAGGAAATCGAAGATAGAAAAGGTAGGAAGGAAAGCGAAGATAGAAATCGGAAGATAGAAAAGCGAAGGAAGGAAAGCGTAAGATAGAAATCGGAAGATAGAAAAGCAAAAGGAAGGAAAGCGTAAGATAGAAAAGTAGAAGGAAGGAAAGGAAGATAGAAAAGCGAAGGAAGGAAAGCGAAGATAGAAATCGGAAGATAGAAAAGGTAAGGAAGGAAAGCAGATGATAGAAATCAGAAGATAGAAAAGCAGAAGGAAAGAAATCAGAAGATAGAAATCAGAAGGAAGGAAATCAGAAGATAAAAAGCAGAAAGAAGGAAATCAGAAGATAGAAAAGCAGAAGATAGAAATTAGACGATAGAAAACCAGATGATAGAAATCAGATGATAGAAAAAATAGGACGCTGCAGAATGTAGGAGATAGAATCAGCCTTTGTAGTCTTCATGAGAGTTGTAGATCTAGATTCCTAATTTCATATGGTGAAAGAACGAAAACATTTGGAGCTATAGATTAAAAGTTATAGCAAATCGCGCCAAAAGAGTTTCAATCCGATTTCAGAAGTGAGCATGGTCCAATGTTTCGGGCATAATTCTCTCATACGACCTCCAAATGAGGTGAGGCTTGAACCATTGGATTTATAATACACATATATTTCACTCCATAAAATTCGGTATCAATTGGAGTTAAATTGAGAAAGTTTGTTCTAAAATAAGTGAAAGGTCAGTTAAGAGGACATGTTTCGGGTATGAACTCTCTTAGATTTTTGGAGTGTATCTTGAGTTATATGACTCCGATTAAGGTGATTCTTGCCTCTGTGTGAACGTGAGGCCTTAAGCTACATTGATATGAACAAGTCTAAATGTGATTTTGGTGATTAGGTAGTGTACGCTTATCACCCTTATGGAACCACAGCATCAAACGCTGCAAAGTAGGGAGCGCAAGCTTTAGGGCTCCGAAATTTTAGGCTCTGGAAAACGGGTCCAATAGGTGTGGAATGTAAGCAAGAGCATGAGCGTTAATGTTAAGGTATAAATAGTTGGAGTTGGGATCCGGTCTCGGGATCGAGTTCTGACACTTCTAGGAAGGGTTTAGGGTGTGTATTGATGCAAGGAGAGAAAGTGATTGCCTATGCTTCTAGGCAATTGAAGCCTTATGAGATGAACTATCCTATACATGACTTGGAATTGGCTGCTATAATTTTCGCCTTGAAGATTTGGAGACATTACTTGTATGGAGTTACCACTAGGGTGTTTACGGACCATAAGAGTCTTAAGTACTTGTTGACTCAGAAAGAGCTGAATTTGAGGCAGAGGCGATGGTTAGAATTGTTAAAGGATTATGACTTAGTGATAGACTACCATCCGGGGAAAGCTAATGTGGTAGCCGATGCTTTGAGTAGGAAGTCCACTATGACACATGTGGAAACAGTGTATCTTCCTTTGCTGAAAGATTTAGCTAGACTTGATGTGATGTTGAGATAAGTTGAACCTGGTTGTATCTTGGCAAATTTCAGGTGAGACCAGTATTGAAGGGGAAGAATAAAGAATTGCAAGAACAGGATGAGTACTTGAGTAAGCTTAGAGAAGAGATAAAAGATGGCAAGCCTTCTGAGGTAGAGGTAAAGGAAGATGGATTGATGGTTATAGGCAAGAGATTGTGTGTTCCAGACGTGTTAGAGCTGAAGGATGAGATCTTTGATGAGGCGCATAACGCTCCTTATGCAATGCATCCAGGGAGTTCTAAGATGTATCGGGATTTGAAAGAGTATTTTTGGTGGAAGGGAATGAGGAAAGATGTGGCAGAGTATGCTAAAAGATGTTTAGTGTGTCAGCAAGTTAAAGCTGAACACCAAGCACCTTCAGGCAAGCTTAATCCTTTGCCGATTCCGGAATGGAAATGGGAGAAGATTACCATGGATTTTCTGATGGGATTGTCGAGGACTAGCAAGAAGCATGACGCTATTTGGGTGATTGTTGATAGGTTGACCAAGTCAACACACTTCTTGCCAATTAAACAGAAAGATTCTTTGAATGTTTTGGCTAAGAAGTATGTGGATGAGATAATCAGACTTCATGGGATTCCAAGCTCGATAGTTTCTGATAGGGATCCTAGGTTTACCTCCAGATTTTGGGAAAGTTTGCAGGAGGCTTTGAGGACTAGATTGCATTTTAGTACGGCTTTCCATCCGCAAACTGATGGACAATCGGAGAGGATGATACGGACTTTGGAGGCAATGTTGAGAGCTTGTGTTTTGGATTTCAAAGGTTCGTGGGATGATCACCTACCTTTAATTGAGTTTGCTTACAATAATTCCTACCACTTGGGAATTCAGATGGAACCTTATGAGGCTTTGTATGGTAGGAGATGCAAAACTCCTATATGTTGGGATGAGGAAGGTGAAAGGAAGCTTGTAGGACCTGAATTGGTACAGGTTACGATCGATAAAATCAAGGTGGTAAAGCAGAGGCTTAAAGCAGCTCAAGATAGGATGAAGAGCTACACGGATGCCCATAGGAAAGAGATGGAATTTGAAGTTGGGGAAAAGGTATTTCTTAGAGCTTCTCCATGGAAAGGTGTTTTGAGATTTGGCAAGAAGGGCAAGCTTAACTCGAGGAACATAGGCCCATATGAGATCATTGAGAGGATTGGGTCTTTGGCTTATAAGTTAGATTTGCCATTGGAGTTGTCTAAGATTCATAATGTGTTCCATGTATCGATGTTGAGGAGGTACAAATCGGATCCTTCGCATATAGTTCGACCTTCAGAGGTTCAGTTGAGAGAGGATTTGACTTATGAGGAGCAACCAGTAGAAATCTTAGATTCAAAGGAAAAAGTGTTAAGGAACAAGATTGTGAAACTGGTTAAGGTCTTATGGAGGAACCATTCGACCGAGGAAGCGACTTGGGAGCCTTTGGAAGCCATGAAGGAGAAGTATCCCTACCTTTTCATGGACTCAGGTAAGGATTTCGAGGACGAAATTCTTTTAGGAGGGGAGAATTGTTGGGCCCCGAAAAAAATTTTTTCGTTTATTTAATTGATTATTTATTGATTTGTTTGCTATTCTTGCTTTAATTGTTTTAATTATGTGTTTATATAGATATATATTTTATTGATTCTTGGAATTAGCAAGTATGATTGGGATTAGAAGTTAGAAATTAATGAAGGCTTGGACTTAATATTGGAAAGTATGGGCTTTAGAATTTAAGTGGTTAAGTGTAGTGGGCTTGTGAGGAGGAGGAGAGCCCAAAGCCTTGTAAGTTATAAGGAGAGCTTTAAGGAGTATCAAAACTACATAGTTTTGAGGTAGGGCTTTAAGTTGAGAATAAATGAGCTAAGTCTTTAAAGAAGAGTAGCAAGTTGTCGTAAGTCACAAAAGGAAAAGAAGAGAAGAAGAGAAAACGTGAGCAAGGAAAAAGAGAACTTTCGGCTAAGTGGAAGAGAGTCGTTGGAAGCTTGAAGAAGAGGAAAAAGAAGAGAAATCGACTTATTAGAGGTTAGTTCCATCTTTATTTATGTTAGATTCGAAAATGGGATGAAATGGAAGTTAGGGTTTGTGTAAAGATTGAAGAAAGATACAGGGAAAGCTGAGATCTATGGATTTTTGGGACTTTCTAAGTAAGATTTTGGTTATTCTAGCTTAAATGTCCTATGGGTAGGTTAGGTTTAAAGTTTATTTTCATCTTTTCTTAATTTATGAATATTATGACTTTCTTTTAAAATGTATTTATGGAATGAAGTATGATTTAATTGAAGGAGCTCAAGAAAATCCCACTCAAGACAAGGAGGAAGGGAAATCTTGATTTCGGATACCGACGATAGGTGGGTAACATTTTTATAGTTGTTGTGTAATAGGAAAATGTCCTATGTGTGCTATCTTTGTTAATTGTGAGTATATTAAAAGTATATTTCCCCTCGATTTGAAAGAAAAGAATGAAACTATGATGATTTGATACAATGAAAGAAGCATAAAATGCTATTTTTGTGTTTGAATACGTGAGCATAAATTGATTGTGATTGGGAAAGAGAAAACCTATATCGTTAGTCACGTGCACATTGACCTCCCCTAGCCTTCTCCCGCCAGCCCAATTGTGGCCCACGAGATCCGAAAATGGACTCGTTGTGTTTACGATAAACTTCGGTTTATTCGTTGTGTTTATGGAACTCTCGAGCCAATTGTATGCATTTTAGCATTTAATTGTGTTTATGATGAATAATATATGCTTGATTGATATAAATTCTCATGCTATGCCTTATGTGATGATTTTGGGTTATTGGTGCTTTATATGATAAATTGCCATTGTTTTGGATTCGTAATTGTGTGTTTTGTCTGTGGCTCGTTACTCGATGGCTATAAACATGTTAGCCACTGATCCGTGTTAGCTCACCCCATTCTCCCTCCTCAGGTGCAAATTTAAGTTGAACCCGGAACCTTGCAAGGCATCGAACATAACTCCAAGATTTAGGCACTTTTGTATTAAGTTAGTAACTAGCTCTTGGATAGCTTTATAAGCATATCAAGCATTGAGCATCTCATGTATTTTGTATTTTGTACTTGACTTTTGATGGATGTGCCGATATGTACTTAAAACTATGATTGAACTCTTATGATTGGAAAGGTGTATGAGAGCTCTAGTACTCTCCCCATCATGTGAAATTGTTGATTTCCGATCTGTGTATGGCTTTGAAATAGTATGTGTATGAGTATTTTAATTATTGAGTTGCTGTTGGGTTTTTGACTTTGGAAGAACTCGCTGGAAACTTGCTATGGTTTATGTGTTGTTGTAGTGAGCTGTAGAGCTCTCCTAGGATGTTTTATGAACTATTTATGATGTGTTAAATTGGTAGGTGTGAGTTGTTAGAATTAAATGCAGGTGCTGTCTTGATCGCAGATTCTTAGCAGAAGCTTTGAGTCCACTTTTGACCCTTATAAAGTTGGATTTTATGTTGCTGATCTCATAAAAATTGTAGATAATTCTTTAACCTTTCCATAGACACTAAGTTTGTTAAATTCGGAGTCCTGGGTTAAAAGTTATGGTATTTGTAAGTTCTGGTACTGTTTAGGAGGAGCTAGTCGATCGGCATTTGAGTAAATTTTTGTTTCCCTTATTGGCCGATCTTGTCTTTGAGTCCTTCTTGAAAAATGTAGATTTTTCTCTTAGCTTTCCAACGAATCAAACCGTGTCTAATTTGAAGCTCGGAGTCAAAAGCTATGAGGGTTTGAAGTCTGATAGGTCGGATCGCTGGGCAGGTCGCTCCGCGGGCGAGCTCCCGCTCGCAGCCCGGGCGGGCGAGCTTCCACGCACAGCCCACGGGGACGAGCTATTGCGTTGCCGAGCGACCTTTGGGGTCGACTTGCGGCAGACCGACCTCCCTACCTTCTTTTGGCCATAACTTTTTGCATAAACCTCCGATTAAGCCGATTTTCCAGGTGATGGATTTCTAAGAAAATTTTCTATCTTTCTAAACCTATTTTATCAGTATTGTTTTTAAATTGTAAAAAGTGGTTTGAAACAAAGTATGACGATCGGTTGTCAAAGTCTGAATATACTTCACTAATTTTAAAATATCTTGAGTTATAGGGCTCGGATCGAGGAGATTCTTCTTTTAAATTAAACTAGAGATATAGACCTACAAGTTTTATGAAGGAACCGATTGGAAATTTATCCTCTAAAGGTTTCAAATTCCAACATTAAGTCGGTTGAGGGTCAGTTTTCACTGTTTTCTTTAAGATAGTATTTTAACCATAACTCCTTCATTTCTAATCCAAATTGAGCGTTTTCAGTGGCGTTGGAATCGTGAGATCATGAGGAACAATTTTCTTAGAAAGAAAATTCCAAATTTTATAGTAAAAGTTTCTCTATCTGTGATTAGTTGTGTTCGATTTTGGGTCCTCTATGCTTATGTATGCTTGTGTGCTTTCGAATGTTGGGCCTCAGAGATGGGGTCCAACACTAGACGAGTGATGTTAAGCTCTACAATTTTAGCTATGTGACTCAAACTTCTTGTAACTCTTGTGCTCATGCAAGAGCACAGACACACAAAAAAGGGAATAACAAAAAACTTAAACTATACTATTCTTCATCTTTCTGACAATAGCACCAAAAACTTGATTGTGTCATTCAAGCTTTAAAATTTATGTAGGAAAATCCCGGGAGGTACATCACATGTACCAGGTGCGGAAAACAAAAATTTTTGTCGCCGGGATCTTCCCGAAGGCCAGGATCTATGTGTCGGTATGAAGACTCAAACCTGAATAGCCAATAGAGACTATCTCTAAAGGTATCCACGCAGAGATCGAAAAACCTAACCGGACAAACCCTTTGACCGGGAATAGCTAGAACAAAGTAAAGGCTGCTAGACCTACCTCTACATCTATGGAAGCTTGAATCAATGGAGAAGAAAGCTTGATGAGCGATGGTGTGAAGAGAAGAGCTTAGGATTTTCCAAAATCCTTTCTTCTTACTCTTTTCAAAACCAACGAACCATCCTCTTATGTCTAACCCTTTCATATGTCTTTTAACACTTAAAAGACACATTCAAGGCTTATGGTGGAGAGAGTCCCGTAAGCCACTTTATATATATATATATATATATATATAAAGTTAAATCATGTCCTCTCTCTCCTCCACGCCACGTTTTCAACATATATATATATATATATATATTAATTATTTAATTAATTAATCATATATATATGTATATATATTATCAAGTGGTCCAACCTGCTGGGTTAGGTCCTACCGGCCTACCGGTCCCGGTATGGGATAAACCCAAAAACCTTTTTCAGCAATATCGATGTCGCGATCTCATCGGACATATCTCGATCTCATCGGGATCCATTTAATCTAATGCTCTCCATTATGGAACTCATCCAATACTATTTTACTGATTCTCCAAACACTCTTATCGTTCCGGTTATGTTGGCCACTTAGATTAACACTTAATGCGAAAGCAAGTCATGAAGGCGTCTAGCAACACATCATGACCCCAATTGACGAAAAGTAATTGGTTTGATGAATTCATCATGAACCGATCACGAACCCTTCCATAGACAATTCTTGTGCAATTCGTCCTTTCATCATCCTATACCCCACTTGGTTATGAGAATGGTCAAAGTGTCAACTCTTACTTGACTAAGTCTAGCCCAGTGATATCGGTTCTGTCTTTAGGACTCATTACTTTATATGTCCATGAAGACACTCTTCATGATATATTTATGCTCGGCGAGAGACTTAAAGTAATGATCCCGACAAAGGTCAGGTATCTCTTACGCTATCACGTAGTGATGAATCCTCTATTGGCTACTCAATTACCTTGAATACCTCAAAGCGTACTCCAAGCACCACCCTATGAGTAACCTCACGAAAGGTAACAAGGAATGGAGTGAAACGAATCAATATCCAAGATATCCTCGAGTACCTCAAGTCTAAGGATACTTGCACCATTGCTATGATGAGATTATCACCGACATTAGAATAGGACATCCATGTGATGATCTCATGGCGGGTCATCCAATGTACTTACTACCCTTAGTAAGCATCCACATGTCAACTCTAAATATCCCATATTTACGGTTTACGAGATCCACCGCTTGATCCAATCAAGGAGTATGACATATCTTAATGCAATGGGATTAATGATGTCCAGTCTCATTAATCCTATGACTAGGAGAATTTGAATCTTGACATAATTGCACATGATAGGAATCTCGGGATTATGATCACATCATAATTTCCTTCATGCTATGTCATATATCATGGACTTCATTAATTTGATTAAAGATCAATATCAATTCATAAAGAACATCAAATAAATGAAACATGCCTTTCTTTATTTATTCATAAAGTCTGTACATGACTATGAACAAAAAGAGCTAAAGGGGATTGCCTTTAGGGCACTACTCTAACAATCTCACGATACTGTACATGCATAAGTCGACTTACACGGGTATACAAGTCGACTTGTTAGTATCGAACTGGTATAAGTCGACTTACATCTCAATACAAGTCGACTTACACCTACAAATCTCCCACTTGACCTAAAGTCAATCGCCTTGGTATCTAATACCATAAGCGAGTACATAAGAATCAAAATTCTTACGTGACAATGGCTTCACAAGCGGATCGGCAATGTTACGCTCAGAATTCTCTCGATCGTGACATCACCTCTAGCAATGATCTCTCGAATCAGATGATATATGCGGAGTACATGTTTAGATCGTTGGTGAGACCTTGGTTCCTTTGCCTGAGCAATAGCTCCATTGTTGTCACAATACAACTGTATGGGCCCATCACAACTAGGAACCACACCAAGTTCGAAGAATGAACTTCGATCCAAATAGACTTCCTTCTCACGCCTCGATGCGACGAATGTACTCTGCCTCGGTTGTCGAATCAGCAGTCGTCTCTTGTTTGGAACTCTTCCAACTAACTGCTCCGTCGTTCAGTGTGAAAACATAACCTGACTGGGATTTTGAATCATCCTTATCAGATTGAAAACTTGCATCCGTATGCCCGCTCACTTGGAGATTTCCATCTCCATATATCAAGCAAACATCCTTAGTCCTTCGCAAATACTTGAGGATATTCTTGATACCACCCAAAGACCACGACGGGATCCGATTGGTATCTGCTCGTGACACTCAGAGCATACGATACATCGGGCCTCGTATATAACATAGCATACATGATCGATCCTACTACAGACGCATACGGGATCTGATCCATGTGCATCCTCTCATCTTGTGTCTTAGGACACATAGATTTCGAGTGTTATCCCATGAGACATGGGAAGAAACCTCTCTTGGATTGCTCCATGCTAAACCTCTTTAGCAATTTGTCTATGTACGATGATTGTGAAAGACCAAGCAACCTCTTGATCTATCTCTATAAATCTTTATCCAGGGATATAAGTTGCTTCACCAAGGTCCTTCATGGCAAATTGTTTGGACAACCAAATCTTGACTGATTGTAGCATCGAGACATCGTTTCCTAGTAATAATATGTCATCCACATATAGCACAAGGAATACGATTGCAGTCCCATTAACCTTCTTGTACACACAGTGTTCATCCAGATTTTGTGAGAAACCAAACTCTTTGATTGACTCATCAAAACGGATGTTCCAACTCTTGGATGCTTGCTTCAATCCATAAATGGATTTCTGAAGCTTGCATACCTTTTCGCCATCGATGGAAGTGAAGCCCTCTGGTTGTGTCATGTACACATCCTCGGTCAGATTTCTATTAAGGAAAGCTGTTTTCACATCCATTTGCCATATCTCATAATCATAATGAGCGGCAATGGCTAGGAGTATCCGAATGGATTTAAGCATTGCTACGGGGCTGAAGGTCTCGTCATAGTCAACTCCTTATCTTTGACGAAATCTTTTGGCCACAAGCCTTGCTTTATAAGTAATCACATTACCATCCACGTCGGTTTTCTTCTTAAAAACCCATTTGCACCCTATAGGTTTTATCCCTTCAGGTGCATCAACCAAAGTCCATACTTGGTTTTGGTACATGGAATCCATTTCAGCTTTCATGGCACAAAGCTATTTTTCAGACTCTGAACTTTTCAGAACCTCTTTATAGGTAGCAGGTTCATCATCTTCTATGAGCAATACGTCATTCTGTTCACTTACGAAAAATCCATATCTCTCGGGAACAGTGCGTATCCTACTTGACCTACGAACTTCGTGTGTAGTAGAAGGTTGAACTGTTACTTCATCTGAATGAGTGTGTTGGACCCCGTCTCCGAAGCCCAACATTCGGACCCATCCAGCGTAGAAGACCCACAACCGAACACATATGCTAATCACAACTATGGAAAAATTTCACTTTATAAAAATTCGGGGTTAGCTCTTGATAAAAATGATCCCTCGGATCTCACGATTCCAACGCAACTGGAGTCGCTCAATTCGGGTTAGGAATGAAGATGTTATGGTTAAAACACTATCTCGAAGAAAACAATCAAAACTGAGCACTACCGACTTCGGGTAAGCATTTGAAAATCTTAAAGGCTTAATCACTGATCAGTCTCTTCATAAAACTTGTAGGTTTATGCCTCTAGTTTAATTTAAAACAAGAATCGCTTTGATCGGAGCTCTATAGCTCAAGATATTTTAAAATTCTCAAGCATAGTCATTACTTATCAACTGATCGCCATGCTTCGTTTCAAACCACCATTTTCAATTTGAAAGAAAATCTGATAAGTCCAGTGTAGAAAGGTAGAAAAATCTTTTATAAATCCAATGCTTGAGAATGAGGTCGATCGGAGGTGCATGCAAAAGTTATGGCCAAAAGAAGGAAGAGGGTCGTAAGACAAAAGCAGACGATAAAATGAGGCGAAGATGACGTCATCCTTAGCAAAAAATCAGACGGAGATGATGTCATCCTCAGCAAAAATCAGACGGAGATGAACAGTAACATCGTCTGATTTTTGCTCAGATAACATCGTCTGGTTTTGCTACGATGCATCGTCTGGTTTTTGCTTCTGATCATCGTCCGGTTTTGCTTCTGATGCATCGTCTGGTTTTTTGCTCTGATTGCATCGTCTGGTTTTGCTACAGGCATCATCTGGTTTTTGCTACAGTGTATCGTCTGATTTTGCTACAGATTGCATCGCCTGGTTTTTGCTACTGATGCATCGTCTAGTTTTTTGCTACGATTACATCGTCCAGTTCTTGCTACTGATGCATCGTCTGGTTTTTTGCTCTGATGATACTCCACTTGCAAAGGTCATAACTTTCCATTCAAACTCCAATTTTAACAAAATTGGTGTCTATTTCATAGAGAAAAGAAAGATCTACATTTTCATGATGATCACTGACCCAAATTCCAACTCTGTAAGGGTCAAAATGGTCACAAAGGTTCTGTCTAAAAATCATCATTTGACAAGACCTACATTTAATTCTAACCACTCACACCTACCATTTTAATCCCTCATAAATAGCTTATAAACATTTTAGAAGAACCCTACAGCTCGCCTATCACTCTCAAGGAGTCATAAAGCTCCCATACAATCCTCTAACAACACAGAAATATCAGAAAATGCAACATACCTGAATTTACAAAACTTTTACAACTCCTAACCTTGGAAATTTTCCAAAAAGCTCTTTCAAGGCAAAAACCCAAAGAGACACCCAATGTAAATCTCCAAACTTAAAAGAATGGTACACATGCTTCACACACAGGTCACAAATCAACAAAAACATATAATGAAGAGAGTACTAGAGCTATCATTCACTTTTCCAATCATAAGAAAGATTCATGCATAGCTTTGGTTACATATTGGCATATTCATCAAAATCAAGTACAAAACACAAAAGATGAGATGCTCAATGGTCAATATGCTTACAAAGCTATTCCAAAAGCTAGTTATTAACTTAATACAAAAGTTTCTAAGTTCTTGGAGTGATGTCGATGCCTTGCAAGGTTCAACTCTCAACTTGAATTTTCACCTGAGGAGGGAGAATGGGGTGAGCTAACACGGCTCAGTGGCTAACAAATTTATAGCCATCACATAATGAGCCACACACACACAATTAATAATCCAAAGCATTAGCAATTTACATAATAGGTTGAAAACTCAACTTTATCACCTAACTCACAATTTACTCAACTCATCACACAAGGCATAACATAGAATCATCTTACAACTAACACCCATCTTATGCATCATAAACACTTATAAATGATGAAATGCACACAATTGGCTCGAGTTCCATAGACACGACGGAAACCGAAGTTTATCGTAATCACGACGAGTCCATTTTTTGGGATCTCGTAAGCCTAAAGCGCAGCAGGGAGAAGGCTAATGGGGTCAACGTGCACGTGACTTCCTGAGGGTTCTCTCTCGCCCAAACACAATCAATATGCTCACATATCAAAACACAAGATTCACATTTTACGCTTATCGCACTCTTTCAAAGCATCAAAGTTCCATTCTTTCCTCTCAAAACACAAAATTTCATTTTCAATATGCACATAGTATAACAAGATAGCACACATAGGGCTTTGCCCATTACACAATAACTATAAAGATGTTACCCCTATCGTCGAAATCCGGATTCACGATTGCTCTTCCTCTCTCTCTTGAGTGAGGTTTCCTTGGTTCCCTTCAATAAAACACATTTCGAAACTCATTGGAAAAGTCGAAACATTCAAGAATCGATAAATCGATAACGAAGTCTTAAACCTAACCTACCCATAGCCCATTTAAGCTAAAACAACCAACCCTAGCTTCTAATCCCAAAACCACTCATCTCTTCTTTCATTCTTCATTCCTACACAAACCCTAACCTTCATTTCATCCCATTTCTTGAATCTAACTCAAAGGAAGATAGATACTTACCTTAAGCTCTTGATTTCTCTTCCTTTTCTCCTTCTTTATTCTTCTCCACAAGCCTCCCACGATTTTCTCTCTTCCTTTCTTCCTTGGCTAGCTCACGTTTTTCCTTCTCTTCTCCTCTCCTTTGGATTCTACGACACTCTCTTCTCCTCCTCTTCCTTTAACTCTTCTTTAATTCCTTTAATTCATCCTACACCAAAACTACATAGTTTTGGCTTTCCCTACATAAAGGCTTTTGGGCCTCCACCTCCCAAGGCCTACTTCCACCAAACCCACTTATTATTAATCCTCCTTCTACTTAATCCATTTACCTAAGCCCATACTTTCCAATATTAAGCCCAAGCTTTCATTTAATTTCTAACTTCTAATTTCCAAGCCCAACATAAAATATTTACATAAACACATAATTAAATCAATTAAGACAAAATAAAATAATTAACTAATAAATCCATAAATAAATAATTAATTAATTCAAATAAAAAAAAATTTGGGCCCAACAATTCTCCCTCCTAATAGAATTTAGTCCTCGAAATTCTTACCGAGTCCATGAAGAGGTAGGGATACTTCTCCCTCATGGCTTCCAAGGGTTCCCAGTAGCCTCCTCGGTCGAATGGTTCCTCCACAAGACCTTAACCACTTCACAATCGTATTCCTTAGCACTTTTCCTTTGAATCTAAGATCTCCACCGTTGCTCCTCATAACTCAAATCCTCTCTCAACTGAACTTCTGAAGGTTGAACTATATGCGAAGGATCCGACCTATATCTCCTCAGCATCGACACATGGAATACATCATGAATCTTAGACAACTCCGATGGCAAATCTAACTTATAAGCCAAAGGCCCAATCCTCTCAATGATCTCGTATGGGCCTATATACCTCGGGCTAAGCTTACCTTTCTTACCAAACCTCAAAACGCCTTTCCATGGAGAAGCTCTAAGAAACACCTTCTCACCCACTTCAAATTCCATCTCTTTCCTATGGGCATCCGAATAGCTCTTCATCCGATCTTGAGCTGCCTTAAGCCTCTGTTTCACTAGTTTTATCTTATCAACTGTGACCTGCACTAACTCAGGCCCCACAAACTTTCTTTCACCTTCCTCATCCCAACATATAGGACTTTACATCTCCTACCATACAAGGCTTCATAAGGCGCCATCTCAATTCCCGAGTGATAGGAATTGTTGTGGCGAATTCAATCAAAGGTAGGTGATCATCCCACTAACCTTTGAAATCAAAGCACAAGCCCTCAAGATTGCCTCCAAAGTCCGGATGGTCCTCTCCGATCGTCCATCGGTCTGCGGATGGAAAGTCAGATTAAATGCAATCGAGTCCCCAAAGCCTCTTGCAAACTCTCCCAAAATCGGAGGTAAACCTAGGATCCCTATCGGACACTATCGAACTCGGAATCCCATGAAGTCGATCACCTCATCCACATACTTCTTAGCCAAAATATTCAAAGAATCATTCTGATTAATCGGCAAGAAGTGAGTGACTTAGTCAACCTATCCACAATCACCCATATAGCGTCATGCTTCCTGCTGAGATCTCGGCAATCCCATCGGAAAATCCATAGTTATCTTTTCCCATTTCCACTCCGGAATAGGCAAGGGATTAAGCTTGCACAAGGTGCTTGTGTTCACTTTAACTGGCAGGCACACCAAACATCTTTTAGCATACTCGCTACATCTTTCCTCATTCCTTTCCACCGTAAATGCTCTTCAAATTCGATACATCTTAAAACTCCTGGATGCATTGCATAAGGAGCATTATCGCCTCATCAAGAATTTCATCCTCAACTCTAACTTGCCCTAACACACAATCTACTACCCACAACCATCAATCCATCTTCCTTTACCTCTACATTAGACGGCTTTCCATTCTTTATCTCTTCCTAAGTTTACTCAAGTACTCATCCCGATCCCGAAATTCCTTGATCTTCTCCTTCAAAGACTTGGCCTCACCTGAAACTTGCCAAAATACACTCAGCCCATCTTGCCTCAACATCACGTCAAGTCCGGCTAAATCCTTCAAAAAGGAAGGTACATCGTCTCCACATGTGCCATGGTGGACTTTCTACTCAATGCATCACTGAACATTAGCTTTCCCGGATGGTAGTCTATCACCAAGTCATAATCTTTTAGCAACTCTAACCATCGCCTCGCCTCAAATTCAGCTCTTTTGGGTCAACAAGTATTTAAGGCTCTTATGATCTCAAATATCCTAGTGGTAACTCCATACGATAATGTCTCCAAATCTTCAATGCAAAGATTATAGCGACCAACTCCAAGTCATGGATCGAATAGTTCATCTCATAAGGCTTCAACCGCCAGAGGCATAAGCAATCACTTTCTCTCCTTGCATCAATACACACCCTAAACCCTTCCTCGAGGCATCATCACACAATGTACCCATCATTACCGAAGGCAATGTCGAATCGGTGCGGTGGTAAGCCGCTTCTTCAACTCCTCGAAACTACCCCGCACTCCTCGGTCCATTCAAATTTTGATTCTTCCTTGTCAACTTGGAAAGTGGAGCATTTATCAAGGAAAAGCCCTCCACAAACCTCCCAGTAATATCCAAATAATCCCAAGAAACTTCTCACTTCACTACATTCTTTGGCGCTTCCCATTTAACCACGCCTTCTATCTTTATGCGGATCCACATGCACTCCTTGCTCGAGATCACATGCCCCAAAATACCACTTCCTTAGCCAAAATTCGCATTTATCGAATTTGGCATACAGCTCATTCTTCCTCAATGTCTCCAAGGCAACCATCAAATGATCCTCATGCTCCTCATCACTCTTAGAATAGACCAATATATCATCAATGAAGACGATGATAAATTGATCTAAGAAGGACCTGAAGACTCTATTCATCAAATCCATAAAGACTGCAGGAGCATTCGTTAACCCGAAAGGCATAACCAAAAACTCAAAGTGGCCATACCTCGTCTAAAAGCGGTCTTTGACACATCGGTCTCCTTAATCCTCAATCGATGATAACCCGACCTCAAGTCTATCTTGGAAAAGACTCTAGCCCCTTACATCGATCAAACAAATCATCTATCGCTGGAGGGGCGGATATACATTCTTAACGGGGCATGATTCAACTTCCTATAATCCACAAACATCCGCAACGACCCATCTTTCTTCTTCACAAAAAAACCGGAGCTCCCAAAGGCGAAGAACTCGGTCTAACATAACCCTTCTCTAAAAGATCCTCCAATGCTCCTTAGCTCCTTCAATTCCATGAGCCATCCGATAAGGCGGAATTGAGATCGGCGCAGTGCCTGAATGAAGCTCAATGGGAAACTCAATTTCCCTAGGAGGAGGTAGTCCTGGCAATTCCTCGGGAAAGACATCCGGAATTCCACGACTCTTGGAATGTCTTCAACCTCCCTCTATCTGCCTCCATATCTAGCACATAAGCCAAAAAGGCCTCACACCCCTTGCTCATCATTCTCTCTGCCATCATAGCTGAAATAACCCGAGGTGGACTGACTTTTCTATCTCCCATGAGTATCATAGCTGAAACTCCACTGTCTTCTGTTTACAATCTAAAGTAACATGATACCTCTCTAATGTGTCCATACCTAGGATCACATCCAATCCTCCCATCTTCAAAGGCATCAGATCCACCACCAATTTTCCTCCACTAATCTCTATCTCACAATCTCTATATACTTGGTGATAATAATATATTGGCGATTGGAGTACTCACCATCGTGGAGTATCCAATGGGCTCAAACTCCTCCTAGAAATAGTCTGCCCAAGACACAAAGGAATGGGTAGAACCTGAGTCAATCATAGCAAGCACATAATCATCAAACAGTTTAACCATACCCGCTACAACTTCTGGCGCGGTCTCTGCCTCCTCTCGAGTCATGGCAAACACTCTGGCTGGAACTTGCCCTCTGGATCATGCTCGGAGGATAAGCTCTCTTAGGACCTCCAGAGCTACCCACTTCTGTCACCGCTTTCTGAGCCACTGCCTCTGTCCTTCTAGAGGGCTGCATCTGAGATCCCTCTCTCCTGTCCGGCTTGGGACAAAACTTAGCGATATGCCCCTTCTGGCCACAATTGAAGCATGCTCCTGTCAATCTGCGACATTCTCCTCTATGGAGATATCCACAGTGCTCACACTTAGGAAGGGGTGGTCTCTCCCATCTCCTCTTCTACCGCCGCCCACCGTTGAGACTTGGTGGGAAACGGAAGAAGTCCTCATCGGTCTAGGCCGGCTCCCACCGGTACTCCTCTCCTCAGACTGTACAGGAAAGGCTCTAGCACTTCTCTCAGGCATAGAAGTACCACCTCCCCTCCTGAACTGCTCTCTTCCCTTCCTCTTCCTGTTAATTGCACTCTTGATGTTCTCGAGGTTCTCAACCCTCAGCGCTGCTTCAACCAACTGCTGCAAGTCACAAAGTTCTGAACTATCACCTTCTCTCTGATAGCAAGGTGCAAACCCGACTCAAATCGACGACACTTAGCAGCCTCACTCGGCCTCATCTCTGCAGATATCTAGCCAATCTGTGAACCGACGTCAGATTCACCGACCGTCATCTCCTCCAGGTAAGGCTTAGGAACTCCCTCGCTTCTCTCGAATGTACACTTGAGACAGATACTTCTTTCGAAGACAGTCAGAAGTCTCCCATGTCAATCCCATCGGTCTCAATGACTCCACAGCACGCCTCTCCACCAAAGGTAAGCATCACCTCAAGCGGTGGCAAGATAGACTACCTCTCATCATCCTCGCCTCCATCGATCCGGCCTCTCTCGCCTTCCTCAACCAGGTCTCAACTTCCTCGGGATCATGGTCCCGTGGAAGTCCACCGCCGCATTTCCTTAGCTTATCAAACTGTCTTCCCCTCTTGGTGGGTCAACTGAAGCTCGTGGCATTTTCCCATGCTTTGAACAAAGCTTGGGTAAATGCAGAACAACTGGGTCTAACGTAGGTACTTGCTCGATGCACTAGGTGATCGCTGAGTCGTGAACGAAGAGACTCACTACCACGCCTACAGAGGGCCTCTGCCACTCACAGGGCTACAGACTCATCCGTGCTCTCCTCTCTACGGAGAGTCGTGCAATTGAACCTTGCAAAACTCCTCATGTCCTTCGATGAGGTGGCATCGTACTCCTTCAATGAAAATACTAGTGATTAGCTACAATTCGTTTTAAGCTTAGTTCTATATGTATGCATGATATGCATGTCACGTAATGCAAACAATCAATTCATAAAATAAACATTTAATCACATACAATGTTCCCTACTATACATTTTAAGCCTAGGAGTAAGCCTAAGCTCTGATACCAAACAATGTTGGACCCCGTCTCCGAAGCCCAACATTCGGACCCATCCAGCGTAGAAGACCCACAACCGAACACATATGCTAATCACAAATATGGAAAAATTTCACTTTATAAAAATTTGGGGTTAGCTCTTGATAAAAATGATCCCTCGGATCTCACGATTCCAACGCAACTGGAGTCGCTCAATTCGGGTTAGGAATGAAGATGTTATGGTTAAAACACTATCTCGAAGAAAACAATCAAAACTGAGCACTACCAATTTCGGGTAAGCATTTGAAAATCTTAAAGGCTTAATCACTGATCGGTCTCTTCATAAAACTTGTAGGTTTATGCCTCTAGTTTAATTTAAAACAAGAATCACTTTGATCGGAGCTCTATAGCTCAAGATATTTTAAAAATTCTGAAGCATAGTCAACCCTTATCAACTGATCGCCATGCTTCGTTCCAAACCACCATTTTCAATTTGAAAGAAAATTTGATAAGTCCAGTGTAGAAAGGTAGAAAAATCTTTTAGAAATCCAATGCTTCGAGAATGAGGTCGATCGGAGGTCTGTGCAAAAAGTTATGGCCAAAAGAAGGAAGAGGGGTCGTAAGACAAAAACAGACGATAAAATGAGACGAAGATGACGTCATCCTTAGCAAAAAAATCAGACGGAGATGATGTCATCCTCAGCAAAAATCGAGCGGAGATGAACAATAACATCGCCGATTTTTGCTCTGAATATCGTCTGGTTTTTGCTCTGATGCATCGTCTGGTTTTTGCTTTCTGATGCATCGTCTGGTTTTGCTACAAGGCATCGTCGGTTTTTCTTCTGATGCATCGTCTGGTTTTTTGCTACGATGCATCGTCTCGGTTCTTGCTATGATTGCATCGTCTGGTTTTTTGCTACATCAGCTCCACTTGCAAAGGTCATAACTTTCCATTCGAACTCCAATTTTAACAAAATTGGCGTCTATTTCATAGAGAAAAGAAAGATCTACATTTTCATGATGATCATCGACCCAAATTCCAACTCTATAAGGGTCAAAATGGTCACAAAGGTTCTGTCTAAAATCTATCATTTGACAAAGACCTACATTTAATTCTAACCACTCACACCTACCATTTTAATCCCTCATAAATAGCTTATAAACATTTTAGAAGAACCTACAGCTCTTTATCACTCTCAAGGAGTCATAAAGCTCCATACAATCCTCTAACAACACGTAAATATCGAAAATGCAATATACCCGAATTTACAAAACTTTTACAACTCCTAACCTTGGAAATTTTCCAGCAAGCTCTTTCAAGGCAAAAACCCAGCAGACACCCAACAGAAATCTCCAAACTTAAAAGAATGGTACACATGCTTCACACACAGGTCACAAATCAACAAAAACATATAATGAAGAGAGTACTAGAGCTCTCATTCTCTTTTCCAATCATAAGAAAGATTCATGCATAGCTTTGGTTACATATTGGCATATTCATCAAAATCAAGTACAAAACACAAAAGATGAGATGCTCAATGGTCAATATGCTTACAAAGCTATTCCAAAAGCTAGTTATTAACTTAATACAAAAGTTTCTAAGTTCTTGGGTGATGTCGATGCCTTGCAAGGTTCAACTCTCAACTTGAATTTTCACCGAGGAGGAGAATGGGGTGAGCTAACACGGCTCGATGGCTAACAAATTTATAGCCATCACATAATGAGCACACACACAATTAATAATCCAAAGCATTAGCAATTTACATAATAGGTTGAAAACTCAACTTTATCACCTAACTCACAATTTACTCAACTCATCACACAAGGCATAACATAGAATCATCTTGCAACTAACACCCATCTTATGCATCATAAACACTTATAAATGATGAAATGCACACAATTGGCTCGAGAGTTCCATAGACACGACGGAAACCGAAGTTTACCGTAATCACGACGAGTCCATTTTTTGGGATCTCGTAAGCCTAAAGCAGCAAAATGGAGAAGGCTAATGGGGTCAACGTGCACGTGACTTCACAAAGGGATTCTCTCTAGCCCAAACACAATCAATATGCTCACATATCAAAACACAAGATTCACATTTTACGCTTATCGCACTCTTTCAAAGCATCAAAGTTCCATTCTTTCCTCTCAAAACACAAAATTTCATTTTCAATATGCACATAGTATAACAAGATAGCACACATAGGGCTTTGCCCATTACACAATAACTATAAAGATGTTACCCACCTATCGTCGAAAATCCGGATTCACGATTGCTCTTCCTCTCTCTCTTGAGTGAGGTTTCCTTGGTTCCCTTCAATAAAACACATTTCGAAACTCATTGGAAAAGTCGAAACATTCAAGAATCGATAAATCGATAACGAAGTCTTAAACCTAACCTACCCATAGCCCATTTAAGCTAAAACAACCAACCCTAGCTTTGGAATCCCAAAACCACTCATCTCTTCTTTCATTCTTCATTCCTACACAAACCCTAACCTTCATTTCATCCCATTTCTTGAATCTAACTCAAAGGAAGATAGATACTTACCTTAAGCTCTTGATTTCTCTTCCTTTTTCTCCTTCTTTATTCTTCTCCACAAGCCTCCCACGATTTTCTCTCTTCCTTTCTTCCTTGGCTAGCTCACGTTTTTCCTTCTCTTCTCCTCTCCTTTGGATTCTACGACACTCTCTCTTCTCCTCCTCTTCCTTTAACTCTTCTTTAATTCCTTTAATTCATCCTACACCAAAACTACATAGTTTTGGCTTTCCCCTTACATAAAGGCTTTTGGGCCTCCACCTCCCAAGGCCTACTTCCACCAAACCCACTTATTATTAATCCTCCTTCTACTTAATCCATTTACCTAAGCCCATACTTTCCAATATTAAGCCCAAGCTTTCATTTAATTTCTAACTTTTAATTTCCAAGCCCAACATAAAATATTTACATAAACACATAATTAAATCAATTAAGACAAAATAAAATAATTAACTAATAAATCCATAAATAAATAATTAATTAATTCAAATAAAAAAAAATTTGGGGCCCAACAGTGGAGTCTCGAGTTCGAGGCGGTTGATCAGTATGCATTTGAGCATCTTGAACTTCTTCAAGTTCAACTTTGCTCCCATGTCTTCTTCTTGCAGAAGAAACTCTTTCTCTAAGAAGACAAAGATGCTTTGAAACAAACACCTTTTGTTCCTCAGCAGGTAGAATTGATATCCCATGGTCTCTTTAGGATATCCTACAAACAAACACTTGTCGACTTTGCTTCAAGCTTATCTCGATGAATCCGCTTCACGAAGCGTGACAACCCCAAACTTTCAAATGAGAAAGATAAGGTTTTACGTTAGTCCACATCTCATATGGAGTAACATCAACTTTCTTAGAGGAACTCGCTTTAACAAGTAAGCAATTGTCTCTAGCGATACCCCAAAACGATTTTGGTAATCGTGCGAAACCCATCATTGATCGTACCATGTCCAACAAGGTTCGATTTCTCCTTTCAACCACACCATTGTCTTTGTGGTGTGTAAGGAGGAGTCCACCGAGATAAAATACCATTATCTCTGAGATAATCCAGAAACTGTTGGTCTAAGTATTCTCCACCACGATCGGATCGTAATGCCTTGATACTTTTACCAAGCTGGTTTTCTACTTCATTTCTGAATTGTTTGAACTTTTCAAACGCTTCAGATTTGTATCTCATCAGATACAAGTACCCATATTGAGAATAATCATCGATAAAGGTAATGAAGTAACGACAACCACTTCTAGCATGGATGGACATCGGACCGCATACATCTGAATGTATTAGGTCTAATACTCCAGTCGCTCGTTCACCCTTTCCTCGAAGGGTAACTTAGTCATCTTGCCTAATAAACAAGATTCGCATGTGTCATATGATTCATAATCAAATGACCTAAACCGCCACTCTTATGGAGTTTAGCGATGCGTGTCTCATATATATGGCCAAGCCGACAATGCCATAAGTAAGTTGACTTTAAATTATCTCTTTTATGCCGTTTGGTGTCATTGACATTCATAATTGGATGAGACATATTTAATATGTAAATACCATTGCATAATGTACCAAGATACCATAAAGCATTCCATTAGAATTAATAGAACAACCATTGCTATTAAAATTCAAATGGAAACCAACTCTATTTAAACAAGAAATGATAATATGTTCTTTGTCAAAACGGGTACAAAATAACAATCATCCAATTCAAGTACAAGCCCAATGGGAGAGACAAAACATAGGTTCCTACGGCTAATCAAAGAACTCTTGCTCCATTTCCAACACGCAGTCTACTTCTCCCTTCATGAGTCTCATCATCCTTAGGCCCTCATATCATTACATATGTGTGAGCCACAACCAAAGATCAAATACCCAAATGTTGTGATCGAAACAGTATTAACCTCAATGACAAACATACCGAAGTAGTTGAGGCATCGATGCCTTCTTCGCTTCGATGACTCGAATAGACTTTGCAATTGCGCCTCCAATGGCCATCTTTACCACAATGGAAGCAAGTTCCTTTCGGGCGCTTCTTTGGTCTTCTTCTTGATGGCGCTTCCCTTTGGTTTCTTGGCCTTCTTCTTCTTTGGGTTCTTTTCTTCTTTGAACCGGAAGAAGAAGCGACCACCATTAACACTTGCTTACTATCATTCTTGATAGTCCTTTCACTGTCTTGGCGAGATTGATCAACTCGGTATTGTTGTGGATATTTGGTTCATCCGATAGTTTAACACGAACTATGAATAACTCTCGGACAATCCAACCGAATTAAGTCTATACTTAACTCATAATCCATTACAAAACCTAAGACGACCAATCTCTCAATATAGCCATTCATCTTGTGGCATCTTGCACGCAGATGTCCCCGAGCCATCTTTAATGGTGAAGAGAAGCCTCGAGGTCTCGAACCTTTCGCACCGAGCTTGCTCATCAAACAGCTCCCTAAGATGAAATACTATAATGTGAGCATCCATGGACTCGTCTTTATTCGCAGCTCTGGTGACATCGAGGCAAGCATAATGCAAGTGGCCATGTCATCGTCCTTTAGATGCTTATTTATATGCCTTCCGATCCTCATCAAGCATCGACAGCAGGTGCATCTGGAAGTGGAACATCTACGATGTATCCCAGTTCCTCAGATCTGAGAACAATTCTCAGATTCCTTAGCCAGTCAAGAAAATTCGGTCCAGTTAACTTGTTGGAATCCATTAGCGAGCGTAAGTTCACACTGGAAGACATCTTCCACCGACCTAAACGGAAAGAGAGAAAGAATGTTAGAATAGGAAAAGATGCATAATCATAAGGACTTGAATGATATGCAAAAAACTCCCACTAGTTTCATAGAATCCATAACCCTCATTACGAATCCAAAGAAACAAAATGACATAATGTCCTAGTGGGTTAATATCCGATATTGCTAAGAATGACCTTGGGTTTACCCAACAAGCCACAACTTAGGTCAATCGGTAGGTATCGAACATACCAATTGCATCATCGATATCCGACATTAAGCATGACCTTGGGTTTACCCAACAAGCCACCTTATGTCTCGGGAGGTATCAGATATACCAATTACATCTTAGACACAACTATCGATCAGTGCTATCAACTTGTTGATGCGTGCACTTACATTGGGTTATCAACTCTTTGATGCGCATACATCGATGTATGCTACCCAATTTGCCTCATCCCACGTTGATCTTGAGTTTACTCAACAAACCAACGCTTAGTGAAAACCAACCCATTAATCCGAAAATCACATTTTCATGGTTCGAACATATCCAGATAGAGCGAGCTTGGGTTTACCCAACAACCCAACCCTATAAGAACTCTGGTTCTTACCATATTAATGGAAGGCGTTATTTTCATATACGAGGAGGATTTGAACTCTAGACTCAAAGTCAAGGATTATAGTCGCCAGACTATATGGAATGATTTAGGTTTCATCAATCACATTGAATCTTTCCTTATAATCATCCATCATCCCTTTTGAGCATGTCACAAGTCGACTTACAAAGAATGCAAGTCGCCTTATGCCCCTGCCCACGCACAAGTCGCCTTATATCATGATACAAGTCGACTTATGGCAAGACTTTGAACAAGTCGACTTATGTCCTATATAAGTCGACTTATCCAACGAAAATTGCTATTATATCTAATCGGCTAATTCCTCAATCCATGTAATCCCAATTCACAATACCATCATACCTAGGGTAATATCTGTTAATTTGATGTACCAATGAACACTTCATTGTTACATGATTGTCATATACAGTCAAACCATACAAGAAAAGCTTGAAAATGAGTCATTACTCATAAATATCCAAACAATTCAGGAAACACCAAATTATCACCCTAAGCATCTCTAGCTAGTCCATACGTTATCGAATTACTTCGACACAAGTCACAAAAAATTATGACGGCCAAAACAAGCAAGATAATGAAATACACTAACGAGACGCTAATGTGACCTATTCGGCATCCGAAAATTCTTGGAAAACCAACTTCAAGCAATTCAGTTTGGCAAGCATACTAAATCAAGATAACACATTTTCAATCACATTAAAAATGGTCCAAGGCATTGGAACTGAAAAATACACATTCAATTATGTCAAACAAAACAGTCCCAGGAATTTTCACAAAACTGCCAAGTTCTGTACATTGCTCGAAATAATCATTGAAACAATTTCAATAAATTCTGAGAAAATTACACAGGTTACTACATGTTCAGAACATGCCTCATGAGTTGTTTTAGGATTTATAGCCATCAAAAACTCAGTCAACCTAAGCAACAAAACCGATTCAAAATCTGTGTTCATCAACACAGCTATTCCCAACAGCATAGAATAAATTCGTGAATAAATAGCAAATCACCTTGAAAACACTTTTCCATACACATAGACATTCAAAAACATCTTAGGGACATGTTGGTGAAGGCCAATCCAAAAAACAATGTTTCTAGAATTTATTATCGAATTTATACACATGCCTGTTCACAGAATGTGTCACAAAATAGCATCTAGAACCTTAGGGAATAAATTAGCAAAACTATATCAAATCAAATTGATAAATTCTCATCTTTCACAGACATATTCTATAACATGTTATGAACAATTATGGGCAGAAAATTTCGAAAACATATCCCTATATTAATTGAAATTTGGACAGCATGCATGCATCAACGTCAAATTCAAATAGGAAGTCCGACCTAGCTAGGGTTTTAGCTTCATACACGACACAAGTGGCTCTGATACCACTGTAGGAAAATCCCGGGAGGTACATCACATGTACCAGGTGCGGAAAACAAAAATTTTTGTCGCCGGGACCTTCCCGAAGGCCAGGATCTATGTGTCGGTATGAAGACTCAAACCTGAATAGCCAATAGAGACTATCTCTAAAGGTATCCACGCAGAGATCAGAAAACCTAACCGGGACAAACCCCTTTGACCCGGGAATAGCTAGAACAAAGTAAAGGCTGCTAGACCCTACCTCTGTCCTATGGAGAGCTTGAATCAATGGAGAAGAAAGCTTGATGAACGATGGTGTGAAGAGAAGAGCTTAGGATTTTCTAAAAATCCTTTCTTCTTACTCCTTTTCAAAACCAACGAACCATCCTCTTATGTCTAACCTTTTCATATGTCTTTTTAACACTTAAAAGACACATTCAAGGCTTATGGTGGAGAGAGTCCCACGTAAGCCACTTTATATATATATATATATATATATATATATATATATATATATATATATATATATATATATATATATATATATATATATATATATATATATATATATATATATATATATATATATATATATATTAATTAATTAATAATCATATATATATATATATATATATTATGAAGTGGTCCAATCACATCGGGTCTGGGTCCTACTGCTACTACTGGTCCCAGTATGGATAAACCTCCAAAACCTTTTTCAAAGAATATCGATGTCGCGATCTCATCGGACATATCTCGATCTCATCGGGATCCATTTAATCCTAATGCTCTCCATTATGGAACTCGCATCTAATACTATTTTACGGATTCTCTGAAACACTCTTATGCGTGTGACCCTTTAGGTTCCCGGTTATGTTGGCCACTTAGATTAACACTTAATCTGAGCAAGTCATGAGCGGCGTCTAGCAACACATCATGACCCCAATTGACCGAAAGTAATTGGTTTGATGAATTCATCACGAACCAGATCACGAATCCTTCCATAGACAATTCTTGTGCAATTCGTCCTTTCATCATCCTATACCCCACTTGGTTATGAGTATGGTCAAAGTGTCAACTCTTACTAGACTAAGTCTAGCCAAGTGATATCGGTTCTGTCTTAGGACTCATTACTTTATATGTCCATGAAGACACTCTTCATGACATATTTATGCTCTGCCGAGACTTAAAGTAATGATCCCGACGAAGAGGTCAGGTATCTCTTCGCTATCACGTAGTGATGAATCCTCTATTGGCTACTCAATTACCTTCAATACCTCAAGTCGCACTCAAGCACCACCCTATGAGTAACCTCTAAAAGGCAACAAGGAATGGAGTCAAAGCACAGAATCAATATCCAAGATATCCTTGAGTACCTCAAGTCTAAAGATACTTGCACCATTGCTATGATGAGATTATCACTGACATTAGAATAGGACATCCATGTGATGATCTCATGGCAGGTCATCCAATGTACTTACTACCCTTAGTAAGCATCCACATGTCAACTCTAAATATCCCATATTTACGCTTTACGAGATCCATCATGAGATCCAATCAAGGAGTATGACATATGCTAGTCCGTCCGGATTAATGATGTCTAGTCTCATTAATCCTATGACTAGGAGAATTTAGATATCTTGACATAATTGCACATGATAGGAATCTCGTGATTATGATCACATCATAATTTCCTTCATGCTATGTCATATATCATGGACTTCATTAATTTGATTAAAGATCAATATCAATTCATAAAGAACATCAAATAAATGAAACATGTCTTTCTTTATTTATTCATAAAGTCTGTACATGACTATGAACAAAAAGCGCTAAAGGGGATTGCCTTTAGGGCACTACTCTAACAATCTCACGGTACTGTACATGCATAAGTCGACTTACACGGGTATACAAGTCGACTTGTTAGTATCGAACTGGTATAAGTCGACTTACATCTCAATACAAGTCGACTTACACCTACAATTTATAAACCCTCAAATACCGCAAACGCATGCGTCGTGAATGTAGTATAAGAGATGTCGATCCCGTGAAGAGGGGGACTAATCTAATCCAAAAATCTAAGGCCAGAAAAACTATAAAATTATAAATAAAAGATGCAACCAAAATTAATTATGAGAATTAAGTTCAACTAATCAAATCAGAAATTAAACACAAAATTATTAACAAGTGAGCAATATGCAATCATAATAAAAATCAACCTAAGGAATTTACCAATTTATGAGAAAGAGGATTTTACTTATCATTAATGCTAACCTATCCAATTATGTGTTATTGGAGTGTCCGTTCTAGACTATCCTACGGTTGATTACTCTCTCTCAAGTTATAACCATTAAACCATAAATTATAAACCCTATTCAAATTATGGAATTTGCAATCTCTCCATTCACAAATTATCCAAAACCCTAATTATATCATAAGCACTCTAATAAATTATTAGGACATCATATGAGATCTCTCTCTGCATAATTACCAATATAATTTGTCACGATTTCTATTAAATCGCCTACCTCTCATTAATCCGATTTAATTATTTTTCATTCAGCTCACCCTCTCAATTTATTACCAAATTATGCAAGAACACAATCAATTTATGACATTTATCCAATAAGTATAATCGACTAAATTATCATTAAATCAAAATAAAATCTCGAAGGAGAGTTTAGAATATCATCAACATTCCAAATCCTATCATCATACTATCCATCTTAATTATATACATAAATAAATTTAAAACAAAAAGGAAACATGCCTTGGAATAGATGATGGAAGGAAGCGATGACGTCAGAAAATCTCTTGATCTGGGAAGTACGTCGAGTTAGCTTCGTCTTCCTCTTCTTCTTCCTTCTTCTTTTTTCTATCTCTCGGTATTCTCTCTTTAGGGTTTCAAGCGTGGATACATGAAAAAGGCCCCCTTTCTCCTCTTTTGTTATTCTTTAAATAGTCTTTTATGTTTTGAGTTTCCCTAAAGTTTTTTTAGGGTCTGAAAGTTCAAAAAGTCCCTCGAAATGTGAAGTTTGTAAACGTCTATGCATTTGCCAAATGTAGGCCACGATTGTGGCTCACATTTGAGACTTATGTCATGATCGTGGCATGCAGGCCACAATAGTGGGCCTACGTTATGGCCATGTTCCCTCAGAAACTCCTTCGTTCTTTGATATTAACCATGAAACACGAACAAACACATCAAGGTACCTCAAAAATATAACATTTAAGCTTAAAAGCTTATACAACCTATAAAACACTTAAAACACAAATAATTAATAAACTAACACAATTCTAACCTAAACATATACTAAATGATCAAATTAACAATTAAATACATATCAAACTATGGCCCAAAACATGATATAATTTGCACTTATCAATATGACAAAATCTGTTATTGAAGTTATATTCTCTATAAGCATCATTATTTACTTAGCTTCTATTCTCCTTTAAAGTCTTCTTCATATATGCAATATGTTTTCAATCTCAAATTCAGGCTCTATAAGATTTTTAGAATCGTCAGAATTGTGCATGCAAAAAGTGATATGAAAAATAATAAAAAAGAAAAATTCAATAAACAAAATAAAAAGATCTTGTCTAATCAACATGCAAGTTTGCAATGTTAGCACCTAATCCCAAAAATGGTGTGAAAAACTTGTTATATTATTTTACTTAAGTGCACAATCTAGCTATAGCTAATACAGGTCAATTTTACAAGTATTATTGGTTAACTACCCACATGTTAAGTCAACCTTTTTAAATAGATAACAACAACAAAAATAAAAACAAAAATAACCTACTAAAAGTCTCACTGATATGTAGGGTTTGAGTAGATCTAGTAATACGTAGCCTTACTCCTAACTAGTAAAGAGGCTATTTTTGAAAAATCCACTTAAAAAAGAAAACAAAAGTATATACATAATAAAATAATAAAATACGACTAATTAAAAATAAAATAAAATAAAAACAAAAGACATAAAATAATAATACTAGTAAAATAAAATAAATAAAAATGTAAAAATAAATCATAGAATAAATATAGAACAAGGTAAAGAATAAAAATAAAAGATATAATAAGTAAATAAATACACTCAAAAAAAGAAGACAAGTGAAAAGTAAATCAAATAAACCATTACAAGAAAAAATGTAGGCTAAGTAGGAAATGTTTAGGTTAAATAACTAAGAGGGAAGTACTATATATAAATAATATTTATAAATAGATGAAGACAGAAAATAAAATAAATAAATAATCTAAATAATGATGTGAATTAATGATCAATAATGTACCAAACTATGAAATAACTATATTTATGCTATGTTTACCTAAAACTTTACTATATTCAATTTAACATTTGATTAATGAATCATTCTAGCTTTTGAAATTAGTAAGAGTTCCTAACTTAGACTATATTCTCTCTCTTGACATTTAATTCTTATTTAAAGGTTAATTAAGATAAATCTCTTTTGAATATGGTAACTTAAAAATGATTTAATTTCATTCTATAAATTCCCTCAATAGGTTGTACCTTAATATAAGAAGATCATGGGGATGTCTATCAAATAGTTCATGCTTAAACCTTTTATTAATGCTATGTCGTAAACATATATCTTGTCTCTTAAATCTTGATGTATGAATCATACAATGAATATTTCACTTTTGTTCCTTCGATTCATTCAATATAAAAGGAAGAACAAATCATAAGAAAAATAAAAGAATTTGTTAGAGTATATCACACCATAGGTTCTCCCTACTTAACTTGTGTATCCCAATTGTTCACAATCATGTAAAGAATATCAATATGAAAACAATAAATAAAATAAGATAAAGAAATCATGTTCTTGAATTTTGAAATCTCCAAAAAAATTATCAAAATCTTATTCTATACAAAAGAGGTTAATTTTTAATCAAGATCAATGCAAAACAACTTCAAGCTAACTATTTATTGATTTCTTAGCCAAAGGCTCATTTTTTTTCCTTTTTTGGTTGTTTAAAAAAATTGAAACCCTAACTTTTATTAAGCTACACAACCCCAAAAATAGGTTCGTGTCCTCTATAAATTTCTCCAAAAATAACAATGCCAATATAGGTACATACATAAGACAATGTATGACATTATATTATTCATCTTAGAGGGTAACACATGGTATAAAGTGCACTAAAGAAACAAAAGCAATCACATCTATGCACAACACTCAACTTGGGACCATGTATAGGTTGTTCTCTAAATCTTCCAAAATTGCTCCATTTTGTTTAATTTCATCTCTAAATTTACTTCTTTTCCTTATATAACAAGAAATACGATCTCAAATGGCACAAATTCTTAAGTTAATATTAAATCCTTTAAAATCATCTAAAAGATATGCAATATACTATGAAAATAGTGCTCAAAATAGTATATGTCTAGCATATGTCATAAGTGAAACCAATTGCTTGGACATAACTTTAGCCCAGTAGATATAGGCTATAATCGAATCATTTCCACATAAAAAATTAGCTAATAGCTTTTTAATTTGTTTGAATTATGCCTTAAAGCCCAAAACCATAAGTTGCGGCATGATTTTTCCATACTACATAGGTAGTATTAGCACCAATATTTTTCCATACTACATAGGTAGTATTAGCACCAATAATTTGTTTAAGCAAAGATTCAAATATCAAACTTACAATCCAACTTTAAAACTAATTGATCATTCTAAAGATAATGGAGACATTTTGGGTTTCGCTTATGATCCACCTATAGTGATGGAGTAAAGAAAGAACTATTAATGTGTCCTATTCAACTATAAACTTGCAATAACAAGGAAATTTGTTCCACAAAAGGTAATTAGTTGAATTCAATTGCAATTGTAATTAATGATACATATTTAGAGGGCTTGAAGGAACAAAGGAGAAAGGTGTGGTTGTCATGGCTAGTATAATGGAGAACATATAAAAAAGGAAGGAAAAAATTAGTTGCTTAATAAAGAGACTTAGGGTTTTGATACCATGAAAGAGTTTTTGTATTTTTCTTTGATTTCCATTGATCATTTGTACGAATATGTATAAATGTGAAGTATAATAATTAGGAAGCAAATAAAATCTAGAGATATGATCAATTATTGTGAATACGATTACTAAAATCAAACTTTAGTTATCATGATAAAAGGAATAATGTTGAATATATATTTTCCTCATCAATTAATAGTTAAATTGATTACATAATTTAAGAAGTGGCTAACTATAATAAGGTGTTGACTACCAACTTTGAAAAACTAATACTAAAGTTTATCTTTTAAGTGTTAAATCCTTAATTTTGTTATAAAAGAACTATATATTTAATGTACAAATGTTAAAATATTTGATTAATGAACAATAATTTAAACATTGAATAATGAGAGTTATTATTATTATTACAAGTGAATTGAATGCTTTGAACCTAACCAAGAAACTTTGAATTATATAGCTTCTTTGTATACATTTTCTTTTAAGTTAAGCTTTAATCTTACGATGGATGTTCTGAAAAGATTAAGTGTAAAGTAATTACCGAATTATACTGACTTAATTTTTACCCACTAAAGAAGATTCTGATAGTGGATTTAAGTCCTTAGGGAAGTTCGAAAAGTGGATATAGATCTTAAAGAAACAAAGGTACTATAAAATTATTTTCATATTTCTTCCCTACTCTTTTTGTAATGTATCATTGATTTGTTACATTTCTTGAACTTATTGATTTATACGCCTAGCTTTTTAAAATTTTTAATTCAATCATAACCTTTTAAGTTTTAAATTTAGTGATTAATTTTTCAAAACTTGCACATCTCAGGTCAAAATATATTATTTGTTAGTTATTTGTTGATGTAACTAATAGATAGGCGCACCTATATGACATTTGGTGGATAAGTCACATTAGGCAATAACTAATGAACTTAATGTTTTGACTTAGGTTGTTATTAATTTTGAAATTTTAGTCACTAAACTTAAAATTTTGAAAAGTTCAAAATTGAATAGAAAAGTTTTTAAAATATTTAGTATTTTAAATTTATCGTCCCTATAATATTTGATAAATTTGGACACGAATACCCTATAGGCTCATTAACTATTCTTTAAATTATCAACAATTGAAGCTTAATGATCATCCAATTAAACTCCTTTTAGGTGTGATGCTGTTTTACACCCATAATGGGTCCAATGGTCATCTGGTATGAATAACTACTACCGGTAGTTATTCCCATATTATCTATATATATAAGGCAACGGTTATGAACACATGTGAAATGTGGGTATTTTGGATTTTGTAGATAACAATCTTGGTTCGGTGTTCTCTAACCAGTGGAAACTAACAAATCATCGAGACAAGTATGTTTTGTTCTTCCATGCATATACAATGATCCTATAGTGTATGATATGTTCATATGTTTTCTAACATTGGTATTAGAGCCTTTGGTTTTGCATAACTTGTTATAGATATTCTACCGTATACAATATGCTGTGTTTGTTCTATCTTTGTAAATGGCATGCGTAATTTTTTTCTGCTTTTCTCTCTGTGTTTCACTCGTATGGATGGTTCAAGTTTATAAGAAAGCACCGAATGAAATGAGTTTCTGGTTGTGGGTTTGTCCTGTATTGGGTTGAAAGAAACATATATACATGTGTTTTAATCTTCTAGTATATCTACAATGTGTTTTTTTTCGGTGATTAATCAAAGAACAAATCTTGATGAGTTTGCGGTGTTTATGAAGTTAATGGGTGTTTGTTGTGTTGGATTTATGATTTTAATTTTTGCTTGAATTGATTTCCGAATGTGTAAAAGAACAGAGAAGAAAAAACAAAAACATAAGGAGGAAGAAAGAACCAGAAACAAAAACGTCGGAGGAAGAAGATACACGCGCCTGACGCTGCGTTTTTTTGGGCTGTTTCCTCCAAGCCTAGTATCGGGTTTTGGGCTTTTTTTTTTTTTTTGGTTTTGGGCTCTTGAGGTTTATATGCACTCAATATTTATTTGTGGTCCACATTAGAATGGACTTATACATAATATAATGGAATGATTTAGAAATTAGTTTTTTAATTTCCACTAACTAATTTATTTAATTAAATTAGTTTCTACAATAATTACACCATAATAAATTGATTAGTTCAATTATGCTTTAAATTAGAAATAAGTTTCTAATTAATTAGACAATTTTTAAAAAAGAAAAATAACTAATTTGTTTAGTTAAAATAACCTTAGAAATAAACTAATTTCGTTGGTTTATTTTCTAATTAACTCAATACTAATTTGTTTAGTGAAAATGAGATTACCCGTAGAAATAAAATATTTTGTTGGTTTATTTTCTAATTGGATAAATACTATTTTTTAATTAATTTATTTAGAAATTAGATTCTAATTAAACCAAGATAATTGATTAGTTCAATTATAAGGTAAATTAGAAATAAGTCTCTAATTACTTAGAGATTAAATTTTTGATTCATTCAATAAATTGTTGATAAACAATATAATACAAAATAATAAATTAAAATTATTTCAATATATGAGCATAAGATCGCTAAGTGTTACAAAAAATAATTTGTTATTTTTTTGTATACTCTTCTGATTCTTGAAAATTTGTTTTCGAGACAATGCCTATTATTAAGCAAACACGGAAGCTTATTCGATGTGAGGCACGAAGAGATTTAATCAAGAAAGATGTATGTGCAGTTAGTCAACATGCACTTAATGCCTGGAGATGATCTAACACAACATGTTATTGCAGTTAATAACATGATGCAAAAGCTATAATTTGGAGGTTGTGTAGCTTACACAGATGTTGAAATAAAGTACATGACTTTGCTTGCGACATTGCCTCAACCTCAAGGCGAACTATTGCAAATGCTCTAGAATAATATACCTGAGAAGACTTATAATTTGTTAGTGACAACATTTATGAAAAGGATGCGTAGAAGAGAGTTAATTAGGACTTTATATCCTATAGGTCTTCCAATGGAAATAGTTAGATCTATTGTAAATCGAGCTTCGCAAAATGTTTCACGCGAACTCGTGAACTCATTTCCGCGTAGGGTTCGTTACCTATAAATTGTTCATAGGTATACCATAGGTTGTTTGGTTTTATAAGAACAAGGTTTTAATATTTATGTAATATGTTTACGTGAATTTTATATAAGAATTCGTCTAGAGTAAAGTAATTAGGATTTGATTGTTGTATGAATGATGATTGAACACATTTGTGGACTTTTGATTTCATAAGCAATTGTAATCAAATTATTTTCTCTATGAACGATTAATGTGACATTAACGTGTATATATATTTCTTTCTTATTTTAGAAACTTAGTGTTTCGATAATGGCTACTTCTTTGAAGAATATAGTTGCTGAACTCAATAGGGGTGAAAAACTCAATGGTGACAATTACGAGATCTGGAGTATGAAAATCCAATATGTACTAGAAGAGCAAGAGGCTTTAGAACCATTAAACCTAACCATGAATGTTCCTGAGGAGGGCACAACAGCCCAACATAGACAGGACCGTGATGCATATGAATTATGGAAAAAGAAAACTCTTTAGCTCTCATCACGTTACTGAGTAGCTTGGATAACGATATCATGTGTGAGTTTCGTAAGTTCGAAACTGCAAAGGACATGTGGTCCAGATTGGCTGCTCGTTTTGGAGGTGCTTCAGTGACCAAAGTAAGGTCACTTACAATTAAGTTTGACACTTATAAGAAGTGCCCAGATGATTCAATGCAAAAGCATTTGAGGAAAATGTCCAACATGGTAAGTGAGTTACGTGATGTTGGTTATGAATTGTCTGATGAACAACAAGTGCAAGCTGTGATTCGTTCATTGCCTCAAAGTTGGGAGCATATGCAGATGCACCTAACTCATAATGAAAACATCAAGACAATGGAAGATGCTACAAGGCATCTTATCTTGGAGGAAGAGCGTCTCGAAGCCTCAAAAATGTCTTCTGAGGCATATGCAATGAGTTCTAGCTCACATGGAGCTATGAACAAGAAACGCAAGCATCATGGTGGATATAAGTGGAAGAAGAATAAGAAATTCAACCACTCTCTTCAGGAATCCAAGAAGGCAAAATGGAATCAATGTGGAAAGGGAAAACTTCCTTTCAAAAAGAAGAACATAAAACATGTAAAGTGCTATAATTGTGGCAACAAGGGCCACTTTGCTAGAGATTGTACCGAGCCTAAGAAGGTACAACTTTATAGTACACACATTTGTTCTGTAAATGTTTCTTGTTCTGTTTTTCTAACTGAATCACATCCTTTGTGGATTGCAGACTCAGGAGCAACCAACCATGTAGCGAAGGATCGTGATGCCTTCGTTGAATTTTGTAAACTCCCACATTGAAGTCGGTGGCTTTATGTAGGTGATAATTCCAAAGTTGTTGTACAAGGAATTAACACATGTAAATTGGGCATGCGTGGAGAGCGACCTCTTATCCTACATGAAGTATTATTTGCTCCACAGATTCATAGGAATCTTTTATCTGTATTGATGTTAGTTAAACTTGGTTTTAATATTAATTTCCACAGTGGTGGAATGGATTTGTATCTTGGATCTATTAATTATGGTCATGGTTTTTTATTGGATGGTTTTATTATGCTGGATGTGTCAAAAGAAAATAATAATATTAGTTATTCATTATCCACATTTAATAATTCCAACAATGATGCAACTTTGTGGCATGCTAGATTATGCCATATTGGTCAAAATCGAATAAGTCGATTCCCTAAAGAAGGACTATTAGGTAATCTAAGTCAAGTAGAACTACCTACATGTGAGCATTGTTTAGCTGGTAAAATGGCACGAAATCCATTTGGAAAGGGAACACGAGCATTATATCCATTGCAATTAATTCATTCTGACATTTGTGGTCCAATGAATGTAAGGGTTAGACGTGGGGCAATTTATTTCATCACTTTTATAGATGACTATACTCGGTATGGTCATGTCTATTTGATTTCTAAAAAATCGGAGGCATTCGATTGCTTCATAAAATACATGAACTTGGTTGAGAATCAATTAGATAAAAAAATAAAAGCTTTACGAACAGATCGAGGAGAAGAATACTTGTCAAAAAGGTTCAAAGCTTTATGTGATGAGAAAAGAATAGAAAGACAATTAACTATTCCTAGGACCCCACAACAAAATGGTGTCGCAGAAAGACGTAATAGGACACTATTAGAAATGATTAGGTCCATGATAGTCCAAGCAAATTTACCTATCACCTTTTGGGGTGATGCATTACTAACAGCCACCTATGTACTTAATTGTGTTCCCACAAAATCAGTTACCTGCACACCATATGATCTATGGACTGGTAGGAGACCTGATATGTCAAGTCTTAGACCTTGGGGGTGTGTAGCATTTGTTCACGATCTCTCTCATAAACATGGGAAATTAGGCCTAAGAGGGAGGAAAAATATTTTTATTAGATACTCGGAACACTCCAAAGGATATGTGTTCATCAGTGAACAAAGTAATAGAGGTGTAACTGAATTTGAATCACGAGATGTAACATTCTTAGAGAATGATTTTCCAAAGCAAGGCGAAATAGGTAAAGACCTATTAATATGTGAGGAGCTTGATCATAATGATTCTGTAATGACGAATCAAGATGGGGAACTTCAACCAAGTGGGAGCAATTCCACATAAAGGTTCTCTATAATGACTTATCCAAGTGGGAGCAATCAGATAAATCATGAATTTGTTTATGATGAACCTCGGTTAAGATGGAATAATCGAGGGATAATTCCCCGATGTCATTTTGAGATTAAAGGAGAAATTAATATTATTGTTCTGCAAGAAGAAGAAGAGCCAAGGAATATAAATGAGGCTCTTACTGGCCCTGCTAAAGAAGAATGGGTGAAAGCAACGATAGAAGAAATGTCTTCTTTAAGCTCAAATCAAGTATGGGACTTGGTTGACCTCCCAGAAGGAGGTAAAGTAATTGGGAATAAGTGGGTTCTCAAAATTAAGCGAAAAGCTGATGGCAATATCGAAAGATATAAGGCAAGTCTTGTAGCAAAAGGGTACACACAACAGGAGGGAATTGATTACGAGGAAACGTTTTCACCTGTTGTGAAGTTTGCTTCAATCCGTCTTATTCTGGCTATAGTAGCCAGTATGGATCTTGAATTACATCAAATGGATGTAAAAATTGCTTTTCTCAATGGAGAATTAGATGAAGAAATCTATATGGAACAACCTATATGTTTCATCAAGGCTGGTCAAGAAAATAAAGTTTGTTGATTATTAAAATCAATTTATGGCCTGAAGCAGTCTTCAAGACAATGGTATATTCGATTTCATAATGTAATCATTTCGTATGATTTTCAAACGATCGATGAAGACCATTGTGTGTATGTTAAGAGATCCAAAGATAAATTTCTGATTTTATCTTTATATGTAGATGATATATTGATTGCTTGTAATGACTGTGTGTTTCTTACGGAAATCAAAGAATGGTTATCATCTGAATTTGAGATGAAAGACATGGGTGAAGCGGCATACATTCTTGGAGTCAAGATTTCAAGAGATCGTTCAAAGAAATTGTTATCACTTTCACAAGCGATGTATATTCAAAGAATTCTTGAATGATTCCGTATGCAATATTGCAAACCAATTGATAATCCTATTGCTAAAAATGAAGGCCTTAGTAAAAGAAATTGCCCGTCAATGCCACAAGAAAGGGAACAAATGAGGAATGTTCCTTACACTAGTGCAGTTGGAAGTCTTATGTACGCAATGATATGTACAAGACCAGATATTTTTTATGCTGTTGGGATGGTAAGCAGATATCAGTCAAATCCAGGCCAAGCACATTGGAAAGCAGTAAAGAGAATGTTGAGGTATCTGAAAGGAACAATGGACTATGCATTATGTTATCAAGGCAATGATCTATGTATACAAGGATATACAGATGCAGATTGGGGAGGAGATTTAGATGAAAGAAAATCTACCTCAGGATATGTATTCTTACTAAACCATGGAGCAATGTCATGGAAAAGTAAGAAACAATCCTGCGTTGCATTATCCACAATGAAAGCTGAATTTATAGCGTTCTCAACTACAGTACAAGAGGTTGTGTGGCTTCATCGATTCCTTGTGCATTTGGGAGTCACTAAAAGCGAAATCAATCCAGTGACCATCAATTGTGACAGTCAAGCTGCAATCGCTTATACAAAAGACCCTAAATTTCATTGTAAGACAAAACACATAGATACTAAATACAATTATGTGAAAGATATAGTTGCACGAGGAGAAGTGAACATGAAATATATATCTACGCAAGAAATGATAGCAGACCTAATGACAAAGCCAATTTTTAGAGATGTATTTATTGGGCATGTAAAGTCACTAGGACTGCGTAGATGTTGAAATGTACTGATAAAACATTTTTTTATGTATGTTCAATAAGTCTGATGTCACTTGTTTAGATATAATGTATGATGAAGATTATACATTGTGTATCATTTGATTCATGAATATATGTGTTTTATGTATAAATATATTTTTGAGATGAATCATAAGTATATGAGACAGATTATAGATTGGCCCTCTCACACGGAAAATCACCTTTAGTGTTTATGGTCGCTAGAGATGAGGCATGTTTAAAGTTTATTATCTAGGTGATAATTGAGAGCGCGAAACTTAAACCATAGATGCCGCAAGGAAATTGGTTCAAAGTGATTTATTAATCGCTATATCTGTCTTACGTTGCCAGATGTGGGTTCTGAATAAATTGGTGAGTAGACAAGTGAACTCAAGTTAAACATTGAGTATATTTGAACTAACATCTGTACTATATTTCTTGATTAAAAGATGTTCAAGTCAAACGAAGTGGGTAAATACCGTAGCACATGACTCATACCTTGTGTGCTCAACTGACCACAAATGGGATTAATGTAAGTAACAAGATCTCATCTTACATTGTATGAGACCCTTGAGGTTTAGGAAAAACCTCATCATATACCCTTATGACTCTTGTTTCATTCTTGTGAATTGAGTTTAAGGTTTGCTACTTTAGGTTATTGCCAAAAAATCATGCAAGATACGATCCTATGGAATAATTCTAGGAAAGCAAATTAAATTTAATTCAAAAGAGAATTGAGAACAGAGGAAGGTCATTTAATTTAGCTCATTGACTCACATGAAAAGTATTCATAGATGGCCATCATCTCTTTAGGAGAGAACTTGAATATATTCATGACTTAAAGAAACTAAATGAGATCAAAGGAAAGGAAAATACAAATGCGAGATATGACCTAGGGTATAGCATACAATTTCTACTCAAGGACATATAAGTCCTAGGATCAATTTGTTAATCGAGATGTCATATACTCCTAACAGATATATGACTATGTACTCTCGTCGTATGTTGGTCACACTGGTTATTGAAAAAGTATGAGTACTGTAAAGTTTTTTTTTGTTTTAAACCTATCATGTGTGAGTGGGAGATGATGTCGTTTTACACCTATAATGGGTCCAATGGTCATCTGGTATGAATAACTACTACCGGTAGTTATTCCCAGATGATCTATATATATATAAGGCAACGATTATGAACACATGTGAAATGTGTGTATTTTGGGTTTTGCAGATAACAATCTTGGTTCTGTGTTTTCTAACCAGTAGAAACTAACAAATCATCGAGACAAGTATGTTTTGTTCCTCCATGCATATACAATGATCCTATAGTGTATGATATGTTCATATGTTTTCTAACAAGGTGTTTGTTGAACAAAAATTAACATCAAAGTTTAGATCCTTTACATTTGTGCATAGTCTATCTAATGATAATTGAGAAGAGCTCATAACTTATCAAAGAGCATCATCTAGAAAAAATGGTCAAAATATGATGGTTTTCTTCCACCCATGATGGGTCTAAGCAATTCACGTGCAAGAATAACTGCTAATGGTAGTTATTCTCATGTTGTCTTTAAAAGGCAAAGCCAACGGTTTGAAATATGAGGACTTCGTGTATTTTCGTTTTGGAGATAGAAAAATGTTGGATTGCAGACTCTGTGTTCCTTAACCGGTGAAAACATAAACAAGTATCAAGTATGTATATTTGTTTTTCCATGCATATAATCGATCCTATAAGTTTATGATCTGTTCATAGATTATCTAACATTGGTATCAGAGCGTAAGGTTTTTTGCATGATTTGTTATATATGTTCTACCATCTACGAATGGATGCTTCATGATTGTTCATATCTGGGTTTGTTCTGATTGTGTTTTGCTCTGTTTTGTATTTGAGAAAAATCAAAACATAATTTTGCGATTTTAATTCACCAAATATCTGTAACTTGTTAATCGGTGTTATCAAAGATCAAAACATGAATCTATTTTTCGGTGATAAATAATTTCATAGGTTTTGGGTTTCTTCTTTGTCACTGTTAATTTGGTGTTGTTTTATCTCTTCTTCGGTATTGTTATTTTCTCACTCTAAACTTTCATACCGAAAATGGTTGGTAAATAACACCAAAGAAAATTATAGAAGATTATATTTTTTGGTTCATGCAAGAAAAGAGTCAAGATAACGTCTGTCAAGAAGAAGCTATAAAGCAAAGAAAGAAAAAAATCAAAAGAGACGAAGAACGAACCAGAAGACCGGAGGAAGAAGATGAAGCATCGGTAGCGTGCACACGCACTGACGCCGAAGTCGATCAACATTGTCTGGCGCTGCCTAATCGCACTTTCGGACGATGTTCTCAATCGCAATATTGGCGCGTGCCTGCGTCGCCCAACACGTTTCTGGGTTGTTTTCAAAGCCCAAATTTGTTTCTGGGCTAATTGTTTGTTTGTGTTTTGGGCTATAAAAGATATTATGGATCAAAACTTTATGGCCCAATTATAATAAGTTTTGTTTAAATTCATAATTGAGTTATACATAATATAATGTAAAGAATTAGAAATTAGTTTTCTAATTTTTCACTAACTAATTTATTTGATTAAATTAGTTTCTAAAATATTATGCCAATGGAAATTGATTAAGTCAATTATATTTTCAATTAGAAATAAGTTTCTAATTACTTAGACAATTTTTAAAAAGAAAATAACTAATTTGTTTAGTTAAAATAACTTTAGAAATAAATTATTTTGTTGGTTTATTTTCTAATTGGAGAAATACTAATTTGTTTCATTAAAATGAAATATTTTTTATTTATTTACTTAGAAATTAGTTTCTAATTAAACCAAGACAATTGATTAGTTCAATTATAAGGTAAAATAGAAATAAGTTTCTAATTGATTAGATATTAAAAGCATTTTTTATTAGTTCAATAAATTGTGGATTATATTTATATATATATATATATATATATATATATATATAAATACAGAATGACAAATTAAATTATTTCAATACATGAGCATAAGTTCGCTAAGTGTTAGAAAAAAATAATTCGTTATTTTTTTTATATACTCTTCTGATTCCTGAAAATTTGTTTTTCAAGACAATGCCTATTATTAAGCGAACACCTAAGCTTATTCGATGTGAGGCACAGAAGAGACGGGTTTGCAGCATGTATGTGTAGTTAGTCAACATGCACTTAATGCCTGGAGATGATCTAACACAGCATGTTATTGCAGTCAATAACATGATGCAAGCGTTATATCTTGGAGGTTGTCTAGCTTATAAGGATGTTGAAGTAAAGTACATGACTTTGCTTGCAACATTGCCTCAACCTCAAGGCGAACTATTGAAAATGCTCTGGAATAATATGCCTGAGAAGACTTATAATTTGTTAGTGATGACATTTATGAAAAGGATGCGTATAAGAGAGTTAATTAGGACTTTATATCCTATAGGTCTTCTAATGGAAATAGTTAGATCTATTGTAATTCGAGCTTCGCAAAATGTTTCACGCGAACTCGTAAACTCATTTCCGCGTAGGGTTCGTTTCCTATAGATTGTTCACAGGTATACAATAGGTTGTTTGTTTTATAAGAACAAGGTTTTAATATTTATGTAATATGTTTACATGAATTTTTATTCGTCTAGAGTAAAGAAATTAAGATTCAATTGTTGCATGAATGATGATTGAACACTTTTGTGGACTTTTGATTTCATAAGCAATTGTAATCAAATTATTTGCTCTATAAACGATTAGTGTGACATTAACGTGTATATATTTCTTTCTTATTATAGAAACTTAGTGTTTAAAAAATGGCTACTGCTTCGAAGAATATAGTTGCAGAACTCAATAGGGGTGAGAAACTCAATGGTGACAATTACGAGATTTGGAGTATGAAAATCCAATATGTACTAGAAGAGCAAGAGGCTCTAGAACCATTAAACCTGACTATGAATGTTCCTGAGGAGGGCACTACAGCCCAACATAGACGGGACCGTGATGCGTATGACTTATGGAAAAAGAAAAACTCTTTAGCTCGCATCACGTTGCTGAGTAGCATGGATAATGATATCATGCGTGAGTTCCGTAAGTTTGAAATTGCAAAGGACATGTGGTCCGCATTGGCAGCTCGTTTTGGAGGTGCTTCGGTGACCAAAGTGAGGTCACTTACAATTAAGTTTTACACGTATAAGAAGCGCCCAGATGATACAATGCAGAAGCATTTGAGAAAAATGTCCAACATGGTAAGTGAGTTACGTGATGTTGGTCATGAGCTGTCTGATGAGCAACAGGTGGAAGCTGTGATCCGTTCACTACCTCAGAGTTGGGAGCATATGAAGATGCACCTAACTCATAATGAAAACATCAAGACAATGGAAGATGCTACGAGGCATCTTATCTTGGAGGAAGAGCGTCTTGAAGCATCAAAGATGTCTTCTGAGGCATATGCAGTTAATTCTAGCTCACATGGAGCCATGAACAAGAAACACAAGCATCATGGTGGATATAAGTGGAAAAGGAATAAGAAATTCAACCACTCCCCTCAGGAATCCAAGAAGAAAAATTGGAACCAACGTGGAAAGAGAAAGCGTCCCTTCAAGAAGAAGAACATGAAACATGTGAAATGCTATAATTGTGGTAATAAGGGTCACTTTGCTCGAGATTGTACTGAGCCGAAGAAGCTACAACTTTATAGTACAAACATTTTGTTGGCCCCCGAATTTTTCGTATTGGATTAAGCATGACTTAAGTAGATTACGAGGTTTGATGGATAAAGTTTTGGATCTACTTGTTCAATAAATGTTAGTAGAATTTATTTTATGGTTTGGTTGCATTAAAAGTGGTAAGAATGCATAAGGGCATTTTGGTCATGGCACTTAAGGATAGAAGGCTTAAGGCTTAAATGAAAGGGGCAAAATGGGCATTTGACAATTAAAAGAATTAAAAGAAGAAGAATTGAGAAAGAGGAAGGAAGAAGAAAAAGAAAATAGAAGAAAGAAGAGGAAAGAAGAAGAGGAAGGTGTCGTAGGTGAAGAAGAAGGGAAGAGAAGAGAGGGTTTGCGAGCTAGAGATTTTCGACAGATTCGAAGTGTTTCCGGCTAAGTTTAACTTCATTCCTTTGTATTGTGGTTAGATTTAACCCTAAGATGGATTGAATGCAGTAGAATCAGTGGTTTAGGGTTTTAAGGGGAAAATGGTTAGATTTCTTTGGGTTGATGATTCTATGCAGGTTTTGAAGTTGTTAATGGGTTAGAAATGTAGTGTAAAACTTGATCTAAGGTTTAGATGTGTTGTATTTGCAAAAGGGAAAGGATAGAGTTGGAAAATGCTGGAAATCAGGTTTCGGAGTCGTTCTCCAGACCCGCACGTCGCGACGTGCGTATGAACACGCCGCAATGTGTAATAATTAAATTCGTGGCGACGAGCGGGGAAAGGTTCGTGGCGACGTGTGAGTTGTGTTCGTCATGACGTCATTTAACTTATGTTCGTCATGACGACGAAGGGCTTCACTTGACGAGCCCCACTTTTCAAAGAAAGATGAATTTTGATATTTTAGGCATATCTTGGGTTGTAGATGTCCAATTGAGGTGATTTTGGATTCGTTGAGAACTAGAGATAGAGGGCTACAAGTTTTATGAAGCAATGAAATTGAAATTCAGACTATAAGAATCTTAAAGTTTGGTCAGAAGTTGGGTATAGATTCTTGTTTCAGCATAAGGATACTCTCAACTTGTTTGGGGTATAACTTTCGGGTTTTTGAACCAAATTGAATGTTTTTGAAGTCAATAGACATGTAAGACAATGAGAACTTTTATGGGAAAAGTGACCCGAATGTTTGGACTTTGGCAGAGTTTGGGTTTGTTTAGAATTTATCTTAGTGAATGTACGATTTTTGGGTCCCTAATTTGTATTCCTATTTGAATAGGAATTTTGCATTTGATAAAGGGAATCAAGGAAGGCAAGAGGATCAAGATGAGAGGTATCTTTGAAGAATGTATCCAAGCAAGGATTTCAAGTGGGTTTCATGTTTATAATTTAGTAATGAGCCACTAAAGTTTTCTCCCAAATCAAGAACGATTTCAGTTACTTCATAAATATCGTTTTGTTTCTAATGAATGATTTACAAAGTTTCTACATGTTTCAGCATATGAACTTTTTTGATGAATTTCAAAATAAAGATGAAAATGCATTGAACATTTTATGTCATGCTTGGAAAAAATTCATGGCACTTTGTATATTCGGAAAAGAAAGAAAAGAGAATGAAAAGTATGAAAGCTTTGATACAATGCTTGAGCATAAAGTGAATTGTTATGTGCTTTGTTTGGGTGAGAGAGTAACGGATGGAGTCACATGCACGTCGACGTATAGCCTTCTCCCGGCTGCCCGCTTAAGGCCACGAGATCCTTGAGAAATCGGACTCGTTTTGTTTACGGTATAAACTTCGGTTTATCCTGATCGTTTTACGGTACTCTCGAGTCGTTTATTTGTGCATTGCATCTATGAATTGTCAAGTATGTGCATAAATTGAGCATTTTATATTGATGATTGAATGAACATGTTGTGTTGATGTGATAACATTTTTCACTATGCAATTACACTTTTCAACTACGAGTTTGACTCAGAATTTCAGATTTGACTGAGAATTTGGGAGCAAAGCATTTTATGAACTTATTATGATTTTAGTATAAAAAATGAACTTTTTCAACGATTTTGCTTGTTCTTCGTTATAAACCTGTTACCCACGAGCTATAAGCTCACCCCCCCTTCATTCCCATCCACAGGTGATGAGAAGAAGATCGGGTGAAGGGAAGTGAAGGTTTCGATTTATATGTGTGCTTATTGTATTGTTCTAAGTTAGATTGGTATTGGAAATTTTGGAATCGGTATATTTTGTATATTCGGAAATTGTATTGTGGCTTGGTATGCCATGAGAACTTGTAAATTCTATTCTTTGATGTAAATGAATTATGTATGGCTGATAACCAGTGGAAGTACGCATTTGTGTAAACGGACCGGATTGAGTGAGAATTTGGTTTACTTGAGGGAGCTATGATTATGATATGATTTTTGGATTGTAAATTTTGGTTATGCATATGTATTTATATACCATAACGAGATGTGTTATGGAAAAAGGAATGTAGAAATGAAATGAGATTGTAAGCTTCACGATTTCTGTGGTGTACGCCAACGTTTTTGGTTCAATGGTCGAACTCTGAGTTCGGGGCTCATCATGTTTGGCAGCAGAGCAAGAAAAGATTTCAGCGAACCACGCTTCAGTATGGTGGTATTTTTGTACCGAGGATAGGTTCCGGAATCGAGGCCCAGCATTTGCGATATCAAAGCAGGTTAGTAAGTGTTATGGTTTTGATTCGAGGTTGGATTCCAGAAACGGGATCCAACATTTGTGGTATCAAAGCCCAGCATTATGATCTTGCATGGGCGCATGTGTATGGGTTACACGCATAAGTAACTGTTAGGAGTTTGAGGTGTTAGAATTTGAGGAGCCAAAGTGATTGTTTGACTTAGATTGACAAGAATTTTGATTGATTGTAGTAATGTATTACGAAAATTGAGCTGTGAATATTGTGATGAATTGGGATAAAGTAATGATGAAACTCTATGTGTGAGAGAAAAAGTTGGAAAGATGAGATAAAGAATAGAAATATATGTATGGAAGATCAATAGGTTGAATTTGAAATGATGATTGATCCATTTGTCTCGATCTGAGAAAAAGGAGAGTTGTGGATAATTAGGAAGGAGAAATAGAGGATGAGTAAACGGAACAGATAACGATTCAAGGCAATTGTATTGAAGGATTGAGCATGACGACAATATTGTACTGTTCGAAAGTGTTATAGATACGATACGAATGTATTACCATGGATTGTTTGTATATATGATGAGAGTAGAGTGTACAAGTAGAGTGCAATGGAAACATAACTTTGTTATGATCTTACGACGAGGAAATTGGAATCGAAGTGGTTGTTCGATTATACGACAAAAGTGATGATCCGCAGTAAGAATAAATTAGTGGATTTGAGGTCAGAATGTCATTGTGATTATGCACCGATAATTTCGAATTGATTGAGGATGTACATGTAGAAGATGAAATAAAGAATAATTGGAAAATGAGATAGAAGTGAGGACGTAGAGAAAGGGAAATGAAATAGACATAAATGACCTTGTATGAGACGAATGAAATAAGTATGGGGAAAATTTCAAGCGCGTATAAGATGCAAATGCGTATAAGCTCCCATCTTATGCATGAATGAGATTAAGAAAAAGAATGAAGAACTCCACCTTGTAGAAGGACACGAGGAGTTCTGAAACGATCAGTTGTACCCGACTCTCCAACAAAAGAGGAGAGTACTGATGAATTGGTAGCCCCAAAAAATGATGAAGCTTCTGTAAGGCAAGGAAGTGAGCCCTACGCATTCAATATGGTAATGGACCCATGATGAACGGATATACCGTGAAAACGGTGACTTATGGAAAAACTAGCATAAATTTTGTGTTAGTATGTTCGATAAGGGTGAACTGTTGTCAAGATCAATGGCGATCAAGGTATCAATTGTGTAAGATATGAATTGGTGATTTTAAGGAGTAAATCTGTGGACAGAATGGCATGATTTTGACGATGCTCAGCCAAGCATATGCGATAGCAAGTATGTTCGTTACTCCTTTGAGTTTTGAGTGACTTGAACATTATCACCGTATGAGGATGAGAGAAATTGGACTTCTCGAGGGATTAAAGGTAACTGATGATGTGATGATAATAGCAAGTGATTGATAAAGATTTGTATGAATAGTATATATGTGATAGTAGCAAGAAACTCTCTTTCGAAGCAGATCAGCTAGTTTATATGAAGAATGATCATTGAAAGAATCGATCAAAAAGAGGAGTACGTCATGACTCGAAAGTAGGTATTGGATTCCTTACTCTAATGGAGAGAATGTATGTATTTCTGCATGATGTAAGGGATCTAACTATGCGAGTGGATTCCTAAATTTGAGAAGGCACTAATTGCCAATAGAAGGAGCATAGCGGTTCATGTTATGTTCTGGGTTAGTATGTTCGGAAAATGCAATTTTATCCAATGAAGGTGTGACAAGTACAAGACGCTAAGATTGCAAATAAACTAAAGTGCATGGAGCAGCGGGTATAAATGAGCAGACATCAGAATACGTCAACGTGAATTATGAGGAAATCTAAAGAATGGAGAAAATCAGTCAAGAAAGGTAAGACAATTGGGAATTTGAAAATAACAAGAGGTAAGACTTCCTCATTGAGGAATCAGTTAATGGAGGAATTACCAGGACCAGTTGTGGACATATGGAGTTCCCGGACCTGGACAATACTATAGAATGAAGAGTAAAGTGATCCAAGTGAAGTTTGATGATATGTTAAGTGTATTCAAAGAGTGGGGAAAAATAGTTTGACTACTTGAGGAAAATGAGTAAATTATATGAGGGACGAAGGTAAGGAAAATTTTGAGGAGTGATAACACCGATATTAATTATATCGTTTGGAATTGGGAATTCAGTAGTATGCAATGGTGTTGCATGAGAGATCGGGATAAGATCCCACGCAGTAAAATGAAGTGAATTCATGTGCATGGAGAAAATTGAAACCTCATAGGATGATAGTTGATACATGAATTGAAATTTGCTGCTGTAATGATTGCCGAAAAGTTGGAGACATTATATGTACAAATCATGAGATTAAGGTACTTATTGAGTTGAAAGGATTGGCAAGGAACGGAGTTACAGGAAGATTATGTTGTGCAAATGAGTACAAAAATGGTAAAGCTAGTGTTGTGATCAGATGCGTTGAATAGAGAATTCGATAGCAGTGGAGTATGAATTCAGATATAGAGGTTATCAGATCTAGTGCAATAAAGAGTGCTGAATGGAGTCGAATTTCGGGCAAATGGAGTACCATCAGTCACTGAAAAGGGTAAGATCAATTTCACATGAATAAAGCTCAAATTAAGGATTAAGAAATTGTGAACCCTTCTAAGAAAGCAAAAATGAATGTGAATTTTGAGCTCGAATAAAAAAAATAATGATACTGGGTGATTGAGATAAAAAGTATGCGTACCGGTAAAGATGATTGAGCAAAGAGACTGTCAGAAAAGTACAAATGGTGATTTAAGTTATACGTTCTAGAAGAAATATGTCAAGTGAAGAAGAGTTTAAATTGTCGACGGTCTTAACTGTCAGCGATACGTTTGAAGTTTATAGTGTGGAGTTCATGAGAATATGAGACCAATGTACGGTTCTATTTGACGTTAAGCATCACAATCATTATCATCGTAATTCTAATAGAATTTCGTATGAGGAGTTTGACGATAAAAAGATTCATTGCTTTTGTATTATGATGAGTAAGGCTTACTGGTCATTGGAGGCTAGAATTGGAGACGTTATGGACAGACGAGATTAAGTGATTCCAGAAAGATGGATGAATTAGGCGGATCTGTGCCAAGGACATGGAATACAGTGAGATAGACATAAGAGATTAATGTGCTGATACTAAAGTGATGTGAATTATCAAGTGAAAGATGTCTGGTCTCTAAGGCTATCACCTTAAAGGGTGTGTGCTTACATGGGGTACAAGGTATGCTCAAGTTAGGACAAAGGATTTGTTAAGCTTGCGATGAATTGGTTATTAGGAAATCACTATGAGTTCGTGCTGCTAATAAAAGATGTCTTGGATTCTAAATGTGATGTACGTGAGTATGTTAAGGAAATACTAATATGATGTGGTATTGGTTTTATCGACACAGAAAGTGGGAAAATTGTAAGTGCTCTGAAGAATAATGAGGAACTAGTTAATTCAGTGAATGGTCGAATAAGGGGTTGAAAGACCGAGTGAGTCTGTTGTCCACGGTCATTTGGAAGAAACTATTAGAGTGATGAAGTTTAATGAGAAATGCGGAAACGGATTCCTGCACTCCCGATCAATCAGATAATAATTTCGAGGACGAAATTCTTTTTAAGAGGGGGAGAGTTGTTGGCCTCCGAATTTTTCGTATTGCATTAAGAATGACTTAATTAGATTACGAGGTTAGATGGATAAAGTTTTGGATCTACTTATTCAATAAATGTTAGTAGAATTTATTTTATGGTTTGGTTGTATTAAAAGTGGTAAGAATGCATAAGGGCATTTTAGTCATGGCACTTAAGGATAGAAGGCTTAAGGCTTAAATGAAAGGGGCAAAATGAGTATTTGACAATTAAGAGAATTAAAAGAAGAAGAATTGAGAAAGAGGAAGGAAGAAGAAAAAGAAAATAGAAGAAAGAAGAGGAAAGAAGAAGAGGAAGGTGTCGTAGGTGAAGAAGAAGGGAAGAGAAGAGAGGGTTTGCGAGCTAGAGATTTCCGACAGATTCGAAGTGTTTCCGGGTAAGTTTAACTTCATTCCTTTGTATTATGGTTAGATTTAACCCTAAGATGGATTGAATGCAGTAGAATCGGTGGTTTAGGGTTTTAAGGGAAAAATGGTTAGATTTCTTTAGGTTGATGATTCTGTGTAGGTTTTGAAGTTGTTAATAGGTTAGAAATGTAGTGTAGAACTTGATCTATGGTTTAGATGTGTTGTATTTGGAAAAGGGAAAGGATAGAAGTTGGAAAATGCTAGAAATCAGGTTTTGGAGTCGTTCTCCAGGCCCGCACGTCGCGACGTGCGTATGAACACGCCCCAACGTGTAATAATTAAATTCGTGGCGACGAGCGGGGAAAGGTTCGTGGCGACGTGTGAGTTGTGTTCGTCGCGACGTACGAACTTATGTTCGTCGCGACGAGCAGGGCTTCGCCCCGACGAACCCCCAGCTTTCAGTAAAGATGAATTTTGATATTTTTGGGCATATCTTGGGTTGTAGATGTCCAATTGAGGTGATTTTGGATTCGTTGAGAACTAGAGATAGAGGGCTACAAGTTTTATGAAGCAATGAAATTGAAATTCAAACTATAAGAATCTTAAAGTTTGGTCGGTTGGGTATAGATTCTTGTTTCAAAGATAAGGATACTCTCAACTTGTTTGGGGTATAACTTTCGGGTTTTTGAACCAAATTGAATGTTTTTGAAGTCAATAGACATGTAAGACAATGAGAACTTTTATGGGAAAAGTGACCCGAATGTTTGGACTTTGGCAGAGTTTGGGTTTGTTTAGAATTTATCTTAGTGAATGTACGATTTTTGGGTCCCTAATTTGTATTCCTATTTGAATAGGAATTTTGCATTTGATAAAGAGAATCAAGGAAGATGAGAGGTATCTTTGAAGCATGTATCCAAGCAAGGATTTCAGGTGCGTGTCATGTTTATAATTTAGTAATGAGCCACTAAAGTTTTCTCCCAAATCAAGAACGATTTCAATTACTTCATAAATATCGTTTTGTTTCTATTGAATGATTTACAAAGTTTCTACATGTTTCAGCATATGAACTTTTCTGATGAATTTCAAAATAAAGATGAAAATGCATTGAACATTTTATGTCATGCTTGGGAAAAATTCATGGCATTTTGTATATTCGGAAAAGAAAGAAAAGAGAATGAAAAGTATGAAAGCTTTGATACAATGCTTGAGCATAAAGTGAATTGTTATGTGCTTTGTTTGGGTGAGAGAGTAACGGATGGAGTCACATGCACGTCGACGTATAGCCTTCTCCCGGCTGCCCGCTTGAGGCCACGAGATCCTTGAGAAATCGGACTCGTTTTGTTTACGGTATAAACTTCGGTTTATCCTGATCGTTTTACGGTACTCTCGAGCCGTTTATTTGTGCATTGCATCTATGAATTGTCAAGTATGTGCATAAATTGAGCATTTTATATTGATGATTGAATGAACATGTTGTGTTGATGTGATAACATTTTTCACTATGCAATTACACTTTTCAACTACGAGTTTGACTCAGAATTTCAGATTTGACTGAGAATTTGGGAGCAAAGCATTTTATGAACTTATTATGATTTTCGTATAACAAATGAACTTTTTCAACAGTTTTGCTTGTTCTTCGTTATAAACCTGTTACCCACGAGCTATAAGCTCAACCCCCTTCATTCCCATCCACAGGTGATGACAATAAGATCGGGTGAAGGGAAGTGAAGGTTTCGATTTATATGTGTTCTTATTGTATTGTTTTAAGTTAGATTGGTATTGGAAATTTTGGAATCGGTATATTTTGTATATTCGGAAATTGTATTGTGGCTTGGTATGCCATGAGAACTTGTAAATTCTATTCTTTGATGTAAATGAATTATGTATGGCTGATAATCAGTGGAAGTACGCATTTGTGTAAACGGACCGGATTGAGTGAGAATTTGGTTTACTTGAGGGAGCTATGATTATGATATGATTTTTGGATTGTAAATTTTGGTTATGCATATGTATTTATATACCACAACGAGATGTGTTATGGAAAAAGGAATGTAGAAATGAAATGAGATTGTAAGCTTCACGATTTCTGTGGTGTACGCCAACGTTTTTGGTTCAATGGTCGAACTCCGAGTTCGGGGCTCATCATGTTTGGCAGCAGAGCAAGAAAAGATTTCAGCGAACCACGCTTCAGTATGATGGTATTTTTGTACCGAGGATAGGTTCCGGAATCGAGGCCCAGCATTTGCGATATCAAAGCAGGTTAGTAAGTGTTATGGTTTTGATTCGAGGTTGGATTCCGGAAACGGGATCCAACACATTTATTATGTGAATGTTTCTTGTTCTGTTTTTCTAACTGAATCACATCCTTTGTGGATTGCAGACTCAAGAGCAACCAACCATGTAGCGAAGGATCGTGATGCCTTCGTTGAGTTTTGGAAACTCCCATATGGTAGTTGATGGCTTTATGTAGGTGACAATTCCAAAGTTGTTGTACAAGGAATTGGGACATGTAAATTGGACATGCGTGGAGGACGACCTCTCATCCTACATGAAGTATTATATGCTCTACAGATTCGTAGGAATCTTTTATCTGTCTTAATGTTAGTTAAACTTGGTTTTAATGTAAATTTCCACAATGGTGGAATGGATTTGTTTCTTGGATCTATTAATTATGGTCATGGTTTTTTATTGGATGGTTTTATTGTGCTGGATGTGTTAAAGGAAAATAATAATATTAATTATTCATTATTCACATCTAGTAATTCCAACAATGATGCAACTTTGTGGCACGCTAGACTATGTCATATTGGTCAAAATCGAATAAGTCGATTGGCTAAAGAAGGACTTTTAGGTAATCTAAGTCAAGTAGATTTACCTACATGTGAGCATTGTTTAGCTGGTAAAATGGCAAGAAAGCCATTTAAAAAGGGAACACGAGCTTTATATCCATTGCAATTAATTCATTCCGACATCTATGGTCCAATGAATGTAAGGGCTAGACGTGGGGCAATCTATTTCATCACATTCATAGATGACTATACTCGGTATGGTCATATCTATTTGATTTCTCATAAATCAGAAGCATTCGATTGTTTCATAAAATACTCAAACTTTGTTGAGAATCAATTAGATAAGAAAATAAAAGCATTACGAACTGATCGTGGACAAGAGTACTTGTTAGAAAAGTTCAAGGCTTTCTGTGATGAAAAATGAATAGAAAAGCAATTAACAATTCCTAGAACCCCACAACAAAATGGCGTCGCTGAAAGACGAAATAGGACGCTATTAGAAATGATTAGGTCCATGATGGCCCAAGCAAATTTACCAATCACCTTTTGGGGTGATGCGTTGCTAACAACCACTTATGTACTTAATCGTGTGCCCACAAAATCAGTTACTAGCACACCATATGAGTTGTGGACTGGTAGGAGGCCTGATGTGTCAAGTCTCCGACCTTGGGGGTGTGTAGCCTATGTTCATGATCTCTCTCACAAACATGAAAAATTAGGCCCAAGAGGGAGGAAAAGTATTTTTATTAGATACTCAGAACACTCAAAAGGATACATGTTCATAAGTGAACAAGGTAGTGGAGGTGTAACTGAATTTGAATCACGAGATGTAACATTCTTAGAGAATGATTTTCCCAAGCAAGGCGAAATAGGTAAAGACCTATTATTATATGAGTCGCTTGATCAGAATGATTCTATTATGCAGAATCAAGATGAGGAACTTCAACCAAGTGGGAGCAATTCCACATAAAGGTTCTCTATGATAACTGATCCAAGTGGGAGCAATCAGATCAATCATAAATTTGTTCATGATGAACCTCGGTTAAGACGGAGTAATCGAGGGATAATTCCCCGACGTCATTTTGAGATTGAAGGAGAAATAAATATGATTGTTCCACAAGGAGAAGAAGAGCCAAGGAATGTAAATGAGGCTCTTACTGGCCCTGCTAAAGAAGAATGGATGAAAGCAATGACAGAAGAAATGTCTTTTTTAAGCTCAAATCAAGTATGGGACTTGGTTGACCTCCCCGAAGGACGTAAAGCAATTAGGAAGAAGTGGGTTCTCAAAATTAAGCGAAAAGCTGATGGCAATATCGAAATATATAAGGCACGTCTTGTAGCAAAAGGATATACGCAACAGGAGGGAATTGATTATGAGGAAACTTTTTCACCTGTTGTGAAGTTTGCTTCAATCCGTCTTATTCTAGTTATAGTTGTTGGGACCCGATCTGGGAACCGGATCCCAACCGGAAAGCGGAAACCGAAAACAAACAGAATTCGGAATCGAATGCAAATCGAATCAAATACAAAGCGAACGAATTAATCAACCTGAACAAACATCGACATCCATTGCAAACATGGAGCATAGGAAACTAATCGCGTTGGAAACCCTAAGACGTACCATTCCGAAATCCAGTATTTTTTTTTTAACTCACGCATAATTTAATCTCATATTCCCATTATTTCTTTCTTTTCATTTCTTTTAACTAAAATCTTAACTTTACCAAACTAACTTCTTATTCTATTTCTTATCTAAACCCGATTTTTACCGAATTTCGGAATGGTACGTCTTAGGGTTTCCAACGCGATTAGTTTCCTATGCTCCATGTTTGCAACGGATGTCGATGTTTGTTCAGGTTGATTAATTCGTTCGCTTTGTATTTGATTCGATTCGCATTCGATTCCGAATTCTGTTTGTTTTCGGTTTCCGCTTTCCGGTTGGGATCCGATTCCCGGATCAGGTCCCAACATAGAATGTGGTTTTTTATTTTGTTTATGTGCTATGTGATGCATTCTTAATGTTGGACCCAGGTGGATTTTAACCCCACGAAGGGGACCCACCAACTTCAGATCCAGATACCGGGTGGATAAACCCACCAACTTTAGTACCCCATTAATCAGTATTGTCCTCTTTGGTCATGGGTGAGACACGACTCGAACCCATGACCTCAAGGTTTTATTCCACTTTATGGGGCGCCTCACCATGGCTCCATGGTGAGGCGCCCACATAAAGTGGAATAAAACCTCGAGGTCATGGGTTCGAGCCGTGGCTCACCTATGACCAAAGAGCCATGGTGAGAGGCGTCCACATAAAGTGGAATAAAACCTTGAGGTCATGGGTTCGAGCCGTGGCTCACCCATGACCAAAGAGGACAATACCTTGATTAATGGGCATCAAGTTGGTGGGTTTATCCACCGTACCGGATCTGAAGTGGTGGGTCCCTTCGTAAGTTAAAATCCACCCGTCCAACATTAAAGCGCTTTAATGTTGGACGGGTGGATTTAACTCCACGAAGGGACCCACTAACTCAGATCCGAGTGCGGTGGAGGACCCATCAACTTCAAGACCCGTTCAAGATGTTGTCCTCTTTGGTCATGGGTGAGCCACGGCTCAACCCATGACCTCAGTTTGTTCCACTTTATGGGGCGCTCTCGCCATCGAGCCAATGACTCAATGGTGAGAGGCGTCTACATAAAGTGGAATAAAACCTTGAAGTCATGGGTTCGAGCCGTGGCTCACCCATGACCAAGAGGACAATACTGATTAATGAGGTACTGAAGTTGGTGGGTTTATCCACCCGGTACCTAGATCTGAAGTTGGTGGGTCCCCTTCGTGGGGTTAAAATCCACCCGAGTCCAACATTAAAATACTACCCACCTCATATCCATGCTAACAACTTGCTTTGTGCCTCAATTGCTCCAAAGCCTCCTTCTTTCCTCCAATTAAAATTTCCTAAACCAACTTAATCCAAATTCAACTTCATAAATGTCATAATTCATCAATTTAAACTTAGAAAACACTAATTCCACATAAAATCAAGCTATCTAAATTATGAATTTTCAAAATCCTTCAAAATCCCCAAATTCCAAAATGCACCTAAACCAATCCACTCAAATTCAATATCATATTTAACTTAATTACTCAAATTGAGCTTAGGAAACATCAATTCCTCACATATTCAAGCTATTTCAATCTCCAAATTTGAAAATCCCCAATTTTCAAAATTGGCCTAAACCAATTTACACAAATTTCATATCATAAATCACAATTTCTACACAATTGATTTCATATTTCACCAATTCATACTAGTATTGATGATCCTACACCATTAATTCACAAAATCTCCAAATTTCAAATTAAGCCTAAACCCCCAATTTACAATTTTTCAAATTAAACTTCACCTAAAGCATAAACATCAAAATTGACTTAGGATATCTCAAATTCATCATTAATCCAAGCTATCTAAAGCATCAATTTCAAAAACCCCCAATTTCAAAATTTGACATAATCCTAATCACTCAATTAACCAAAATTAAATCTCACTTAAGGCATAATCATCACAATTGACTTCATAAATCACATACCCATATCATTTTCCATGATTCTAAACCAAAGTTTAAGAAAAAAACTCAAAGATTGAAATTTCTCTTACCTCTTTCTCTCTCTAGATTTTCGAAATTCCTAAGCTCCAATGGTAACTTCATCTTCTTTCTTCCCTTTCCCCTTGAAATCCATACAAAACTCATGGTAGAAGCCTTAAAAATTCAAGAACTTACCTTCCCCCATCACCACCGATGCATCCTCTCTTCATTCTCTCCTTTCTTCTCTCTTTTTCTCTCTTGTTTTCTTTCTTATTTTTTTGCTGTATAAATCTGAATTCCAGATGCTTCATACGACAGCTATGGGCTGTGTTTCATGCCAGGTCATTAAAATGGGGGGAAAAGACCATAATGCCCCTCATTTAAGCAATATTCCACCACTGCCCCTGCACAGGATTTTGAAAAACTGACTATTTGTGTCCTGTTTTTAAGCATCTAAACGAAATAATTTGGATAAACTTTCTTCATGAAAATTGTTCCTCTAGATCATATGAATCCAACGCCACTGACCGCGCTCAATTCGGATCAGAAACGAAGAAGTTATAGCTGAAATACTATCGGACCTTCACAAAATCCGAGACTGAACATTAACATAACTTCAGTCCAGAAATTAACAATCTTAGGGATGAAATTAAATTTCGATCCCTTCACAAGAGTTGTAGCCCTATATCTTAAATTTATTTTCCCTTAAGAATCAACTCAATCAGAGTTGTATAGCTCCCGAAAATCGCAAAATACTGGACTATGTTTAGAAAATTATCCAACTTATAACCTATAACCAAATCTCTTACTTTGGTTCAATCAATCTCTTTCTATTTAATCTCCTAAAAATCATAATTCTTCCTGAAAATGAAATTAATTGTCGTAGGAATCCAACGCTTTGAGAATCAAGTCAATCGGATGTCAGACGACAGAATTATAAGCAAAAGATTACAAATGGGATCGGATTAAAAACAAAGTATCGGAACTTCAAAATCGAACTTTTCCAAAATCATATCTCTCGATCCTGAACTCGGAATTTGACAAATTTGGTGTCAATAAAAAGATCAAAGGAAGCTCTACAACTTCCCTGAAATACTCAAAATCAAATTAGGTCTCAAAAGAGGTTGAAAACTAAATCAAAGATTCTGTCCAAAACAGCTTTTCCTAAACGACTTCCCATTTTTAATCGCTCATAACTCCTAGCCCCGATATCGAAAAATTGCAAACTTTATATCAATGGAAAGATAAAAATATCATCTAAAATTTTCATGAAGACCACTTATTCTAATTCAAACTAAATCCGTACGACGAGTGGTCTCGAAGCATAGAACACACAAATCTATACTTAATAGCATTTTCAAAACCAAGCATATCTTCAGAAATTCATATCTCTCAATCCCGACATCGAAAATTAGCAAACTTTATGTCCACAAAAAACTCTCGACAGAGACTACAATTTTCATGTTGATCATTTTCTCAAATTTTGCCTAAAATAAAAATTCAACTTTTTCTTCAAAAAGTCAAACTCCAAGCGAACTTTGACTGATCATAACTCTCACTTCCGATATCGAAAAATATCAAACTTTATGACTACAAAAAGCTCTTGACATAAACTACAAGTTTTCAGAAAATTATTTTCTCAAATTCTCCCAAAATCAAAAAGTCAACTCTCAAGTCAAACATTTTATCTCCAAAAGTCAAACTTTCTAAATTCTTCAAATTTTCACACTTTTTCTTTTTAATTCTTGCTATTTAACTTCATTTCAATCAACTCATCCACTTTCTTCTCATAATCTATATAAGTTCACTCAAATATCAAAGTCCCCAAAATTAAACAATTCTTTTCTCATAATTTTTTTTTCATCAAATTTCCTTAAATTCATAATTTTCTCACCAATTTCTTTCTCACTTAAATTCATTTTAATATTTCTAATTTTTATCAAAAGTTCGGGGTCCAACAATAGTAGCCAGTATGGATCTTGAATTACATCAAATGGATGTAAAAACTGCTTTTCTCAATGGAGAACTAGATGAAGAAATCTATATGGAACAACCTGAAGGTTTCATTAAGGCAGGTCATGAAAATAAAGTATGTCGTTTATTAAAATCAATTTATGGCCTAAAGCAGTCTTCAAGACAATGGTATATTCGTTTTTATAACGTAATCATTTCGTATGATTTTCAAATGATCGATGAAGACCATTGTGTGTATGTTAAAAGATCCAAAGATAAATTCGCGATTTTATCTTTATACGTGGATGATATATTGATTGTTTGTAATGACTGTGTGTTTCTTAAACAAATCAAAGAATGGTTATCATCTGAATTTGAAATGAAAGACATGGATGAAGCGGCATACATTCTTGGAGTCAAGATTTTAAGAGATAGTTCAAAGAAATTGTTATCGCTTTCTCAAGCGATGTATATTCAAAGAATTCTTGAACGATTCCGTATGTAGATTGCAAACCAATTGATAATCCTATTGCTAAGAATGAAGGCCTTAGTAAAAGAAATTGCCCGTCAACGCCACAAGAAAGGAAACAAATGAAGAATGTTCCCTACATTAGTGCAGTTGGAAGTCTTATGTACGCAATGATGTGTACAAAACCAGATATTTGTTATGCTGTTGGGATGGTAAGCAGATATCAGTCAAATCTAGGCCAAGCACATTGGAAAGCAGTAAAGAGAATATTGAGGTATCTGAAGGGAACCGTGGACTATGCATTGTGTTATCAAGGCAATGATTTATGTATACAAGGATATCTGATGCATCGGGAGGAGATTTAGATGAAAGAAAATCTACCTCGTGATATGTATTCTTACTAAACCATGGAGCAATATCATGGAAAAGTAAAAACAATCTGCGTTGCATTATCCACAATGGAAGCTGAATTTATAGCGTTCTCAACTACAAAGACAAGAGGTCTGTATGGCTTCATCGATTCCTTGTGCATTTGGGAGTCACTAAAAGCGAAATTAATCCAAAGGACCATCAACTGTGATAGTCAAGTCGCAATCGCTTATACAAAAGACCTCAAATTTCATTGTAAGACAAAGCACATAGATACTAAATACAATTATGTGAAAGATATAGTTGCACGAGGAGAAGTGAACATGAGATATATATCTACGCGAGATATGATAGCTGACCCAATGACAAAGCCAATTTCTAGAGATGTATTTATTGGGCATGTAAAGTCACTAGGACTGCGTAGATGTTGAAATGTACTGATAAAACATTTCTCTATGTATGTTCACTCAGTTTAATGTCACTTGTTTGGATGTATGATGAAGATTATACATTGTGTATCATTTGATTCATGAATATATGTGTTTTATGTATAAATATATTTTGAGATGAATCATAAGTATATGAGACAGATTATAGATTGGTCCTCTCACACGGGAAATCACCTCTAGTGTTTATGGTTGATAGAGATAAGGCATGTTTAAAGTTTGTTATATAGGTGATAATTGAGAGCGCGAAACTTAAACCATAGATGCCGCAAGGAAATTGGTTCAAAGTGATTTAATAATCACTATATCTGTCTTACGTTGCCAGATGTGAATTCTAAATAAATTTGTGAGTAGATAAGTGAACTCAAGTTAAACATTGAGTATGTTTGAACTATCATCTGTACGGTATTTCTTGATTAAAAGATGTTCAAGTCAAACAAAGTGGGTAAATACCGTAGCACATGACTCGTACCATGTGTGCTCAACTGACCACAAATGGGATTAATGTAAGTAACAAGATCTCATCTTACATTGTGTGAGACCGTTGAGGTTAAGAAGAACATCATCATATACCCTTATGACTCTTGTTTCATTCTTGAGAATTGAATTTAAGGTTTGCTACTTTAGATTATTGCCGAGAGATCATGTATGATGCGATCTTATGGAATAATTCTAGGAAAGCTAATTAAATTTAATTTAAAAGAGAATTGAGAACAGAGGAAGGTCATTTAATTTAGCTCATTGACTCACATAAAAAAGTATTCATAGATGGTCATCGTCTCTTTAGTAGAGAACTTGAATACAGTCATGACTCAATAAACTAAATGAGATCAAAAGGAAAAAATGCAAATGCGAGATATGACCTAGGGTATAGCATACAATGTCTACTCAAGGACTCATAAGTCCTAGGATCAATTCGTTAAATCGAGATGTCATATACTCCTAACAGATGTATGGCAATGTGCTCTTGTCGTATGCTGGTCACACTGGTTATTGAACGAGTATGAGTACTGCAGAGTTTTTTTTGTTTTAAACCACTCATGTGTGAGTGAGAGATGATGGTTTTCTTCCACCCATGATGGGTCTAAACAATTCACGTGCAAGAATAACTGCTAATGGTAGTTATTCTCATGTTGTCTTTAAAAGGCAAAGCCAACGGTTTGAAATATGAGGACTTCATGTATTTTCGTTTTGGAGATAGAAAAACGTTGGATTGCAGACTCTGTGTTCCTTAACCGGTAAAAACATAAACAAGTATCAAGTATGTATATTTGTTTTTCCATGCATATAATCGATCCTATAAGTTTATGATCTGTTCATAGATTATCTAACAAAATATTACACTATTATTAAGACCATGACTATCTAATTATAAAGTGCAATAATTTCTAAAAAGATAATAACATTTGAATGAAAAATTTTCTTATTTATCATCATTTTGAACATAATGTTAAATGATACTTTGTTTCAACGAAATCATCATCACCAATGAGAAGAACATAACTAACCTAAAGTTATAGACTAAACGCGATCTCAATAACAAAAGTTCATGTTAAATAGTAATCAAGTTTATATATATATATATATATATAATTTTACTCATAAGAATTGGATTAAAGGAGGTCTAATTTGATGATTTGGTGTTAAATTGCCTATAATTTAACATTAAAGGAGCTCTTCTCAATTATCATTAGATAGGCCTGAGGTCGCTCAATTGCCTATGAGGGAACTTAAATACGTATCTGCATGTAATTCCTTTTCACTCCATCCTTCTAACTGTTGAAGATGAACTCTTCAATTTATTAGATTCTGTCATTGGGATTGAGGAGACGTCTCTATAGACGTCTTATTTTTACATATGATATGTTTAGTCTTGTCCTTGTGCCCTAACATCTACACACGCTAGGTTCTCCTTGAATAACCATCAAGAACTCTCTCTTATATATTTCTGTGAAGTACACTGAATAGTTCAAAACAATCACTCAAATGTCTCCACTTTCCAAAAAAAGAACCAAGCAACTGGATCATAAGATGTTCTAAAGTCATTTAGAACATGTTAGAAAGTCATTTATACCATGTTGTTTATAATCTTCATCATTTATGCTAAAATGCTTATGGAATGGATTCTTCTAGGATGTTTATACCAATTAGCTAGAAGTTGCACTAAGCTAAAGACTTTTAAGTCTTAAAGCAATCCATGCAATGTTCTAAAGTAGAGGGACTTCAAGTAGCCAAAGTTTCTAGTTGTTAAGGTTAATGAATATCCTAAAAGTGCATTGATTCTGAGAATTGATTGCAACGACTTAGTGACTCAGAACTTTCATTAGTAGAGGAACGAGAAAGGTTCGGATTTAAGCATTCGATATTCATTTCTTACTTTTGAAGAGCTTAGTGTAGTGGTTCGTGAATCGTATACGCATCTCTTATTTTGAAATAAAAAAAAATCATATACAAAGGTTACTTTTCATTCTATTGAAGAGTATAGTGAAATAAAAATTCAAGTGTGATCACTTGGACATAAAGTAGGTCCAAGAAGATCAAAACTTTAATAGGATTTATAATTATCTTGTGTCTCTCTTCACTTTATCTTTATGCTTGCCATACTAAATCGAATATAACATACACTAGATATCAATCATAACCAAGTAAAGTTAATATACTAATACATCAATATGAATTATTTTAATTAATGAAATATGAAAATCAAAGTTAGTAATTTATACTTGTTTTATTGATACTTTTAAAAGGTCTTAGAAAGGGTTATGTAAGTGTTAAAGATGGAGAATGACTTTAAAGTCATTTTTAAAGGCTTACAACCTAACGTGGCATCTATCAAAAGGCTAAAGATGTGTACACACTTCCACGTAAGAAATTAATGGAATGCGTCCTAACTTAAGAGATAAGATTAAAGTAGGCAAAAAAGGAGGAAGCTCCTAACAAAACTAAAAGTAGTACAGTAAGGTTTACAAAGATGACGGTAAAGATAATTAGGAGCAAAACTACTTTAAATGGGAGTGATAGTGGAGATATAACCCTCATCATGAAGAAATTGACGAAACTATTAGAATGGGAAGTTATAAAGTAGAAAGGAACTCAAAGGTGAGCACAAATCTGAGTTTAAGAAGAAAAATAAATTCATTAGCTATGAATCCTATAAATTGTAACGTATTAAGTCTTAAAGACCTACATGCAAGGAGAACGATAAGTATGAGAAAAATGAATGAGAAAGAAGAAATGTTGAGATTCTACATGGAATGACAAGTGATTGTAAAAAATGAATCTTTCAAACGTAAATATATCAATACAAGTTTCATGGTACATGAAAGTAATGTAAATCCAAAACTTGAATTTTTCAACGATGATGATGATGAAATAGAGATTTTGACTAAAAGAGGAAGAAATTTTCTTTCATTACAAAGATTGTTATGCAAAGAGGAAGAAATTTTAATTTTAAAAATTAGATCAAACATCGAACCGTTAAAGAAACATTTTAAGGTTTAGGTGTTCAACTGGTACTAAATCTTTATAAAACCAAAGTGTAATAAACAATAAGTAAAAGTTATAAAAAATTGAAATCTTTTCCAAGATTTGATATATCTAAAAATCAAAAGTTTAAGTATGTTTAAAGGACACTTATAAATTATTCTAAACAAAATTATTTATCTATGTTAAATTATTAATTAATAACTTTTAATTGTACTTTTTACACCTACTTCTTTAAAGTTTAAACATCACTCTTTACATTACTATTAAATTATCCTAAACAAAATTACTTATCTATACTAAATTTCTAATTAATAACTTTTTAGTTTCCTTCTTTAAATATACTTCTTTAAAGTTTAAGTATTACTCTTTAAAACACCTAAATTATCATTTAAAAATTCTTTATCTATACTAAACTACTAACTAATAATTTTTAAGTGTCTTTCTTTCAATGTACTTCTTTAAAATTTAAATATCACTCCTTAAAATAATCTAAAATTATCTTAAATAAATTTCCTTATCTATACTAAATTACTAATTAATAATTTTTGGTATATATCCTTTTAAAATATACTTCTTTAAATTTTAAATAAAATTTTCTTTTACTTTAATCAACAAATACTAATATTCTTAATGTCCCAAAATAATTAAAATTGTATCTTCTACTTATTTTTAAGTTTACTATTTATTTCAAGTATGATGTAAAATATAACATAATAAATTATTTAAAAAATAATTACAATTTATTAAAACTTATTGTCTATTCTTCAAAACTAATGTACAACACTAAGACTAGACAACACTTTTCTATCAAGCTAAATGTGACAATCAAAAAGACAAAACCAGCACATAAAAGCTAAAGGAATGTCCCATCCCATAAATATATCTTCCACGTTTATCAAGTCTCAAGCTATAAATCTTAATGCTTGAAGCTCCATCTAATTAAAGTATTAAAGAAAAACTATTCAATCTTTTATTAGTAGCAAGAAAAAGACATATGGCTCTTTTCCCCTTTGGACCTTTGGCAGTTCATTTGTTCTCTATATAGAAGGCAATCTACTGGAGGTTTTGAAAGGCTCATCACTAAACATAAGTGGTAGAAATCAAGTTTCTCGCTTCTTTTGGATTTCTCTTCTTCCCTTTGGTGCTTCATTTGATCTCTATCTTTGTAATATCTGAGTTTTGCAATTTCTCTTTGTATGTTGTGAAGGTTTCTTATTATATTCTTGATCTCCATCTGCGATTTTGCATGTTAAGGAAGATTCCAACTTGCTCTGATGATTGAACTGCATTGGGTATGTAATTTCTTTATAATTATTTCTCTGATATTACCCGATTATTACAATGCTTTATTTCCTTATTTGGTTTCATAATTCTCTAATTCTCCATTGATATTTGATTACTGGACTGATAGAGTGATTACTGGACTGATAGAGGGATAATTGGTTCTCCATTCACTTCATGAAGCAGATCTAGAAGTGACTTGTTAGAGAAATCTTGATAAAACTTCAAAAGGAAGACTGCTTGTGCCTGTTGGTGACCTATCACAGGAAAGAAGAGGAATGCTTACTTATGATTCTTTATAAGTAAGAGAAAAAAAGGTTAGTCTATTGTTTAACCATTCGGTTTTAATTCATAACTGTCAAAAACAAAAATTGAACCAGAAATTAAATCAATTTGAGCTTAATTTGGTCTAATCGGTTAGTCTGGTCTGGTTTTAAAATCATTGAAAATGTTATTAGAATTAAGAAGTTAAGTAAGATATTTTCTTGAATTTGTAATGAGCTTGATGGTAATGAATAAATAAGTACAAGTTGTTACATGAAAATGCCAATTTTAATAAGGAGATCATTGATTTAAAGTCACTCTTAGAAAATTTACTAAAGATAAAGACAACCTTTACATCTTAGATGGACTTAATAAACCTTCAATTATAAATTTGGCGCAGTTACATAACTACCAATAACAATTGAAATCTATTTTTATGATAGAAAAAAATTTATATAAGCTTTAAGCATTGTATAAAGTACAACTTGAAAACATTCCATCCATGTTTAGGTATATGAATGATCACTATGCCCATAAATCAACTTTTAAGGGACAATCAAAAACCAAGTACCATATGCCTATAAATCAACTTTTAAGGGATAATCAAAACTAAGTACCATATACTAATAAACATATTATAAACTTAGAAGAATTAAAGTTCTTAAACTAAAATTTAAGGTAAGAGCTACAACATATCTCATCCTACTATAGGTCATTATATAAGTTGAAGAGTATAACGATATTATATATAATATGTCCGTCATTATAATAATAAGAGGGTCATATAACATTTACATACCTACATTAGACCTAAACATATATAAATGCAATATTTCTCAATCTCACACTCATATGAACACAAACATTACTAAATGAAAGGCATTTCTTATGTTTAATGTTAGTGATAACAAAATAAAATAAATTTAAAAATTCTTTGAAATTTTATTAAAATTAAAATCTTCATTATTTTAACGAAACTAAGAAGAATGTTCCAATTAATATGGAGATCCAACTAAAATGAAAAGAAATCTATCAACTTATTTGCTAGTTAATCTAAAGATAAGTCATTTCATTATTAAAAAACTTAAATTTGAAGTTTTTTTAAGTAGTATATTTCAAATGAAAATTAGTACAAGAAATAATCAATTCTCTAAACCAACAAAATGACTAAGTGAAAAACAATATACTAACTAATAAGCATTGGATAACTATAACGCAAGTTGAATCAGTGTCCTTAGACAATCAATAGAATTGGTAAGGAAATCAGCTGCCCTTAGAAAATCAACCATAAAAATTGCCTTATATGAAGATTAAGGTAGTTAATTGCCTCCTAAAGAATCTATAGATCACAAATTTTGCTTTCATACAAGACTTCGTTTGTAAATGGTTATCATCAATATCTTGTTTAAATTATATGTCTATGAATGAAGATTCATGGTAGAGGAAAAAACGAGAAAGGGTGTTTAAGTTCCAAAAGTTAATTTAGTCAAGTTATGACTACTAGATTAATTTATTATGAATATTAGTGAAAGTTTAATTCACCTTAGTTTTAAACTCTCAAAAGTAAGCTTATATTGAGGGTATATATACTTGTATAATTTTTAAATTAGAAACGATTATAGTTCAAATTTATTACAAGTCTTATTATAAGCAAATTGAGGGAACCAATTGTAGTGATTTTCTTTTACTTATTGACGAACATGTCGATTAAGGGTGAATCTTCACCTAAGAGAAGCAAGACAATTATATTGAATTACTCTTCATTTATGAAGAAAGATTTTTGTACAGTGGCTCCTATTTACCTTATTAGAGTATAACAATGGATTCTAAATCTCAAAAAGAACTTAGAGAGTGGACAAAAGCATTTAAAAAGACACAAACTATTCTAAATCATTATATAGTATCTCTATCTCTCTCCTCTATTCAATAAGTTATTTATGCAATTAAACATAGTATCAGAGAATGTAATTAAGGGCTTGAAACAATCTAAAGAACCTCGTAGCCTTTATATATAGTAAAAACCAATTACATAAGGAAAGTTAATCTTGAGAAAAAATAGGAAATTATATTGGTATGTCTTTTCTTAATACCCCCTTCAGGTTAGAGCATACATATCATAAGCTTGGCGAATAAAAATAGGAATTGTATAGAAATAGTTAAGTAAGCCAATAAAGAATTTGTCATCATAAATTAATTAGGGAGACTATTACATTATTCTTAATTGTAGTGATTTAAAAATTCTCTAGTTAGAGTCAATTTAGATTTGAAAATGATATTTTCAGATATAAATTGTAAATCAATTACTAATTAGCAAAAGTAAACACGATTGAACTTAAATAAAGTAGACGCTAATTTCATACTCGATGTCCAATTAGAACATTTGATGTTGAAAGGATTAAATTATACATTATAATATTCCATAGACAATTAAGACAAATTACTTTGATATTGTTAATAATTAGGTGGTTATGACATATTACTAGACATCAATCTTGACATATGATTATAATTATTTAATTAAAATTTTAAAGATAAATTAAAACGTGTTTAATTTGTTTAATTCTAATTATGAATTAGAATTATCAATTATAGTTATTGCCACCATATTAGAAACCTAACAAACATAAAAAGCATTTAAAGAGAAAAGTTAATTTAAATTAAATTAGAATTCATTTTGAAGTTTAAGAAACTTCAAGGATCAAATATGTGATATTTGATTTTATCAAGATTAAATTATAATTATAATTAATTTATTATTTAATTGTAATTATTAATTTCATTGTAATTTAAAAAACTCTATAGTGTTTTTCTACAAGAGTCAACACTCTTGTCTTTTCCTCTATAATGTAAAGTTCTTGTTTTTTTTTACTTGGAAGTAGGGATGACAGTGGATTTTCAACTCGATTAACATCCGTACTACTCAACCCGAAAAAATGGATATGGAGGCTAAAAAATAGATTTTAAATAGATTTTAAATGGATGTGGATATGGATTTGGATATGAGTCTAGTAATAACCTGAACCATGGATACCCATATCCTACCCTTTTTATTAAATCTATTTTTCTATTTTTCTTAAATATTTATGGTTAAATATAATAAAATATTAATATTTTATGAGAAAAATAACTTTAAAATCTCCACTTTACTCTTCAAGACTCACATTTTTCATCATATTTTATTTTCTTATAGGATGATAATAATGCAAATGATATGGAGTTGGAGTTTTGAATGTTATGGAGTTTTCAAAAGACAATTTGAAGCTTTGATTATTTCAATCTTTATTCCAATTCTAAATTGTAAAAATGTATGTTGTCTTTGTACTAGACATTATGATTTTTATTATTCCAATTTTATGGTTTTAATACATATAAATCAAAATCTTGACTTATTATTATTAAAGTAATTTTGATTTGAAGCGCTCAGTAAAATTTGCTCTTTATATTTTATATTTAAAAGTTATATTTTTATGTGTTACATAACCTGATGGATATCCAAAAACTCGAATAACCCAATGGATTTAGATATGGGTAGTAAATCATAAGAACTGATGGATATGGATATGGGTTGAGTCATAAAAAATGGATATAGATATGGGTAGAATAAAACCCGAACCGAGCCCTACCCATTGTCATCCCTACTTGGCAGATACTATTAAAGGTTGAACATACAAACAACTCATGGTTGCATACTCTAGAAGAGAAAAGTTATGTGGATTTCTAAATTAGGTATGTTTTAACCCTTTAATTTTTATTCATATTTTTCGCTTATTCAATAAAAAAGACCCTTTAAGAAATTGTAAATTTTTTTCATTACCATAGTAATTTGATCATTATTCCTTATATTATTATAAAATTCTCCTTTAATTATTTATCATGAATCAATTACATGATTATTATTGATTTGATAACTTATTAAAGCTTCAAAATATTTTTTTTATAGATCTACCTAATATAAATTAGGGTATATTTGATTGTGGTTATTGTTTGTATTACATACCTATCCTTTGTTTTAAAGCTTCTGGAAAAACTTGTTCGAAGTTCCTAGTATTTTGTTGCAGAGACAAATGGAGAAGACAAAGATGATGTGAGAAGTAATGGAAACTCACCAGATGTTAATTACTAAGTACTAAGCTTAGCGTTTAAATAAAAGCTCATGGTTGTAATACTACACTAGAATACACTGAATATAATACTGTATGTATTAAAGCTAATCTATAACGACTATACTGGCAGGTAAAAACTGAATGGAAATGTTCGCTCTCTTTCTAAATCTATAACGATTCTATGTATCTCTCTCTCTAATGTTTTCCTCATTCTTTTCTAACAATATTGCAACAAAATATACACCTTACTTTGTTATCTTAAATTTTCATATAACATTTTGGTATCAGAGAATTCAAATATGGGAAACGATTATGGCAGAAAGCACGAGAGGCACCAAATTGTGGAGGGTTGAAGAGAGTTTGAAGGGCTTAACGAAGAGAACGTTTTTGGAGTCATAAGATAGGAGTGAGAAAATGTTTTCAGAGATTCAAAACAGGAAAAAAAAGTTAGAAAAGGAGATGATGGAGCTAAGAACCTTGTTTTTGCACATTTTGCATAAACAAGGGGGAGAAGTTGAAGTAGCAAAACCTACATCACAGAGTAGTCCAGGGAGATAGGAAAGGGATGAAAATGTGAAACCCATGAGGATGAGTCGAATTGAATTTCCATTGATGTCAAGCTATGGCTTTAGCGTTATGAGCAATTTTTTCATTTAGACCAAACTCCAAAAAAGATGAAGATGAGCATAGATATTTTACATAAGGACAAACATGCTCAGGAGTGGTATCAATTATACATTAGAAACCATAATAGACGGAGATGGTTGAATGGGATGAGTTCACTAAGGCTCTCAATAGTTTGATACGGAGATCATCGATGACGCAGTAGGTGACTTCAAGGCTCTAAAACATAATGGAACAGTATTGGATTATTGTGCACAATTTGATCAACATTCCAACATATTAACACTATTAAAAGAATATGTAGTTAGTTTTTTATTAAGGGACTTAAACCTAAGATCGATGTAATAGTGAAATTACATGAACCTCATTCCTTGGATCAAGTATATACATTAGCTCGAAAACAATAGGCAATAAATATCAACATGAAACATTGTGCTAAACATAGGCAATGCAACAAAGAACATGAATAGTGGTGGTAAATTTTAACTTCAATCCACAGGGATAACAAGTAGCAAGTATAAACAAAAACTCAAGTTTGGAGGGAACATTAGCTACACCAACTTCATCGTTATGGCCGACATCATCAATAAGAACCTTTAAAACCCAGAAGCACCTTAGGAGTAAGGATTTTGATGAAAAAAGAGCAAAAGGAGCTCTATTTTTGGTGTGATGAAAAATATAGCTTAGGAGAGGAAGATAACTAGAAAAATTCGCCAGAACCAGAGGAGGAAGAATCTGAGGGAAGTCCAGGAGAAGAAGACTGTCAATGGTCTCAATGCAAGCAATGATGGGGTTGTTTGGGAATACTGAGTTTAAACAAATGAGATTAATGGGAATGCATAGGATCCACATACTGAGCGACAATGGGAGTACACATAACTTTGTGGACATATCAGTAATAAGAAAAGAGGGGTGTGATATCCAAGATATAGAACCGATTTCCATTACGGTAGGTGGTGGATTGCAGTTGAAATGTCATCAATTTTGCAAGAATTTCACATGGACTATGAAAGGGGCGCAATTCACCATGGATGCGCTAATGTTGACATTGGGAGGATGCAACGTCATATTGAGAGCACAGTGGCTGATTAGGTTAAATGATGAGTTATGCAATTTCAGAGACCGAATGATGATGTTAAGTGGGAAGGACGGCTAGTGACGTTAAATGGAAATCCAAAAGGGAAGTCCTGGTTCATCTCAAGCAAGGAATTCCATAAAACCTTGCGACATTCAACAGGTGGACAACTATTTATGATGCAGCTTACGGTTCCCATTGAATAACCCAATTTTGTTGAAATATGCAGAGGTTTTCTAACCCGTACTGCAAACACAATCATTATATCATCTTAAAGGAAGGAGTTGAAGCTATTAACGTGCATCCATATCGGTATTCAGGAACACAAAAGGATGTAATAGAATAGTCTTAAGGACCTCATGAAATAGGGGTGCATCCGATGCAGCTACGGTCCCTACGCATCACTGATGGTCCTAGTTAAGAAGAAGGATGACTCATGATGTATATGCATGGACTATAGGGAGCTGAACAAGCATACAATGAAGGATAAATTTCCTATACCACTCATTGAAGAGCTATTAGATGAGCTACAAGGAGGCAGTTGGTTCACCAAACTAGATTTGCACTTTGGATACCACCAAATTCAGATGCAGCCGGAAAACATCCCGAAACATACTTCAAAACATACAAAGGCCATTATGAGTTCTTAGTCATGTCATTTAGGTTGACAAATGCTCCCTCAATATTTTAGAGATTGATGAATGAATTACTTAAACCATATTTATGTCAATTTGTTATGGCATTTTTTGATGATATACTAATCTACAGTTCATCATTGCAGTTACATGTAGAACACATTTCTGTAGCCATGTAGACGTTGAGAAACAACCAATTTTTTATTAAAGGGAGTAAATGTGTGTTTTGGGCATGACAAATAGAATATTTAGGCTACAACATTTCAAAAAGGGAAGTAGCTACTGATATCTGGAAGGTTAAAACAGTTAAAGAATGGTCGAAACCTAAAGGGATTAAAAAGCTCAGAGGTTTTCTAAGAATTACTGGGTACTATCGGAGATTCATTAAAGGATATGGGTTGATAGCTAAACCATAAACATAACTTTTAAAAAAGAAACGTATAGCTAATTGGGACTGGCAGCAAGAAGAGAAGACAACTTTTGAGAAATTGAAGAAGGTAATTATAGTAGCTCCAGTGTTGGCATTGCCCAAATTTTCAAAAAAATTCGTGGTGGAGATAGACACAAGCGGGCAAGGCATTTGGGTTGTGTTACAACATGATGGTAATCTGATTTCCTTCCTCAGGAAGTCACTAGCCAGAAGACACTACAGATTGTCTACTTACGAAAAAGAATTTCTAGCAGTAATTAAAGCTATCAAGTACTAGGATCACTATTTGAGTTGCAAACCATTCATTGTTAAAACATATCACAGGAGCCTTAAATATTTACTGGAGCAGTGTCTATCGACCACCTTCCAACAATTGTGGTTACCTAAGCTCCTCGGATATAACTTCGAAGTTCAGTATTGTAGTGGGAAGGAGAATGTGACTACGGACGCACTTTTAAGAATCACCAGTGTGGAGATGCTGATGCTATCAATAACATAAATACATGCAGAATTGCTAGAGAAAATTAAGAAAAGATGAGGAGAGGATCAAGCAATTCAGGACATCATTAGGAAGTTGGAACCAGGAAGCGTGAAGTCTAGCGTGTATGAATGGAAGGACGGTTTACTGAGGTGGAAGGGTCGTTTAGTGCTAGGTGCTAACAAAACACTTCGGCAATAGATAATAAGTATCAGCCATGATGAAGTTATGGGAGAGCATGCAAGAAAGTAGTGGCAACGACGAAAAAATTACAAAATATGTTTTTCTGGAAGGGAATGGTTAAGGATCTTTGGAATTATATTCATAGATGCATGAATCGTCAGAGAAACAAACATGACAAGTCAGCTTATCCTGGATTACTATAGCCAATTAAAATACCAAAAGGAAGCTGGTGAGAGGTTAGTGTCGACTTCATCGAGAACTTCCTACATCAAAGGGAAAGGCAGTCATTTTCGTGGTTGTCAATCGGTTTACAAAATACTCCCACTTTATTCTTGTGAAACATCCCTATTCTTCTTGTGGCATTGCAGAATTGTTTCTCAATAATGTGTTTAAATTGCATGGTATGTCAGATTTGATAATTCGTGATAGAGACTGACAGGCCCCTATCCTGTAATGACTAGTCCATTTGTTTGGCACTCCACGGTGACTCTCCAGTCAATAACTGAGTTGGTTGGAAAGTTCCCATGAAGCTAAGCCTATTGCCTTTGTTACAGAAAAGCTTCAATTCACAATAAAAAATGTAAATAGTGAAGTTTTGTTTTTCAGTTTATTAAAAATTTTGATAACACAACAATTATATTTTGACATCCCAAAAATTTTAAAATCCCTTTAAAAGTTCAAAAAACTTCTATTATCACATCAATTTCTCAACTCCAAATTATGGACTTCAAATCCACTCACATGCAGTCTCAAATAGTTACATAAATAAACTTTGAAAAGCTAAAACAGCATTATGAATTCCATTTAAAAACCTTTATACATATGTACTTTCCAAAACATGTTTAAAGATATGCAATAGTTCTCAAAAATATATACAAGGCAAAATAAAAATGCCTACATAACAACACTCGACGAAGTTGAATACTCGCGAGGTGGAATCCCTACTATTAAAGCCCATAAGCGTGCACGTGGGAGTTTTTATTTAAAAACAAAAAATATATGGTGAGCTAAACTAGTTCGGTGAGTGTTAGAAAATAATTTCTTTTTTATTCTTTGCATAAGATCATTGCATACATAAGACAAAACATATATTTTTTTTAAGATCAAATTTCACTTTTCTTGTAAAATAAATAGTTTTGGCAAACAACACTTTCATGAACTTTCTTTTAAGACATAGCCTATCACTAATTTCTTTCCCATATGGTATCCTTAGGTGTAAGGTCACAAAGTTGGTTCTGCATCACTTACTTGTGCCTAGTTAACCTCTATATATCGATTGTTATGAAGCTGGTTCTGCATCACTTACCTATAACAATGCTAACACTACATATAAATCAGTGGTTATGGAGCTGGTTTTACATAACTTACCTGTAATAGTGCTAGCATAATATATACTTGACAAGTGCAGAAGGCAACTCACTGGATATATTGACAGACAAAATACCACCCATGTTAGTAATAGACATCCCCCAAACACCGCCATGCATGTTAGGACATACTCTGATCGATATAATTGTATGTATAAATACCTAATGACGTACCATAGGCTAAATCACAATTCAATGCCAATTCAAAGCATGTGCACATCTCATTAGTTTCGAAGTGCATTCAAAACTCAATTCAATGCTAAATCAAAGCATATGTAATTCTCATGAAGATTAAACTTTAAATTCAAGAAGTGGCACCAATGGAATTATTCATAAACATACTATTCATTGTAAGATTAAAAAAACCATCTTAACAAAATCAATTTAAAGGTACACTCATAGTTTGTCGTTTATCATAAACTATCCTCACGTGTTCGGTGCTTTTCCTTTATTAATCCCGAGTCCAAAGTGATCAAGAAAACTTTATGGTCTTACTCAGTTATGAGGGAGACCCCTGAGGGTTCCTAAAACCTGCCAAGTATATCCATAACTTACCACCTTGTTTTACAAATTTTATAACAAAGGGCTTAGCCAAAATCTTAGCATTTAGCAAGATTAAAATTTTGTTTTCTTTTCATTTAACTATTGAACATCTTCCATTATTTATATATGTTGTCTTCTTTCCATTTAAATCATGTACGTAGTATATACCTACTGTTTTCCTTACTTTGAACCATTAAACTATGTACAACATACATGCTGCCATTGAACAACCATTAAGCCACATATATAACATCTACATGCTGCCAATTAATACCCATTGAATAAAATTCATAAGACATGGATATACTTGTTATTTTCCTCTCTATTTACCATGCTGTTTTTCTCTTCATTTAACTATGCCTCCATTTGTTCCTTAATTTTCACATATCAAACGTTCAAATTAGGTTCTGAAATCTTCTAGACATTTGTTTCCCTATGTCTCTAATTTCCATATCATCAAAAATCATGTCATTTTACCTTCTAAATTATGAAACACGTACTAAATATCACAAACTGCTTCAACACTAGGATAGTATTAGTTTATCATAAGCAATCTCAATTTTCAATATCATTCAGCTAGAATTAGATTTAGGTATATCCTACATATTTTTAATGCTATGTCTTAAGTTTCATTTACAGTTAGAATCATCCAATTTGAAGTTTTGTAGACTAAGTTATGACCAAAACACTATGATTGTTCAAGGAAAATAAGAATCCTAATACATAATTTCATAAGGAAATTCATGTTTCCAGTTTAAGCATTCACGTGACTAGCTAAAGAGGATGGTCAAGAGTGGTTTAACATATCTAAAATTAGATGGTAACGTGTTGTACATCTTTTCCTTGCATGTCATTGGCATTGATGGAGGTGTTATCCATGGTTGGAGGCTTAAACAACATGCTGAATTTATTTCCCAAAGGCAATAACTTGGAAAACCTATCTGTGAAGGGAGCAGCTTCAATTATTCTTCAATAATTCTAATCCAAAGGAGAGCTAAAGTTTCGGTGGAATAAAGGTGGAGCCATTAACCCCTTGTAACATCCATGGCAATTCTTGTCTCCCATATATAACAAGTTGTTTTCATTTTTTGTCTCACCAAAATGACACATGTCCATACCATGAATTTGTCTCTCATGTAATAAATTTTATGTCCACATCTACTCCTTCATAAATGTGACATCACAAGGTTTTCATGTATTCTTGTTCCAAAGAAATGAGAACTTCTTCATATATGTGGCAGTTGTTACTTAAGGTTCATTTACATGTAAATGTATTATTTCTTGTCCAAAATAATTAAATGGCTTAAGAAAAATCTGTCTAACAATGGTAGAAATTTCATGTCCACTTAATAATATGTTACACCTTTCTGAAGGCTGTCATGTTGAAGATGGGCCTTTGTACTGATTGGGTGGATTTAATACAAATCTGTATTTCTACGATTAGTTATAAGGTTTTGCAACAAGGTAAGCTCCTTAGGCTAATTCTGTTGTCAAGGGGATTACGTCAGGGAGATCCCTTGAGTCCATATATGTTCATTATGTGTGTAGAGGTGTTGTCTCGACTTATTCAGGCCAGGATTGATGCAGGCAAGCTTCATGGATGTTGTGTACGACAAGGGCCCCCAGAAATTAGTCATCTTTTCTGCGCAGATGACAGTGTGTTATTCTTCAAGGCTACACAGCGGGAAGCGGATGTGGTGAAGAATGTGCTTCGCGATTATGAAAAGGCTTCAGGCCAAGCAATGAACTTCTCAAAATCCATTATCTGTTATAGTCATAATACTTCACAGTTGGTGAGGTCTGCGATTTGTGGTACACTCCAGGTTATTGAACATGATAGTTTTGGAGATTACTTGGGGTTGCCGACAGCAATAGGTCGCAATAAGAAAGAGTTCTTTCATTTTGTTAAAGACAAGTTGTGGAAGTGTTTGATAAAAACAAGTTGTGGAAGTGTTTGAACTCATGGAAGAACAAGCTACTCTTTAAGACGGGAAAGGAGATTTTAATTAAGACAGTGCTTCAGGCGATTCCTAATTATGTGATGTCATTGTTCCTGCTGCTGAAAGGGATTTGTGAGGATTTGGAGAAGTTTTTTGCGGATTTCTGATGGGGGAGGAATGGACAAGGGTCTCCGAATTTACATTGAATGACTTGGTCAAGATTATGCAAGCATAAAACTCATGGGGGTCTTCAGTTCAAGCATATTAGAGAATTTAATTTGGCTAAGTTAGGACAGATTGGTTAGCGTTTGATTAAATACCCCAATTCGCTTATGGCTCAAGTTCTTAAAGCCAAATATTTTGCGCACTCGAGTTTTATGGAGGCTGATATAGGTTCTAAACCCAGTTATGTATGGAGGAGCATATGGGAGAGTAAGCAGGTTTTGAAGAAGGGGATGTGTTGGCAGGTTAGATCAGGTGACAAGATTTCCATTTGGTTGGATGGGTGGATCCAAGACCTTGAGAATTCCTGTGTTTCCACGGTCTTTCTCCAGACAAGCAAGTTTTTAAGGTGAGTGATTTAATAAAGAAGGGTAGATGGGATAGAGATTTGATTGAAGCCACTTTTAATGAGAGAGATTCTTCTCAGATACTGTCTATTCCGTTAAGCAATTCTGCTAAGGATAATCTATTTTGGTTGTTAGATAAGAAGGGGGTATTTACGGTTAGGTATGCATATCGTGCGCTGTTAACTCAAATGGAAAAGCCTGACCATCTAGCTCTACGTATGTGGCACAAATTCTGGAAGTTACCATTACCGCCACAGATGAGGAATTTTGTATGGCGAGTTGCCAACAATATATTACCGAAAAGAGTGTTGTTGCGGCAACGGCGAGTACTAGTTCCATCCATCCGTCCTCTCTGCAATTTAGAGGAGGAATCGACATTGCATCTGCTCGTGAACTGCAATTATGCTCAACAGGTATGGAGTTCTTCCATCTTTGGGTGGTACAGACCTCGTGTTGCGTACTTTGTTGATTGGTTGAGAGCGGTTGTATTGTTGTTTAATGATAAAGATGCTTGTTTGATATTGGGTATCTGTTGGAAAATTTGGAATGCTCGAAATAATTTGATTTGGTCAAATAAGTACAAGTCGCCAGTAGCAACATGGTTCACAGCTCAACACACGTAAACTGCTTGGCAAAATACCCAAGCAACTAAGCCACAGCATCAGTAGCAAACTAGAGCCAGGAAATGGCAAAAGTCATTGGCAGATTAGGTAAAGGTGAATGTGGATGTAGCAACACAGGTTAACGGTTCAGATACGGGGTTTGCTTTGGTGACTCGTGATGATCATGATAGTTTCTTAACTACTAAAACTGGAAGGATTAGGGGTCTGTTTTTGCCAAGAGTGGCATAGGCCTTGGCCATTAAGGAGGCGCTAAGTTGGGTACATGGGAAGGGCTGGCAAAATGTGATATGTGAGAATGATAGTCTTGCGGTTGTTCAAGATATTGTGGGGCGCGAGAGTTTCAATTTTACTTCCTTTGGTGCTGTAGTGGATGACATTAGAATGCTATTGAATCATTTTCAGGGTAACTGCAGGGTTGTTGTAATACCTAGGCAAGCGTATACGGTTGCCCATAAACTTGCTCAAGCTACTAGAATTGATGAATTTGTTGGTGAGTGGTTTCATAATCCACCCAACATGGTTAGGGATGTTTTATTAGCTGATTCTATTTAATAAAATAGCCCTATTGTGCTTCAAAAAAACATATAAGTTGGATCGATTTGCTTTAAGTATCCTTAAGTATGACTAATTCTTATATGTTTATGTTTCAGCCCAAGAATGCTTCAAATTTACTTCACAATAATTTAAATAAGGGTCAATCTTGATTTATCATAAATCCATCCGAATGAATTTATTTATTTATTTATTTTGGTCTACTTCTATACTAGTCAACTCTAATATTTTTCGACTATCATTTGACTTTAATATTGTCATTCAGAGTTGGGTTCCTAATTCACCTTTTAGCGAAAATAAAATTTACATTCACCAGAAAACATCATTCATACAAAATGAAATTTTATAGAAACTTGAAAAGAAAAGTTTAGGATTTTACTGAGACCCTATTTTCTTGAGTAAATTATGGCAAGAACTTCGATTGCAAGGGATTCTTCTGAAGTACTCCACAGCCTATCACCCTCAGATAGGCAGTCTTATATAAGCAGTGAATAAAATTATGGAAACCTATTTACGATGTTTTTGCAGTGAAATACCCCAATGATGGAGCGGGTTGATACCGCTAGCTGAGTGGTGTTAGAACACGTTGTACTATTCATCTGTCACTCTACATCGTTTGAAGTCTTGTATGGCTACCCACCACCAGTTTATACACCTTATATAACGGAAGACTCAAAGGTGGTAGAGGTGGATTGAGTTTTAAAGGGCAGGGTAGCAATGACCAACGTGACTAAATTTTACTTACAGAGGGCCTATAATCAGATGAAACAATACGCCAACTCCAGACGATCAGAATGTGAATTTAAGGTGAACGAGATGGTGTTATTAAAGTTACAGCCATATAAATAGCATTCCCTCCTGAGGAGAAGCAACCAGAAATTATCTCCACTTTATTGTGGGCCATATAGAGTGATACATCGTATCGAGAAAGTGGCGTACAAGCTTGAGCCACCACCAGCATCCTCAATACACCTTGTGTTCCATGTATCACAGCTGAAAAAGGCATATATGGAGTAAGGTAGAACTTTATTATTGTTACTAGAGTTCCTCACCACTGTCTAACATGTGCTTTTGGCAATATTGGGAAGATGCATAGCTAAAAGAAATAATCATGCAGTTACTCAACTGTTAATTCAATGGTCGGACGGTAGGAACACCAATGCAACATGGAAATATCTCTTTGATCTTTAAAGAAGATTCCTGGAGATTAATTTGATTACAAAGATGTTAAGAGGAAGGGAATTGTTGCATAGACAAATGGAGAAGACGAAGATGATGTGAGAAGCAATGGAAACTCACTAGGCATTAATTACTAAGTACTAAACGCAATGTTTAAATAAAAGCTCATGATTGTAATACTACACTAGCATACGCTGAATAGAATACTATCTGTATTCAAGCTAATCTATAATGGCTATACTGGCATGTAAAAACCGAATGGAAATGTTCCCTCTCTTTCTAAATCTAGAACGATTCTATGTATCTCTCTGTCTCTAATGTTTTTCTCCATTCTCTTCTAACAATATCGCAACAAAATATACGCCTTATTATGTTATCTTAAATTTTCATACAACATATTTTGTTTCTTTAATAATCCAATTGCATTCCCTATGTCTTTTATTTATGGAATATCAATTGCATGCACTATGGCTTTACGCGTTCTATTTTTGGCAAACAAATATTGATTGAATCTTTATGTACGCCTCCTTAAATCTTTAACATTTTTAGAAAATTTGTGTGTTGAAATATAAAGTGAGAGTTTGTCCCACATTGAAAAAAGAGAGGAAAGAAGACTAGTATATAAGTCTAGTGAGCTACTCCATCTATCACCAATTAGTTTTAGGATGAAACCCCACTTAGACTTATATGTAATCTTACTTTCCTTCTCGTGTAGGCCCGTAGGTCCATTGCAAATTTTAACATGATATCAGAACAGATTGCTTTTATGTTAGTCGTTAACCCCTCGAATTGATAGATTATGTCACGTGTTAAACTCACACATGAGAGAAGTGTGTTAAAATATAAAGTGAAAGTTTATCTCACATTGGAAAAAGAGAGGAAAGAAAACTAACATATAAGTCTAGTGAGCTACTCCACCTATCACCAATTGGTTTTAAGATAGAACCTCACTTAGACTTGTTTGTGATCTAACTTTCTTTCTCTTGTGAACCCATAGGCCTATTGTAAATAAAAACTTGTTTAAGGTTCTAGATATAGTGTTGATTTTCTGGAACTGTTCGTGTTTTTATTCTTCTTGTTTTGCTTTTATGGAGGATTTATTTGGATTGTATTTATCTTCACGATTGATCTTCACCAACAGCAACGCTAATTATTGGTACTTGGCGATGGAGCCAGTGGCGATAATCACCACTAGGGTAAGGGTGAAAATCACCCCAGGAGAGAGAGACGCAACATGTGAAGGAGAAGCAAAGATGAAAGGAGGAGATGACTGGGTCGCCACATAAAGAAGCACACCAGTAGGAGGTGATGGAGAGCATAAGCGTTGAAGGTGCAAGAAGATCATAAATCCTAATTCGAGCATATAACAAAACAACTTAACCCACAATACCTGCAGCACCTCGAGCATACTTCTTTGTATGATCGTATTTCAACTTATCAGCAAGTACGTATTCCGCTGCCCGTTATCTTCCTCCTTCGATACATGATTATGATAAAATTGAAAAGGAGATGCAAAAAATGCTACATGTTTTTATATTCATTCCATTGAGTATTGCACCTTTCTTTGATTCTGGATACATTGGAACCATGTAATGGTCATCAACTAACCTGTTATTCTGGAAATTGTGGGAGTGATGACTCGTACAACTTTATTGTACTTTGGTGTACTGCAGAGGGGGTGAGAATCGTCATTTACTGATATACGAGTACATCCTTTCACAGTCTAGCGAAGCCAATCCCAACCCACTTAATGATTAAATTCTTCTCTTTTCCCATGCAAATACCGAGATTCTGGAACTACTTTTGAAGTTACCGTATTTGCCCTCTTATCCAGGAAGAAGATAATCATTATCAAGAAACAACTATGGGTTTCTACTTCTTTCCAGATGAAATTAGACTTTCTGAGACATGCATTTGAGAGAGTGATGGCCGCAGTACCAGATACATCAAAGGACCCAGGAATGGCACCAGTGATATTGGGAGAAGCCAAGAGCCTTTGTCATACCTGTGAACCAAGATACAACGCTCAGTGTAACGCGGCAAAATGAGACCACCAAGTGGCTTCTAAAACCAATTAAAGAAGGGTAGTATGCTTTAGAAGTCTCACCATTTCCTGGAAGTCATATCATTGTAAACCCAGAAAGGAGCAAATGCTGATAACAGAGAAAAGTCAAGGCTGGTGACGTGAATCTGTAACATGGACCATTAGTTGAGAGCCATAGCCGTATAGCAGTTAAATGCTTAATGGGCTGCAGTTTAAATCCTAATCGATGGTTGATGACATATTCTAGTGGTGGACACAAAAATCGACGGCACTTACAAATTTGCTTTCCCTGACGTACTGATAAAACTCCCTCCAGTCAGCACCGTTTGCTAAGCCCGCATAAAGAACTAAACCAAGTCCAGCAGCCAACGATACCTGTTTTGTAATGGGTTGACAGCCATTATCCACAAGTAACGATAAGTTGACCTAAGTACTGTTACTTTTTGTAAAAATTACATATCTTAATGGAACTCAAGAAGAAAAAGTCTCCGCTGCTCAAATGCCAATATTATGATACATATGGCTTACTAAGGGAAGAAATGACACGTATAATAAACTTAAGGCTCAAGAATATTATTTTCTTTTCCGGGAAATCAGTTAAAGAAGAAATTTGCTGGACCAATTTCAACAATCTATAAATCAGTAACCTACAATTAAACATTTTGTGTATTGAACTGCAGAGAAGTGACAGGAACACATCAAACCTGGTTTTCTACGTAACTAAATTTGATTGCTTTCGTTCCAAACTTTCAGCCAAATGCAGGTGTGTGATTACGGAAAACTATTATAAGATGTTGGATGATTGTGTTTATATTTTATTTATGTTAGTTTTTGTTTTCTTTGATACAGGAAAAGAAGTGTGAGCTGTGAGGAATACGCGAGCTACCACCAGCATGATCCTCGACACTAATACCAACAAGCTTTCTCATGCCTCTTTATTTATTCATTTATGATTTTTTGTATATACTATGTGCGTTTGTTGTTTGATGTGTATCACTTTAAGGACAATGTGTTGTTCAAGTATGAAGGAGTGTTATGCAAATTGCATTTAATATTGCATGTCTTATTTAACTCCCTTTTTTCATGATTTTTCATCTTTTTGGGTATTGTGTGAATGTTTAGTGGCTGAAATTTTATGTGAATTAGCTTAATTATGAACAATGTTGTTGAACTGGTGATGTGTTAACTTAGGAAGTTAGATTATAAGTAGCTTTAACATAAACATGTGTGTTGATTAGAATAGGACACTTGGTTTTACACTTAATGTTTCTAATTCACACGTAGTTACTGTTAGAAGCCATTAAATCGGTAGACAATCTTAGTTTCCCTTTCATGAAAATAATAAGCTAAAAGAAATGAAGTAGGTTAAAAAAGAAAAAGAAAAGAAAGTGTGTTAATAACTATTCTGCTGAATAGAACTAGTAACAGGTTATGACTTGTCATCTAGTTGAGTAATTGGGGGACATTCATCACAAATGTTTGTCTTCGCATCAAAAGACTAAAATAACGCTCAAACTAAGTCAGCTTAATAAATAAAAGTTGTGGCCTGGTTGAGTAACTAGGAACATTTATCACCAATGTTTGTCATCGCGTCAAAAAACTAAGTCAACATTACAAAAATGAGAAAAAAAGTTTGTAATAAAAACCTACTAGTATGATAAATTAGCTAAAAATTTTCATGAAAGAATAACTTGGATTGTTAACCATTTTGAATGATCAATAATTATAAGTGCATGTCTATAAGTGGCATACGTTTAAATTTGAGTTGTTTATATCGTAATCGATGTGTATGTTTATATTAAAGTATGTAGGCATAACGGAATAAGTCAATACATTAAACTTTGATATAACTATTGTTTACGATTAAGTTGATTACATAACATTCCGAGTCAGTAGCCATCAATTTTGATATTGTATGCGTGTATGTTTTTGTGTTCTTCAGATTATTTTTGTGTTTGATTTTGCTTAAGTACAAGCAAAAGTTGGGGGAGTTGATAGGTGACATTTGTACATACTTTTCTTAGGATAATTTGTTTGTTAATCGTGATAAATTGATTGTTGTTAACTTGTTTAGCTTATGTTTTGTTTTAGTTTCATATAATTGCACGATTATGTATGAATGTATGTGAATATGCATGAATGTGTATGAATTAAGTCTTTAAGATTAGGTTTTGCATTACATTATTGCACGTCTTTTTCTTACATGGTATTAATTGCATGTGTTTTGGGCATGATTAAGTGATTAATTTTGTTATTAATCAATAAGTTTGAAGGTGGTTTTGAAGGATAGAAGGATAGAAGAACCAAAGAAAAAGCAAGTCATGTGACCGAAACTAAAGCTAAAATTTTCCTAGGCCGACCCATCTCCAATGTTAAGCTTTCACAAAATACAATTCTTATTGGCTACTTTTCGTTTTTGATTCAAAAAAAAGAGGAAAAATTCAACTCCAAATTGGTGAAATAACAACCCTATTTGGAAAAACAAATCAAGAAGATATCACGGATTAAAGTCAAGACAGAAAATTGTTTTTTGGAAAATTCCAGCTAACAATTTCCTCCTTCCTACGTCGTTTTAAGCATTAAATGGGGTATAAAAACTCAATTTTAAACCCTAAAAATGGGATGCTCATGCAAGACATCCGAGGGAGAGAGATGAACGCATTTTTGAGAGAAAAACCAAGAAAATTCAAGATGGAATCAAAAGATTTCAAGGAGACAGAAAATTGCCACCATAGAATTCCAGCTTTGCTCCTCAACATATAATCCTTACTTTTTCTCAAGATAGTTATTGCCTAAACTATGTAGTACCTCACTTTATTCAATGTTATGGATGTGTTTGATATTTATAGTATATGACTGTCCATACTTAGTTCACATAAAGATATGGAGTTAAGAAATATATTGGTAAGTGGCATAAGAACGGGCTTACACCAAGAACAATCCATATATCAAGTTACCTTGCCATTTAGACAGCCAATTTTTCATTCAAGATCTCTCTCCAAATGGCCAGGTAACTTGATATATGGAATGTTCTTAGTGTAAGCCCACTCTCATAGCACTTAATAACACATTTCTTAACTCCATATCTTTATGTGAGCTAAGTATGGACAGTCATATAACATAAACATCAAACACATCCATAACATTGAATAAAGTGAGGTACTAAATAGTTTAGGCAATAGCAACCTTAATAACTACTTAGAAATCCATCAAAATCTCACCCAACATGTTCATAACATATCCATACATCCTTCTCAATCAACAAAATACAACAAAGAAGCACGAAAAGAGAAGAAGTAAGGCTTATATGTTAAAGAACAAAGCTGGAATTCTATGGTGGCAGTTTTGTCTCCTTGAAATCCTTTGATTTCACCTTGAATTCTCTTGATTTTTCTCTCAAAAATGTGTTCTTCTCGCTCCCTTGGATGTCTTGCATGACCTTTCCTTTTCTAAGGTTTAAAATTGAGTTGTTATAACCCCCATTTAATGCTTAAAACGACATAGGAAGGAGGAAGTTGCCAGTTGGAATTTCCCAGAAAACTCTGTTTTCTGTCTTGACTTCAATCCGTGATATCTTATTGATTTCTTACCCAAATTGGGCTATTATTTAACCAATTTGAAGCTGAATTTCTCCTCTTTCTTTTGGATCAAAAACAAAAACATCCAATAAGAATTGTATCTTACGAAAGCTTAACATTGGTGATGGGTCGACCCAGGAAAATTACTTTCCTTTAGGTCACATGACTTGCTTTCTCTTTGGTTCTTCTATCGTTCTATCCCTCAAAACCACCTTCAAACCTATTGATTAATAACAAAATTAATCACTTAATCATGCTCAAAACACATGCAATTCATACCAACATTAATGTAAGAAAAAGACGTGCAACAATGCCAAGCAAAATTCATGCAAAACCTAATCTTAAAGACCTAATTCACACACATTCATGCATATTCACATACATTCATACATAATCATGCAATTATATGAAATTAAGACAAAACATAAGCTAAACAAGTTAACAAGAATCAATTTATCACGATTAACTAACAAATTATCCTAAGAAAAGTATGTACAAATGCCACCTATCAGAACATATGAACACAAAGTTACTAGAACAATTTTAATGTCTTAATGGGCTATCAGATAACATGAAATCTTGAGTTTGACCAAGGGCTATTAGATAACATGAAGTGTAGAGATGGTAGAAAAGAGGAGGCACAATATCTAATAGATTTTTTTCTATGAATGGCACTATTCGAAATAAGGTACTAACTTATTTCGAAATTCTTCCACACTCTTCAGATAATCTGGAGAACCTTCTTTGCAATTGACGATGATTACAAAACCTTGGAAATGCTTCATGAATAGTGCCATACAATATTTAGCACACAGACAAAAGCTTGTAGTCTATTTTCTTGGAGATCATGGCAGAGGAATAAATCTTGGCATCCATTGGGCATAGAGGAGTGATAACATTAGCTTTTAGATCTGATAAGGAAGTCACGAGATCCTAGAGCAATTCTAGTAGCTCTAAGAATATTCAAGTCAAAGCTTGCTTGATTTGCTCTTCAGTATCGATTAGATGGTCATGATCCTTTTATGACATCCTATGAAGATAAAATCTTGAACTTTGCAAAATGGAGTTATATTTTTCATATTCAGTATCCATGCAGGGTAATGTGGTTGTCCACAATCTAGAGTTTGATTGCTATCGTACTTATTTGGAAATTGAAATTTAGGAACTGGAGTTACATAGGAAATTGGACAGCATTTTGGCCTTTTTTTTAAGAATTACGATGCAACTTTCAAAGAAACAAGGGCAATAATTAGGTGTTTTCCTTTTGAACAGCTCTAAGGGAATAAAACATGCTTTAAGACTCGCAAGCTGGAAGTAGAAGAAAGCATATCCAATGATTTGGATGAAATAAGAGAAGCAATGTAGTGGATGTGGAAAACGGAAGCCAATGGGTGTGGTCAAAGAAAAGTTAGACTTAGTTTGAGAATAAGAAATTTGTTAAAGACCCTTAACAATAGACCAAGAAAGAGAAGAAAAAGGTTCTATTTGGAGAAGGTGAAGATTACGATTTTAATACCTTATAAATATGGGAAAAAATCATTGCCAAATCCAAGTATAAAAAGCATCATTTATCATCTTAATATAAGGTAAACCTTGTGAAGAAAGGTAACAGGGAAAGGCTTTACTTAATAACAATGGTACTATTTCAAAATCAAAGGCTGTGATGTATAAAGTTAGTGTTTTCATTCATAAAGGAAAGATGTATTTGCTATCTAAAATTCCAAAAATTGACAAATACAAAAGTAACCATTTGGGTGAATCTGAGAAATGTGACAGATTCAAGGTTATATACCATTAACGTTCAATTTAAGCAGCTTTCTATTGCTAAAGTTGATGTTATTAAAGAAGTTATAGATGTTAAAGAACTTGACTCTTGATATGGTAATTCTCATATACAATTTTTACTAAAACACCTTGGCGAATCCACAAGCGCAAGGACATGTGATGCACAAGAGTGCTTGAAATAAGTTAACTTACATATATGCATGGTGCAAGTAAAGGTTTACTTGTCGGAGCCAGATTTTTATTCAAATATGAGGAGATTGATGCAAGAGTCTGGCTCAAACCTAAGAACTTTATTTTGTTTATTCCTAATCAGTATTGTGTCCTTATTCAGTTGGTCTTTGTAATGTTTTTCCTATTCAGCTTTTGCATTCCAATTTTAATTAAAGAAGGTTTTTGTTATACCCTAATTGTTTCAACCTCAATCACCCCAATTCTAGCCAAATTTTGTTGAATGTCATCTAACCTCTTTCCCCACATCAAGATGGATGAAAATTCATATATGCATCTGGCTTCTAACCATGCTCTAATTTGTGAGTGAAATGTAATCAATGTTGCAGAACCTTTCTTTTTTGGTATTAATTGACTAAGCAACACCATATGTAAGCGTGAAGCAACAAATCCAAGTTTATGCAGCATGCTTACAGTCGTGCATAATACAATTTGTATATTGTAACTAATTAGATTTGCTAAATGCAGTAGAAGATCAATCACATGACAAGAGATATCCCATGTTCAATACCATATTGGTAATGCAGATGAATTGATGGTCCCAATGTGGAAACTCTCAAAATTAAAACCGAATTGGAATGGAGAAAATGAGAACTTATATTAACTATTTACCCCAGCAGTCAACCTTGAATCCAAAAAGTTAAGAGGCCACTTATCGAGCTCAGTTTCTTCCACAGGAGGTGGGGGTGGTCTCCACAAAACAAAATAGGGTAAAAGTGCATATGCACCACCGAAACATGAGAGCACAAGGAAAGGCCAAACAGGAACTTTGCTTTTTGAGCTGCACAACATCAAATCAAGTCAATACCTCAATTTTTTCCTGGGCAAGAGCAACCCAGGAAAATATTTGTTATACATCTACACTACAACCAACTAATTTCATTTTATCAAAGAACAAAAATATATTTCTACTCGACAATCAACTACTTTAATTTTATCAAAGAACAACACCAACATAGGTGGAAGGGTAACAATAATCTATCTTAAATTTGGTACTTATAAAAAGAAGAGCAAATTGCTACTTGAAAATGTAAAGATCAATCAATAAATAGGGAGAACAGGGCAATGTATTGGAACACACCTCCTGCCTGTTGGCAGTAGAAGCATGCTGTACACCAAAGGCCACAAACCCATTATGTACCATAAAGAAATAAGAACTTGATTCATCCTAAAACCATCCTCTCCGTTCAAATTAAGCAGTTTCTTCAAGAAATACGTGTCCCTTGACTGCCAAAAAAAAGAAGAAGAAGAAGTTTGTAATTTATCATGTTATAACAAACGGTAACAGAGAAAATAACACCTGGAAAACCAGAAGGCATCAATTGTTCACAAGTCCATGGAACAACAAGCATATCATACATTGAATGTTAAAAGTTATCCTCTTCCAATTTTGTGCAGAAGAAGATAAGATTGTCATTAATGTAACAACCGAGTTCACTTTCAAAGCAATCTCCCAACTAGAGACCACCAAAGGCATATAGCGATCCATGAGTCACTTACTAACACATGAGGTTATATTACAAAAAGTGATCTTTTATGGCTTTCAGTTGATTCGCAATCCCCGTTGTACAGCTTTAGAAGGCCCAAGCAGGTGAGGAAAGGATGAATCCAACTAGCTTAACAGCCGAACACCGGCAGGATGAATGGTCAAAAAGCACTTAATAGAACTAGTTTCAGATACAAGCCAACAAAACTAGAGTAGCCAATAAAACCCATCAAACTCAAACGAAAAGGGAGCGAGAGAGTGGAGAAAATCCAAGTACCGGAGTCTGGTCGGGAGTAAGGAAGAAAACATAATAAATGACAGCACCCCAGAATACAAATAGCAAAATGGAGGTTGTCCAGTCTCTTTCCTCTTTTTGGGTACCCTCACCCTCCAAGACTTCATCTTTGTCAGAATTCTCAGAGTTCATGACACTGTGGCATATTAAAGGACCTCCTTTGTTGTGAAATGGGAACCTATTGGTCACAGCGCTGCAGGACTTTTGGGGAAGTAAAGGTAAGAACTGTATACTACGTGTCTGAGTCTGGAATGGAAATCTGGGTCTTAGATTGATGAGAGCAACATTAGTAAAGTTGCAAGAGATGAGGTTGCAGTTGGCTAACATCTTTTAGTGCCACAGATTTTCTTGGAGATCCTCTACGATTTTTCAAGAACACAACACTTACCTGCTATTACGAGGCTCTGAGAAGTGAAATAAATAGCATTTGGACGGTGCCGTTTTCATGTAGACGGGAATCATTTTTTGCAACGCTAGAAACGACCGAACCCCATTCAAAGATAGATCAGTTTGTCGCTTGTCCATGCTGAGAGTTGAGAAAAACAACGTGAGGTCTCCGCGCTTCTCTCTCTATGTGCAGCTTCGCTAAACGTTACTGTTCAATTGGTTAGTTTTATTTTTTGTGGCATAATTGTATAAGTATATTTTTTATTTTATAGAATATGTTTATGAGAAGACAAATATATATTATAAATAAAATTATAATGAGGCATAACTATAAAATTTATATTGTATTTATTTATTATTTTAAATTATTCTTAATTGATGTTTTATTAAAATTGAATTTCTTCTTTATGAAAGAAGTAATCAGTTTCATAAACTAAAATATAAAATATATATAAATGCCCTTAGAGAATAAGTTCTCTAAATTAGTCCAATATAAGAATTCTATTTAGAATATGACTTGTATATCTACAAAAAAAATATTATTGTGATAATTATATAAATGATCTTTTGAATTAAGATCTCTAAAGTATTTCATATAGGATTATTATATTTTGATATTATTAATTATCTATCCTAGTTAAAAATAACTTAACTATTAGATATAATATGAACTATATGGATTTAGTTAAGTGATCAATATATACTTCAAAAGATACTTTTAAAATAGTTTACAATTTTATTAATTAAATTAATTACTAATGGTGAAAATTTAGTATGTTTGGACTAAAAAGAATAAATATTAATTTCATGTTTAATGTCTAATCATAATATTGTATGACAAAATATTAAATTATACAAAAAATTATGCATGGAAAGGTTATTCAAAACCATTTTGATATTCCTAATATTTAAGTGGTCATGAAACGATTCTAGATGACAATCTTAGTCTATGGGTATAAATTATTTAATTAAAAATTAAAAATAAACTAAAGGAGTTTAATTTCTCCTTAATATTATTTAGGGTTAACAATTTATGTCCATTGCTACCATATTTAGAAATTTAATAAATCACACAAAAGAATAGTTAAAGAGAGAAACATAATTTAATCAAGTTGAACTTAATTATAAAGTTTGAAAACTTTAGGATTAAATGCGAAATATTTAATAAATAAAGATCAATATGACATATTGATATTCATTTAGGTCCATTTGATATTTAGTTAGAATTAATTGAAATTTCAATTAATGTTTAATTGAAATTAAAATTAATGTTTAATTGAAATTAAAATTTTATTTCAATTAAATTACTAAAAGGCTTAAACTCTATCATAAATATAATCAAACTTTAAAGGAATTAACATCTCTTATCTCTCCTCTCTATACTATTCATACAGTTCCCTTGATATGTTCGTGTGGAACCATTAAAGGTCAAACACGTGTGCAACTATGATAGTTATAGTGAGCCAATTTTAGAAGTCATTCGAGGGAAGCGACAAGAAAATGATCAAGCTACACAATAAGGCACGAATTTATGATTTTTTGTTTTATTATGTTTGTGTATTATTCATATTATAAAATTTAAAGTGACATTGATATTTGAAAAATAAAATAAAATTTTTATTATTCTATTGCTTATAGGATCATATCTCAAACTAATTGGCTAACAATGGTTTTAGAATTGTTATGATCATATCAAAATTTTGGAATTAAAATTAAAAAATCTACATTTCTAAAATTAAATTAGGTTTAGTTATATCTAAAAAGTTTAGATTAAGAATTATAAAATCTACATTTAATTTCAAATTGAATAAGATTGAAAAACATGAATTGTTCTAGCATCAAACAATGATTATGCGAACATGTCTTAAGGTGCTTAGAATCCACTATATGATCAACTTGGATTTGACCAATATGCAAAAATTTAGATTAACATGTTGCCACCTTTGTTCCTCCTTGCTAGAAATTGGGTTTTTATTGTGAAACCTAGCTTTGGATACATCTATTCTTCCTCCATCATCACTAGTGATTTGGTAGCTTAAGAAGATGAACATAGATAGTGGGACAAGAAACAACTTGCAACAATGATTGTGGCACAAGCAGGGTGATGAATGTCAATGTTTATGGTTTCTCTTGACATTCTGGTGGTTTGTGAAAATATGCTTTGTAATTTCATTACCGATTATGAGGAGGCATGTATTTGAAAACTGAGGAGAGATGATGCACTAGTGGTAGTGAAATGTTATGTTTTTGGGTTCTCCCCTCTTAGCTGCTCTATTTATTTTATTGTGGATCAAAGATAACATATTGTGGCTTGAACAAGTGACATGAGGAGACAATAGTAGCAACAAGTGGAAGTAGGGACAGGAAAAATAACTTTAAAATGAGTTCTTTCACTTGATTTTTTCTCCTGCTTCTCTCTAGTTTTTTCTGGCTACTATCTTCTTCCTTCTTTACTTTTCTTTGTTTTCCAACTTGATATCTTTCTTTTGATCACTCTTTCTCTTCTTGCAAACTTCGCTCAAACTTGCTTAGCTCCCCATGTTGGTTTATGCCCTACAGCTAATCGCTTTGGTTGTAGTTTAATAATAAATTATTTAAAAGGTATTATTTATCTTGTATATGTTTAGATGTATATGATAAAGTCCATGGGATAATTGTACATTGCAAATAAAATTATAATGAGATTATAATTATGAGATTCATAATGCATTTATCTATTATTCCTAAATATTCCTAGTCATTGTTCTATTAAGATTAGACATCAATAGAACGAAAAAAGACTAGCACACATTTTGTTTTTCCTTATGAAGGAAGTAGTCGATCTCATAGGCTAAAGTATAAAGATACTTAAACAAGTATGTGGGTGCTTGCTAGAGAACAAGTTCACTGAACAGACATGATATGAGAAATCTATTTGAAACATTACTTGTATGTCTATGAAATTCTTATTGTGATGATTATATAAGTGATCCTTTGACTTGAGATCATCAAAGTTATCTTGTATGAGGATTATTATGTTTTAATACTACTTGTGATTTATTTTATCAAAGGTTATTTAAACGGTAGTCATTGGATGTAGCATAAACTATATGGAGATAATTGAATAATCAAGATAGGATTCATCACCCTAAAATAATTAGGGAGAATGTTCCGTTGTTCTCGATTAATATTGATTCAGAAAATCCTTGACCAATGTGGAATGATATTTTGTAAATAGTTTACAAATAACATTAATTGAATCAATAGTTAATGGAAGAGAACTAATATAATTGGATTTAAAATAGAGTAGACATTAATTCTATGCTCTATGTTTAATTAAAACATTGGTTGATGAAAGGATTGAATTATACGAAACAAATCATACACGGAAAGGTTAGTCAAAACCACTTTGACATTCCTAAATATTTGGGTGGTTATGATGATTTGCTAGACGTCAATCTTGATCTATGATTATAAATTGTTTAATTGGACAATTAAAGATAAATTAAAAAGATTTTTAATTTATTTAATTCTAATTATGAATTCTAATTATAATTTATAATCATTGCCAATATATTTAGGAAACTAATGGGTCTCACAACAACATGTTGGACCCCGCTGTCGGAGCCCAACATCGGACATGAGAGCGTGGCGTGAAACGTGCTAATGATACATGTAAGGAAAAGACCCGGAAGATTAATGGGCTCTTTGGAAAACAAACTTGAAACCGCTTTCATGTGATTTAATAAACAAGGCTAAACATATCAATTTAACGATTGAGAAAGGAGACCATCGGAAGTTCAATGGACCCATCGTGAACAATCTCAAAACTTACTTTCATGCTTTAAAACAAACATATCCATAAGTTGTTATCAAAAAGATGAGTTTTACTAAAGCTTTAAGAACATCTCAAACCAAATTACAACTTTGAGTTCAAGAGCCAAAAATACAAAATACTCTTGAACCGATAGTACTTGAAATGAAACTAAAGTTTAAAATAAACATGACAAAATGGAGTGCCAGTACTCAGAACTCACTCGATCTCCCTCGTCACTGAATGGGGAGATTAGAGGGTGAGCTATAAAGCTCGTGGGAACATATTTATAATATAGTAATAAGCAAAAGTATTCAAAAATATCTCATTGTCGTGGTACTTGTTGAAATCATAGTCATTGATCATGTATATGTCATTGTCTTGAAAAATGCTTGATTCTTGAACAATTCATGATGCATGACACGTAACAAATCATAACACATAACATAACATAACAGTTTGGGTTGTCCCTGGTTCATGACGCACTACACATGCCATCGAAATGTTGATGTGTAGACGTAGTTTCGTGAGAGAATCCTTGTGAGAAATCCTGTGCCACAGTCGGGCAGGCAGGAGAAGCCTTTTCGTGAGTCAATGTGCACTTGACTATTCGTGAGGGACACCGTAAACTCACATAAATATGCATGATTCATATTCTTGTAAACTTGTTTGCCAAACTGGCACTTGCTTGTAATCTTGCTTGTCATGTATTTCGTAAAACTTGAATTCATGTACTTGTATTCGTGAAAGGAGAAAAACTCCCTTTTTTGAATTCTTTTCATAATTCATGAATGCAAATCACATAGCAGATTATAATCATTTATAATAGTATGTAATACGATCGTGGATGATGTAATTAAAATGCATTGAATCTTTCTTGATTTGAAACAAAACAATGAGTACTTATTTACTCTATTATAAACATGAACCCACCTGATTTCCTTGATTGTTCCTGCCTAAGAATGAGTTTCCTCTTGAGCCTCTTGATCCTCTTGCCTCACTTGATCTCCTAAAATAAGAACCAAAATCTCATTTAATAACTCTTGCTGAAACAATAATTTCATTCTTAACTTCCATCCAAAATTCCATAGTCTTAAAAACTGATTTAGAACTTCATCACTTCACAAAACTTGTAGATCTATGTCTCTAGTTTACAACGCCTTAAAAATCACCCCAAGAGGACTTCTGTAGCAAAAGATATGATCAAAACACTAAAAACCATCTGCGCTGGAAAACTGGCCTCGCCGAGACGAGGCTCGCTCGTCGCGACGAGCGGCTTTGGCTTCTTGGCGTCTTGCCTTCACGTGCGTCATGACGCGCGGACGGGAGAGACGACTCCCGAACCCAGATTTTGCCATTTTCAACCTTAAAACCTTCCCTTTCTCAACTACAACACATCTAACCCATAAATCAAGTTCCATACTTCCATTCTAAACTCATTCTAACACCAAAAACATTAACAAAACAACAACCCATGCAAATCTACAAATCTTTCCCATAAACCCTAACTCCATCGATTTCTACTCATACAACCTATTCTAGGTTTCCAACCATCTCAAACAAAGATAAAAGAGTTAGACTTACCTTAAGGATGCTTGAAATCTGTCGGAAAACGCCTGAGTCTAACTTCCTCTTTTCTCTTCTTCTTCTCCTCTCCTACGACCCTCTCCTCTTCTTCTTATTTCTTTCTTTCTTTCTTTTCTTATTTCTAACTCTTTAAGCCTACTCTCACTAATCATACAAATGTCCATTATACCCTCCTTGCTTAGCCTAAAACCTCTTACCTTGGGTGACTTGTCCATTTGCCCTTAAACATTTTTACTCTTCCATAACCATTTATTCCATACTAAACTCAATTAAATCCAAATTTTCCATTACTACTTTCAATAAAATCAAACTATGCCATAAATCATAAATCAATTAAATTCATACTTAGTAACTTCAAGAAAACAAAAATTTGGGGCCCAACATCTCACATACAAGATAAAAATGGAGTGTTTAAGGTAGAATCTTAAGGATTAAAATAGAATGCCTACAATGGATTTTGTGATATGGAATTAAAACAAATAAACTAAAATGAGATATCTAAAATAGTTCATACTATTTAATCCTTCCTCATGTGGGTCATTTGGAAATAACCTCTTTATTAGTTAGGGGTAAGGCTATATACTACTAGATTTCTTTAGATCATGTGTCTCAGTGAGAATTCTACTGGGTGTTATTGTTGTTGTTGTAGTCCATGTTATTTAAAATTAAGATGGGATGCCCAAAACATACCTTAAGGCTTAAATATAAAAAGGAATGTTTATAATGGATCTTGAGCTTGCAGTTAAAACAAAAAGTCTTGAATGAATCTTAGGCTTTAAAATTAAAATAGAATAGGGATTAAAACTAAAATAAAATGCTTAGAATGAATTTTATGGATTATAAATTATAATGGCTTTTTTTATAATGGATTTTAGGGCTTGGAGGTAAAATGGAATGCTTATAATCAACGTTAGGGCTAAAGCTCAGATGGAATGTCTAAAATGAATAGTTGGACTTAAAGCTAAAGTAGAATTAGAAATGGATCTTAGATACTAAAACTAAAAAAAAAAATTTAGAATGAATTTTTGAGCTTAATGCTAAAATAGAATACCTATACTAGATATTGAAGATTAGAAGAACTAAAAGTCAAAATGTGTTTAGGGTTTTTGCTGAGATCTTAGGCTTAAAAAATGAGAAAAATCCTTAGAAGGTTTTATAACTTGAAATGGATTAAAAGATTAAAAACATGATTAAGAATATCGGTAAGATGGTACCTGAATTATTAATAGATTTTGAAATTATTTTAAAATAAAGAATGCCTAGATTTTGTAGTTAGTATTTAAGACTTTAGATGAATTTGAATTTGATTATAAATAAAGAAAGATTAGGATTTAATGGTTTCAAATCTAGAGTTTTAGATGAGCTTTTGTTTTATTTTGTTTCCATCCCTTTGTCTCGATAATAAGCAAATTGTATAATATTTAACAAACAAAATTTTAAGAAAATGTTAATTTAGGTTCAATTTAAGATTATACTTAGTATTAAGTGCATCCATTTCAATCACATTACCTAATATTTTGAAAATTAATGCACAAACTTGGTTAAGGTCTTATTAATGTATCAAAAAATTTTGATCATAATTAATTAGGTCTAAAAGAAAATAAAACATATAATTTATATAACATGCAACAATTTCTCGAATGGCAATGTCCTGGATCAAGCTCTAATATATCCAAGCTCAAGCGTAGCCTGTAGTTTTGTGATCACATTTAGGCTCTACTTAAAATCCAAAGAGTAGAATTTTGTAACTTGAAGTTTGATTAGGTTTGATTGATCTAAAGTCTAATCATATTCGATTATTCGATTAAATTCAAGTTAAGTCTAATTAAATATATTTTTAATTTTTTAAAAATTAAAGAAATAGTAGTTTTTATCTTAAAAAATTAGATTCTGGATTAGGTTAAGCTTAATAGCCCAAATTTGAACTTAGTTTAAAGCTTAAAAAATTTTAAAAATAATTTCAGCTTATTTCGGGCCAAACACATTACCTTTAGACTATATCAAGTTAAGCAATATTGAACTAAGTAGGCAAGCCTTACCCTTACCAGTCCTCTACACTTTCCACCCCATTCACTAAAATAGTAAAATAAACATTCCTTTAGAGAAATGTGTAAATTCCAAATTCGCGTCTTCTCCACTAGCATGTGCTAAGTGCAATATGCAATATCCCATTGTTACCAAAAAATAATATATTGTATCAAAATGTTACTAATAGTTTTGAATTGTACATATTGGTACCCGAAATATAAGAAATTTTCAGACACCCCTCCTATAAATGCCACAAAAAATACCCAACAACTCAACTTATAAACTATTAAACACATAAAAGAAGCCATCTGTTGTTAAATTAGAGAAACGCCAATGATAATCTTCTTCTTCTTCATCTTTTTTCTGTCAACTATTCTAGCTGATGTGTGCCTTAATGTGCTATTTTTCTCTTGCATGTGATAGTTCTCTTATAGGTTCCCTCATTGTGCTTGTTTTGCAGAAAATTTGGAGGAAGTTGTGGGTGTTAACAACCCCAAAATCCCTTAACACTTAGGTAAATTTCTAGTTGCCATTTTATGTCTTTTGTTGTAATTTTTGATCATCCTACACTAGATTATAGTTGTTTTGCATGTTGTGGTTGTTTGGAACAATAATTGAAATTGCTTGAAAGGATAAAAATGGAGAAAGTGTGACTGAAAAATGATGAATGAAGAGGAGATAGGAGAAGAGGAGGGGTCTTTTGGAAATTTAAGTTGCATGAAGGGGCAAAATAGAAAATGTAAACAATGAAGGGTAAATTTGGAATTTACTTCCAAGAAGCAAATTTTTGGTATTAATTGAAATGGATAAGGCTAAAATAGGACTTTTAATTAGTTAAGGATATTTTAGTAATTATGGTGGTTAGGTTAGTAAGGATATTATTTACATAATTAATAATAAATTAAAAGAGAATAATGTTGGATTATTAAATGTATTTGAGTTGAAATTTTTCGTAAATTAGTCTAATAGAATTTTGTAATGTTTAAGTCTGACGGTCCGATTAAGGAGTAAATTGGACTACAAATTAGTTGAGTCTATATTTCATTGTATTACTAATGACTTATATGATATGGTCATATGTATTAATGAAATGTTGATTTAAAATTTTGAAAAGTTCAAATTGTTTAAATCTAAGTAGAAATTAGCATTGAGAATGTTGAAGCACTTCAATGAGATTTGTGGTAAGTTTTAAATTTTGGTTATCTATAGGAATGAGATTCTCTAATGAATATCCTTATAAATAAATTTGTAAGAGTATGGATTTATTTAAGTAGGAAAATATAATACGAGATATTGTCGATACAATATTGTTTCCCTATAACTATGCCTAATACAATTATTTACCTTCTATAGTTCCAATTGAATTGTTTCAATTGGAACTATTACAAACCTATTAAATTATTTCAATGTATACTTATAGGAGAACAATTATCAATATAGTTGTGGGAGTAAAATGAAATTTGAAAAGTTCAAATCTCATAATAGTACATCCAATTAGAGCTAGCGACTTTATTGATATATTTGATGTATAATTGAAAGGAAATTAGACATTGAAAGATTCACTTTCATGTTGAATTCAAAGAGTTTATTTTGGAGATGATTGTGAATTTATCATGTCTGTAAGAAGGTTAGTAGGAGTATAGTTTTCCTCTTTAGTGGGAGTATGTAGAGACATATTGCTCGAAAAGAACAACAAATCTAACTTTCAATTGTTGAAAATATAATTGTTTAGAACAACTCTTATTAGTTAAGAAAAGGTAACAACTTAGTTCTGGGAATTAGATCTGTAGAGATAGAGGGAATTAGATCTATGGAGATAGATTGGATATTGTTCACCTATTCTAACTACTAGTACATAGATAATGTACCAAAGATGTTTAGCATTTGAGATACAAGATACTTATAAAGTATCAAAGATATCCATTATTCTATATATGAGTTGATATCTAAGCTCAAGATAATAAGGATATAATTTTCGAAGTAATCCCTAATTAAGGTTTATTTATTTAGAACATTATCATTCAAGATTGGAAAGGCTCCAATGTAGTAATGGTTACTAATTAAGTCATAATACATTTTTCATTTAGTGGAAATGATTAATTGGATTAATAAGTTCTTTAAAGAACTTGATATAGTTCATTGCATTGTTCATGAAAGTAACGTACTATAGAACATTAGAGCTATTGGGTATGTAAAAAGGTAACGTCTTATCAAAGATCCAAGTATGTGTTTAGACATTTTTTTCTTAATTATGATGATAATTAAGATGAAAGTTGTGAGATTTAAGCAAATGCTTACTATAAAGAATCTTGTCGAATTCTCACTAATCGTCATATTGTATTATGGTATGAAATAGTTAAACGATTGGTTTAGTTCAACTGGGAGATTGTTGGTTTATACCTTACAGCCAATCGTTTTGGTTGTAGTTTATTGACAATTATTTAAAGTCATTCTTTATCTTGTACATGTTTAGATATATATGATAAAGTCCAAAAAATAATTTTGCATTACAAATGAAATTATAATGAGATTATATTTATGAGATTCATATTGTATTATGTATTATTCGTAAATTGTTCCTAATCATTGTTTTATTAAGATTGGACATTCATCATCATCATCACCCAATCCGAAATCCCACAATGAAGTAGGGTCTGGGAAGGTCCGATAGTACGCAGCCTTACCCCTACATAGTAGAGAGGCTATTTCTAGTGGACCCACATGCAAATGAGACAATAAAAGAATGATGCAAGTAATAGAAACAATTCATAAAACGTAAAATAAATGAAAATACAAGTAAAGGAGAAATAAAAGCACTAAATAGAAATAATAATAAAATACCCAAATCTTAAGATATATCTAAAATAAATGCAAATAACACTAATACTACTAATCACAAATAATTAATAATAATAATAATAATATAATTAATTAATTAATTAATAAAACAAATACAAAAAGTCAATAAATAAATAAATAATAATATAATAGTAATACAATAGATCGAAGGAAAGTAATACCAGAGTTCCAACCAAAGGGGTACTTAGTCCTGATTTACTGTTAAAACTAAGAAAGGAAGAGAAGCCTAGACAGTTGATCGAGTAGGGGCCCATTGGTCAACCCGGATACCCATGAAACATTTATGCATATCTAACCTAGGCCTTTGAAAAAAAAGAGAGCAGGGATATTAAATGACCCACTGACAGAAAACTCAGCAGTGACCGATTAACACAAGCATGAAAAGCAACGCAAAGATGGCAGAATCGAATTTATAAAGGGAACGACAGAGAAAAATAAAAAGAAACAATAGGGTACGAAACAATGTTTTTCACGGCTTAGGCGTCCGATAAGTCTCTTCTGTAGGGCATGCAAGAAGGTGCCCGCGGTGCGGTGAAGTGAATCTAATGGGAAAGGCTTTGACAAAAAGTTGCTGTACTAAACGGAGGAAAAGCCAAAGGAGTTGTCTTATATAAGAAAACATGTCCGTCTAAAGTGGACTTGTCAGGTGGCTCAAGGACATAATGGAGGGGACGTGTGTTGCGTCGGACACAACACGACCGTGAAAGAATGATTCGCGAGGGTGACGCATGTCATCGAGCATCACTGCCTTACAAAAGTAGTCTGTTGACGCAAACAGGAATTATAGACATAACTTAGATGACGAGCCCAAGCTGTCTTGGTCCATCGCGAGGTCCCACGAGACGCATCCATGTTCTGTTGATTTAAGGAGACCAACCCCAGTTTACAAAGGATGAGAGTAAATGATCGTGGCAAATGAGAAAAAAAGAAAAAGAAAAGAAAACTCAGTTGCTCATAGCCACCAACTTCAACTAAGCTGGAAACCCCCAAGCTTCCTCCCACGCAAACACCATGCAAGTACCAGAAAACAACCAACCCCCAGATTATAAAAATGGTCGCACTTCACAGATATGACTAAAAGCAGCTTACTAACAAGAAAATGTCCAATGACAACCAGTAACAAACTTCCACTAAAGCTTTAAAAAAATAAAAATAAAAAGGTGTGCACCTGGAAACTGGACGTTTGGGCAGAGGCGGGTAAACTCGCTCCATGCAAGCATTACCAAAGCATAAATAAAATAAAATCTATTACCTGATGTACTGGAATGTCATATGTTTCGCAACTCTCATTTTGAGCTCAACGAGCCCTATCATATTGGTGCAAGCCTTTGGTTTTGAAGCAAGCAATGGAGATATATGTATATACAACAAACACAATATGTAACAAGCAAAAAAAAGGAAAAGGATAAAGGAAAGGGAAGGCAAACCGAGATGATTGGCACAGATCTTGAGAGTCTTAGCTTCCCTCCCCCTACTTTTTGACCCCAGTGAGTGCCTAGCAAAAACCATCTTATACTTTTTACCAGTCTTCTCCCACAACCTCCTAAATGTCCCTCCCTCTTGACTCAGCAACCAAGTAGCAGACATATACATATTACCAGGATTTTGTAGTAACTTTGAATTTGTGAGCTTATTGGCCTCTCGCTAACATTTGCTCAAAATTCTCAAGGGACTCAAGCCTTTGGATTAGAAGTTGCTGCCTGAACTTCTTGATGAATGCCTCTGCACTTTCGTTGATATCTGTGGATGGCCTGCTCTCCAGCTTCTGCATCCACTTTAATAGAACGTAAAAAGACTAGCACACATTATATTTTTCCTTATGAAGGAAATGGTTGATCTCATAGGCTAAAGCAGTCAATCCTGATATGAAAGTCCATTTGGAAAATTAATTTTATGTCTATAGAATTCTCATCATGATGATTGTATAAGTGATCTTTTAACTGGAAGTAATTAAAGTTATCTTGTATAAGGATTGCTATGTTTTGATATTACTTATGTCCTGTTTAACCATGGGTTGTTCAATCAGTAGTCATTGGATGTAACATGAATAATATGGATGTAGTTGTGTGATCAAGATAGGATTCATCACCCTAAAGTAATTAGGGAGAATATTCTATTATTCTTGATTAGTATTGATTCAGGAAATCCTTGGCCAAAATGAAATGACATTTTGTAAATAGTTTACGAAAGGCATTAATTAAATCGATAACTAATGGTGGAAAACTAATATGATTGGAATCAAAATAGAGTAAACATTAATTCCATACTTTATGTCTAATCAGAATATTGTATGATGAAAGGACTGAATTATGTAAAAAAATCATGCATGGAATGGTTAGTCAAAACTACTTTAACATTTCTAAATATTTGGGTAGTTATGACACATTGCTAGACGTCAATCTTGATCTATGATTATAAATTATTTAATTAGAGAATTAAAGATAAATTAAAAAGAGTTTTAATTTATCTAATTCTAATTATGAATTAGAATTATAATTTGTAATCATTGCTAACATCTCTGGGAACCTAATGGGTCTCATATATAGTTAGGGTTGAAGAGAGCAAAGTTAATTTAATCAAGTTGGGCTTAATTGTAAAGTTTGAGAAACTTTATGATTAAATATGAGATATTTAATAAGTACGGACCAATATGAAATATTGCATCTTATTTACAAAAAGTTTGTATTTAATTAGAATTACTTGTAATTCTAATTAAAGTTTAATTTAAATTAGAATTTAATTTCAATAAAATTACTAAAACATCCTAAACCTATTACAAATAGGCTTAAGTTCTAATTGAACACTTCTTTCTTAACCATCTCTGTAAGAGTTACAGAGTTGTCTCAGCCCATTCTGTGAATACCGTTAGAGGTTGGACACTTATTATTGGATCGAAAAAATAAAACATGCATGATTTGGATAAAATGGTAGATTTCAAAACTTTTTAAAAATCAAAATTGTAGCGAAAGCAATATAACCAAATCAACACGTCAAGCCATACATGATACAATATATGGAAAATAATTATCATAAGAATAAGATAGAGATTATATTACCGACTCCTTCTCTATAGCTTTAACTCCTTGATGTTCTATCCTATCCTTGGTAATATATCCTCTCACAAATGATGTAACCTCTTCTCGTTATTGTATCATCTTTTCGTTATTGTATCCTCGACCAATCTGATCTACTAATTATTCTTCTTGGATAACTTGGTTAACAAGCTCCTTTGGTGGGAAAGAAGAAGAAAACTTTAGAGGAGATTTTTTTAGAAGAATGAAGCCAAAGATGAGACATCTCTCATGCAAATTTCGGCTAACACATGCAAGAAAGGAGAGAGAGAGTAAAAAATGCAAGAACACTTTCTCACTTCTTCTCAATTTCGGTTAACCTCAAAAGAAAGAAGAGATTTACATCAAATGCATCACTTCATTCTTTAATCAATCATAAAGAAGCCAATAAATGAGACTCTTCTCATTTTTCTTTAAGATGGCTATATGAAAAGACTATTAACTTAAATAAGACATATCAATTTTGGTTTTTAGTGATGAAAGAAGGAAGATGGTCCATCAAATACACCTCTTTCTTCTTTAATCTAATGAATAGGTTACATGCTATCATTAAAAGACCACCATTACTCCATTTAATGATAATATCATTACTCTATTTAATGATGCTAAAGCATGTTAAAAACCATCTTAAATATAGCAAACTAATGTTAAATGTGCAGCGACTTTGGTTTAATTTGATTAATTTGATTAATTAGATTAAAACAAAGTTATTAAAGCACATTTTGTCCATTAAAACTGAAATTCCTCCTCCATTTATTAGCTGCACATTTTGTCCATTAAAACTGAAATTTCTCCTCCATTTATCAGCTGCACATTTTGTCCATTAAAACCGAAATTCCTCCTCCATTTATCTTTAATAACTTTGTTTTAATTTAATTAATCAAATTAAACCAAATTCTAGCCCATTTCTAAATGTTCATTTGAGCTTTTAATTAACCATTAATTAGTGCAAGCCTAACATTCAATCATGGGCTTTAAAACCTCAATATATATTTCTTACTTTGCTTGATAACTTTCCTTAAAGCTAAATAGGGAATCTAATTGAACTTATATAATTCAAGCTCCAATAAGCCCAAAATTAATTTAACCTCATTATAATTAATTCTAGTTTATTAACTAATTATTATTCTACTAAAGACAATTAGTTGAACTCTTGAATTACTAAATATTATAAGAACACATATTTCAAATAAGATGTTCAATTGCAAACCCTATTATGAATCTTATTATAGCCATCCGAACAAAAAAATGTAAAATTATCATTTTGCCCTTATATTGGTCCCATTTTACTCTATATAGTGATTAACACACAAGATCTCATCTTGGTGTTAAAATTTGAGGGGTAGCTAGTCCATCAAACTCCTGGCGCTAGTTTAATCACCAATCTCCATAAAACATCTAGAAATGATGATATCACTATAAACTCTTTATTTGAGTAAATATTTCATAATACATGTTTCAATTAATAATTCCAATATGCATACACTGGATTAATACTCTGTAAGAATTCATTACAATCATATGAAGAATTATAATGAAACATACATGAGTTCACCACTCATCAAGATTGTGGTCCATAATAAGCAAATGCTAAAATGTATGTTTTAAGACTAAAGTAACGGCCTACTTTATTCTTAAAAACATACTTGATTCTAGATTTATTTAATGCTGCCATTATCGATAGTCAGCTACTATCATGATATGAAACTCATCATTCCCTTGAAGTAAACTCCTTTACTTACGTGGAGATAAATCGCAACATTATAATCTAAACCATAATCAAGCGACCAACTTGATTATTCAACTGTGAATCAATTAATTTAGATTTTAATAATATACATGTTTCACATGCATTTCTATGTATATGTATATTACTTACAAAAGAATCTCGGTACCTTATAACTAAATATATAATGCTCATAAAAATCAAACTCTTTTGTTTTATTAATAATAAATATTTTCATTACAAAAGTAACTGGAAAAAAATTAAGCTATAAGTAAATACACTTGCTTTCTAGGGCACTATATTTACATAACTTCAACACTTATGCAGTTACAGTGGATGAGACAGATTGGTTTCGAAAATGAGGTATATAACAAGATTATGATCAAGTTTTGAAATAAGGTACGAATTAAGATTCATGATTTTATTATGATTTATGTGTTAATCAATTTATATAATTAAAGAGATCTTGGTTTTTGGGAAATCAAAAGTACAAAAAAGTTTTATGATTTTTTTTATTGTAGACGTGGTCAAATCCTGGCACAGTTTCCCTACATTGCAAGAAATCTAACAAGATCTAAAGATACTGTTAGACTTAAGCAAATCCTCAAGGAATAGAGAAAATTGGCAAACCCATCAAGATCATGCGTTACCACCCCTATAGCCACTGCCATTGTAAGTAACAAAAGCAAAAACATGATGTTCCTCAAGAACAAACTTTCTTTATCAAATAAATTTGCTCATGAATCATCGAACAACCCTGTTGCTAAGGGCCACCTTCTCGTATGCTTTAGGGAAGATCATAAGAGATATGTAGTCCCCATAAGGTATTTGAGTTATCGTGCTTTTCACATATTACTATGAGAAGCAGAAGAGGAATTTGGGCTTGGACAAATGAGATTTTTTAAGGATTCTATGTGTAGTTATCATTGAGAGCATTCTAAAACTAGTGGAGCAAAGAAAGACTTTTTTTGTGGTGCAAGAGTGTCTATCTGAGATAGAAGATTTCTTGCACTCCACGATGTTTCCATGCCTTCTTTGTTTCTTTTTAATTTTCTGAAAGAATAAGTTTTGGTTATTGTAATTTTAATTGTATAAAGTTAAAAGAATATTTTATAAATTTAAAAATTATCTATACTATCACTAAAATTGGGTATGATATTCACAACATAGTTTAATCATTTTTCTCTACTATGAAATAACACTTTCTATTTTAAACTTATTATCTACATTTATGTTCTATCGTGTATTTAAAACTTTCTTCCTTTTCGCCGTAATACCCAAATCCTTATTCAACAAAAAGGTAACGCCATTGAATTCAAATTCTATAGAGATAAATGGAATTTCTATAACTCACTTTCATTGTTTTATTCATTTTGATCTTAAAATTTTTTTCTTATAAAACTATTGCAAAAGGGTAGCATGATGATTAAACAATGTGAATTGGGGCTTTAAGCCACTCATTTTGTCTAAAAAAATTTCATTTCTTGAATAAATCACCACTTGATGAATATTTCCTACACTTGTAAATTCATTTAAAACATTTAGACTAAATACAAAATCCTTAAGCCCTTTTTCTTAACAAAATTTAAGTGCTTCAAATCCTTTGCAATGCCAACTGTTATAAAGACTTTGTAAGAAATTCCAAGTTTGCACACCAAATGAGCCAAATTCTGAGTAAGGTAGTTGAACTCTCGGAATTCAACTTAACCTTACCAAATCTCTCGTGTTTATAATGTTTCCCACAAAGGCAAAGTAAATCCACAAAATTCACTAAGCCAATACAATAGAATGGACAATGATAACAAGAGAAAGATATACAAAGCTTTACAGTAAAATTGTCAACCTTTATATTAATCTCAATTTACTACAAATGATATAAAGTTCCAACTCTTTCTAATGAATGAAGTCTTTTTTCAAATGATCTATTTATAGGCTTTTGGAGACTTATTGGGCAATAATACAAAAAAGTGGTCTCAAGACCACTAAGTCACTAACTTAGTTGGTGGTTGACATCCCTAACCACTTTAGACACTACTCTAGTGGGTGGTTTACATAACTTACCATTATCCCACTTCTAAGTAAAAGGAACATGTATAAAATGCTTACAAGACACCTTGTCCATGTTCTTTTCCATGTCCTCACACTTCTTTGATGATTCATCCCACTAAATTTGCCATATCACCCATTATCTTCATCTAAAGGTGAAGGTTAGCCAAGTTCCAAGTCAATTCATGCATGGTCTAACCAATTCACACCCATGGTCTAGTCCGTTTGTCCATGGTCCATCATTTTGTCCCTAGTCCCACTAAAGATGTCTTAAGTAAGTCCAACTTGCCCTAGCTAAGCCAATCCACACACCATTATCCATCAAAGCTAGTTGCAACTTGAACCATGCTTGATCTTACTTGGTTAAGTACCTTGGTTCCTTTGTCATGCCTAATTCATACTAGAAGTTGGCCAAGGACTACCAACAGCTAGCAAAAAGGGTCCTGCAATGTGAAGGGGTTAATAAACCAATCCCCACTAGATGAACTCAACTCCCTCTTCAAAAAAAATTGAAGGTATTCATTTACCTGGTCTTCGAATTACCACAAGATAGTGTCTTTCTCCTAAGTAGCCTTCAAGACTAATTTATTTTTCCACTTAATTAGGAACTTTATTTGCTGATTCTTCTTGTGTTGACCCAATATTCAATGATCCAAAATATTCTCAATTTGATCATCAAACTGTTTCCTTATAACTGGTGGAGCTCTTTTTACTTGACTCCTTTTAGGATTTGTTAAACCCTCATGATATGGTTTAAGGAAGCTTACATGAAAAGTGGGATGTACCTTCGGATAACTTGAGACAATAAGCTACATTTGCCACCTTTTGAAGGATCTTAAATGGCCATTATACTTTGGCACCATGCCTCAATGCACTTGCTTACTACTAATCTTCTTCCTAATTTGTGAAGTAAGTTTGAGAAGTACCTTATCCCCATTGTCAAATTGAAGCAGTCTTCTTCCTTTGTTCACATATTTCTTCATTTGTTTAGAAGCTTTACAAAGACTATCCCCTTATTTCATCCAACAATTCTTGTTTTTTCTTTGCAAATCGATAAGCAGCTGGACACTTTCCTCCCAACATTTGTTGAGCTATCTTGAGAGGGGTTAGTGATACGCGTTGTTAGGCGTATATAAATTAAATCTTTATTTTAATTTTGAATTTATCAATCAATTTAGCATAGAACAAATAAGAGTCAATCCTACAAGGAAATTTAATTTAATAATTATTTTTGTTTTCTTTGGTAAATTCTGGGATCTTTTTTTAAAATTTGTTTTCATAGTTTTAAACTCGTGGATTTAATTTTGTTTTGATATTCTTTTATAATTAGATTATAATTATTCCTTGACGGAGTTTTGTAAGATATATAGACAACATTACCTTGAAGTGCTAGAGTAGAGATTGTATTTCACTAGTCCATTCTAGGAGCTGAAACAAAGTTATTTCAGGAGTCATAGTGAAGTACTCAAACATCAAATATCAAAGTTACTTTTCAAAGAGTTATATGAAAGCATTTAGTTCCTTCCTTAGCAAAAGCAGGCATAGAGGCTTTGGTATCTTGCTCATTTAATTATGTTTCCAGCGTGGTTCTTTTCCTGAAGTGTCAACGTATTTGTCAATCAGTTACAACTTTTAATGTCCTTAGTCATAACAAGTTGTCTCTTATCCATATGGTGAATTCCTATTTCATTTGTGTTGTACTTTTTCCATTCTCTTGATATTGTTATTTTCTTTCCTTTTTTTAAAAAGCCTATAAGGTATCTTAAGAGGATTCTAACCGTAGGAAAACGTCTTTAAGTTATTTATTCTCAGACTAATTCTCTCTCGCACTAGGTTAGTCCGTGAGAGGTAAAGTACTGGCCAAACATATTTATCCATTTCTAGGACTTGAATTCGAGATTTCTAATTAAAGGATGAGAGTGTTGAACCACTTACACCAGCATATTTGGTTTATGTTCTTTTCATTTTACAGGCTGTTTGAAAACATTTGAATTGAATTCAATTGCAGTATTGGATTCAATTCAGGTGTTTAGAAACACAAAAAAGGAGATGGTTTGAATTTATGCATGTAATTGAAACTCATCCCCTTTACAAATTGAATTCACTCCTCCAAGTATCGAAATTGAATTCATCCAAGTAATTGACTTGTTCCTTCTTGTGTTACACATACACACAAAGCAGTGTTCCAATAAGGATATGGAAATTTCTCACCCATTTTTGCTAGATACATAATATTTATACATGATTAATAACCAAATTAATTTTTCTTTATTTTTTATATTTGTAAATTGTAATTTTACATTAATTATGAAATTATTATTGTAAATTTAGAGAAATGTGATATTTTTTAAATAAAGAATAAATCATGAAATCATTTGATCAAACTGTATCAATTTATACACTACATCTTCTTCAATTTTATAATAATAATTATTATTTTTTCATATTTTTAGTCAAGAGTAAAATGCTATATAAGATAATTGAATTCACTTTAATTGTATTCTAAACAATATAATTGAATTGAATTCTAATATTAATAGATTTAATTCAATTTTATTAATATAATTAAATTTAATTTATTTATAAATTTAATTAAAATTTTTTCAAAAAGTCCGTCAATCATGTCCCTTGATTTGCCTTCTGTCTTTATGTGTCAATTTTGGATTGATCTCGTTCATCCAGCAAAAGGATATCTCTGATCGCAACCCAAACCTCGTTAGTCGTTAGAAACTTTACAGTTGAAAGACTGGTGTTTGGTTGATGTAAACGTTGACACCCCCTACCCTATTTTTAAATTATACTGGAAAAAGTAAGAAAAGGAATCATCTGGAGGGGTAAAAGTGCAAGGTCTCTGACACTTTACTAGAAACGCCACTTTTGCTCTCTTCCAATGCTGCAGCCGAAGGATTGCTTCGCCGACCCTCTTTCTCCGTCCGTTTTCAATGTGGAGCTCCGTTGGCATGAGGACGATGCCTGGTACAGCGTCCGGACGCTACTCGACGGCGACGAACTCACCGTCAAGTTCCAAAACTTCAGCGAACTTGAGGACGTCGTCCTTTATGCTAACCGTTTCAGTTCTCTGGAGAAGCTTCAGCAATTGAAGAATCGGTTTCGACCCATCTCTGCCCAGTTGCAGGACAACCAGTGCTCCAAAGTCTTGCCGGGCTCCTTTGTTTGTGCTTCCCACTCCTTCAACGACCTGGACATTCGCTTCTATGATGCCGTGGTTGATGATGTGTGTACTTTTTTGCTCTTTTGTTCTTTGGGTTTGTTCTTTATTTGGATGCGGAGTTCCATGAGAAAATTTACTTAGCATTTCGGGAAAATTTCGTTATTCTAGTAATTGGAATAAGATTTTTTCACTTGGTTGGGTTGTGTTGCGCAATTAAAACCACAGAAAGGGAAAGTGTGACACTTTTAATAGATCTTCTGTCATAACTTCAAAGCAATCACGACGAGTAGTAAGCAGATGTTTTGACGACACTGGATTTTAGTTGTTGGGGATCCATATTGTTTGCTATGGTTAGCATTGGTCTTTTCTTAGGCAAATAAATCAACCACGAGGCATTACCTAATTCGGGCAGTGCCATGGAACGAGGGATTAATGTGAATATTGTGCTTTTTTTATCATCAAAAGGAAGAAGGGAAATAAATTCATTTGAGAAAACTACTGAAACATTTGCTTAGTTGATTTGTTTTCCATATTTGACTACTTTAGTCTCATTAGTATGCCTTCGCGTACAATATTATTTTTGCCAGGTGTTTCGCAAGGATCATTCTTTTGAAAAGGGAGAAGAAGAGTGCTTGTGCACCTTCATACTAGTTTGGCAGCATGGCCCTCTTGCAGGTTTTGTGGCCAACAAGAAAATTGAGAATGTCTGCCTTGTTGAATCTACTGAGACGCTTGATCCTACAGTAAGCACCTTTTTTGAGATAGCAATGAAGAAATTGAACATTGCGCACATGCATTGTAAGGATGGTAGTCCTAGCTGCACTGATGTCACTCTCAGTCATAAGAGCTCTACCTTGTGTAAGACGCCGAAGTCAATTTTTGGTCAGCAGTTCACCGATGCAAGTTGTTCCATATGTTGGATGATTTGAGATCTATGTGTATCTTTGATTATTTTGCATAACTGATAATTTTATTAGTGCAGGAAACAGGAAAGGCGCCAGACGATCATCAGTTAAGGTGCAGCCACTGGAATGTATGTCCTTACACCATTCTACTATATAAGACTTGAATTGAGATCAGGAAATCGCTGAAATAAAACAGTTTTTCTTTCTGCTATCTATACATTTGTAAAGCATGATATGCTCTTCTAGCAGGCTGTCATGTTTTATGTTTACTTGTTGTCACTAAAGCAAGAGAAAAGAAAAATGGAAAGGAAAAACAGGAAAGAAATTTTACTTTATTGGTCTGCTGGTTTTCTCTCTCTTTTATAGTGCTTGGTAACAGTACCATATGCCAGGAAAATCAGAGAATTAAGGATTTGAACTGTTGGAAATTATATCAGGAAAGTGATAGAAAGCATTTGAACTGTTCCCAAATGTTATTTCCCATATGAATTAATTTCTTTCTAGTTTCTTTGTATCTCTAGCAGCAGATCAGATTGAAACTTACAGCGGAAAGGACATAAAAGAAGACGCAGAAGAAACTGATATGGGAGGCGCAGATGACCAGTCTATCCTGTTGATTGACAATCTCGACAAAGACTTGTTGCCTTCATCTATAGTGGAATTTATACATGCACATACTTCAATCTCAGTCCGAGCATATATTTCCCCTAGTTTGCCATCAGAGACATATACAAAAGGGGCTATTATGTTGGATTGTAAGAAGAATCTTGAGAGTTTAAACAAGTTTTTAGATAGTCCGAATCATATTATTGTGTCCTGCAGAGGGAGGTATGCACACATTATTGGTTGCCCAAATATTGCTTTTTACTAGAATTGATTGTACTAGGCATTTATTTCACAAAATTGAGTGATTTCTTTGTACTGCTTTAGAGTTGAATATACTGTATGTTTCATTCAAGTTTGAGTTATTTCTTTGTCCTGTTTTTTTCCTTCAAGTTTTAGTGTGTGCAATCTATGTTTTCAGATCATTAGATAGTTTAGTTAGTTCTGAACTAGCAGTTTAATTCTTGGGTTGGAATTTCTTCCATTCTGGAAGGGGGTCTGGAGAAAGAAATATTAGTCTTCTCGGAGGCAAGATCTAAGTTAAATGAGATTTTTATATTTCATGGACTTGCCTGGTAGATGGTTCATTAAATGATCTGACAAGAAATGTCTGCTGTATAATTGCTTCTCAAAAACAAGGTGTACGATGAAATCCATATAAATTTATGACGTCTCCAGAAGCTCTTGCTTTCACTTATTTCAAAGGTTTAAATTCTCTCTGTAAAAGTTGTCTTAATCAGTTATTCATTCGTTGCAGGCCATTAGTGGTAGCTGAGAAGTTATCAGGGCATAATATGTTTAAAATTCCATCTTGGTCTCTGATGCTTAAATTTGAGGTAAGTTTTTTGTTGCCATCTTAATAATGTATGGGGCATCTCAATTCTCTGTTGTAGGAATTTAAGAAGTTGTACAATGTAAGATGCTGCTGCATTCACTTCTAGAATTATATAATGTGCTGCACATAATCTTCTACGGACTCTATTCGCGGACTTCTGTAATAATTGAAGAATCAAGCTTTAAATTTCATCGTTTAGATTGGTAATTTATTTACATTTTGCAGACTCACTTACCACATCGAACTACTGGGATTAACAACGATCTAAGGGTTGTATATCCGGAGTCTGATGAGTATGGGACTGTGAAGCGGCTGAGAGATTTGTTCATGGAATTTACTGAGCACCAACACCGATTGCACAAGAGACTAGCTTTAGAGGAGAGGAAGATCTTGCAGCCTTCCACTTCCAATAGAAATCATTCAAGTTGAGAATTGTATTAGCTTTTGTTCTCATGCTTGATTGATAGTGTTGCATGTACAGTACCTATTGTAAAGAATACGGAGAGCTATAACTGCTGAAGATTTTTATACGGTGAATGTGCTCGATGCGACTATTCTTTCATAGCAGTGTTGCGAATTCTCCTACATCAAAATTGCGAATATTATACTTTTATATCACGTACTAATTTCGACTCTTAAAATGGTAGTGTATTGTTTTGAATAATTTAAAATTAAAAAAATTAACATTTAATAATACTGTTGGATTTTAGAACTAAAATTTAACCCAAAAGAAAAGAATAAAAAAGAGAGAATGTAAGAAGCAATTTATTGATGAATTGTTATTTTAATTAACGTTGAAGGTTTAAATGTATAAGCATTAAAATAATAAATTAAGCTAATATCTAGATAGATATTAAGCAAACAAATCAAAATTTAAAAGTTTAAATCCTATTAGATTATAATAGTATTTTAATATATAAAATTTTATCTTTTAACAAATAATATATGTTATATTTACTACTTTCCAAATTTTATTTTTAAACAAAGATTTCATTTTTAACAACATTGAATCATTCTCCAACACTTTCTCTTGATTCAAAGTTGTAAGACTTTTTGAATTTGATGATGTTCTTCTCATCACCCTTCAATGGTTGGAGCACTTCTCTGTAATTCTTTTCTTTGAGCACTTTCCTCTATTCTTCAACATGAGCATTTCTCTCGCTACTAATCTCCATAGAACACTTCTCTCTTTGATACATCTTGATGCACTTTCTCACCAACTAGAAGCTGATGTCTTCTCCAATCACTTGCACTATATTTTTTTGTCCTTCATTGTTAAACTTGCAATCGTTTTTCATAAAGCATCTAGACTTCCCTTTATGCCAATAATCTTTTTCTTCTTGACCAAACTTCTCATAATGGTCATATTGACAAATATTTCCTTTCTTTTTTTATGACGGAACCTTTGCTAGGTAGGCTCTCTCCACCATCTTTTCACTTTCTTGGCCTCTCTTTACCCTTCTTTGATCTTGAGCATGTAAAACATTAATCACTCATAGGTCCCTCAAGATCTTTTAAAACTCTGATACCATGTGATTTGGGTGGGCTCGCGCCTAGAGGTTTTGTCCCCTTTGGTCTCCTAGGTCGTCTACCTCCCTATCCTCTCTTGGGGTCTTGGGGAGTCGAACCTGAGATTTCAGGGTTTTGTTGGGTGCATGACCTCGCCTCACACCACCGAGTTACTTAGCTCGGTGGTGTGAGACGTAGGTCATGCACCCAACAAAACCCTAAGGTCTCAGGTTCGACTCCCCAAGACCCCAAGAGAGGATAGGGAGGTAGACGACCTAGGAGATCAAAGGGGACAAAACCTCTAGGTGCGAGCCCATCCAAACCACCATGTTAAGTGACCATTTTATCACAATAGCTTAAGCTACAGTGTGAGACTATCTTAATTAGTTTTATATATTCACTAACACACCCCTTCAAGTGAAAGCCCTTTGGGCTTGAAACTTGCACAGGCTCATTCTACCTTGTGCTGACTAATAGGTGAGTAGTAGGATTTGATACCATGTTAAGTGATCATTTCACCACAATAGCTTGAACTACTATGTGAGCCAGCTTATTTGGTTTTATATATTCACTAACAGTACATTAGTTTAAAGTTACCAAATTAATATTCATATATTATCTCAAAGAATGAGGAATAATCATTTATAATTAAATTTTTAAATAAAAATTAGTGAAATTATCACAAAATTAATTATGTTTAGCAAAATTAATACCATTAATTTAAAAGATAAAAGACAAATTTCTTTAATAATTTAAATTTTATTTTATAATTATACAAAACTTAGTTTTAGTTTTTAAAAGTCTTTTTAAACTTTAGTTCAAAATAATAATAAAATGTCTTATTTCGATACTTCATTACCTTTTCTCAATCCCTATAGTATATATTCTCGTAACCGTTTTTGGACAAGAAGTATAAAAATCATTCTCTCTACCCATCATCCAAAAGTTATAGAAATAATCCAAAGTTCCAATATAGAGCAATGTGTGGTTTAAAAGCTACCACCGTAGAACATTGTGTCAAGTTAGAAATTCTAACAAAGCTCATCTCTCCTTAGAGAGAGCAGAGTTATACACATCTTCATGTTGAAGCTATTCGTTTTATTCTCACCCTCTATGGAAGAAAAGGCATTCTGATTACAGCTCGAATATCTTTGGGATCCAGTGTTTCCTAATCATTCTTCTTTTTACTATTTGTTTTTGTAAGTTAGTAAGCATTATTGTCCCTAAGGAATCTCTTCTTAAAAAGTTGTTTGCTCTATCCCTTTGCTTAGTCTATAAAAGCAAGGGTTCTCTTTCGTTGTACTCAGACCATTATCAATAGAAAATATTGTGTGTATTCATCATATGACTTCTCTCTAAGTTCTCTCTCTTGAAAGCTTGATTCTTGAGTAATGTAGTCATAGTCATACAAAAAGACAAGTATGCACCTCTTCATGAGGATCATGTGTATGAAAAAGTCTTAAACATAAATCTTGTTTGAGGTCATTGTTAAACAAGGAAAGATTATAGAATGTAAATTCCTAAAAGGTATGCCTTAAGAGTTGAGGAGAAAGGGCTTATGTCTCAGCTAGCATACCTAGAATTCTACAGTCAATTTTTGTTTATTCTTAATCTCTTATGGATGATGTGTTTTATCAATCACTTTGACTGGTATATAGGCCAGAAACTCGTGATTCAACTTCGATGAGTCTTATCGGTGAAAAATTTCATGAGCTTAAGAGTCACATCGAGAAGGGTCATTCTTGATTCACTAGTGTAAATAGCGCCACGTACTAGCCTCCTAAACATCCTAGTTGATTTCCTCTTTTGACTTCAAAAGAATATCAACCTTCTCAGTCCCTCCACAACAATACCTCTCCTCTTTCCCATCATAGAGTTTTCTCAATACGCCAAAACTCCAAAATATTTTTGTCCCCTCTCTAAAAATCCTCCAACTACACTAGAAGAGACTCTTACTCTTATATGACAAAGTCTATTATACTATCTTCACCTCACACTCATCACTCTCGATGTTCCTCCTCATCCCTACTACTTTGACACTGTTATACCTTATCGAGTGGTCTATCATCTTTATGATAGACTTACTGAACCAACATTACGGTATTTACGGGCATTATCAGCTTAATATGCCTATGTTATTTCTCTTTCTCCCATTTATTTATACAGACATCTTTTCGATCTCAACAATTCTAAATCTTTCTTCTGGACCTTCCTTGAATGGTTCAACCTCTTTCAAAAAAACACATCCAGAGTTCCCAGATAAGGATGGTGGATGATCAAAATCGGGAATTTCTAAAAGTGTACAATGAATGTCCACTAATTGGACATACATTGCACCAAAACTGACATAAACGGGGCTAGAGTGTTTTACAGACCCATGAAGGTCCGTTTAATGGATTTAATGTCCGTTTAACGAACAAGGATGAGGCTAGGAGTCTTTTCAGACCCAAAAAGCCCCGTTTAGTAGACCTAAAGTATGTTCAACGGACATAGGTGAGACAAAACTCACTCAAAAGCCTTCCCAAAGGTTTCTACATCTATCCTAACCTTACTTTCACTCCAAATTGTCCCAAAGTCACTTCCTCTAATGTAACATCATTTCATAACAATTCAAATACCAATTTGATTTCATTAAACTCTCTAATATCTACTCATTTGATTCATCACTTACAACTAATTCTCATCATTCACAAATTTCTATATTTCTTTTCCATAACATATCTCACTTATATAGAACAACAATTCATATTCAAAATTTATCATCTCAAGTTGATAACTTCTTCAAGTATAACTAATTTCAACTTAACATCATCCATACATAACTCATATTCTCTACTTGATCATAAACACTCAAAATAGAACACATTCTCATACACTCAAAACAAAACACACCATATACATTCATCTACCAATTTGCTGCACTATGTTCTCAATTTCATGTCAATTTTTGAGACTCTTAAAGACAAAATTTAAATTTGATGTCTTTATGAAAAATGTATCCATATCTCTCTAGTTTAATTCAAATGAAGAATCATCTTATTTGGATAACTACAGAACAAGTTATGGCTAAAACACAAAAGTATAATCTGTGAACATGTTACTGCTACATTTTTCAACACTCACCTTCCAATTTTTCCAAATTTTATACCTAACACAACTTGTACAAATATCACTTTTCCTACTTTATTTACTCTTCATTCTCAACTCCATTTCAACTCAATATTATTCACAAATAAATCATGATCTATATTTGATCATTAACTCAAAAATAGAACATGTGCATATACCATTCATTATAAATTTTCTGCACTCATCCTAACACCATTATGATGATCATTTTACCTTTAAAACATCTCTAAAATAATTTATGAATTATTACTCATCATACATATAGAAAAGCAAGACATTTACATCTACTATTCATTACTCATGTTCATCATACATAAAACATCACTTTAAGCCATTTAACTTCTAACTATCATCACAAAAGCTTCATTAAACACTACCCATGAAGATTTACAAGCTACTTACTTGATTTGGCTTCTAATTCTTCAAACTTTTCAAGAACACCAAGAATCCCTAATTTTCCATGCATCCCACGTACATCATCATGGAGATTGGAAGGTTTAGGTTTCTTGTGGCAATGAAGAAGATAACATGAAGGAAGTAGTAATTGAAAGATGAGAGAGTTGGTTCAACTTTGGTGGAGGTGAGAGTGAATGGAGAAAAATGAAAATGGAGGAGAAGAAGAAAGCAAGCCACGAAGAAGATGAAGAAAGAACAAGAGAATTGTGAGAAATAAGACAAGGGTGGTGTTTTAATTAAAAGAATTGTGATCCTAAGACATGGTTTGGCAAGTGACACTTGTCACTTACCATATATCCCATTCTTATAGCTTTAAACTAGGTTCCTTCCTTTAGCTAGTCCAATCAAATCAAGTTTCTACTCTAATTGTTTCTCAGTTTTCAATGACACTCATCAATAAATCACAAAGTCATTTATCAAAATTTCGATTGTCATTGGACAGTAATTCTACTACGATTTATCAGTTGTCCTATCATTTGGCGTTTTCCCTAGTCCAATAATACCAAAATTTCATAAATTTCTTAATTTTTTTCCAAAAATTATAAATCAATAAATATACTCTCCAATTACATTTTCAACACATAAAAACCACAATTCTCAATACAATCACATTTATACTCACTTATACCTGAAAAATGTCAATGAATGCATGTATAATTATTTAATGTGCAAAAAAATCAATATTCACGTGTATGTACATGCTATAATATGCATGAGCATGAAATGCGCTTTCTAATTTCTCAATAAGCTCTCATATTTAATATTCTAGCCTTAACGTAGGTAACAGGATGTTACAGAAATAATGATAAATTGACTAGTATAATCATATTTTAGGTTAAACAGCTATTAAGTATATCAAAAGTTACCACTTCCACTAAGTCGCCTATTTTAGTTTAAAATATTTGATGAATTATCTTTTTCCTCTAGTATATATCAACTCACTGCCTCTTCCATTTGTTATTTTTTAAGATGGATGTGACATGTCTATCCATTTTAGTGTTTAATTTAAGTTTTCTCTTACATTTTAGCTTTTTTATCCCTTCCACTCTCAAAAACTCAACATTTTCCGTTCACTTTCCACAGTATCTTTTATCAAGTATCAAATACCCAACTATCTTCATTCAAATACCTACTATTTCACAATTAATATTTGTGTTATCCCAATAGTTGACTATGATGGGCAAGTGAAATTTGAAGAGAAAAAACTTGAGATGGAGTGAAAAATGTAGTTGTCAGGTATATTCTTAATAAACTAAGATTATGATAAGAAATACAAAATGAGATTACCATTCTTTCTCTATTTTTGTTGCTCCATTACTTTTGGTTCTTGCTTAACTTTAGAAAAGGTTTTTATGATGTTAGGTCAACAGAGAAAAAGTAAAAAAATGTATTTTGTAAGGCTTTTATTTTACTTTACATAATCTAACATATAAATTTACTATTTACCTGTTATCTTTATTATAGGTGCATAATTGCTTTGTTTGTTTCATGATTTAACACCTTCCTATTTATATTTCTAATATCTCTTTTTTAATGTAGAGAGTTGAAGTGTTTCCTGACTCATACCGATATTAAGATAAAAACAATTCTACCTTAGGTGAGATACTCTAATGATTGTTATTTCTCTATTATTAAGTTAATAAACTACTTATGAGTGCTTCAATCTTATCTTGTTTCTTTATTCTTATGTATATATAAGGTTTTGCACAAGGTTGGAAGGTGATCTTTATATGTATTTAGACTGATTGGTTAGGGCATTACATATTATGAATTATGTTACTTAGAATCCATATGATCAACATGCCATTATGAAAACAAACTCTTCTTGAAGTTTTTACAATTAGTTATATATCCCTAGTGCCTTTACTTGTATGAGTGAAATTCCTATTTGTTGACAAGCCATTCTGATTAGTTCAAGTCTTCATTTAAATGCTTATATATGAACGTTAGTTTGAGTATTGTGAGTTTGAGTTTGTGCGTCATTTGAGTTTGTGATAATAAGGAATTATTAAAATCATGATTTTAATAACATGATTTTGCATACCTTTGCACTAAGACTTGCGGATGTTAGCATCGCTATACTTCCAATAATCATTAAAGCCTCATTAGAGAGTTTATCGCCAGATATGTTGTTGAGACCCGATCCGGGAACTGGATCCCAATCGAAAAAGCGTAAACGAATACGAAAAACGAAGTGGCGGAAAGCGAATTCGAAAGAAATCGAATTCGAAAGAACGGAACGGAAGGCGAAATGCAAAGTAGCCAACCAAATCGAATAACGGATCCCAAAAGTAAACGGTACAAATAAACGGACAAAAACAAAAGCGAAGATCGGATAAAAGCGAAAAACGGAAGCGAACGAATCGAAGCAAATCGAATACGAATTAAAACAAAGCAAACAAACTGATCGATTTGAATTGAAACAAATTCCGACATCCGTTGGAACAAATACACTCATCGCGTTGGAAACCTAAACTAACCGATCCGAAAATCCGGTATAATTTTTTTTCTTTTTCTCATTTTTCCTCGAAGTCAATCAAAACATACAATTTCCTTTTTCTTGGAAAGAAATTTTAATCAAGTTCTCGAATCACAGAAATTGCTTACATATACAATCAAATCCCAAAATTCATCTCAGATACCAATTTTACTAAAATTTCAAAGACAACAAATGATTTAACCTAACCCAAAACCTGCAAAGTATTCCAAATATACTTCTAAAACATATCCCAATCAATCATACAATCATCAAATCTACGGACCTCTCATCTGGATCTCGTGAATAAACACACTCCTATATCTAAATACAATTCAATATATCTCAATCCACATCAAACGAAATTATGCTTCAATACAATATACAAATCCAGTAACTTAATCCGAATACAACTCAATCGTAATAATAAACAATTCCTTAACTCATACCCAAATATATACGAACTTCATAAATCATATACATATATGACAATTCAAGCCATATCCAATCTTAATATAAAAAATTCCAATTTACACAAAAAGTCAAATGATACAAAATCTAACCAAACGTCTTGACATACTTTCATCCGATCTTCTGCTCGAAAACCTGGAGACGGGGATGAAAGGGGGGGTGAGCTTGGAAGCTCGTGGGTAACATATTTATAGATTGAATAATAAGCAGAAATCATTTTTTTCATAACTTCTAGCCAAAAGGCTTATCTTTTTCAAACTTTGCACCTTTTCAAACATTTTTTTCAAACCTTTCAATTTTTCAAACTTTTCATAATAAATTTCTATAATTTCATGGTTGAAAACTCTTTTTTCTCATTTCTCAAAATTTCTCAAAATTTTCATAAACATGAATGCAATCACATCAGATCACAAAACACATAAAATCATAAATCCATACATAAAACACATCAAACGGTTTGGGTTGGTCCTAACAGAACGTACTACACATTCCCGCATAGCGGTTCTGTGTAGCCGTGAACGGAGGGGAGTCCAAAATTAGAACTCCTAAGCCACTTGCGGGCAGCCGGGAGAAGGCTATAAACAAGTAGAGACAGTGCACTGACTCACAGAAGGACCTGACCAAACCCACATAACACATAAGCGAAAAGAGAATTCAAATTGCTTGAAGGGACTTTTCAAAAAAATCTTGATTTTCTAAGTCTTCATATCATCATATCAAATCGTGTCAAAATGCTTGACACATGCACACATATTCACATCAATTTATATAACAATCATATTCAATTAATCAATTAATCATATATCAATCAAATGCATAAAATGAATGCAAGTATTTCTTTCAAACCTCAATCAACATATATAAGTGCATAAAGCAGCATTGTTCACATTCTTCAAAAATGCGAAAACATAATTTTCATAAATCTTATATTCTTAATTTTTCTATAATTTCCACGAATCATTTTCAAACATTTTAACGTAAACTTTTGAATAGTTGTTTTCAAATCCTTTGAAAACATAATTTCAAAAATATTTTTCCTTTCTTGATTTTTCAAATTCACATAATTTACTCATAATTCAAAATATAAATACATCACCCACCTCAAATTGATGCCAAAAACTTGATCCACACTTCAATTCGTACATTCCTTCTATCTTTCTTCCAATTTAACATCACCTAAGCCATAATCATCCAAATTCAACATCATAAATCACTTAATTCTTCAAATTGGGCTTATAAAACACTAATTCCATATAAAATCAATCAATCTAAATCATAAATTTCAAAAATCCTCAAATCTCAAAATTGGCCTAAACCAATTTACACAAATTCAATATCATAAATAACATAATCCTTAAAATTGATGTCATAATTCATCAATTCATACTAATATCAAGATATCTAAATCACTAATTTCAAAAATTTCCAAATCTCAAATTTTACCTAAACCTTAACTCACATAAATTCAAAATTAAATCAATTCTTCATGAAATCTTCCAAAATTAATCATGGAAATCACAAACCCATCACCTTTTCCATATTTCTAAACCAAAAATTCATCAAAAAACACACATCAAATTTTCTATCTTACCTCATTCTTCACTGAAATTCGATTTTTCTTAGCTTGGAATAAAGCTCTTGTGCTCCTTCACCTTTTTCTATCTTGAATCATCTAAAAAATCCCTAAGAAACAAGTAGCAAAAACGAAACTTAACTTTCTCTCTCATCTTTTCTCCATGGACGAAGCTTCTACTCCTTTCTCTCCTTACTTTCTTCTTCTTTCCTCTCATCATCGTGTTTCACCCTTAAAAAATGACAACCTCTTGTATTTTTAAAGCCATGTCATTTAATGAAGGTAAAAAGACCATGTTTCCCCTCCATTCAAAGCTTAAAGTCATGCTTACTTGCGGGTTTGATTCGCACTATCAATTTGAAGGAATTTGTCAAAACTTCCTTCTAGAGAAATGTTCCTCTATGTCTTAATTTCATAATGCCATAAGAATCGTCCAATTCGGAGCACTACATCAAAAGTTATACGCAAAACATTTCAGGTTGTTAATACATTTTCCAGCACGTTATTTCCATCCAGAAATTTACATTCTTAATCCCATAATTGACATTCTATGTCTTCATAACAATTGTAGCCTTATGTCTCTAGTTTAATTCAAAACAAGAATCGCCTCATTTTGATTCCCAGATCAAAGGTTATGCTCAAAATACTCTTAGATATTCCTAATCCAAAAACTGCACTCTAATTCGAACTTCCATTTATAATTTGAAGGTCTTAGGGGTAAAATTGACATTTACTTTCTTCATATGACTTGTAGCCCCATATCTTAACTTTATTTCACCTCAAGAATCACTTCAATCGGATCTCTACAGATCCCGAATTTCTCAAAATACTGAACTGTGTTCGAAAAATTTCCCGACTCACTTTGATTAAATTAATCATCCTTAATTCAATCTCATAAAATTCACAAATTTTTCCATAAAAAATGAAATTCATTGCCTTAGGAATCTAACGCTTCGAAAACCAACTCAATCGGATGTCAAAGAAAAAAGTTATAAGCGAAGGCGAGATTCGAAGATTAGGCGTGGGCACGCCTAAGGATATAATCTAGAGCTGTAAAAAATTTCAGAATTTTCAAATCATATCTTTTGCTCCCGAACTCCAAAATTAACAAATTTGGTCTCTATGGAAAGCTTGAAGGAAGATCTACAACTTCCATGCAGAACTCAAAAATCAATTTCATCTCTAAAGGGGTCAAAATTTCAGTCAAAGGCACTGCCCCAATTTAATATATCCCTAAACAAATGCCAACTTTGAAAATTCATATCTTTCAACTCCAAATTCCGAACACCTCATATTTTATATCACTGCGAAGATCAGAAAGTCACCTACAATTTTCATGAAGGAAATAAAAATCAATTTGACTCCTAAGGGAGTCCATTTTCCGGTCAAAGATTCTGTCCTCTAATATTCATGCTAAAACCATAACATAAACTTGTAAAAATCATAACTTATTATTCCTTAATCGAAAAATTATATACTTTATATCGAAATAAAGATCAAATCACAATCTTCAACTTTCATGAAGAACTTCAAGGCTCAATTTACCTCTAACTATGTAAATTTTCCAGTCAAAGCTTCAGCCATAGTAAAAGTCAACACTAACACACTTAAACTTTGACTGATCATAACTTTCACTCCCGATATCGAAAAATTACAAACTTTATGGCTACAGAAAGCTCTTAACATAATCTACAAGTTTCATTTAGACCCTTTTCTCAAATTTTGCCTAAATCAAAAGTCAACCCTCCCAGGTTGGCTCAATGGTAAGAGGCGTACTTGTAAAAGCAACAAAACCTTGAGGTTGGGTGTTCGATTCCAACCAAAGAGGACAATACTGATTTGTGTTGGATGCCGCGGTATAACCCGCAAACACACGCTGGGTGGGAAAGGCTAGCCCAGGTGTGGGGTCCAACATATGTTATTAGTCACTATTGTATCAAACTGTAAATTTCACATATAAGATATTGATAGACTTTATCAATTCTACCACCACCTCACTTTCCCACATATCTAAATTTCTTCTTAATTATATGCTTGTCAAAACTTTGTCTCGGATCGTGAATAATTGCATTGCAGTATTGTCAGTATACATGTGTGAGGGCTTAACATCAGGATATTCAGTGGCTATGGCCCTTACCCTCTTTCTCCAAAGCATTGATGCCTAAAAACATTTTTAAATGGCATATCAATGTATTATGCATGGCGTGCTTTTGTGTGGCATAAAAATATGTTCTTTAAGATAAACAACAATCAGTTCATGTGATTCCTTATTATCATTAAAAAAAGGATTAGTACGGTCTTTCATATGTTATACAATTAGTTCATGTGATTCCTTATTATCATAAATAATAAAAGGATTGGTACCATCTTTACATGAAATTATATAATGGAATTGTCTTAATTCCTATATTAAAACTAATACATTGTTCTATCCTTGATGCATTGAAATTGATGTAATCTTATTACACGATGTAAACTAAATACTAAAAAAGTGGGCAAATCCTTATCCTTATCATCTATTAATTTCTTACATATTGTTTTCATATATACAACACATATTGGAAATGATTTGGATATTGCCATTAATGCATATAAGATTAGATTGGTAATTGTATTTTATTTATTTATATTAGCATTAATGCATGACATAACAATTTAGATAATGAATTGGTGTTGAATATCTTTTTCTTCATTGTTTCTAATCCTCTCTTTAGAATAAGCATTGGTGGTGTTATTGCATTTCAATAAAAGTAAGGGAGATTATGATAGTTGACTCCAATCATAAGGAAATTGTATGAAGAGCTTGTTTGGAGCACTAATGAAGCTGGTATTTGAACTATATGTTGTAATATAAATTCCATTACATTATGCCTAACATAACAAAATATTGGTTAGAGATTATAAGCATACGTCTTATGGCAAATTTTGGTTTATTTTAGTATGGAATACAATGATAAAGTTTTGTGATTGATTTATTCTATCACTTATGTAAGAGAATTCTCAAGGCAACAAAAGAAGTAACAAAATCTTTACGTTTATCTCTTTTTTGATGTTTATATCACATGTTGGAAGTGTTTTGCTTGTGTTGGTATATTTCACATGCTTTTGTTGACATTATATCGATAATTGAATGTAAGACTTTCAAGTGTTAATGCTTATAGTGAAATTTGGCGTTGTATGCAACAGATATAAATACAAAACTATTGAACAAGTGTATTATATTAAATACGAAATATTCTTTTTTGCATGGCCTATTTTGTGTTGAAGAGCATCGCTCACCTTTCTTCTTTGTAGTTTGTGATTGTCTGTCCATCCAGGTAAGTCGTCCAACTAATGTCTACCATATGTGTTGCTTTAATAGTACGAGTATTTACATTTGGGTTTTGTATGAATGCAAAGGAGGTCTTGATTTTATGTTGTTATTTAGAATAATCTTATATCATTGATGAGTTTTTTATGTTCTTCTTTAATAGTCTAAGTATTTATGTTTGGGTTTTATTTGAATCATTGATGAGTAAATGTATGAATTACATACGTATTTATTGTATGTGGAATGAGTTTGAGATGAAAAGGATGATTCAATGCATAATAAACCCATGATGTAACTTCTATGAGGCTTATCAATGAAAAATTCTATGAGCCTAGGAGTCACAGTGAGAACTTGCTTTCCTGATTCATATGATTTGACAATGTCATGTACCTTAGTGTTTGTCTTAATTCGAATTTAGTGTACGAACTTGAATTAAAAAATTAAAGAAGTAAGTTGTATATTTAAGGAAAAGTCACAATGATTTGAGGCATAATAAACCCCTAGGATGGTATATAGGCTGAAAACCTATGATGTAGCTCCTATGAGGCTAATCAGTGAAAAATTGCACAATCCTAGGAGTCACAATGAGAACTTGCTTTCTCGATTCATATGGTGTAACAATGTCACGTACTTTAGTGTTTCTTTTAATTCAAACTTTGTTGGGCCCCGAAAATTTTTTTTGTTTATTTATTTATTTATTTACTATTCTTGCCTTAATTGTTTTAATTATGTGTTTATATAGATATATTTTTATTGAGTCTTGGAATTAGCATGTGTGATTGGGAATTAAAATGAAGGCTTGGACTTAATGTTGGAAAGAATGGGCTTTATGGAATAAGTGGAGTAAGAAGGAGGATTAGAAATAAGTGGATTAATGTAGTGGGCTTGTGAGGAGGAGGAGAGCCCAAAAGGGATTGTAAGAGGGAGTATCAAAACTATGTAGTTTTGGAGTTAGGCTTTTAAGATGAGAATAAAAGAGTTAAATGAATTAAAGGAAAGAGGAGAAGAAGAGAGATTGTCATAGACTTGAAAGAAAAGAAGAGAACAAAACGCGAGCAAGGAAACAAGGGGACTTTCGGCCAAGAAGAAGAGGGAGAGCCGTAGGAGGCTTGAAGGGAGGAAGAAAGAAGGAGAAAAAGAGAAGAAATCTTCTTGCTAGAGGTAAGTTTCATCTTTGTTTATGATAGGTTCGAAAATGGGAGGAAATGGAAGTTAGGGTTTGTGTAGGGTTTGTAGAAAGAAAGAAAAGAAGGTGAGATCTATGGATTTTAGGGACTTTTAAGCTAAGGTTATGGATATTCTAGCTTAAATGTCCTATGGGTAGGTTAGGTTTAAAGTTTATTTTCATCTTTGCTTGATTTATGAATATTATGACTTTCTTTGAAAATGTATTTATTGAATGAAGTATGATTTAATTGAAGGAACTTAAGAAAACCCCACTCAAGACAAGGAGGAAAGGCAATCTTGAATTCGGATTTCTACGATAGGTGGGTAACATTTTTATAGTTGTTGTGTAATGGGCAAATGCCCTATGTGTGCTATCTTTGTTAATTGTGAGTATATTGAAAGTGTATTTCCCTTGATTTAAATGAAAAGAACGAAGCTATGATGATTTGATACAATGGAAGAAGCATAAAATGCTATTTTTGTGTTTGAATATGTGAGCATAAATTGGTTGTGATTGGGCAAGAGAGAACCTATATCGTTAGTCACGTGCACGTTGACCCCCTAGCCTTCTCCCGGCAGCCCACTTGTGGCCCACGAGATCCGAAAATGGACTCGTTGTGTTTACGATAAACTTCGATTTATTCGTTGTGTTTATGGAACTCTCGAGTCAAATGTGTGCATTTCATCCTTTAATTGTGTTTATGATGCATAATATGTGATTTAAGTGATAGAAGTTTACATAATATGCTTTACGTGATGATTTCGGCTACTTATGAGCTATGTGATAAAGTTAGGTATTTATGCATATGGATGATTGTTAATGCTTTGGATTCGTTATTGTGTGTTCTGTGGCTCATTACTCGATGGCTCATCCCCCATTCTCCCTCCTCAGGTGCAAATTCTAGTTGATCGCGGAACCTTGCAAGGCATCGGGCATCACTCCAAGAAATTTAGCCACTTTTGTATTAAGTTAGTAACTAGCTTATAAGCACATCAAACATGGAGCATCTCACACATTTTGTATTCTGTACTTGACTGTTAATGGATATGCTGATATGTAATTAAAGCCATGCTTGAACTTTGTTATGATTTGGAAAGAGAAGGAGAGCTTTAGTACTCTCTTCATGTGAGTTTGTTGAAGTGGGATGTAGTGCTGAAATTTCTGGGTTGATGCACTCATGTGGTAATTTCTAGATATATTGTATTGTGCTGCAATTTCTGGGTTGTTTTAGGTTGAATAGGATCACTTAGACTTGTTGAAGGTATTAGACGAGCTGTAGAGCTTGTTCCTGAGGTGTAATGAGTTAATTTTGAGGTATTGATTGCAAAGTGTGAGTCGTTAAAATCAAATGCAGGTGTTGTCTATATGGCAGATTATCAGGCAAAGCTTTGAGTCCACTTTTGACCCTTATAGAGTTGGAATATAGGTCGGTGATCTTCATGAGAGTTGTAGATAATTCTTTAACCTTTCCATAGACACTACGTTTACTGAATTTGAAGTTCTGAGTCAAAAGATATGGTGTTTGTAAGTTCTGGTACTGTTTAGGAGGAGCTAGTCGATCGGCCTTTGTGTAAATATTTGTTTCCCTTAGTGGCCGAGCTGGTCCTTGAGTCCTTCTTGAAAAATGTAGATTTTTCTTCTAGCTTTCTAACGCTTCCGACCGTGTCTAATTTGGAGCTCAAAGTCAAAAGTTATGAGAGTTAGAAGTCAGATAGGTCGGATTGCGAGGCTGGTCGCCCAAGCGCTCGCGGGCGAGGCACACGGGCGAGCGCCCAATTGCCGAGCAATTGCGGGATTTGGGGTCGGTTCCTGGCCGACCGACCCCTCTTCCTTCTTTTAGCCATAACTTGTTGTGTAGACCTCCGATTGACCCCATTTTTGAAGCGATGGATTCCTAAGAGATTTTTTTATCTTTCCACACTTGATTTATCAGTTTTTATTTTAATTTGAAAAAGTTGGTTTGAAACCAAGTGTGGAGGTCGACTGATCAAGTCTGAATATACTTTACAAATTTTAAAATATCTGGAGCTAGAGAGCTCCGTTCGAGGCGATTCTTGTTTTAAATTAAACTAGAGACATAAACCTACAAGTTTTATGAAGGAGCCGACTGACAATTAAGCCTTTAAGATTTTCAAATTCTAACCTGAAGTCGGAAGTGCTCAATTTTGGCTGTTTTCTTTGAAATAGCATTTTTGCCATAACTTCTTCATTTCAAATCCAAATTGAGCGTTTTCAGTGACGTTGGAACCATGAGAGCGTAAGGAACATATTTCCTTAAAAAGCAAGTCCCAAATTTTCTATTAAAAGTTTCTCTAATTGTGGTCGGTTTGTGTTCGGTTTTGGATCCTCTATGCTTATGTGTGCTTGTGTGGTCCGAATGTTGGGCCTCGGCGACGGGGTCCAACATTGTTTGATATCAGAGTCAGGTTTCACTCCTAGGCTTAGAATGCATAGTAGGGAAATTATTTTGTTATGTGATTAAATGTTTGCATTATGAATTGATGGGTTGTATTAAGTGACATGCATATCATGCATACATATAGAAACTAGATTTAAAAAGGGTTGTAGCTAATCATGAATATTTTCATTGAAGGAGTAAGATGCCACCTCGTAGAAGGACACGAGGAGTTCTGCAAGGTTCAATTGTACCTGACTCTCCACTGAGAGAGGAGAGCACGGATGAGTCCGTAGCCCCGGAAGTGGCCCCAGCTGAGGTTTCTCTAGGGCAGAGTAGTGAGCCCCTTCGATCTTAGACTCAGTCGTCGCCTAGTCAGTCTGAGCAAGTGCCTGCTCTAGACCCGAGATTCTTCCAGGCATTTACTCAAGCCTTTGTTCAGGCTATGGGTCAAATGCCTTAGGCTTCTGGTTCGGCCCCAGCTAAGAAGGGGAGACAGTTTGATGGGCTAAGGAAGTATGGAGAAGTGGACTTCTACGGGACCACAGACCCTGAAGAAGCTGAAACATGGTTGAGGAAGACCGAGAGGGTCTTGGATCAGATGGAGTGCGAGGATGATGAGAGAGTGGTTTATGCTGCCAGTCTGCTTCAGGGTGATGCCTTGCATTGGTGGGAGATTGTGCCAGGGAGTCAGACGAGACCAGTAGGGTTGACATGGGGAGACTTCCTGACTGTGTACAGGAAGAAGTATCTGTCTGAGGTGTACATTCAGCAGAAGTAGAGGGAGTTTCTGAGTCTCACCCAGAGGGAGATGACTGTTGATGAGTATGAGCGTCGATTTACTCAGTTGTCGAGGTATGCTTCGGAGCTGATGTTCAGTGAGGCTGCCAAGTGCCGGTTTGAGTCGGGACTACATTTAGCTATCAGAGAGAAGGTGGTAATCTGAGAACTTTAGCGATTTTCAAGAATCGTTGAAGCGGCTCGAGTTGAGAACATCGAGAACATTAAGGCGATTAGCGAAAGAGGAAGGAAGAAGCGATTCGGAGGGAGGTGGTACTTATACAGAGAAGTGCGAACCTTTCTGTGCGATCTGAGGAGAGGAGCACCGCAGAGCCGACCTGAACCTATGAGGACTTCTCTTGTTTCTCACCAAGCCTCAGCGGTGGGCGGCGGTAGGAGAGGAGATGGGAGAGGCCACCTCTTCCCAGTGTGAGCACCTGCGGAGGCATCATAGAGGAGAATGTTTGAGTATCGGAGCATGCTTCAATTGTGGGCGAGAGGACACATGGCAGACGGTGTCCTAAGCCGGATAGAAGAGGATCGCAGATGCAAGCTTCCAGGAGGACAGAGCCAGTGGGACAGAAGGCTGTGATTGAAGTGGGTAGCTCTGGTGTACCTAAGAGAGCTCATCCTCCAGATAGATCCGGGGCAAGCACCGGTAGAGTGTTTGCAATGACTCGAGAGGAGGCGAGAGCAGCTCAGAAGTGGTATGGTATGATAAAATTGTTTGATGATTGTGTGCTTGCTTTGATTGATCCGGGTTCTACCCGTTCCTTTGTGTCTTGGTGGGGTGCAGCATAGAAGTCTGAGCCCATTGGATACTCCTTTGATGGTGAGTACTCCGATTGGCCAGCATATTATTATCAGTCAAGTGTACCGAGAGTGTGAGATAGAGATTAGTGGAGGAAAGTTTGTGGTGGATTTGATGCCTTTGAAGATGGGAGGATTGGATGTGATCCTAGGTATGGATACCTTAGAAGTATCATGCCAACTTAGGCAAGCGAGAAGGCAGGTGGAATTGAGCTAGAGGATGGCGAAAAAAGTGGTATTTGTGGGAGTTAGAAGAGCCGATCCGCCTCGGATTGTTTCTACTATGTCAATTTGAGAGATTGATGAGTAAGGGTGTGAAGCATTTTGGCCTATTTGTTGAACACGAAGCGATAGAGGAGGTTGGAAGATATTCCTGTAGTCAGGGAATTCCCAGACGTCTTTCCCGAGGAGTTGCCAGGACTACCTCCTCCTGGGGAAATTGAATTTCCCGTTGAGCTTCTTCCAGGTACTGGACCGATTTCAATTCCGCCTTACCGAATGGCTCCGGCGAAATTGAAGGAGCTTAAGGAGCAATTGGAGGATCTTTTGGAGAAGGGTTACATTAGGCCGAGCTCTTCTCCTTGGGGAGCTCCGGTGCTATTTGTGAATAAAAAGGATGGGTCGTTGCGGATGTGTATGGATTATAGGAAGTTGAATCATGCCACCATTAAGAACAGATACCAGCTCCCACGCATAGATGATTTGTTTGATCAATTGCAAGGGGCGAGAGTCTTTTCCAAGGTAGATTTGAGATCGGGTTATCCTCAGTTGAGGATTAAGGAGATCGATGTGTCAAAGACTGCTTTTAGGACGAGGTATGACCACTTTGAGTTTTTGGTTATGCCTTTCGGGTTAACGAATGCTCCTGCAGTCTTTATGGATTTGATGAATAGAGTTTTCAAGTCTTTCCTAGATCAATTTATCATTCTCTTTATTGATGATATATTGGTCTATTCTAAGAGTGATGAGGAGCACGAGGATCATTTGAGGGTTGCTTTGGAGACTTTGAGAAAGAATGAGTCAGATGCCAAATTCGATAAGTCGAATTTTGGTTAAGGAAGTAGTATTTCTGGGCATGTGATTTCAGAGCGTGGAGTGCATGTGGATCCACAAAAGATAGAGGCTGTGGTTAAATGGGAAGCGCCTAAGAATGTAGCTGAGGTGAGAAGTTTCTTGGGATTAGCCGGATATTACAGGAGGTTTATGGAGGGCTTTTCTATGATAGCTGCTCCACTTTCCAAACTGACGAGAAAGAATCAGAAGTTTGAGTGGACCGAGGAGTGCCAGAGTAGTTTTGAGGAGTTAAAGAATAGGCTTACTACTGCACCGATTTTGACATTACCTTATGGTGAGGATGGATACATTGTGTACAGTGACGCTTCTAGGAAAGGTTTAGGGTGTGTATTGATGCAAGGAGAGAATGTGATTGCCTACGTTTCCAGGCAATTGAAGCCTTATGAGATGAATTACCCTATTCATGACTTGGAATTGGCTGCTATAATTTTCGCATTGAAGATTTGGAGACATTACTTGTATGGAGTTACTACTAGAGTATTTACAGACCATAAGAGCCTTAAGTACTTGTTGACTCAGAAAGAGTTAAATTTGAGGCAGAGGCGATGGTTGGAGTTATTAAAAGATTATGATTTGGTGATAGACTACCATCCGGGGAAAGCTAATGTGGTAGCTGATGCATTGAGTAGGAAGTCTACTATGGCACATGTGGAGACAGTGTACCTTCCCTTGCTGAAGGAATTAGCCAGGCTTGATGTGAGGTTGAGACAAGTTGAACCTGGTTGTATCTTGGCAAATTTCAGAGTAAGACCAGTGTTGAAGGGGAAGATTAAAGAATTGCAAGAACAGGATGAGTACTTGAGTAAGCTTAGAGAAGAGATAAAATATGGCAAGCCTTCTGATGTAGAGGTAAAGGAAGATGGATTGATGGTTATGGGTGACAGATTGTGTGTTCCAGATGTGTTAGAGCTGAAGGATGAGATCCTTGATGAAGCGCATAATGCTCCTTATGCGATGCACCCAGGGAGTTCTAAAATGTATCGGGATTTGAAAGACCATTACTGGTGGAAGGGAATGAGAAAAGATGTGGCAGAGTATGCTAAAAGATGTTTAGTGTGTCAGCAAGTTAAAGCTGAACACCAAGCACCTTCAGGCAAGCTTAATCCTTTGCTGATTCCAGAATGGAAATGGGAGAAGATTACCATGGATTTTCTGATGGGATTACTGAGGACTAGCAAGAAGCATGACGCTATTTGGGTGATTGTGGATAGATTAACCAAGTCAGCGCACTTCTTGCCAATTAGACAGACGGATTCTTTGAATGTTTTGGCTAAGAAGTATGTGGATGAGGTAATCAGACTTCATGGGATTTGGAGTTTGATAGTTTCTGATAGGGATCCTAGGTTTACCTCCAGATTTTGGGAAAGTTTGCAGGAGGCTCTGGGGACTAGATTGCATTTCGATCGACTTTCATCCACAGGTGATGGACGGTCGGAGAGGGCGACACGGACTTTGGAGGCTATGTTGAGAGCTTCGCGTTGGATTTCAAAGGTTCGTGGGATGATCACCTACCTTTGATTGAGTTTGCTTACAATAATTCCTATCACTTTCAAGAATTGGATGGCACCTTATGAGGCTTTGTATGATAGGAGATGCAAAACTCCTATATGTTGGGATGAGGAAGGTGAAAGGAAGCTTGTGGGACTGAGTTAGTGCGAGTTCTTTGTGGATAAAGTGAAGTTAGTGAAGCAGAGGCTTAAAGCAGCTCAAGATAGAATGCAGAGCTACACAGATGCCCATAGAAAAGAAATGGAGTTTGAAGTGGGTGAGAAGGTGTTTCTTAGAGCTTCTCCATGAAAAGGTGTTTTGAGGTTTGGCAAGAAGGACAAGCTTAGCCCGAGGTACATAGGCCCATATGAGATCATTGAGAGGATCGGGCCTTTGGCTTATAAGTTAGATTTGCCATTTGAGTTGTCTAAGATTCACAATGTGTTTCATGTGTCGATGCTAAGGAAGTACAGATCAGATCCTTTGCACATATTTCAACCTTCAGATGTTCAGTTAAGAGAGGATTTGACTTATGAGGAGCAACCAATGGAGATCTTGGATTCAAAGGAAAAAGTGTTAAGGAACAAGATTGTGAAGCTGGTTAAGGTCTTGTGGAGGAACCATTCGACCGAGGAGGCTACTTGGGAGCCTTTGAAAGCCATGAGGGAGAAGTATCCCTACCTCTTCATGGACTCAGGTAAAGATTTTGAGGACGAAATTCTTTTAGGAGGGGAGAATTGTTGGGCCCCGAAATTTTTTTTTGTTTATTTATTTATTTATTTACTATTCTTGCCTTAATTGTTTTAATTATGTGTTTATATAGATATATTTTTATTGAGTCTTGGAATTAACATGTGTGATTGGGAATTAAAATGAAGGCTTGGACTTAATGTTGGAAAGAATGGGCTTTATGGAATAAGTGGAGTAAGAAGGAGGATTAGAAATAAGTGGATTGATGTAGTGGGCTTGTGAGGAGGAGGAGAGCCCAAAAGGGATTGTAAGAGGGAGTATCAAAACTATGTAGTTTTGGAGGTAGGCTTTTAAGATGAGAATAAAAGAGTTAAATGAATTAAAGGAAAGAGGAGAAGAAGAGAGATTGTCGTAGACTTGAAAGAAAAGAAGAGAGCAAAACGTGAGCAAGGAAACAAGGGGACTTTCGGCCAAGAAGAAGAGGGAGAGCCGTAGGAGGCTTGAAGGGAGGAAGAAAGAAGGAGAAAAAGAGAAGAAATCTTCTTGCTAGAGGTAAGTTTCATCTTTGTTTATGATAGGTTCGAAAATGGGAGGAAATGGAAGTTAGGGTTTGTGTAGGGTTTGTAGAAAGAAAGAAGAGAAGGTGAGATCTATGGATTTTAGGGACTTTTAAGCTAAGGTTATGGATATTCTAGCTTAAATGTCCTATGGGTAGGTTAGGTTTAAAGTTTATTTTCATCTTTGCTTGATTTATGAATATTATGACTTTCTTTGAAAATGTATTTATTGAATGAAGTATGATTTAATTGAAGGAACTCGAAAACCCCACTCAAGACAAGGAGGAAGGGCAATCTTGAATTGGTTTCTCGATAGGTGGGTAACATTTTTATAGTTGTTGTGTAATGGGCAAATGCCTTATGTGTGCTATCTTTGTTAATTGTGAGTATATTGAAAGTGTATTTCCCTTGATTTGAATGAAAAGAACGAAGCTATGATGATTTGATACAATGGAAGAAGCATAAAATGCTATTTTTGTGTTTGAATATGTGAGCATAAATTGGTTGTGATTGGGCAGAGAGAACCTATATCGTTAGTCACGTGCCGTTGACCCCTAGCCTTCTCCGGCAGCCCGCTTGTGGCCCATTTAGATCCGAAAATGGACTCGTTGTGTTTACGATAAACTTCGATTTATTCGTTGTGTTTATGGAACTCTCGAGCCAAATGTGTGCATTTCATCCTTTAATTGTGTTTATGATGCATAATATGTGATTTAAGTGATAGAAGTTTACATAATATGCTTTACGTGATGATTTCGGCTACTTATGAGCTATGTGATAAAGTTGAGTATTTATGCATATGGATGATTGTTAATGCTTCGGATTCGTTATTGTGTGTTGTGTGGCTCATTACTCGATAGCTATAAACGTGTTAGCCACTGAGCCGTGTTAGCTCACCCCCCATTCTCCCTCCTCAGGTGCAAATTCTAGTTGATCGCGAAACCTTGCAAGGCATCGGGCATCACTCCAAGAAATTTAGCCACTTTTGTATTAAGTTAGTAACTAGCTTATAAGCACATCAAACATGGAGCATCTCACATTTTGTATTACAGCTTGTTGTTAATGGATATCTTGATATGTAATTAAAGTCATGCTTGAACTTTGTTATGATTTGGAAAGAGAAGGAGAGCTTTAGTACTCTCTTCATGTGAGTTTGTTGAAGTGGGATGTAATGCTAAAATTTATGGGTTGATGCACTCATGTGGTAATTTCTGGGTATATTATGTTGTGCTGCAATTTTTGGGTTGTTTTAGGTTGAATAGGATCACTTAGACTTGTTGAAGGTATTAGACGAGCTGTAGAGCTTGTTCCTGAGGTGTAATGAGTTAATTTTGAGGTATTGATTGCAAAGTGTGATTCGTTAGAATCAAATGCAAGTGCTGTCTATATGGCAGATTGTCAGGCAGAGCTTTGAGTCCACTTTTGACCCTCATAAAGTTGGAATATAGGTTGGTGATCTTCATGAGAGTTGTAGATAATTCTTTAACCTTTCCATAGACACTACGTTTGCTGAATTTGGAGTTCTGGGTCAAAAGATATGGTGTTTGTAAGTTCTGGTACTGTTTAGGAGGAGCTAGTTGATCGACCTTTGTGTAAATATTTGTTTCCCTTAGTGGCCGAGCTGGTCCTTGTGTCCTTCTTGAAAAATGTAGATTTTTCTTCTAGATTTCTAAAGCTTTCGACCGTGTCTAATTTGGAGCTCGGAGTCAAAAGTTATGAGAGTTAAAAGTCAGATAGGTCGGATTGCGAGGCTGGTCGCCCAAGCGCTCGCGGGCGAGGCACCAGCCTTCGCCCGCCATGGCCTTCGCCCATGCGAGCGGCGCCCATCTTAGCAATTAAGGGATTTGGGGTCGGTTCCTGGCCGACCGACCCCTCTTCCTTCTTTTAGCCATAACTTGTTGTGTAGACCTCCGATTGACCCCATTTTTGAAGCGATGGATTTCTAAGAGATTTTTCTATCTTTCCACACTTGATTTATCAGTTTTTATTTTAATTTGAAAAAGGTGGTTTGAAACCAAGTGTGGAGGTCGGCTGATCAAGTCTGAATATACTTTACAAATTTTAAAATATCTAGAGCTAGAGAGCTCCGATCGAGACGATTCTTGTTTTAAATTAAACTAGAGACATAAACCTACAAGTTTTATGAAGGAGCCGACTGAAAATTAAGCCTTTAAGATTTTCAAATTCTGACCTGAAGTCGGTAGTGCTCAATTTTGGCTGTTTTCTTTGAAATAGCATTTTTGCCATAACTTCTTCATTTCAAATCCAAATTAAGCGTTTTCAGTGGCGTTGGAACCATGATAGCGTAAGGAACATATTTTCTTAAAAAGCAAGTCCCAAATTTTCTATTAAAATTTTCTCTAATTGTGGTCGGTTTGTGTTCGGTTTTGGGTCCTCTATGCTTATGTGTGCTTGTGTGGTCCGAATGTTGGGCCTCGGCGACGGGGTCCAACAAACTTAATGTACAAACTTAAATCAAAAAAGTAAAGAAGTAGTAAGTTGTATAGTTACGGAAAATTCACAATGAGTTAAGGCATAATAAACCTTGGGATAGTATATAGGTTGGAAACCAATGATGCAGCTCCTATAACGCTTATCGATGAAAAATTCCACGAGCTTAGGAGTCACAACAAGTACTTGCTTTTTTTATTCATATGGTTTAGCAATGCCACGTACCATAGTGTTTCTTTTAGTTCAAACTTAGTAAATCAACTTGTAGGTGATTAATTCAAACATGATTACTTGAACTTCAATGTGATTAATCTCACTTTTTTAAATAATAGTTTTGTAGAAATGAGTAATGTTGATTGATCTTGGATGTATATATAATTAACACTTGATGGTTTCATTAATCCAGAGTATGTTGAGGAAGTTAAATCTTTTATTCACTATGCATGTTCTCAACCTGTATATATAGATGGCCCAAATATCAAATGTCCATGTAAAAAGTACAAACATATTTGTTCAAATTTTTTTGAGTGGATACGACATGAGGAGCCATTGATTTGTAGCACCACAACGGTAATGAAGTAAACACGTCAATAAATGTGAATGAGTTTGAAGAGGGACTACATTTAGAACAAATAATGTGGGGGCAATTGAAAATTCTTACGTCCAAATAGTTTATGATGTAGTTGGTTATACTTTTTAGGAAAATATAGAAAATCTTCAAGAAGAACCAAACTCACGTGTAATATGATTTTTTGACTTACTACAATCAACTAACTATGAATTATGGACAAATTGTGAGACAATGACTCAATTGCTCGAATATTGAACATAAAGTTTGAAGGGTATATCTCTTATCAAAGTTTTGATAAAATTTTTGGTTGGTATAAAGAATCATTGCCTCCTAATCATACAATGTTTGATAATTTTTACAATATGAAGAAACTTATTAAGGGTCTTGATTTTCCAGTTTAAAAAATTGATTATTGTAAATTGGGATGTATATTATTTTGGGAAGATGATATGGAATTACAAGAGTATAAATTTTTTAGTCAATCTAGGTTCAAACCTAGAAAGCGTACTATGAAACATAAATTAGTACCTTGGAAGCGAATGTATTATTTCTTGTTAACTCCGAGACTTCAAAGACTATATGTCTTTAATGTTACTGCATCTCACATGAGATGACATGATGAACATGAACAGGAAGATGGAATAATGAGTCATCCATCGGATGCAAAACATTGCAATAACACCCAATATGAGTTTACAGCTGAAAGTCAAAATGTTATGTTAGGATTGTTGACAAATGGATTCCAACCTTTTAGTCAATTTGGACAACAATATTTATCATAGTCAATTATAATTACTCCTTATAATTTGCCTCCATGGATGTGTATGAATGAGGCATGTATATTCATGATAGTTATTGGGTCAGGGCCTAGAAATGAAAAGCATAGAATTGATGTATTCTTATAACTATTGGTATCTGAGTTGCATCATCTTTGGGAATATGGTGTGAAGACATATGATGTGTCTCTTAAACAAAATTTTGTGTTGAGAGCAGCTTTGATAAAGACGATTAGTGATTTTTTTTACGTGTGCTATGTTGTCTAGATGGAGCACAATAAGGGAATTGGCTTGTCCTTATTGTGGCAATGATTTTGATGTGTTTTATCTTCCAAACGGGGCCAAAGCATCTTGGTTTGACAACCACATTAAATTTCTTCCTCTAGATCATCCATTTAGATGCAATAAACAAAAGTTCATTAATAATAGGATGGTACAAACATCTCCTCCCACTCACAATGCTGGGGAAGAGATATTGCAGGAGATTAATGAATTAGGGTTGCTAAAAGTTACAGAACTTGAAGCTGATGAAGTTAATACAAGCATTAGTAAAAATTTTAGTTAGAGAAATTGAAGCTCTTTTAATATTTTTTATATTGGAAAACTAATTTGATACATCATAATATAGATGTGATAAATATTGAAAATATTTTTGAAAATTTGTGCAATACCATAATAAACACTGAAGGGAGGACAAAGAACAAATCAAAATCACGAACTGATTTGAAGCATTTTGTAGAATGAATGAGTTAGATAAAAATCTTTGCATAGGTAAATATCTAAAAACATGTTACACTTTAGACAAAAAATAAAAGGACATTTTGTGTGAATGGTTGAAAAGTATAAAGTTTCCTTGTGGATATGCTTCAAACTTGGTAAGGAGTGTAGACATGAGGAAGTACAAATTATTTGGGATGAAAAGTTATGACTGTCATGTGCTTATGCGAAGGCTAATTCTAATTGCATTTCAGGAGTTACTACTGAATAAGGTTTGGGAAACTATAACAGAATTAAGTTTGTTTTTTAAAAGCTTAACATCATTTGAAATAAAGTTAGTTGAAATGGAAAAACTAGAAAGGGAAATTTTAGTAATCTTGTGCAAATTAGAAGAGATTTTTCCTCCAAGCTTCTTTGATTGTATGGAGCATCTACTCGAGTATTTAGTATACGAGGCTAAACTTGCTACTCCAGTTCAATATCGATGGATGTATCCATTTAAGAGATAATTATATTAAATATTTAAATTGGAGTTACAGCATGATTTAATCACAAAATTGTATATCAAAAGCCACTTATAATATAGGTATTTGCATCACTTAAAAAATGAAAAAAAGGCTATAATTGAAAGTTTGATATGTAATGCTTATTTAGTAGAGGAAGCAAATACATTATGTTCACATTATTTTGAGTTACTTATGCACAAGAGAGAAAGAAAAGTTCCTCAAAATGACAATAGGGGAGGAGAGGGTGATGTTGATGGTAACTTATCCATATTCACATATCTTGGAAGAACATATGGATAGTCAATAAGAAGAATGTTAGTAAAGGAAGAAATAAAGGCTGCCCATGGTTATATTTTATTGAACTGTCAAGAGGTTAAACCTTTCGTGTAGTAAGTTGAAGTTGATTTTCAAATTGATCTTTTGGGTTTTCGAAGTTAGTATTGTTCACAACTAAAATGCATAATAACGTCTTTAGATTATACAAGGAATGGTTACGCTAGCTAATGCCTTAAAAAACATAGGATGATATCAATAAAGCCGTTAAAAGACACTTTTCTCGATGGTTCGAGAAATATATAAGTTTTCACTTACAATTATTGAAATGGTTGAATTATCATATCAAAATTTTCAAATGACATTATATTATTTAATACGATTTTTTTGTAGACCTAAATTCAATAGAGAACAAGCTCATATGTGATCTTGTGAAAGAACCTTTACAAACTGTTAAATTGTATCCAGTTTATTTCGTTAATGGATACAAATTTTATACAGAATATCATGGTCGTAACATGACAACAGTAAATAGTGGGGTTTGCATACAAAGAGAATTGATGGATTACTATAGTAAGATTATCGAGATACTTAAAACTGAGTACCCTATATTGCTAATAGAGCAGAATGTGATATTTAAGTATGATTAGTTTGATCTAATTTCTAATGTTAGTACAAAAGTGCAAAGCTGATACAATATAGTTGAAATCAACCAGCGAAGAAGATTTAGACAATTTGAACATTTCATCTTGACAACGCAAGCAATCCAAGTATATTATGTTCCTTTTCTCAGCTTACGAGGAGAAAAGTCAGATTGGTTGGCTGTTTGTAAGGTAAAACCTAGAGGTGTTTTTGAATTACATAAAAAAGGAGAAACTAAGAGAATTAAAAGTGAAGTGTTTCAGGAAGATGTTTATGAACTAAATGCATGTGTTACATATGACGAGAATGAACCTTTGGACTATCCAAATAATGAATATGTTGAAATTATTACTGGAGAGGATGAGGAGGGCAAAAGATCTGAAGAGGAGCCTGAGTTTGATTTTAATTCTTAAAAAAAAAAGATGATGATGATTTTAATTTACAATTAAGTTATCATAATAGCGATTAATTTGTGTTTGTAATAGAATATTATATAAATAAATCTATTATTGCATCAACGATATATTGTTATATATTCAATTTATGTTGTTCTATTATTGTAATATTCAATAAAATGTCAATTTTAAGTTAAACATATGCCACCAAAGAGAAAACAAGAGATGATGCGGTCAAGGATAAGGTTACCATGATTTGGAGCCAATTACTTTCCAGGTGAAGCATTACCTGCTGCAGTTGCTACAGAATCAGGTGTTGTACGTCCAGCTACTACACATCTAGATAAGGCATCACCTTATGTACCTATTGCTACACCATTCAGCAGCCTTGTTACACCATCCAGCAGCCTTATACTATCCATCATCCCTATACCAACAGAGATATCAGGGGTAAATATTGCAGATGAAGAAGGCGACCTCTAGCATAGAGCTAAAGGAGTAGATGGAAGAATGTACATTACAGTAGTCAACAATCTGTGAGTGAAAATACATACATAATAATACCATAGGTTTATACTGAAGTTATATGTTTTAATTTGAAAATGATCTAAAATTGCATATATATTAGGTTGTTTCTGTTTAGAACGTGCTCAAAAAACATAACATTCAAGTTCAAGGAGAAGATTGATCTTGAGGGTTATATATGGAAGAATGTCTCTCAAGTGACAAAGGATTTTTATTATTAAGAGTTTGAGGTATAAAAAATATATTCTTTTGTATTTTTTATCTAATTAATTTTATACATTAGTTAGATAAATATTGTAGGTTATAAGTACTTATAGTGTTTTTTTTTTTATAAAGAATTTTTTGATATTCCAAATTTGACATGGTAATTTATAAAGTATGGGAGACACAAGCTCTTACATATTATAGAGATTTTCTAGGTGTGCTATGTAAGACTGACGTACGACCTCCATATATACTAAAGAAATATAGAGTTTGGCAATAGTATTGAACATCATCCGAAACAATGTCTATTTCAAAGTGCAATTTTGCCAACAGACATGGAGGACAGGGGGAGAGAGTCTTCCCATACGCAATGGAGGATATATTACCCATTAGGAGCATACAGAGAAACTTATAAGTATCTACACTTTACATTTATATACTGATTTTTTATTTTGATGTATTTCAATTTAATTTGATATATGAATTTTGGAATGAAAATATATGTATATTATGAAGAATGATGATGTTCTAAATGTCTGGTGCTATATATAATTATGCTTTTGAGTTATTTTCTTTGTTCAAAAGGGGGCAAATATCATAAAAATATAGAAAACTCTGTCGGAATTTTTTAAAATTGTAGTTCACTTATAACATTTTAGTCTGATGCAGGAAAAGTACTACACCTTGTCAGCTCTTTTTTCACACCCACACTAAGAAACATGATTGTGTGATCTTCATCAACACTCGATGTAGAGAATTTAATATATGTGAAATTTATATTTTAATATTAATTCTTAATAATTATCACTTATTAATATAAACATTGCCTCTTGATAGGACCAAATACAAGAAAGCATTCAACGACAGTCTCAGCACTCTAAAACTATTGATAAGAGTCAGGCATATCTTGATGTAGTAGATGGTAGGAATCGTTGTGGAGGGACCTTTGCAGGGACGTAGCCATATAGGGCCCAGTGGTGCACTGAACCCCCAAAATTTTAAAAATTTTAAATATATATATATGTATATATAAAAGGATGGAGTTATTTGAAGCCTAATGGTATATTGGGCCCTTCAAGATTTAAAAAATTAAATATTTGGGCCCTCCTATTTTAAGTTCCTGGCTCCGTCACTGGACCTTTGGCTTAGTTTCATTTGCGAACACATGCTATTCACAATCCTCCATATCCAGGCAGCTGCATCTAGTAGGCGGTCGACATCCAATGAGAAAGTCGTTCAGCTTGAGAGCACAGTACAGATGTTGGCAACTTAGTGCAACGGTCGATGGAGTACATAGTCGAGCTCTGTAATGAGTTGGATGAGATGAAGGGGAGGGAAAACACATCTTCACAAGAGTACATCATAGAACTAGTCAAACCATCCGCCTTCATCAACTGCATAGCTTTGTTTTGTTGCTCTCAAGTCATTTTGTATGAATTACATATTTATTGTTGTGAATAATAATTTTTATTATCAATTAAGATAATTTTTACTTTATATTACAGTTTAGATAAATTAAATGTAGAAAAACTTCAATATATTATTACCAAATAACTGTAAAAATTAAATATCAATCATAAGATTACCAATCAAAATTAAAAAATTAAAAAACAATATCCGTACCGGAAAACTTATTATCGCTAAATTTGTAAATGGAAAACAAATTACCGTTGATAAATGTTCCGATGGATTTTCAATACTTTATTCATTGGTAATATTTACCGATAATATAGAAATATTCCATCAGTAAAGTTACTGACAGACTTAAAAATTTCGTCGCTATATTTAGTGGCCGAAATAAATTGCTCGTCAGTAAATTCCCAACGAAATATTTCTCTTCCATCACTAAAGATTACTACGGTCATTTCTTTGATAACCCATGTGGTTGGTAATTTTTGTTTGCAAATTTGTTTGTCGATGAAAAACCTTCATATACTGTTCATAACTTTCATCGCTAAACATTCATTTTCTTGTAGTAAAGTAAATAAAAGGTAAGGATTCCACACGTAGAATGTAGAGATTACTGGCATTGTGTTCTTCGAGGGATTACTGCTCACCACATCTAGGAAGCAAAAATAGGAAACAAACTAATTTGAGGAGAAGACAAGCATAAGATTAGATGACAAGAGACGATGAGCATGTTTTAACTGAGAAGCACGAGAATAGAAGACAACATATAAAAGAGGAATAAGGGATGACGAATTACAATGCAATTAAGGAAGGGTAGCTGTGTATATGTATAGAAGTTAGGAGCCAGACAACTAACGTTTGAGATATTTCATAAATGTTGTTGTCCAAGTAGGAGGTGATTGGGGAATTGCAAAGGAGGAAAATGATAATGTTTGGTAAATTAAGAATTGCAAAGGAACTAAACGACAACATTTGAAAATTTTCTTAATGTTATGGCATGATCGTAACAGCTAGCTGCTCACATTTTATTTTATACTTTTAATTTAAAAATTATTTAAAAAATTCATGTTACCTGCAGGTTATTGGTAACACTTTGGAGACATTTGGCAGAGCTTTCGGACAAAAAGTTAGCACAACTAAAACTCGGATTTTTTTCTCGAGGAACGTCTCTCGCGAAACTGCGAGGTGCCTTAGCAATGGGCCTCAGGTTACCAGCACGTCTAATCTGGGTTTGTATTTAGGAGTTGCTTTAATCCACGAGCGAACTACCAGGTGCACCTACCAGCATATCCTGGATAATGCACAGAAGAAACTCACGGGGTGGAGAGCCAGGTTGTTGTCCCTAATAGGCAGGTTTACATTAACCTAGGTGGTCTTATCGGCCATGCCACTTTACACTATACAAACGGTGCGCTTCCCACGAAATTTGTGCAACGTTTTCCATGCGCGACTTTATTTGGGGGTCATTATTAAGTCAAAATAGCTTTACATAAATGATTTTGATGAAGTACAAATAATGGAAAGAAGAAAAATAGACGGAAGCCAAAAGCAGACGAAAGAAGAAAAACAGACGGAAGCTAAAAAGAAGACGAGAGAATGAAAAACAGACGAAAGCTGAAAAGTAGACGAAAGGAGAAAAATAGACGGAAGTTATTGAAAAGCAGACGAAAGGAGAAAAACAGACGGAAGCTATTGAAAAGGCATTTAAAGAAGCAAAAGGCATTTGAAGCAAAAGGCATTTGAAGCCAAAAGCGAGGAAGCAAAAGCGCATGAAGCCAAGCGAGGCGGAGGCAAAACAAGCGATGAAAGCGATTTGGCGAATCGTGCCGATTCAAGAATCATTTGAGTTAATTCGAAACTTAATCAAATAAGCGCTTCTTTCAAGAAACAAGATTAAAAGAAGCAAAAAGCAAGAATCAATTCTGAGCGAAAGACTATAAATATGAGTCAAGTCGAAGATTACAAAGTTAGATATATACACGACGATATCTGAATCTGAACACAAAAGTCACAATACTTGAGAGAAATTATTGTGCGAAACCTAGAGCTATCTTCTCAGAATAAAGCTCAAAAATCTTTACGTAAGAAAGTAGTACGAGATAACTGCAGAGGCTAAGAGTAAAAGAATACTGACTGTAAAGAGACCTGAAGAGGCTCAGAGAAAAAGAATACTTGTAAAGTTGTTGAGAGATAGTGAAATCTCATAAAGATATCTGAGGACCAGACATAGCCCACGGTTTGGGTGAACCAGTATAAAAATTGTTGTGCCTACAACTCTCTATCCTCATCTCTCTTATCTTTCAAAGTCTCAATCTTACTAGTTTTCAAACAAGTTTTCGAAAAATATTTTATAACTTTGATTTACAGTAGTTCTTGTGAAAAGAACAAGTATCTTTTAACAAAACGTTTTTGAAAGGATTTTTAAAAAGGAAGAATACACAATTCAACCTCTCCTTCTTGTGCATTTATACATCGTATAATAAGCCTTGTATTAACGTGTGATTCACTTCAATTGGTATCAGAGCTTGGTGTCCAAGGATCACATTAACAACGTGTGGATTAAAGATTATGGCAGAATCACATACATACATTGCGGAAGGTGCCTCAGTCACTAGACCTTCGACGTTCAACGGAGAAGACTACCACTACTGGAAAGACAGAATGCGGTTGTTTATCGAATCTACTCATATTGACCTTTGGTACATAATAGATAATGGACCATACACACCAACTAATGATGAAGGAAATCTTATTCCACGAATCAGATGGAAGGCTGATCAGAAGGCGAGATTTCAACTGAACTCTAAAGCAAAGTTCTTCTTGATTTGTGCCCTAAGCAGAAGTGAGTACGACAAAGTCCACGGATGCGATACTGCGAAGGAGATGTGGGATACGTTATCTATTGCACATGAGGGTACAAACCAAGTCAAAGAATCCAAGATAAGCATTCTTGTGCACCAGTACGAGCTCTTTAAGATGAAAGATGAAGAATCTATTGATCAAATGTTTGGAAGATTTCAAACAATTATTAATGGATTAAAAGCTCTCGGAAGAACTTACGACAACCAAGATCACGTGCATAAGATCCTGAGGAGTCTACCAAAGAGGTGGAGACCAAAAGTTACTGCTGTGCAGGAAGCTAAGGACTTAAGCGTATTAAAGCTTGACGAACTACTTGGATCGTTGAAAATACATGAAGTTGAGCTCGATGCCGAAGACAAGCCCAAACGGGACAAGTCGATAGCACTAAAGGCTGGACAAAATAATCGTAAATCTCAAAGAAAGAGGAATCCATCAAAAACGCTGAAGATTGAAGAATCCAAGAATGATGATTCCAGTGAGTCAGAACAGGAGTCCAGTGATGAAGATGACGAGCTATCTTTCATTTCAAAGAAGATCAGACGGATGTGGAAGAAGAAGTCCAAAGGAAGTCAATTCTTCAAGAAGAACGGAAAAAGATGATGGAAAAGTAGAAAAGACATCCATCATATGCTACGAGTGTAACAAACCTGGACATTACAAGCCCGAGTGTCCAACTCTAAAGAAGAAACCAAAGAATAGTAGAGAAGGTAAGAAAAGCATGATGGCAACTTGGGAGGATCTAGATTCATCTGAATCAGATACAAGCTCCGAAACATCAGAGAATGCAAATATTTGCCTAGTAGTTGAGGAGGAAAGTGATGAGGAGGTAACTTCTAAATATGATGACTTGCATAATGCATACTCGGAACTACTAGAAAATTCTCATGCTATTCTGAAATAGTACAAACTGTTAAAGAAAAAGTATGTAGAAAATTTCAAACATACAGAAGAAATAGAGAGAGAAAATACCTGCTTGAAAAAGCAAGTAGAGGAAAGTAAGAAAAAGAAAGTTGTAGATAGATCTGAAGAGATCAATCAGTTGAAGCTTAGGATTAAGAATCTTTCAGCTGATTTAGCAAGTTTTACTGAAAGTACGAAGAGAATGAACGAGATGTTAAGTAAATGTAGACATCCGAGTGATAAAACTGGATTATGATTTGCGAGAAATAAGTCTCAACATGAAAGAAATTTTTTTCCTCAGAAAAAGAAGGTTCAAAAATCATATTTTCATCAACAACCTTATAAAATGCATCATTATCATTATGTGCATTCTACTAACCCAAAAGGACCCAAGAAAATATGGGTACCGAAGAATAAAATAGTATCTCCTATAGATATCCTTCCTTGGAAGAGGCAGCAAGCACCATTGGTATTTGGACAGTGGATGCTTGCGACATATGACGGGAAGAAGGTCTATGTTCCTAGATCTTCAGTATAAGAAGGGAGGATTAGTAACTTTCGAAAACAACCAGCAGGGCAAGATAATTGGAATCAGTAAAATAGGTAAAGATTCTTTTGCATGCATTGATAATGTGCTGCTTGTTGATGGTCTGAAACACAACTTGATTAGTGTCGGTCAATTGTGTGATTCTGGTTTTTCAAAGTCTTTGTGAAGTCAGAAACAAAGATGGGTCTATAGTCTTTTCTACCAAGAGAAGAAATAATCTTTACAAAATTGATTTAGAAGATTTTCAAAATCAAAATGTTTCATATTTTTTTATCAACTGAAGAAAAAAGACTAATCTGGCATAAAAAGCTAGGTCATGTCAGTTTCAAACATATTTCAAAGTTGTTAAAGCATGATTTGATAAGAGGTTTACCAAAAATAAGTTTTGACAAGGATTTCTTTTGTGAAAGTTGTCTTAAAGGAAAATAAGTCAAAACGTCGTTTTCTTCTAAAAACACTGCAACATCTTCTTAACCTCTAGAGTTGTTACATATGAATTTATTTGGTCCAACTAGGACGATAAGTCTTGGCGGAAAGAAATATGGACTTGTTATTGTTGATGACTTTACTAGATTTTGTTGGATATTATTTTGTCACACAAAGATGAGTCTTTTAAGTGTTTTAGGACCCTCTCCAGAAAGTTACAGAATGAAAAAGGAATGTCTATAGCCAGCATTATGAGTGATCATGGTGGAGAATTTGAAAATGAGAAGTTTAGAATATTCTGTAAGGAGAATGAAATTTTCCACAATTTCTCTGCTCCTAGGACTCCACAACAAAATGGAGTTGTCGAAAGAAAGAACAGGACGATTCAAGAGATGGCAAGGACTATGCTGTGTGAAATGAATCTTCCTAAGTACTTCTGGGCAGAAGCTGTGAATATAGAATGTTATATTCAGAATAGAATATTGTTGCGATCTTTATTGAAGAAAACTCCTTATGAGTTATGGAATGAAAGGAGACCGAATATATCTTACTTTCATCCATTTGGTTGCAAGTACTCTATACTGAATACAAAGGAGTTGTTAGATAAATTCAATTCAAAGACCTATCCAAGTATTTTTCTAGGCTACTCTTTATCATCAAAGGCTTTTAGGGTTTAGAATCTTACCTTAAAGACTGTTGAGGAGACTATTCATGTCAAGTTTGATGATAGTTTCCAACCAAGTAAGGAAGATGACATGGATAGTGAAGTTCCTTCAATGCCCTTAGGTGATACTATAGAAGCCTCATCATCACAAACTCAGTTAGATAAGGTTGAGGATATTCCAGAGACTTTTGGTTTAAAAAGAGATTGGAGATATAAGAGTTCTCATCCAGAAGAGTTAATTCTTGGAGAGACCTCAGAAGGAGTCCGAACAAGGTCCAAATTCAGAAGAGAAGCTAATGTAGCTTTTATCTCTAAAATAGAGCCTAAGAAGATTGAGGAAGCTCTTCAAGATGAAGCGTGGATTTTAACCATGCAAGAGGAGCTGAACCAACTTACTAGGAATAAAGTCTGGTCCTTGGTTCCTAAACTCTCGAAGAAATTCATTATAGGAACTAGATGGGTTTTTTAAGAATAAGTTAGACGAATCAGGGAGAGTAAGTCGGAATAAATCCAGATTAGTAGCACAAGGCTACAATCAGCAAGAAGGAATAGACTATAATGAGACATACGCTCCAGTAGCAAGACTTGAAGCTATTAGGATATTGCTAGCATATGTTTTTTGTCATGATATAAAGATCTTTCATATGGATGTGAAAAGTGCGTTTCTGAATGGTTTTATAGACGAAGAGGTGTATGTTAAGCAACCTCCTGGTTTCGAGGATGTTAAGTATCCAGATCATATCTATAGACTTCATAAGGATTTATACGGCTTGAAGCAAGCTCCTAGAGCTTGGTATGATCGTCTAAGCACCTTTCTTATTGAAAGTGGTTTTAGTAGACGTCAGGTAGATAAGACACTCTTTAGGAAGAACTATGAGAATGATTTCATTTTAGTGCAAATTTATGTTGATGATATCATTTTTGGTGTTACTTCAAAAAATTTATGCATGAGTTTTGAGAGTTTAATGAAAAATGAGTTTGAGATGAGTATGATAGGAGACTTAAAGTTCTTTCTTGGGTTGCAAGTTAAGCAAACCGAAGGGAAGATCTTTATCCATTAATAGAAATATGTGAAAGAATTGTTGTCTAAATTTGATATGAATAAAATAAAGCCTATGGCAACTCCGATGCATCCTTCGAACTTTTTGTCGAAAGACGAAGTTGGTAAGAAGGTGGATCAAACCCTGTTTAGAGGGATGATTGGTTCTTTGCTTTATCTTCACAAAGCGGACACGACATCTTATTCAAAGATATATGCTTGTGTGCAAGGTTTCAGGCTGATCCTAGAGAGTCTCATTACATAGCTATTAAAAGAATTATGAGATATCTCGCAGGTACTATTGATCTTTGCTTAATGTTTAAGAAAGGTAAAGATTTCAGGTTGATTGGATACTGCGATGCGGACTATGCCGGAGATAGAATTGAAAGGAAGAGTACGAGTGGAGGCTGTCACTTTCTTGGCTCAAACCTAGTTTTCTGGTCAAGCAAGAGACAAAGCTCAATCGCCTTATCAATCTTCTTTGAAAGGCGAGTACATGTTCCGCATGAGTTATTGTTCACAAAAATTGTGGATCAAATATTAACTAGAAGATTATTCAGTTCAAGAAGAAGAGATCCCAATTTTCTGTGACAACACCAGTGCCATCAACTTATCAAAGAATCCTATACAGCATTCGAGAGTGAAGCATATTGAAGTCAGACATCATTTCTTGAGAGACTACGTTCAGAGAAAGGTTGTGAGTCTACAGTTTATTGAGAAAGAATTTCAATAGACAGACATCTTCACTAAACCACTGAGTGAAGAACGTTTCAAGGAAATCAGACGGAATCTCAGCATGGTGATGTTAAATGACCAACCGTCTAACAAGTCACAGGCAAGTTGAAAGGTCGTCAAGGTTAACGGCGTTAGTAACAGTGAGTTACAGCTGGTAACTTCTCACAGAAGGAACTCTCGGAGGGAAAGTTACATAGCCTTGAGAACCTCACCTATTCTAGAACACGCCTGAAAAGACCATTCGAGAAGTCTCAACTCAGAAAGCTTTCAGCTCTCATCTCTCTCAAAATCTCTATAACCAACCTTACCCTTTGAAGAACAACTCAGTTACTACTTATCAAAGAATCAATGAAGCAAGCAATGATTTACGGAAGGCATGTGGATTTTGAATCCTTAAAGAAAGACGACATGGATATCGAACCAGAGATAATAGAAGAAGGATGGAGGAAGTTCTTCCAAGTACGGGAATATGTATATAAAAATGAAGTGTACGATTTCTGGAAGAATGTGCAGCTGGTAGACAATTCTATTGTTTCCTCAGTAGATAGATTGTCTATTGTTGTGACAAGGGAGTTGATTGAGAAGGTGAATGAATGTCCATCTGTCGGAGAAAAGGTTACAAGCAAGCCAGATGGATGACGAAAGTTAGTATGAAGGAAGACGAAGTCAGTTGACAGTTGTATGGGGACAATGACCCATCGAAGAGGAAGACCTCGAGTCTGGTGCCGAAGGCTAGGGTCTTACATGCGATTCTGTTTAACTGCGTCTTACCGAGAGCAGGTTCAAGGCATTTGGTGACTACTTTGGATGAACAATGCCTATTCTACCTGCTGAATCGCCATCCCATAGACTTACTATTTCTGATTTTCCAGTATATGGTTAAAGGGATGAAGGATACTAACAGCTATCCTTATGGAATGTTGTTAACAAGGATATTCAGGGAGTTTGGAGTCCTTCTTGACAGAGGAAACAGAATGAAGATATCTGTCAAAAGTGTTATCAACTCAAGTACTATAGGGAAAATGGGCTTAAAGAATCTGGAGAAAGTAGAAGCAGATTTTGAGATTCAAGCAAGAACTGAAGGGGAGCGTATCAAGAAGAAATCTCCTATAAAAAGTTCTAGATCTCAATCCAGTACAAGAATGCTCATGATTGAAAGAAGAAAATCATCTGAAGAAGTTTTGAAGGAAAAGATGATTTCTCAGAAAGAAAGTAGCCAAGTACAGAGTACAGACGAAGGTGCTTTGAAGAAAAAAGGAGAGAAGCTTCTGAGTGAAATTCCAAAGAAGGCGAAGAGATCACCCAGGATTCGAACCTTGAGACAACAGGAAGAAAAGAGGTCCAGAGAACGAAGTCAGGTAGAAGTCTTTGAGACAGATGCACCAAAGGCTACAAGGTCTCTAGTCTTTATTCTAAATGAAGATACAACCAAACAGGCTAAGGAGACTGAGAGGAAAAGAAAATTAGAGTATGAGAAGCAGAAAACCCAACCTCAGAAAACTCCAAGACTGACTGAGGCAGTGAAGAAGACTAAGGAAGTTAGTCAGAAGAAGAGTGTTCCTACTGCTAAGGAAGTTAGTCAGAAAACAACTACTTCAATCGTTGACAAACCAAGTCAAATGAAGGCTAACCCTACTGTTGTTCAAAAGGAGAAACCAGTAGAGCTTAGTCTGGTACAGGAAACTCCTATTGTTGTTCCACAAGAGACAACAGCTGAACTTAGTTTGGTACAGGTTCAACAAGAAGAATCGGAAGAACTCAGTTTGGTTCCATACGACTATTCTCAACTATTGCTGAAAGAAGAATTGGAAATCAGATTGATTGAAGAGGTTCAACCTGTAAATAAGGGGAGTACTTCAATAATCATCAGGGATACACCGAGGAGGTTAGTGAAGGCATGCTTACAACCTATTCTGATAAATAGTGGGACATGGCATCTGTTGAATGAAGATGAGAGGACTTTTTATTAAGCCTTGAGGTATGCTGTTACAAAACCATACCCTACAAAGATGACCAATCAACCGTACACTATCTACCCAATTACAGAGGAAACGGTGATAAAGGTTCTACCAGACCTTCAACTAAGGAAACCTATGGATGATAATAAGGGGAAGAAGAAATTATATCCAGAAGGGGTGATAGATGATCTGTCAGCATATCAAATTGCAGAACAGGTGCGAAGCATTGATGAAGCAAGTTCTGTAGAAAAGACAATGATGAGAACCTTCATTTCCCATCATATTTCAAGAGCTAGTAGCAGTTCTACAGTGAAGGATGAACACTGTCCAGTGGGGGGAAAGCTTACTAAAGGGACGTTCACTGAATCCCTTGTGCAGACAATAGTGCGTATTAGGCCACTATCTAATACATCCTCGATTGAAAAAGAAGCCCTACACTTGCGAGGAAGATAAGTGTTAAGGCTACCGGCTCCTTATGACTTAGACCTTCCTAAGCCTAACCTATCGGTTCAACCTCCTACTTTTGAGATTTTTGAAGACTATGTTCCATCTTCAGACGCATATATTACTACAATTGCTTTTGACGAAGAACACCCGAAGGATGATGACCAACCAACCTTCTCTTTTGACTTGCAAGCAGAAGTATTGCACCTACGTAGAGAAGTCAAAGAGTTGATGGAGATGGTGAAAGAATTGTTGAAGCATTATCGATTCTAATCATTTTTTATTAATAACAAATAGGGGGAGAATGGAAAGCAGAAATCAAAGGGGGTGAACGAAGAAGATGAACTTTTGAAGAAGAAAGAAAAAAATAAGGGGAGGAAGAGTAAGTAGAAAATGAAGAAGTCAGAAGAAGACAGAGAGTGAAGCCATAGAAGTCCGAAGAAGACAGAGAGTGAAGCCATAGAAGTCAGAAGAAGATAGAGAGTGAAGCCATTTTTTTCTTATCTGTATATCTTCTTACAGTTTTTCATCTTACTTGTATGATTATTTGTTATCATCAAAAAGGGGGAGATTGTTAAGTCAAAATGACTTTACATAAATGATTTTGATGAAGTACAAATAATGGAAAGAAGAAAAACAAACAGAAGCCAAAAGCAGAAGAAGAAAAACAGACGAAAGCTAAAAAGCATACGAAAGAATGAAAAATAGATGGAAGCTGAAAAGCAGACGAAAGGAGAAAAACAGACGGAAGCTATTGAAAAGCAGACGAAAGGAGAAAAACAGACGGAAGCTATTGCAAAGCAGACAAAAGAAACAAAAGCAGACATAAGCAAAAGTAGACGGAAGCCAAAAGCAGAGGGAAGCAAAAGCAGACGGAAGCCAAAAGCAGACGGAAGCAAAAGTAGATGATGAAAAGCAGACAAAAGCGAATCGCATCAGATTCAAAAATCAGTTTGAGTTAGTTACAGAACTCAACTGAATAACTGCTTCTTTCAAGAAACAAGATTAAAAGAAGCAAGAAGCAATAATCAAGAAACAGTTGCAAACGAAGACTATAAATATGAGTCGAAGTCGAAGATTACAAAGTTAGATATATACACGACGTATACAAATACAAACACAAAAAGCTGTCAATACTTGAGAGAAATTATTGTGCGAAACCTAGAGCTATCTTACTGTAACAAAGCTCGAAAAACCTTTCTGTAAGAAAGTAGTGAGATAACCTCTGAGGGCTAAGAGTAAAAAATCTTGATGTAAAGAGACCTGAAGAGGCTAAAAAAAAAAGAATACTTGTAAAGTTGTTAAGAGATAGTGAAATCTCATAAAGATATCTGAGGACTGGACGTAGTCCACGGTTTGGGGTGAATCAGTATAAAAATTGTTGTGCCTACAACTCTCTATCATTATCTCTCTTATTTTTCAAAGTCTCGATCTTACTAGTTTTCAAACAAGTTTTCAAAAAATATTTTATAACTTTGATTTACAGTAGTTCTTGTGAAAAGAACAAGTATCTTTTAACAAAACATTTTTGAAAGGATTTTCAAAAATGAGAAATACACAATTCAACCCCCCTTCTTGTGCATTTATACATCGTATAATAAGCCTTGTATTAACGTGTGATTCACTTCAGTCATCGCTTGAATACCACAAGATGCACCTTATCAACTGGGAGTCCGTTGGCAAGCCTAAAGCGGAGGGAGGGCTAGGGATTAAACCCATTCAGTCTATGAATGACGCTTTACTGGCCAAACTAGGATGGGAGCTGCTCACTAAACCCACAGCCCTTTGGGTTTAGATTTTGCGTGCGAAGTGTAGGCTCGAGACTACGCATCTCCCCCTCACAATCGTCAAGTCGGGGGCCTCAGTAGTCTGGAAAGGGATTTCGAAATCCTGGGATTGGGTTCGTCAAGGGATCAAATGGACTGTGGGGAACAGGAGGTGCACGTTATTTTGGCTGGATAACTGGCTGGACAATTGGGGCTCTCTTATTTATATGGCATCCTCGCCAGTGCCAGATCACCTACGTTTGGCTACAATTGCGGACCTCACCACGGCGGAAGGCAGTTGGCAGTGGCAGGAGTTCCAGGAGTACCTCTCGAGCACATTCTGCCTGGCTCTAGCAAATTTCAATCCTATTATAGCAAATTCAGGGGCAGATAGTCTGCAGTAAGAAGCTACCCCATACGGTGGATTCACTATGACGTCTGCTTACGATTTAATCGAGGGTTGACCCATGGGTAATAGGCACCCATTGTGGGAAATTATCTGGAAATGGGCAGGCCCGCAGCGCATTAGGTCGTTTTTATGGCTTGTTTCTAAAAGCAAACTACTGATCAATCAACAGCGCGTGGCTCGTCATATTGCTCAAGACAGCCGATGCTAGTTTTGTGGACGGGATGAGTCTACTGTCCGCGAGTGCAAGCTATATGGAGACAATTCCCTCACGACGTGGTCGACCTGGGTTTCTTCCAGCAGGAGGAGGATACCTGGTTGACCTCTAACCTAACGAAGCATACACAAGTGCACCAGGACGCGTGGACCACGATCTTTGGAGTTACTTACTGGTTCCTCTGGAAATGGCGAAACAACAGTTTGTTTGAGTTGGGCTTTGTTTGGTCGGACGAGGGACATATAGCTATTATGGACTACATGGGGTGGATCGCCCGCTAGGGCCATGGAAAATTGTGTGTTTTCAACGCAGGGCCTTCCAGTCGATTCCTTCGTGGGTTGGGCTAAGCCTTCAGCCGGCTGGGTCAAGGTCAATTCTGATGGAGCAGTGAACCCGAGCTCCAATAGTGTTTCTGCTGGGGGGCTTATTCGAGATTGGACTGGGGCCTGGTAGGGGGGTTCTAGCAACACCTTGGAACGGGCTCGCCATTAGCTGCAGAGTTATGGGGGGTACACTCAGGCTTCAAACTGGCTTGGGGCTTGGGCTTTAGATGAGTAGTAGTCGAGGTGGACTCACTCGAAGTTATTAATATTCTCTCTGTTCCCCCCGCAGTTCTGACAAAGGTTTCCTTTTTGGTGAGAGGTATCCACCAACTTTTGCACTGGGAGTGGACGACTCAACTTCAACATGTTTTTCTAGAAGAGAATTAGTGTGCAGACAGTCTCGCTCGCCTCGCGAGATATCTACGACCGAGTATTCATATCCTACAAGAGTCTCCTTTTGACGTTTAGGAGTTTCTCTGCAAAGATGCACATGGCACAGTATTTTAGAGATCGTTGATTTAGTTTTGTAATTTCCTCTTGTAACCAAAAAAAAAAAAATCACCGGGGTAAATAAGTAAGACAAAAAGAACTCTTCAATATTTTGGCTATTTTGATGGCATTTGGCCCGATGCATCCTCATCCAACAAAGTAGCGAAATACGGTTAGCTGCTCTAAGTCGATCTCGTTTCGTATCGTGTTGGGGTAGATAACATTATCTTCTACCACTAGCAGATCTTTAATTGGATGTTTGTTAGTTTACAACCCGTGTCGATAACTGAAATCGAATTCCATGAACAACTACAACCAAAGTATAAGTCCAGGAGTATAACTGATAAAACCATTCTGCCAAGTTTGTCTTTTTATTCTTTCTTTGTTTCCTTTGTTTTAAAGTCCGAAACCTCCTTATTCAGGAAGAGATGGAAAGGAGCAAACTCAGATGCGTGGTAATAGCATGCACAATGATAGTGTTGGGTAGCATGGGAGCGACAACTGGGATCAGGTTTGTAATAGACAGGGAAGAATGTATGTCTCACAATGTCCTGTTCGAGGGTGACACTCTTCATGTCTCCTTCGTCGTCATCAAGGCTGACCACCCCTGGCATTTGGCCAATGAAGGTGTCGATCTCATGGTATGTCTCTTCCTTTCCTTTTCATCTCAGCTGTGCAATCATTTGTTTTTTAATTGTTCCACAAAATCTGTGTTTTCCGCTTCGTGGGTTTGCTAGAACTAGAGAATGGAAATGACAAATGGTGTAGACATATGAGATTCAAGGATGCGTGGGGGTTAGGATGGGTTGATCCCATTGGCATTATGGTGGTGCTGTGGAGAGGCACGATCTTCTAAGGGCTCATTACAGAAAACTGGTTTAAACATTTAAGCATTTCATTTCCTTTTTAACAATCTGATATGGTTATCAGATAAAGGGACCTTCCGGCGAGCAAATTAAAGATTTTCGTGACAAGACAAGTGAGAAGTTCGAGTTCGTAATTCAGAAGAAAGGGATTTACCGGTTCTGTTTCACTAACAAGTCCCCATATCAGGAAACGATCGATTTTGATGTCCAAGTCGGTCATTTCTCGGTCGCACATTATGATCAGCATGCAAAAGATGGTGAGAAGCTTTTAGTAAATAATCATTCTGCCGTTACCTACCCCACGGCAACCTCGCTTCTTCAGCCCCTACAAATAGAAAATGCAAGTTTTGTCATCACTCCCTCATCTTTCCTAAACTAAGTAGAACAGTTTTATCTGATTTCTGCAGAGCATTTTGCCCCATTGCTGGAGCAGATAGCGAGGCTGGAGGAAGTTCTTTACAACATCCAGTTCGAGCAACATTGGCTTGAGGCTCAGACAGACCGCCAGGCAATAGGTATGCATCTTCTTATTGCAAGTAAGAAGGAATTAGATGCTGGTACGTAATAAATTATTCTTCTAAAGCCATGTTAGGCCGGTCAAAACAATTCCTGACATTTCTTAACGGATCATTCCTTTAGTTTCTGACAGTATTCTATTGCCAACAGTCAAATGTTATGCTCGCTGCTTCACACTTGAATGCTGCTCTGTTAGAAACCTTGACTAACTTTGGATTAATGCTGATCTTAATTTCTTACAAAAATTAACATTTGTAGTTCATCACTCATTACAATCTAGTTTATTATTATGCCTTGCTCTGACGGGCTTCCATCCTTTTGGTTTCCTTCGATATATAATTCGAGTGTGACTTTTGCAGTAAATGTAAACATGGGCCAGAGAGCAGTGCAAAAGGCAATGATTGAATCAGCTGCTCTGATTGCCGCTAGTGTCCTTCAAGTTTATCTATTGCGGCGCTTGTTTGAACGAAAACTTGGATCATCCAGAGTCTAATCCATGTAGGTGACAATGACTTTGAAAGTAGAAGCTAGAAGGCACTCATCTGGTCTTCTCTTGCTGCTTTATGTATGATGCGCCTGAATTTTGTCAACTCATAGGTAGCAAAGTAATCTTATTTGTTGATCTCAACCATCACTCTTGTGTGCATAAGTGCTGGAAATAAGTTGTAAATTGAATCATCACATAGACGCTAAGGTAGAGCATAAGGTTACCAGAGATTGATACGTTATATATTTTATTTAGAAGTAGAAGGACGTAATCCGCTGATTGCCAATCTCCCAAACTGCCAATTTTTATGGCACTCACTCAAGTAATATGCTCCATTTGTTGTTTGGTTTATGCCGGGAATAAAACATGCACTTCTGTCCTGGTGGTCTAATCGGTGGACTCAGTTTTCTCATGTTGAAGTTGACGTTAATTGGGTTTTTGCAAACTCAACTAAAAATTTTGAAAGAATGATTTATTTCACATCCCACACTATACTACGAGCCTAATCAGATCAGCGTACCAATGTCCCATAGACTTATTTTATTATTTATTGTCTACAACCAACTGGGAGAGCATGAAAAGGTCAAATATTTACCAGTCAAAAAAGAACCACAATTGTAGCAAAGAGTGCAGTATTCTGTATGCCCCGATGGCCGACTTCACGGACGGGTAAGGCACTGGCTCTGGATCATGTTCCAGCAGTATCTCCCAGCTGCAGTCTGCTTTGACCTAGCCTTCATGCGACCTCCGTTCGTTGAGAGCGTGGCCAATCAAATCCTTTGGCACCCCACCTCCCATGGGCGGTTTACAGTCGCTTCGGCTTATGAGTTACAGGAAAGTTCCGGGGTTGCCTCGAGTCATTTGTGTGGGAAGTTATTTAGAAATGGGCTGAGCCTCAGCGGATCCAGTCCTTCTTGTGGCTCTTGGCGCACGGTAAATTTCTTATGAATCGGCAACACGTCCTCCGGCATCTCACCATGGAGAGCCGATGCCCTTACTGTGGGCTTGATGAGACCACGATCCATGTGATGCGGGATTGCCCGCGGGTGCGAACCTTTTGGGCCCAATTCCCCCGAGATGTGTTGGGGTCGAGTTTCTTCCACCAAGAGGACGGGGAGTGGGTTCTCACGAACCTTACCAACATGAGGCCTTTTCAACACGTTGAATGGTCGGTGATCTTTGGGGTGGCTTGTTGGTACTTATAGACCTGGTGTAACAAATGTTTATTCGAGCATGGTTTTCTTTGGCCGACAGGTGGTCGTCGATTGGTTATGGACTATGTTGAGTGGATTTGCAGAGCTCGACTTCTGGAGTCCTGTGTAGCCCCGGGCCGCCCCATACCTGTGGGGTCTCCAGTGGGTTGGGCTAAGCCTCTGGTAGGCTGGGTGAAGTTGAATATGGATGGGCCCGTCTCACCTGGGTTTGATTGGGCGTCGGCCGGAGGGTTAATTCGAGATCGGTTTGGCCATTGGTGCGGTTGATTTCAACAGCGGTTTGACCGCAGCTCCCCCCTCACCGCAGAACTTTGCGGGGTCCAGTCTGGCCTCATGTTGGCATGGGACCGGGGTTACCGCCGGCTAGTCCTTGAAGTCGATTATTTGGAAGTCATTAATATCCTATCCTTTTCCCAGCAGGTTCTAACTGAGGATCTTTTGTTGATTGCAGGTATTCGAGGGCTCTTACATCGGGACTGGGAGGTGGTCCTTCGTTACGTCGGACGCGAGGGCAACCAGTGTGCTGACAGAATTGCGGCCTGTACCAAATTCATAGATCCGGGCCTGTTCATTCTTCGCGAGCCTCTAGGAGCCGTCCTGGAGCTACTTCACCAAGACGCAAGCGGGGTTGTGTACCCCCGTCATTTGTAATCTTTTTGTTATCTTTCCTTTGTAATCAAAAAAAGAAATGGAATTCAGACGACAGGAAACATGCCTCTACGAAATGATAACGGAAAGTAAACGTTGTAGGGAAATTGGGCAAAGATTTGATCTTAATTACAAAATTTTTTCTTTTAATTTTTTATAAGTTAAGATCACTAAAATCTTATAAAATAATTAAAATATAAATTATAATAAAGTATGAATAATAATTCATATCTTATTTCAAAATTTAATCTTTTTATTGTCTTTTTTTTGAACCATTTTTGAACCTCACTCATCTTAACCACGACAATCGCCTAAGTGTTGGACTTTTAACAATATTCACAGAACTTGTTAAGAGAACTCTACAACTATTGTAGATAAGAATATGCAAGGAGTGCTAACTCCTTAGAGTTTATGCCTACTTACAATAAGTTTTAGACATTATAATAATTTAATTGAGATTAAATTCTAATTTCAATTAAATTTTAATTATAATTACAAATAATTAGAATTAAATATCAATTATGCTCAAATAAGAATCAGCATCTCATATTGATAATTATTTATTAAATATATCATATTGAATTATAAAAGTTCTCAAACATTACAATCAAGTCTAACTTAATTAGAATATTTTTTTCTTCGCTTTAGTACATTCTTTATGTGTGACCCATTATGTTCCTAAATATATTGGCAATGGATACAAATTATAACCCTGAATTATATTTAGGATTAGATAAATTAAACCCTTTTAATTTATCATTAATTATCTAATTAAACAATTTATATTTATAGACAATGATTGACACTATCTAGTAACACATCATGACAACCCAAATATTTAGAAATGTCAAACTAGTTTTAATTAATCTTTTCATGCATAATTTTTTCAGATAATTCAATCTTTTCATCATTTAATACTTGATTAGACATAGAACATGAAATTAATATTTAATCTATTTTGAGTCCAATCATATTAGTTTTTCACTATTAGATATTGATTTAATTAATCATATTTATAAACTATTTACAAATGTTATTCTATCTCGCCAAAGATTTATCGAATCAATAATAATCGAGAGCAACATAATATTCTTTTAATTACTTTAAGATGATGAATTATATATTGATCACTCAACTATTTTCATATAGTTCATGCTACATCCAATGACTACCAATCGAACTAATTATTATAACGATTCATAAGTAATATCAAAACATAACAATCTATATATAAGATAACTTTGGATATCTCAAGTCAAATAATTATTTTTACAAAATCATAACAATGCGAATTTACATAGATATACAAGTAATGCTTTAAATTAATTTATCATATAAGGTCAGTTTAGTAAACTTGTTCTTTAACAAATATTCACACATTTATTTAAGCATCTCTAGTCTATGAGATTAATTACCTTCTTCATAAGAAAAAACATAATATGCGCTAATATTTTTAAGTTCTATTATTGTCGAGTCTTAGTATAACAATAACTAAGAACAAGTTAAGAATAATACATAAAAACAACATCTTCATCGTCTATAGTAATGATGAGCCGAAGAATGCCATGCATTGATGAGCGGTGAGGACCCATATTAACTATCATAAGGCCTTTTCTTGTTCTTGTAACTGAGAATTCGTTTGGCCCCTTAGGAGTAGCCTTTCCAATTGACAATTTTTCTTCACGAATAGGTCAACCTTTCAAACTGCTACTGAATCCATGGGCAGGTAAGAGACAAGCTGATGAACTGAAACATCTTAGTGACAAGTAATGTTTTAAATGACTTTCTCATATAAGGTCAGTTCAGTGAACTTGTTCTTTAACAAGCACCAACACATTTGTTTAAGTATCTCTAGTCTCTAAGATTGACTACCTCCTTCATAAAAAAAAACATTATACGTGCTAATATTTTTACGTTCTATTAATGTCTATCTTAGTATAACAATAACTAAGAACAAGTTAAGAATAATACACAAATACAATATGAATCTTATAATTATAATCTCATTATAATTTTATTTGTAATGTATATTTATCCTATAAACTTTATCATATACATCTAAGTATGTATAAGATAAATAATATCTTCAAATAATTATCATTAAACTAAAATCATCGATTGGTTATAGGGCAAAAACTAACAATTTCTATTGGGCCCGGGTCCCGGATCCCCATTCCCGAGGCGGCCCCTCGGGTCGCGTCGGCGACGAACGCTCGATTACTATCGGACCCGATCCCAACATCCATACATATACATAATTCGATTCGTACAAACATACATATATCAATACATACGCACATTCTACACATGCATTCTAAACATGCATTAACCATCCCAAATACATAAACCATATATCATTGTCATTCGAAGAAATTCAACAAGTATTCTCGAACTATAACATAATACAAAATGAAAGTGAATCCCAAAATACAAAAGTATACTCCATGATGAAATGCTGGTGGGCTAACCAAAGTACTAACTTAATACAAGGCTCCTAACTAGCTTGAAGTTTTTGATGCCTTGCAAGGTCGACAATCGTCTCGATCTGCACCTGAGGAGGGGAGAGTAATGGGGTGAGCTGCGAAGCTCAGTGGTATATACGTTTATAGCCATTGGCAACGAGCCACACAATCAAGCAATATTCATATATCGATAGCAAGTCAAGATTCATCAAAAGATTCACATTCATATAAACATATGTCATGCAATTTCTGTTTCGCAACATAACAATTATTATGCATCATTTCTATCAAATCAATCATGTATGCACAAACAATTGGCTCGAGAGTTCCGTAAACGATCCGGATAAACCGAAGGTAAATCCATAAACTATCCGAGTCCGATTTCTCAAGGATCTCGTTGCCACAAGCGGGCAACCGGGAGAAGGCTTTTATGTCAACGTGCACGTGACTCCATCCGTAACTCTCTTACCCAAACAAATCACATAATCCATTCGATTCATGCTCAAAGCATTTTTCACATTGTTCTAAATTCTCATTCTTGTCCATTGCCATAAGGCCTATTAAGCCATGCATAATTTTAATCATAATGCAAGTTCAATATTCTCATAGAATTCAACACAAATAATGTCACATAATGCAAGCAAGCATACATCAGGCAATTTGCCCATACACACAATAACCATAAGCATATTACCCACCTAGTATCGCTTGAGTATCAGACTCACTGCTGTCCTTCCTCTTGCGATTGGGTCAAATCAGCTTGGTTCCCTATAATAAACCAAGTTTTCATTTAATCAACAATCCATAGAAAATATTCCATAAAGCTTGACAATCAAAATAAAGCATTAAAGGTCTCCATCCGACTTCCAACTAAATTCTCGAACCTTTCGAAACCAATTCCGAACTTCCCTTCTTCATACAACTCGTAGCCCTTTATTTCTAGTTCACAATGAGTTCGAAATCACCTCAATTGGACATCTACACCAAAAGATATGCCCAAAATACTAAAAATTTCACTTTCGGAAAACAGGGGGGCTCGTCGCGGCGTGCTAATAAGCACGTCACGACGTCTGAGTCGAGGAACCATCCCCAAACTCCAATTTTCTGCATTTCTCATCTTAAATCCTTCCCAAATCCAAATACAACACAACTAAACTATAGATCAAGTCCTCTACTACATTTCTAACCCATTCTAAGCTTCAAATCCATCACAAACACATCAACCCAAAGATCTACCCATCTTTTTCACCCAAAAATCTTAAATCATCGATTCTGCTACATTCTCCCTTCTCTAGGTTAAAATCTAACCAAAACAAAGTTAAACGAAGCATGACTGACCCGAAAATAGCTTCAAACTGTCGGAAATCGCTGAAATCACAAAACTCTCTCTTCCTCTTCTCTTCTCTTCTCCCTCTCACCGACGACTCCTCTCTTCCTTTCTTCTTCTCCTCTTTTTTTTCTTTTCCTTCTTTCTTCTTTCCTTTTTCTAATTTCTTCCTCTTAAACCTAAAGACATGGAACAAAGACCATAATACCCCTCTTAGCTAAGCCCAAATCCATTCCAACTCAAGTAAACTTCCCAAAATGCCCTCATAAACTTTTACCCTTTAATTCTCATTTAACCACAATTAAACCTTAATTATCCATAATACTCCCAATTAACTCAAATTAAAACATAATCACATAATTACCACAAGTCATGCTTAATGAAATCATAAAAAAAATTTTTAGGGCCTAACAATTTCTCACTTACACTAAGTCAATCTTTTAAGTATCTTATACTATATTACCATAAAACGATCTTGCTATTGTGAGGAAGCAATCATGAGAGGATTGAATCAGGATGTTCTGGGGTTTAAGGATTGTTAGCTTTATAAGAAACTTATAAACAATATAGTGGAGCTGAAGAGATTATGTTTCATTATTCAAATATTGACTCATTCCTAGACATTGACAGGGCAGAGGCCCATCTAATACATTTGTAGAAAGATCTCGATGTTTCTCCTACGAATGTGACCAAGCAGCTTGAAGAAAACAAAAAGGCTCTTAAGGTATATTCTCAGGCCCTGTATAATTAGTAACAATGCAACCCAATGTACCTGATTGTTTGCTTAAGTTTTACTAAGTCAATGTCGCTTACTTGTAAATAGATTATCTGTTATGCATATCCCTAAAATGTAGGACTGGTAGCACGATTTTCTCCTAATTGTTCTCTGGGTTTTTTAATTCAAAACTATGTCTGTTGTAACTCATTTGGGTTTAAATACTCATCTTTGTATCAATGAAATTAGAACCTTCAAACTCTTTTATGGTATCAGAGCCTAAGCTTCTCTCACGAGCCTTCTTTTTTTTAAAACCCAATCCCACCCTTTTTAGCTTAAATCGATGGCTCCCCCTGTTGTCAACTCCGATAGCTCCTCAGCCACTGCCATTGTGCAGTTCAACCCAGCTACACAATTACCAATCAAACTAACCGGATCCCAAAATTTTGCGATATGGAAGGCACAAATATCCATGCTCATGAATGGCCATGACCTCTATGGTCACCTTGACGGCACCACCCCAGCCCCGGCAAAAACTATTACTTACAACAACATCACCATTCCCAATCCGGCTTTTCATACCTGGTTCCGACAGGATCAATTGATCCAAAACGCTATGATGGCCTCTGTTGACCCAACCTTGGCCTCCACCGTAGCTAATGCTTCCTCTGCCAACATCGTCTGGACAACCCTCCACACAGCTTTCGCCAATAAGTCCCAGACACAAATCTTTAGCCTACGCGATCAACTCGCACGCCTATCCAAAGACACTCAGCCTGTTGCACAATATCTTCGAGACATTCGAAGCTTAGCCGATGAACTCGCCACTGCCGGCGCTCCTGTCTCCAATGACGAGCTAATCGTCAAGATCCTCAGTGGTCTCAGATCTGACTTTCGCGACATATCAGCTGCCATCCGTTCTCGTGAATCCCAAGTCTCTTATGAGGAACTTTATGAAAAACTGGTGGATCATGAGCTATTCCTCAAGCATGAGGAAGCTCGTAAGCTGCTTGCCACACCAATCACGGCTGCTGTGGCACAAAGACAACCCTCCTCCTCCTCAAGCAGGCATGGCCCTGGTACAACTACTTATCGTCGGCAATCGCAGCAAAATATCTTGTCCAATACTCACAACTGGAGGCCTTAACACAACCGACAAAGAAGGTACAACAACAAGCCCCAGCACTCCGACTCAGGTTCTAGTGTGTACTGTCAATTATGCCAAAAACAAGGCCACACGGCTCGGGTTTGTCGCACGACATCTCATGATCACATGCGTGCACGGGAAAACTTTGTAGGATATATGGCTAATCAGCATGAGCCCTGGATAATCGACAGTGGTGCAACTCATCACATGGTCTCCGATGCTCAACACTTGACAACTATTCACGACTACAATGGTCCGGAAGAAATCACTATGGGTAACGACCATTCAATTCCAATTACCCACACTGGTAACAAGCAACTCACCCTCTCCAATAATAAATTCAGCTTAAATAATGCCTTATGCTCTCCATCCATTGCTTATAACCTTGTTTCTGTCTCCCAATTTTGTCGAGATAACAAAACATCTATTGAGTTCTTTCCTTTTTCTTATGTTGTGAAGGACTTGAAGACGGGGGCGTCGCTGGTCCAAGGGAAAAGTAGAGGTCACCTATATCAATGACCGCCCACTGCTATTCCTACGAAACCACAATGCAATGTTGCATCTACTAGTATCCTATGGCACCGGCGTTTGGGTCATCCAAATGACCGAATTTTAAATAAAACGTTGCAGCAATTTTCCATTCCTTTTAAGCACTTTACTTTTGTTTGTGATTCCTGCAACTCTAATAAAATGCATAGGCTCCCTTTTTCAAAAACCACTTTGCAAAGTTCCATTCCATTACAAGTCATTTACAGTGATTTATGGGGACCATCCTCGGTTTTATCTATCGACAAAAAACGATACTACGTCTTGTTCGTAAATCAATTCTCAAAATATATGTGGCTTTTCACCTTGCAAAACAAAAATGATGTTCTTACTATTTTCCAACAATTGCACCCCATGCTTGAGAAACGTTTTCAAACCAAGATAATGTCACTTTATACTGACGGACGAGGTGAATTTCAAGGCCTTGCCACATACTTACAAACAAATGGAATCGAACACCTTGTCTCCCCACCCTATACTCCGCAACGAGTTGCTTTAGTTGAACGCCGGCATCGGCACATTATTGAGACCGCAAAAACACTTATGCACCAAGCATCAATGCCAACATCTTTCTAGAGTTTTGCTTGCCTACATATAGCCTACCTTATCAATAGGTTACCCACACCAAATTTAGACAACAAGAGCCCCTATGACATCCTTTTTCAAAACAAACCAAACATTGAATCAATCAAAACCTTTGGATGCCTTTGTTACCCATGGCTGAAACCATATACAAAACACAAACTCCAACCCAAGTTGACACTGTAGGATCCCGTTTCCGAGACCCAACTGCTTAAACACTTAATACGCTTTCATTGCTTAAACTGAACATGATCTCTCATAACCACTCTTGAAGCGGAATGAAAATCGAAAGCCAAAGCAAATGAAACGAAACAAATGTGAAACTAATAGGATCGAATACAAATGAGATCGATTCGAACTGAAATAAATCAAGATGGATTCACATCAGATACCAAATGAATTCAAATGCAAATAGAAAATGAACTTGAAGTCAACGCATACAACCGGTGGGTTCAAACTGAATTTCAAATTCTGACATCCGAAACGTGAACATAGAAAACTTGTTGCGTTGGAAACCTTGGACTAACCAATCCAGAAACCGTATAATTTTTTTTTCTCATATAAATCTCAATCTTTAAACATGGTCTTCTTAATTATGCGATAACTCAATTTCTTTATAATGACACATGATTTTATCCTTTTTCTCATTTCTTGCCATAACAAATATCACACCCATGCCAATAAACCCATAAATTTATACATTAATACACTTATTCATATGCTGCCCTACAAAAATCGGGCAGCATAACAGCTGAAATTGAACAACCCCAAAAACCTGCAAATAACTTAAATACGCTTCTATAATACCAGCTCAATCAAATCCAATCATCCAAATCAACCGGACCCTCCGTCCGGGATCTCAGCTGACACAAACACAATCTTAGTTCTAAACACTTCAATCAATCATATACATAACCATAATCCCATCATCATACATATCTTTACATATCCAACTCACATTCATAAGATCAAAATCAATACAATTCCATTACCGTTCACAAATTATAAATCATCATATACAACTTACTCAAATCTATACAAATTCTTAATTTTCATACATCCTGAAAGAAAATGCTTGAAATACATTTATGACAATTTAAGCCATATCCAAGACTTATACAACGTCAGTATCAAACTCTACTTTGTACAAAACACATGCTATACAAACGAACATAAAGTCTTGCCATGCTTTCATCCGATCTCCTTTTCGAATACCTGAAGATGGGGATGAAAGGGGGGTGAGCTAGAGAGCTCGTGGATAATATGCTTGTAAGTTGAAAAATAAGTAAAAACCATTTCTCAAAACTTCGCCATCTTATAAAGAATTTCACAGCAGAAATTTCATCAAGTGTTTATTTCACAAACTCTTTAACTTTTCAAAACTTTTTATACCAAAATGCCAAAAACTGTCACAGTTAAAACTTCACTTTCTTATTCTCGTAAAACTCAAATTTTTCTTTTCACAAAGCAATAACAATTTCAAATATGAATGCATCACATTTCAAACAACATCACAATCCTATAACACATCATAATGGTTTGGCAAGTCCAATACACATGATGACTACACAATTTCATAAAATGGCCTTGTGTAGTCGTACACATAAGGGAGTCCTAAAAGGAACTCTGCCCACTCATGCAGCAAGGAGAGGGCTTTAAGAATGAGACCAGTGCACTGACTCCACATGAGGGACTATGCCGAAACCCACATAACATGTAATCATGCATTGAAAATTACTTTGCCCAAATGACACTTTCTTGAAAACTTAATTTCATGCATATGACATATATATGCAATTCTAGCATTTCTTCACAATTTGCAAACCATAATTCACATAACAATCTTTAATTTTCCATATATAAAAAATGCATACTTTAGACAATTGTAACTCATTTAGAAGTCATGTCACACAAGTTCCCACATTGAATTGTCAATCAATTAAGCATAAGAATTCAGCAATTCATAACCTTTCCAATTTCAATTGTAAAACAATAGCTTAGAAAACATGATCATTTTCTTGATTTTTCCAAAACTTACAAATAACTTAAAATTTGAAAAACAAACATATTACCCACTTTTTATCCATGCCATAATCTTGATCCCATCATCAATTGTCCAAAGCTCCTTGGTTCTTCTAATATAAAATTTTCCTAAACCAAAATCAATCAAAACTCATATCATAATCATCATATTTCACAAACCCGTATGGTTTCCAACCTCTCTACATCTTAATCTTCCCAAAACCCTACTCATATAATTTGGCATAAATTCCAATTAATTTCTCATCCATGATTAAACATAACCCAATGCATAATCACTTAAATTAACCTCATAAATAACAAACCCATATCTAAATTCATGATAGCTAAACATAGAACTTCTAAATTCTCCAACTCATACAGTTGGGTATAACCCTAAATACTTATCATTCAAAATCAAACATGACTTAAGGCCTAATCTTCAAAATTGAGCTTATAACTAACAAACCCACACAAATTTCAAGTAATCTCAACCAAAAATTTACTAAAAACTCAAATATCAAAATCATCTCTTACCTTTTATCTTCTTCATTTTCGAAAATTGCTTGTCTTGGAAGGTAGCTCTCTTCTCCTTCCCTATTTTCCTTCATGAATCCATGAAAAATCAAGCTTGAATCCCTCAAAATCAAAAACCCCACCTATTCTTTCCCTTCCTCCACCGAAATCTCCTCTCCTTTCTCTCTTCTTTTTTTCTATTCTTCCTCTTCTCTCATAAATTTCGTGTCTATTCTAGAACCCACGACCATCTCCCTTTCTTATATGCCATGTCATTAAAAATGGGTGACTAATGACCCTTTTACCCCTCCTCATATGCCTATAAACTTTAGTCCTTAAGTTAACTTCCAAAACTGCCCCTGAACATTTCTCCTATTTTAGGACATTGTTTTCACCATTTAAATGAAGGAATTAGTCAAAACTTCCTTCTTGTGAAATGTTCCTATATGTCTTAATTTTATTATGCCTCAAACATCGCTTCAATCGGATCTTCACAGATCCCAAAATTCACAAAATACTGAACTATGTTCAGAAACTTTCCTGTCTCACTTTGATTCAAATAATCTTACTCAATTAAATCTCTAAAATTCATAATTTTCACATAATCATGAACTTCATTGTCTTAGGAATCCAACGCTTCAAGAACCAAGTCATTCGGATGTCGGACGGAAAAGATATAAGCAAATGATTTGACAAGGTCGGATGAGGAAGGAAGAATTGCAAGATCGGAAGGAAACAAATCATTCCGATTTTCATGAGATTCAATCAAACTCTTTCAATTCAACTCCAATTGATACAAATTTTTATGTAGAGAAAGATACGTGTGTTAGAAATTCAATGCTTCAAGAATCACCTCAATCCGAGATCGAATGAGTGAGTTATGATCAAAACAACTCAACATGTTCAAACCCTAAATCAATTTGAAACTGTTTTGGAGAAAATGCCATAACTTTTTCTACAAATATCCAAATGCCTTCGTTCTTGTTCCATTAGAAAGATAACATCAAGATCTATAACTCGTATTAGAGGCCTCAAAACGATATTCGGCCTCAAAACGGGTCAAAAATATAAATTACTAAAGTTGACCCGTGGTTGTCCGTTAAACGGACATGCATGTCCATTTAACGGACACATACGGCCCAAACAGCACCAAACCATCCGAGAATGTCCGTTAAACGGACATACATGTCCGCCTAACGGACATGAGCAAGGGGAGGGGTCCTTTTGACCCGAGGCTATTCGTTAAACGGACTTCCATGTCCGTTTAACGGACATGCAATTTCCAAAACCTCTTCAATCTTTTTTCCAATGCTTCTTACATCCAAACTAACATCATAAACACTTATAATATTCACATATTTACTTATTCAAAAGCCTAAACACTTCATAACAATGCAAGCAACAAAATCAATTCATGAACTTCTCAAATCTCAACTAAATTGATTCATCAAAACCACAAATCTCAAACAAGTCATCAAAGTTGTCACTTACATCAATCTTATATAACATCATAACTTGTATCAACTATAACTCTTAACTCCGATCTCGAAAACTTGCACACTTGATCTCATTGGAAAGATAAAAGAGCAAGCTACAACTTCAACGAAGGAAACTTTGGCCAATTCTATTTCAATCATTCTCTAATTTCCCTTGAATCAGCATATACATTTAACATTCATCCTAACTTCGCTTTCTTAATTACACATCATTTATAACAATTTAACTATCATTTGGAAATCATCCAAATCTTGACCTCAAATCATATGATTTCTTACATTCCATAGCATCTTGTCATTCATAATCTCTTGCTTTTCCATAGAATCTTACATAGCTAATCATGATTCATGCTTAAGGCTTCTCAGCCCATCATCATACATAATCACATTTCCTCATCTATAACACAAATCACACACAAAACACTCATATACTTTCATTTTCATATTTCTAATTTTCGGTTCAAGGTTCGGGGTCCAACAGACACCCTGTGTTTACCTTGGCTTCTCGACCAAATACCACTCTCACCAATGCTATGACCCAATCACCTCCAAAATTTATGTATCTCGTGATGTTATATTTTATGAAGAAGAATTTCCATTTGGCTCAATGTTTTCGAAACTTAAAGGTTCTTCTTCATTAGTTGCATGGGAAATTTTGCAGGATGAAATTCCTTTGATACCAGATTTGAACACTCAGCCTTGTTTGAATTTGCTTGAATACTTGAACTTGGAATCGACCTCTACTGCTGCCTCACCAACGGCGTCGTCGAACTCAGGTATACTTCAAAACTCTTCCCCCTCACCACTGTCCAATACCCGTGAGACCACCCCAAGTAATTCCCCACCTGCTACTCGCCAACCTACACCCAATCGAGTCTATCATCGATGCTCTAAATCAGCCTCATCACTTCAACCTAACACCCAATCTCAAAGCCATGTCATTACCGAGACACAACCTGCCTCACCATCCGACCACCATGCCACAAACCAACCTCAATTGTCACAAAATGAGCCTGAACCGCAACAGCCACAACCTGCCCCAAGTCCAACATCCACCCATCTGATGGTCATAAGGTCCAAAACCAACAGTCTCAAGCCTCGACAATTTCATGTCTCCAAAATCATCTCCCCTACATACATTCCCAGAACACCGAAACAAGCTCAAGTCATAGCTCACTGGCGTGACGCAATGCAAGCCGAATACGATGCACTTGTTAGAAACCATACCTGGCACCTTGTCCCATATGATTCTTCCAAAAACATTGTAGGTTGTAAATGGTTGTTTCGTATTAAGTATTGGCCTGACGGTTTAATTGACAGGTATAAAGCGAGAATGGTTGCTAAAGGATACACTCAACGACCGGGCATTGACTACCATGCCACGTTTAGTCCAGTGGTTAACCCGATCACAGTTAGATTGGTTCTAACAATTGCCACTCAAAATTCGTGGCCGATCCATCAATTAGATGTCAATAATGCTTTCTTGCAGGGTCACCTTGACGAGGAAGTTTATATGCAACAACCGCCAAGATTTGAGAGTACATAGTTTCCGAATCATGTTTGTCGACTGCATAAAGCCATTTACGGACTAAAACAAGCACCGAGAGCGTGGTACAATGAGTTGAAATCATATTTACTTCAAATTGGGTTTATTGCAGCAAAGTCTGACTCATCCCTGTTTTTATTTCACAAATCTGGGTTCACGGCATATGTTCTTGTGTATGTAGATGACATTCTGGTGACCGGCAACAATTCCATGGGTATTCGAGACATAATTAATGCTCTTTCCTGTCGGTTCTCACTCAAAGACCTTGGCCGATTGCAGTATTTTCTTGGGGTTGAAGTTAACTACACCGCCGATGGTCTATTTCTTTCCTAAAGCAAGTATATTCTGGATATGCTTGAGGAGTTAAATATGGCAGATTGCAAAGGTGTCTCGACTCCAATGACTCCTACAACTGATTTTTCTCAGAGGGCGGACAATGAATCTGTTGATGTCACGTTGTATCGACGTGTGATTGGCAAATTGCACTACTTGGCTTTTACTCGGCCTGATATCGCCTTTGCAGTTAACAAACTTTCGCAGTTTATGCACAATCCGAGTGAACTGCATTGGCGAGCAGCAAAACGGCTACTTCGATATCTTCAGCAAACGGCGTCCATGGGTTTGAATATTGTTAAAGAGAATAATCATCAATTGCTTGCTTACTCCGACTCTGACTGGGCAGGTGATCCGATTGACCGGACTTCGACGACAGGCTTTATAGTATACTATAGCAAGACGCCTATTTCTTGGTCCTACAAGAAGCAACGATCGGTGTCGCGCTCATCGACTGAGGCTGAGTATCGTGCTGTTGCTGCAGCAGTCTCGAAAACAAATTGGATACAACATTTGCTCTCTGAACTCCGGGTTTTTCATACTCGTGCACCTACAATTTTTTGTGATAATGTTAGCACGACGTATATTTGTGCAAATCCTGTCTTTCATAGCCGAATGAAACACGTGGCCATTGATTTTCATTTTTTTAGGGAGCAAGTCCAAAAAGCTTTTAGTCCAATAATACTAAACAAATTTAAGTTTGGTCTTTTAGTTTTCATTTCAAATACTTCAATTCACTAATTTCCTTTTTTAAAATTCAGCCTTATTTTAAGATCCGTTTTATCCTTTTTAATGAGAACCTCATTTTATTTAAGCTATCTCATCATGAGTTATGTTCTACTTTTTATCGTATGTTTTTTTGTTCAAACATCCTATAATTAATGTGTCCTTTTTGTTTAAATATCATACAAAACAAAGGGCCCTTCTAAATCAAAGTTCAAATGTATTATTTTTAAATCTTAGGTAAAATCATTTTAAAAAAAACCTTAAGTAAAATTAGAAGTCAACTATACATTTTAAGTTTCGTTCTAATTCTTACGTCACCCTATTAGAAAACTCTCGGTAAAATTATAAAGTCTTAGGTATTTATCCACAAAATTTATTTTCTTTACTCAATCTGCTTTATTTATTTCACACCGAGGTTATTTTCTTTTTAAAATTTTAGTTTTAGATGAAAATTTTAGTTTTTAGATTTAAGTGTTTAGCAAACAAAATAGAGTGATTAATACTTTCCTTATCTTATAATTCTAATTTTAACTCAATTTTCTAATTAAACCTTTTTAGTTTTTTTTTTCCTTCAAAGCTTTTTTAAATCTTTTGTTAATTAGATATATGACAACTCCGTTTGAATATTTATTTAATATTCAGTCTCCTTCTTATTAAGACGTCCAAAAATGCGGGAGGGGGTCCTCTGGCCCTATTCTAGCCCCCTCTCATCTAAGCCATCCATATAAGTGGATCCCATTTGAATGGATGGTTCAGATGAGAGAGGGCCAGAATAGGGCCAAGGCAAGGGGGACAGAGGATCTGGCCCCCAAACATGCAAGCGACAATATGATTTGTATACTTCTCGAGAAGGATTGTCAAACGTATTATATATTTAGAATTTGATACTCCCTTCAATTCATAAAAAGTGTCATTTTAGATACATTTTAATTATTCAAAATAAGTGTCATTCTTGACTTTGTATGCATGTTTATAAATTTTTTTTCTTCTAAAATTAACCTTTCATTTCTCTCTCATCTTAATTATACAGATCACAATTTCAAGGCAATTTAATATACAATTTCTCTCACATGCTAATTATTGCAAGGGTATATCTATAATTTCATTAGCTTTCTTAATAAGCATGTATTTTTCTAAAACGACTCTTATTATGAATCAGAGGGAGTATTTAGGATACAAAAGTTAAGAGGACATATTAATACAAACAATTAATTGATACACACTCATAAATGGTTCATATTACCTTGTGTGTTTGTATAGACAATTTATTGACATTTAATACTTATATTTATCTATTTTTATCCATCAAATCTTAACAAATATTTCACACTTGAGGTTATTTTCTTTTTGAAATTTTAGTTTTTAGATTTAAGTGTTTGGCAAACAAAATAGAGTGATTAATACTTTCCTTATCTTATAATTCTAATCTAAACTCAATTTTCTAATTAATACCTTTTTAGTTTTTTTTCCTTCAAAGCTTTTTTAATCTTTTGTTAATTAGATATATGAAAACTCCATTTGAATATTTATTTAATATTCATCTCTTTGTTATTAAGACGTCCAAAATGCAAACGACAATATGATTTGTATATTTTTCGAGAAGGATTGTCAAAGGTATTATATATTTAGAATTTGATATTTAGGATACAAAAGTTAAAAGGACAAATTGAAACAAAAAATTAATTGTTACACACCCATAAATGGTTCATATTACCTCGTGTGTTTGTATAGACAATTTATTAACATTTAATACTTATATTTATTTATTTTTTTTATCCATCAAATCTTTTCTTTTCTTTTCTTTTTGTATAAAGAGAAAAAAATAACACCGGTTACAAAACTAATCTAGGGAAATAAATCCCCGACAAATCCTCTGAAAGGATGGTAAGACACTCTTTGGGTGGAGAATCAAGAAAAGTGACGCCAATGTCGGATTGCTTGGCTTGAGTAGCGAGCTAGTCTGCGCTTCTGTTGTTTTCTCAATACACATGTCGATGATAAAAAATAATAAAAAGAAAGTCAAAAGAGTGACAGTAAAAAGTAGTGACAAGATGCTAAATAGTAAGTATTCGTAGTTAGATCTTAACAAAACTCGAGGAATAATACATTACAAAATGTGGAAAAACCAACATCAAATCTTAACAAAACTCCATTTGTTAAGATAATTGTCAATTTAGAAATAGATTTATTGAGGGAGTACCAACCGAAGCAAGTCTTAAGTAGGAGACAGTATCACTTGTATTAGTTTTACTATTTCAACTCTATTTTAATCCATCTCATTTATACGTTTATATATTGATAATACAGGTGTACAAGAAAGAATTAAAATAGGGTTGAAACTATAGAAATACGCAACTATTTTTTGAAAGCAACTGGGACAAGTGAAGTAATACGGTGAGGATTGAGGACCAAGGAAAGAGAGTCAACCGGCGTAGGTTGACTGGTAAGTGATTGAGTGGGTTAACCCAATCCAACCCAACCCAACCCAACCCACCGAGGACGAAGGCAAGACAATCAACCAGCGTGGGTTGACTGAGAAGTGACCCTACCCAACCCTACCCAACCCACTAAGGAGTCAACCGGCGTAGGTTGACTGATAAGTGCGTGAGTGGGTCAGCCCAACCCAACCGAGAAAGTCACGTGGTTCGGTACTTTAAACATTTTCTCAGCTCTTGTGTAAACATAGGAACCCGACGCGCTGCAGTCCTATATTTCAGTTCAGAGCGTGCCGAATCAAAGTCTTCTCATACTATACTTCTCACTTGTTGCCTCTAGTGCTTAGGTACAATGCTCTACACGATCAACCTCTCTTCTCTCTTTCTTTCTTAAGTCCCATTGGTGTGTTTGTTGAATTCAGATCCAATGAATCGGTTCACTTTACGCTTTTTCCTTCTTGTACAAAAGCAAGAAACAAAATCAATAAATGATCGATTGATCTTGTTATTTTTCATGGAAGTGGAACGTTATAGTCGGCCAGTGGCAAGATTGCATTTTGTTATTGATAATCAATTTTCATGCTTTTTCTGTGAAAATTTTTATATATCAACAGTGATAAACTGCATTTCTCTGCTTAACTGGGACATGGAATGGAAAGCATGTCCTCACGTGTCATGTATAAGCTTACCCGTGATCGATCATTGTTTTTAATGAAATCGTTTTTCTTTTCATGGTTTGTCCAAACGATTATTGGTTTGGTTTTGCAATTTCTGCAGATTCTATTGTAGTTCACAATGGCTCCAGCATCAGCATCAGAAATAAAGTCCAGAGGTGCTGTAAAATTTCCAGTAAAGCTAAACATTTCTAATTTATTCATGTAACGTCTAGCGTAGTTTCTTCAGTGCAGAGTGAAATATTGAGAGTTGATCGAGTTTTGGGATTTATGGTTTATGATTCTTTTTGTGCTCTGTTTTCTCCTAACGAATTTATTTACAGTGAATTCATTTTATAAATTGGTGCTGTTTTTCAAAATTGATGCCACTGGTTGTCTAATTACCTTGGTTTGTATCTGCGCAGATGTTTGTATTGTTGGTGTTGCTCGTACACCACTGGGTGGATTTCTTGGTTCATTGTCGACTCTATCTACCACAAAGCTCGGATCTATTGCTATTGAGGGTTAGGATACGATCTCTTTCATTCCAGTTGCTGAATCTTGTATTATCTCTTTCAGATTGAATCTCTATTTTTTTGTTTACTCTTCCCTGTGTAAATTGCAGCTGCTCTTAAAAGGGCCAACATTGATCCATCCCTTGTACAAGAGGTCTTCTTTGGCAATGTCCTTACTGCAAATCTAGGTCAGGCTCCTGCTAGGCAGGCAGCATTAGGTGCTGGGATTCCCGATTCAGTCGTTTGCACCACTGTTAACAAAGTTTGTGCTGCAGGGATGAAAGGTGTTTTCCTGGCTTCTAACATATTCTTTTAATCGTGTATGATTTGTTTCCCTCAAGGAACAACATTAGACCATATGAGAACTTTCATTTTTCCTCCTTTTTGGACATTGCAGCAACTATGTTTGCAGCACAGAGTATACAGTTGGGCATCAATGATGTTGTTGTTGCTGGTGGCATGGAAAGCATGTCTAATGTGCCCAAATACTTTGCAGAAGCAAGGTTGGTTGATTATTTCCATCAGTGTAATTATAGTTATTTTTAGTTTGGAGAATTTCTGATATAGCAATCAATAAAAGCAGGAAGGGATCTCGCCTTGGACATGATACCCTTGTTGATGGAATGCTCAAAGATGGACTATGGGATGTTTATAATGATTTTGGAATGGGAAACTGTGCTGAAATTTGTGCAGATAATCATTCAATAACTCGGGAAGAGCAGGTATGCAACACTTGCAACTAGCTGCCGCTCAATAAAAATTGCTGAGCTTAGTTGGAATCATGCAACTTGTTAGCAGATGTCTCTACTATCTTAATGTAAGGCTAGAAGCCTAGAACTAAGTGGACCTATTGTTTTGTTATTTTGTGGTCATATGTATAGATCGATCCCATAAGGATATTTTAAATACTACGTCTAACTCTCCTACTATTATGTAATTTATAATAATGAATGTGGTTGATTAAAACTAAGCCTAAATTAAATTAAACAGATTGAAATGCCACTAGACGTAATCAAACAAATAATAATATTTAGAATAAAATTCTCCCTAACATCATCTTGTTCCTTTGATTTAACTAATATTTAGAATATTTAGAAAGTCTAATGCTTGGATCAACGAAGTCTCCTAGTGCAATCAATTATCACCTTTTGATGTCTAGCCACTTATCTTTCAACTCATTAACCAATATATCTATGATTAACATTTAAGAATGTACTAAGTTCTGTGATACTTCACAAAAGGTTGCCCTAATTCCAAAAGGGTTATATAGGTCTATTTTTAGCACATTATTCAATTGTGCCTAGGTTAATCTATAAATGGGTTCTTTCAATAACATCTACTTGTAAATTAACATCATGATTAAGCTTTCGCTTATATATAATCAGTGTTAAGAACAACATAATATTTTACAATCATAGGACTCTTTATAAGAAAACTAAAATCAAGCTACACAAGTATTCGTTAGAGTTTCATCTAATATTTATGTCAAATAAATTAGGTATTAATCATTTTTCAATGACAAAAAGAAACAAAATAATAGAACTTGTTACAAATGTTTCTCCTGATAATGATCCCAATTTGTTGACATACTCTGCTTTCTTGGAATGATTATGATCTCTGATCTCATTGAAGAGGGTTGCAAGATGTGTTTTAGGACAAATTTCAACAGGGCTTTTAAAATCTAAAATTTGAAGTGGCATTCTGTTGAAAATATAGACTGTTGAAAGGACTGCATTACCCTAATATTCCTTTGAAAGATTCATTGTGAACATGAGTGATCGAGCAACCTCCAGAATGTATCTGTTCTTCCTTTCCGCAACTCCGTTCTGTTCGCTAGTATAGGCACAACTAGTTTGATGTACTATTCCATTAGAATCTAGATAAGCATGAAATTTGCCATCCATATACTCCATTCTATTATTTGATCGTAAGATCTTAACTCTAGCATCATGATGAGTACAAATCAGAAAAGATTGGAAGAATGAAAAACTTCATGCTTGGTTTTCATCAGATAAACTCATGTCAATTGGGTGCAACAATCAATAAAGATCACAAATCATCTATGGCTAGAAAGAGAGGGAGTTTGAGTAGGACCCCAAATATCGAAGTGAAAGGTCATAAAAGGAATAGAACTCTTATTATTTGATAAATGATAAGAACTTCTAGTGTGTTTAGCAAGTTCGCATGCTTCACAAAACAAAGAATTAAAAGAAGTTCTTTTAAACAAGTTTGGATAAAGTTTTGCTAGAACAAAACATGAGGGATGTCCTAACCGCCTATGTCACTGTAGAATTTCCTTATTAATCACATCATTTCCAAAAGACGTTGAATGTGCAACTGTCAGGCGCCCTTCTCCCAAGACATATAAGCGATCTTGCAGTCTACCAGTTCTATTCCTCTTCCCTGTGTGAAGATCCTGAAGAATACAATAGTTAGGAAAAAATTCAACTTTGCAATTGAGGTCCTTAGTGATAGAATTGACAGAGAGAAGATTAATAGGAAAACAGGGTACGTGAAGTACTGAGGATAGGGTAATATTGGGAGTACAGTTAATAGAACCTGTACTATATAAGGAAGTAAAAAACCTAATTGCTATTCTAACATTATCTCTGTTGTTTCCATATGAGTATGTTAAAAATTTCTTTTGAGAGCCTGCCATATGTTTGTTAGTTCTAGAGTTTATAATCCAAGGATTATCTTTAGAATTGCAGTACTCAATACCTAATTTGCCAAGGTTTGATGCACTAATTGTGGAAGTAGAGTCTATTTTTGAGAGTTGTCTTAAGGGTAACAGATGGTTGTGAAGCTATACCCAAAGAATGTTCTTCAAGAGACGACATATGAGCTGCTTGTAAATGGGGATTCTTATCCAACAGGTCGTCTCATCATGTCCACCTCTATCACAATGTGTGCGGTGAAGTAATGAGTCTTTGCCATGATCACCTCTACCCTTATGAACACCACATCCTTCTCGACTTCCCCCATAACGCCCTTTGGCTTGTGAGCCAGATTGTGCTATAAGTGTTGACCTATCAGAGTTTTTCTCCAGTGGACTTTCCTAAGCCATAGAATGAGAGAGTCTAGAATATACTTTAGCTAAGGATAGAAAGTCTTCTCCCAAGATTTGTGCTCGTATAGGCTTAAACTCAGGTTTTGATCCTGCTAGAAATGTCATGGTCATCAAGTGCTCCTCTAGATTTTGCATCTCCTTAATATTAGACGTGATTTGAAGAGAGAATTCAACTCTTCAAATGCATGTTTCACTTTCCCAAATTATCCAAACAAAATTCCTTCTTATCTGGACTGAAATAACTCGACAGAGATATGACACATGCAAAGCATATTACCAAAATATAGAAGCTTGGTATAGTCCTAAGCTTGTTTACAAGTACTAATATGAGAAAATAGGATTGAGATTTCAGGTTCCATAGAATCGATAAATATTTAGTAATTCTGCATCATCAGCTTGCCAATTTTCCAATATTTTCTGATGTGAGGTGGGACAACTTTCTTTGACCTTTGAAGAACAATTCTACATTGTTATACCAGAAAGAATAGTTGTTACTATTCAAACATTGTTTGGCGATTTGCAAATTGAAAGAACTCATTGTTGCGATAATTGTCGGAACACTCGTTAGTGATTTATTATTAGAGTCTGACATCCTCTTGGTATATTTGATAAGTTTTCTGACTAACGAATGCTAGTAACACTGCTAACGGCATTCCGGAATATATGAAAGACTTTACTATTGTCAAGATACCCAAGTTCTGGTTGGCTTTTGCATAAAGCAAGATGAGAACCCTGTTCACAATGAAGAGGCGAGCTGACCCATTAAATTGCCATTGTCAAAGGTCATCAGACGGCAGCGCATGATGTCTACACGCCTACACACGAATGATTTTCTGATGACACCATTGAGTGATCGACGGAAACTCTTGGTTGCTTGTGTGTTTGGTTTTTGGTTTTGGTGAGTGGAGGTAAGAGTTTTGGGTAGGTCAAAAAGTTTCAGGGTTTTACGGTAAAAGAGGTTTTGGACAGGTATGAGGTTTTGAGGATTTGGGATTAACTTGACTTTGATACCATGTCAAAATAAGAGAATGGTAATTGAGGGCCTGATAAAATCTCAAGATTCTCGTAGCCTTTATATAGAACCAATTACATAAGGAAAAGATCTTACACATAAAGAAGAAATCATATAATAAAGAGGAAATCATAGAAAGTAAACTTTTCCTATATAGTAAAACTTTCCTAACAACATGCACATCAATAGCTGGCTTTTTAAGATGCTCTTTTCAATTTATTTGACATGCATTTTTATAATTGATCTTTCAATGACATGTTTTTGTGATTATTGTAGGATAACTATGCTATTCAGAGCTTTGAACGTGGTATTGCTGCTCAAGATAGTGGGGCCTTTACATGGGAAATTGTTCAGGTCAGACATCTAGTATTCAGTCTATTGATGTTGTCTTTATTTTTTGTTTCAATGTCATGTATTTAATGTTGATTTTTCCTTGATGGTCTGTTTCCAGTATCATGTATTTAATGTAGTTCCTTGCAGGTTGAAGTGTCTGGTGGAAGGGGAAGGCCTTCCACTATTGTTGATAAGGATGAAGGTTTGGGAAAGGTATATATTGTTTCTTCTTTGTATGTTATTGCTCAGACAGTTGTTGGCTAGTAATTGTGAGGTTAGCTAATTTAGTTGTTTATTGGTAGTGTGGAAATAATCATAAGAATAATGTCTAATTCTTTTTGCATTATTGACCATTCGATCTTAAAATTTGTGAATGAATTGATTCGCCATTCCAGGAAGGTGAGAAGCTTAGTTAAATTTCAAGGCCAACTTCCTTCCTCCATTTGTGGTCATCCGCTCTAGTGCTGCCTCATTTAGTTGCATGCTGTTCCGCACATTCCCTTCCGAATCTCTGGTTGAGATTCAGTAAACTTTCTACTTGTCATGCTATCAGATTCTTATGTGCTGACTTTTATATTTTCTAGTTTGATGCTGCAAAATTGCGGAAACTTCGGCCAAGTTTCAAAGAGAATGGAGGCACTGTTACAGCTGGCAATGCCTCTAGCATAAGGTTTTCTTCATACACTTCATAGTGACACAATTTTCAAGTAGCGTCTTCTCATTAAAATCCTCATGCATATACTTATCTCAAGAAATATTATGTTGCCTGGTGCACTTTTCTACTTACGACTTGTTAAAACCTTTTATAAAACCTTTTACGGTGTGATCAAGTTTTATGATTTGAAGTTGTTAAGCATGTTATTCCTTGTGAATATGTTGGGTAGAGTTGTGCTTACTGCACTATTCTTTTCAAAATTAGAGCTAATGCTTCACTGAAAGTTATATTTAACAGCGATGGTGCAGCAGCTTTGGTACTTGTGAGTGGAGAAAAGGCCCTTAAGCTTGGGCTACAAGTGATAGCAAGAATCACGGGATATGCTGATGCTGCTCAGGTAATTCATGAACATATCAAATACTGAAAAGTGTGCTGGAGCAGTTCCAAACACTTGAAATTAATGAATTGAGGAGTTTGCCATACAAACATTGTGATCCATGTAATTTTCATCCATAATGAACATATTTCACTATGCAGGCACCAGAGTTATTTACAACTGCTCCGGCCCTGGCAATCCCGAAGGCTATTTCGAATGCTGGGTTGGATGCTTCTCAAGTTGATTACTACGAAATAAACGAAGCCTTCTCGGTTAGTATTTTTCTTTGTTCGTTTTCTTATCTTCGGTCACATATCTGGTTGGAAAGCTCCTAATTGATAATGGTTAAGCAGGTTGTGGCTCTTGCAAATCAGAAACTACTAGGACTTAATCCAGTGAGTATCCGAACATAGTTGTTTGTATCCCATTCTTTTTGTCCTTCCTGTATATTTGCCTGCATGTTAGTGCATAGAAGTGCAGTGCATGTCTTAAGATATTGACCATTCTTGACACTGTGTTCATAAAATGCTGCATATGGATTCCACCCATTGTTTCACTTGGTTCTCTATACCAGTTCACATTCCCTGTCAGTTTTGCTAAATATTTGAATTTAGGAAAGCATAATGAGGCACATTATTAATCTGCCAACAGGACAAGGTTAATGTACATGGTGGAGCTGTATCCCTGGGGCATCCTTTAGGTTGCAGTGGAGCCCGGATCTTGGTCACGCTCTTGGGGGTATGTTTCTACTGGTTGAATAATTATTTTGATAATTGATGGATACACTGTACCATCTGTCCTCCCACGATTATGATACATAATTGTGTGCTGAATTGTATGTATGCTTCTGCATATTGGACCACGTGTTAATGTTAGTTTGTAATTCAGTAGTGAGACTTTTGTCATAATGTAGGTACTAAAGCAGAAAAATGGAAGATACGGTGTTGGTGGTATTTGCAATGGGGGAGGAGGTGCATCAGCCCTTGTTGTAGAGCTTCTGTAGGCCTTCAATAATTGGTAACGTATACATCGTCCACATGACTTGTTTTGAGTTACCAAAACCCAATGGTAGTTCCAACTATTATATTAACACTATATTGATGCATGTGGATCGTATATCACTTGTGCTACTGGTGACAGATTTGGTTGCATTTCATTTGTGCCTATTTGAACTCAAAAACAACCAACTCCGTTTAAGAAATGTTGCTATCTTAAGATGCAGCGTAAAAATTGTGTTTGCTATATTGTTTCTTGCGTGCTCTTTTCATTGACTAAAACGAAACTTTTCTGATATGGTGGGAAGAATATAATTTTCTATTTCAAGTAGATTAACTTTTATTTTTATCTTTATGTACACTGGACTACATACAGGAGCCGATCAAGCTTCAACTCCTCGGTGCATGTGGGGTGACTCGGTCCATCAGAATCAACAGGAGGTTAGGACCTCGTGGAAGACATTATGCCAGTCTCAGTATTTGATGTCCTGCAATTTTATTCAGCTTCCATCTTCGTTTTCTTCATCAATAAACCAGAAGTGCATTTAGTTTGTGTTTTAATTAAAACAAAGTTGTGGGTACCAGGGAGGAATAGAAGCCAAAGGAAACAATTAGGTTAGAATTAATAATACTCCCATCAATATTTTTAATTTAGTTTGGAAGTTATGTTTGAATTCATAAATCATAAGTAACACCAATTAAAGATTGCATCTATCGTCGTTTTACACCAATTAAAGAGCATATCTATCGTCGTTTTACTTTGTAATACAATCACCACTTAAAGTGGTGATAAACTTCTTTGTATTATACTTGATTCAAGCATTGGATGAATCTGAAAAATCTGATTCTACCATTGGTACACTAAGTGTCGAAAATTATTGAACTAAGTTTTTAAATTAAGAAAATTAAAAGAAATAAATTAAAATATATATTTCATAAAAATAAAAACTTTAAATAGTTGTTATATTTAAAAGTTCTTTTGATATGTTATATTTAAAACTTCTTTTGATTCGATATTTTATAAAGCCAATATAAACTCTCTAGCTTGCTTCATTATACAAGGCTTTAAACAAATATCAAGCCTTTTTTTTTCCATCCAAGAAAAATTATATCATTTTTTCCATAGGTGCTCCAATGACATCCTTTAACTTGATAAGCTATACTAGGTTCTAAGAAGACATTATACTCAAAATATTTAGGGTTATACTCTTAACAAGGTTGACTAACAAAGATTACTCACTACTGCTATAACTGTTATATAAAAAATTTGAAAATTAGAGCATTAAGCTCCTATCTTTTGCAGCAAGGCTACAATGTCTCACCTTGATAATCAATGGATTATACAAGTTTGTTGGAGTACTCATATTGAGATCTCTATGTCAATTGTGAAGATAATGGAAAAGAAGGGGAAAAAAAAACTATGGACTGGTGATAAGAACAATCCAACCAAGACAAAAAGTAAAATGGAACAAGGTCTGGTTTAAAAAGGCTCTCCTATGAAGCTAACATGGCTAGCTACATACAAGTATAGCCTAATCAAGATGAGATAGGGCAGATGGTCAGATGTCGTAACAGTCAAAGGGTATAGTAAACATCAAGTCCATTAGGATTATGAATAGGATGTTGCTTTACAAACACATATGAAGACCGTTCAATGACGATCAAGCTCTATGAATTAAATAGGTTCACAGTAATTTTCTCAAAGAAAGAGTCTTTCAGGTTGTTAAACCTAAGATGAAAACTTCATAAACATTTAGACAAATCCTTATCCACAGATTAACAATGAGGAATGTCATGAAGTTCACTATTTGTAATGAAAAAAAGCTTTGTTCTAGCACGACGATTGATACTTACTTAACCCTCTGTATAAGTATATTGCCAAAAAAAGCCATAACAAAAGGATTAAAATTTGAAATAAAAGTTGAAGTCATGATTCACAATAATTAATGGGAGTGACTAGTTCCAATGTCTAGGCATATCTCCAACATCATAAGCATTTCCCTTCTTATCAATCGAATAAACCAGTGTTTTGAAATCCGAATCGGTCATCGAATCAGAAATTTTACTGGTCATTGATTTGACTGGTTCGACCGGTTCAACCACTGGTGTGACATCATAATTATGCAATAATTATATATAATATTAATAATATTAAAAAATACAAAAATATACCAAAAAATAAAAAATAAAAAATATATTAAACCAGTGATCTGACCGATTTTGACCAGTTCTCACTGGTTCAATTGAGAACCGATTTTTAAAAGTAAACCAGACCGGATAGCCGACCGATCATCGGTCGAACCAGCCAGTCTAATCCGGTTTTCAAAACATAGATTACAAGTGAGGGTAAGCTAATCCTTTAACCCTTTACCCTACTTCCCATACGTAGATAACTCTTAAACAACCAAAATAAAACATTCTAGAATGAACCATAATATCTGAATAGGAATATAAGAAATAATTTAGGAAATGGACTTTTTCTTCCCATGTGTAAATCGTTTGTAAACCACGACTGATTTCTGCGATTTAGGAACTGTATCTTCAGCCTCTGTAACGTTGTCAATAACAAAAAAGAACACAAAAATTTGATTGCTTGCTAATTAAATGATGATTAGAAAAATAAACTTCATTTTGAAGTATTAGATAATACTAGATCAAAAAATTTAGTTGAAAGTGAAACTTCCCACGGCTTAACTGAAGTTAAAGAACAAATATTTTAGCTATAAAATTTCCATTTTCATCTTGCTTTCTTACAACTTGGCATCAATATGTCAACTGAATGCATCTACCTCTTCTAAACATTTTTCCTTTAGTTTCATATAAAGAAAGAAAAAGAAAAGAAATGGCTGTATCAGTTGACAAATATAAAATAGAACGTGTGAAATTCGATAGAGGTGTACTAGAATTAGATGCAGGGCTAAAATCATATCATCTTTTCAAACTTATCAAGCTTCTTCACCCGTTGCATTGACCTTAGAAACAATGTTAGAAAAACTCCTGCATGTACACACATTACGGATGAGTTCAGTCACAAAACATGGTGGATTCTGTACCGTGGATGGCCTAACAACTCTGATCTTACGAAATAGCGGTGAACGAAGTACTCACCTGCCCCAACAAAAGATCCATTGGCAAAAAATTGGCTGCCTTGAGTAGTGAAGGTCATTCCAAGATTTAATAGGGTACCTCCAATTACTGAATACATGGTTGCCATCTGTAGTATTGTCGCTTTCCGAGCTGCTCTCTCAGACTGGTAAATGATTGTTCTTATTAGAAAGCAAGGCTAAACTCATATTTCAGAAAATTTTAAAAAAGAAAAGGGCAAGATACCTCAAGCACACGAACTCGAAGTTTCAAGTCTCCTGCTTCAAGTTGTTTCACAAATTCCTCAATGCGCTGAACTCTGTATGGCATGGATATTGTGGAATTTCTAGCCTGAAATGACGTGCCAATGTTCTCAATGGAGGCTTATATACTTTGTAATCTATTGGATTTCATAAGGAAGCACCTTAGAAGCTACAGAATTTATCTGATACTAATTCTAGGAAGAAAACTGCAAATATGAGAAAGTTGTAATAAGAGGGATACAAGTTAGTACATCATTAGCTTGTTTCCTTATTTCCTGCACCAGCTGCGTTCCAGAGCGCTGCCTTTGTCTTAAATCTAAGAGCTCCTGTAAGGGTTGACAACGTTAATGAACATTCCAAGGCACTAAAAAGGGCATAGAGGAAGAATGAAGGAATAATGATAAGCAACCTGAGCATAAGGTGCGGCAACCTTCACGAAAGAAAAATCAGGGTCAAGGGTGTACCCAATACCTGTAAGTAAGCAACATAATTCAAAAAGATAGAAATTAAGAAAAAGAAGAAAGGTAAAACATAGTATTTATTGAAGTCAACAATATCATGTACTTGCTGTTTTGTGTTTGTGGGAGGGTAAAGAGAGATACAAGGAGAGGGATAGAGAGAGAAAATACCTTCAAGTGTTGAAAATGCTCTTAAAACAAAGGTGAACGTGGATGGGAACCGGAATGGCTGATCCTGAGCTATTGCAAACAAATCCTGCAAGGATAGATGTCATGAAAATAGGCTCTCTGGGCACACAATATCATAAAATTTATGAGTGCATCACCAGATTTCTTTAATTCAGATAAGAATATACATACGAATTATATTTTCAATCTAAAATAGGGGGGCAGAATTTTGGAGAAATTGTTTTTCACCACATTGTGCTCATTTTTCATTCCTTGGTATAGATCTCTGCTTTAAAATTACCTTTCTTCAAATCTACCAAATCCAAAGACAGGAAAAATAAGGCCAAATGTTTAAATTTACCCTCTCTATGAAAAGGCCAATTTGGAAAGGCAAGCTTTTATAATAAATCAATTCAAAGAAAGCATACTATTGATTAATGTCATTCCTTCCCTTCCTCTCATTCCTCCTTTCCAATTCCCTCACCAACAAAGTGTACTATGAAGAATCATATGCATAGCCTATGTCTCAATCATTGAAAACTTTATACATACGTGATAGGAGACTGTTAAAAGGCAATCTCAGAGAATGCAATTGAGGACTTGATCCGATCTCAAGACCCTCGGGGCCTTCGTATAATGGTAAGAATCAATTACATAAAGAAAGTCGACCTTAGGAATAAATAGGAAATCATCACAATTACACAGATTGATAGTCTTCTAATGGAGCCTTTTAGGCATTTTTGCTGCATACCTCTCCAATTGCAGCCAAAGTCTGCTGTTGATCAGGTGATTGGCTCAACAAATTGTCCAGGAAAAACTGCACAGATCTCCTCACCTAAGAAGAGGGAAAGAGAAGTACTTTAAAGGACCATAGTACCAAGTGTATATCAAAAGCTCTTACTAAGTGACCACGATCATTTTCTCAATAACGATTGTATGACAAATGTACTTACTGATGACAAATCTCCTGTGGGTTGAAGGGCTTCAAGATCTATTAGGCTTTGCATAACCTGCATTTGTAGGTAGTTATCAGTTGAGAATAAACAAGCAAGCGAAAAAAAAAACCTCATACGCTAGATGAAGTTGATTGCATTGTTTTTTCAACTTGCTGGTCACTCAAAAAAATCAACAAGAGTACAATATCTGATCATTAACATTGAATTTAATGTTACAATAACTGATCATTAACATTGAATTTAATGTTCCAACAAATATTCTGTTGCAAAGATAAAAGATAATGTATTATTAACAAGAATCTGCATATGTTCAATATGCTGTGTGTTGTGTGCACAAAAAAATTGGTTGTGCAAAACTTCAAATTCATGAAGTTTCTAGAACAGGTGATTGTGGAAAAGTTTCTTTCAATTAGCTTCCCGGGCTACCTAAACATAGTGAAACCATATTTCTAGTATTCATAACTTTAGTTGTCTCTGTCAATTTCCTAAGTAGAATGTTCAGAGACTTTGAGGTGTTGAGTGGCACAAGTTAGCTAAAATTGCATCTGAACCATTTTCAACTTTGTTCTACTAACGAAACAAAATAGGGATAAAGACACAGACCTCTACTACGGTTTGACTCATATAACAAAGTATAAAAGCTTTTTTCAAATATTAAACACTAAAGGATTTTGAGAAATCAAATAAATCACAGAGTGTTTGCGTCTTATACCTAAAAAAGATTTAGAAATAAATTTTGACAGAAGTTTGTATTCATACTTATGGGCGGAATGAGCGTATTATTAACTAGTGTCAAATGTTGGAGATCCATAAGACTTCCAGTGGACAGGGACAAATTTTCATAGGGGTTATTTCTGTTAGTCAGTACATCCTATGTTTCCTAGCACTAACAAATAGGCACGCACCATAACACTCCTCCTTATATTATAAGTATAAGGTCAGCAAAGAGACTAAGAAAGAAAGACAAAAAGGGTCCCAGTGTTACTGACATATTGGAGGCCGAAAAGCAGAATACAACCACACACTACTTTCCACAAGCATCAACATCATATCATATATTACTAAAAAATTGTACAAACAAACCTCTTAAAATATCTGCATGTAACCTGGGCTTCTTGACTCAATAGACTAACCTACCATTTTACAGAGAATGCATACAACAAAGGAAAATGTCAAACCTTTTTCGCATCTTTCTCATAAACTGAATAGAAAAGTTCAAGTAATCTTTCACGGGTGAAAGATTTAATCTCTCCCATCATACCGAAGTCATAATATATGAGTGCTTCATCCACATCAATGGCAAGATTTCCAGGATGAGGATCCGCATGAAAGAAACCAGTTCGCAAAATCTGAATCATGAACAAAATCCAATGAATGATCAAAAACTTGTCTAACATAAGCAGTCAAATGGTAGCGAATGGTATCTCAACAATGAGGAATGCAGGGAATTCCAAGACATTATAGCCAATGAATAGAACATATGGATTAATTTTTTAAATTAATGAACAAAAGAAGTATTAGTGCTCCATACCTGAATCAAGTAGGCTTCAATAGCCCGTGAGGCAATTCGAGAACGACTAAATCCTCGTTTGTCTAATTTTTCCAGCATATTTATTTTGACACCTGCATACAAGAGAAGAAAATGTCATCTCAACACCATCTTGTGAGAGCAAACTCAAAATTTAAATTCCTTGTTGCTTGGATTTCGAAGGTACTTAAGTTTAGCTTGAAACCTGGTACATACTCCAAGGTCAATACTTTTGTTGCGGTATAGTCCCAAAACACATTCTGCAATGAGGAAAAGCCAGTTTACAAGATAAGAATCAGTAAATTGTATTAAATGAACATTCTAGAATTAACATATATCGATAGATGTAGCCAATGAGATAAAGCAGGAAGATACAGTAAGAAGCTTGTAGCAAGAAACATACAGGAACTCGGACCCATTTCATATTCCTAAAATCTCGGCGGAATCTGTCTGCATTTTTTCCCTCGTTAATGTAATCAATCTCTTGGTACAATATCCTGAAATCAATATAGGTTCTAAAATTAATGGAGACAATATCAATTAGCATCATATGTAGCTCCACTATTATGTTCAATATGTAGCTAAAATCTTGTTCCATCAATATCTATCATTATCTGTCAAGTTGAAAATCACTGTATCAGAATAGCAAGTAGAAATAAAAGGCAAAAATAAAGAGCAGTATCAAGAACATGAGGTTTCAGCCCTGGAGGATCTTCATCAATCAGTTAATATTGATAGTAGTTTTTCACTTTATAATACTACTAGCTGCTTATATGACAAGTGTAAGCTGCTTACCTTGCACATTCTTCGTATATACCAATCCAGTCCCTAGTGGGACCACCAAGAGTTTCACTTTTCTGAAAATACTCTGCCACCAGCTTCAAATTTCCTGATAAAAGGAATTTACAGTTAGAAAGAAGATCGAAACTTTAAATTTAGACGAGTCAGTTCCATGATCCTTGGAACATATTTAATGGACATGATATACAAAAATTAGCTCAAAGGTCACAAAGTCACTGATGTTCAAGCTCATTTATATGATTTTTCATTAAACAGCTAATCATTTTTCAGTTCACGTCTTGATGCTTCACTGGTTTATGGTCTTGAAAATAAAACATTCTCCGCATTATGTGCACATCAGTCATCTTTTTTATTTTCCATTCTCTTTTGTCAAACCAGTAAATCACAATCTCTTAGTTTTCTGTCTCACTTTATCATTCACGGGTGGAATGGAGTGGAGATCCTTCAACCCGAACCGTAGTGGGTCATCGGTGGGGTTTAATTCTCATAATGGGATTTACGGGAACTTAGGGTCACGCAACAACTGTGGGACCAGGCAGCTTCCCTATCCAGCAAAATACATTAAAACAACAGAAATTCTTTTGCAAGAACAACCTCATGGTATAATAACAGAGTGATGTATGACAAATAGAATAATTATTAAGTAGCAACTAAAACTCACAAAATTAAGAAATATGATTGATTTGGCTCTTAGAATATAAAGTTTTAGGTTTGGATTTCAGCTTGGAATGCTGAAATTTCAGATTTGATATACTTAAGTTTTACTAGGGTTTGATTGCTAGAAATTTTATGATAGGATTTCAAGGATTATTATGATTAGAATTTACGTTTGATAGAAGTTAGGGTGTTTTGGTTGCCGGAGCTTTAGGTTAGAATAACTAGAATCTAGTGAGGAACAAAAACAACAGGACTCTAAGAATCACTATTAAAAAAGTATCACATCTTTTAATTGAAAACTCAAATTTATAAAATTTTTTAGGAAATGTTATTATTGAAGGGCTGAGTACACACATATTTGTAAAGAAGGTCTTAAAAAATCTAAGTAAGAAATGGTCCCTAACAAATTTAAATCATATAGGTCTAGATTTAACTTCTGAAATCCAGATTCTAAAATTCAAGCACTGTCAGAAATTAATCTTCCATTGTACTTAATAAGCAATCGTCAATATCCTTAAGATCTTATAGCTACAATTTGTTCATAAAGAATATTCTCTAACTTCTCTTGAAGATAACGAATAATTGAAATTCTTACTATTACTGAGATTGTGTACAATCAAGTCTTAAGGTTGCAATGTTAAAGATAGGATTAATTCCCATGTCACTTGGTAATTTCAAAACATAAGCATTAATACTTATCTTCTTGAGAATCTTATAGGGTCTAGTACTGTGTGAATGAATTTTCTAATATTTTCTTTTTGAAAAATGCTTTGGATGAATACCATCACCACATGTCTTTCATTAAATTCCACCAATATACAATGTTGATCAACATATTCTTTATAAATCAAGTTCCTGGTTGTTATCTTTCATCATATCTCATCAAAGACATTCTTCATATGTTGTATAAAACCTTCATCTTCAACACTAACTCGTGCTGTTTATGGTAAAAAGCTAGATCAAGAGACTTTCTCGGTTGAATTCCAAAAGCTATCTCAAAAGGACTCTTACTAGTTGACCTATTTGTTGAATTGTTGTATGCAAATTCTGCCATAAGAAGATGTAGGCCTTAATTATTCATATCATCTCCAACCAAACATTTTAACAAGTCTCCCAAGCTTCTATTCATAAACTTTGTTTGTCCATCGGTTTGGGAACGAAAAGAACTTGAAAATTAAAGCTTAGTGTTCAATATTTTTCATAGAATTCTCCAAAAATAACCCATAAACTTCACATCACAATTAGAGACGATGGTTAAAGGTAATCCATGGAAACGTACAACCTCTTTGAAGAATAGTTTAGTAGTGTGGACAACATCATAAGTCTTGACCATTATATTTGCAGATGGTTTCGTTACAAAACCACATGAATTCTCTACTATATAGGCATCGAGAACACACATATTGTTCCTTCTTGTAGTCAAACGCATTGACTTCTTGTCATATTGAGTTTTTACTTTGCAAGTGCACTCATAACTTCTCCTTTATTCCTATGTTGTTGTTATTTTTGCATCTTCATTCAAACTTACTTCTCAATCACCTATTGCAACATAATCTTCATTAACAGTAGCAAGGACATCATCAAATTTTGAGCCCACAAGCTCTTGAACTCGAAGTAGTAGCTGGTTAATCTTTTAATCTACTTGCTCTATTATTTTATCTTACTGTCCTATTCCTTTGGCCTACCGCCCTATTGTTTCAACATGTAATTCTTGTGTTTTGATTTGTTGTTCAAGGGTTTCAATCTCTTGTTCAAGCATTCCATCTTGATGTTTAAGAGTTTGATCTTGTTTAGTTGTTCTAGTTTTAGAGTTTGCCAAAGAATCCACTTGGTTCTATTTTTCTTCGTCTTTAACACTTTGATCATCTCCCACTGCAAACTCTCCATGCCATGATCATCTTCCAGTGCAAACTCTCCATGCCATTAAGTAATTGAGCACCTTCTACATCTAGGCTTGAAAATTCTAATTGATTAGCTGAAGGAGAGGCGTCAATAATTTCACCACCCATAATATACACTTCCTCTGAGTTTGAGAAACCAAAATCAGAATCTAATTGTTTAGCAAAAATTTTCCCTTTCACTACTTGATAATCAATATCAGTCCCTTCATCTTGCTTATTACCATCTTCTCTATGTTTAGCATCAAAAAGAGGCTATTAGTTTGCATAATTTTTCTTGTACTAGTTTTGACCTTTAGGGAATGTATGCCAAGGTTGTCTGATCTCTCCAAAAATTGTTGAACATACTTTTTTGTAGGAATTTTTATGTGTAAGTTGGTTTTTGAAGCACCTTGTGATGAAGATCTTCAATGTCCAATTTTTTTCATAATTCTCAAAACTATTTCACCTCGCTTTTAATCACCAAGTATTCTTCTATACGCCTTTCCACTACATGTCACATTGTAAACCAAAGCTCTGATACCAAATTGATATAGAACAAATAGAAGAAATATTAACTAGTAGTTAAGACTCACAAAAATTAGGAAACATGATTGATATTAGGCACCTATAATATAAAGTTTTCATTTTGAATTTTAGCTTAAAACGTTGAAATTTTAGATTTGGTATAACTGACGTTTTTCTAAGGTTTAATTGCTGAAAAATTTAGGGTAGGATTTTAGGGTTTAATATGGTTGAAATTTAAGTTTAACATAGTTAGAATTTATGGTTTTGATTGTTAAAACTTCAGGTGAGAATTGCTGAAATTTAGTGAGAAGCATAAAAAATGAATAGTAGGAAACTAGGAATCACCTGTAAGGTCTAAAAATTACTCTTAGAAGAAAGCGTCACATCTTCTAATTAAAAACTCAAATTTGTAAAAAAAGATTCAGGATATGTTGTCATTAAAAGGCGAGTACCCACATATTTACAGAGAAATTCTTAGAACTCTTATTCAAATAAGAAAGCATCCCTACAAATTTAAATCCTATTCTAAATTTTTTTTTGAGTGTACGTCTTGAATAACTAGAATAACATATCTAAAACTACTACTTCCTATCTAATAAGAAATCATAACATAATCTAAATTTCAGCTCCTATTGTCCTTGCTGTCAACTTATCTTTCATCCCATCAAATTAAAGCTTATGGTTGACTAATTTTTTCTTTTTTATTTTTTGATAGGCTTTAAACTTTTCTGCATCATAGAGTTTCATGAACCAAAGTAGGCAATTGAAATACAAACAAGGAAGTGAAATCACAGTATGATCATAAAGGTAACAAATTAAAGTCACTAACTCAAATCAATGTCAAAAAGCTTCTTAAGACCAGGCCTTTGAACTTTCACAACTACTTTCTCTCCATTATGCAGGATAGCCCGATGCACCTAGAAACAAGAGAAAATTTGCAGTCAGCTTCACTAACAAAGAATGTGAAGCACTTATGCAATCTCAATTCACTAGTTATATGAGCATCACAGTTGAACTCATAAAGTTAAAGGTAGAAAAGCACTTTTTTGGAAGCGCACTTGACTCTTTTCCCCAACAGCAGCTATAGTTTCAGTTTCTATATAAAAAATTCCATGATATAATCTCTACATATTAATCACTTTACCACCTAGGAATTGGTGTCAACAAGATAACAGACAGTATATGTATGTTCTATCTACAATCTACAAAGGAACAATTGAAATAAAAATAAATCAGTGTGATAGGCATATATGAACACTAAAGCAATGGCATAATGACATCTATAAGAAGATAAATACCATGGTCAACTACAACCATTACATAAACATTTCCAAAATGACATCAAAAAAGAGACATTTTTTCTTAAGTCTTAAAGGAAGTTTCATAAGTTTACTGGAGCAGGTTAGAATGATAGAAGATCTTTTCACGAGTGAATGCTCATAAATTGTATATTTTGTCTTATTTAGTCGGACAGGAAGAATGTTCAATTTTTGCTTCATACTGTCATACCAATTATTTACATGGAGTCTCAATGCTTATTTTTATCATAATACAATTGTCTGTTTGAAACCAATTAAAAGGTAGAGAACCCTAATAATATGCCCAACTACAATCTGAATAAAGCGCACCAACTAACATAATATGAGTTCCAGTTTTGACATTAACATTAATCTAGCACCTGACCAAGACTAGCTGCAGCGATGGGTTGATCTTCAAACTCCTTGAACAGAATATGGATGGCAACTCCCATCTCTTTCTCAATGAAGCTTCTTGCTTTTTGTGGTGAAAATGCTGGAACCCTATCCTGGAAAATAGAACAGAGATAGGTCAACAATGGTATCACTTGCTTACATAGAAATAAATGATGCCACTGTAGCAATAATCGCACAGAAGTGAAAGAATATCTTATTCAAAACCAATACAAACTGGAATCAAGAGGTACCTGCAACTTGGCAAGTTCATCAACAAACTCTCTTGGAAATAGATCTGACCTAGTAGAAGATAATTGTCCAAGTTTGATAAAGGTTGGACCAAGCTGTAATACACGCTCCCTCAGCCATGAAGCAGTCTTTTGCCTTCGAATTTTCTGCACAACATTTTAGTGGAGAAAAAAGCAAACTACAGACATTATTGTCAAATTAATATAATTTATAGACGTAAATAAATGGAAACTGTAGGCATGATTTTGGTTTGTTTGAAAGTCACATCACCCAGAAAGTTTAATAAACTGCGAGATTTACCTGCTTTTCTTCTGTAAAGCCTCCTACATATGCCCATTTTGCATTATCAAATAACACACGAATACGCAATGAAAGAACAAAAGACCAAACGTCAATACTCCTTTGTATGTCATTGTAATTGTCATTTGCCCAGCTAAAACCTTCATCAGTGGGGAGAACCTTTAAATCTTCCAACGGTGGGAGCTTGCCTGTGTCTCTATATCTTGGTCTCTTAACAATTGCAGCAGCAGGATCCGTTTTAACTATACTTGCTCCATTAATAACCCGATTTGTACCATTTACTAGTTCTACTTTCTTTCCATTAAGGGTCGCTTTCTTTGTTACCTCGCTGGCGGGTACCATTTTGACTGTCCTTCTGTTGGTCCCTGGTCTTGACGTCGAAGACTCAGTCTGTTGCATTTCCACTTGAAATTTCAACTTTTTAGTCCAATCCGTGGTGCATAATTGCTTCTCAAATTTTGCAAATGAGTTGGGAATTGAACTCAAGAAACTGAGATTTTCCAACACCCCTTGACCCATTGAATAATTGTCGCGACAATAACAGCTTTGTGAAGCCAATATTGCCGCCATCCAATTAACAGGAACCTGGAAATCAGCAATACACACAATAAAAAGCTTTATGACAGAATGAATGACAAACCTGAAATCAGACAGAGCTTGCTTGAACCAGACATTTCAAGATTAAAAATGAATCGTAACAGAAATCGTTCTTCGAAGACAATAATCGAAGACTATGGCCCAGTAACCACAAATTTTCCTAAAAGTTTCTGGAGAACAGGCAAAGAAGATTTTTTTTCTTTTTAAGAAAGAAGAGTTGAAGTCAAGGTACGTATTAGTCTAACGAAGCTAACGCAACTTCCTCTATATAAACAAATCAATATCAGCCTGACCTACTCAGAGGAATAGACTCAACCAAATTCACAAACACAAACATAAATGAACCGGACAACCATGCATAGTCAATGAACTGACATACCAAGATTTCGTTTTTCCCCGATTTTCTCGAAAGTCGAACAAACCCAGTTTGGAGAGAACTCTTACCAATTGAATAATTAAAAAGAAACAAATCTCGAATTGAGGGATACCCTTTATACCAATGTAAATGTGTAGCTTCTGGGAGTTGTATTTAATTGGTTTGAACAAAAGAACTGATAAAACGTCAGTCACTGTCGTTGTCAAAATATATAGAGAGCGGGAGCAAAGTCTTTAGGAACAAGAAAAGGAGGAACAAAAGGGGATGGAGTAGCGGTAATAGCGTGTCCTGGTTTCCAATAGGAGGCTTTGAAGGCTCTGCTTGTTTTATTTGGAGTTGTACTACTTGTGTTGCTTTTCAAATACAACAAGAAACGGAAAATTGAATTTCGTGGAATCTTTAACGACCTCCACACCACATTGATTCAAGGCGGTGACGCAGTCACTTGGTGTCTAGTACATCTGAGGTCTGACGTATCCACAGAATTAGAAGAAACAGTACCAATAAGTAAAATTATAAAATAGCAAAACAATTGAAAGGAACAAGCAGGCAACAAGTAGTCGCTTCGCTTCACTTGATGTGTTATTGCTTTTTCTGGCGTTGTTGTTACCTTCTCTTGGAAGACGGCAATTGATTTTTATTGCAACAAATAGAATTTTACATTTTAGCTATATTAAGAAAAAAGATCTAACAAGCTGCTTTTGGAGAAGGAGAAACGGGACAGACATTACATCTAATCCCAGAAGTGTTGTCGTGGCCAGCTCTACATCAGTCAGGACGAAGACGTGGCGTTTAAGGGATGCCAATAGATAGAGACAAGACGAAGATGGAGAACTAATCATTTCACATGTTTTTAACACGCACACTGGTTTTGTTTTGTTTTGTTTTTTTTTCTAATCTTGCCAGATTATTACTACGACTTCCCAGTGTAAAAACTCTTATTTTTATATCAAGCAGTTTCTTAATATACTAAAAAGGAGCCGCTGCCATATTTTTCTATTAATTGAGGTATACACAAATTCATTTGATTTGTAAGCTATGTTTAATTAGACGAAAGATTTTTAATTGAATGAAATGGAATAGAATGAAGTGGTTTATAATAGAATGAAATATCAATGAATGTAATATTAGAAAATTATTATTTAGGAAGGATGAAAGAGTTCATAATGTAATATAGTGAAATATTATTTAAAAGAAAGATTTATAATATAATATAGTGAAATATTGTTTATCATTTTACATTCTATCATAAATCTCTCAAATTGGAGGTTTCTCATTTTTACTGTTTAGAATGAAATGAGATGTAATATGAAACCCTAATTTTCTATCTCATTCCATTCCATTTCATTTCATTATAAACTCTCATCCCAAACCATGAAATAATATTACATTTTATTATATCCATTAATAAACCCTAACCAAACATAGCTTTAAGAAAAAAACCCATCATCAACTTAGTGACATTGCCCTCGTGGAAAAACTCATTAACTTGTTCTTCTATCTTGATTGTAAAACTCACAAAATGAAACAAGATAACTATCTTTTGTTAGTTACTTCTTTGCTTTTGCTTAATATTAGGAATGTCCAAGAGGTAATAAATAAAGATTGAATCATAGATTAAGACAAAACTGACCACTACAAGAAAATAACAAATTACCGACATAAATAATTCTCTAGTAAATTAATGATGGAAATTTAATTACATCGATAAACTTGTCGGAAAAAATGATATTGCGAAAATTTGTCGACGGAATATTAAAGGTCGTTGTAAAAATAGGCGGTAGAAATAAATGATGGAGTTTACCAACAGAGTTTAGTTCCGTCAGTAAATTACCGACAAAACTGTCGTTCCATTAGTAAAATCAAATGACATCAGTAGTGTTGTTTAATTTTCAGTAAAATGACATCATTTTGCTTTAGTAAAATTATAATCCCCAGTCCCCATATCATTTTCTTCAATTTTTCTTCTTCTTCGTATACTCCTCTGCGCATCTTCTTCCATTTGCTTATCTTCTTTCATTCTTCCACCAATTGCTTTCATTGTGTGGGGTTTTTCGTCTCGAGGTTAGTTGTCCACTTACTGCTCTTAGGTTAATTTTTTTTTCTTCAATTTTTGTATGCGAACAGTTGCATGTTAGATATGTTGATGCTATTGTGGATTAAGTATAAAGGTTTATTTGGGTTGTTGATGAGTTATTCTTTATTGTTGTATGGTTTTGGTGAATAATGGAAAAAAATAGTAGATTTGAAACAAAGTAGGGATGAATTTCAATAACGTATCAAGTGTTCGATGAAAGTTCTGTAAGAAGTCTCTAACATGATTTATAATATGGAATGTTTATAATGATTATGAAATGATATATATGTTATGTCTCGTAATCATACTTAACCTAATATATTAAAATGGAAAAAATAAGGTTTCAAGAAAGATTACAAGGATTTGTAACATGATAAGATACTTGATTCCTTCTTGTGGTTCTTTACTTGATTTTCTTTATAACACAATTGAATTGTATATATGGTCAACTTTGCTTATTTCCTCCATCTTTTGATTGCTTGATTGATTCAATTTGACTCCTTTACTCATATTTCCTTTTCATTAAACTTGATATTTTACCATTTGCTTCAATCTTTGATAAGCTAACTTACCAGTATTATCAAAGATGAAAATATTAGTAGTAACATATTTTTTTATCATCAAAATCATGAGTTAAAGCCTCAATTGGTCTAATGATCTTCTCTTTTTTATAATAAAAGGTATTTGGAGATATTTGAGAAAATAAATGATATTAAATAAATTATTCTTATGTCAAATCAATACATAGTATTGTAGGAAAATCCCGGGAGGAACATCACATGTTCCAAAGAATGAAAAACAAAATTTTGTTACCGGACCTTCCCGAAAGCCAGATCCCTGTCGGTATGAAAACCTCAAACCTGAATAGCCAATGAGACTATCTCTAAAGGTATCCACGCAGAGATCGAAACCTAACCGAGTCAAACCCTTGACCCGGAATAGCTAGTAATGTAATAAGAGCCGCTAGACCCTACCTCCTCCCGGAGAGCTTGAGATTACGTTGATGGAGATGACAAAATCTGGAGAAGAGATGATGAAGAAATGATGGAGAAGATGAAAGACTTAGGTTTTCACAAAACCTTTCTTTCTCCTTGCTATCCACGATGAAGCTCTTCATTCTTACAAGAAAACACTCTTTTCTTACTTCTTTCATCATCCACGCACACCCACTTCTCCTCCATCTATTTTGTCTTTTATCATTTAATGAAAATGGTGACTAAGCTTCCAAATGGAAGCTTCCACCATTTCCACCTCCACCATCCACGTTTTATATATATATATATATATTAATTAATTATTTACTTAATTAATATATATATATAATTACTAAGAGGTCCAAATAAACTGGGTCGGTCTACTCGCCTACTCTACTTATCGCCCCTTGCATCAAATGTAATTTCAAAACCTTTCTTAGCAATATGGATGTCGCGATCTCATCGGACATATCCCAATCCCATCGGATCCATTTAATCCTAATGCTCTCCATAATCGAACTCGTCCAATTACTATTTTACGATTCTCCGAGACACTCTTACGCTGTGACCCTTTGGGTTCCCTTGTTATGTTGGCCACTTAGATTAACAATTAATCTGAGCAAGTCATGAGCGGTATCTAGCAACACATCATGACCCCTAATTGACCGGAAAGTAATCGGTTTGATGAATTCATCACGAACCGTATCACGAACCCTTCCATGTATAAATTCTCGTGCAATTCGTCCTTTCATCATCCTATACCCCACTTGGTTATGAGTATGGCTAATATGTCAACTCTTACTAGACTAAGTCTAGCCTAGTGATAGTTCCCGCCTTAGACTCATTACTTTATATGTCCACGAAGACACTCTTCATGACATAGTCATGCTCCGCCGAGACTTAAAGTAATGATCCCGACAAGAGGCTGTGGTATCTCTTCTGCTTTTACCGTAGTGATGAATCCTTTATCGCTACTCAATTACCTTCAATACCTCAAACTGCACTCCAAGCACCACCTCGTGAGTAACCTCCGAAGGCCACAAGGAATGGAGTCAAAGCACGTGATCAAGATTCAAGATATCCTCGAGTACCTCAAGTCTAAGGATACTGCACCATTGCTATGATGAGATTATCACCGACATTAAATTCATGTGATGATCTCATGGCAGTCATCCAATGAACTTACTACTACTAGTAAGCATCCATATGTCAACTCTAAATATCTCATATTTACAGCTTCGAGATCCACCGCTGATCCAATCAAGGAGTATGACATATGTTAGTCCGTCCGGATTAATGATGTCCAGCCTCATTAATCCTATGACTAGGAGAATTTAGATATTGACATAATTGCACATGATAGGAATCTCGTGAGTATGATCACATCATAATTTCCTTCATGCTATGTCATATATCATGGACTTCATTCATTTGATTAAAGATCACAATCAATTCTTAAAGAATATCAAATAAATGAAACATGCCTTTCTTTATTTATTCATAAAATCAGACATTATTATGAACAAAAGCGCTAAAGGATTGCCTTTAGGGCACTACTCTAACAAATCTCCCACTGACCTAAAGCCAATCGCCTTGGTATCTAATACCATGCGAGTACATGAGAATCAAAATTCTTCCGTGACAATGGCTTCGTCAACGGATCAAGAATGTTCGCTCTGTGAATCCTCTCGATCGCGACATCACCTCTAAGAATGATCTCTCGAATCGATGATATCTGCGAGTACGTGTTTAGATCGTTGGTGAGACCTCGGTGCCTTAGCTCGAGCAATAGCCCCATTGTTGTCACAATACAACCGTATGGGTCCATCACATTAGAACCACACCGAGTTCAAGAATGAACTTCGATCCAAATAGACTTCCTTTGCCGCCTCGATGCAAAGAATGTACTCGCCTCGATCGTCGAATCGCCAGCCGCCTCTTGTTTGGAACTCTTCCAACCGACCGCCCGCCGCTTAGCGTGAAAACATAACTGACCGGGATCCGAGTCATCCTTGTCGATTGAAAACTGCATCCAGATGCGCGCCACTGAGATTTCCATCTCCATAGATCAAGAAAACATCCTTAGTCCTTCGCAAGTACTTTAGATATTCTCGACACCACCCAAAGGACCTCACCAGATCCGATTGGTATCCGCCGTGACACTCGTGAGCATACGATACATCGGGCCTCGACATAACATAGCATACATGATCGATCCTACTGCAGATGCATACGGATCCGATCCATGCGAATCCTCTCATCTTGTGTCTTAGGACACATAGATTTCGAGAGTGTTATCCCACGAGTAATGGGAAGAAACCTCTCTTGATTGCTCCATGCTAAACCTCTTTAGCATCTTGTCTATGTACGATGATTGTGAAAGACCAAGCAACCTCTTTGATCTATCTCTATGATCCTTATCCCAAGGATATAAGTTGCTTCACCAAGGTCCTTCATTGCAAATCGCTTGACAACCAAATTTTAACCGATTGATCATCGAGACATCGTTTCCTAGTAATAATATGTCATCCACATATAGCACAAGGAAAACGATTGCATTCCCATTAACCTTCTTGTACACACAGTGTTCATCCGGATTTTGTGAGAAACCAAACTCTTTGATTGACTCATCAAATCGGATGTTCCAACTCCTGGATGCTTGCTTCAATCCATAGATGGATTTCAAGCTTGCATACCTTTTCGCCATCATCGGAAGTGAAGCCCTCCGTTGTGTCATGTACACATCCTCGCCGATTTCGCTATGAAAGTCGTTTCACATCCATTTGCCATATCTCATAATCATAATGAGCGCAATGGCTAAGAGTATCCGAATGGATTTAAGCATTGCTACGGGTCAAGGTCTCGCCATAGTCAACTCCTTGTCTTTGACGAAATCCTTTGGCCACAAGCCTTGCCTTGAGGTAATCACATTACCATCCATGTCGATTTTCTTCTTGAAACCCATTTGCACCCTAAAGGTTTTATCCTTCAGTGCATCAACCAAAGTCCATACTTGATTTATGTACATGGAATCCATTTCGCTTTCATGGCACAAAGCCAATTTTCGACTCAACTTTTCGTAACCTCTTCATAGGTAGCAGCTCATCATTTTCTATGAGCAATACGTCATTCTGCTCACTTACGAGAAATCCATATCTCTCGGGAACAAGGCGCATCCTACTTGACCTACGAACTTCGTGTGTCACGTAAGGTTGAATCACACTTCATCCGAATGAGTGACAATCTCGTGTTCAGCAGTTGATCTCAGGCTTGTTTGAGCATCTTGAACTTCTTCAAGTTCAACTTTGCTCCCACCGCCTTCTTGTAGAAGAAACTCTTTCTCTAAGAAAACAAAGATGCTTTGAAACAAACACCTTTTGTTCCTCAAAGAAGGTAGAACTGATATCCCATGGTCTCTTTAGGATATCCTACAAACAAACACTTGTCGACTTTGCTTCAAGCTTATCTCGACCGAATCCGCTTCACGTAGCGTGACAATCCCATACTTTCGATGAGAAAGATAAGGTTTTCGTTAGTCCACATCCGATATGGAGTAACATCAATCGCCTTAGAGGGAACTCGCTTAACAAGTAAACAATGCCTCTAGCGATACCCCAAAACGATTTTGGTAACTTCATAAACCCATCATTGATCGTATCACGTCCAACAAGGTTCGATTTCTCCTTTCACCACACCATTGTGTCTTCAAGGCGTGTAAGGAGGAGTCCACTGAGATAATATCCCATTATCTCTGAGATAATCCAGAAACTGTTGGTCTAAGTATTCTCCACCACGATCAGATCGTAATGCCTTGATACTTTTACCAACCTGGTTTTCTACTTCATGTCTGAATTGTCTGAACTTTTCAAACGCTTCAGATTTGTATCTCATCAGATACAAGTACCCATATCGTGAATAATCATCGATAAAGGTAATGAAGTAACGACAACCACTTCTGGCATGGATGGACATCGACCGCATACATCCGAATGTATTAGGTCTAATACTCCAATCGCCGCTCACCCTTTCCCTTGAAGGGTAACTTAGTCATCTTGCCTAATAAACAAGTTTCGCATGTGTCATATGATTCATAATCAAATGACCCTAAACTGCCACTCTTGTGGAGTTTAGCGATGCGTGTCTCATTTATATGGCCAAGTCGACAATGCCATAAGTAAGTTGACTTTAGATTATCTCTTTTATGCCGCTTGGTGTCATTGACATTTAAAATTGATTAGACATATCTAATATGTAAATACCATTGCACAATGTACTGCCCATAAAGCATTCCATTAGAATTAATAGAACAACCATTGTTACTAAAATTCATATGGAATCCAAATTTATCGAGACAAGAAATGCATAATATATTCTTTGTCAAAACGGTACAAAATAACAATTATCCAATTCCAAAGACAAGCCCAAGAGGGAGAAACAAAACATAGGTTCCTACGGCTAATGCAAAGAACTCTTGCTCCATTTCCAACACGTAGGTCTACTTCTCCTTCACGAGTTGCCCATCGTCCCCGAGGCCCCGTGATATCATTACATATGTGAGCCACAACCAGATCAAATACCCGATGTTGTGATCAAGAATAAGATTAACTTCAATGACATACAAACCTGAAGTAGTCGAGGCATCCGATGCCTTCTTCGCTTCAACGACTCCAGATAGATTTTGCAATTGCGCCCAATGGCCATCTTTACCGTAATGGAAGCAAGTTCCTTTCGGGCGCTTCTTTGGTCTTCTTCTTGATGGCGCTTCCTTTGGTTTCTTTGCCTTCTTCTTCTTTGGGTTCTTTTTCTTCGAACTCAAGAAGAAGAAGTTACTACCAAAGACTTGCTTACTATCGCTTTTGATAGTTCCGTCACCGTCTCGAAAGGATTGATCACCTCGTATTGTAGTGGATATTTGGTTCATCCGATAGTTTAGCACTAATCGCATAACTGTCGGACAATCCAACTAGAATTAAGTCTATACTTAACTCATGATCCATTGCAAAACCTAAGACGGCCAATCTCTCAATATAGCCATTCATCTTCGTATGCATCGCATGCCAGATGTCCCTGGAGCCATCTTTGTAGTGAAGAGAAGCCTTGAGGTCTCGAACCTTTCGGACCGGGCTTGCTCGTCAAACAGCTCCCTAAGATGAAAAACTATAGTGTGAGCATCCATAGACTCGCGTCGCTTCTCGCCTCGGTGACATCGAGGCAAGTACGATGCAAGTAGCCATGTCATCGTCCTTTAGATGCTTATTATACGCCTTCGATCATCATCAAGCATCGACAAAGTGCATATGGAAGCGGAAAATCTAGGATATATCCTGCACCTTCAGATTCGAGAACTATTTTCGATTCCTTAACCACCAAGAAAATTTGGTCCAGTTAACTTGTTGGAATCCATAAGTGAGCGAAGATTCACATTTGACGACATTGTGAAACAACCTACACGAATAGAGAGGAAGGAAGTTAGAATAGGAATAGCTGCATAATCATAAGGACTTGAATGATATGCAAAATAAACTCCCACTAGTTTCCTAGAATCCATAACCCTCATTACGAATCCAAAGAATCAAGGTGACATAATGTCCTAGTGGGTCGATATCCGATATTGCTAAGAATGACCTTGGGTTTACCCAACAAGCCATAACTTAGGTCAATCGGTAGGTATCGAACATACCAATTGCATCATCGATAACCGACATTGAGAATGACCTTGGGTTTACCCAACAAGCCACCTTATGTCTCGGGAGGTATCGATATACCAATTACATCTTAGACACAACTATCGGTCAAGATTATCAACTTGTTGATGTATGCACTTACATCGGTATCAACTCTTTGATGCGCATACATCCGATGTATGCTACCCAATTTCGCCTCGTCCACGCCGACCTCGAGTTTACTCAACAAACTAACGCCTCGGTGAAAACCAACCCATTAATCGAAAATCATATTTTCATGGTTCAACATATCCGTATAGAGTGAGCTTGGGTTTACCCAACAACCCATCCCTATAAGAACTCTGGTTCTTACCATATTAATGGAAGGCGTTAGTTTTCATATACCGAGGAGGGATTTGAGGTCTTATCTTCTGCTTCTCCAAGCCGTAGGATTATAGTCATCATAACTATATGGTATGATTTAGGTATTTCATCAATCACATTGAGTTTATACCTAAAATCATCCATCATCCCACCTAAGCATGTAATTATAGTCGACTGGTACAAGTTCTAGTCGATCGGTATACGTGCTACCGACCGAACGAGTGCTAGTCGACTAATGGTATCTTAGACGCTCCAATGACCGAACATGTTCTAGTCGATGGAATGAATCATCAGATACGCCCAATGATCGAAGATGTTCTAGTCGATCGAATTTCTTCCAATGACCGAGCAAGTCCCAATGATCGAATTATTTTCCAATGATCGAACAAGTTCCAATGACCGAAAAGATTGCATGCTATTTAATCAGCTAATTTCTCAATTCCAATTCACAATACCAACATACCTAAGGTAATATCTGTTAATAGATGCCTCAATGAACACTTCATTGAATTATGAATGCCTTATATAGTCAAACTATATGAAAAACTTGAAATGAGTCAAAACTCTAAGATTTCCAAATAATTTAAGAACACCCAAATTATCACCCTAAGCATCTCTAGCTAGTGTATACACTCTCAAAACTACTCCGGCACGTGTCACAAAAATTGTGACGGCCAAAACAAGCAAGAAAATGAAATATACTAACGAGACACAAAAGTGAACAATTCGGCATTCAAAAATTCTTGGAAAAGTTACATCAAGCAATTCACTTTGGCAATCTTACTACATCAAGGTAACACATTTTTAATCACATTAAAAATGGTTCATGGCATTGGAATTGAAAAAGCAAAGTCAATCAAGCCAAGCAAAGCAGTCCCAACAATTTTCACCAAAACTGTCCAGTTCTGTACATTGCTTGAAATGATCAATGAAACAATTTCAATAAATCATGAGAAAATTATATAGGTTGCTACATGTTCAGAACATGCTACCTGAATTTTTTTAGGATTTCAGGCCATCAAAAACTCAGTCAACCTAAATAACAAAACCGATTCCAAATCTGTGTTCATCAGCACAGCAATTCCCAACAGCATAGAATAAATTCGTGAATAAATATCCAATCACCTTGAAATCCAATTTCCATTCTCACAGACATTCACCAACATCTTAGAGATATGTAGGTGAAGGAAAATCCAGAAAACGATTTTTCTAGAATTTATTCTCGATTTTATACTACTGCCTGTTCCAGAATCGTTTCACAAAACAGCATCTGTAACCTAAGGGAATTAATTAGCAAAACTATATCAAATCAAATCGATAAATTCTGAAAATTCATAGACATATTCTCTAACATGTTATGAACATTTCTGGGCAGAAAAATTTCGAAAACCCTATCTCTATAGCAATTCGAAATTAGGGCAGTACACATGCTTCAACATCACAAGCAATAAGGGTTTATGATCTAGCTTAGGTTAAAGCTTCATACACGACACCTGTGTCTCTGATACCACTGTAGGAAAATCCCGGGAGGAACATCACATGTTCCAGCAGCGGAAAAACAAAAATTTTGTTACCGGGACCTTCCCGAAAGCCAGGATCCCGGTGTCGGTATGAAAACCTCAAACCTGAATAGCCAATAGAGACTATCTCTAAAGGTATCCACGCAGAGATCAGAAAACCTAACCGAGTCAAACCCTTTGACCCGGGAATAGCTAGAACAGAATAAGAGCTGCTAGACCCTACCTCTGTCCTGGAGAGCTTGAGATTACGTTGATGGAGATGACAAAATCTTGGAGAAGAGATGATGAAGAAATGATGGAGAAGATGAAAGACTTAGGTTTTTCACAAAAACCTTTCTTTCTCCTTGCTATCCACGATGAAGCTCTTCATTCTTACAAGAAAAACACTCTTTTTCTTACTTCTTTCATCATCCACGCACACCCACTTCTCCTCCATCTATTTTGTCTTTTATCATTTAATGAAAATGGTGACTAAGCTTCCAAATGGAAGCTTCCACCATTTCCACCTCCACCATCCACGTTTTATACATATATATATATATATTAATTAATTATTTACTTAATTAATATATATATAATTACTAAGAGGTCCAATAAACCTGGGTCGGTCCTATCGCCTCACCTACCATCGGCCCCTAAGATCAAAATGTTTCAAAACCTTTCTTAGCAATATGGATGTCGCGATCTCATCGACATATCCCAATCCCATCGGGATCCATTTAATCCTAATGCTCTCCATAATTGGAACTCGTCCAATTACTATTTTACTGATTCTCCGAGACACTCTTATGCGTGTGACCCTTTAGGTTCCGGTTATGTTGGCCACTTAGATTAACAATTAATCTGAGCAAGTCATGAGCGTATCTAGCAACACATCATGACCCCAATTGACCGGAAAGTAATCGGTTTGATGAATTCATCACGAACCGTATCACGAACCCTTCCATAGACAATTCTTGTGCAATTCGTCCTTTCATCATCCTATACCCCACTTGGTTATGAGTATGGCTAATATGTCAACTCTTACTAGACTAAGTCTAGCCAAGTGATAGTTCCTGCCTTAGGACTCATTACTTTATATGTCCACGAAGACACTCTTCATGACATAGTCATGCTCGCCGAGACTTAAAGTAATGATCCCGACAAGAGGCTGTGGTATCTCTTCTGCTTTTACCGTAGTGATGAACTTTATTGGCTACTCAATTACCTTCAATACCTCAAACTGCACTCCAAGCACCACCTCGTGAGTAACCTCCGAAGGCCACAAGGAATGGAGTCAAAGCACGTGATCAAGATTCAAGATATCCTCGAGTACCTCAAGTCTAAGGATACTTGCACCATTGCTATGATGAGATTATCACCGACATTAAATCCATGTGATGATCTCATGGCAGTCATCCAATGAACTTACTACTACTAGTAAGCATCCATATGTCAACTCTAAATATCTCATATTTACAGTTTCTGAGATCCACTGCTTGATCCAATCAAGGAGTATGACATATGCTAGTCTGTCCGGATTAATGATGTCCAGTCTCATTAATCCTATGACTAGGGAGAATTTAGATATTGACATAATTGCACATGATAGGAATCTCAGGAGTATGATCACATCATAATTTCCTTCATGCTATGTCATATATCATGGACTTCATTCATTTGATTAAAGATCACAATCAATTCTTAAAGAATATCAAATAAATGAAACATGCCTTTCTTTATTTATTCATAAAATCTGTACATTATTATGAACAAAAAGCGCTAAAGGGATTGCCTTTAGGGCACTACTCTAACAAGTATAAAAATAAATGATAGAGTTAATTACCCAAAAAATCTCAAAGTTTCGTTAATTTTTCAATTATAATCCAAAATTTAAAAAGTAATAATAAAAGTTCAATTTTTCAAAATTTTTCAAATCTAACCTGAACATCAAAAAGTAGAAATAAAATGTTCAAACTTTCAATTTTTTAATTCTAGCCCAATGGTATTTGTTATTCTCCCGATGGCCTCAAACATTTATTTTTTATTTGCTCTTCTAATGCCTCAAACTACTCTCGCATTACAGCATATTGCACTAGTAAGCTCTTCGTTTTTAGTTTATTCTCCTAATACTCTTAGTGTGAGGGTATTGGGGTTGCATAATATGAAAATCGAATGGTGAGGATATCAAGAGAACAAACTAAAAACGAAAGAAAAATTGAAATCAAAGCATAAGGTCATCGGCGCTGTGTAATCTGATTTAGGTCATTTTTAAACAACGAATTCGTTTTAATTATGTGATTAAACGATGTCATTTAATTAATCTTCATTTGTTGTATTAATTTTGGCTTATATGTATTAATAGTTACAGTTTTTGAAACAAGTGGCAAGCTATGTCAACAAACTTAACAAAAATACTAACGTCGAGTTAGAATTGAAAAAAAATGAAAGTTTGAGCATTTTATTGCTACCTTTTAAAGTTTGGGCTAGAATTAAACAAAATTGATAGTTTGAGCATTTTATTGCTACTTTTTAAAGTTCGAGCTATAATTGAAAAATTGACAAAAGTTTGGGCTTTTTTGGTAATTAACTCTAAATGATATTGGATAAACCCACTCTATGTCAAATCAATAGGTAATGAATATCCCCCTTTAAATTCATGCTTTATGAATGATTGCATTTTAGTATCAAAATCAAATAGGATATATGGTATATAAGTTATAAGTATGAATAGGAAAAAAAAAAGACCATTTCCCTCTCTCCCTTATCAAAAAGCCTATTATATAGGTAAAGTATATATGCAAAGTGCTTGCTGAAAATGATTTAATTTTCAAATGATTCATGTACCAATTTGAAGATCAGGATACCTTTCTCCTCTTATGTACATGCATCAATCCTTTCTTCCTCTCCCCTTAATTATGCATGACTAAGTTAATATTCTCAATTGTCATCAATGTGAAGGAAAGTATTTACACCCTTTTATATACTACCAAAGGTTACTTCTTTTTCTTCTTCAAGTGGATCAATAGTTATTTTTTTATACTAATAGCCTAATTTAACTCATACAAAGGCCTCTAATAATTTTCTTTTGAAATAATTGTTAAAGATACCATTGTTGTTCCTTATTTGATATTAATAGAGATTGTATCAAATCTTATAATTTATTTTATGCTACTTAATATTGACTTACAAAAAAAGTTAATATGTTCTAAGTGCCCAAACAAACTTTAGTGTTTAAAGGTTAGTCTTTGAACCATTTATTAAAAATAATTTTGTAAAAATAATTTATTTTATATGACCTAAATCACCAAAAGATGATACCTCACATGATAAAAATTGAAATTGTTAGTGCCATATGAGAAAGATTTAAAAGAATATGATTATATGTATTTTAGGTATTGATAAATGATATATGTGGTATGAAATTCTCTTCAGATATGTGGAGAATTAGGAGCTCTCATTCTATAATGAGAAGGCATACTGTATGAATTGTCATATCATTTGTTCCTTTAATAAATTGGGACCAATGAGAATTTTGAACACATGTCAAATACTTGTATTGTAGACTATAATGATTATGAGTTTTGTTATACCATTATAATTTAATTCAGGTTTATAATAAATGTGAGCATATTTAACAATCTGTTCTTATCGATGAGGTCCATATTATGATTTTTGCATGCCTTTTTATGTCTTTATGTGTGAATTATAGTTATTTTTGCCTTTAAAGACTTGATGTTTATATCTAGAATATGAAAAATACATGAACGCATGAAATTTCTCTTTTTAATATGAAATAGAATATTGGATGAGCATGTGATATTTATACGTATTTAGCCATAGGCTCATCATATAAGTGCTTTCCTCTCATAAAGATAGTCTTGTTTTTAGATGGTGCACTTTATAACTGAAACCAATTTATCATTAGAACTCTTTAGAGCTCTAAGTATTTTATTCAATTTTTCACTTCCTATATTGAATCTAGAAAAAAAATTAAGGCCATTTATATCCTTCTTGAATGTCTTATTTTCATGCAATAAATCATACCCATTTTCATTGGAAACGACCACACTCTTAGATTATATCATGCCATGCATATCACATTTAACTTTCTCATTCTTAGTCATATACGTAGTTAAGAGTTTTTAACCCAAAGGCATACAAGTGTCTTTCTTATTTTTCATGCTTATGACTTCTAAACATTCAACAAACTTACCATATGAAAGCTCATATATGATTATTTCACTTAATGGTATTAACATAGGCAAGTATGTAGTTAATAATGATTTTGACTCATTTTTTAGATGAACAAAGATTTTAGGGATGTTATCAAAAAGTTTTTTTGTCTATTCTAAATTACCTTTTCAATTACTTTTAGTTATATGTAGTTTTAAATTTAGAGGATCATAACACCTATACTCGTTTTAAAAATTGAATAGCCAATAAAGGTATTGTTTTATGCATACATCAGTTTTAGTTTGAATATCTTAATGTTTTATGCAAAGATATTGTTTTATGAAACTGAATTTGTTAAGTAAAGGACATCATGATCCTATAAGGATTTAAGCATTCATGAAAATTTTCTTTTCTTATGTGGATACGTTTTGAGTATGAATTTCTAGAATTTATATTTCATCTATTTAAGATTACATATAAGATGCATACAAACATTAAAAATAATAAAGTCACGAGGATTTGAATTTAAGCAACATTTTAGCCCTTTTATACATTAATATATTAGAGCTTCTTTTTTTAGCCTAATTTAAAGTCAAGCTCTTTCTGTCTAATCTTTCCTAAATAACCTTAAACTTAAAAGAAAAATAAGTATTTACTCTTTAATTCATAACAATTGATGTTTCTACTTGTATTTTGATGTTTTACAAATGAGAAGCAATGAAATAAGTATATGGAAGATGGAAAAATATATAAAAGAAGCAATGTAAAAAAGGGAGCTTGGTTGTAATATATTCATTGAACTAGCTAATTTTTTATTTTTTTCTTGCAGGTTGTGTTATGTGTCGAAGAGTGCCTATAATTGGTCCTACTATATTTTAAAAAATCAATTCTAGGTACCCACACAAACATGGTCTTTGGAGATTAGTTCTTAATTTTTCTTTCAACCCATATGATATACTCTTTTCATGAAAATATAACTTATAGTGATTTAGAGAAAATGCGATGCTTTTTTGTTTCTCATAAGGATTGACATAAATGGGAGCAAGTTTCATTTCATTATGCTTATAAAGAGACCTATAGTGATTGTGAGTTTGTTTCATACCATTTTAATGATAAAGAGGCCTGTATGAATGAGAAGGTGGTTGTAAGTTCTTTTGAGATGACCTTGCATAAAAATTATTCCTATTTTTGCCTTGAGTATTATACCCTCCAGGTTTAAAATGTGATCCATACATGAATTTCCTTTTGTTTGGGACTTAGTGGACGATAGATGGACACGTATGTTAGGTTGTCTACATTTACAAAATGCATTATGATCATGTGAAGATTCAAACATAGTCTCATCAATATAGTTAATTATTGTCTTTGTCCATAATAATGGTTTTGCATAATAATGTTTTTTTGGATAATAATGGTTATGATCTTGCAAAATTTTAGATGTTGTCTTTGTCGATATGTGATATTGCAAAAAATGGTTATAAGTTGTTGAATATGAGAACATTAATAGAAGGAAAACAAAATATGCAATACACAACTTAAAACTCATGCATATTTGTACCTATGTTCAATTCAAAACTTATCAAAAACTAGCTAATTGTTTATTGTCTTTTGTGTAGGCCATGTTTTGTGTTGAAGAGCGTCGATAATTGTCCAACTTCAGTTATCTTCTTTATAGTATGTGATTGTCTGCCTATTAAGGTAAATTGTTCAACTAAGTAATGTCTACAATTAAGTAAGTACATTTTTTTCACATTATTTTGAGTTGCATGTATATTTTGTTCACATTATTTTGAGTCGCATGTGCACAAAAGAGAAAGAAAAATTTCTCATAATGACAATCGGGGGGAAACAAGTGATATTGATGGTAACTTATCTATTTTCACATATCTAGGATGAACATATGAACGTTTAATAAGAAGAATGTTAACGAAAAAAGAAACAGAGGCTGCCCATGGTTATATTTTATTAAATTGTCAAGAAGTTCAACCTTTCGTGTAATAAGTTTAAGTTGATTTTGAAATTGATTATTTGGGTTTTCGAAGTTAGTGTTGTTCACAACTAAAATACATAATAATGTTTTTAGATTATAAAAGGAATGGTTATGCGAGCTAATACATGAAACAACATAGGATGATAGCAATAAAGAAATTGGAAGAAACTTTCCTCGATGGTTTGAGATATATGTAAGTTTTCACTTACAATAATTGACATGGTTGAATTATCATACCAAAGTGTTTAAATGACATTATACTATTTAATATGGTTTTTTTGTAGGCCTCAGAAAATCCAATAGAGAATAAGTTCATATGTGATCTTGCTAAAGAATCTTTATGAACTATTAAATCGTATCTGATGTATTTTGTTAATGGATATAACTTTCATACAAAATATCATAGTTATAGCATGGAAATAGTAAATAGTGGGGTTTGCATATAGGGAGAATTGATGAATTACTACGGTAAAATTATTAAGATACTTAAAATTGAGTACCTTGCATTGCCAATAAATCGGAGTGTGATTTTTAAGTGTGACTGATTTGATCTAACTCGTAATGTTGGTACAAAAGTGCACAACCAATACAAGCTAGTTGAAATCAACCAGTAAAGAAGTTTTAGACAATTGAACCTTTCATGTTAGCGATGTAAGCGATCCAAGTGTAATATGTCCCTTTTCCCAGCTTACGATAAGATAAGTCAAATTGGTTGGCTGTTTGTAAAGTAAAACTTAGAGATATTTTTGAATTACATAGAAAAGGAGAAAATAAGAGAATTAAAAGTGAAGAGTTTCATGATAAAATAAATGCATGTGAAACATATGACCGGAATGAACCTTTGAACATTCTAAATAATGAATATGTTGAAATTTCATCTAGAGGATTAGGAGTGTAAGAGATCTAAAGAAAAGCCTGAGTTTGATTCTAAATCTTTAGAAAAAGAAGAAGATGATGATTTTGATTTACAATTAAGTGATGATAACAACTAATTTTTATTTGTAATAGAATATTATATGAATAAATCTATTATTATATCCACAATATATTGTTATATATTTAATTTATATTGTTCTATTACTGGAATATTCAATAAATACATATTTCAGGTTTAAAATATGACACAAAAGAGAAAACAAGAAATGGTGTAGCTAAGGGTTAGGCTACCACTATTTGAACAAGGCAGTGCAATTCTAGGTGAAGGATCACATTTTGCTCCAGCTACAAAATCATAGGTTGTACCTCTAGCTATTGCAGATCTAGAGAGGCATCACCTTCTCGACCTACAGTCCCTGTATAGTCACCTTCTGTACCTGCAGCTACGTTATCCACCACCCCTATACCGATAGAGATATTAGGTGTAAAGGTTACGGATGAAGGAGGTGACCTACAGCTTGGAGCTAAAAGAGTTAATGAAAGAACTTACATCATAATTGTCAATAATCTGTGAGTAAAATTATAAAAATTTCATAATATATATGATAACACCATATGTTTATACCAAAGTTAGAGGTTTTAATTTGAAAATGATCTAAAATAGTTTATATATTAGGTTAGCTCTATCTAGAACGTGTAACATCCCACCACCGATGGAGGGTAGAATAGTAATTTAGAATGGGATATGAGTGTTAAAATTTTTTTTTCCTTGATATGTTCATGCATACGCATACAAATGAATAATGAATTTTACACATGTAAATGATTGTACATGCATTCATGGCATTCCCCGATAAATGTGTCTATAAATGTGATTATTGTGAAAAATGTGATGTTGTGCTTGAAAATTTAATTGGAGTGGGTCGTTGTGTGTTTTGAATTTTGGAAGAATTTTAGAAATTTTTCTGGAAAATTTCGGGGAAAATTTCTAGACCGGAAAAATTGCCAAGTGACAGACTGATTGATTTCCGGTATTGAAAATGACTGTCCAGTGGCACTAAAAAATTAGATGCATGATTTTAGGATTTATTAATTTGAGCCATTGGAATTTAGGAAAATTTAGAGTAGAAATTGTAGAACAAATGGACTAGTTACTAAAGTGGACCAATTGGAAGCATAAGAAATTCACATGTGGCAAGTGACATGTGTCACTTGCCCCACCACATGTATAGGCCACGAAAGTGTTAAATGAAAGACCACATTTTGGTCTTTCATTTAACCATTTATGATAATTTACATGGGAAAGGGTTAAAGGTGATAGGTGATGTTAGATGGAAAATTTCTTTTCTCATCCGTAGCCTTCCTTCCTCCTTCTTCTTCGATGTTTTCTTCTACTTGTTATACCCATACAAAATCTCCTATGTCCTACTTACCTTCTCTTCTCTTGTTCACCAAAAATTCATACCTAAGCCTTAAGAGGTTGATAATCGTATATGTGTGGGAAAGTAGAGAAGATTTAGAGTATAGTTGAAGAATTTAAAGCTTGTTAGCTAAGATCTATGTTCTATGTTCTTAAATTGGTAGTTGATGCATTAATTGTGATTTCTTGAGCATTGATTTCATGGAACTGGTGATTTGATTGTATGGGTATAAATGCATGTTTGTGTAAGGATGAATGATATAGCATGTGTAGTATTGATGAATTGTGTGTTTTGGATTGATTTTATGGATGTTAGATGAGTGATTAATAATGAAATATGATTGAGTGTGTGTGCTGAAATTTTGTGGATTTATGTTCAAGGGTTGGTTATGGTGGAAATATGGAGTGAAATGAGTGAGAATTGGTTTAGAAATGGTATGGAAGATGTAGAATGTGAGTTAGGTTGAGAATCTGGAAAATTGGATGTGTATATGTTTCAAAGATTTGATCATAACTTTTTATATGGTTATGATATTGAGATGAGGTTTGGCTTGAATTAAACTTGAGAAGTTTGGATAAAATTCTTATGAAGGAAGTGTTGTTCACTTGTGGCTTGAAGGGTTCTGAATTTTACCTTGAAAGTGGGCAATATGTGCAGGGTGAATAGTGCTATTTCTAACATTGAATGATTTGTGATCTGAAACTTTGGAGAATTTTTCTAGGATAAAGTAGACAGATTTCATGAAATTGGTCTTCATGAAAGTTGAATATTTTCTTGTTATCTTTCTATCACCACTAAGTATGATATTTTTCGAGTTTGAGGTTGAAAATTATGACTTGTGAACTTTCAGATGGTTTTTCAAAGAATGAATGTGCTTTGTGTGTGAAATGGCTCTAAGTATTGATTTTGTGATTACTGTGTTTTGAAGACAATTCTGGACTGTTATAGTTTAAATTAGCTCAAGTAATCTTATGAAAAGTTATAGAGGAATGTCTTAGCTTTGTAATGAGGTATAATATGCGAATTTTGGATGTAGGGATTGTAAGTTATGAATTTTTAAAGTATGGATATGGTTTAGGTGATATGTTGATTTAACAATCTTTAACAGGGCAGCCACAATCATGGGAGAATTTGACCTAATTAGAGGTGGAATTTGCCTCTAAGTCCTTCATGAGAATTGTAGCATGTTGTCTGATCTTTTTATTGATATGAAGCATGGAATTTTTGGACAATGGGATAGGAAGTTATGATTTTAAGAAGATTGTGGTACTGTTAGGGTGACATGTTTTGGGCAGAAACTTTGATTGAGAAATTGATTTGTTTAGAGGTTGAATTTGCTTCCAAGTTATTCATGAAACTTGTAGAATATGTTCTGATATTTTTATTGATATAAAGATTGGAATTTTTGGCAAAAGGAATGGAAATATTTGATTTTTTAGAAAAATGTTGTACTGTTTTGAATGTTAATGTGAATGCAGTAACTTTGATTGCATTTTTGACACCCTTAGGGGTGAAATTGGTTTTCAAGCCCTCTATGAAACTTGTAGGGTTTTTTGAAATCTGTCCAATGAGACCTCATTTGTAATTTTTGGACATTTGTGTGAAGAGTTGTGTAATGTGAAAAAAAGAGAAGGAAAATTGAAAAATTTACGGTCGAAACCGCCCTGAGGGCGACGCCTCATCGCATGAGAAGTCAAAGCGACGCCCAACTTCTGCCATTTTTTTTAATTATTTTTCTTAAATGATGTTTTTGTCCCAATTCCATTCTTTTGTAAATAACTTTTCTATCCGACCTCCGATTGACCTGATTTTCGAGGCATCGGATTAGTGAAATTTTTAATTTCATTTCTATGTAAAATTGGCAATTTTTGGAGATGAAATTGACGTGGATTGATTGGATCAAAGTGAGGGGACCGGGTAATTATTTTTCTGGTCCGTGTTTTAATAATAATTGGACCTATAGTGGTCCAAATTGAGTGATTTTAGTGTCTATGGATTCCTAGAGCATAGAGGATTTTTTTCTAAAAGGAGAGGTTTCCTAGGTTAACTTATGTGGACGGTCTCATTAATCGGGAACAGTAGACTCGAAAATATGGTTTAAGAAAAAAATTACCATAAGCATAAATTGCGAGTTTAAGGATTTTAGTGCGGCTAAACTCTAGGCATATTTGAGCTGTAAAATTGGAATGGTTTTTGAGATAAAATTCATAGATTGATACCGGGATAGTCATGAACATGCATCGTACATATATGTGCATCAATGATTTTAATTGTGCAAAGTATTAATATGTGTGTGCAACGTATTGAATAAATGGGTTGTGCAGGCTAAGAGTTCGCAATCCGACGTTTCCAGAATTTGGAAGCAATTCTAATCCGGAGTGTACCGTGAGTAGATTGAGATGGTCTCATTTCACCCTTTGTTCTATTTTAATTCTTCTGTATAAATTAATTACTGGATATGAATTGATTTTTTTATTAGGTTCCGGACAGGAGGTTCGATGATTGTGATACTGAGCTGTGTTATAGAAGTACTACTTGTATGTGAATTTGAGAACTACTTGCTTATGATGTGATGAATTGTGACCCTTGCGTTGATTGTGATATAATAGTGTCCCATAAGTATCTCATATGCATCTGATTAAAATTACTTGATTGAGTGAAAGGCGAAATGCCTTATGCTTATGTGAAAAATAAAAGTGTTGCTTATGTGATCATATGAGATTCTTGAGCAATGTGAAATTATGAAATCAGTGTGATGTGATTGATACGTGTCGGACTACAGTCCGATAATATGTGAAAGTGAGTGGAAGTGACTACTGCATCACATGACATAAATGCATGAAATATAATAGCTGTTGTGACCAGAGTCGCCACCGATCAGAGCTTTGAGCTTAACGAATGAAAATGAGCTTCGATCTCATAAGTGATTCAGAGCCTCAGGCTCAACGTTTAATGAGCCCTGTATCCACCAACAGATAAAGAACAGTTATTAATGAGCCCTACAAGGGATAGTTAGGCACTCGGTCATAGCAAAATAAGAAATAGAAAGTGAGTCTCATGTACATGTATCGATTATGAATAATGTGAATGTGAAATCCTGTAAATGTGTGAATGTGAAATATTATGAATGTGCACTATGAAATAAAGTGAGATGTATGATTATTGTGTTATGTGACTGGGTGAACCATCGATGATGGTCACTCAGTGAGTTCGCAAAACTCACCCAAAATTTGCAATTAATTTTCAGGACCCAGAAGAATACCCCGTTAGGCAACGGGCGTATAGCATCTGCTTGTGAGTGAGAGAAGAGATTGGGATCAGTTCACGTCTGCATTAGTGTCTGATAAAATTGTATTTTCTGAATTTTTTTACAAATGATTAGGTTAATTTATAAAGTCAACAGACTGAATTAATTTGTATTTATGAAAAGGTCCCCCGTGGTCATTGTATTTACCAGTGATTTATGTATGGTAATGATTTCCCGCATAGTGTATGCTTGTGTTTTGAAAAAAAAATTATACTGAGTTTTGATTGAGTGACGTAGCACGCCACCCTCGCAGGACACGGACTCGGATATCACCATCGATGCTGGGTTCGGGTCATGCGAGAGTGGGGTGTTACATTTATGTGGTATCAGAGCCCAGAAGTACGAGCTTATATGGGCATTTTCTGAAACATGGGTCAAGTTACATGCATTTAAGTCATGTCATAGCAGACAGTGGCAACTGATCCCTAGTCTGAGTCGCATGAGTATGAGTCATATGCATGTACGTGTGTTAAGTGTTTAAGTGTGAGAAAAGTGATGGTATGTCAAAATGTGAGCCAATGAAGGTTTATGGTCAACTAGAAATGGGAAAAGAATAATGGAAAATGACATTCATATGATATTGTGGTAAGAAAGCCTCGAAAATGATATGAATGTGAATGTATTGGTATGGGTTGATTAAGGAAAAAGTGATATCAAAATGAATAATGAGACTTAAAGTGTATAAATCGAGTTGAAAGAAAATGAAATTTGCTATAGCCTGGGGAGGTCAAATTTGGACATGAGAAGAATATTGGTTAAAGTGATAAGAGTATGATTTACCAGAAGAATATGTCTATGTGAGATCAAAAGTTCAGGATAAAATGGGGATAATTGGAAATGAGAAAAAGTACATGGTTCGATAAGGCATATATAGGTTCACTACATTTGTGTTGGTGTGTATTATGGAAGATGATATCGATATTTTACCGTAATGTTCTACCTTCAAATGAAATAGAGAAGTGAAGATATTGTTAGGGAGAAGTAGAAAGGGTGAGATTAAAGTGTATAAGCCTGGTTAAAAGAAATAATTAGAATAGACTTGGATTTGGAATGTGATAAAAGTTATGATTTAGCATAATAATATAGCTTGGATACTGAGATTACATTTCTTGATGATTTTGCGTCTATAATTCTAAATGGATTGAGAATATACATATGGATGATGAAATAAAAGGAACATGACTTTACAAGTGATAAAACGTGATACATGATGTGTAGTATGGGGAAAATTAGAAATGCGCCTAGGTTTGGATTGTATGTATGCATGTGGTTATGGAAAAGATGATAAATCAAAAGGGGAAGAGTGAAGGCACTTAAAATGCTAATTCAATGATCATGATAGGATTTTGCATTAGAAGAAGAGGTAAATACTGGAAAACTGGAGTAGAATCGCTGTCAATATGTGTGGTAATGTGAGGAAAAAAGTGTAGGCCACGATATGGGCCTACAAAAATCGGTTTCTGTTATGATCATATGGTGAATCTCAATCATGAGCAATAGATGATTGGCAAGGATTTATAAACAATATCGAGGTTTTGTACCAGGAAATCACTGAGATAGGGTCAGAAAGTCGGGTAATTTAATTTATGACTAATGAAGGCAGGTTTTCCTTGACCAATAGCTGAGATTATAAGCCTTCTCTCGATTCAACAATGGAATCTGGTAATTCCTCCATTGTCCAGGGGTCAAAGGCCCCTCGCTTGATTCACTCGGGTTTGCTTCAGAAAGGAACCGACAGACGCAATGGAGGGAATTTTGAAATAAGATGACAAGTCTTCAAGAAAAGTTGTGATGTTCTGTCTTCTTTATTGAAAAAAAAGTAAAGTAAATAGTGAGTCAGAAGTGAATATTGGAGTGACATCCATAGCAAAGACTCACAATTCGAGAAGATACTCTTGCTACTGTGAGTTGAACTTAGGTTCACATTATAGTCAGTGTAAATATGTTTGGGAAACCACAAATTATATCTGATAAGGGTATTACTCATACAGGTGTGGAGAAACTTATTCATGAAAAGAGCATATGATAATATTACGTCACTGAGGAATTAGTTACTGACGGTTTGAGATTATATCTATTGGAGTTAACAATACTCCGATAGGATTATGACACTAACGGTTAAAATGATTCAAGCAACAGGATATCAATGAGTGACTATGATCTTATTGACAAAGGAAGATGAAATTTTGAATATTTGCGGAATATATGTAAGCTGCATTAATGGTGATTCATAACCCCAGTGGCACTTATACTGCTTCGATTTGGCGATTTTGCTGTATATAACAAAGTTTCCCATGAAAGATTGTTAGGATCCAAATCCTAACAAGGGCTAACCACCACACTAACACAACACCAGAATGATAGCAAGAAATGATAATGAAAGTAAAACAAGTATGGATGAAGGAAATATCAATTCATCAATGTATTCAGTGTATCAATTGGCCAGACTTTGAGGGCTAGCCATCCTCCTCTATTACAATATTATCATAACCGATTCTTCCATGCCCCCCACCTTTACTCACTCTGTAACTTTTATTCCTCTCCCCCTGACTAACTCTCCAGCTCAGCATCATATTTTCTCCTTACAACCCCTACACACTCTCCAATTTACTGATCTGCCCTACCCTTGTTCTTCCTACGGTATTGTTGACTATAACGGGTCTCAACAAACCCCCCCCCCCAAAAGCAGCCACCTTGTCCCCAAGGTGGAAAAAAGGAAATTGATTGTTGATAAAATCAAAGCTCTCCCAAGTATTCTCAAATTCAGGAAGCTTTTTCCACTTGATCAGCACCTCCAACTCTCCATTAATTTTTGTGCGCACCTGCATTAATGCTTCCGGTTCCACCTATAGATGCATCTCCTCATCTAAACAATTCGGTAGAGGCTGGAAATTAGGGATAGGCACCACTGATTTTTTAAGCCGTGAAATGTGAAAGACATTATGAATTCTTGTTGCAGGAGGTAATTGGACTTGCTAAGCCACCTCTCCTATTTTAGCGATAATTGGATAAGGACCGTAATACCGAGGTCCTAACTTCTCATTAGGTCTAGAAGTGAGGGATTTGAACCTATAAGGTTGGAGCTTGATATAAACTAAATCACCAACCTCCAGTGTAAGAGATCTTCTTTTCCGATCAGCATAAGTTTTCATGTGCTGCTGTGCCTTCTCTAAATCGGACTTGAGCTCATCCAAAATCTGGTTTCACGATTAATTGCTGGTTCACCTCCTCCACCAATGATCCCCATCTGTGTACTTAAAGAGAATAGGGGGGTCCCTTCCATACAAGGCCTTAAAAGGTGTCATGCCAATGGAACTATGGTAAGTTGAATTAAACCAAAATTCTGCCCAGCTCAACCACCTTGGCCATTCCTTAGGCTGTTCTCCTACAAAACATCATAGGTAAGTCTCTAAGCATCGGTTAACCACTTCAGTCTGCCCATCCGAATGAGGATGATAGGCTGAAGTCATGTTGAGGGTGGTTCCCGATTGCCAAAAAAGTTCTTGCCAGAACCCACTCATAAACACCCTGCCTCTATCGTAAATAATGCCCTTAGGAAACCATGTAATGGACCACCTCTCGATGAATATAGCGAAATGACTTGTTTAAGAAGAAAAGGATGCCTTAAAGCGGAAAATGGCGATTTAGTGAGTCTATCAACCACTACCAATATGGTATCCACTCCCATGGCTTTCGTAATCCTCAAATAAAGTCCATAGATAACTCTTCCCACACCAAATTCGGTATAGAAGAGGTCGCAATAACCCCGCCGGCTTCAAAGCTAAGTATTTATTTTTCTGACACACTTCACAAGATAGGATGTACTGCTTAATGTCGATTTCATTCCTCTCCAATACACTACCCCAGATAATCTCTTATAGGTACGAAAAATCTGTAATGACCACCAAGGTGTGGTATGAAATTCACTAATCAATTTAGATATATGTGGACCAGACTCAGGTAATACTAACCTGTTTGCATAAAATAGATGAGAACCCCGCAATTTAAATGGTGGATGACCATCGGGTTGGAGCAAGAGATCTTGGACCAACTTCCTGAGTTTCGGGTCTTGTTGCACCAATTCCTCCAGCTGGTCTAACTATTCATGGTAACCCATGGTGATAGCTTTAAGCTCCCCTTCATCCATCCTCGATAAGGCATCTGCTGCCTTATTTTCACATCCAGGTTTATAACGGATTTCAAATCGAAATCCCATGAGTTTAGTGACCCATTTCTGTTGTTCCTCTCCCAATAGCTTCTGATCACTTAGAAAATGTAAACTTCTTTGGTCTATTTGAATAATGAAATGCCTCCCTAAGAGGTAATGCCTCCATTTTGAACCGCCATCACGATTGCCATCAATTCCTATCATAGATCGGTTTGAGCTGATTACGGGAGAGACCTTGACCAAATAAGCTACCGGTCTTCCTCTTGCATTAACATTGCCCCAATACCAGCCTCTGACGATCGGTCTCAACAACAAACGGTTTAGCGAAGTCTCGTAAAATTAGTACTTGTGTACTTGTTAACATTTTCTTCAAAGCTTCAAAAGCATGGCTCTCGCTATCCATCGAAAGTTATCCTTGCAAAGCGAAGTTAGTCAATGGCTTTGCTATGCTCCCATATCCTTTACAAATCTCCTAGTATCCGAATCGTCCCAAAAATCCCTAAGAGCTTTAACATCTTTCTAATCGCCATCGATTAATCGTGTCTATTTTGGAAGGATCAATCAAACTCCTTCAATGTAAATGTAAAGGCCCCAAGTATTATAGTTTCGCTGTCCAAAATCGCACTTTTTAGATTTGCCACTAATTGATTATCAACCAACACCGCAATGCCATTCTTAAATGGAGTACATGATCTGCTAAGTTGTTCTTTGAGATGAGGATATCATCAAAAACACAAAACAAACTTCCTCAAATATGGCTTATAAATTCTATGCATTAAAGACCTAAAAGTGGTCAGTATTGTGTAGCGCCCTCACCGTAGAGTATACATCGGTCGCCTGTAGGTCGCACTGATGTACAACCTACTTTAGGTGCACTACCAAACTATCATTTCTATAACCTCATGGCATCCATACAAAGAAAGCGAGAATATCAAATTCGCTAGAATTTAAAACCAAAAGATTCATTTCCATTCATTCATGAAACCGTCAATACATCATCATCAGATATATATACATCTCAGACGACCCAAAAAGGACTAACATAGCTCCTACATAAGTCATCCACAAAATACCCCCAAAAGATCCCCAGCTGACAGACCTGTGGGCCATGCTCCTCTCGTCGGCACACACAGCAGGATAAGTCTCACTGACCGGAGCTAGAAGTCAAACTATCGCGCCACAAAATAGTCGCAATTTGGGTGAGTTTAAACTCAATGAGTAACCATCATCGATGGTTCACCCAACTCATGCATATACGCATAATCACATAATATCGCATATTATCACATTCAAGAAATCACATGCAACAATTCACCTTTATAAGGCGATATGCCTTTCACACAATTCACATGTAATCATTCATATATGCAATGTGCATGTGACTCTTTTATTTTCTTTCGTTATTTTGACCGCATACCGAGCTCATATACGCTGAGCCATAGGCTCAGAAACATTGGGCTCAAAAGCCCTAATCCGCTGAGCGTAAAGCTCAGAAATCGTTGGGCATGAAGCCACGTGCGCTGAGCTTAAAGCTCAATACGGTGGCTACACCGATCACAACCGCTTTTATCTCGATCATATCATATGCATGTATGCACATGTCTACTTTACAATACATGCATCATATTAGAATCCCATATACCTAATTCTCACCATTTGAAATCAATTATGAACAATTTATGCACAATCAACACTTCTATATCACGGTCCCAAATATCCCAACACCCGTGGTCCGAATCAATCAAATCAAACACATATAACCCGTCCTTAACTCCACATGACATATTTGCATAAAATTAAACACATAAAGGTTGAGAAACCAACTAGGTTACTCACCTCAGAACTTCCGAGCTACTGCCGGGAAGTCTCGCCTACGTCTGATGATCGACGATCCACTTGAGCCGCTATAACAATCAAAATATAAATAGCATTACTAATTATGTCAATTTCCATGTTCCATGATGCATATGAATTGAATAATGTACGTACTATACGTGTTATGACATTTCTGACACAAATTCAAATTTCCCGATCTCAACTTCAAATTCTCGAATTCATAATCTCCAAATTGAATTTAATCCATAATTAATTGAACCATCAAATTCCTAAATCCCATTCTTAAAAACCTCCAATTTCATTAATCAGCATTCCTCGCCATGCATCGGATCTTCGCATGCGCCTCGCATCTCTCGTCATGCGGCATACATCGCCAGACGCTATGCGGCGTCGCCGTTCATCCCGCCACAAGCGCGCCTTCCATGCACGTCGCGGCGTCTGCGAAGCATTCTGCTACGCCAAGGCAGTTCTTCGCGTCGTCGTGACATGCGCGACCATAAACACGCCTAAAACCCGAAAAATCTCGATTCTCGACAAAGAATCACCACCAAATTCAGGTTTTCTCCTCACAAATCACTCCTAAATAATTCCATATATATCATACAACTAATTTTAGCTTCTATTTCATCAAACAATCATTTTCCCCAAATCTAAACCCTAAAATCACCGAAAACCCTATCGGAAACCCTAACTCACAAATCCTTTAATATACCAACTAAATCATTCAAACAACTTTATAAATCAAATAATCAAACCATAAGAGACAAGATAGAAGTAACTTACTTGATTTATAACCTCAAATCTTCAAGGATTTCTTAACTCCAAGATCATCGACACCCACGGCTATCACCAAATAAAATTCCATCAACTTCTTCTCTATTCTTTTCCAAGCCAAAGGAATGATCAATGACAAAAGAAGAAAGCAATTGGCACAAAGAAATCGAGTAGCAATCCAAAGAAAGAAGATCACGAAGAAGAAGGAGAAAGCTTCGTGGAAGAGAAAGATTTCAAAGAGTAAGGGTTTAAATATCAAAGGAACAAGGACTTGTTTGGCTAATAGAATTTCCACCAGTCCAAATCCGAACAGCCTCAAACTAATTTCGAATTCTTCCCGAATTCCAATGACTAAACCCTAATTCCTCAATTCGAATTTCTAACCTGTCCGAGCCATTGGATAATCAATTTCAGAACCTAAAATCCAATTAACCAGTCATCGATCAATTTTCCGGTCCGGGCCTATTTCTCCGAAAATTCTAGAAAATTTCCTATAAATCCTCAAAAATAGAAAACTAATTATCATATACTCCAATTTCATAATTCAACTTCCTAACATCCTTTTCTAATTCAAATTCAATCATAGAGCCTATTTTGACCAAATTCTCACACATGACCTAATCATATCCAAATTCAAATTATCCAAATTAAGTCGGAAATATGTCATACATGTATGTACGTATAAATGCCAATTATACACAAATTCTATAATGCATGCTCGTACAAATACGTATGCAATGAATCGTACACATCCCATCGGTGACGGATGTTACAATTCTCCTTCCTAATAAAAATTTCGTCCCAAATTTTCTTACCGACCGATCAAACGGATGAGGATACTGCCTCCTCATGTGCTCCTCAGTCTCCCAAGTCGCCTCCTCAGATGAATGGTTCTTCCAAAGGACTTTCACCAATGGAATAACCCGAGACCTCAACTACTTGACCCATGATCCAATAATCCGCACCGGCCCTCAATATAACTCAAGTCACCGCAATCTCTACCTCCCGAGCCGAATCACATGAGTCGGGTCGATCGATATCTCGAAGCATGCTCACATGAAAGACGCATGCAACCGAGACATCTCACTCTAAGGCTAATCTATACGCCAACGGTCCGATTCGCTCGGTAATCTCATACGGACCAATATACCGAGGACTCAACTTGCCCTACGGCCAAATCGAGAACTCCTCTCCACGGAGACACTCGAGGAACACTCTATCTCCCACAAAGATACTCCATCTCTCTCGACGCCGATCCACATAACTCTTCGCTTATCTTGAGCCGCCTTGATGCGACTCAATCAATCAGATCTTATCAACAAAGTCTGGATCACCGGACCCTCTAACATCCTCATACCCTCTTCATCCCAGTAAAGAGGAGATCTACACGGTCTCCCATAGAGTGCCTCGTACGGTGCCATCCCAATGCTGCTCTGGTACTGATTATTATAAGCAAACTCCACCAGAGCCAAATACTGATCCCATACACCTCGGAACTCCAACACACAGGCTCTCAACATATCCTCAACAGTCTGAATAGTCCTCTCACTCTGCCCATCTGTCTGAGGATGAAACGTTGTGCTGAAGTTCGACCTCGTACCCATAGATGACTGCAGGCTCCTCCAGAACCTCGAAGTAAATCTGGGATCCCTATCTGACACTATCGAAACTGGGACCCCATGCAGTCGAACTATCTCTGCTACATATTTCTGAGCCAACTGATCGAGGGTATTACTCTCCCTTACTGGCAAAAAGTGAGCCGATTTAGTCAATCGGTCCACTATGACCCAGATAGCATCACTATGCCTCGGCGTCCTGGGCAACCCCATAATAAAATCCATCGTAATACGCTCCCATTTCCACTCCAGAATGGGCAACGAATGCAATCTCCCGATCGGGGCCTCGGTGCTCACCTTAACTCACTTGCACGCCAAACACCGAAAACATACTCCGCCACATGCCTCTTCATACCCAAATACCGAAATGCAACTTAAGAGTGCGATACATCTTGGTGACACCAGATGCATGGCATAAGCACCAAATGAGCCTCCTCCAAAATCTCCCGCCTCAAATCATCTATATCAGAACACACAACCTCCGCCCATCCACAAAGTACCATCCTCACCAAACTCGATCGCCATCTTGATCCGACTCATCCATCGGGCCTCACCAATACCGGATCCCGATCCCGAACTCTCCTAATCCGATCATGCACATCGGCCTCACCTCAAGGTCGCCATCGAGCTCCTCCCGACTCAAATCCATCTCGCACATTGAGAGCTCTCAATCAACTAAGCACGCAACCTCGAAACTCGAATCGAAATTTGCACTACCATGCGATCTCCTACTTAATGCATCACCACCACATTGGCCTTCCCTGGGTGGTACTCGATAGGCAACGAATCCTTAAACAAATCTAACCATCTCCTCGCCTCGATTCCGCCTCCTGCCGACTCAAAGAAGTACCTCAAACTTTATGATCGGTGAAGATCCGAACGTCTCCCATACAGATAATGTCTCCAGATCTTCGTAACAAATACAACTGCTGCTAACTCCAAGTCATGCACAGGATAATTACCCTCATGGGCTCTCAACTGTCTCGAAGCGTACGTGATGATTCTCCCATGCTGCATCAACACACGGCTTAAACCTGCCGCGAAGCATCATCAACACCTCAAATCCTCCCCGCCTCGGCGGCTGGCTAACACCGGCCGTCGTCAACCGATGTATCAACTCATCGAAACTCCTCTGACACTCATCTGTCCAACTGAAGGCTACTCCTTTCCTCAGAAGTCTTGTCAAGGGGGCGGAGATCACTGAGAACCCCTCGATAAACCTCCGGTAATATCCGGCCAATCCGAGAAAACTCCTCAACTCGACACGCCTCTAATCTCCCAACTCTTCACTGTCTCAATCTTGTGAGGATCCACCCGGATACCCTCACCAGACACGATATGACCTAGGAACACCACCTCATCCAGCCAAAATTCACACTTGGTGAATTTGGCATACAGCTGCCTATACCTTATAATCTGCAACACTATCCTCAAATGCTCTGCATGCTCTTGTCTAGAACTCGAATACACCAGAATATCATCAATGAATACGATCACAAATTGATCCAGGTATGGCTGAAAAATCCTATTCATCAAGGCCATGAAGGCTGCCGGGGTATTAGTCAACCCGAACGGCATCACTAAGAACTCGTAATGCCCATACCTGCTCCTAAAAGCGCTCTTAGGCACATCGGCCACTGCGATCCTCAACTGATAATAACCGGATCTCAAATCCAACTTGGTGAACACCTGAGCTCCCTACAACTGATCAAATAAGTCATCGATCCTAGGCAGTGGGTACTTATTCTTAACAGTAACCCGATTAAGCTGCCTATTGTTGGGCCCCGAAAATTTTTTTTTTCGTTTATTTAATTGATTTTTTTTCATTTATTTATTTACTATTCTTGCCTTAATTGTTTTAATTATGTGTTTATATAGATATATATTTTAGTGAGGCTTGGATTTAGCATGTATGATTGGGAATCAGAAGTTGGGAATTAAATGAAGGCTTGGACTTTATGTTGGATGGAATGGGCTTTGGGAAAGAATGAGTTAAGAAGAAGGAAGGTTAGAAATAAGTGGATTAGAGGTGAATGGGCTTATGAGGAGGAAAGCCCAAGTCTTATAAGTGAGCTTTAAAGGAGTATCAAAACTACATAGTTTTGAGGTAGGGTTTTTTGGTTAAGATATAAAGGAATTAAGAGAAGAGAGGTGGAGTAGCAAAGTTGTCGTAAGTCACCTAAAGGAAAGAGAAAGCTTCAGCCAAGAGGAAAGGGAGAGTTGTTGGAGGTTTGAAGGAAGGTAGAAGGAAGGAGAAAATAAGAGAAAACCACTTGTGAGAGGTAAGTTCCATCTTTGCTTAGGTTAGGTTCGAAAATGGTGTAAGATGGAAGTTAGGGTTTGTGTAGAGTTTGAAGAAAGATAGAGAGAAAGGTGAGATCTATGGATTTTCGGGACTTTTAAGCTAAGGTTATGGTTATTCTAGCTTAAATGTCCTATGGGTAGGTTAGGTTTAAGGTTTATTTTCATCTTTGCTTGATTTATGAGTATTATGACCTTCTTTGAAAATGTATTTATTGAATGAAGTGTGATTTAATTGAAGGAACTCAAGAAAACCCCACTCAAGACAAGGAGGAAGGGCAATCTTGAATTCAGATTTCTACGATAGGTGGGTAACATTTTTATAGTTGTTGTGTAATGGGCAAATGTCCTATGTGTGCTATCTTTGCTACATTGTGTGTGTATTGAAAGAGTATTTCTATTGATTTGAAAGAAAAGTATGAAAGAAGCATGAAATGCTATTCTTGTGCTTGAATGTGTGAGCATAAATGAGTTGTGATTGGGCAAGAGAGAACCTACTTCGATAGTCACGTGCACGTTGACCCCCCTTTAGCCTTCTCCCTTTTGCCTGCTTGAGGCTTACGAGATCCGAAAATGGACTCGTCGTGTTTACGGTAAACTTCGATTTCCGTCGTGTTTATGGAACTCTCGAGCCTACTGTGTGCATTCCATTCTTTAATTGTGCTTATGATGCATAATGTGTGTTTGATTGAGATAAACTCTCATGTGGTGCGATCGATGATTTTGGGTTATTTGAGCTTAATATGATGAATTGCTATTGTTTGGATTGTTAATGATGTGTTGTGTGGCTCATTATTCGATGGCTATAAACTTGTTAGCCATCGAGCCGTGTTAGCTCACCCCATTCTCCTCCTCGGTGCAAAAAAAATCAAAGTCGAGAGTGAACCTTCAAGGCACGTGCATCACTCCACGAAACTTAGGAACTTTGTATTAAGTTAGTAACTAGCTTTTGAATAGCTTTGTAAGCATATTGATCATTGAGCATCTCATCTTTTATATGTTGTACTTGATCTTAATGAATATGCCAATATGTAACCAAAGCTATGCATGAATCTTTATTATGATTTGAAAAGAGAATGAGAGCTCTAGTACTCTCTTCATCATGTGTTTATGTTGATTTGTGATCTATGTGTGAAGTATGTGTATTGAGTCTTTTATCATTGAGTTTTGCCTTGAGAGAGCTTGCTGGAAATTTGCACAAGTTTAGAAGTCATTGAAGTTACGCAAATTTCGGGCTGAAGCTTTGAGTCAACTTTTGGCCCTTATAGGGTTGGAGTTTAGGTCCGTGATCTTCCTGAAAGTTGTAGATTTTCTCTTAGCTTTCCAACTAATTAAACCGTGTCTAATTTAGAGTTTTGAGTCAAAAGTTATGCATCTTATAAGTTGAGACGCTCGAGAAAAAGGTCGACGAAGTTACCGCTCATCGCCTTGGTTTGACTTTTTGCGTCTCGATTGACTCGCCCCTTCGCTCATCGCCTCGCTTGACTTTTGCATCTCAGTTGATCGCCTCGCCATCTGTTCATCGCCTTAGTTTGACTTTTGCGTCTCGATTGACCGTCTCGCCATCGCTCATCGCCCCGCCATCGCTCATCGCCTTAGTTTGACTTTTTGCTTCTCGCTGACCGCCTCTCGCCATCGCTCATCGCCTCACCATCGCTCATCGCCTTAGTTTGACTTTTGTGTCTCAGTTGACCGTCTCCATTCGCTCATCGCCTTAGTTACTGCTCATCGTCCCGCCATTATTCATCGTCTTAGTTGACTTTTTGCGTCTCAGTTGACTTTTTCGTCTCAGTTTTATCGTCTGCTTCTGTTTATCGACCTCTTTTCCTTCTTTTAGCCATAACTTTTTGTGCAGACCTCCGATTTAGCCGATTTTTGAAGCGTTGGATTCATAAGAAAATTTTCTATCTTTTTATACTTGATTGGTTAGTATTACTTTTAATTTGAAAAAGGTGGTTTGAAACAAAGTGTGACGATCGTTTGTCAAAGTCTAAAAATACTTCACTAATTTTAGAATATCTTGAGCTATAGAGCTCCGATTGAGGCGATTCTTGTTTTAAATTAAACTAGAGACCTAAACCTAGAAGTTTTATGAAGGAACCGATCAGAAATTAAGCCTTTAAGATTTTCAAATTTCTACCTGAAGTCGGTAGTGCACAAATTTTGACTGTTTTCTTTGAAATAGTATCTTTGCCATAACTTTCTCATTTCTAATCGGAATTGAGCGTTTTCAGTGGCGTTGGAATCGTGAGAGCATAAGGAACATATTTTATTAAAAAACAAATCCCAAATTTTCCATTAAAGTCTCTCTAATTGTGGTCGGTTTGTGTTTAGTTTTGGGTCTGCTATGCTTGTATAGGTCCGAATGTTGGGCCTCGAAGACGGGGTCCAACATTGTTTGGTATCAAAGCTTAGGTTTCACTCCTAGGGTTGGAATGCATAGTAGGAAAATTGTTTTGTTATGTGATTAAATGTTTGCTTTATAAATTGATGGTGGGTATTAAGTGACATGCATATCATGCATACATATAGAAACTAAGATTAAAACGAATTGTAGCTAATTAAAAATGTTTTCATTGAAGGAGTAAGATGCCACCTCGTAGAAGGACACGAGGAGTTATGCAAGGTTCTATTGCACCGACTCTCCACCAAGAGAGAGAGTATCGATGAGTCGATAGCCCGAGGAGTGCCGAGGCTTCTCGAGGCGAGTAGTGAGCCCTTCGATCTCGTGACTCGTGATCGCCTAGTCAGTCTGAGCAAGTGCCTGCTCTTGACCCGAGATTGTTCCAGGCATTTACCCAAGCATTTTTTCAGGCTATGGGTCAAATGCCTCAGGCTTCTGGTTCGGCCCCAGCTAAGAAGGGGAGGCAGTTTGACAAGCTGAGGAAGTATGGAGCGGTGGATTTCCACGGGACCACGGATCCTGAGGAAGCTGAGACTTGGTTGAGGAAGACTGAAAGGGTCTTGGATCAGATGGAGTGCGAGGATGATGAGAGAGTGGTCTATGTTGCCAGCTTACTGTAGGGTGATGCCTTACACTGGTGGGAGACGGTGCTAGGGAGTCAGACGAGACCAGTAGGGTTGTCATGGGGAGACTTCCTGACCGTGTACAGGAAGAAGTATCTGTCTGAGGTGTACATTCAGCAGAAGCAGAGAGAGTTTCTGAGTCTCACCTAAAGGGAGATGACTGTTGCTAAATATGAGCGTCGGTTCATGCAGTTGTCGAGGTATGCTTCAGAGTTGATGTTCAGTGAGGCTGCTAAGTACCGCCGATTTGAGTCAGGTTTGCATCTTGCCATCAGAGAGAAGGTAGTGGTGCAAAATTTTTCGATTTTCAAAGGTTGAAGCGGCGTTGAGGGTCGAGAATATTGAGAACATCAAGAGTGCGATTAGCGAAAGAGGAAAGGAAGAGAGCACCAGAGGGAGGTGGTACTTCTATTCCCGAGAGAAGTGCCGAACTTTTCCCCGTCTAACGAGGAGAGGAGCACCGGTGGGAGCCGGCCTAGACCGATGAAGACTTCTTCTATGTCGCACCAAGCCTCAACGGTGGGCGGTGATAGAAGAGGAGATGGGGAGAGACCACCTCTTCCTAAGTGTGAGCATTGTGGGAACCTCCATAGAGGGGAATGTCGCAGATTTTCGTGAGCATGCTTCAATTGTGGCGAAAAGGACACATAGCCAAATTTTGTCCTAAGTAGGACGGAAGAGAGGATCTCGGATGCAAGCTTCCGAAGGACGAGAGCAGGGGATGTAAGATCGTGGATCAAGTGGGTAGCTCTGGTGTACCTAAGAGAGCTTATCCTCCAGACAGATCCAGGGTCAAGCACCAGCTAGAGTGTTTGCGATGACTCGAGAGGAGGCAGAGACAACTCCAGAAGTGGTGACGGGTATGATAAAACTGTTTGATGTTGATGTCCTTGCTTTGATTGATCCGGGTTCTACCCACTCTTTTGTGTCGTCAGGTAGAACTATATGTGGTAGAGTCTTGAGCCCATTGGATACTCCGCTGATGGTGAGTACTCCAATTGGCCAGTGTATTGTTATCAGTCAAGTGTATAGAGAGTGTGAGATAGAGATTAATGGAGGAAAGTTTGTGGTGGATTTGATGCCTTTGAAGATGGGAGGATTGGATGTGATTCTAGGTATGGATACTTTAGAGAAGTATCATGCCAACTTAAACTGCAAGCAAAAGACAGTGGAATTCAAGTCAGAGAATGGCAGAAAAGTGGTTTTTATGGGAGATAGAAGAGCCACTCTGCCTCGGATTGTTTCAGCTATGTCAGCAGAGAGATTGATGAGTAAGGGGTGTGAAGCGTATTTGGCCTATGTATTAGACACGGAGGCAGATAGAGGGAAGTTGGAGGATATTCCTATAGTCAAGAAATTCCCGGACGTCTTTCCCGGAGAATTGCCAGGATTACCTCCTCCGAGGGAAATTGAGTTTCCCGTTGAGCTTCTTCCAGGTACTGGACCGATTTCAATTCCGCCTTACCGAATGGCTCCGGCGAAATTGAAGGAGCTTAAGGAGCAATTGAGGGATCTTTTGGAGAAGGGTTTCATTAGGCCGAGCTCTTCGCCTTGAGGAGCTCCGGTGCTATTTGTGAAGAAGAAGGATGGGTCGTTGCGGATGTGTGTGGATTATAGGAAGCTGAATCAGGCCACCATTAAGAACAGATATCCGCTCCCGCTCATAGATGATTTGTTTGATCAGTTGCAAGGGGCGAGAGTCTTTTTCAAGATAGATTTGAGATCGAGTTATCATCAGTTGAGGATTAAGGAGACCGATGTGTTAAAGACTGCTTTTAGGACGCGGTATGGTCACTTCGAGTTTTTGGTTATGCCTTTCGGGTTAACCAATGCTCCTGCAGTCTTTATGGATTTGATGAATAGAGTCTTCAAGTTTTTCCTAGATCAATTTATCCTTGTCTTTATTGATGATATATTGGTCTATTCTAAGAGTGATAAGGAGCATGAGGATCACTTGAGGTTTACTTTGGAGACCTTGAGAAAGAACGAGTTGTATGCCAAGTTCGACAAGTGCAAATTTTGGCTAAGAGAAGTAGTATTTCTTAGGCACGTGATTTCAGAGCGTGGAGTGCATGTGGATCCACAAAAGATAGAAGCTGTGGTTAAATGGGAAACACCTAAGAATGTGGCTGAGGTGAGGAGTTTCTTGGGATTAGCTGGATACTACAGGAGGTTTGTGGAGGGCTTTTCTTTGATAGCTGCTCCACTTTCCAAATTGACGAGAAAGAATCGAAGTTTGAGTTGATGAAGAGTGTCGAGTAGTTTTGAGGAATTGAAGAATAGGCTTACTCTCGCTACCGATTTTGACATTACCTATGATGATGATGGATACATTATGTGCAAAGGACGCTTCAGAAGGGTTTAGGATGTGTATTGATGCAAGGAGAGAAAGTGATTGCTTATGCTTCTAGGCAATTGAAGCCTTATGAGATGAACTACCCCATTCATGACTTGGAATTGGCTGCTATAATATTTGCATTGAAGATTTGGAGACACTACTTGTATGGAGTTACTACTAGAGTATTTACGGACCACAAGAGTCTTAAGTATTTGTTGACTCAGAAAGAACTGAATTTGAGGCAGAAGCGATGGTTGGAGTTATTAAAAGATTATGATTTGGTGATAGACTACCATCCGGGGAAAGCTAATGTTGTAGCAGATGTATTGAGTAGAAAGTCCACTATGGCACATGTGGAGGTAGTGTAGCTTCCTTTGCTGAAGGAATTAGCCAGACTTGATGTGACATTGAGGCAAGTTGAGCCTGGCTGTATTTTGGCAAATTTCAGAGTGAGACCAGTGTTGAAGGGGAAGATCAAAGAATTGCAGGATCGGGATGAGTACTTGAGTAAGCTTAGAGCAGAGATAAAAGATGGTAAGCCCTCTGATGTAGAGGTAAAGGAAGATGGATTGATGGTTATGGGTGATGATTGTGTGTTCCAGATGTCTTTAGAGTCAAGGATGAGATCCTTGATGAGGCGCATAATGCTCCTTATGCGATGCACCCAGGGAGTTCTAAGATGTATCGGGATTTGAAAGACCATTTCTGGTGGAAGGGAATGAGGAAAGATGTGGCAGAGTATGCTAAAAGATGTTTAGTGTGTCAGCAAGTGAAAGCTGAACACCAAACACCTTCGGGCAAGCTCAACCCCTTGCCGATTCCGGAATGGAAATGGGAGAAGATTACCATAGATTTTCTGATGGGATTACCGAGAACTAGCAAGAAGCATGATGCTATATGGGTGATTGTAGATAGGCTGACCAAGTCAGCGCACTTCTTGCCAATTAGACAGACGGATTCTTTGAACGTTTTGGCTAAGAAGTATGTGGATGAGGTAATTAGACTTCATGGGATTCCGAGTTCGATAGTTTCTGATAGGGATCCTAGGTTTACCTCCAGGTTTTGGGAAAGTTTGCAAGAGGCTCTGGGGACTAGATTGCATTTCAAGATAGACTTTCCATCCTCGGTCGATGGACGATCGGAGAGGACGATACGGACTTTGGAGGCTATGTTGAGAGCTTGCGCGTTGGATTTCAAAGGTTCGTGGGATGATCACCTACCTTTGATTGAGTTTGCTTACAATAATTCCTATCACTTGGGAATTCAGATGGAACCTTATGAGGCTTTGTATGATAGGAGATGTAAAACTCCTATATGTTGGGATGAGGAAGGTGAGAGGAAGCTTGTAGGACTTGAGCTAGTGCAGGTTACAGTGGATAAAGTCAAATTAGTAAAACAGAGGCTTAAAGTAGCTCAAGATAGGATGAAGAGCTACACAGATGCCCATTGGAAAGAGATGGAGTTTGAAGTGGGTGAGAAGGTGTTTCTTAGAGCTTCTCCATGGAAAGGTATTTTGAGGTTTGGCAAGAAGGGCAAGCTTAGCCCGAGGTACATAGGCCCATATGAGATCATTGAGAGGATTGGACCTTTGGCTTATAAGTTAGATTTGCCATTGGAGTTGTCTAAGATTCACAATGTGTTTCATGTGTCGATGCTAAGGAGGTACAGATCGGATCCTTCGCAAATAGTTCAACCTTCAGAGGTTCAATTGAGAGAGGATTTGACTTATGAGGAGCGACCAGTGGAAATCTTAGATTCAAAGGAAAAAGTGTTAAGGAACAAGAGTGTGAAGCTGGTTAAGGTCTTATGGAGGAACCATTCAATCAAGAAGCAACTTGGAACCTTTGGAAGCCATGAGGGAGAAGTATCCGTACCTCTTCATAGATTCAGGTAAGGATTTCGAGGACGAAATTCTTTTAGGAGGGGAGAATTGTTGGGCCCCGAAAATTTTTTTTTTTCGTTTATTTAATTGATTTTTTTTCATTTATTTATTTACTATTCTTGCCTTAATTGTTTTAATTATGTGTTTATATAGATATATATTTTAGTGAGGCTTGGATTTAGCATGTATGATTGGGAATCAGAAGTTGGGAATTAAATGAAGGCTTGGACTTTATGTTGGATGGAATGGGCTTTGGGAAAGAATGAGTTAAGAAGAAGGAAGGTTAGAAATAAGTGGATTAGAGGTGAATGGGCTTATGAGGAGGAAAGCCCAAGTCTTATAAGTGAGCTTTAAAGGAGTATCAAAACTACATAGTTTTGAGGTAGGGTTTTTTGGTTAAGATATAAAGGAATTAAGAGAAGAGAGGTGGAGTAGCAAAGTTGTCGTAAGTCACCTAAAGGAAAGAGAAAGCTTCAGCCAAGAGGAAAGGGAGAGTTGTTGGAGGTTTGAAGGAAGGTAGAAGGAAGGAGAAAATAAGAGAAAACCACTTGTGAGAGGTAAGTTCCATCTTTGCTTAGGTTAGGTTCGAAAATGGTGTAGGATGGAAGTTAGGGTTTGTGTAGAGTTTGAAGAAAGATAGAGAGAAAGGTGAGATCTATGGATTTTCGGGACTTTTAAGCTAAGGTTATGGTTATTCTAGCTTAAATGTCCTATGGGTAGGTTAGGTTTAAGGTTTATTTTCATCTTTTCTTGATTTATGAGTATTATGACCTTCTTTGAAAATGTATTTATTGAATGAAGTGTGATTTAATTGAAGGAACTCAAGAAAACCCCACTCAAGACAAGGAGGAAGGGCAATCTTGAATTCAGATTTCTACGATAGGTGGGTAACATTTTTATAGTTGTTGTGTAATGGGCAAATGTCCTATGTGTGCTATCTTTGCTACATTGTGTGTGTATTGAAAGAGTATTTCTATTGATTTGAAAGAAAAGTATGAAAGAAGCATGAAATGCTATTCTTGTGCTTGAATGTGTGAGCATAAATGAGTTGTGATTGGGCAAGAGAGAACCTACTTCGATAGTCACGTGCACGTTGACCCCCCTTTAGCCTTCTCCCGACTGCCTGCTTGAGGCTTACGAGATCCGAAAATGGACTCGTCGTGTTTACGGTAAACTTCGGTTTCCGTCGTATTTATGGAACTCTCGAGCCTACTGTGTGCATTCCATTCTTTAATTGTGCTTATGATGCATAATGTGTGTTTGATTGAGATAAACTCTCATGTGGTGCGTATGTGATGATTTTGGGTTATTTGAGCTTAATATGATGAATTGCTATTGTTTCGGATTGTTAATGATGTGTTGTGTGGCTCATTATTCGATGGCTATAAACTTGTTAGCCACTGAGCCGTGTTAGCTCACCCCATTCTCCCTCCTCAGGTGCAAAAAAAATCAAAGTTGAGAGCTGAACCTTGCAAGGCACCGGCATCACTCCAAGAAACTTAGGAACTTTGTATTAAGTTAGTAACTAGCTTTTGGAATAGCTTTGTAAGCATATTGATCATTGAGCATCTCATCTTTTATATGTTGTACTTGATCTTAATGAATATGCCAATATGTAACCAAAGCTATGCATGAATCTTTATTATGATTTGAAAAGAGAATGAGAGTTCTAGTACTCTCTTCATCATGTGTTTATGTTGATTTGTGATCTATGTGTGAAGTATGTGTATTGAGTCTTTTATCATTGAGTTTTGCCTTGAGAGAGCTTGCTGGAAATTTGCACAAGTTTAGAAGCTATTGAAGTTCTGCAAATTTCAGGCTGAAGCTTTGAGTCAACTTTTGGCCCTTATAGGGTTGGAGTTTAGGTCCGTGATCTTCCTGAAAGTTGTAGATTTTTCTCTTAGCTTTCCAACGAATTAAACCGTGTCTAATTTAGAGTTTTGAGTCAAAAGTTATGCATCTTATAAGTTGAGACGTTCTGGAGAAAAAGGTCAGACGAAGTTACTGTTCATCGTCTTAGTTTGACTTTTTGCCTCTCGACCGCCCGTCTCCATCGCTCATCGGCTCGCTTGACTTTTTGCGTTCTCGTTCATCGCCTCGCCATCGCTTATCGTGTTAGTTTGACTTTTGCGTCTCGATTGACCGCCTCGCCATCGCTCATCGCCTTAGTTTGACTTTTTGCGTCTCGATTATTGCTCATCGCCTCACCATCGCTTATCGCCTTAGTTTGACTTTTGTGTCTCAGCTTGACCGTCTCGCCATCTGTTCATCGCCTCACCATCGCTCATCGCCGTCCATCGCTCATCGTCTTAGTTGACTTTTTGCGTCTCAGTTGACTTTTTCGTCTCAGTTTTATCGTCTGCTTTTGTTTATCGACCCCTTTTTCTTCTTTTAGCCATAACTTTTTGTGCAGACCTCCGATTTAGCCAATTTTTGAAGCGTTGGATTCATAAGAAAATTTTCTATCTTTTTATACTTGATTGGTCAGTATTACTTTTAATTTGAAAAAGGTGGTTTGAAACAAAGTATGACGATCGTTTGTCAAAGTCTAAAAATACTTCACTAATTTTAGAATATCTTGAGCTATAGAGCTCCGATTGAGGCGATTCTTGTTTTAAATTAAACTAGAGACCTAAAACTACAAGTTTTATGAAGGAACCGATCAGAAATTAAGCCTTTAAGATTTTCAAATTTCTACCTGAAGTCGGTAGTGCACAAATTTTGACTGTTTTCTATGAAATAGTATCTTTGCCATAACTTTCTCATATCTAATCGGAATTGAGCGTTTTCAGTGGCGTTGGAATCGTGAGAGCATAAGGAACATATTTTCTTAAAAAGCAAATCCCAAATTTTCCATTAAAGTCTCTCTAATTGTGGTCGGTTTGTGTTCGGTTTTGGGTCTGCTATGCTTGTATGGGTCCGAATGTTGGGCCTCGGAGACGGGGTCCAACATTATAGTTGATGCAAAGTCTCATAGTCCCGTCCTTCTTCTTCACAAACAAAACCGAAGCTCCCCACGGTGAAACACTCGGCCTGATGAACGCCTTATCCAATAACTCCTGAAGCTGAGCCTTAAGCTCCCTCAGTTCCACCGGTGCCATCCTATACGGAGGTATCGATATAGGAGCGGTACCTAGAACGAGGTCTATCTCGAACTCTGTCTCCCGATCCGGCGGCAAACCCGGTAACTCCTCGGGAAACACATCTAGGAACTCCCTGATCACAGGGAAATCCTGCAACCTCTGCTGCACTCTAGAGTCCACCACATGCGCCAAATAAGCCTCACAGCCACCTCTCATCAACCTCAAAGCACTCACAAACGAAAACATCCTAGCTGGCACTGCCTGACTATCACCTCGAAATACAGCCCTCGGCTGACCAGGAGACTCCAATACTACCTCCTTGGTATAACAATCCAAAATAGCCCTATGGGCAGTGAGCCAGTCCATCCCCAAAATCAAATCAATCTCCTGAAGGGGTAACACAATCAATTCGGCACTCAATACTGCTGAATCTACCCGAATCGGGCATCCCCTGCAGATCTCACCTAAAGTAGTGGTACTACCCAAAGGTGTACTCACTTGCAACCCATACTATAACATCTCCCTATCCACATGCAATCTACATGCCACATGCGGTGCAATAAATGAATGCGTGGACCCTGGATCTATTAATGCATACACCTCTATATCTGAGAGTAGAAGCAAACCTGCAACAACCTCGGGAGAATCCTGGGCCTCTTGCCTGGTCATGGCGTAGACCACGGCACAGGGATCGACTTCTGCCTCGTCCCTCAGTCCCCACAAAAGAATCTCCGCCTCTACCCCGGGCTCTGCCTCGACCCCTAAATCCAGGTCCACCGCCACGGCTCTGCTGCACCGTCGAGCTACTACCAGCTCTCCCACTAGCGGCTGACTGAACTCCCAAAGTCAAAGGACAATTCCTGATCATATGGTCCATCGAACCACAAGCTAAACAAGCTCCTCATCACTCGCCAAGACTTCCATCATGCCTCTTATCACAATGTATACAGACTGGCAAAGCCTGACCGGCCCCTCTGCCACCACTACTGCTACCACTGCTAATCTGTCCAAATCTCCCTCTCTGACCAAAACCCGATCGTCAATCCCCACCGATCTAAACTCGCTCAAGGCGTCGCTCGTGCTCCTACCGAGCTACCCCGATCACATCGATCTCTTACCTCCGGATCCCGACCGGTCTCGGCTCGGCTCGCTTTTAAGAGTCGCTCAATCTCGACAGCGAATGATCTCATCTCCACAAAGGTACCCATATCCGATCGGGCTAACTGATGCGAATATCCAGATTCAGCCCTCCCTCAAATCTCCGACACCTATCAGCCTCGAAGGCAATCAAAACGGACGCATACGCTGACAGCTCATTAAATCTAACCTCATAATCTGCCACTGTCATCGATCCCTGTCTCAACTCTAAGAAGTCCTGCATCTTCATATCCAAATACTCCTTGGGCATAAAATTATCTCAGAAAGCCCTCAGAAAGTCAGCCCAAGTCAACACACACGGCCTGGTGGAACTACCCGGGACAGTCTTCCACCACTGATAAGCCGGACCCTGGAGCAAAGAAATAGCATAATCGAAGCGCTCCTCAGGGTCGCAATCCATCTGATCTAGGACCCGCTCGATCCTCTCCAACCAACCCTCACCTCGGCGAGGTCTGTCTTTGCCATAGAATCGACAACCCCGCCACGCAGCGATCATACCTCCGTTCCCGCCTCATGGGAACTACCGAGGTCGCCTCCTCAAACATCGGCACGAAGACTCCTACTCGCTCCGACCGATCCTTGGTCACCGGTTGATCAACTTGATCACCAAAATGGATGACCTACAATAAAGTCACAAATCGATCAATTTTTGCTTTTAAATACGAAATTGAGCCTAAAATATACTATGCCTAAAAGATGTCAAACCATGCTCTGATACCACCTAATGTAGCGCCCCCTCACCGTAGAGTATACACCGGGTCGCCCGTAGGTCGTACCATGTACAACCTACGACAAGGGTGCACTACCAAACTATCATTTCTATAACCTCATGGCATCCATACAAAGAAAGCAGTAATATCAAATTCGCTAGAATTTAAAACCAAAAGATTCATTTCCATTCATTCATGAAACCGTCTATACATCATCAGTCGTATATATATACATCTGTACGACCCAAAAAGGACTAACATAGCTCCTACATAAGTCATCCACAAAATACCCCAAAAGATCCCGGTGACATACCATGGGCCATGCTCCTCTCACGCACACACACACAAGCAGATAAGTCTCACTGACCGGAGCTAGAAGTCAAACTATCACGCCACGAAAATAGTCACAATTTGGGTGAGTTTATAAACTCAATGAGTAACCATCATCGATGGTTCACCCAACTCATGCATATCGCATAATCACATAATATCGCATATTATCACATTCAAGAAATCACATGCAACAAATTCACCTTTATAAGGCGATATGCCTTTCACACAATTCACATGTAATCATTCATATATGCAATGTGCATGTGACTCTTTCATTTTCTTTCGTTGTTGTGACCGTGCTTTGAGCTCATATACGTTGAGCCATAGGCTCTGTAAACATTGGGCTCAAAAGCCTAATCCGCTGAGCGAAAAGCTCTGCAAATCGTTGGGCATGAAGCCACATGCGTTGAGCTTAAAGCTCAATACGGTGGCTACACCGTCACAATCGCTTTTATCTCGATCATATGTTATGCATGTATGCACATGTCTACTTTACAATACATGCATCATATTAGAATCCCATATACCTAATTCTCACCATTTGAAATCAATTATGAACAATTTATGCACAATCAACACTTCATATCACGGTCAAATATCCCAACACCGTGGTCCTAATCAATCAAATCAAACACATATAACCCGTCCTTAACTCCACATGGCATATTTGCATAAAATTAAACACATAAAGGTTGAGAAACCAACTAGGTTACTCACCTCAGAACTTCCGAGCTACTGCCGGGAAGTCTCGCCTACGTCTGATGATCGACGATCCACTTGAGCCGCTATAACAATCAAAATATAAATAACATTACTAATTATGTCAATTTCCATGTTCCATGATGCATATGAATTGAATAATGTACGTACTATACGTGTTATGACATTTCCGACACAAATTCAAATTTCCCGATCTCAACTTCAAATTCTCGAATTCATAATCTCCAAATTGAATTTAATCGATAATTAATTGAACCATCAAATTCCTAAATCCCATTCTTAGAAACCTCCAATTTCATTAATCAACATTCCTCGCCGCAGCATCAGATCTTTCGCCGCGGCGCCTCACGCATCTCTCGTCGCGACGTACACACGCGTACGTTGCGACGTGCGCCGTCCATCCTCACCGCGGCGCACCTTCCATGCACGTCGCGGCGTGCGAAGCATTCTGCTACAACAAGCGTGTTCTTCAAGTCGCGACATGCGACCATAAACACGCCCAGAAAACCCAGAAAATCTCATATTCTCGACAGCAATCACCACCAAATTCAGGTTTTCTCCTCACAAATCACTCCTAAATAATTCCATATATATCATACAACTAATTCTTAGCTTCTATTTCATCAAACAATCATTTTCCCCAAATCTAAACCCTAAAATCACTGAAAACCCCTATCGGAAACCCTAACTCACAAATCCTTTAATATACCAACTAAATCATTCAAACAACTTTATAAATCAAATAATCAAACCATAAGAGACAAGATAGAAGTAACTTACTTGATTTATAACCTCAAATCTTCAAGGATTTCTCAACTCCAAGATCATCGACACCCACGGCTATCACCAAATAAAATTCCATCAACTTCTTCTCTATTCTTTTCCAAGCCAAAGGAATGATCAATGACAAAAGAAGAAAGCAATTGGCACAAAGAAATCGAGTAGCAATCTAAAGAAAGAAGATCACGAAGAAGAAGGAGAAAGCTTCGTGGAAGATAAAGATTTCAAAGAGTAAGGGTTTAAATATCAAAGGAACAAGGGCTTGTTTGGCTAATAGAATTTCCACCAGTCCAAATCCGAACAGCCTCAAACTAATTTCGAATTCTAATTTCTCTCGAATTCCAATGACTAAACCCTAATTCCTCAATTCAAATTTCTAACCTGTCCGAGCCATTGGATAATCAATTTCGGAATCGAAAATCCAATTAACCAGTCATCGATCAATTTTTCAGCCAGGGCCTATTTCTTCGAAAATTTCAGAAAATTTCCTATAAATCCTCAAAAATAAAAAACTAATTATCATATACTCCAATTTCATAATTCAACTTCCTAACATCCTTTTCTAATTCAAATTCAATCATAGAGCCTATTTTGACCAAATTCTCACAAATGACCTAATCATATCCAAATTCAAATTATCCAAATTAAGTCGGAAATATGTCATACATGTATGTACGTATAAATGCCAATTATACACAAATTCTATAATGCATGCTCGTGCCAAATACGTATGCAATGAACTGTACACATCCCATCGGTACAATTGGTCAGCCCAAAGAGCATGACTCTAAACTCATAATGCCCTTCATGTGTTTGGAAAGCCGTTTTCGATATATCCTCTTCCCTAACTCTGATTTGGTGATAGCCTGACTTCAAGTCAATTTTCGAGAACACCACCGAGCCTCCTAACTCATCAAAAATCTCATCAATACATGGGATCGGGTACTTGTCAGGTATAGTGACCTTGTTCAAGGCCCTATAATCTACGCACATCCGCCAGCCCCCATCCTTCTTTCTTACCAATACGACCGGACTAGAGTAGGGACTAGTACTAGTTCGGATCACCCCAGAAACTAGCAACTCATTCACTAATTTTTCTATCTCATTCTTCTGGTAGAAGGGGTATCTATATGGTCTAGAATTAGGAGGTTTGACTCCTGGCTCCAATGTGATAGCATGTTCCACCTCCCTCTGAGGAGGTAACCCGGAAATTGGTTGGAAAACTTGATGAAATTCCCTCAGCACTTCTGCAAGATCATCGGGTACACCACAATTCCCAATCTGCTGATGATTAACAGCTTCCAATGCAGACAATTCGGATGCCACCTCTTCACTACTCCCCTCCACTACATACCCCACACCTCCTTGCTGTAGGAGCTTGCAAATGGTTTTGAAGGATACCAATGCTGAATTGAGGTATTGTTCCCCATAAAATTTTATCTTTTCCCCCTTACTTCTGAACTTCATAACTTGCTTCTTAAGATTAATGATTATGTCTCCTAATGTTTCCAACCACGCAACCCCTAGAATTATATCAACACTCTTCATATCAAAAGGAAAAAAATTCTGTCTAATGGTGGTCCCTTGAATTAACAATTCCACTGACTCACAAACTCCCACACTTTGGATCTTACAATCATTCCCAAGCCTCACCTTGTACGGTTGAGTACTGCTGACCTTCAACCCAAATTCTTCAACTAAGCCTTCTCTAACAAAGTTATGAGAAGCCCCACTATCAATCAACACGACCACATCCTTATCTGCGATCTTCTCTTTTACCTTAAAGGTTTAAGGACCAGTTTTTCCCAATACTGAGCCCGCTGACAACTCCAACTCTTCTAGTGAATACGACCCATCCCCTTCAAGAAAAGGTTTAAGCGTTAATACCTGGTTAACTAGATCTGTTTCCTCTTTCTGCAATTCATCCAGCTGCTCATCATCCTTCAGTAATATGTGAAATTGCTTCTCACCACATCGATGCCCTGGTCCAAATTTAGCGTCACACCTGTAGCACAACCCTTCTTCCGCTGGATCTCCTCAGCCGTCAGACGGTTAAAGGGGTAAGGTGAGTCTCTCCGAGAAGGTCGCCGACCTTCGAACATCTGGTTGGGGTAAGAGTTCACCCCCGAACTGGCTGTCGTAGGTGATGGTGTCGGCCGACTCCCCTCCGTAAGTCGATTAGGGTTCCCCAAAGACGTGTTTGGTAAAGGAGAGTTGCTCGGGTATTTACCGTGGGTAGGGTAAGTTTTATTACCCGTTTCTGTACCCCCATACCCGATTAACCCACTATGGGTTCTAGGTCCCCTAACTGGTTGGATTGATCTATTCCAAAGGGCCCAATTCCTCCCTTCGGTCACCAACGCCATCTCCATCAACTGCACCAACGAATCAGTATGCACCAGCTGCAGCTCTGTCTTTATTTCGTCTTTGAGTCCATTTATGTACGCAGTCGTTACCACCTCTGCTGGAATGTCCCTTAGCATCGAAGACACCATTTCAAACTCCCGGTTGTACTCCGCCACTATACTCAGCTGGTGTAACTTCATGAAAGCTGACAAAGGATTTTCTGCCTGCATACTTCCAAATCGTCGCACTACTGCGGTCTTAAAAGCAGGCCAATCCTTAATCGGTGACCACCCTTCTCTCCACAAAAACCAACTCAAGGCCTCACCCTCCATGCAAACTGCTACCGCCGCTAATCTCCTTACCATCGGAACTCCATTCAAATCAAAATACCGTTCTACTTTAAATAGCCACCCCAATGGATCATCTCTGAAGAATATGGGAATTTCCAGCCTTCGGTGAGCCCTCTCCTTCATCATCCACTCTCCTTCCACCGGTATTTCAGCTTGACTCCGCGAATCTGTAAAATCATCAACCTCCTCTCGCGGTGCTTTTTCTCGATTTCTATGTCCCACCGCCTACTGGATCTGTCTCACACAATCAAACAAAGATGCCATGTCTCCGACCAATTTATCAACCTTCTTCTCTACAGTATTCATCTTCTCATCCATAATTCCCATGTCTTCAATTATCTTCAGCATTTCACGCTCAATATTGTCGACTCTAGTGTCCATTCTCGTCACAACCATCCCAGTACCTCACTGCTCTGATACCAAATTGTTAGGATCCAAATCCTAACAAGGGCTAACCACCACACTAACACAACACCAGAATGATAGCAAGAAATGATAATGAAAGTAAAACAAGTATGGATGAAGGAAATATCAATTCATCAATGTATTAAGTGTATCAATTGGCCAGACTTTGAGGGCTAGCCATCCTCCTCTATTACAATATTATCATAACCGATTCTTCCATGCCCCCCACCCTTACTCACTCTGTAACTTTTTTTCCTCTCCCCCTAACTAACTCTCCAGCTCAGCATCATATTTTCTCCTTACAACCCCTACACACTCTCCAATTTACTGATCTTCCCTACCCTTGTTCTTCCTACAGTATTGTTGACTATAACGGGTCTCAACAAAGATTAAGATACAACCTATCACACTAGTAAAGTGATTTTTTGTACCTAAGGACAATTGTAGACTCTTGAGATGGATTTGGGTGCATGACTTAAAAATTTCTGCCATAGTTAGTAATTGGTTTGAAAGCTTGGAACCATGACGTGTAAAGAAACATTTTGGATATACATATGAATAGACAGATTAGTAGACATGGAGGTAAGAATCGAATTGGACAAGATTGAACGGATTGTGCAGATGAACATGTCCTAATAAAGCTAGTGTTACAATCAACTACATCGAATAGAATATCCCATCGCAGAGTACCACATATGTGGATATTTAGGTCACTAAATCTAGTGCCATAAAATGAAGCAAAAAGGAAGTCCTATCCGCTATGGAAAAGTAACATCAGTTTTGCAAAAAGGGATTAGGAAAGCCCAAATTAAGGATTCGTGGAATTATGATTGGATCAAAAAAATATGTGTACTACCGGATAAAGAGATGTTTTAGTAAGAGTACATCGAAGGAGCAATTGGCGGCTAAGGATATTGAACTGAGTGATCACATATTTGAGTTCCTTGTAGTCTTGGCTATCGGAGATAGTTATAAAACTTATATGTCTGGATTGCATCAGCTTATGAGATTAATGTATAGTGCAAAGTGACTACAGGCACAATCATCATTATCCTGATGATACCATTAAAAGCGTCAGACGACAAAAAGAGTCGTTCACCCTGAGTAAAAGCCAGAACAAATTTAGGATACCGTTAGTGAGCGAAATGAATTTGGAATCTGAATAAAGTGGATTGTGAAAGATGAATGAATTTTGGCGGATCATATTGATGTTGTGAAAATATTGAGAAAGATTTGAAAGTTAAGTGTACTAATACCGACGAGAAGTGAAACAGATGACTTGTCTTTGAGTGTATCACCTTTGCCAAGGTGTAATTGGATGAGAATCCTCAATTACTATAACGATAATAGGACTATGGATCTATGAGTTGTTTAATGGTTAGTATTGTTATGATCCGATATATGTGTTGTTAAGACTGGAAGTGAAAACTTGAGTAATCTGAAACTCATCAAGAAAATAATTAAGCGAGTGTTATATCTAATCAAGGGATTGATAGACTTTTGAATATGTCAACTGTGGTCTTTTGAAAGAAAGAAATCAAGTGGTGAAGTGGTATAGGAAACGGAAAAATATATGAGATAATAGTATCCCTGCCTTATTCCTGAATCAGAAATGAATTTTGAGGACGAAATTTCTTTAAGGAGGGAGAATTGTAACATCCCATCTCGATTAGAATGACATTGTATAGTAAAAATCAATTCCTAACAGGCATTGTATAGTAAAATGAGTGAATTACATGAAAAAAATTATGTATGGAAAGATTAGAGAAAATTGCTTTAACATTCTTAAATATTTGGGTAGTAATGATGTTTTGTTAAACGCCAATTTTGATCCATGAATATAAATTATTTAATTAGAAAATTAAATAACAATTAAAAGAGTTTAATTTATCTAATTCTAAATATGATTTATGATTATAATTAAAAAAGATGTTTTAAATAAGTTGAACTTGATTGTAAAGTTTGAGAAACTTTATTATTAAATATAAAATATTTAATAAACGAGGATTAATATGAGATATTAGATCTTATTTGAGTGTGATTATTCTTTAATTGGAATTAATAGTAAGTCTAATTAAAATCTAATTAAAATTAGAATTTAATTTTAATTAAATTATTAAAATTTCCAAAACCTATTATAAATAGACTTAAACTCTAAAGAAGCTGATATTCCTTGCCTAACCTTATTTGTGCGTGGTTGTTCTTTAATTAGAATTAATAGTAAGTCTAATTAAAATTAGAATTTAATTTTAATTAAATTACTAAAATTTTCAAAACTTATTATAAATAGACTTAACTCTAAAGAAGCTAATATTTCTTGCCTAACCTTATTTGAGCATGATTGTTCTTTAATTAGAATTAATAGTAAGTCTAATTAAAATTAGAATTTAATTTTAATTAAATTACTAAAATTTTCAAAACCTATTATAAATAGACTTAAATTCTAAAGAAGCTGATATTCCTTGCCTAATCTTCTTTGTAACATTTGTAGATCAAGTTTCATAATAATGTACTAATTACGATTCATACTTATTATAATTTACGTATTAATTGTTTTATAAAATTTTAAGTGATATGGTTTTTGAGAAATTAATACGAAAAATTTTCAGGCTTATTTTGTACTGTGCAGGAACATATTCTGCTCCAATTTCTCAGTATGTTCAACCATTGCTAGGAAAAGAATCAATAGGACAAGTAAAGCTTTAAATTATGAGAAAATTAGAATTCATCAAAGTTCTTCAACAATCCGCTTTCCTTCACTTATATATATGAGTTTGATTGTGGCTATGTGTTGTACGTTTTCTTGATCCTCACCAACCAAATCTTGAAAGCCCTGCATAAGTTCTTCTGGCATTTCCTCCAAATGCAACTTCTGGAGTCCAGTAAGACGCTGAATACCACTAGGCAACTTGTTCATCTTCTGACAACGTATTAGGTACAACTCTCTGATACTTGGCAGTGAACCCTCTTCCAGCTTCACAATATCCAGCCTTGCAAGATCTTGAAAACTAAGTTTGATGAGTTTGGGAAACCATCCTGCCTTGAAGTGCATAAATGTACCATCATAAGCGTTCTTAAGTTGAAGGGACATGAGGCTAGAAAGCAAATGCAGAGAGGGCAGCAAATCTTCTTTTAGACAAGAATGGCCTAGAGATAAGTGAGATAGACTTGCCAAGGATCCAACCCACCCAGGTAACCTGTTCAGTTTTCCAAACAAAGTAAGTTTCTGAAGGAACAATGGAGGCAGATGTAAAGCTTCCAATTGAAGTTCTTCATCCGTGCTAGAAGCCATCACACCTAAGCTGATAAGCCCTGTCATTCTTTTGATTGAAGAGCAGAGTGCTTGTCCGTCTTCAGCTCTCACCTTCGTAATTTCCAACTTCTTGAGATCTGACAAGTTTCCCAGATGTTGGATTAGTTCCTTATCTGCTTCAATGTATGCTAACGTTTGTAAGCTTTTGATATTCCATATTCCGGCAGGCACTTGCATGCTTCTGAGAGAACTAGTTTCTGAAGTCTGATCAATTTTCTGGTACATACACAGATGTCGCAGCTTAGATAGTTTTGATATTCCACTGGGCAGCCTCTGGACAAATGTGTTTCGGACATCCAGCGTTTGTAGATATTTCAGCCTTCCCATTGACTTCGGTAGCTCCCTAATTTTGGTGTTTCTCAAGTTCAGGTACCTTAAATTGAACAACTTGACCAATGCACTTGGTATGGCTTCAACAGGAACTCCTTCTACATTAAGGATCCTTAACAATCTGAATTTTGATAAGATGCAAGTTAGAGAGAATGAGGAGCATGCATCAGTGGGGAACACAAAAAAAGAGCGAAGATGATGAGATGTATTAGTGCTGATGCGGATGTTTTCAACTGTATTATAAATTGATAATTGGTGTACTTTTCCTTCCATCCTGGATTGATGGTCTTCATATGATGTGCAGAAGTTCTCCTTTTCAGACATTGTCATGGCCAGTTCACGCATAACATCATGCAATCGACATGTTTTCGCCCTCCCTGCATCATTAGTCTCTGTGACTTGTATCATACTTCGAAGGATGAGTTCCATGAGATATTCCTCTGCTATCTCCTCCATGGTCATCCCCTTTCTTCCACTTATGAATCCTTCTGCTATCCACAGTCGAATGAGATTCTTGGTCTTTATTGGGTAACCATCACGAAATACACAACAATACAGAAAACACTGCTTGAGGTAGAAGGGTAAATCATTGAAACTCGACAACAAGACACCTTTCAGACTTTCCAGCATTTGATTATTACTTAGTTGCCAATTGATGCTTTCATACACTTTCCTCCATTCCCCGACCGTTTTGCTTTTTGAGCACATGAGACCCCCAACAGCCACTATTGCAAGTGGCAAGCCTTGGCATTTCTTCATTATAGCCTCAGCCAGAGACTGAATTTCCTTGGGACAGCGGTGATCTGGGTCATTCCAGAATGCCTTCTTGCAAAAGAGGGACCAGGCTTCCTTCTCCTGAAGATGCTCAAGGCGATGGATAATGCTTCCAATCCCAACAGAGGCTGCTACATTCTCATTCCTTGTCGTAAGAATAATTCTGCTTCTATGCTTATTATTGGGAAATGCAGCCCTTATTCTACTCCATAGATCTATGCTCCACACATCATCTAAGACTATTACATACCTCTTCTGATGCAGGTAATCATTGAACAGGCACAGAAGTTCCCTGTAATTCAGTGATCCTAGCTTATCTGGAGCTGGTAGTTGGGTTGTAGCAAAAAGTTCTTTGATCATGCTTCGTAGAAGTTCATCCACCCCAAATGTTTGTGACACAGACATCCAAGCCCAGCAATCAAACCATCTTTTGATTATCTGATTGTTGTACACCCTCGTGACTAGAGTGGTCTTACCAAGACCGCCCATTCCCACAATTGAAATGATAGTCCTGCGAGGTTCTTCTTCCATTAACCATCCAAGCAACTGCTCTGTATTTGCTTCCATACCCACTATCTCATCCTCATCCACGAATATTGACGAGTCTCCATACTGCTGCCATATATCACTGGCCACATTTGTGGTGTTTGCCTCATCAAGCTGAACGAAACCATATCGCTGGCTTCTTTCTGATACTTCTTGTACCTTAGATTTGATATGCTGAAGCTTTGAAGAAAAATAATGCCTCTTACACATGCGTTTGGGGAAGTTAACCACATCTTGAACAATACCTTTGAAATCACTTTTACGCATTTCTCTGTCTCTGTGATGCATGAACTCATCTACGATGTCCTCAACTTCATACGCAACATCTCTCACTTGCTTCATCCATGTTGCTGCAGACTTACTCTCAACTTTTCTTCGTTCAGCATCCCTTATGAAGGATCTCATGCTTTCCAACTCAAGCTTGATTTTCTCTATTTCATCACAAACATCTCCCAACAATGAAGCTTTCTGCAGAAGGATAGTAGTCAGTTTGTCGAGTAAGAAATTTACAGCTCCATCAGCCATTTTCACTTGCAAACTTTCTTTCTGCTTCTTGCCTTGGCTTTCTCTTGTCTCTCATTGCAGTGGAGGAGGGAGGAAATTTCCAGGCAAAGTAGATGGCTATGGTTTAAGACAATTGAGTGAGCCGGAGAAGACCTGGGGCGTAGACTTTTTTGTTTATTTTTCTATATTTGAAGCACCTTCCATCCATCCCATGTCGATTAATGTTTTATTGCATCTCATCTAATTCTTCCGACGTGGACCAAAGCAAGGCCCCTTTCCCATCACTACGGCTTGCGAATTTTGACTAATGTTATACTGAAGCTCTAGGCGATTTTGCATCAACTTACATATGTACATCTAAAGTAAGGAAATTATATTAACAATGAACAAGAGTTTCAATTTTTTAATTCAACTCTCTTGGTTCTCCAACTAATTGTCACTCATTTAAGTAATTATTATAATCAATTATGAATGAAAAAATTTCAAGTAGGAAAATTGATCTCCTAGTTAGACCACTCAGTGTTAAAGATATGGAGGAAGCTTTATTCTCTCTTCATCCTAATAAGTACTTTAGCCTTAATAGAATGAATTGCTGCTTTTTATAGAAGCATGGATATATATCAAAACAATGGTAACAAATGTTGCTTTTGAGTTTCCCCAAACATGGAAAAATGTTGAAGGATTTAATAAGACCTTCATACGTCTCACTCCTAAGGCACCTTCCCTTTACTCTTTGAAAGAATTTAGACCTATCTTATACCGTGACATAAATTTTGAAGCTTATAGCAAGAAGGCTAAAGGAGATACTCCCAAGACATATTGACCACTCATAACTAGCTTTCTTCAAAGATAGGTTGATACAAGACAATATTTTATTATATTAAGTGTAAGAAGTTGAAGTTAAGTAGCTTGTTCTTTGTAGATGATCTTATTATTCTCTTAAGAGTATAAGCTAATTACTTAAGTGCTCTAGTGAATGCAATAAACACATTTTAGGAGCTTTCAAGTGTCCCTATTAACAAAGATAAAATTTAGATGTGTCTCTTTAAGTGCACTCCACTAAGCTAATTGATTTTCTACCTAGACAAGCCTAAAATCAAAGAAGCCTCGTTTTACCTATTTAGTTATCTCTATCATTATAAATAAGTCCTTATATAATGAATATCTCTACTGATTGAAAGGATATAGAGGAGTATTTCAAGTTAGTGTAACAAAACATCTCACTAGCTAGTAGGATTTAGCTCATCAACTTGATTTTGAGCATGCTCCATGTGGATAAATCTTCTCATCTCGAGCTATCTATAAGCATTGTTAAAACAATTTAGAAGAACTTGAGAATCTTTCTATAGGTAACTAATATATTGAACATGCTATGACTAAGGTAAAATAAAGTGAATTAAGTATGCCTAAGGAAAAGGATATCCCTATCAGAACTACCAATAATATGATGGTGATTAAAATGTTATGGAGGTTTTTAGTTAATAGATAGGCAATTTGGGATAGATGGATATGTGCTTGTTACTTGGATGGATTAAATTTACGAACAATTCAATAAAGAAATAACTCTTTCTGGATTATGTTCAATTATTGAGGTTAATGGACATAGTTAGACATGAAATCACTTATAAAGTCGAGAATGGAGTAAACGTAAGATTCTAGTTTGATAATTAAACTAATTTTGGTTTTTTTAGAGAAGTAAGTGAGCTCATATCAATGCATACATCTATCCCGAGGCATGCCTCAATTAGAAATGTTACCAAGGACTTCATTCACTTATCTCCTAATAAGTTTTGTTCTTATACTAGATATGGAGGATGCTATAGGAAGAACATAAGCTCTATAGGTTATTTAAATTTTATGTCTTCATAAAAAATGTAGCTAGATGTCTCTAGTTTAATCCAAATTAAGAATCATCTCATTTTAATAACTAGTGAAAAATTTATAGCTAAAACACATAAGCATACTCAAAGATCATGTTGCTGCTACATTTTCTAGATCAATTACCAATTTTGTTTCCAGATCTTACCCTATCACAATTCATACAAAGATTACCTTTTCTACTCCATCTACTCCTCATTCTCAACTCCATTTCAACTCATCTATTAACACAAACAGGTCATAAACTCATTTCTATACTCATCAACTTCTAGTTCTCATTAAAACTTCATTTTCACAACCAATCCGTCTTAAAAGCATGTGTAGCATGACTCATAGCTTCTTTCTCATCAAGCATATATATAAAAGCAAGAAATTTAAATACTCTTCATTATCCATGAAACATACATTCACAAGGCACCATTTCATGTCATTAACCTCTAACTATCATTAAAAACCAAATATCAGTCATGCATCTTCTTCATGTTTTGTATTTCAACATTCTTTACACTTCAATTTTTCTGTACATTCTCTATTTTTCTTCTCTCCAATTTTTTTTTCAACACTTAATCATACGCATTTCCTATGATCTTTTAACTTATAAATCATTTCTACACTATATTAAGACATCTAGATTATCAAATATTTGAAATCATACATCAAGATTTTTCTTTTCATATCTTAAACCCACGGTGTTCAAAAAACATCAACCATTTTTCTTTATGATCATGCAATGACAAATAAGTCACCATTTTTGTTTCATAAACCAACAAATCTAAAGGATTCACATAATACTTACTTGATATTGCTTCGAAATCTTCGAAATCTTCAAGAATACCAAAAATCCCTACCTTCTTGTACAACCCACGATCATCCTTCGAAAGGTGGTGGGGATAGGTTTATGGTGAGAATGAAAGAGAGAGCAAGGTGAAAGGGAAGCAAGTAAGAAATTAGAGAGCTAGGTTTAGTGTTGGTAAAGATTGGTAACAAAATGACATAAAGAAGAAGATAACCAAGAAAAAGAAGAGAGTAAGACCAAAATCACTAAGTGGTCTTCCAAATTAAAGCATCGTGAGAGACAAAAGGGTCTTTCAATTAAAAGAGTAATAACTTAGGACATGGTTTGGCAAGTGACACTTGTCACTTGCCACATGTCCAATTTCTAAAGCATTAAACTAGGTTCTATCATTTAACTAGTCTAATCAATTCCAATTGTCTCCCAATTTTCAATGACACTTGTCAAATAATCTCAAAGTCATTTATCAAAATTTTCATTGCCAATTGATAGTAAATTCTACTACCATTTATCATTTGTCTTGCCACTTGATATTTTTCTTAGTCCAAAATTACCCAAATTTTTTAGAAATTTTGCCAAAATTCATCAAAAATTCTAAATCACTAAATACAATCTCCAAATTAATTTTCCATATATAAAAACCACAACTCTCAATATAATCACTTTTATAAACAATTATACCTAGAATTATCCATGAATGCATGTACAATTATTTTTATGTGCAAAAGTTCAATATTCACATGTATGTGTATATTATATAATGCATGAGCATGCAATGCATTTCTAATCTGTTAGTAATCTTTCATATTCACTATTTTAGCCTTAACATGGGTAACGGGATGTTACAAGGGGGATATCTACATTAACTAGTGCTATTAAATGGATTCGTAAAGACTACACTGGAGCACGATTGAGAAGCAAGGCTGCAAGACAAACATTTTATTGCACCATCTACACTATGTGGAAGACAAGAAATGGAGTTATTTTATGCACTACTTCTTTTACATGCTTTGATTTAGTATTTAAGATAAAGACTATGATTTATAAGATTTTTTATAGAATGCATCTTGAAACTTTGATCACTATTTGATTTTATTGTTGTCATTGAACTGTTATGATGTTTTGATTACATCATTTGGTCTGGATATGCCCTAATGACCTTGTATATAATTTTTTTGGTTTAATACTAATTTACCATTCATCCAAAAAAGGGGAAAGGTTTATAGAGCACCTTTTCTTAAAATGTGACTTCTGCTACTATATCTATAGAGGAATGTTGTAGATAAGTAGCTTTCCTTCTCTAATAAATCATAATGATACTTTGCTATGTTCATATTAGTTTCATAACCTTTGTAATGGTGACCATCTGGTTTTGCAGGTTTTCCTTGGGAAACACCATAAATGCTCTTTGGTGAGAAAGAAATATGAAGGTAGTACAAAAACAATATCTGACAAGGATGCTCTTCTTTATGTTCTTATTGTCCTCACAAAGGAATAATTAATGGCAAAGTTAACTTTGAAAGCAATATAAACTTAGCTTCCTCTTGTAATATACTTCTGGATTATATATGAACAAGCTCTAAATGGTTAACCTAATCAAGCGCCGACATTATTATTTGTTATTAGAAGAAATGGTACTCTAAACATAAGCCTTAACACTATCAATTGAGTTTTAGGACACTTAGATACATTTTATTCTTGTAAGTTTTAGTTGATTTTAGAAATATCTTGAGTTCTTACATTTGAATGGCTTTATATTGATTGTATTATCAAGATTTTCATAATAGCTTAGTTTTCATTTATACTTAACTCTTTTAGTTAGCAATGTATTTACATGATTTCTTAAAAAATTCAAATAAAGGAACTAAAATTATATTAAATAGATGCTAGTATAATTGTGTATTTAATAAATGACATTGTTTTGAATAACTCTTTGCTCTTGGAGTGAAACTGATGTTTTTGTTACATATTTTGAGAAATGATATTGCTTTAAACAAACCTACATTTGAAGTGCAAAGGACAACGTTTTATTAACTGAAACTACATTTTTGAATAACTTTGCACTTGGAGTGCAAAAGATGACTTTTGTTGCATGAAATAGTGTTTTGGAACTTACATATGCATAATCGACTCATGTATGTTATGTGTATTTGTTATCTTTTGGCTTAGAGCTATGACAAGGCTCCATTTTATCAGTTAAACTGATAAATAAAGGCATAATGTCTTACATGATTTTAGTACTTAAGATTTGTATATGATTTTTATAATTGGTGAGATAACGATTGGCCATTCGTGTGCTAGGTCTAATAGATTAAACAACCCCCGTACCCTTAATGCTGCTAGATAAAAGTTGAGTCCTTATATCAATAACATTTTATGGAACTTGCAGGTGATTGAACATCTAGAGGTTTGGTCATCACTTAGGGTCATGACGCTCTTGTCAATCGTAGTCTAGACTTATCACAGATGAAAGCCGAGCTAACATTGAAAATCAGTGGGTGTACCACTAGTTTAGCCGATTAGTGGTGACACATATAACTATTTAGGCCTATTATGATATTTAGCTTCCTGACAAAATTTGATTTATACATATGATGCTTTTTTGCTCTTATATACTAGAATTGGAACCTAGGTTCACTGAATGAGTGGAATTAAAAGTCCATAAATTGTGATAGAGTTTTAATGTAAATATAGAAGTGTTGGATTCTAGCGAGCGGGGATCACCGCAGCGAAACGATGGGAACACATGTGAGGACTCTTCAAGAAAAGTTCATCACAGTTAACTTTTGACCTCGTCGTGGTGAAGTCCCGAGGTTGTGCAACATACCCTTCGGGTGAAATATGCTGTGACAAAGTCCAAGACTTCATCGCAGCAAAGTTCCAGATTTATTCTAACCCTCTTGGGAAAAATATGATGCGGTGAAAGTTCATCCTTCGCTGCGGTGACATTCCTCGTATAGGCAAGAGTCGCTCTCAGAAAAGGTTCGCCGTGGCAAGACCCCAATATCAAACAATGCAAAAACACATACAAACATACATTTCTCACCACCCCTTAACCTAAAATTTCTAATATCCAACAAGTTCATATTCTATATCGTTTGAAAATTATGGGCAAAACATAAATATACTTCGTTGACATTAAAAGAAGAGTTTTACAAAGCTTTAACGGGCATTTCAAGCCACATTACATCATAATCCAAAAAATACAAACTTTACATGAACAAATAACGTTTGAAATGCGGCTAAAGCCTTATGTTTTAAAAAACTAACTTAAAATACAAAATATGCAGATTTGTAGTGATGCCCTTATGCTTGATCACTCAATCTCTTATATCACCTAAAGATGGGGAAGAATTGGGGGTGAGTTTACAAGCTCGTGGGTAACAAGTTTATAATGAAGAATAAGTCAAATCATTTAAAAATATTCATTGCCATTTCAACTTTGCATTTAATCCATAAATGCATATTTCTTAAAATTCTCAACTTGTCAAGCAATTCATAAGCACACAAACATGTATTTGTCAACTTGTCAACATATCATAAACACATAAGCAAATCAAAATAGTTTGGGTAGGTCCATGAAGGAGTTCTTGTGAATCTCTGGTAATAACAGAATGGACTATCACAAATCCATGTAATAGTTTTGTGTAGTTCGTAAATATGAGGGAGTATGAGAGAGCTACATACCACTAGCAGGCAAGCGGGAGAAGCTTTTAATAGAGTCGACGTGCACGTGACATAACAGAATGGACCACCACTAATAACATGAATTTCATAACTTGAAAACATATTGTCCAAAAGGCACATTTCGAAAACATGATTTTCATAAGCATAATTTATTTCCAAAAAACCAATTCTATCTTCATTTCATACATCTTCAACACAATTCATGAACCAAACATGTAACAAATTTCTCAATTCATTCAAGAAGCAAAAAAATGCAACATTTAGTAAAGTGGTTGAAATCATTTAATTCTATTAAATTTGAAAACCTCCATGGCTCATTAACTCTACTATAAATATGTAACCCACCTTGAAGTCTTTGCTTAAATACATGCTCAAAGATGCCTCTCCTCTTTCCTTTCTTGATTACCTTTAACAAAATTCAATTGAAAATTCCCACAAAGCATATTCACTAAAATTGATTTTAGAATACTTAAACCCATACATTTCCTAAGCTTTATGAACTAAAAGCTTTCCATAAATCCAAAGGATGAAAATTAAACTTACCTTGAAACTTCACCAAATAATGAGATTATTGGCTCAAATGAAAGCTCGTATCTTCCTCTTTGTTTTTCTTTTCTTGAACAACCTTAAAATATCTCTAGAAAGCTTAGAAAAAATGAAACCCTAATTTTCTCCCTTCTTTTTTCTCCAACAACGACACTCTCTCTCCCTTTCTTTCTTATTTTGTTTCTTCTTCTTCTTAAAACAAGACAACACTTTTCTTCTTCCTTTTATATCCTTAATAAGAATGAAAAGTCCACTTTGCCTTTCCTTTAAAGCCTTATGGCTTTTAAACTTAAGTGATCTTCAAAAAATGCCCTTTATGCAATACATTCTTACAAATTTAATTCTAACCTTTCTATTCTAAATCCTAATTGCTACTTATGCTTGCTAAATTAATGATTAAATTCTAAGAAAATAAAATAAAATAATTCAATAAATAAATAAATTAAATAAAATGAAAGAAAAAATTTGGGGTCCAACAAGAAGTGTGTTTAAAACTGATTTACATGTATTTTAATTGAGTTTTGCGATTTTCAAAATATATCTGTTATGCTATCCAAATGTTTTCAAAGGATATTCAGTTAGCCTTGGATAGTCAGGTTAAGGGTACCGTAAGTATCTTTAGCCTAGGTATGTAGCAACTGTCATGTGCCCGATGTGATTTCAGGTCATGACACTAATAGCAAATCAACTTTTGAGAACCAATATTTTCAGATCATATTCCTATTTTAATATAAATCTACTCCAATAATGCAAGGGTGCAAGCACTATATCTGCCTATGTTAATACAAATCTTCTCCAACAATGCAAGGGCACAAACTCTATATCTGAATGAGAAAGATTGAATTGATAACAAAGGACTTAAAGAACCTTAATAAAAGAAGATTTGGTAACATTAATTTTGTTTTCTCTCAAGGAAGGGAAAGATTGAATAGAGCTTAATCTAACCTTGAAATTTCCCCTATAAATATGGACTTCTAAGCAAAGGAGAGGATAGCTTTATTGAATTACACTCATAGAGTTGAGTTTAATCACTCTATTTGGAAGCAAAGATCTAGAATAAATTGGCTTAGGGATGGTGATAAAAATACTTCCTTCTTTCATAACTTAGTTCTTAGTAAGAGGAGCAACAACAAAATATTTTCTTGTACTTTTAAATAAGGAAATTATATTAATAATGAACAATATTTTTAATTTTTTAATTCAACTCTCTTAGTTCTCCAACTAATTGTCACTTGTTTATGTAATTATTATAATCAATTATGAATGAGCAAATTTCAAGTAGGAAAATTGTACTCCTAGTTAGACCACTCAGTGTTAGAGATATGGAGGAAGCTTTATTCTCTCTTCATCCTAATAAGTACTTTAGCCCTATTAGAATGACTTATTTCATTTTATAAAAGCATGGATATATATCAAAACAATGGTAACAAATGTTGCTTTCGAGTTTCCCAAATATGGAAAAATGTTGAAGGAATATAATAGAAGCTTCATATGTCTCATTGCTAAGGTACCTTCCTTTTACTCTTTGAAAGAATTTAAGCCTATCCTATACTATGACATAAATTTTGAAGCTTATAGCAAGAAGGCTAAAGGAGATGCTCCTAAGATATATTGATCACTCATAACTAACTTTCTTTAAAGATAGGTTGATATGAGACAACATTTTATTATACTAAGTGTAAGAAGTTGAAGTTAAGTAGCATGTTCTTGGTAGATGATCTTATTCTTCTCTTAAGAGTACAAGCTAATTAATTAAGTGTTCTAGTGATTGCATTAAACACATTTTAGGAGCTTACAAGTCTCCCTATTAACAAGGATAAAATTTAGATGTGTCTCCTTAAGTTCACTCCACTTAGCTAATTGATTTTCTACTTGGACAAGTTTACAATCAAAAAAGCCTCTTTTTACCTATCTAGGTATCTCTATCATTATAAATAAGTCCTCATATATTGAATATCTACAGCGAATTAAAAGGATACAAAAGAGGATTTCAAGTTAGTGTAACAAAACATCTCACTAGCTAGTAGGATTTAGCTCACCAACTTGATTTTAAATAGGCTCCATGTGAATTAATCTTCTCATCTCGGGCTATCTATAAGCATTGTTAAAACAATTTAAAAGAACTTGAGAATCTTTCTATAGGTAAGTACTATGGTAAACACGTTATGACTACGGTAAAATAGAACAAATTAAGTATGCCTAAGGTAAAGGGTAATAATGAGCCATCCCTATCAGAACTACCAATAATATGATGGTGATTAAAATATTATGAAGGCTTTTAGGTAATAGATAGGCAATTCGAGATAGATGGATTTGTGCTTATTACTTGGATGGATTAAATTTACGAACCATTCAATAAGGAAACAACTTTTTTTGGACTATGTTCAATTATTGAGGTTATCTCCTAATAAGTTATGTTCTTATACTAGAAATGAAGGATGATACAGGAGAAAAATAAGCTTTATAGGTTATTTCACTAATTCCTTATGTAGATTGTTCTTAAGAATGCAAAATCCAAGAGTTAAATGGCATAACTAGGTTTGGTTCAACCAAGCTAACCCAAGGGCTTCAGTTATTCTCTAGCTTTTTATAAAAGGAAAATCATTTATAATTGATAAAACTAAGGGGTTTATGAATATTACAATTATATGCTATCTCTACAACCAAAAGGAAGGGTTTATGGAGCACCTTTTCTTTAGATGTGACTTCTGTTACCATATCTAGAGAGGAATGTTGTAGATAAGTAGCTTTCCTTCTCTAATAAATCATAATGATACTTTACTATGTTCATATTAGTCTCATAACCTTTGTAATGGTGACCACTTGGTTTTGCAGGTTTTCCTTACACCATAAATGCTCTTTGGTGAGAAAGAAATATAAAGGTAGTACAAAAACAATATTTGATAGGGATGCTCTTCTTTATGTTCTTATTGTCCTTACAAAGGAATAATTAATGGCTCAAAAAATTAACTTTGAATGTAGCCTAAACTTAGCTTCCTCTTGTAACATACTTCTAGATTATATATGAACAAGCTCTAAATGGTTAGTCTCTGACATTATTATTTGTTATTAGAAGAAATGGTACTCCAAACATAAACCTGAACATTATCAATTGAGTTTTAGCACACTTAGATACATTTTATTCTAGTAAGTTTTAGTTGATTTTAGAAATAGCTTGAGTTCTTACATTTGAATGGTTTTATATTGGTTGTATTATCAAGATTTTCATAATAGCTTCAATGTATTTACTTAATTTCTAAAAAAGTCAAATAAAGGAAATAAAATTATATTTGAAAAATTAATATTATAGTCACAATATCTTAATGAAAAGTATTAAATAAACATCTTAACTACAAATAATAAATAAGTACTGTTAATCCTTGTAGTATATAAGATATGCATTATAACTAAACTAATAAAATATTTACCTTTTCTTTGATATATATTAGCCACATAATGATATCATAACAATGTGAATTATTTTAACTATTATAATTTGTCAAACTTGATCATGAAAATTCAAATTGAATTTTTAATGAAAGATATTGAGGCTAACTAATCATTTAAACTTTGTATTTTCTATATATTATTTTAATTGACAAGGTTACATAGATTAACATATGGACAAAGAGCTTAAATATGGTTTAAAATAGCACTTAGATATCTATAAAATTGCTTTTATCTTATAAATTTTTAACATCTAACATTTGTTAATATATGTGCCAACCTATAATATTTCATCACAGAACTTTCATTTATGATTTAATTGCAAGTTTATAATCTTAAGTAGTCAGTAGTTTAAGCATTATATAAATTCCAAAAGAGCAAATTAAATTCTAACATTGATATATAAATTCAAATTAGGGCTTCACATTTCATAATGTTCAAATTGAATCTTAATATTTTAAAAGCGTTTAAATTAAACCTTACACACAAAAAAATAAAAAAAAATGATTTAATCAATCAAAACCTAAATCCCTATCAATTTGACAATTTTTTAACTTAACGATTCTTAGAAGTAATCTACTAGGCCCAGACATTCTGATTAGTCACGAGAATATATACTATACAGACTCTACAAAGGTAAAGAAGACTCACAAACATGATTTTCTAGGACATTCCTTGAATGGTTCCAATCTTTAGACAAATGGAGGTGTGACATATCCCACATTTTAACTTGCCATCACTTATGGGAAACTGAGCTACCCTATAAGGCCTTACAAGGTAATAGTGAAAATTTACCTAAATAAACCCCCGCTCCAGAAACCTTAATGTACCTTCATTATGGACTTACGCAAGCGACTACATCCCTTTAACATCTGGGGATTTGAAATCGCGATGTTGGGCAAACCTAGGTCGAACATGGTGGCTTTGATAACACTATTTAGTAGGTTTAAAAGGTGTATATGAAGTTGATGCTTTTGGAACCTTTGAAGACTCAGAAACTTGAGGTTTAGGCATACGATTAGATGTACACTTTGATTTTGATAGTCATTGTTTCTTTTGAGTTGTCTGAGGATGTATATACTATCTAATCAAAGGGTAATTGAATTTAAATACCTTTGAGTATTCAACTTCTTCTGGATACGTCTGATACATAGGAGATAGATATGTTGGTTGTGTAGTTGGAAAATTCGAAGAGGATGAGCCATAGATTGTCCTTAATTGTGTAGAATGCATATCAGCTTCAATTTGTTGCATAATTCCTTGTATCTTTTGTATCTCAAGAACTTTGAAGTCGAAGTTTGGCCCTATATAATGGGCAGAGATGTATTATTTGAGTTCAACATTAAGACGCTGAATCTGGGCTTTGTAAGATCGATACATTGTTTGTATCTATTCTGAAATAGAATTGAATTTTTTATGATTAACAATGTTTTGTTGGCTAATTCCATCTAGCTTGGAACCAACCCTTCTCATAACTTTGTTTTGTGTTACTGTGTTAGATGCCTGATGATCTGATATAAGGGTTGAAGATAACCCACTGTTTTCATCAGTACTCTTTGATATTTGAGGAAAGTCATCCTCGTATGGCCTTCCTATCATATAGGGTATAGGAGTAGGAGTCATAACAGGAATTGTTGGCATAAATATGCTAGATCCACTAGTAGATTTGCATGTATTTGACATAGATTTAGACGACCGAAGCATCTCTCTAAGAGAATTTGGTCTGGATCTTTCTATCATGGATAGACCATTATGATCGTCTGGATCTGAATCACCACTAAGAGGGTGATAGTCACGGGAAGGTAAGAACCAAGATTTGGGCTTTGATTTTTTCTTCCTTCTCCGTTGATATCTTGGATCATCATCATCACTATCTGACTCAGGGTTGAGACAGATTTCACAGTTTGGTTCACACATGGATGGGTTGACATCCCATACAAAGTGTTCACGATGATGACTAACATAAACTAGATCTCTGTTAGATTTAAAGTAATGAACAGGAGGATTAGATTTACCTTCCGTATGAGAATATATGGGTTGGATCTTAAGACTTATTGCCCTGGATGATAGATATGAGTGTAAATCAATTTGCTGGATCATCAGGATAGATCCTGATGTTAATGGACCAGGCATGTCGTTGCTGGACCATGCATAGAAAGACTTAATAGTACCATCTCTCAAAGTCTTCAAAATCGAAGGAGTTGTCGTATGAAAAGAGTGTTGATGAGGCAAATGGAATACCTTCTGGTAGTTGGTAATCCATTTTGTTGACATCAACTTTTCAAGGTCCTATGAAGGCAACTGCTTCGAGATCTAGATGATAGTCGTCTGATCATTAGATTGATTAGCAACCATATAAAGAGCATCTTAAGTAGAGTTTGGAAAGTTTAAATCCAAAGCATGATTTTGTAGACAATAGATCATCTCGTGATGTAAGGTAGCCATGATGTCTGTAGGATCTTGATCTGCTCCAGTGATCTATATCTGAACTTGTAGACGTTCAGATAAGGTAAAATCATCCAACCTGATGTTGAAATCAGGTGTTATGGTCAAGATGACACTTTCGTTATTGAGTGTAGTTAGTAAGGTATCAATAAGGGCATTTTGGTACGTTGTGTAGGCAGTGTTAAGAAGAGATGTCCTAGCAGTCAGAGGTATTCCCTTTCTTCTATGAAGAGTAAGAACAAGTCGTATAGCTCCAACATGAACATGTGTATGATTTTGTTTCCTCCATAAGGTGATCAGCTCCTTAGGGATTTCAAGCTTTACGTATTGTTTTACAGTTATATATCTGATACCATACTATTCCATTTTGGAACTCTGGATGATTTCTTTCACACAAGGTCTAGAAGTAGATAAAATACTATGAATACTTCTTATCCAAGAACCGTCACAAGAATATATACTATACGGACTTAACAAAGGTAAAGAAGACTCACAAACACTATTTTCTACAGGCATATGAGTAATTTTTACTAGATTTTTGATTTTGTTTGATAATACACACTTCACACTAGAACATAAAGAAGATATAGAAAAACTTGAAGATAAATGTACAGGGTTGGAAGACAATGTTTCCATAATTTCTTATAGGCTTTCTCCTTACTCACTTCAAAGGAACGACTTAAGTCAATATTACCTGCTCTGACAAGATGTGAAGGTTTTGTATGTTTCCAAAGCTAACCACAAAGTGTATGTGGAAGATTTTCTATAGCAATGAAGGCTAACAAGACATAAGGTGATAAATACCAAGGGGTACGCAGGTTTCTTAGGCAAAACTGACTATACCTGACCACAAACTACATCGAGAATGTTTTGGCTAGAATAAAGGGACCTTAGAATAAATATTGATGATCTAGCCTACTAATCTACAGTCAGATCTATCATCCAGGGTAATAAGCCTACGTGTAGGAGTGAACAACCTGTAATGAAAACTATAGAGATGGGAGTTTAACGTGTGTGGATGTGAGCAAGTAATTAAATGTCGTTAAAGATGAAATGAAGACGAGACATTAGGCTCCTTTCAAATAATCAAACTGTTCATAAGTTCACGAGTAAATAAAAATTTAAATTATTTAAAATTTTATTTTAAAGTAAATAAAAAATAACGTATTTTTAAATTATTTACTTTTCCTAATTAAAATGTATTAAAATGACCAAATTTACTATTTTGTTAATTAAATTATAAATAATCAATTTAATCTTTAAGTGAATCACACGTTAATACAATACTTATAAAGCGATATAGAATGCACGAGAAGGGGGGGGGGGGTTGAATTGTGTATTCCCCTTTTTTGAAAAAAAAAATATCTTTCAAAAACTATTTGTTTAGAAATAAAATTCTTTACAGAACTTCCGATAGATTCTAATTAATCAAAACTTTGAAAAACTTTGTTTATGAACTAAGTAGTGATAAAACTTGAATCTAAAATATAGAGATGTAGAGCGAGAGTAGTTTGACACAGAGATTTATCCTGGTTCACCCCAAACCGTGGGCTACGTCCAGTCCTCAGAGTTTCTTCTGAGATTTCACTATCTCTTCAAACGTTACAAGTATTCTTTGCGAGCCTCTTCAGGTCTCTACAATCAGTATTCTTTCACACTTAGCCTCTGCAGGCTATCTGTTCTACTTTTTCTCAGAAAAGTGTTTGAACACTTGTTACAGTAGAATAGCTCTCAGCTAAATCAAACAATAAGCTCGTAGTTGTAAATCTCCTAATTTTTAACTTCACTGATTTTGACTAACTTTGCAATCTTTGACTTCGACTCGTATTTATAGCCTTCGTCTCCAACTGCTTCTTGATTCTTGTTTCTTGAATCTTTAAAGAAACGGTTATACAGTTGAGTTCTGTAACTAACTCGAACTGACTCCTTCGTCTTCTTTTTGAATTCCACATCTTCTTTTCTTCGTCTGTATTCTTTTGTGTCTGTGTCTCTGCGTCTGTTTTTACTTTTACTTAGCGTTTGCGTCTTCGTCTGTTTTACTATTCGCTTCTGCGTCTGCTTTGTTTTGCTTAGCTTCTGCGTCTGCTTTATGACTTCGTCTGTCTATGACTTCGTCTGTATGACTTCGTCTGTCTTGCTTTTCTTTTTATTGATTGTCTTTGTTATACATCAAAATCATATCTAAGTAAAGTCATTTGGACTTAACAATCTCCCCCTTTTTGATGATAACAAATTATATACAAAAGAAAACAAAATACAATGTTTTGAAAAGAACACAAAACTTATCTTCATTCTCTTCTTCTTTGACTTCTTCCTCTCTTCGTCTACTTCAGTCACACCTTCTTTTTATGATCATCCTCTTCTCTTTTGCTCTTCGTTCATTCTCTTCTTTTATGCTCTTCTCCCCCTATTTGTTATAATAAAAAATGTTTAACGATGATGGCTCTTTAGCAATTCTGTCATCAGCTTCTTTAGATCATTCATCGTCTCCTTGATCTCATTTACTTCTCCGCGTAATCTACTGAGTTCATCTGATGAGTCAATCGATGAAGAGGCTTGATCAACATTTGCTGAGGGAGGAGTGAACGGTATTGATGTGGTATAAGCATCAGAAGTAGGAATGTATTCTTCATTGATCTGAATTGTTGGTGGACGAATAAACGTATCAACTTCAGGAAGATCTAAGTCAAATGGAGCAGGCAGCATCAGCAACTGTCTTCCTTGCAGGAGTAGTCCTTCTGCTTGAATAGACATTGTATTAGACAGAGGTCTAATACGCAGAATTGTTTGAACAAGGAACTCAATAAACGTCCCTATTATTACTCTTCCTCCCACTGGACAGTCTTCTCGCTTGTCAGTATAACTGCAGCTCGCTTGATCTTTATTCTGTGTAGAAGCGCATGCTTCATCAATTTTACGCACTTCTTCTGCTATTTGATCTGCGGACAGATCATCAAAATCTTCTTTAGGAAATAGCTTTGATTTCCCCTTGGTCAAATCCAACGGATATCTTGGCTGGATATCTGGTGCAACCTTTATTTCGGTCTTCTCTGTAATCGAAAAAATAGTACACTGCTTACAGGGAACTTTTGTAGGGTATGGCTTGGTAGTAGCATCCCTCAAAGCATCGTAGAAATTCTTTTCATCTTCTTTCAGTAAGTCTCATGTGTTACTATTTATTGACATAGGTCGTACCACATCCACTGTTTTCTTCACTGGTTGACTGCAGATTGCAATAGCAGTTCTCCTTCTGGTAACAACTTCAACCATTCTGATCTTCAACTTATGTTTTCTCAAAAACTGATGATAGTTGTATACCAACAGACAAGGTTCATCATCATCCGAGTCTGATTCTGCTGTTGCTTCTGATTGTGCTTCAATAGGATCTTCCTGAACCGAGCTTTGCTCCACTGGTTCCTCCTGTTGAGCAATAGGGATTTCCTGAACTGTGCTCTGCTCAGTTTCTTTTTCTGTCTGAGCAGCTTCAAAGGTTTCTTTCTTTCGACTAACTTCCCCAGCAGTTGAGATATTTTTCTTCTGACTAACCTTCTTAGTCTTTTCTTCTGCTTCAGTTAGTCTTGAAGATTTCTGCACGTGAGATTTTTCTCTCTCAGATTCTGATTTTCTTTTCTTCTCAGTCTCTTTGGCTTTTCTGGCTTTATCCTCTTCCAGAATAGAGACTAAAGATCTTGTTGCTTTATGTTCTCGAAATTGAGATGATTGTTCTTGACTCTATTCTCTGGCAATCTTTTCTTCTTGTTGCATTAGAGTCTGAATCCTTGGAGATCTCTTTGCCTTCTTTGTAACTTCACTTAAAAGACTTTCTCCTTGTCTTTTTGGCGCAATTAGTTATGTTCTCTGAGGCTGACTTTCTTTGGTTTTAGGACTCGCCTGTTTTATCAGCGGTCTACCTAATGTTCTTCTTAGTTCCTCCGCAGGCGATCTCGTACTGTGTTGAGTTCGAGAACTTGAAGCGGGAGTCTTCTTCGAAACACGCTCCCCTCAGTTCTTGTTTTCCTCGAAGAGTCTACTTCTCCTCTAATCACTGTACTGAGACCCATTCGCCGTATTGTAATCGAATCAATCTTATTTTTTACTGGGACAATCCTTCTATTTCCTTTATGTAGAGGGATTGCGGATTCCTGAAAAATCCTTGTCAGAAGCATCCCATAAGGATAGCTATTTGTATCCTTCATCCCCTTAATCATGTAGTGAAAGATTAAGAAGGGTAAATCAATAGGGCTGCGATTCAACAGGTAAAACAAGCATTGTTCATCCAGGGTAGTCACCAAATGCCTTGAACCTGTTCTGGGTAGAATGCAGTTAAACAGAATCGCATGAAGAACCCTAGCCTTTGGAACCAAACTAGAGGTCTTCCTCTCCCATGAATCATTGACTCCATACAGTTGTCTTCTGAAATCTTCTTCTTTATTCCAACTCAGGACATCCAATCGGCCTTGGTAGACGAGTCTCACCAACCGATGGACAATCACCACCTTTTTATCGGTTCCTTAGTGATAACGATGATATACCATCTACCAAGATACCACAGCTTTTGTCTACAAGCTGAGCATTCTTCCAGAACTCGAATACCTCATTGGTATACACTGGTTCTCGTACCTGGAAGAAATTCCTCCAACCAGCTCTTTCAATCTCTGGTTCTACATCCATTCCATCATTCCTCAATGACTCGAAATCCACATGTCTTCCGAAAATCATAGCTGCTTCCATTGTTTCAGAAAGAAAACTGTTTTCTGGAAAACTCTTCGTCTAGGGTAGAATGATTGAGAAAATTGGAAAGCAAGATGAACCGTCTGGAGATGAGAGTAACCGCAATGATTTTGCTTTCAGGCTACTTGTAGGGGTATAGTCCGGTGTGTTCTAGAATCATTAAGATCCTCGAGATTATCAGATTTTCCCTCCAAAATTTCCTTGACAGAGAAGTTACCAGCTGTAACTCACTGTATCTGACGCCGTTAGTTTAGACGTTACTTTTAGCCTGACTGTTCGCTTAACATAACCATGTTAAGGTTGCGTCTGATCTTCTGGAACTGTTCTTCACTCAGTGGTTTGGTGAAGATGTCTGCCCACTGATGCTCTGTTTCGATAAACTGTAGACGTACCACCTTCCTCTGAACATAGTCTCTCAGGAAATGATGTCTAACTTCGATGTGCTTCACTCTAGAATGCTGAATCGGATTCTTTGATAGATTAATTGCACTGGTGTTGTCGCAGTAGATTGGAATCTCCTCTTCTCGAACTGAGTAATCTTCAAGTTGATACTTGATCCATAGTGTCTGTGAATAGCAACTTGCGGAAGACATATACTCTGCTTCGGCGGTTGATAGAGCGATTGAGCTTTGTCTCTTGCTTAATCAGGAAACTAGGTTTGCGCCAAGAAAGTGACATCCTCCGCTTGTACTCTTTCTTTCAATTCTATCTCCAGCATAGTCCGCATCGCAATATCCAATTAACCTGAAATCTTTACCTTTCTCAAACATTAAGCAAAGATCAGTAGTACCTGCGAGATATCTCATAATTCTTTTAACAGCAATAAAATGGGACTCTCTAGGATCGGCCTGAAACCTTGCACACAAGCATACACTGAACAAGATATCAGGTCTACTTGATGTAAGATACAGTAAAGAACCGATCATCCCTCTATACAGGGTTTGATCCACCTTCTTACCAAGTTCATCTTTCGACAAAAGGTTTGAAGGATGCATCGGAGTCGCCATAGGCTTCACATTTTGCATATCAAATTTGTTCAATAACTCTTTCACATATTTTTGTTGATGAATGAAGATTTTCTCTTCGGTTTGCTTAACTTGTAACCCAAGAAAGAACTTCAACTCACCCATCATACTCATTTCAAATTCTTTCTTCATTAGACTCTCAAACTTCATGCATAATTCTTTTGAAGTAGCTCCAAAGATAATATCATCAACGTAAATCTGAACTATAATAAAATCATTCTGAAAATTCTTCCTAAAGAGCGTCTTATCGACTTGACCTCTACTGAAACCATTTTCTAAAATAAAAGTACTCAGACGATCATACCAAGCTCTAGGAGCTTGTTTCAGGCCGTATAAGGCTTTATGAAGTCTATAGACATAGTCTGGATTTTTAACATCCTCGAAACCAGGTGGTTGCTTAACATACACTTCTTCGTCTATAAAGCCATTCAGAAATGCACTCTTTACATCCATCTGAAATAACTTTATATCATGACAAACTACATATGCCAGCAGAATCCTAATAGCTTCAAGTCTTGCTATTGGAGCATACGTGTCATTATAGTCTATTCCTTCTTGCTGATTATAGCCTTGTGCTACTAATCTAGCCTTATTTCGACTCACTCTTCCTGATTCGTCTAACTTATTCTTAAAGACCCATCTGGTTCCAATTATAGATTTCTTAGGGGGTTTCGGAACTAAGGACCAGACATTATTCCTAGTAAATTGATTCAGCTCCTCTTGCATGGCTAACACCCAAGCTTCGTCTTGAAGAGCTTCCTCAGCCTTCTTCGGTTCTATTTCAGAGATAAAAGCCACATTAGCTTCTCTCCTGAATCTGGACCTTGTCCTAACTCCTTCTGAGGTCTCTCCGATAATCAACTCTTCTGGATGAGAACTTTTATATTTCCAGTCTCTTTTCAGTCCGATGGTTTCTGGAATCTCTTTAACTTTGTCTACATATGTTCCTGATGATGGAGTTTCTGTTCTATCATCTAAGTTCTTTGAAGGACCTTCACTCTCCATGTCATCTTCCTTATGGGGTTGGGAACTATCATCAAACTTGACATGGATGGTCTCCTCAACTGTCTTTGACGTAAGGTTGTACACCCGAAATGCCTTAGACGATGATGAGTAGCCTAGAAAGATTCCTGGATAGGTTTTTGAATCGAATTTATCCAACAACTCCTTTGTGTTCAGAATAGAACATTTGCACCCAAATGGATGAAAGTAAGATATATTTGGTCTTCTTCCATTCCATAACTCATAAGGAGTCTTCTTCAGCATGGGTTGCAACAAAATTTTATTCTGAATATAGCATGCTGTATTCACAGCTTCTGCCCAGAAGTACTTAGGAAGATTCATTTCACACAGCATGGTCCTTGCCATTTCTTGAATCGTCCTGTTCTTCCTTTCAACAACTCCATTTTGTTGTGGAGTTCTGGGAGCCGAGAAGTTGTGGAAATTTCCATTCTCCTCATAGAATAATCTAAACTTCTCATTCTCGAACTCTCCACCATGGTCACTCTTGATATTGGCTATAGACATTCCTTTTTCATTCTGTAACTTTCTGGATAAGGTCCTAAAGCACTTTAAAGATTCATCTTTGTGTGATAAAAACAATATCCAACAAAATCGAGTAAAGTCATCAACAATGACAAGTCCATATTTCTTTCTGCCAAGACTTATTGTCCTTGTTGGACCGAATAAATCCATATGTAACAACTCTAAAGGTCTAGATGATGTTACAAAACTTTTAGAAGAAAAGGAAGTTTTAACTTGTTTTCCTTTCAAACAGTTTTTACAGAAAAACTCTTTGTCAAAACTTATTTTTGGCAATCCTCTTACCAAATCATGTTTTGCCAACTTTGAAATATGTTTAAAAGAGACATGACCTAGCTTTTTATTCCAGATTAGTCTTTCTTCTTCGGAAGATAGAAAACATGAAATATTTTGACTTTGAAAATCTTCTAAATCAATTATGTAAAGATTGTTTCTTCTCTTGGCAGATAAAAGAATAGACCCATCTTTGTTTCTAACTTCACAAAGATTTTGATTGAATGTGACTGTGAAATCAGAATCACATAATTGACTGACGCTAATCAAGTTATGCTTCAGACCATCAACAAGCAGTACATTATTTATGCATGCAAAGGAATCTTTACCTATTTTATCGAAAGTTACCGATCCTCCCTTCTTATACTGAAGGTCTAGGAACATAGACCTTTTTCCCGTCATATGTCACGAGCATCCACTGTCTAAATACCAATGGTGCTTGCCGTATCTTCCAAGGAAGGATATCTGCAGGAGAAACTATTTTATTTTTTGGTACCCAAATTTTCTTGGGTCCTTTATGGTTAGTAGTATGCATATGATGTGTTCTTTGATGCATATAACTAGAACGTTGATTAAAACGAGATTTATTATGGTTTCTCTTTTGAAAGAAAGGTTTCTTATGAGTCTGAGTCTTGTTACCTGTAAACCCTAATCCGGTTTTATCACTCGGATGTTTACATTTTCCAAGCATCTCATTCATTTTCTTAGTGCTCTCTGTGAAAGTAGCTAAATCAGCTGACAAATTTTTAATTCTTAGTTTAAGCTGATTAATCTCTTCTGATATGTCTACAACTTTATTCTTTTCTTCTAATTGCTTTTTCAGACAAATATTTTCTCTCTCTATTTCTTCCGTATGTCTAATATTTTCTACATACTTTTTCTTTAACAGTTTGTACTGTTTCAGAATAGCATGTGAATCTTCTAATAGTTTTGAGTAGGCATCATGCAAATTATCGTAGTCAGATTTTACCTCCTCATTACTATCTTCCTCGGCCATCAGGCAGATGTTTGCATGTTCAGATGATTTGGAACCTGTATCTGATTCTGATGAATCTAGGTCCTCCCATGTTGCCATCATGCTTTTCTTGCCTTCTCTACTCTTCTTTAGTTTCTTCTTCAGAGTCGGATATTCGGACCTGTAGTGTCCGGGCTGATTGCACTCGTAGCAGATGACATATGACTTTTCTGGTTTGGCTTCATCTTTTCCATTCTTCTTGAAAGTCTGATTTCCTTTGGACTTCTTCTTCCACATGCATCTTATCTTTCTGGAGGTGAAAGATAATTCGTCATCATCATCACTTAACTCTGGTTCTGATTGGCTGGAGTCGTCATCCTTTGATTCTTCAATTTTCAACGCTTTTGATGATTTCCTCCTTCTTTGAGTCTTGTGATTCTTCTGTCTGGCCTTCAGTGCTATCGACTTGTCCCACTTGGGCTTGTCTTCAGCATCGAGTTCAACTTTATGAATCTTCAATGATCCAAGCAACTCGTCAAGCTTTAATACGCTCAAGTCTTTGGCTTCTTGCACCGCAGTAACTTTAGGTCTCCATCTCTTCGAAAGGCTTCTTAGGATCTTTCGAACATGATCTTGATTGTTGTATGTTCTTCCGAGAGCTTTCAATCCATTAATAATTGTTTGAAATCTTCCAAACATTTGATCAATAGATTTTTCATCTTTCATCCTGAAAAGTTCATATTGGTGGACAAGAATACTTATCTTGGATTCTTTAACTTGGCTTGTGCCTTCGTGAGCGATGGATAATATGTCCCACATCTCCTTTGCTGTATCGCATCCGTGGACTTTGTCATACTCGCTCCTGCTTAGGGCACACGTCAAGAAGAACTTCGCCTTTGAGTTCAACTGTATTCTTGCCTTTTGATCAGCCATCCATCTGATTCGTGGTATAGAATTGCCATCTTCATCTACTGGTGTATAAGGTCCGTTCTCTATTACGTCCCAAAGATCAACATGACTAGATTCTATGAATAGTCGCATCCTATCTTTCCAGTAATGATAATCCTCTCCGTTGAATACTTGAGGTCTAGTGACTGAGGCTCCTTCTGCGATGTATACATGTGATTCCGCCATTATCTTTGATCCACACTTTGCTAAAGTGATCCTTGGATACCAGGCTCTGATACCAATTGAAGTGAATCACACGTTAATACAATACTTATAAAACGATATAAAATGCACGAGAAGGGGGGGTTGAATTGTGTAATCCCTTTTTTGACAAAAAAAAAATCTTTCAAAAACTGTTTGTTTAGAAATAAAATTATTTACAGAACTTTCAATAGATTCTAATTAATCAAAACTTTGAAAAACTTTGTTTATGAACTAAGTAGTGATAAAACTTGAATCTAAAATATAGAGATGTAGAGTGAGAGTAGTTTGACACAGAGATTTATCCTGGTTCACCCCAAACCGTGGGCTACGTCCAGTCCTCAGAGTTTCTTATGAGATTTCACTATCTCTTCAAACGTTACAAGTATTCTTTGCGAGCCTCTTCAGGTCTCTACAACCAGTATTCTTTTACACTTAGCCTCTGCAGGCTATCTGTTCTACTTTTTCTCAGAAAAGTGTTTGAACACTTGTTTCAGTAGAATAACTCTCAGCTAAATCAAACAATAAGCTCGTAGTTGAAATCTCCTAATTTTTAACTTCACTGATTTTGACTAACTTTGCAATCTTCGATTTCGACTCGTATTTATAGCCTTCGTGTCCAACTGCTTCTTGATTCTTGTTTCTTGAATTTTTAAATGGTTATACAGTTGAGTTCTGTAACTAACTCGAACTGACTCCTTCGTCTTCTTTTTGAATTCCGCATCTTCTTTTCTTTGTCTGTATTTTTTACGTCTGTGTCTCTGCGTTTGCTTTTACTTTTACTTAGCGTTTGCGTCTTAAATGCATTTTACTATTAAGCCTGCGTGCTCGCTTTGCTTTGCCTAGCCTGCGTCGCTTTATGACTTCGATGCATGCATGACTTAAATCTGTAGGACTTCGTCTGTCTTGCTTTTCTTTTTATTGATTGTCTTTGTTATACATCAAAATCATATCTAAGTAAAGTCATTTGGACTTAACAAATCTAAGGTTAGAAAAATTAAGATCTTAATAAAATGGTCAAGAATTTATTGTTTGTTAATTAAAATAAAATGACCAACTTGATCTAATGTTAGAAAATTGATATGTTTCATCTTGTTAAAAAGGTCTAGCGGTTAATTCAGTTTTTTTGATTCATTATGTATTAATATTCCAAAAGCTAAATTCCTTATGATATTTTACATGTGAGGAGAGATGACAGACCATCTTATGCTTGGTCTAGTGTTCATAATGCCATTTGGATGGCTAATTCTAGTGGGATTTAGAGGTTAGGTGACAAATCAAGTGTTAGGATACAGGGGGATAAATGGTTGCCTACAAAATTTCAGCTTTAAATTCTTATTCCCTCTCACCTATCCTTTATGGAAATGATATTACAAGAGAACTGGTGGATGAACATTACCAAGGGTGGAATGAAGACTTTGTTATGATTCCTCGAGGAAAATCTTAAGCATGATTCCTCAATGAATGAATGTGGTATTGAAACATAAAGAGGGAATCTAATTCAGAGGGCAACATAATAATTATGAAACTTATATAGTTTTCTGAAACTCACATCACTTAAATTACATATCATAATTAAGATAAAAAACATAAATCTTAATTTATACTTTATTGTGATGTTTGATCCTTCTCGTGTTATTTCTTTAAAACTATTTTTGAAATCGACTTACCTTACTTACGGTAGCTGTACATAGGGACAGATCCGTAATTTTTTTTGAGTGAGGGAAAAATTTTAATGGGGGAAAATTTTATTTTTTATATGAAATTTTTTGACAGCAGCGGGGACAAGTAGGGGATCCATCCCTGGCTGTACAAGTGTCTGGACTAATAATATCTACAGAATGCATGGAAAAAACTTTATAACTTTTGTAGAGAAGGTTAGGCAAGAAGTACTAGTTCTCTTAGATCCTAAGTCTATTTATAATAGGTCTTACACCTTGTAGTAATTTAATTACAAAAAATTCTAATTATGATTAAAGTTTAATTAGAAATTATAATTAATTCTAATTAAATACCAATTGGATCAAAGTAAGATTCAGTATCTCATATTGGTCAATATTTATTAAATATCTCATATTTAATTATAAAGTTTTCAAACTTTACAATAAAGTCCAACTTGATTAAAACAAACATTTTGTTCTCTTCATGCCATTCTTTGTGTGTGACCAATTATGTTCCTAAATGTGTTGTGGATATAAATTATAACCCTAATTATAATCAAGATTAGATACATTAAACTCCTTTAATTTATCTTTAATTCTCTAGTTTAAAAATTTATGATCATAGATTAAAATTGTAGTCTAACAATACATCATGATCACTCAAACATTTAAGAGTGTCAAAGTGGTTTTTACTAATTTTCTTGTGCATGGTTTATTTATATAATTCAATCATTTTATTGTACAAAGTTCTGATTAGACATAGAGTTCAAAATTAATGTCCACTTTTTTTTAGCCTAATCATATTAGTTCTCCACCATTAGTATTTGATTCTAATAGCGACATTTGAAAACTACTTTTAAAGTTTCATTTCATCTTAGCCAAGTATTTCTTTACTCAATACTAATTCAGAACAACAAAACATTCTTTCTAATTACTTTAGGGTAATGAATTTTATACTGATCACTTAACTACCTCAATATAGTTGACACTAAATCCAGTGGCTACTGATTTAGATACCTTTGACTAGAATAGGTCATAAGTAGTATAAAAACATAGAAATCCCTATATCTGAGTATGCGTATAAGATAGAGAATATCTTTAAATAATTATGAAACTAAAGTACACCCAATCAATTGGCTCTGGGACATAAACTAACATGTGGTTAATAAATTTTCTTAGTCCTTTATAGTAGTTAAAAAAATTTCAGTTAAGTTAGCGTATCATTTCATTATGAATTAGCACTAGATCTCAAATTCTTCCTTTTCTTCTTATAACTAGTTAGTTAATACTGATGAAAATTTATGGAAGTTAATGGTGGCAAATAAGGAAAAGGTAGTTTTTAAGGTTAATTGAAAATTGGAAAAATTATAGAGAACATGATTTAGAGTAGAGCATTAGTCTAATCTCTAAGATTGATCAATCACGTGAAATGGATTAAAGTTAATGTCAATAGTATATATAATAAGAGAACATGAAATAACATTGTGCAAAATGGTTGTGTGAGATTAGCATGGGAGACTTATAGCTTTGACAAGTATTTTATATCTCTTTTTGAATTCCATATATAAGTTTGAGACATTTGTTTCTTTTGAAAGGGTAAAAATGTTAAATTTCTACAAATTTATAAAAGTGTTATGGATGGAGAAAATAATTTGTTAGTTGTGGTTATTGCTAATAGGTCATTTTTTATACTTCTTTTAGTATGGAGCAGTGATAGATACTATTAGAAGTGAATGTAAATATTTTTATAAGTGTTGGCCTTTTACATTTCAAAAGGGTTAATCTGCTCACCCATTTGCCATGAATTATTATGGGAGAGCATGTAGTGATTTTTGGTTTTGCTATTTCCCTTAGTGTATTGAATTGCTCTCTCTTTTTGATATTGGTTAACAAAAATGATGCTTATTAAAAAAAATAACCCATAAAATTAAGAAGTGATCAATTTGACTATGGAAGTCACAATCTTCATTCATAAAGGTAGACCACTTTAACTTAGTAAAAATGACCCTTAATCAAGTTATAAAAATATTTAAATCTAAGCTAGTGGGAATGATGTTTTGAGAAGAGATGTTATCAAATAGAGGAATATTAATAAAAAATATTTCTTTTATAAATGTTATTGTTTTAATACTTAGAAAATATAACTATACTTGTGAATTTGTATTAGTACTATAGTATTAGAGGTTGATCCCACATTGAATGGACACATATTGAATCTAATCATCGTATTAATATCTAATCAATAGTAAGATGGGTTTAGTTGATTGACATTTATACAGAAACTAAATGATCGGCTGGTTGGTCTTTTGGTTATTCCCTTAGAAACCAAATAAAAAATTTAATTCCAAGAATTGCAATATAGAGTGCAGCCTCGGGTCGTCTCACTTAATCGGAACCTAGTGCAAACAATCTAAATTAGCCTAATTGTCATGAAATGCAAACTAAATTAATTAGGAGGGGGTTTTGAATCTTTGATAAAACTCACTAAATTGAGCTAATTGAAAGCAAAGTATATAAAAGGATATTTTAGGATTTTTGGGAAAGGAATTTGAAAACTCAAACGATGATCAAATATGATAAAATCCTCTTAAAAATGAGCTTTAGCTATCATAGTTCAAAACAAATCTTTTTGGGAGCAAAAGTCACTAAGTTTTCAAATGATAAACCTTAAAGAACTCTTTAAGTCCAAGGTTTTAATCAATGAACTCCATTTCTTAATACCTTGTTGAATGCATCTTAGTGTGTATAATGGGTAAGTTAATGCAAGTGGTAAATTGGGATCAAGCTTCATCTCAATATCAAACACAACTAGACAGATAAAAGAGAATTAACACAATCACCAAAAAGACATATATGAGACTTCATATATTCAAGCTCAAAGTTCTACATCAACTAATCCATAACGTAATACATTGTTCAATACTTGATTAAACTATAATCAAGAAAATCTAACTACAAAGCACAAATCCTAACTCAGGAGTTCATAACAATGTAGTTAAACATAAATGAACTACTTCCCTTTTGAATCCCATTGAATTCAAGTCATTGTTACTTCTTCAAGAGGAAATGGTGCTTAGCCAAGCATCACTTCAGGAGCACTCACAACTGTAAACACACCGATAGCATCCATGGCCGCAGCAGCAAATGATGAAGGCGACGATGAAAAATGAAATGGATTGATGGATGAAGGTAGAGAGTGAGAGAGATGAGAAGTATGTATGATATGTGTGTGTCAGCTCTCCTCTGTGTGCTGTCTCCTCTCGTATAACCTAATTTAGTAGGTGGGTTGGTGGGTCAGGTCAAATAGTGAGAGATTTTTCCAAATATGTTTCAGATTTTCGACGTTTCGCCGCGACAAACTTTTCCCGAAAAGTTTTGCATCTATTCTAGATCCCTCGCTGTGGTGTACGAATTAATCTTCACCGCTGAAAACTTTTCTCGAAAGTCCTCACTCCTTATTGGATCCTTTGCCACGATGTACGAATTAATCTTCGTCACGGTGAACTTTTCCCGAAAGGTTTAGTCTATATTTCTTGGTACTTCGCCGCAGCGACAGATACTTTACCGCGACGAACTTTTCCTATAGCATTGGTCTCCTGTTGACTTCAATTCAGCACATTGACTCCCTTCTCCTTAAGGTTCCTACAATCAACAATAGCAATTTGTAGTATCAATTGTTCTCAGAAAAATTAAGTATTGCAATTAATACCAATTTGTAACAATTTTTACTATCAAATTGCATAAAATAAAAGTGCACACTCAAGGGTTAATTTAAGCACAAAATCAAGAATTAGGAGTTAAAAAGTATATTAAAGGCCATGAAAGTGTTGCCAATTTACATAATAAATTTGGGCTCAATCAAATTCTCCCACACTTAGACCTTTTTACTCCCGGACAAAGTTTATAAGAGTCAAAGAGACATAAGTGTAAAAGAAAAATTCTGACCGTGCTTAAAACAATCATAGGAAATTGGAAAAAAATCACTTTATCAGAAATCAACCAAAGCAGATTGAAAAAGTGCTAAGAAAATAAACACTATAAGAATTTAATCCAAGAGATTGAACAAAAGAGATTTCACTCAAGGTAAGGTGTTTGCTCTCATCTCACTTGTGTTTAAGGATATTTTCACTCTAAAATCCGCTTAGTCCATTCTCTACCATAAGCTTGTGACAGTCCTACTCCTCCATTACAAGAACTATAATTTCAAACATTAAGAGGACTTTTCAAGGTTGTAATGCACGGAAGGCTAGATGAAATGGGTGGAATGGACGAAGGAAGAAAAAGTATGAGTACATGCACTATAATTATGAAATATTTGTCAACAATAAGACAATATTGATACAAATGATAACATTTTTTTCTTTTAGAACATAAATATAACATATACATATATAAATATATTTGTTGCTTTTTTTGTATTTTTATTTTTTTTCTTTTCTCTCTTTTTTTAGAACACATATGTAGAACACTTTTTTTTGAGCGCTTGAAATAACTAGAAGAAAATGCAAAAAACCTATTGACACCATATAAAGATGCGTGCATGTGCTCATAAATAATGGCTCAAGGGGCTAGTAATGGATAAGTGTTTATGGGATTGTGTTTGGGTCAAAGGGTTTTGAAAGAATGCCTCTATCATGTTAACAAAATTCTAGTTTATAAAGCTTTGATTAAGAATTGAAACAAGTTCTAGAGAGATATGAAATAAGCAGATGCAAACAAGAATTGAAAAATTTAGGCCCAAATATCCTTCCAATAAGGATAATATCCCAATGAACAATATCAAGTCTTAAAAACATACAGGGCCATATTGTCAGCATGCCTTCACCTACTTTGTGTTGAAAAAATTGAAAATAAAATTAGCTAAATCTGAATATCATTTAAAGAATGGTAAGTATTTTCAAAAACTCAAGAATCATTTTGAAACTTATAAATTATTTGACAAACAAAAGTGAAAAGAGTTGAATGAGGGAAAATTGTTAAATTGAGGCAAATTTTCTTGAAATAAATTGGTCCTGCAACAGTATGGTGCCGTAACGAAATCAATGCAAATGGCCACGGCGAGGTTTGAATGTAAGAAACGAAAAGGAGATAGGAAGAAAAGGTCGGTAGGTTTAGAAGGAGGGAGAAGGGAAATGACAAAAAAATGCAGGGCAGATGAAAGATCAGAAGAACATTAACGGTAAAAGAGAAATTTCACGAAGGAATTTTACGTAGAAGGGTCTTTCGCTATGGTGAAGTTATTCGTCATGACAAAAGAATTAATGTATGTCGTGGCAAGGGCTCCATACCATTGTTCACCGTGGTAAAAAAGTTGATTCACGCCCGGTGAAGTTGTTTGAGAGGCGTTGTGTCGCGGTGACTGATGGACTCGCCGCGGCGAAATAATTAATTCACATCGTGGCGAAATGTACCATACTGCAACAAAGTTTTCCCGAAGCACAACAAAGAGAAAAGACTTGAAAAATTCTAACAGATACTCAGCTCATTCGCAAGTCCTTAACCAGTACAATACAGCATGCAATCCACCATCTACACCAATTTTCTTTATCATGAGAGATGTGGCATGCGTCCATTAAAATGTAGAATTCAAAGGGAGGGTGAATTATTGAAACAGAACAACTAAACCTAAGTCTAACTAAAAACTAAAACTAATCCTACTGATTAAGTTTCTCCCCCACACTTAGCCAACATATACTCATACATAACAATGTCATCTCATCTTCAATCAATATGCAGAAGTACATTGTAAGTGAAAGAAGAGAAACAATCTGTTGCTCAAGGTGGGTCCTTTAGCTCCTATTGGACGTTTTGCTCATAGCCATGCTATGGCGAGGTAACTCAACTACTTTCCAGTTCTGTGCTAGCGTCCACACTCCATAGTTCACCTGAAACATCAACATAAAATACTTTCTCTAAGGAATCTTTAGTCAATGGGTTCATTGCCCTTTCAAACTTAATGCATGCATCATTAACAACAAAATCTAGCATGTTCACTCCTAATAGTGAATAGTCCTCATGGGGGTGTTTCATAGCTTCATACATATTAAAGCTCACCTATTGATCTCCCACCTCTATGGTGATCTTACCTTCCTTCATGCTGATCATAGTACTAGTAATCCTCAAGAAGGGTCGCTTGAGAATTAAGGAAGTATCCTGCACAACTTCAGAAGACATATCAAGCACATAAAAATTAGCTGAAAAAACCAAACCTTTGACCTGGACCAAAATGTCTTTGATAATCCCCACTAGATGCCTAAATGACCTATCAGCCAGTTGTAACACTAAAGATGTAGGCTTCAGACTCTTAACTCCCAATGATTGATAGACAGACTTAGGCATCACATTAATTGTTGCCTCCAGATCTAACAAGGCTCTTCCTATAGTAACCTTCCCTATTGTGCATGGAATGATGAAAGATCCAGTGTCTTGACACTTGATAGGTATTTGAGGTTTGAAAAGGGTTGACACATTTGAACTCACTTGGACTCTCTCATTGGGCCTAAACTTTCTCTTGTTTATGCACAAGTCCTTAAGATACTTAGCATAGGACAGAAATCTTTTCACTAAATCAAGTAAGGGAACATTGAATTTAACTTTTCCAAAAAGATCAATTATATGCTTTTCATGCTTAATTTTAGTCAAAAGCTTGCTAATTAAATATGAATTTGAAAAAGGAAGGTCTTGAAGATTTACCTCCTTACCTCGGGCTTCATGCTTACTTGATTCCCTATGCTCATGTGTTGGAGCTTTTTCCTTGGAACTCTCTGAAGTAGCTCCTTTGTTCTTTGATGCAGACTTCCTGTCGTTCAATAATGATTCTTCCTTGAAACTTTCAGACTTCTTGATTTTATCTTTTGGTAGAGGCATTTCTTCATTCTCAATCTCCTCATCACATGCTTCTTCTTCTTGATGATTAAACCGTACTTGTTTCCTACTTCGCAAGGTAATTGCATTTAGATTTTTTGGATTCATCACCATGTTAGAAGGAATTGTTCCACTGATTCTTGCTTGGTTTTTGCTCATGTTGTTCGACAATTGAGTCACATAAGAGTTGATATTTTCTGCTTTCGTCTCCCATTGCTCCTTTCTTTTTTCTAAAGTATTGAACCGAGCAGCTGTTTTAGAGGAATCCTATTGGATGAGAGTGGCTATTGTATTGAATTGATTGGTGTTAGAATTCCTTTCTTCCTTCATCAAATTCATCATATTTTGTAACAGTTGATTGGTGTCCTCTTTGGTTGGGATAGTCAGAGCTTGTTGTTGGTTAGGGAACTGGTTAGTGGAAGTTTTAGTTCCTCCTCCTTGTTGAAATTTGTTTGGAGCTCTGCCCTCTTCATTCCTCCAACTAAATCTAGGGTTGGCCTTCTAACCCTCATTGTAAGGGTTAAAGTAGGGGTCCCATTTCTAATTTGTTCTTCCCGGATACACTACGGACACCTTCTCATACCGACCTGGGAAAACACTAGTTATGTACATTACTGACCCACAAGTATCACAACTGGGTGCAGTAAGATCCATAGAAGATAATGGTCGATGCACATTCATGTTCTTCAGTTCTGCAGTGATGAAAGACAATTGTGAAGTGATTATGTTCTCCGCTGAGTCAACCTTAGACTCCAGACTCTTCTTTCTTTTATCTTGGGCTGTTGAAGCTCCCAACTCATTTACCCCTTTGGTATCTCTCACACTGTACTATTGATGATTCAGAGCCATCTTTTTGATCAAATCCCATGCCTCTGAAGTTGTAAGATCAATAAAAGAACCTCCTGATGCCACATCCAACATACCTTTATCTTGACTTTTCAACCCATTGTAAAAGTATTGCACTAATTTGTCATCAGGTATCTGGTGATGGGGGCATCTAGACAATAGATCTTGGAAGCTATTATAATAATTGTAAAGGGATTCATCATAATCTTGCCGAGTTGAATAAATCTCTTTCCTCATCGATGAAGTCCTGGAAGCTGGAAAATAGTTCTCCAAGAAAGCTTTTCTCAAATTGGCCCAGCTATGGTAGGCATTCGCCACATGCCTTAGGAGGCTCATGTACCACTCCCGTGTTTTTCCTTCCAACAAAAAATGAAAAACCTTTCATAGAACTTGATCTAATGAAGCTCCCTCTGGTTTCTTACTCTGACAGATCATAAATAAGGATTATAAGTGCATGTAGGGATCCTCTCCTGCCAAGCCATGAAATTTAGGAAGAGAATTAATGAGTAATCCCTTAACTTCAAAATTAACATCAAAATTAGGATAAACAGTAGTAAATGGATCATAATTCACATTAGAAGTTTTTGTTTCCCTAATGGTTCTCTGTCTCTGATTCCTATTGTTCTCTCTAACTCTCTCATGCTCTCCATTTCCTCCATTATCGCCATTTTTAGGTTGGTTAGCATGAAAGTTAGGATTTTGTGTAAAAGTTGGGTTCTCAGCCATAATCACTCTTTCTCTCGACTCACTCTCACTAGTTGGCTGATTCGACTCCTCTTCCAAAACTACCTTACTTCTCTCTTGTTCTTTCCTCTCTTTTTTAATCTTCCTTAGGCGTCTCTCAATTTTAGGTTGGAAAGGAACAAATCTAGCTCTCAGGAATAAGTCTAGCTCTCCAGAGCATGCACAGAAACAAGTCAAATGAAAGAATTGTAAAAAAAATTACTCGTAGACACACAAAGTCAAATAAAAGGTGAGATGTGAAGGATGTGAGTGTATAGTGTGTAAAAGTATGTTTGAAGATGGGTATGTATGAAAGATGCTAAGTATGAAAAATCCAACTGTGGAAGTATGCTTTTGTTTGTATTTTCAAAATTTATGCTATGCAAAGAAAAATTAAAAAACTATACTATGGAAAAATATGAAATAAACCTATCCAAAATGAAATCTAAAGGAAAAGGTTCCTATCATCAACGACAAACAAAGATGACAAGGCTAACCTAAAGAAAACCAATTGCTTGGTTCCCTAGCAGCGGTGCCATTTTGATCTGCTGGTTAGTCTTTTGGTTATTCCTTTAGAAACCGAATCAAAAATTTAATTCCAAGGATTGCAATATAGAGTGCAACCTCGGATCATCTCACTTAATCAGAACCTAGTGCAAATGATCTAAGCTAGCCTAATTATCATGAAATGCAAACTAAATTAATTAGGAGGAGGTTTTGGATCTTTGAGAAAACTCACTAAATTGAGCTAATTGAAAGCAAAGTATATAAAAGGATATTTTAGGATTTTTGGGAAAGGAATTTGAAAACTCAAACGATGATCAAATATGATAAAATCCTCTTGAAAACGAGCTTTAGCTATCATAGTTCAAAACAAATCTTTTTGGGAACGAAAGTCACTAAGTTTTCAAATGATAAACCTTAAAGAACTCTTTAAGTCCAAGGTTTTAATCAATGAACTCCATTTCTTAAAACCTTGTTGAATGCATTTTAGTGTGTATAATAGGTAAGTTAATGCAAGTGGTCAATTGGGATCAAGCATCATCTCAATATCAAACACAACTAGGTAGATAAAAGAGAATTAACACAATCACCAAAAAGACATATATGAGACTTCATATATTCAAGCTCAAAGTTCTACATCAACCAATCCATAACACAATACATTGTTCAATACTTGATTAAACTATAATCAAGAAAATCCAACTACAAAGCACAAATCCTAACTTAGGAGTTCATAACAACGTAGTTAAACATAAATGAACTACTCCCCTTTTGAAGCCCATTGAATTCAAGTCGTCGCTACATCTTCAAGAGGAAATGGTGCTTAGCTAACCATCACTTTGGGAGCACTCACAACTGTAAACACACCAATAGCATCTATGGTAGTAGCAGCAAATGATGAAGGCGACGATGAAAAATGAAATGGATTGATGGATGAAGGTAGAGAGTGAGAGAGATGAGAAGTGTGTATAGGATCTATGTGTCGGCTCTCCTCTATGTGTTGTCTCCTCTCGTATAACCTAATTTAGCAGGTTTTTAAACATTGGGTCGGTGGGTCGGGTCAAACAATGGGAGATTTTCTAAATATGTTTTAGATTTTTGACGTTTCGCCGCGACGACAAGTAAGTTCACTGCGGTGTACTTTTCCTAAAAGGATTTGTGTCTATTTTGGATCCCTCACCGTGGCGTACGAATTAATCTTTGCCACGACAAACTTTTCCCAAAAGTTCTCGCTCCTTGTTGGATCCTTCGCCGCGTCATATGAATTAATCTTCGCCACGACGAACTTTTCCTTAAAGGTTCAGCCCATATTTCTCGGTATTTCGCCGCGGCGATAGATACTTTGTCGCTATGAACTTTTCCTATAGCACTGGTCTCCTGTTGACTTCAATTCAGCACATTGACTCCCTTCTCCTTGAGGTTCCTACAATCAACAATAGCAATTTGTAGTATCAATTGTTCTCAGAAAAATTAAGTAGTGCAATTAATACCAATTTGTGACAATTTTTATTATCAAATTGCATAAAATAAAAGTGCACAACCAAGGGTTAATTTAAGCACAAAATCAAGAATTAGGAGTCAAAAAGTATAGTAAAGGCTATGAAAGTGTAGCCAATTTACATAATAAACTTGGGCCCAGTCACTAAAACAAATACCAAATTTCATATATGATACTTGACTCTTATACAATAATAAAAGGAAGCGTCAATATTAATTAATTCCTAGATTTAATAGCGCTTTAATTTCATCTTATGTTCTTAATTTAATTATAGGAATTATATCTTTTAAAATGATGAGGTTTCCTAATATAATGTTCTATCATGTCTTGATGAAAACCACTTATCCCTATATTGATTCATCAATATCTCTATATGAATAACTAACATTAGAATATACTAAGTTCTATAAAACCTCATAAAGATTACCCTAATACTGAAAAGGTCACATAAGTTCATATTTAGATCTTTAATACATGTTTAAGTTAACCTACACATAGGTTTTCTCAACTATGTTTATACATTGATCAAATCAAATCTAAGATCATACTTGTATATGATCATAATTAAAACAACACTTACAAAATCTATATGGAAATATTTATTGAGAAACTAAATCAAAATATACAAGAACATATTAGAGTTTCAACTAATCTAGATAAAAAAGCTTAGCCTAAAGTATCCTTGAAATAAGGAAAACAACAGTTGAAAGGAAGAAAAAACTCATGCTAAGGTATCCCTTAATGAAGATCTTGATTCTTTGTCAACATGTTATCTCTAGATCTTATTTGGTAGGAGACTGCCAACCTTAAATAAATAAATAATATAATGAAAAAAATGAAATTACTCAACTAAATTTCATAACTTTTATATGTTTTATCTATAACAAAATATAGTCTATAACATAATCATGTATTATGTCATAAATTTTGCTAGGTCTTTTAACATATTTTTGCTCTAGATTATGTATCTTACTACAACTTTTATAAAGATAGACACAAGTTATGCCATAATTGTGTTTGAGCACATAAATATTATTGTGAATTTTCTTTAATAGTATATGAATTAAGACATAACCATATCTCAAGTTGTGTATCTCTTTGAAACTTTTCTCCACCATATGTCCTCCTTTCAAACTGCATCTTTATCTCTAGGTTGTCAAAAAGGGTTATGGGCGATCACTCCATGTTTAGTTAAAAATTATGTTTTCTTCAAGTTTTCACTTATAATTTTCTTTAATTTTGACTATGCCATTCTTTAAATAATTATTTCATAATTACCTAAAATAATATATAAAATAAATCAAACTAAGGTAATTTAGATGACAAATATAACAAAAAATAAAACAAAGTGTACATATTTCATGTATATAATATATCCCACACTTAGAATTTTGCTACACTTAGAATTTTGCTTTACTTAAAGCAGAGAAATCTTAATCACTTTAAACTTAAATAAGTTTCAGTTCTAAGAAAGTTCAACACATTCATCAAAGAAATCAAAATCTCTGGTAACATTTGAGGCCTTATGAAGGCCTTCTATAAGGGGTGAAAACCTCAACGAAGAAGGAAAAAAAATGCATGAAAATAGTAACAAAACCAAAAGTGGCAAAACGAAACCAAATTAGAAAGTAAGAGGGGTAGAAAAGTAAAAACAACTAGATAAAAGTAAGAGAACAATTAGCTACAGAGAGATATAATATTGAAAGATATTAGTTCAATCTGGCATTGGGATTATTGTTAGGTACATTTTCAATTATGATTAAGAACCCCCTTAATATCATTTACCCAATCATTCCTATTAACTTCTTTACCTTGACATGGCCTACTAGCATATGTCTCAACTTGTTCAACTTATCGATCAGGTAAAGAGGCCCCAAATTACTTATACTTTCCATACTATAGCTAAGTGGTGTTGCCATTCCTAATCTTGTATTTTATCTCTTTATATAGGTATTATATTAACTTTAAGTGTTGTATTACGTCCAAAAAGAGTTAACTTTAGGTTTGGCTATCAAGAAGCTCTTCACTTTTAAGTACAAGTTATGAGTCCATTTCATTCATAATGATTTACTGTTTATATAGAGTCTTTAAATTCTTTTTCTATCAACATTTTATTTATCATTTGAATGGTAGTAATACCAAGACATCCCTTATTTTTAGGTAAACACATTTCAAATAATTTAAATTTTCTAATTATTTCTTTAAAGTATCTCTAAATCGATAAAATTATTCATCATTCTTTCAATTTATCTTGATTAGGATTTTAGGTGGTATTGATCGTATATAAGTCAATAGTTGATTACAAAACTAATAAATTGAGCCATTCCTACATATAAAAGACTCATATAACTATAATGATCAACCCTTCTTTGAATATCTTTAGTTAATGGCTGAAAATCTCTATATAATGGCCTCTTAATAGTGATTGACACTCTTAAATAAGTTAAAAGGGAGATTCATAAACTTGAGGCCTAACAAACTAGAGAGTCAATTTATCAAATGAACATCAAAGTCAATTTATCAAATGAACATCACCTAATGAGACAAATAGGTGAGTTTTGTCTCTATTAAATAAGAGGTCTGAGAAATTGTTGAGAATTTATAGTGAATTCAATACAAAACAAATTGAAGAAGAATCAATACCATAAAAAAAAAAATATGTCCAAAACTGTTGGAACCCCACCCCGGTGAGACACGGGTCGGACGTCCTACGTGATATCTGGACGTGCAACACACGAGAGAGGGATTCCTCACCACGATGGAAAACTTGTTTCGGTATTAAAACTGCAAAAACATGAACCTTGTGCTTATAACCTTGTAGGGTCCTAAGCTGTAACTCCACATTCGTGGCGAGCGCACACATATAAAAATTAAAATCATAAGTTAACTTATTCATATGAATTGTAGCTCTATGTCTCAAGTTCGTTATGGAACAAGAATCACCTCAAACGGAGTTATATAACTCAAGTTATGCTTTAAAAACCTAAAAGAGCTCATACTCCAAATATGATCTCCAAACCGACGTCTCACTTATTTTAATGCAAAATTTTTCAATTCAACTCTAAATGGAACCAATTTTTGTGGAAGGAAATATATATGTCTTAGGAATCTAATGGTTCAAGTCTCACCTTAATTGGAGGTCGGATGAGGGATTTATGCCCAAAAGAATAGATTATGTTCACATCCTAAATCAGTTTCAACATCTTTAGGCGGGATCACCATAAATTTCGATTTATAAATATGATTTCTTTCGTTTTTGGACCATTAGAAATTAGACATCTAAATATACAACTTTCATGAAGAAAAAAAAACAAGATTCGGCCTCTAACAATTCGAAAATTCACCATATTTCCCGTAGCTGTCCGTTAAACGGACATCCATGTCCGTTTAACGGACACGTTCAGGTGAAAGTGTCCTAAATGATCCGCAAATGTCCGTTGAACGGATATGCAAGTCCGTTTAACGGACATGGGCAGGCTAAGGGGTGTTTTTGCACCCGAGGCTGTCTGTTTAACGGACATCTATGTCCGTTTAACGGACATGCAAAATCCCAAAACTTTAATGCCTCATTCAAACTTCTCACCTTCAACCTAACTTCATAACCATTTATACACTTCCAAATGTACTCATTCCAAAACCTAAACACTTCATGACACTTCAAGCTCCAAGTTCAATTCACCAACTTCATAATTTCCAACTTAATTGGTTCATCAAACCATGGATTTCAATCATTTTTCATCAAAGTTATCATAAATTCATAAGCTATATGAACAACAAGCATGACTTTAGTTGTTATCTTCCAATTCTCATAACTTCTTACTCCAAATTCTAAAATTACATATTATACCTCAATGGAAAGATAACAAGATGCTCTACAACATTCATGAAGGATGCAAAAGTTCATTTCATCACTAAGTAAAGTAAAAAGCCACTCAAAGGACATTGCTCATTAAAGACCAATGTAATAGTAATATAGCTAAATGAACAGTGACTGAATGTGTTCTAAACCTCATAACTTTTTGACCCTAAGTCCAAATGAGACAAATGATATACCCTTAGAAAGTTCTGAACTTCTACTACAATCTTCACGAAGACTTCCCGATCTGAATCAAGCCCTAAGAGAGTCTAAACTGAAGCGAAGTTTCTGTCAAATTTTAGGAAAATTTGACAGTACTTCCCTTGAAAATACAACTAACCAACTTCAATCCTAGCTCCACCACCTGCATAAAACTCAATATCCAACCTCATTCAACATAATTCAATCCCAAAAATATCTCCAAAAGCAATTCAAGGCAACAACCGCACTCCTAGTCATCTACTCCATTCCAAATATAAATCAATACAAACTCATACCACTGTTTTGTCAACTATAACCATACAATGATGCATGTGTATAAAACATGTGTAAATTACATAAATTACACTTAAAACTCAACAATCTTGCATTTACATGAGATTCAAAGTTATTACAAAGCTTTAGAGGGCATTTTAGGCCAAATACATCAAAGTCTCAAAGACAAAATACAAATTACATTGCTAGCTCTAAAATGCTATCTAAAGCCTTGGTTTCAAACATATGATTTCAAAACCCAAAAATTGCATCGGAGTAATGCCTTATTCCCGATGCGGTGTCTCGGTTTCTCGCTCATGACCTGTGGAGGGGAAAATGGGGGGTGAGCTTGACGGCTCCGTGGGTAAAAGCTTAATAATTAAGAATAAACATGCCAAAATCCTTTAGCACTTTATTCTCAAACAATTGAACTAAAACATCATTACCATTTAAACAATTCTTCATCAACATCAAAATTTATCAAAGGCATTGTATAAAACAATATATCATATAAGAACAACTTAGACAACATATAACAAAATCACACATAAGTTGGTTTGGGTGGGTCCAACAGGATGTACTACACATTTCCGCAAAGCGGTCATGTGTAGCCGTGAAACACGTGAGGGAGTCCATGAGGAACTCCATAGCCACTTGCGGGCAGGCGGGAGAAGCCTATATAGGTGCACCTATCACATAAAGGACCACCCTAAACCCATAGAGACATGTATATCACATCATTCATGCATTTCATACATATTAGTCATCAATGAACCTTGCAACATCTATTTTCACATAATTACCTAAATCACATATTCAAATCTCTTTTTCACTTGTTCAACAATCATATACACATTTTCATATCTCATATACATTTAAACCATTTCAAGAAATACAAGCAACATTGACAAATCATTTTAAAGCATTCAATAGCCTTTATTATAGAACTTTAACAAGTTCATTAACTCAATTATTAAGAAATTTACCCACCTTAATCCTTTAGCCTTGAATTTGGTCACTGACCTTGCTTCTTGCTCTAATAATCTCTCTTCACCTTCATTAAGCAAATAATAATCCAATTAACAAGAGATATCCCAAAATTAAACAATCCTAGGAGAGGAAAACATGGAATTAAACCTATCTAACTTAACCCAAACCTTACGCAAGCTTTAAGCATCAAAATCCACTTATAAATCCAAAGAATTCCACATTTTTCTTACCTTAAGGAGAGACCCACGAAAATTGCTCTCCCTCTTGGCTTGATGAACTCTTACACCTTTCTTTCTCCTCTCCTTCTAAAACACTCTCTACTACTCTTCTCTAAGTAAGAAAACATAAGACCCAATCTCTTCTTCTTCTTCTTCTTCTTCTTCTTCTTATCCGAAAACTCTCCATCTCCCTTCTTTAGAAGTTTCGAGACTCACTCATTCTAATAGACTAACAAATTGTTTCTCATTTAATACTTAAACCCCAAACTCAAAATTACGTAGTTTTGAAACAACCCTTCTTTCCTTGCAAAATTTACTCCTTCCCCTTACATAAACGATTTCCACTATCTATTCCTCTTATATTTTCCTCTTCTTTGTGTTCTTAAAAGGATTTAAAAGGACCAAAGTAGCCTTCCATCTTAGCCTTAGGCTTTAAAACCATAAGTGAATTACCTAAATTGCCCCTAAGCCATTTTTATTCCTTTCAAATTCTAACAACTAACAACTAATTCAACTCTAATTTATACTAATCCCACCATTTAATTTCCATTCTTCTTATCACTATAAACCTCAATTTATTCCAACTAAAAGGAAATTTCAAATTAAACCTCAAAAATAAATTAACACATACTTAATACGAATCGAGGCCCAACAAAAACAAACGATAGATTATAAATCTTCAAAACCATTATTTCCATTAATTCAGTTAGCATATTAATTCATTTTGTAAATAAGTAAAGGGAGAGTGCGGGGATCACCTTATCTTAAACCATTAGCTTATTGGTCAAGTGAATTGGTTCCCTATTTACCAAAATGTTATATGAAGTGATTAAAATGTGTTTCTTAATCCAATTGTTTTAAAGAAAACAAAAGCCTCCATATAATGTAGGATAAAAGCCCAATTGATGGAATCAAATGCATTATATAAATCATTTTCAATGTACTACTCTTTGTGATTTCTTTCTATGGTAATTCTTATCTAACACATGAGCTAATAAGATATTATCTTTAATTTATCTTCTTTGGATGAAAGGTCCTTGAGTTAGATTGACGATCGATTTCAACACTAGCTTTAGTTTAGTAGCTAGGAGCTTGTATATGTTCTTGTATATAGTGTTATAATATGAGATTATCATACAAACTTTTAATGAAGCTAGATTTGGAACTTTGGAATGAGGCTAACAATTTTTTTGTAAAATTCTCTCATCATCTTGCTCTTGTTGAAAAATTATAACATGGAGATAATAAATTACATTATGATTTAGCTCCAAGAAATCTCAAAGAAATAGGCATTTAACTTGTTAGGTCTTGGATCCTTGTACCTATATAGATGAACAATTTTTAATGTGTGTACCAAAAGTATTTTAAAAATAACTGTGAGCCTCTAAAAGTATCTCATACCACTTTTTAACTACTTGGCCATCCTCTTTAAGAAATGATGTGATCTTATTAGTGTTTCTCCTTAAGAGAATACTTTTGTGGAAGAAACCGATGTTACTTCCTCCATTTATGAGTCGTTGAATTCTTGATTTTTGCTTCAATGGAGAGTTATACACTTCCAAAGTATGATTGTAATTCATTAGAGTTATCCTCTCTTTAGTTTGCTTTGAATGATCCTATAGGAATTGGTAAAGTTTGATTTGATTTTTTGTATTAAAAAATTTTAACTTCCAAGATTGCCTAGTTTGTATTGCTATAATATTTCTAATTCATCCTTTTGAGTTCCTCCTTCAGCATCTGAAGTTTTCTAACACATATATAAGCTCTATAACTATAGAATTCAAAATTCGTTTTCTTTAGCTATGACCTCCTTATAGCCTTCTAATCAAGTTAAGTAATTATTGAATCTTAACGAAGCTTTATTTTAAGGCTTCTATAATAAACTATGGATTTTAATAGCTGACTAATCTAAAGATAAATTATTGTTGAAGATTGCTTTGCTTTCAAGGAACTTAGACAACCATACATGGTTAACAAGAGCCTTGTATAACTTTTCTTGATAAACCATCTCTTAATTTTTCTATCCTACTTAATATAAATAATGATATGTAAATATGATTAATCAATAAAATAATAAAATTTTATAATTTTAGTTCTTAATAATAAATAACCATCAAATTATTATTAAGTACTTATAGAATTAAATTATAAATAAAAAGACAAATTGATGAATTTTTTCTTAATATTATTACATGATAAGATAAGAATTTTAAAGAAAGACTTAAGTTACTATCATATTAAAATTATTAATTATTAATAATATATGATAAATTATTAATTCAATATATTATTATTTATTAAATAAATTAAAACTAAATAGTAAAATTTTAAATACTTTTTGATATAAGTAATAAGATTTAAATATGATAAGTAAATAAGATAACAAATAATTTTATTTATTAATAGCAAAAATATTTATATTAATTATTTATAAAATATAAAATAATTAATTTATATTTATAATCTTGTTTATTAGTATTAATGTATGAAGAAAATTTAACAAAAGACTACTTATTATCATATTAAACTAAAATATATTGTAAATATTTCATTATCATTATAAAATTTTAATTAAAATAGCAATATGCATCAATTTTTACTATAAATTAATAATCATTATGCTCAACAACCAACTTGTAGTTTGTTAATTTCAATCATCCTTTAACGACGTGGTTATCTATATATTAGAATTTCACATTAACTAGAGTTAGTTATACAAATTAACATAAATGACTAATTTTGACCTCTTATAAAGCATAAGAGACTTTCATGAGATTTGTTGAAAATAGGAGTTTAGGTGGAATTAATTAAAATACTAACAAAGTTAGTTTCTTTTATCATATTTTAATTGGTCATGATTACTCTTTTAATAAGTATGATAATTGTATTTATTAAAAGAGACATCTTAATCTAACATTTATATGTTTAATTTTATATATTATTTCTTTAAAATTAAAATTATATTCTAAAAATTAAGGATAAGCTTTACAAAATGTATAAGGAGTAGCAAATTTAATCAATCTCGCTATGATTAGGTGAGAAATATAATCAGAAGTGCCTAACTAGCATCAATCCTCACATCACATTAAATATAAAACATGTGCATTGTATTCTCCCAAAGTTTCAGTTTGTTGCTATAAAAGTTCCCATATTTGATCCATTTATAGTGCATAGAAAGCTATCTTTAGGAGTTTGGCATTACATTTTGGTAGCTTACAATTCACTGTTTGGTTCACCATCTAATCCTAAAAGCTGCTTATTTCTTTAACATTGCATGCAATTTTGATCCTATTCCATATGATTGGAAATGGTCTCTTGTTTTTCTCTCTTTAGAACGTATTATGCACATGGGGTTAATGGGATATAAGCATTTGACCCTATCCATTATAGCTAATATGTTTCTTAGGGTTAACCATATTGTGATTATACATCTAGAACTATTTTTAGGAAACCATATTGGATTATAACTTTGGCTTGAGAAGTATGAAGAGGCTCCTATATGAGTGATTTGTGAATTTATTTGAGGTATGGAGAGTTTAGATAACTCTATCTTCCATTTAACCTGTAACCTAGAATAGCTCATGCTAGCCTCTCAAAAACTATATGTTTTATGCACCATTATTGGTCAATTATTAATTCATTAACCCTGGCTATTTGCTTCATCATATATCTTAGGTCGAACAGATCAGGATATAAGTATAAAGGGCCTTTTGTGGACTAAATGTCAAACCATATCCAAGTGTTTCTACCATTTCTTATGATACATTTGAAAGTTGACACTAGCATGTGACACGACCCGCCTTTTTGGGCCGTGTTGGCACTAGGGAATGGGTAGGCTTAATGCCACCAAAACCCGTAGTAAGCCCAACTGTTCTGTCTTTTACTAAAAATCTGGCATAACCCATTCGTTTATCTGATAATCCTTTACCTGCTTAATAGGTTGTAAGAAGCAAGGATTCAAATCTACAATTCTCACATACAACATCTACTTATCATCAACCAACATCATTCTCAATACCATAACAAATCCATACAGGTTATATGTACATATAATTATGACAAACCATGGAGCGTCTAGAAGTATCTGCAAATTTTACATCATGCTAAAAACATTACTTGATTGATTATCCAAGCGAGTCTCAAAAGGCTTGAATTTCTCTCTTGTCTGATCTGCTAAACTCCTAAAATGGTGATAGTGAGGTGTGAGTCTACAACGCGACTCAGTGAGATATAAACATACTACCATGCTTGTGAGGCTAGGTAATACAAGGCTAGCTTCACAAGAATGGCCTGTGGCATTCAAAGCAACAATATACAATATCAAAGGATACACAGGTAGTAATCTCAAATGCGGCAATAACATGAGTATCAATAATAAAGCTCAAAGTGAATTGTTCAAAGAAAACAAGAATCTGGTTTCTGAATTCTTTTCTAGGTTCTGGGTTCTTTTCTTTCTAAGTTCTTTTCTTTTCTGGTTTCTTTTCTAGATTCTGAGTTCTGATTCTTTCTGAAATTCTTAGGAAGAGACAGAGGCATGCTAGTACGGCGTATCTCCCCTTTTCTGATTCTAGACAAGGTCGGCCTAACCTTGCCCCTGGAGGCCTGCCCTCTCCAGGTAGGACTCGGATCTAACTCATCACCGGCGGGTCATCTATGTGCACATAGTCTGATAATAAACCCTATCAGCTGGGTATTCTGAGAACTCATCAATCTTGGTTAACATGGAAAACATGCTTCATCAAAGAATCGCAATCAATAGGTTTAACATAATAAGGGAACCAAAAGATGCAAAGAATATGAAATCATCTGGTCAATCTGGCATACAACATGCTAGACTCAACTAAATAGAGTTATATGTCAAATAAGTCATAAGGATTCAAGAACAATTCAACAAGCCACAACATTAAAGAAAGGATTACTACACAAGTATAGTAGTATGCTTATACTCACCTCAACTATCTCAGAATTTCTGATTTCTTTATACCTTTCTTGAACTTGAGATGTACTAGGCATGACGTCTAGTTCTATTCCTTTCCTGCTTTCACAAGCTACTGGATAACATGCATGAAAATACATATACCCTCATTAGTCATTCTCATACAAACCTCATTGCTTAACACGGAACATTACAAAACTGCATAAGTCCTATTCGCGATGGCATAACTCCTTATACCTAGTTCCAATGTTTTTCAAACTTTCCAGTCCTCTAGTCAACACATAAATTCACATTTCTTCTTTTATGACCATGCTCTAATTCGGTCATTAAGGAGATCCAAATCTCCCATTTACAATCAGCTTTAACATGCAGTCATTAGTTGGACCTTTCTCGACTCACAACCTTATAACTCATTCATTTCTCATCCAATTAAGGTGATTCCAAGTTTCATTTTCAATAGACTCATATGAATATCACATATCCAAGGACGACTCAAAAATGACGCAAATTGGATTTATTGTGATTTTTACAAGCCTGACCTGTTTCTGCTCTCTTCTGTCACTCTAAGGTTAGTAACATACTTCCCTTAATCGGTCATATCTAACAAAATACTCATCCAATTAATAATCCCTTTCTACAGAACTTAGAGGACACATTTTGAAACATTTCGTAAGAAGAACTTGTCATCCAATTCTAACCCTAAGGTCTTCAAACAAATAACTTACAGTTCTCGTTTTAATCTCGCTGGTATTCTGAACCAGTACCAATTCGGGGCCTATTACTCTTATTCGGCTCACCCTAAAATCCTGGACAAATTCATGGAGATAGTGGACATCTAGATCTAAAACTTCTATGTTTTAAGTTTCTCCAGATTCACACGTTAAGCAGCTCAAAAAAAATATACAAGGATAGTCACGAATCTGTCTCCATGACAGCTCAACCTTCAAAACCCTAGGTTTTGGTTTAACCCCCCAAATCACCATACACACGAAATTTCTTCAAGAATAAGTGTCATTGGACATCAAAGAACATCGATCCATCATCCAAATCATTCAACTCATGCATTCCCTCAAATGGGTTTCACAAAGAAGAGAAAATCAAGCTTTAAACCCATAGATCTAAGCATAGGAGTGGAGGCTTACCTCTTTAGGTCACTCAAATGGCTTGAATCACCTTCTTCTTCTTGTTACAAAGCTTGAAAAAGCTTGGAGAGAGCTTCCATGGTGGCTGTCGTGAAAGAGGGAGGAAGAAGAAGACAAGTTTTTTCTTATTCTCCAACTTAGGTCCTTTTATATGCCTCTCAAGTCCACTTAATTACAAAAACGTCATTCTTGATCTGTTTTTGTTTTTTAAAACGTCTGTCTGAACCACTTTCTGTGACCACCGAAAAATATCATACATCATTAATTTGATGTCACTAAAAATTATTATTCACTGCTCTGGTTTTAATGACATAAGTCTAAATATCAATTTTATTTCGATGTACTGGTTAAACTAGATACCGGGTATTACAGCATGGCTCTCATTTTTAAAATTTTTCTCTAGGTACATGAGGAATTAGGATTGCACTTTATCCCTTTTCCTATGAGGACTTTGTTGGTTAGTATAATAAAGTTTAGTCTTAAACCATCTTGCTTCTTTGGGCAACAAATGTCCTTTTAGGATACTTTAGCCCCTATTGTTTTATAAGGATCCCCATTCTATAAAAAATTTCTCAGCATCTTTCCTAAATCCCTGGCCATCTTCTTGGGAAGGATTAGATGGGATATCCAATAATTGTAAAGATTGCATAATATAGATTTAATCAACTAAATTTTTCTTGCATGATTTAAGTCTTTATTGTACCATTTTTTAAGCTTCTTCTTAATTTACTCAAAGAGAGGTTTGTTGTCCTTCTAGATAAGTAAAAAATGGATGAGCTACTTCCATATAGGAAATACTTACAAGCTCCCACTTGAGAGGTTCAACATCCTTAGAAAACATTATGAAACTCTTGTCAAAGTTGATTTCAATCCCTAATATATTATTGAACTAACTGATGGACTTCATTAGTGTTATAACAGAATGAGAATTTACTTTGAAAAAAATAATAAATCATCTACAAATGTCAAATGGAATAACTTTAATTTCCTACACTTCTTGTGGTACTTAAAGTATGATTTTTAAAGTAATGTTGTAAGTAGTGATTTGGATTAGAATCTTTTTGCATATTAAGAAAATTGAAGGGGACAAAGGATTCCTTTACCTAAGTTTCCTTGCCTTTTTGAACCAAAGAGTATGTTAACCATTTATAAGGATGCTAGAGGTTGTGGTAGATATACATTCTCTAACCCATAGGTGAATTTTCCAGGGAATCCTATAGCTTCCATAGCTTAAATTAAGAAATATCATCTGAAATTAAAAAAAAATTGAAGTCTATTTTGAATGTACACATCTTACTAGATCCCTTCCTCAAGTAGCCTTTAAAAAGGTCTTAAGCAATCAATATGTTGTCTCCCACATTACTTCCTTAAATAAAATCACCTTATGATTTTAAAGTTAAGTAACTTAAGACAGGTTGTAATTTTCCTACTAGCATCTTAGAGATTAGTTTATACATAATGTTGAAACTGGGGCTAGTAATGGGCCAGGATAGATTGGGTCCTCCTAAGTTTAAGCTCAGCCTAAGAACTTGTAAGGTCATGCCCACTGCATGATTTTTTAATTTTTACAAATTAAAAAAGAAAAATGAAATCATTTTCCTTCTAGTTATCAGGCCTCAAGTTTGACTTAGGATTTTTGGAAAAAAAATTCAGGCCCTAGGTGTAACCTATTGACTTCAGGCTAGGCCATGTTAGGTTGATTCAGATTGGCATGCCTAGTTGTAGTTAGGTATCAAGTCTAAATTCCCCCATTTTTCTTGGATTAGGGAACCTAAAGATAAGGTAGATATGAGTTAGGTTAAGTGTTCTTGACAAAATTCCCTTACTAAAGAATTTTAGTGTTGTTTTTGATATTTAATTTCCAATCCAATGCCATGAAGCTTTAAAGAAGTGTGCATTTAGTCCATCAAGCCTAGGGGCCTTGTTAGAGTCAAATCCCTCTAGTGCTTCTTCTATGTCCTTCAAGGAATATTCCATAATCAAGAAACTAGTATGCTCATTTAAGATTACAAGTTTTAAAAAGTTTTGTAGAGTAATGCCTAGGAGATCATGAGTTTTCCTAATACCCAATAGATTGATAAAGTTATTGTGGTAACATTTTAACATCATTTTTCCTATATTTCTTCTCTTTATTTTCATCTTTGACCCTTTTTCTAGACTTATCTCTCATTAATAACTTAACCTTGACCACCTATAGGTAGTTTCAGATAGGTTTCCTTTGAGAGATACATTGGAAATAGAAGTTAGTACATCAATAAGCTTCTTAGTGCCATTATATCCTTGATTTTTTTTAAGTTGAGTATTGGGCATGTAATGTAAAGAGGTAGACTTCTTAAGACACTTTCTCTATATGACTAAGTCGCAAGTTCTAATCATTATATCCAACTTTATCTCAGCATCTATAAGGACTTCTTTTGTTACATAGATATCCAACCTATTAGTAAGGGAAAATTTACTGTGCAAGGCTTTTATATTGCTTTTTATTTTCTTGAAACATTTAAACTATTCAAACTTTAATACTAACTCCATTGTTTCTTGAAAACTATACCTGAATAGAGTAATCCTATCCTAGCCTCTTAATAGGTTAGACACCTCAATTGGTATTGGCCATATACTAGAGAAGCCCAAAGTTAGCCTTGGAATACTTGAAATGTAGCATCCATTTATGATTGACTAAATGATTATTAAGTTTTCTTTTTTAAATTGACATTCTTTGTATATTGTTAGTCTAGATGAGGAAATTTCCTTGATATCTGAAGTCAATTACTCAATTTTTTATGCACAAGCTTAGAAGGCTTTGCAATGGCCTATGTTGTCCATTCCCCTATCAAATTTTCAATAAAGTAATGTAAAACTTGAATACCCCTTGAGAGGATATACAGATGCCACATAAAACAATCCTAAAACATATCAAGATATTCTGGAAATTCATTGAAAATAAGATAACATACTTCACATTCATACTTTACTGAGTTATATACGTTAACATCATGTACACATTGTACTCATTATATATATTCCTTACATATAAATCCATCATGTATTATAGTTATTACAAACCATTTATATAAAATACAATATGTCTTAACACATTGAAATACAACTTAAAACTTAAACACAACATTTTCCAAAATCATATCAAGTCCTTCATTGGCTAGTGCAATTTTCCCAGCCCTAAGTCTTCTTATCAGAACCTATATGGAGGTAAAACCACCTTGCTAAGTAAATAACTTAATGGAAAATAACTAAATAGGATATATAATGGCGACTATTTCTAACAATCTTCTAACATTCATATGTACTGAATCAGGTCATATCATAAGTAATCTTTAATTGATCATATTAAAGAGCAATCCAAATATTATTTGTCTCATAATAGAATGAAATTCATCAGTACAAAATATTATTGCATCAAAACAAAAGATATAAGTATCGAAACAGAACATCATTACTTCATAATAGAATGTATAAGTCTTAGAACAAGATATAATTGTGTTAAAATAGAGCAAACTTGTATCAAATCAGAATATATCTTGTATCAGATTAGAACTTATCTTGTATTAAATTAGAACATATATTAAAAAACAAAATAGATTTGCCTACTAATCCTTTTTACAGAAGTGGGTAACGGAATTAGAACAAAAGATACCTATGATTGGTACTCAAAAACATAAGAGACTTAAGTCACTGAAATAGAAGACACTGAAGTGTTTAAGATCATAAGATATCAGAGTGTCATGTACAGAAGACACCGAAGTATCTAGATACAGAAGACACCTTAGTGTCTAGTTACAGAAGTAGCTATAGACGCTTCTAGGCATGCCTATTTATCCACGACTAGGACTTGACAGTTTTAAAAACAAAACATTTTGGATTTCAAAATAATTTGTAAGTGATGTAGTGCATAACATACGACTTTATTCCATTTTGCGTAAACTTAACATATTCATTCACATTTGATCAAACTTAACATACCTTATAAACATAAACATTTGTAATAATGCACCAATGAATACATTAAGTAATTACACATTACTTGTATTCACACAAGTTCCTAATTCACAAACATTTACAATTAACACATTACTTTTGTTTTTAATATCTCATTAGAAGTCATAAGTAAATTTCATTCCTTTAACAACTTATAAGTTCCAAAATTAGATACTTTGTTATCAAATAACACCTTTCTTAAGCTATTACTTCAATTAATAATCCAAACCTTATTTAACCATTAATTAACTAATTCCACATCAAACTAGGTCCATTTTACACTTTAATCATGTCCAATTACATCATTAAAAAGTGCCTTAATCTTATATAGTCCAACAAGTGTACAAAACCAACCTTTTTACCTTCCAAAGCATTTCCCACGACCTTAGGAAGGTGTCATATTGTTAGCCCCAAAATTTTTATGTAATTAAGCATGATTAGAGTAATTAAGTAAATTATGTTAACATTAATTAACTTGACATTGAGTAATATGAGTTGGCATTAAAGATGTTAGGTAATGAGTTAATGGAATTAAATGAATTAGTTGGGTTTTAATGAGGTAGGAAAGAAAAGAAAGATAAAATGGGCTTAAAGATAATTGGGCCTAAGTAAGTTGTAGGATAAAGAGGAAGTAAGGAGGATGTAGGAAAAATGAAAGAAGAAGGAATTAAATGAAGGCTTGGGCCTTTTGGGCTTAAGTGGATTAGAGAAGAAGTATAAAAGGAGGAGTTTAAGTGAGTTAGTGTAGGAAGAAGTGAGATTTACGAAATTTAAAGGAGAAGAGGGAGAAGTTTACGTAGAAGAGGAAAGAAAGGAGAAGAAGAAAGGAGCTTGCTAGGGTTTTGGCATTTCCATGAAAGTGAGTGAGTTTTTGAAGAAAGAGCAAGAAGAAAAAGTGAAGAGGAGAGTCTAAGCTTTATTTTGATACAAGAAACCCTTGGGTTGAGTAAAGATTCAAGGTAAGTTATGAAATGTAGTTTGAGTTTGGCTTGATTTTATGGTTTAGAAAGCTTAGAAAGAAGATGGGTTTAGTGATTCTAGGGTTGATTTCATGATTAAGGTTCATTAGGTTTTCAATTTTAGAAACCCTAAATGATGTGAGGTTCTTTCCTTGCCATGAATGAAAGAGGACAAGAAAGAAAAGGAGAATAAGAAGAGGAACTTCCTTAGGCAAGCTTAAGCAAGGATATAAGGTGGGTTTCACTTTTATCTTTATGTTAGTAATGCTTAAATATTATCTTAACTAAGGAAAATTAATGTTTTTCCAACTAATTTAGAATGAGCATTGATTGACTTTTGATTGTGTATAAATTGATGGATGATTGCCATTAGGTGAGAAATTGATTAGTGCATGACATTGCTTGAAATTGCCATAAATTGGATGAGCATGAATGAGATCATGAAATGTGAGCTAAGCATGAAATGTGCTTTAAGCATGATCACTTTATGGATGCTTGAATATCCATTTTAGAAAATTAGTCACGGACAAGACAAGTCCAGCTTTTATGCATGAAATTAAGTGTTATGTGGGTTAGTTAAGTCCACCAACAGAGTCACGTGCACGTCGACCAAGATAACCTTCGCCTGGCTGCCCGATTGTGGCATAGGATGTTCCTTTTAGGACTCCTCGACATATGACTACACTTGTGTAGCTCATCGATAATTTCGTGGACTTTTGAACCATCACTATGTGTTTACATGTTAGCGTATATTTTGCAAGAATGAGAATGATATGAAGCATGAACATTATGTTTTGAGATTGATAAATTTCATGAATTGCATGATTGCATGATTTCTATGCAAGTTGCTAAAAGTATGATTAATGAAGCAATGTAGCTTATTAGCCTAAATATAAATGTGTCACCCACGAAGCGAAAGCTCACCCCCACCTTCCCGTCCCATCTCCAGGTAAAGATCGGGATCATGAAGAATGAGCTCAAGGCATACTCCAAGAATTATGTTTTTGATGTATTTCAAGCAAATTGTTGTAAACAATGCTTTAGATGCATTTTAAGAAAAGTGTAGTATTTTGGAAGTGTATTTCGAACTATGTTGTAAAAAGGGCTTGAAATGCCCACTAAAGCATTGTAAGCTACTCACTTTGAACGTAAATGAAATGCAAGAACGCTAAGATCAAATGTATTTTGAGAAATCCATGCATGTTTAAGCCAATTGCATTATTATTATAGTTTGGATATGATAGATGATTACGAGTGTGGCTGTTGCTTCGAATGGTGTTTGAAGATACCTTAGGGTTTAATCATGTTATATGAGGTTGTATGATGAGTCTTACACAGGTGGAAGTATTAGGATTGAAAAATTGGATAGATGTACTTTCAAGGGAAGAGCTGTCAAATTTTCCCAAATTTGACAGAACTTCGCCTCAGATTTTGACCTTCGTAGGACTTGAATTAGATAAATGAGCCTTCATGAATATTGTAGTAGAAGGTTAGAGCTTTCCAAGGGTATATCGTTTGCTAAATTTGGAGTTCGGAGTTAAAAGATATGAGCCTTACAAGGAAATCAAAAGATAGAAATCAGAAGATAAAAAGCAGAAGGAAGGAAAGCAGAAGATAGAAATCAGAAGGAAGGAAATTAGAAGGAAATCAGAAGATAGAAAAGCAGAAGATAGAAAGCAGAAGATAGAAAAGCAGAAGATAGAAATCAGAAGATAGAAAAGCAGAAGATAGAAATCAGAAGGTAGAAAAGCAGAAGATAGAAAAGCAGAAGATAGAAATCAGAAGGTAGAAAAGTAGAAGGAAGGAAATCAGAAGATAGAAATCAGAAGGAAGGAAATCAGAAGATAGAAAAGCAGAAGGAAGGAAAGCGAAGATAGAAATCAAGATAGAAAAGCGAAGGAAGGAAAGCGAAGATAGAAATCAGAAGATAGAAAAGCGAAGGAAGGAAAGCGAAGATAGAAATCGAAGATAGAAAAGCGAAGGAAGGAAAGCGAAGATATAAATCGAAGGAAGGAAATCAAGATAAAAGCGGAAGATAGAAATCAAGGAAGGAAATCGGAAGATAAAAGCGTATGAAGGAAATCAGAAGATAGAAAAGCAGAAGGAAGGAAATCAGAAGATAGAAATCAGAAGGAAGGAAATCAGAAGATAAAAATCAGAAGGAAGGAAACCAGATGATAGAAATCAGACGATAGAAAACCAGATGATAGAAATCAGACGATAGAAAACCAGATGATAGAAATCAGATGATGGAAAAATAGGACGTTGAAGAATGTAGGAGATAGAATCAGCCTTAGTAGTCTTCATGAGAGTTGTAGATCTAGATGTCTACTTTCGTATGGTGAAAGAATGAAAGCATTTGGAGCTATAGATTAAAAGTTATAGCAAATCGCGCCAAAAGAGTTTCAATCCGATTTCAGAAGTGAGCATGGTCCAATGTTTCGGGAATAATTCTCTCATACGACCTCCAAATGAGGTGAGGCTTGAACCATTGGATTTATAAGACACATATCTTTCACTCCATAAAATTCGGTATCAATTGGAGTTAAATTGAGAAAGTTTGTCCTAAAACAAGTGAAAGGTCAGTTAAGAGGGCATGTTTCGGGTATGAACTCTCTTAGATTTTTGGAGTGTATCTTGAGTTATATGACTCCGATTTAAGGTGATTCTTGCCTCTGTGTGAACGTGAGGCCTTAAGCTACATTGATATGAACAAGTCTAAATGTGATTGTGATGATTAGGTAGTCTACGCTCATCACCCTTATGGAACCACAGCATCAAACGCTGCAAAGTAGGAGCGCAACCTTTAGGGCTCCGAAATTTTGGGCTCTGGAAACGGGTCCAATAGGTGTGGAATGTAAGCAAGAGCATGAGCGTTAATGTTAAGGTAGAAATAGTTGGAGTTGGGATCCGATCTATGTAAGTGATAAGTCGACTTGTACCATGTGTAAGTCGACTTACACATGTTCGGTACCGATAAGTCGATTTGTTCATTGGATAAGTCGACTTGTTCAAGGTCGGTACTGTTTATTTGTGCCCTAAAGACAATCCCCTTTAGCGCGTTTTGTTCACAGTCGTATGCAGACTGAATGAATAAATAAAGAAAAGGCATTATTCATTAATTTGATATTCATAAACATTGTTTATGAATTGATTGGATCTTTAATCGAATTAATGAAGTCCATGATATATGACATAGCATGAAGGAAATTATGATGTGATCATACTCCTGAGATTCCTATCATGTGCAATTATGTCAGTATCTAAATTCTCCCTAGTCATAGGATTAATGAGACTGGACATCATTAATCCGGATAGACTAGCACATGTCATATTCCTTGATTGGATCAAGCGGTGGATCTCAGAAACTGTAAATATGAGATATTTAGAATTGACATGTGGATGCTTACTAGCGGTAGTAAGTTCATTGGATGACCTGCCATGAGATCATCACATGGATATCTTATCTAAGTGTCAGTGATAATCTCATCATAGCAATGGTGCAAGTATCCTTAGACTTGAGGTACTCGAGGATATCTTGAATATTGATCCTGTTTTGACTCCATTCCTTGTTGCCTTCCGTAGTAACTCATAGGGTGGTGCTTGGGTACAGCTTGAGGTATTCAAGATAATTGAGTAGCCAATAAAGGATTCACCACTTCGGATTAGCGTAAGAGATACCCATGGCATCTTGTCGGGATCATTACTTAGGTCGGCAGCATGTATGTCATGAAGAGTGTCTTCATTGACATATAGAGTAATGAGTCCCGTGACGAGAACCGATATCACTGGGCTAGACTCGGTCTAGTGAGAGTTGACACTTTGACCATACTCATAACCAAGTGGGGTATAGGATGGTGAAAGGACGAATTGCACGGTAATTGTCTATGGAAGGGTTCGTGATCTGGTTCGTGATGAATACATCAAACCGATTACTTTCCGGTCAATTGGGGGTCATGATGTGTTGCTAGATACCGCTCATGACTTGCTCAGATTAATTGTTAAGCTAAGTGGCCAACATAACCGGAGCCTAAAGGGTCACACGATAAGAGTGTTTCGAGAATCAGAAATAGTAATTGGACAGAGTTCCAATTATGGAGAGCATTAGGATTAAATGGATCCCAATGGGATTGGGATATGTCCCGATGAGATCGCGACATCAATATTGCTAAGAAAGGTTTTCGGGACTGTTTCGTTACCGGGGCCCGACAGGCCGGTAGGACCGACCCCAGTATGACTGGACCGCCTCAGCAATAATATATATATATATATGTGTGGAATATGTGGAAGAGAAGTAAGAAGCATGGAACCTTCTTTTAACTTGCTTAGTCATCATGTCATTTAATGACAAAATGACAAAATAATGGAGAAGAGGAAGAGATGGTCGTGAGTTTTGATATAAAGCAAGAAAGAAAGAGTTTTTTTTCACTTTGAAGAGTGATCTTCGTGGCCATGAAGCAAGAGAAAAACGATGGATGAAGATTGGAGGTTTTAGAAAGGGTTTCTAAAGTTATCTCTTCATCTTCATCAACATTTAAGCTCATCTCTTCTCAAGTCTTTTGTCATCTCCTCCACGTTGATCCAAGCTCTCCAGGACAGAGGTAGGGTCTAGCAGCCTTTAATCTGTTCTAGCTATTCCCGGGTCAAAGGGGTTTGATCCGGTTAGATTTTCTGATCTCTGCGTGGATCACCTTTAGAGATAGTCTCTTTTGGCTATTTAGGTTGATGTCTTCATACGGATACCGGGATCCTGGGATTCGGGAAAGTCCTGGGAACAAAATTTTTGTTTTCCGCTGCCGGTACATGTGATGTACCTCCCGGGATTTTCCTACAGTGGTATCAGAGCGTCTGGTATCCCGTATGAAACTATAACCTAAGCGAGATCAGAAATTCTAATGGAATTTGCTGTTGATGCATGCTATCTGTTCAGATTTCGAATTTATATTTTGATATGCTTTTCGAAATTTTTCTGCCCAGAATTGTTCATAACATGTTAGAGAATATTTCTATGAATTTTGAGAATTTATCGATTTGATTTGATATTGTTTTGCTAATTAATTCCCTAAGGTTACAGATGTTGTTTTGTGAAACGATTCTGCAACCAGCATGAGTATAAAATCGAGAATAAATTCTAGAAAAATGGTTTTTCGGATTTTCCTTCACCTACATGTCTCTAAGATGTTGGTGAATGTCTGTGAGCATGGAAATTGGATTTCAAGGTGATTGGATATTTATTCACGAATTTATTCTATGCTGTTGGGAATTGTTGTGCTGATGAACACAGATTTTGAATCGGTTTTGTTATTTAGGTTGACTGAGTTTTTGATGGCCTAAAATCCTGAAAAAATTCATGTAGCATGTTCTGAACATATAATAACCTATATAATTTTCTCATGATTTATTGAAATTGTTTCATTGATCATTTCGAGCAATGTACAGAACTGGACAGTTTTGTGAAAATTGTTGGGACTGTTTTGCTTGGCTTGATTAAGTGTGCTTTTTCAGTTCCAATGCCTTGAACCATTTTTAATGTGATTAAAAGTGTGTTATCTTGATGTAATATGATTGCCAAACTGAATTGCTTGAAGTTGTTTTTCCAAGAATTTTTGAATGCCGAATTGATCACATTAGCGTCTCGGTAGTATCTTGCATTATCTTGTTTGTTTTGACCGTCATATTTTTATGGCATGTGCTGAAGTAAATTTGATAATGTATGTGCTAGCTAGAGATGCTTAGGTTGATAATTAGGGTGTTCCTAAATTATTTGGAAATTAATGAGTTTTGACTCATTTCAAGCTTTTCATATGGTTTGACCATATAAGGCTTTCATGGTTCAATGAATTGTTCATTGATACATCAACTCACAGATATTACCCTAGGTATAATGGTGTTGAGAATTGGAATTGTACTGATTGAGGAATTAGCCGATTAGAGATTTTAGCAAAATTCCCTGGATAAGTCGACTTATATGGGACATAAGTCGACTTGTTCGCTTAATAAGTCGACTTGTTTTCTGGATAAGTCGACTTGTTTTCTGGATAAGTCGACTTGTTAGAAGAATAAATCGACTTGTTCTAGATCTCAGTATAAGTCGACTTGTAGTACCTTGTAAGTCGACTTGTTCATGGGCAGATGACATAAGTCGACTTGTTCACTTCACAAGTCGACTTGTGTGTGGGCAGAAGCATAAGTCGACTTGCATTTGATGAAAGTCGACTTGTGGCTACGATAGTGGGATGATGGATGATTTTAGGTATAGACTCAATGTGATTGATGAAATGCCCTAAATCATATCATATAGTCATGGTGACTATAATCCTACGGCTTGGAGAAGAAGTAGATGAGACCCAAATCCTCCTCGTATATGAAAACTAACGTCTTCCATTAATATGGTAAGAACCGAGTTTTATAGGGTTGGGTTGTTGAGCTAACCTCAAGCTCGCTCTATACTGAATATGTTCGAACCATGAAAATAAGATTTTCGGATTAATGGGTCGGTTTTCCTAGAAGCGTTGATTTGTTGAGCTAACCTCAAGGTCAACGTGGACGAGGCGAAATGGGAAGCATACATCGATGTATGCGCATCAAAGAGTTGATACCCAATGTAAGTGCATACATCAACAAGTTGATAAGACGATCGATAGTTGTGTCTAAGATGTAATTGGTATATCTGATACCTCCCGAGACATAAGGTGGCTTGTTGAGCTAACCTCAAGGTCATTCTTAATGTCGGTTATCGATGATACAATTGGTATGACCGATACCTACCGATTGACCTAAGTTGTGGCTTGTTGGGTAAACCCAAGGTCACTCTTAGCATTGTCGGATATCGACCCACTAGGACATTATGTCACTTTGTTTCTCTGGATTCGTAAAGAGGGTTATGGATTCTAAGAAACTAGTGGGAGCCATATGCATATCATGCAAGTCCTTATGATCATGCAGGCATATCTATTCTATCATTCCTTCTCTCTATCGCACTAGGTTGATTGAAGAAGTCTTTCAGTGTGAATTTTCGCTCTCTATTCTGGACTGAATTTTCTTGATTGGCTGAGGAATCTGAGAATTGTTCTTAGATCTGAGGAATTGGGATACGTCCTAGATGTTCCACTTCCAGTTGCACCTGCTGTCGATGCTTCTGATGAGGATCAGAAAGCATATTGTAAGCATCTAAAGGACAGTGATATGGATACTTGCTTTATGCTTGCCTCGATATCACTAGAGCTGCAGGAGCAGCACGAGTCCATGGATGCTCACTCTATAGTATTTCATCTTAGGGAGCTGTTTGATGAGTAAGCTCGGTCTGAAAGGTTCGAGACCTCAAGGCTTCTCTTCACCACAAAGATGGCTCCAGGATATCTGGCATGCAAGTATGCCTCAAGATGAATGACTATATTGAGAGATTGGCCATCTTAGGATTTGTAATGGATTATGAGTTAAGTAGAGACTTAATTCTAGTTGGATTGTCTGATGGTTATTCACAGTTTGTGATAAACTATCGGATAAACCAAATATCCACAACAATTCCTGAGCTGATCAATCTGCTCAAGACACCGAAAGGTGCTATCAAGAAGGATAGCAAGCAAGTGCTAATGGTGGATGCTTCTTCTTCAGTTCAAAGAAGAAAAGGCCAAGAAACCAAATGGAAGTGCCATCAAGGAAAAACCAAAGAAACTGCCCCAAAAGGATTTTGCTTTCATTGTGGCAAGTCTAGCCACTAGAGGCGAAACTGTAAAATCTATCTGGAGTTCTGAAGCGTAAGAAGGCATCAGATGCCTCTACTTCTTCAAATATGTTTGTCATTGAGGTTAATACTATTCTGAGCCAAACATATCGGTATTTGATACGGATGTGGCTCATACATATGAAATGATATGTAGGGCCTCGGGAACGATGAGCTGACTCATAAAGGAGAACTAGACCTTCGTGTAGGTAATGCAAGCAAGAGTTGCTACATTAGCCGTGAACACTTATGTCTTGTTCCTCCCTAGTGGGCTTATATTCAAATTGGATGATTGACATTTTGTACCTGTTTTAAACAAAGAACATATTGTATGTTTTATGTTTAAATAGAGCTGATTTCCATTGGACTTTTAGTAGCAATGGTTGTTATATTAGTTCCAATGGAATGCTCTATGCTACTGGTACATTATGCAATGGAATTCACATATTAGATATGTCATATCCAGTTTTGAATGTCAATGACGCGGAAAGACATAATCGAGATAATTTAAAATCAACTTACTTATAGCATTGTCGGCTTGGCCATATATAAATGAGACACGCATCGCTAAGCTCCATAAGAGTGGATGTTTAGGGTCATTTGATTATGAATCATATGACACATGCAAATCTTGTTTATTAGGCAAGATGACTAAGTTATCCTTTAAAGGAAAGGGTGAACGAATGAATGGAATATTAGACCTAATACATTCAGATGTATGCGGTCCGATGTCCATCCATCCTAGAAGTGGTTATTTTTACTTCATTACTTTTATCGGTGATTATTCACGATATAGGTATCTGTATCTGATGAGATACAAATCTGAAGCGTTTGAAACGTTCAAATAATTCAGAAATGAAGTAGAAAACTAACTTGGTAAAAGTATGAATACATTACGATCTGATCGTGGTGGAAAATGCTTAGACCAATAGTTTTTGATTATCTCAGAGATAATGGGATTTTATCTCAGTATACTCCACCTTACACGCCGCAGCACAATGGTGTGGCTGAAAGGAGAAATCGAACCTTGTTAGACATGGTGCGATTGATGATAGGTTTTGCACAGTTTTGGGAAAATGCGCTCGAGACAGCTGTTTACTTGCTAAACAGAGTTCTATTAAAGACAGTTGTTGTTACTCCATATCAGATGTGGACTAACTGAAAGCCCTATCTTTCTCATCTGAAAGTTTGGGATTGTCCTACTTACTTGAAGCGGACACAGTCAGATACATTTGATGTAAAAGCTAACAAGTGTTTGTTCGTGGAATATCAATTCTACCTTGCTGAGGAACAAAAGTTGTTTGTTTCCAAGCATGCTGTTTTCTTAAAGAAAGAGTTTCTTTTACAAGAGGACAGTGGGAGCAAAGTTGAACTTGGAGAAGTTCAAGATGCTCGAACAAACATAGATCAATGCTGAACTCAAACTGTCACTCATATAGATGAGGTAACAGTTCAACCTTCTACTACACACGAATTTCGTAGGTTAAGTAGGATACGCTCTATTCCTGAGAGATATGGATTTCTCGTAGGGAACAGAATGGCGTATTGCTCATATGAGATGATGCGCCTACTACCTATGAACAGGTTCTGAAAGGTTCAGAGTCTGGAACATGGCTTTATGCCATGAAATCTGAATGGATTCCATGTATGAAAACCAAGTATGGACTTTGGTTGTTACACCTGAAGGGATAAAACCCACAGGGTGCAAAGGAGTTTTCAAAAGAAAACCAATATGGATGGTAATTTGATTACCTATAAAGCAATGCTTCTGGTTAAAGGATTTCGTCACAGACAAAGAGTTGACTATGACGAAACCTTCAGCCTCGTAGCAATGCTTAAATCCATTAGGATACTCCTAGCCATTGCCACTCATTATGATTATGAGATATGGCAAATGGATGTGAAGACAGCTTTCCTGAGAAGAAATCTACTCGAGGATGTGTATGACACAACCAGAGGACTTCACTTCCATCGATGGCGAAAAGGTATGCAAGCTTCAGAAATCCATGTTTGGATTGAAGCAAGCATCCAGGAGTTCGAATATCCGTTTTGATGAGGTACTCAAAGAGTTTGATTTCTCACAAAATCCGGATGATCATTGTGTGTATAAGAAGGTTAATGGGACTGCAATCGTATTCCTTGTGTTGTATGTAAATGACATACTGTTACTAGGAAACGATGTCTCTATCTTTGTCGCTTAAAATTTGGTTGTCCAATCAATTTGCGATGAAAGACCTTGGTGAAGCAACTTATATCCTAGGGATATAGATTTATAGAGATAAATCAAAAGGTTGCTTGGTCTTTCACAATCATCGTACATAGATGAGATGCTAAAGAGGTTTAGCATGGATCAATGCTATGTACGAGGCCCGATGTATCGTATGCTCTAAGTGTTACGAGCAGATACCAATCGGATCCTGGTGAGGGTCACTGGGTGGCTGTCAAGAATATCCTCAAGTACTTGCGAAGCACTAAGGATGTTTTCTTGATCTATGGAGATGGAAATCTCCAAGTGAGCGGCATTCAGATGCAAGTATTTAATCTGATAAGGATGATTCGAATCACAATCGGGTTATATACATTCACACCGAATAGGGTGGCGGTCGATTGGAAAAGTTCCAAACAAGAGAGGACCGCTTATTCATCAACCGAGGCGAGTACATTGCCGCGTGAGATCGCAAAGGAAGCGGTTTGGATCAAGAAGTTCATTCTTGAACTTGATCTAGTCCCTAATGTGATGGGCCCATAGGATTGTATTGTGATACAATGGGGCTAGTCTTGAGCAAAGGAACCAAGGTCTTATCGACGATCCGAACTCGTGCTTACCCGATTCGGAGATCATTAGTCGACATGATATCCTGATAGAGAATTCCCACGAGCAAAGTGTTGTTTTTCGTTGACAAAGCCATTGTCACGGGAGAATTGTGATTCTCATGGACTCGCTTATGGTATTAGATACTAAGGCGATTGGCTTTAGGTCAAGTGGGAGATTTGTAAGTGATAAGTCGACTTGTACCATGTGTAAGTCGACTTACACATGTTCGGTACCGATAAGTCGACTTGTTCATTGGATAAGTCGACTTGTTCAAGGTCGGTACTGTTTATTTGTGCCCTAAAGACAATCCCCTTTAGCGCTTTTGTTCACGATCGTGCTGGTGAATGAATAAATAAAGAAAAGGCATTATTCATTAATTTGATATTCATAAACATTGTTTATGAATTGATTGAATCTTTAATCAATTAATGAAGCCCATGATATATGACATAGCATGAAGGAAATTATGATGTGATCATACTCACGAGATTCCTATCATGTGCAATTATGTCAGTATCTAAATTCTCCCTAGTCATAGGATTAATGAGACTGGACATCATTAATCCGGATAGACTAGCACATGTCATATTCCTTGATTGGATCAAGCAGTGGATCTCAGAAACTGTAAATATGAGATATTTAGAATTGACATGTGGATGCTTACTAGCGGTAGTAAGTTCATTGGATGACCTGCCATGAGATCATCACATGGATATCTTATCTAAGTGTCAGTGATAATCTCATCATAGCAATGGTGCAAGTATCCTTGACTTGAGGTACTCAAGGATATCTTGGATATTGATCCTGCTTTGACTCCATTCCTTGTTGCCTTCCAGAGGTAACTCATAGGGTGGTGCTTGGGTACAGCTTGAGGTATTCGAAGATAATTGAGTAGCCAATAAAGGATTCACCACTTCTGGATTAGCAGAAGAGATACCCATGGCCTCTTATCGGGATCATTACTTAGTCGGCGGCATGTATGTCATGAAGAGTGTCTTCATTGACATATAGAGTAATGAGTCCCAGGACGAGAACTGATATCACTTGGGCTAGACTCAGTCTAGTGAGAGTTGACACTTTGACCATACTCATAACCAAGTGGGGTATAGGATGGTGAAAGGACGAATTGCACGGTAATTGTACATGGAAGGGTTCGTGATCGGTTCGTGATGAATACATCAAACCGATTACTTTCCGGTCAATTGGGGTCATGATGTGTTGCTAGATACCGCTCATGACTTGCTCAGATTAATTGTTAAGCTAAGTGGCCAACATAACCGGAGCCTAAAGGGTCACACGATAAGAGTGTTTGAGAGAATCAGAAAATAGTAATTGGACGAGTTCCAATTATGGAGACATTAGATTAAATGGATCCCAATGGGATTGAGATATGTCCCGATGAGATCGCGACATCAATATTGCTAAGAAAGGTTTCCGGGATCTGTTTAGTTATCGGGGCTGACAGTGGTAGGACCAACCCAGTGTGTTGGACCGCCTCAGCAATAATATATATATATATATATGTGTGGAATACGTGGAAGAGAAGTAAGAAGCATGGAACCTTCTTTTAACTTGCTTAGTCATCATGTCATTTAATGACAAAATGACAAAATAATGGAGAAGAGGAAGAGATGGTCGTGAGTTTTGATATAAAGCAAGAAAGAAAGAGTTTTCTTTCACTTTGAAGAGTGATCTTCGTGGCCATGAAGCAAGAGAAAAACGATGGATGAAGATTGGAGGTTTTAGAAAGGGTTTCTAAAGTTATCTCTTCATCTTCATCAACGTTTAAGCTCATCTCTTCTCAAGTCTTTTGTCATCTCCTCCACGTTGATCCAAGCTCTCCGGAGACGGAGGTAGAGTCTAGCGACCTTTAACTGTTCTAGCTATTCCGGGTCAAAGGGTTTGATCCGGTTAGATTTTCGATCTCTGCGTGGATCACCTTTAGAGATAGTCTCTTTTGGCTATTTAGGTTGATGTCTTCATACGGATACCGGGATCCTGGGATTCGGGAAAGTCCTGGGAACAAAATTTTTGTTTTCCGCTGCCGGTACATGTGATGTACCTCCCGGGATTTTCCTACAGTCTCGGGATCGGGCTCCAACACATATAGATCCCACGATTGTGGGATAAGTGAGCCGAATGTTCACTCATCTATGACCTTTATTTAGTTTCCAAATTTAACTCCTTCATACTCCATCCAACACACCTTCACCAAAGTCATTCAATTTCACTTCATTTCTACCTTATTCATGCTTCAATACCTTATCAAATTCATGTCCATCTAATTCAAAAATTATTCATTAGGCAACTCACACATCATTATCTTTCATACATCAAAACTAAAACAAAATTTGCTATACAAGGATCACTTTTCTATCACCCAATTATCATTATCATAACACATATTCCATGTCAATTCAATCATCACAGAACTTGTATTAATATATGCTATTAAGTTTAGAAATCCCTTAAATGTTTAACTTCAAGTTCCTTATTTAAAGAATAAGTTAAACTAGCCTTCATATAACCAACACACTTTCAAGATCAAGGTGAAAATCTTACACCAAGAAGACAATAGCACAAAAGATAGCATAATCTAACTTCCTTAAAGCAACATCTTGTAAAGATGTCAAGTGATGATGATCCAAATTGAATAAAAATCTAGGAGTTTGTGAGAGTAAGAGAGAATTTTGATGGAAGAGAAGCAAAGGGTAGAGAAAATGTAACAAAAACATCAAATGGGCTAGAGTGATTCAACACTTGTGTAGTGCTAGGTGTCATAAACTTGAAAAGGCACATGCCCTTTAATGAATCAACCTACATGTCACACATAGAAGTGAGCCACTTGTCCTTCATTTAAGATATCAAATGTCACAATTCTATTAGGCCATTTGCCACTCAATTAATGATGACAAATGCCATTCAATATATAGGTTTAGTCAGACTAATTTTCCATGTATCAACTTATCTTACCACTTGACAATTTTCCTAGTCCAAATGTGAAGTAAATCACACGTTAATATAGAACTCACGTACAATATACGAAGTACACAAGAAGGGGGGTTGAATTGTGTAATCTTTTTGTGAATACACAAAACCTTTGATATTTCTTGAAAAAGAAACTTTTTCAAGTATTAAATGAATATCAAGAGTGTTATACAAAAATATTTACGTAGTTAAATCACAAATAGTTTCTATAAATTTGTATAAGAACAAGAGAAATTAAAAGTAAAGAGTTAGAAGATAGACGCTGCAATTTTTACACTGGTTCACCCCAAATCTTGGGCTACGTCTAGTCCTCAGAATTCTTCTGAGTTTTCACTATACTTCGTCAACTTTATAAGTATTTTTTCTTCCCTTCCAAAGCCTCTTCAGGTCTCTTACACTGAATATTCTTTCTGCTATCTTAGCCTCTCCAGGCTCTTAGCCTTTTCTTTCTCTCACTAGAAAGATATTGTGATTTTTGTTACAGTAAAGTTCGCTCTCGTGTATCGCACTTTGAATACAAAATTTTTCGTAAGTAATAACTTGAAAACTAAAAATTGTTCAGTCTTAGACTATGACTTGTATTTATAGCCTAAGTATTCAACTACTTCTAGCTTCTTGATAACTGTTTCTTGCTTCTTGTAGAAATCGTTAATCAATTGAGTTCTGTAACTAACTCAAACTGCTTCTTTTGTGTTCTCACTTCTTCTGTGTTTTGAACTTCTTCTATGTTTTGAACTTCTTCTGTGTTTTGAACTTCTTCTATGTTTTGCGCTTCTTCTGTGTTTTGAATTTCTTTTTTGTTTTGCGCTTCTTCTGTGTTCTGCCACTTCTTCTGTGTTTTGTGTTTCTTTTGTGTTTTGCACTTCTTCTATGTTTTAAACTTCTTTTGTGTTTTGATCTTCTTCTGGGTTTTGCGTTTCTTCTGTGTTTTGAACTTCTTCTGTGTTTTGCGCTTCTTCTGTGTTTTGCATTTCTTCTGTGTTTTGTGCTTCTTCTGTGTTTTGATCTTCTTTTGTGTTTTGAACTTCTTCTGTGTTTTACGCTTCTTTTGTGTTTTGCCACTGAATGCTTAACACATACATCAAAACAGTTCATTTATTTCTAACATTATTATTATTTGATTATCAACAAAATTATTATTCGTGAAGACTTTTTGACTTAACAATCTCCCCCTTTTTGATGGTAACAAATAATCATAATTTTAGAAAGACAAAAATGAATAAGCATATATTATTTATATAACGAATAAGAAGACAAAAAAAAGATATACACATGCATAAAAAAATACACTTATGAAAACAGAACAAACTTGTAATCCAATCTTCTTTTCTTCTTGTTGGTCTCCCCCATTTGCTATATTTCTTTCGCTTCTGCTCTTCCTCCCCTATTTGTTATTAATCAAAAATTTTATCATAGCTGCTTCATGACTTCAGAAAACATTCTTTGCATATCAGTTCGGATCAACTTGAGGTCTTCTTCTATAAAAACTCGTAGATACGCTACTTCCTCATGTAGATCACCTACTGAGTCTCTCAGATCATCCACCTTATTATGAATTTCTTCAATCTCCTTAACTAAGGCTTCCTGACTCCATTGTGATGTGTGACTAACTTCTTCCAGAACAATAGTAGAGACTTGTGGAGATGTTCTTGTTGGATAGAAGTTTGTAGCAACAGGTGTTTCTGAAGGTAAAACATCTAATTCGATGATTTTAATAGCAGGAGATTTGAAAGATTGTTTTTTTCCAGGGAGATCAAAATCATCAGGTCTTGGTAGTTTTGGAATAAGTTTTCCAAGAAGGTATAGGACATTTTTAATTAAAGATATAAAGCTCAAAGGTCTAAAGTGCATGATTAGATGCACAAAAGCCTCTAGGTTGAAACTAATACCTTCAACTCGGATAGTTCTGTATTGTCCTTTTGTCACTCTTCCAACTACCTGAAAAGTTTCATCTATGATGAAGCGTCCACAATGACTCCCTGATGCTTTTGAAATGTGATTGGAAACATATATTCCTCTTGATTAAGCTGCATTGGATGCCTCATCTATGGTTCTTACTGCTACCTGTATCTGCTCTTCTGTAAGATCACTTGTATTTGTTTCAGGGTACATCTTCTATTTCCCTTTATCTACATCGCGTACAATATTTTAAGTTCTTAGTTGGATGTCTGGTATAATTTTGATCAATGTTTTATTTGTCACTAGGTAAATAGTATATTGATCCATGGACATCTTTAATGGGTATGGTTTTGACTTTTCATCCCTTAGAATTCCATATAATCTTCTTTTTTCATGATTGAGAGGATGTATTAATCGATTATTGATTAGGATTGGTTCAACTTGTACCTTGACCAACCTTTTCGTAGGTTCTCTTATTATAATCGAGCTTCTGCTTCTAACAGGCATCACTTCTTCAATCACCTTCATTTTTAAATCCTCTTTTCGTATAGGTTGAGAAGGATTATACTTTGTTGATTTGTGTTCAACTGGCTTTTTCTTTTGTTGAACATCAGGTGAGGTGTTCTTTTTGTGATTGGTCTTCTGCTTATTTTTTTCTTGTACCAGTCTAGAAGGTGGTTGTTGTTGAGGTTTCTTCTTCTCAAACACCAACTTCCTTTTAATTTCTATTTCGTTAGTCAATTTTGCTGGTTGTTCTTGCAAAATTGAGACTAAAGATCTAGTAGCATGTGGTACTTTCTCAGTCTTTTCAGAATCTTCACCAAGAGTTAAACCTTTTCCTTTCGTTTGTTCTTTTTGACGTAAGGTTAATAGTCTTGGTGACCTCCTTGATTGTTTGGATTTCTCGGAGTCAAGTGTCTCCCCTTTTCTTTTCAACGACACTTGTTTTTCAGACTGCTTCACCTGGCTCTCTTCTCTGTGAGAAATCGTTTAGCATCATTGACATTTTTGACGATTTACTCTTCTTTTCTTCTATAGGCATTATTTCTAAGGATTGAGGTTTTGTTTTCCTTATGAGTGTAGCCTTTTCATTCAAGCTATGTCTAACAATACGTTCCCCTTTAGTCCTTGCTTTTCCCATAGAATCTGTATCCTCCTTTTCTTGAGACTTCAAGCCTATTCTAATGATAGATATCGCATTGATGATGCTTTTTATATTCATCTTCATTTTGTTTCCTCTATCAAGAAGGATTTCAAAATCTATGAAGATTCTTGTCAGCAGTATACCATAGGGTAAGGCATTAAAGTGTCTCTTCATCTTCATCATATACCTTAAAATCAAGTGTGAAAGATTTATAAGCTGATGATTGAGTAGATGAAACAAACATTGTTCATCTATCATTGTCACAACATTCTTTGAACCTATTCTTGGTAGAACACAATGAAAGAGTAATGCATGTAGAACCTAACCTTCAGAACAAGAGTTGACGCTTTCTTGTCCTTTGGGTCACTACTCCCATAAAGTTGTCGATTGATTTGTGCTTTCTCTACACTGCTTTTATTCATCCATCCTGTGGTATGAGATACCTCTGCCCTAACACATGGACATTCACTGACCTTCTCTATTAACTCTAGTATCACAATAACCGACAATCTATCCATCATTGAAACTAAATTTTCGTCTACTCTTTTTGCATTCTTTCATAACTCATATACTTCATTTAGGTATACTGTTTCACGAACTTGAAAGAAATTCTCCCACCCCATTGCATCAATTTCTGGCTTAATATCCATCGGGTTCTTCTTCAAGGTGTCGAAATCAACATACCTTATATAAATCATTGATTGCTCCATTTGTAATCTGTATACAATAGAAACTAAACACACAAATGTATCTTTCTCAAAGTAAAGAGGTTAGTATGAAAATAAGAATGTAAGCAGAAAGAACTTGATATCTAGAACAGAGTAATGAAAAAGTTTTGTTGAGAGAACTACAATAGTAGATTTCAAAGTATTTCAAGAATATTCTAGAGTAGGTGATATGCTAAAACCTTTCAGAGGATTTCCCTCCTTTCTTTAAAAAGTTACCGCCTATGACCTACTGTTACCGTTTCCTTGAAACCTTACTACTTTTTATCTTCCTTACTAAGAAAATCATCTGGGTCATGACATATCAGACGATTGGTCAGTCAACACAACCATATTCAAGTTTTGTTTGATTTTTTTGAATATTTCTTCATTCAGAGGCTTAGTGAAGATATCTTCCCATTGATAATTCGTCTCAACAAATTGTAGAATCACGATTCCCTTCTGTACATAGTCTCATAGGAAATGATGTCTGACTTCGATATGCTTTACCCTCGAGTGTTACATTGGATTCTTTGATAGGTTGATTGAACTTGTGTTGTCACAGTAAATTAGGATCTGTTCTTCTTGTATTGAATAATCTTTTAACTGATACTTGATCTATAACGTCTGTGAGCAACAGCTTGCAGCTGACATATATTCAGCTTCTGTAGTAGATAGAGCAATTGAACTTTGCCTCTTACTTGACTAGGGAACTAGATTATGGCTAAGAAAGTGACAACCTCCACTTGTACTCTTCCTATCAATCTTGTCTCCAGCATAATTAGCATCACAATAGCCATTAACCTGAAATCTTTACCTTTTTCATACATTAAGCAAAGATCAGTAGAACCTGAAAGATATCTCAAATTTTTTTAACAACAATATAGTGAGATTCTCTGGTATCTACTTGAAATCTAGCTCACAAACAGACACTAAACAGGATATCAGGTCTGCTTGCTGTAAGATAAAGTAAAGAACCAATAATACCTCTAAAAAGGGTTTGATCAACCTTCTTACCTGTTTCATCCTTAGATAAAAGGTTTGAAGGATGCATAGGAGTAGACATTGGTTTCACTTTTTTCATTCCAAATTTAACCAACAGTTCTTTAATATATTTCTGTTGATAAATAAAAATATTTTCTTCGATTTGCTTAATTTGTAAACTAAGAAAGAATTTTAATTCACCCATTATGCTCATTTCAAATTCACTTTTCATCAAATTCTCAAAACTAGAACATAGCTTTTTAGACATTGCACCAAAAATAATATCATCAACATATATCTGTACTATGATGAAATCATTCTTAATACACTTTCTAAATAAAATTTTATCTACATGTCCTCTACTAAAACCATTCTCAATTAAAAAGGAACTTAGACAATCATACCAAGCTCAAGGAGCTTATTTCAAGACATACAAAGCTTTATGAAGTCTCTAGACATAATCTGGTTTCTTAGAATCTTCAAAACTAGGAGGTTGCTTTACATAAACCTCTTCATCTATAAAACCATTCAAAAAGGCACTTTTCACATCCATTTGAAACAATTTTGTATTATGATAAATAACATATGCAAGCAAATCCTAATAGATTCTAATCTAGCTATAGGAGCATAAGTTTCATTATAGTTTATTCCTTCTTGTTGATTATAGCCTTGAGCTACTAATCTAGCTTTGTTTTGACTCACTCTACCTGACTCGTCTAGTTTATTTTTAAAAACCCATTTGGATCCTATGATAGACATTTTGGAGGGTCTGAGAATTAAAGACCAAACTTTATTCCTAGTAAACTGGTTCAGCTCCTCTTGAATGGCTAAAATCCATGCTTCATCCTGAAGAGCTTTAATAATTTTCTTAGGCACTATTTCAGAAATAAAAGCTACGTTCGCATCTCTTCTGAATTCAGACCTAGTTCTCACATCTTTTGAAGTTTCTCCTATAATCAGATTTTTTGGGTGAGAAGATTTATATTTCTAGTCCTTTTTTATACTAAGATTTTCAGGAACATCTTCTACTTTTTCTAGAGGAACATCTGATGGTGACACTTCTACACTATCAACTAAAGGTTTTGATAGGGTTTCATTATCAATAGCACTACTTTTATCTGGTTGAGAACCATCATCGAATTTGACATGAATAGATTCTTCAATAGATTTAGAAGCAAGATTATAAACCCTATAAGCTTTAGAAGATAATGAATATCCTAGAAAAATTTCAGAATAAACCTTAAAATCAAATTTATCTAAAGTTTCTTTTGTATTCAATATAGTACACTTGCAACCAAATGGATGGAAGTAAGAAATATTAAGCTTCCTTCCTTTCCATAACTCATATGGAGTTTTATTCAACAATGGTCGTAGAAGTATTCTATTTTGAATATAACAAGTTGTATTTACAGCTTTTTCCCAGAAATACTTAGGAAGATTCATTTCACACAGCATGGTTCTTGCCATTTCCTGAATCGTCCCGTTCTTTCTTTCTACAACTCCATTCTGTTGTGGAGTTCTAGGAGTAGAGAAATTATGAAAAATTCCATTCTCTTCACAAAATATTTTGAATTTTTCATTTTCAAATTCACCACCATGATCACTTCTAATTCCAGCAATAAAAACTTTGTTTTCATTCTACAACTTTTTGTAAAGGGCTTTAAAACATTTAAAAGATTCATCCTTATGTGACAAAAATAATATCCAACAAAATCTAGTGAAGTCTCAACAATTACGAGATCATACTTCTTTCGCCAAGACTTAATGTCCTAGTTGAAGCAAAAAAATCTATATGTAACAACTCTAGAGGTCTAGACGAAATTACAATTTTTTTTGAAGAAAAAAGATGTTTTAATCTATTTTCCTTTATGACAAATTTCATAAAAGAAATCCTTGTTAAAACTTATTTTTGGTAAACCCCTTACCAAATCATGTTTAACCAACTTGGAAATATGTTTAAAACTAACATGACCTAGCTTTATATGCCAAATCAGTTTTTCTTCATTAGTTGATATAAAACAAGAAATATTTTGACTTTGCAAATCTTCTAAATTAATCTGATAAAGATTGTTTCATCTTTTGGCAGAAAAGAATATGGAACCATCTTTGTTTTTGACTTCACAAGAGTTTTGATTAGAGGATACTTCAAATCCAAAATCACATAATTGACTTACATTAATCAAGTTATGTTTTAAACTTCAACTAGCAGAACATTATCAATAGATGCAAAATAATCTTTACCAATTTTGCCAATTCCAACTATTTAACCCTATTGGTTGTCTCCAAAATTTACTGATCCTCCCTTCTTAATTTGAAGATCTAGGAACATAGAACTTCTTCCCATCATGTGTCACGAGCATCCACTGTCCAAATACCTTTGGTGCTGGTTGCTTTTTCCAAGGAAGGAGAGTACAATAGATATTATGTTCTTTTTAGTTACCTAGATTTTCTTAGGTCATTTAGAGTTAGTCTTATAATTATTCATAGAATGATAGTAAGAATACTAGTTATATTTCTTTCTATAAGGAATAAAATTTTTTTTGTAATGAGCATTATTTTTAGTAAACCCTATATCACTCTTATCATTAGGGTGTCTATATCTCCCAATCATGTCATTCATTTTCTTCATGCTTTCAGTAAAGGATGATAAGTCTGCTGAAAAGAGAATTAATTCTTTGTTTCAACTGACTAATTTCGTCAAATCTATCTATAGAAACTTTTTTTCTTCATATCGTCTACTTGTTTCTTAAGGCAGACGTTTTCTTTTTCTAATGCTTCCGTGTTCTTTAAGTTTTCGACAAATTTTCTTTTTAAGGATCTACACTGCTTTAGTATATCATGTGAATCTTCTAACAATTCTAAATATACATCTTAGAGTTCATCAAAGTTAGAAGTTACCTCCTCGTCACCTTCTTTTACGGCTACCAAGCATATATTTGCTTGTGTTGATGCTTCGAAATCAGAATCATATTTGGAAGAATCCAAATCTTCCCAAGTTGCCTTCATACTCTTTTTATTTTCTTTATTCTTATTCGGTTGTCTTCTAAACAACTGACATTCATAATTGTAGTGTTAAAGTTTATTGCATTCGTAGCAAATGATAAAGATCTTCTCATTCTTGACTTCATCTTTGCTATTTTTCTTAAAAGAAAAATTTGTGTTTCCTTTTGTTTTCTTCTTCCACATTCTTCTAATCTTCCTTGAGATAAAAGATAATTCATCATCGTCTTCACTTGAATCTTGTTCAGATTCACTGGTTTCATCATTCTTGATCTCTTCGATCTTTAATGCTTTTGACGATGAAATTCTATTTCTCTAAGTCTTGTTATTTTTCTGACCAGCCTTTAATGTTATCGATTTGTCTCTTCTAGGTTTGTCTTCAGCATCAAGCTCCCCTTCATGTATCTTCAAAGAACTAAGCAATTCGTCTAGCTTTAATTTGCTCAAGTCCTTAGCTTCTTATACTGTAGTGACTTTAGGTCTCCATATTTTGGGTAGACTTCTGAGAATCTTCCTGACATGGTCTTGATTATCGTAGATTCTCCCAAGAGTTTTCAGTCTATTAATAATAGTTTGAAATCGTCTAAACATCTGATCAATAGACTCATCTTCTTTCATTTTCAACACCTCATACTAATGTACAAGAATGCTGATCTTAGACTCTTTCACCTGGTTTGTGCCTTTATGTGCAATGAATAAAGTGTCCCATATTTCTTTTTCAGTTTCACATCCATGAACTTTGTCATATTCACTTCAGCTTAAAGCACAACTCAAAAAGAACTTGGCCTTTGAGTTTAGTTGAAACCTTGCTTTATGATCGATTGACCATCTGGTATGAGGAATAGTATTTCCTTCATCATCTACTGGTACGTATGGTCCATTCTTGATGATATCCCAAAGATCAACAAATGTGGATTCGATGAAGAGTCACATCCTGTCCTTCCAATAATTATAGTCCTCACCATTGAATGCAGGAGGTCTTGTGGCGGAGGCACATTTAGCTATAAAAACATGTTATTCTGCATAGATCTTTGTCCTCCCTGTGTAAAGGTGGTTCTTAAAAACTGAGCTCTGATACCAATTTAAGTAAATCACACGTTAATATAGAACTCACATACAATATACGAAATACACAAGAAGGGGGTTGAATTGTGTAATATTTTTGTGAATACACAAAACCTTTGATATTTCTTGAAAAAGAAACTTTTTCAAGTATTAAATGAATTCCAAGAGTGTTATAAAAAAATATTTACGTATTTAAATCGCAAATAACTTATATAAACTTGTATAAGAACAAAAGAAATTAAAAGTAAAGAGTTAGAAGATAGACGCTGCAATTTTTATACTGGTTCATCCCAAACCTTGGGCTACGTCTAGTCCTCAGAATTCTTCTGAGTTTCACTATACTTCGTCAAATTTACAAGTATTCTTTCTTCCCTTGTAGATTCTCTTCAGGTCTCTTACACTGAGTGTTCTTTCTGCTATCTTAGCCTCTCTAGGTTCTTAGCCTTTTCTTTCTCTCACTAGAAAGATATTGTGAGATTTTTGTTACAGTTAAGTTCACTCTCGTGTATCGCACTTTGAATACAAAATTTTTTGTAAGTAATAACTTGAAAACTAAAAGATTGTTCAATCTTCGACTACGACTTATATTTATAGCCTAAGTCTTCAACTGCTTCTTGCTTCTTGATAACTGTTTCTTGCTTCTTGCTTCTTGTAGAAACCATTAATCAGTTGAGTTTTGTAACTAACTCAAACTGCTTCTTTTGTGTTCTCACTTCTTCTGTGTTTTGAACTTCTTTTGTGTTTTACGCTTCTTCTGTGTTTTGAACTTCTTTTGTGTTTTGAGCTTCTTCTCTGTTTTGAACTTCTTCCGTGTTTTGAACTTCTTTTATGTTTTGCGTTTCTTTTGTGTTTTGAACTTTTTCTGTGTTTTGAACTTCTTTTATGTTTTGCACTTCTTCTGTGTTTTGAACTTCTTTTGTGTTTTGAACTTCTTCTATGTTTTGAACTTCTTCTATGTTTTGAACTTCTTCTGTGTTTTAAACTCCTTCTGTATTTTAAGTTTTTTTTATGTGTTTTGCACTTCTTTTGTGTTTTGTCACTTCTTTTGTGTTTTGCCACTGCACGCTTAACACACACATCAAAACAATTCATTTATTACTAACATTATTATTATTTGATTATCAACAAAATTATTATTTGTGGTCTTTTTGACTTAACAAAATGCACATTTTAACACATCAATTTCTAATGGTATCAATTAATTCCAAGTTACTAATCATGCTCCATCAAACCAAGATTCAAGACATATATAATTCATAATCATATCACAATTCAACACCTGTCACATTTACTTTCATGAATATATAACATTTCAACTAGGATATAGTTTGGGGCCTTACAAGTAATGTGCAATTGAAATCTCTATGTAGCAATCAAGGTTTATTCATAGTTGAGTCCATTTAATTTAGATCCTACCACAATTTAGCTTTTTAAAAACTAGTGTTAAAAGTATATATGAAGCTAATACATACCTTATGATTAGTTCAAGTGGCCCATTAATGAATTGCTTGTGCATTTGTTTTTTGGGAATGAATCTCTATGTAAGCTAGATTAACTACTAGTATAATTCCTCCATTGTAATGCTCATTATGATTGGTGAATGATTTACAATCTTCCTGAATGAACTATAACGTTTCATTTTTGTCCTCGTTGCCATATAAACATGACTTTTTTTAGCTCTTGAAATATTTAATTGCTAATTATTTTTTAGAATTATTTAATCCCTTTACATTCCATGCAATAATGGACATCAGGGATATGTATAAGCTAAACTCCTTTTAGATTTCTTTCCATTGCATTACTAGTTTTAAAGTATAAGGCAGAAGTAGACATGAGTTGAAGAGGGAAAGAAAAGGAATATAGGCTAGCTAAATATTTAAACTAGTGATGGGAGAGCTGAAAACGAAGGTAAAATTACCAAAATGTCCTGATACTTTGGGAGTGAAAGTAAGGAGTAGTAGGAGTTTTGGGGTAAAGTAGCTTGAAGAATGAGAGGGAAGTAGTAAGGAATAGAAGAAGCTAACAAAAAATCAAGCTAGCTAAAGGAGGAGAAGAATAAATTTATAATGGAAATAAGACATTGTGCATCCAGCTTCCAAGCTAAAAAGAGGGAGGATCACTTCTCTCTAGCCCTACCTTAAGTTTGTTATTAATGCACTTTTATATATTGTTGACATGCTTATCACTATAGAGGATATGCATGAGATTAACATATCAATTTATTGTTAAAGTAGCGATTTTGAAGTGAACAATTTAGGAGCTTTAAAGATATTTATAGATGTGAAGATCATTCAAAACTATGTGAAAGGAAGATTATCTCTCTTCCTACATAATTATATTTGAAAGGTTATAAAGAGATTTATGAAAATTTCTAACCTAGTTGGTTTTGTTGGGCCCGGGCCTCGGATCCCCGATTCCCGAGGCGGCCCCTCGGGCTGCGCCATCGCCAGGCGCCCCATAACGTCGGACCCGATCCCAACATTTATACATATACATATACATAGTTCGATCATAATTCACACATAATCATTCTCATACAATCCAGCACTTACACATGCATTTAAATCATGAATTAAACTCATGCCAATACAACCTGAAGACATTTAACAAGTGTTCAAAATTATCCAAAATACAAAATAAGTTTCAATTCAAAAATACATGAGAATGTTCTATGATAATATGCTCGGAGGGCCAACCAAAATACGAACTTAATACAAAACTCCTAATTAGCTCGAAGTTTCCGATGCCTCGCAAGATCAACGATCGGCTGCTTACACACTTGACGAGGAAAATAATGGGTTGAGCTACACAGCTCAGTGGCTAATATAATTATAGCCATCGGCAACTAGCACAAATCCCAGCATATGAATGTATATATATAATATCTATACAGACATCAAGTCAAACATTCACATGCTACTCGAACAATTTACGCATTCAATATACTTAATTCAATTCATAAATATGTCACAAAGCATTCACAATGAACAATTCACATATGCAATGCATATCACAATGACTCGAGGGTTCCATGGAAACAAAAGGGAGAAATCGAAGTTTGCACCCTGAACGAAATGAGTCCATTCGGAGCTCATATGCCACAAACGGGCAGCCGAGAGAAGGCTCTTGTCTACGTGCACGTGACGAACGAAATGGTTCCACACTCGCCCAAACAAAAGCACATAATCATGCTCATAATTGTTTTATCATATGGTATTCTTCCATATCTTGCATTTAGTCAAAATGCCATGACCGAAGTCGAGGCATAACATGCTCAGAATCAAAATGTAATGCTATCAATTCCCATAATTCTTTTAAAGTATAAGACATCAAAATCGTTCAAATCATCATGTCTAAACATGCACAACATATAACATATATTCATACATAGGCAAGAAATTGCCTAATCACACAATAACTATAATTACATTACCCACCTAAGATCGCTCGAGTAGTCGACTCACTGGTGTCCTTCCTCTTGCGATGAAATCGGGTCAGCTTGGTTTTCTATACAAACCAAGTTTCCATCCAATCAATATCCACAGAAAATAATCAAAGCTTGGAAAGCCAAAATAAAGCATTAAAAGTCTACATTCGACCTCCTCCTAAAATTCCGAACCCTTACAGACTAATTCTGAACTTCCTTTCTTCATAGAACTTGTAGTCCTTGAGCTCTAGTTCAAAATGAATCAAAATCACCTCAATTGGACATCTACACCAAAAGATATACCTAAAAATATTAAAATTTTACTTTCGGAAAATAGGGGCTTATCATGGCGAAGGGACGCCGCCACGTGACGACCCACTCCATTGCATGGCCAAGCAGCGAGCTTCGCCATGAAAGCACAAATGTGTGCGTCGCGACGTGCTCACCTCACGCATGTCGCGACGTGCACATTTGTGCGCCGCGGCGTGCACATCATGTTGTGCACGCCACGACGTGCACCATGTGCACGCGACGTTCTCTTGCGCACGTCGCGACGTGCGGGTCAGAGCAGCGACTCTGAACCCCATTTTCCTGCATTTCCCGAATTCAATCTCTTCCCAAATTCAAATGCACCACATCTAAACTATAGATCAAGTCTTATACTACATTTCTAACCCATTAACAACTCAAAATCAGTCACAAATGGATCAACCCAAGAAATCTCACTATTTTTGTCTTAGAACCCTAAAACCTCCGATTCTGCTACTATCAACCTATCCTTAGGTTTAATCCAACCGAAACAAGGTTAAACAAAGCATAACGTACCCGGAAATAGCTTCAAACTGTCGGAAAACTGCAACGATCGCAATCTCTCTTCTCTTCTCTTCCTCCTTCACGACGGCGCTACTCCTCTTCTTTCTCTTCTTCCTTTCTTTCTTTTCCTCTTTCTCTTTCTAATTTCCTACTTAGGGCAAAAGTAATATTAAGATCATAATACCCCTCCTTACAAAGCTTAAACCACTTTAACTCATATAAACTTCCCAAAATGCCCTCATAAACTTTTACCCCTTTTTAATCCTCATTTAACCACAATTAAACCGTAATTATCCATAATACTCCCAAATAAATCAAATTAAGGCATAACTCTTAATTAACACAATTCATACTTAATGACATCATAAAAAAGAAAATTCGGGGTCTAACATTTCCCATCTAGTTTAGATTTCCTAATATCAAATCATTATAGATATATTTAGACATTGATTATGTATCTCATGTTTCCTACTCTAATGCAGTTAATAGCATCATATATGCTATGAAGTGGGCTTGTATTGAAATTTTACATGTTATTAATTTTATTAATAGATATATGTCAAATCTTTGAAGGGATATATTAAGTAGATTACAAGATGTTCATGACGAATAGCAATATGTCCTTATATTTCAAAAAGATACAAGAAGGATTACTTGATTATGTTGACTCATATTTTACAATTGATCTTGATATAATGAGGTTCCTTACTTCTATCTTATATTGGTTTGCATAATTATAAAGAAAACAAATTTATAGGTTACATTTGCACTTTTCGTTATAAAGGTCGACTATATGAATATTGTGAAATCTTTATAGGAAATTATTTAATTGAGATGCTAGTTTATTAAATTTAATTCTAATTTTAATTCCATAACTTCTTATTATGGGAATCAAAGTGTTATATATATGAATAAAGATTAAATGTTTCGTTAGAGAACTAAACATTAAGATATTATTTCTCAAGGTAACATTATAAAAGAAAATTGATACTGAGATAATCTGATAGATATTATGAACTCTTGCTTAAGTTTAATTGAAATTATCATATTTGAGATTTCATATATCTGGCTTTCTTTTGGAGAAGATGGAGTTAAGAGTTTTATTCAAATTGTGGAGGAGATTATAAAGGATATTATTTAAATAAGAACAAAGTAAGTATGACTTGATTTTTGTTTTCAACTAAATAAATGCATTGAAAGTTGTTGGAAATATGACAAATGTGAAAGAAATTTGTATGGATTAATTGTATCTATTAGTGATTTATGCTTCTAGCTCATTAGGTGTATAAAGATATTATAATTTCTACAACTTTTCAATTTGGCTTCATTTTTAATATTTTCTTTGAAGTGTCTAACACTTTAAATTTTACATACATCGCTTTATAATTTTATAAAGAGAGAGTTAAAGAAACAAATAAAATTTTATACTCTATTTGTGTGAGATTATATACGTGTGTGTGTGTGTGTGTGTGTGTGTGTGTGTGTGTGTATATATATATATATATATGGAGAAGGTAATTTTGTCTAAAATTATGTATTCTCTCAAATTGATATAGTAGGAATTTTCTCTCCTTTTTAAATGTTAAGCATATGCATAAGTGAATCATGCAATTTTTGTCTCATTGCTTAATCTTTTACTAGTTTTAAAAAGGAAAAATGGGTTACCTAGGTTCATAAATTTTATTTTATTTGTTTAAAAGAAAGAAACTTACCTTTTTCTTTGTTATCTATTAAGCAACAATAATAATATACATGCAATACTAGGAAAATTATTTAAAAGATGAAATCTATAATATTTCTATTATATGATGACATTATATTAATCATAAAAGTTAATTCGATAATAAATTATGATTCTATTTTGAATAAAATTGTCACCAAATTATTGAACTCTTTAACGTGAAAATTTTGATATATTTGTATGGTTATCAATAATCATTTTCATTATAAATTATAAGGAATTATTATTTATCTTATATAATATTAATTTCTCCTCACCAACTAGATATGCATATTGAAAATAAGTATATTTTAATTTTAAATTTAAGGTCTTAAATTGATTTAATTATTCCATTTGTACAAATTGAAAAATTTTATTAGTAAATCTAATTGATTAAAAAATATGTTGTTTAAATTCAAATTTATCCTAGTAGGTATAACAAATTGAAAAAGTCTAATGTTTTTAATTTTTAATTTATTTTCCAATCATTTAAAATTTGAAATTTAGTGACTTAATCCTTTAGAACTCGATTAAAATATTTTTCCAATTATTTATTAATGTGACTAAGAGAATATATTTTAATCTCACACTGGACACCCACTTAAATTTGGAGCTAATATGTGCAAAAGCTTCAAATTATATTCATAACTAAGAGAAAAACAAACAGGAGATAGTGAAAGGAAATCAAAAAGGGAATAATGAAGGTAAGAAATCATTAGTAAAGTGCCTGAATACTAGTGAGCTTCCTATGAAAATTACTTCTAGTAGCTCTAAAATGTTGAGCATAAATCACTTTAAAGGATTAAAAAACTATGAGTAAATAGGAAGCTTTTAATATTCATGTTAATTAAACAAAATTAGAAGACAAAACTAATGAGGAAAGCCTAGATGAAGATCTTAAGGATGACTACGAAGAATTAGAGGATTATAAGGACGATTTTTTTAAAAGGCAAAATTTTCTTAAGAAATTAGTTAGATTTTTTTAGAGATTTGTTAATAGATGGAAAATTAGGATGACTAAGCCTATAATTAAGTTAAATTTGGCATAAATAAGTGAGTGACATTTGGAATAGGTAATTAATTGACAAATGACAGCAATGAATGAGTGACAAATAGACTAATAACTAGGTGACATTTGGTGGCTTATAAAGAGGATAAGTGGCTAGCATGCTTAAAGACACATGTTAATCTAGGATAATGAAACCTTGCATCTAGTTGAACTAAACAAATGCTAGAAAAGTTTCTGTTGTGATTCTTCTTCACTCTTAACTCTCTCCACTGAAACCCACATTCATCTCATAGCTCTACATTTTTGGTTTAAGTCTTGTTAAATGGCTTATTGGCCCTCGGATTTTTTTTCTTTAGTTAAGCATGATTTAAATGAATTATGAGGTTTTGGCAGATTTATTTTTAGAGTTAATTATTATATGTAAATGTTAGTCAGATTTTATTATATGGTTTAGTTAAATTAAATTGGTAAGAGTTTATTGATGAAAGGCATTTTTGGAAAAATCACTTAAGGATAAAGAGCCATAAGGCATGAAGGAAGGGGAAAAGGGCATTTTAGACTCATTAAGGGTATAAGTGGAAGAAGAAATGTTTGTCTTGCATTTTGAAGAAGAGAAAAATGCGAGTAAGAGAAGAAAGAAAAAGAGAAAATCGTGGGAGAAAAGAAGAAGAAGAAGAAGAGAAATCAACTTGTTATAGGTAAGTTTTATCATATTTTTGATCACGCGTCGTTACGCTAGTCAAAATAAAATAACTAGACTATTTCTATAGTAGTGGCGAGTTTAGGTCGATCCCACAAAGAGTGTTTGTAAAGTTTATGGAATGAAATTAACTGGTGTTTAGGAAAAAGAGTTGGATTTTTAGAAGAAGAAAATAAAAATGAAACTAACTAATAAAAAACAAATTAAATAAAACATACAAGAAATGATAAAAGTGGGGAATTCGGTTGGGACCCGATTCTTTGGTTCAATTTGACCTACAGTCTAATTAAACATATTTCATTAATTTGTTATTCTTTAACCTCTCCTAGCAACTATTAATCGTTAGTTAACAATTAACCCAAGTTTTCCCTTTGGATGTGTTCAATCAAGATATGATCATTAATTAAACCTAACCACCGAACGACCTAGGATACGATCTCTAGATTTAATTAGGCTGTAGAATTACAAATGAGGAAAATCGATTAATCAAGGCAACAACCACATATGATGCATCATTTAACCTAGGTTATGTTATCCATAATGATTACGAATCATTAGTTGCTATGCATGAATTTCAGCATAACAATTACGGATTATATCAAAATTCTAACAATGGGTTTGTAATTTACGATTCAATGAATGCATTAAAATCATCATCTCATAATACCCAATGAGTTCATACAAAAATAACCGAATAACAATGAAAATTTGATTATCCATACACAAAACCCAAATCAATTAACATAGGATAACATAATCAATTCCTAATGAGAGAAAAAAAACAACAAAATAATAAAAATACTTAACTCGGGACATCAGCGTTAATGTTGCCTCTAAATCGACGTCAAGACATCTAGCCCTTCATAGGTCTTTCTCGAAAAAATGCTTCAGCCCTCATGTTGTAGCCCCACCAAATAGCCCTTCAGTTCTCTTACACTACTCATTCTCTAATGCAACTCTTCTCTTCTTACTGTTCACTATAGCTTGCCCACTGTTCATTAATAGGGCAAATAAGGTTGGGGGGTTTAATTTTCAGCACTACTGTTCATTCACACACAAAACCTTCTCCCAGCTCGCAAGCTCCTCGTCTACTACACCACCACTCCTCCTACGTGCTCTAGCCACAAACCTCAACATCTTCTCCAACAACCGAGCTGTCCAGTCAAACCGTAACCCTTGTGCCTGTACCTTCGCGTACCTACCTTTATGCCTACCCGCACTGCTGCACCTTGTTCCTGTAGTGTGTTGATTTGACAATTAAATGTTGCTTGGTTTTTAAGTCCCCTATGTAAAGCTCCTAGGACGCTGCATTTAATGCATCATTAAACTCATGCGTTAAACACTTCTGTTGTCATCATTTTTGTTTATTATTTGCTGCTCCTTACTTGGTCAATGACGCTGCCATTTTGCTTCATTCCAGCTGCTATGTTATTTTATTTGGTAGCTTCTTGTTGTCTTCTTTTGTGTTTTCTTTCTTGTCTATTAATTTTTTTTCTTCTTACTCCATGAAGACAAGTAAAAATTGATCTTCAGAAAATAACTCAAATATAGTACTTTCGACTCACTTTAATTTATCTGCTTATAAATTGTACCTAAAATCATATATGAATTAAAGTGAGTATCCTAAGCATTTTTGTATCATTAATCGCTAAGTGTAAATGATTAAATATATCAAAAATTAAACACACATCAATTTCCCCCACACTTAGCTTTTTATCGTCCTTAAGCAAAACATTAAAATTAAACTCAAAGACCCTAAAACATTAACTCATTTCCTAAATATTCTAAGAACATATAGTCACAAGCAAAGATGAGTGACTTTCAAAAATCATAGCAAGATGTCAACATTCCAAGCTTTTACTCATGATCAATCAACATTTAATATCTTTAAAAATTGAACAATCTAATAGTAGACTCGGAAAATGTATTTAAGTAAAATATATCCACGGGTATGCTCAACACCATTCATGATCATGACAATCCACAATTTTGCATATTATTTCATTTCTCCACTACTAATTTTCACATGCAAAATCATGAATCAAAGAACTTTTTAGGGTTGTAATGTGGGCAAAGGTAAGGTGAGATATATTTGGGTCAAATACCATGAAACTCATCAAAGCTAGTGAAACAAAGCAACAATCTATCAAAAACTGGGTATTGTCAGCTATGACGAATGCAACATTTATATTTCATAGCCCTATTCAACTCTCACACACCAACCTACATGAAGCATATACCATTCCGAATTTATACCAATAATATATTGAAATTACAAAAGTGAACCTTCCAAGCCAACATCTACCTTATATTCAATATACTCAAATAACACATTCATTACAACTCTAGGAAGATGCATAAATCATAATTAACTTTTAAACACATATGAAATTCCTCCTTGATACATTTATTTAAATATTTTAAATTTTCTTTCTCTTTCTTTCGTTCCTTTTTTTCATTTTCTTGTCTTTTCATTATTTTGAATTTTCTTTTTTCTTCGTTTCCTTAAGAAAATTAAAATAAACTACATCAATATGGGAATTTCAATGATAAGACATAAAATAGGATCCCAACATTATAACAACCCTCACATATGTACATCCCCACACTTAGAATTTTTTAAATCCACAAACTTAACAATCACAAATGTTCCACTAGCTTTATGACTAGGGTAGGAGATTTGGTTAAGTTTAAAAGCATAAAATGTGGTTTATAGAAAAAGAAAGGCTAAAGCTTAAAGGGGATTATCAAGGGAAAAATCATGTCAATATGATAGGTTATTTGGCTAATGTAGTTTATGAAACACAAAGAATACCTAATCGTATAATGCATATGATAAAAATGTGGTCTCGAATAAAAATTCAATGCAAAATCGGGACATACATGTCTGAAGGTCATACATTATCAAAAGCCAATTAGATTGATATGGATGTGTAAGTCAAATAAGACTCAAAATCTCACCGGTTTCGTTTACCATTAGTCACTACCCTTCTAAAGATAATGCATATTGACTAGTCACAAGGGCAAAAGTACATGCTAAAGTTGTTATGAAATTCTCTAGTCAATTCACACTCTAATTATGATTATATAATCCCAAAAACAATAGAAAATGAGAAAATGTTTGTTTCATTTGTTTTATTTTTTCTCTCATTTTGATTGAAAACTTAAAAACAAGTAAAACAAACAAATTCAAAAATATACATGCATATAAAAATTAATGTGGAAATATAAAGGAAAAGAAATTTACTTCCCTTGGGTTGCCTCCTAAAAAGCGCTTTTGTTTAGGGTCCCAATTGGTGTTCCATTCTTTGTTGGCTTGCTTTTGTCTCCTGTCGGAATTCTTACAATTGTTGCTGCATATTTTGTTGTAATTACTGCATATCCTATAAAGATTGCAAATTGTTAGCAGCAATATTATTAACAAGTTCTTTTAAAAAATGCACCTAGATCGTGTTGGCTCTATGAATCTTGGATGTTAGACCATGTGTTTCTTAAAACTTGCCTTTCATCCTTCTGGAATTGTAGAGTATTTTGTTGCATTTGCAAAGTATTAGCTTTCAAATTATTATTTAACTCTTCCAGAGATAGACCGGAGTCATGATATAAAGCTTCTGGTCTGTATGACAATTGTTGTGCATCTTGTAAACTATCACAGAAGTAATTATGATGATTATTTCATCCATAATAAAAGTTAGGCTGATTAGTGCAAGCATTTTTATATGATTAAGAATATGAAATATAAAAGAAATTACTTCCGTTTATATCGAATTTTTTAAACATAAAATAAAAAATGAAAAGAACACCAAGTAATAGGAAAGAAATCAATTACAAATAAATATATACAAAACATCAATTAAATCACAAAAAAACTAAAAAACCACACTCCCCAGTAACGACGCCAAAATTTGATCTCGTGTCATTGCACTAGTCAAAATAAAATAACTGGATTACTACTATAGTAGCGGCGAGTTTAAGCTGATCCCACAGAGAGTGTGTGTAAAGTTTATGGAATGAAATTAACCAATTTTTAGGAAAAAAAAAGGGGGTTTTGGATTTTTGGAAGAAGAAAATAAAATGAAACTACCTAATAAAAAACAAATTAAAGAAAACATACAAGAAATGATAAAAGTGGGGAATTCTGTTAGGACTTTATTCTTTGATTCAATCTCGGCCTACACCTTAATTAAACATATTTCATTAATTTGTTGTTCTTTAACCTCTCTATTAATCGTGGGTTAACAATTAACCCGAGTTTTCCTTAGGTTGTATTTAATCAAGATACGATCGTTAATTAAACCTAACCACCAAACTACCTAGCATATGATCTCTAGATGTAATTAGGTAGTAGCATTACAAATTAGGAAAACTGATTAATCAAGGCAATAACCAAATACGATGCATCATTTAACCTAGGTCATGTTATCCTAACAATTACGAATCATTAGCTACTATGCATAAATTTCAACATAACAATTACAACAAAATTCTAGGAATGGGTTTGCAATTTATGATTCAATGAACGTATTAAAATCCTCATCTCTTAGCGGTGAAGTTTCCTGCACAACATGTAGCTTTAGTATTTTAGGCATAACTTGTTTTGTAGTTATCCAAATGGAATAATTTTTTATTTAAGTAAATTAGAGACATTAAGCTATAATTTTTCTGAACAAGTCATTTTGAAATTCTGATGCGAAGATTTCTAAAATTAGTCCTGAAGTTGAAGGAATGAGTTTGATTTTAGTGACTGACTAGTGTGAGCATGCCATCCTTCTGGGATGCATGTTTAGATGTCACTTAGGATGTTGGGCACGTGTTTTTCGAGGTCGGGGTGTCCAAAATAGCTACACCAAAATCTATGTTTTTACCCTTACAAATCTAGGCAAAGAATTAGAACACAGTTGTTCTTGTTATAGTCTTTGATCTTAGCGAAAAACTATCCAATTCCCACCTTGGATTTATGATGATTTTGCATGCATGGAGAGTTGAATTAGCTTTATCTTTGAAGTGGAAATTTGAGCTACGCAAGTAAGTAAAAGATTAATCATTATGGCATGTTATAATAGAAGGGTTATGATGATTGAATTGGGATGAATTATGTATGATGTTGATGATGAATTGTGCTAGAAATTGATACTTGAGCTTGGATATTTTTATGTCTAGTTTTTTATGTATAAAAACCATAGGTTATAGGTTGTTTCATGGATGAATTGGATTAGGATTTGAAGTAAAATGAAGGTGAATTTATGTTAAAAAAAGGTGCTATTATAGTGATCTTGTAATGAGAAAGAATTAGGACTACATGTATGATCAAATGAATGATAGTTTTTGTTTTGATTTTGATACATGAAAGACCATAAATTATGAATACCAAATGAATGATTTGAATTGGAATTGGATATGGAATTGATGAGGAATTAACACATAATTAAGATATAATTGAGGTATAAGTAATGGACTATGATGAAGATGTCTTAAATTTGGTATGAGATGTTAAAAGCTAGAAACAAATTGAAGGAAAAGGATGGTCAACCTTCAGTTCACTCATAAGTGAGAAAAGTTCAATTTTGTTCTTATATTTAAACCATATAAGGATAAGTTACTTTACTTAGGTGCAATAGGATATGATTGGAGCTTGAAATAAACCTAGATAGTTGCTTGATTGATTTATTAAGTGTTTGGTAAGTTTAGGTTATTAATTGATGTTATAAGTTAAGGAATGGATTGTTTGATATCAATGTAAATAAATTTGAGAAGTATGAGTTGTTAATGGTATAAAGATGTTCTTATGAATGAAAATATGATTCAAAGTATATAGGTAATTAATTAGGTATGATTGAATGAGAATTAGGAAATTGTGTGAATATATAATGTTAGGAAAGGATTGATGAATGTATGATTGATGAATTTAAAGTAATCAAACTTACTTAAGCCATAACCTAATTGCAAACTAGATAAATTCAAGCTATAATGAATGCATGATCAAAACTTGTAAATAAGGATACATACCTGGGATAGACAATTGAGCATGCAATGAACATAAGACATATATGCGTGTATGATGAGTACCCATTTGATTAAACAAGTTAGTAATGTGTAGATATATGTGCATTGCATGATATAGAAGGACAAATTAAGTGTCCAAATCTAGACATTGTTAGATTATCATGACAATAGCTATCTGGAGTGTACCATGAGTTAACCTAGATGTTTCCTATCTATGCTTGAATTCTTTTTTATTAACTTTCAGATTTTGAACTGTTATTAATATGATTGTGATATTCTATACATTGTTGGTATGAGGAGTTTGATATTTAGGATTGTATCGAAAGTGTTTCTAAATTGAATGTGCAATATGAAATGTGTTCTCAATTGTTTATTGAATGTCGGACTTAGATTCGATGAATATGATAAGTGACTGTGCAATTTGAATGAAAATTATTGATAACATATTGTGTGAAATGATGCATTCCATCATATGAATATGTATCATCAGATAAAAAAGTTGTGACTGGAGTGACCAATCTGAAAAGAGCTTAAAGGTGAAAAATGTGTACAAAGAGCCACAAGCTCAGTTATTAGTGAGCACAGTATCCACAAAGGGGCATGGGACAATATCTAAAAAGAGTTCGGTATCCAAAAGGGATATGAGACTGTAAATAGGTACTCGTTCACAACAAAATAATAATGAAAGTGGAATCTCATGTGCATAAGTATATAATTACATGTATTAGGTGAATGATTGTGAAGACTTACTGAATTGTATTGATATAGAGATATGCAATGTTTGTGTACATGATGATGATATGAATGGTCGGATTCTTCTAAAATGATTATATTAAATATTTGTATTTATAATGTGCTTGTTGAAATATGATATATGTGTGTGTGTGTGTGTGTGTGTGATATATGGGATTTGATTCTAAAAAATATGATGTTTATGTTTTGACTTGAGTGAGCACATCGATGATGGTTCACTCATTGAGTTCACAAAATTCAAAAAAATTACAATGTGATTTTCAAGTACTAAGGAGACCTAGCTTCTAAATCAATCTAGTTGAAGTATAGTATTATCAATTTTGGGAACAAGAAATGGCTTAAAGGTCTGGTTAGCTGATATCTGAGGAGTTTAGATATAATGTGTCTGTTTAGTTTCTCATTTCATGTAGAACATTTTGTATAGAACAGTGAACTCACAGATTATTTGTAATGTCAATATATGGAGAGTTAAACGTAATGTTACAATGTAAGTTATATATCGTTTATAAAATGGGAAAAGTTGATCCTTAAAATACTTGTGTTTCTGTGATGCCATAATAAGTGAATATGATTGCTCTAACGTGCCATTCTCATAGTGTTAGATTGGAAAAATAAAGCATGCACGATTTGGATAAAACAGTATATTTCAAAACTTTTTAGAAATCAAAATTACAGTGGAAGCAATATAACCAAAACAACATGCCAGCCATATATGATACGGTATAAGGAAAATAATTTACATAATAATAAGATAGAAATTTTTTACTGACTCCTTCACTACAGCTTTAACTCCTAATTGTGCTAACCTATCCTCGGTACTGTATCCTCTCCTAGGTAATGTATGCTATTCTCATTATTGTATCCTCTTCTTGTTATTGTATCATTGACTAATCCAATCTACCACTTGTTCTTCTTGGTAACTTGGTTAACAAGATCTTTTGGTGGGAAAGGAAGAAGTGAAGTGCAACTAATGCATCACCTCCTTCCTTAATCAATCATAAAGAAGCCAATAAATGAGACTCTTCTCATTTATTTTAAGATGGCTATATGAAAAGACCAATAACCAAAAAATTACATCTCATTTTTAGTTTTTGGTGATGAAAGAAGGAAGATGATTCATCAAATGCATATCTTGCTTCTTTAATCTAATAAATGCTAATAGTTTACATGCTACCATTAAAAGATCACCATTAAACCATTTAATGATAAGATCATTACTCCATTTAATGATGATAAAGCATGTTAAAAACCATCTTAAATATAGCAAACTAATGTTAAATGTGCAGCTTCACATTTACCCCATTAAAACTGAAAATCCACCTCCTTTATCTTTAATAACTTTGTTTTAATCTAATTAATCTAATTAAACCAAAGTTTAGCTCATTTCTAAATGTTCATATGGGCTTTTAATTAACAATTAATCAAAGTAAGCCCAAATTTCAATCATGGGCTTTAAAACCTCTATTTGTATTTCTTTCTTTATTTGATAACCTTCCTAGAAGCCAAATGAGGAATCTAATTAGACTTATATAATTTAAGCTCCAATAAGCCTGGAATTAATTTAATCTCATTAAAATTAATTCCAGCTTGTTAACTAAATGTTATTTCACTAAAGACAATTAGTTGAACTCTTGAATTACTAAATATTATGAGAACACATGTTTCAAATATGATGTCCAATTGCAAACTTTAATATGAACCATATTATAGACATCCACACAATAAAGGGTAAAATTACCATTTTGCCCTTATGTTGGTTTTTCTTTCTAGATATCCCATTTTACTCTATATGGTGATTAATATCTCATTGTGTTAAGACTTGATGGGTAGCTAGTCTATCAAACTACCGAAGTCAGTTTAATCACCAATCCCTATAAAACATCTAGAAGTGATGATATCACTATAAACTCTTTATTTGAGTAAATGTTTCTTGATACATGTTTTAATTAATAATTCCAACATGTAGACACTGGATTGATACTTTGTAAAAAGCCATTATGATCATATCAAAAATTATAATGAAACCCATATGAGTTCACTACTCATCAAGATTGTGGTCCATAATAAGTGAATGCTTAAGTTGTATATTTTAAGATTAAAGTAACGACCCACTTTATTCTTTAAAACATACTTGATTCCAGGTTCATTTAGTAGTGCCATTATCGATAGTGAACTACTATTATGATATGAAACTCATCATTCCCTTGAATTCAACTCTTTTACTTGCACAGAGATAAATCGCAACACTACAGTCTAACCCATAATCAATCGACCAACTTGATTATTCAACTATGAATCCATTATTTTAGATTCTTATAATATACATGTTTTACATACATCTCTATGTATATGTGTATTATCTAAAAAGAATCTCAGTACCTTATAACTAGATATATAATTCTCATAAAACCAAACTCTTTTTTTTAATAATAAATATTTTCATTATAAAAGTAACTGAAAGAAAATTAAGTTATAAGTAAATAAATTTGCTTTCCAGGACACTATATTTATATAATTGCAACAATCTCCCACTTTCCTTAAAGCATGTTTGACATATCCCTCATTTTCATCCCTTAGATAACCCGCAAAACTCTTTTGAGACAATGTCTTCATAAATGGATCAACAAGGTTTTGCTCTGTGGGAATCTTTACCACATTCACCTCACCACGTTGTATTGTCTCCCTTATGAGATGATAATTTCTCTCAATTTGTTTGGAAGCTTTATGGTTCAGAGGCTCTTTGGAATCAGTCACTGCCCCACTATTATCATAATAAAATGTAATGGCCTTTTTTGCCTCAGGAACCACCTCCAAATCTTTTAGGAACTTACAGAGCCAGACTGCTTCTTTTACTGCTTCATAAATAACATCATACTCAGTCTCTATAGTCAAATCAGCAACACAAGATTGCTTGGTACTCCTCTAGACTATGGCTCCACCTTCTAAAACAAATATAGAACCAGAAGTTGATTTCCTTGAATCAATATCTGATTGGAAATCAAAATCTGTATATCTTGTAGGAATAAGGTTATTTTTAGAGTAAACAAGAATTCAGTTCTTCGTCCTACGAAGATACTTAAGTATACACTTCACCGCAGTCTAATGCTCCATTCCTGGATTAGACTAAAATCTACTTATCAGTCCCACTGCATAACAGATGTCTAGTCTATTGTAAAACATATCATATATTAATCTTCCAATTGTCGAAACTTATGGAATGTTTTGCATGTGTTCGACCTCATCTTGGGTTTTAGGAGCTTGCTCCTTTGAAATTTTGATTCCATGTTTATTAGGTGTGAAACCTCTTTTGGATTCTTGCATGGCAATATTATTGACCATGTTCTCAATGTAGGTTATTTGAGACAAGGCTATTAGTTTGTTCTTACAATCCCTTATAAATTTTATCCCTACAATATAGCTAGCCTTTCCTAAATCCTTTATTGAGAACTATTCATTTAGTTATCCCTTAACTGTAGATAACATTCCTACATCATTCCTAATAAGTAAAATGTCATCAACATATAGCATTAGCAAAGTAATCTTGCCTTCTTGTATCCTTTTATAGAAATAAGGTCATACGTTTTGATAGACTTATCAAACCTAATGTTCTAAGACCTAGATGCTTGTTTAAGCCCATAAATGAACCTTTGCAATATGCATACCTTATGCTCATTTCCTAGCTCAATGAATCCTTCTCGTTGGGCTATATAAATGGTCTCCTCAAGATCACCATTAAGAAATACAGTCTTGACATTGCCATATTTCATAATTGAAATAGGCTGCTATGGCCAAAAGAATTCTGATGAACTTAAACATGGCAACAAAAGAAAATGTCTCTTTATAGTTTACACCATCCTTCTAAATACAACCTTTAGCTACCAATCTAGCTTTAAAGGTCTCTATCTTTCCATCTGATCCTCTTTTCCTTTTACACCCTATGGATTCACATCTGGTGGTAGATCTACAAGGATTTAGACTTTATTGGTGTACATGGAATCTATTTCTGATTCCATTGCCTTGAGCCATTTTTCTACATCAACATCATTGATAGCATATATATAAGTAATAATATCCGTTTCTTCTTAGTCTAAGATGGCTATAATACCTTTAACTAGACCTAGATACTTGTCTGGTTGTCTCACAACCCTTCCATTACGTCTAGGCATTACTTGATGTTTAGGTTGCTCTTTCGATTTAACTCTTGAATCCATTTCGATATCTTGTTCTACTATATCCAAATCAAGTCTTGGTTTGGATGTAATAGCTAACTCTTTTAGTACTACTTCACTTCTTCCTTTATGATTTCTCACAAACTCTTCCTTTAGGAAGGTTGCATTTGTCAACATAATACCTTTTTGTCCTAAGGAGTATAAAAATAATACCGTAGAGTACCCATAGGATATCCTACAAAGAAACATACTTTTAACCTTGGTTCTATCTTTGTAGATTCATGTTGGACCCCGTTTCTAGAGTCTAACTATCGCTCTGATACCACAAGATGTTGGAACTCGTTTTTGGAGCCCAACAACTGATTTGGATGCCAAAAGATATTTGACTCAATTCTCAAAACGAATTCTAAGAAGACCGTTCGGGGAAGTTGCGAGAGGGTGGTGTGAAAGAAAAGTGGAAAGTATTGCATTTATACTAAGATCTTAGCGTGGCATATAGCTCGCCACGGTGAACCCATAGAATTATCTCCTTGGACCCTTCTTTTGCTCTAGTAATCCAAATGAGGTGATTCTTGATTTTGATTAAACTAAAGAAATAGAGCTACAAATGTTATGAAGGACTCGAGTTTCAATTTAGTCTTTAAGGCTGTCAATTTTTGAATGGAAATAAAGTGCTGGAAAATATTGTAGCATATGAATGACCCGGAATGTTTAGAGCATAACTTTTGGTGTAGTGCACCAAATTAAATAATTTTGGTGTCATTATGAAATTAAGACAATGAGGAACGTTTCTCTAGAAGGAAGTTTTAGCAAATTCCTTCAATTTGATAGTGAGAAAATTGTCCTAAAGTAAGCTTGAATTAAGATGAGTTTAGGGGCAATTTTGAAAGTTTACTTAAAGGGTCAAGTTTGAAGGCCAATATGGAGGGGCTTTCTAGTCTTTTGGCCTTCATTAATGACATAGCACTAAGGGTTGCCGTTTAAAGCAAGAGGAAGGCACGAAATTGGCATGAAATAAGAACAAAACAAAAGAAATGAAAGAAGAGTGAAGGGAGGAGCTTCGGATGGGCGATGGAGAAGAAGAAAAGAGAGGAAGTCTAGGGTTTGACATTTTGAGGGCTTCTAGCATAATCTTTGAGTGGATCCAAGGGAAAAACAATGGAAGATGATGAAAGCTTTCAATAGGGACCAAGAAAAATCCGAAATTTTGAAGGTTGAAGATAAGAGCAATTTTTTATCTTTGAGTTTTTAGTAAATTTTTGGTTTAGATTCCTTGAAAATAGTATGGGTTTGTGATTTATGAAATCAATTTTGAGGATTATGTTAATTATGATGTTGAATTTGGGCTAATTGGTTTAGGTAATTTTAAATTGGAAGAAGAAAAGAAGAAATGCACAAATTGATGATTGGGACAAGCTTCTAGCATTGATTCGAGGTGGGTAATGTGTTTATGTTTTGAATTATAAGCATATTATGTGATTTTGAAAAATCAAGAAGCAAATTATTTACAAATTATTAGTTGTATTAATGTTTAAAATTATGATTTCAAGGATTAAATTCCTTGATTTGAATGATTTTAAGAAATTGCAAGAATTATGAAATTTATTGTTTTCCAAGTATTTGAATAATTTGATAATTGTTGTTAAGATTTATTAAATTGAAATAATTGAGGATTTTATTGTTGATTAAAAGATGAAATTGCTATATGAACTTTGGATACTAATTGTGCATTGTGAATTGTGAATTGGAATGTGTTTGATTTAAGATTTAAAGAAATTTCTATGGATTATGTAGTCATTACGTTTTGAAGGATTTTGTTAAGATTTTATTAAATTTCAAATGTTTTTGGAAGATTTTGATAAATTTAGAAAATTTCTGAAATTCTTCATTTATTGGATTTCGAAAATCAAGTATGTACAAAGGTTTGAAAATTAAGAAATTGATCCAATCGTTAAATTAATTGTTTTGAAAGATTGGATAAATTGTCAAATTTCGCTTCGGATGATTTGATAAAATAAATACAATTATTATATTCATTTGTTTTAAATGATTTTTTGCAAATTATGAAAAGGTTGCTTTCAAGAAGTAAATTGCTTTAAAATTTATTGTTTATAGTTTTGAAAAGTCAAGAAGAAGATTACAATGTTTCAAAATTATTGTTTTGAATGAGTTGAATTATTGATGAAATTGTTTGGGCAATTTAATATAATGATTCAATTATTTCATTAAATGGTTTTGAGTGTTTTGAGAAATTGTTATAAGTTTTAAATATTTTGATAAATTATAAAAATTTGGAAATTATAAAAGTGTTACTTTCATTGGTTTTGAAAATGACTTGAAAAATTGTTACAAAAGTTTAATTCTTTGTTTTTAAAATGATTTGTAAAATTGATCGAAAAGTTTAGAAAGAAAGTTTGAACAATCAAGAAAGGAAAATAATTATGAAATTTATTGTTTCCGAATGATTTTGAAAAATTGCTATGATTTTTTATTTCCTTGTTTGTGCATGTTTGAGACATTGAACATGTATTTGATTGTTTATGAGATTAATTGATGTATTGAGTTTGCATTTGAATTGTTATATCAATGTGTGTGAAATTGTGAATGTGAATGTGTCGAGTACGACATGATATGAAAATATGAAAAATTGAGTTTCCGAAAAGTGCCTTCGGGCAATCTGATTTTCAAGCATGAATATGTGTTATATGGGTTTGGTTAGGTCCCATAAGTAGAGTCAGTACACTGGTCTCATTTTTAAAGGCTTCACTCGCCTGCCCGCTAGTGGCATTGGAGCTCCGATATTAGACTCCCATAAGTTCACGACTACACTAGACCGCTATGCGGGAAAAGTGTAGTACGTTCTGTTCAAGGTTGCACAGGACCGCTATACGGGAATGTGCAGTATGTTCCATTTTGGACCAACCCAAACCAATTGATGTGTTACGTGTTTTTTATTTTTGCTTGTGATGCATTCGTGTGTTAAATTTGTTCGTGATTTGTGAAGAATTTGAAAAATTGGAGAAATGTTTAATTGTAAATTTTTCTGCCGTGAAATTATTTGAAATTGAGTATGAACGATTTGAAAAGTTTTTGGAAAATAAGCTTCAGATGAATTTTTCCTACTGTGAGGTTTGATAAAATGGTCAGAGTTTTTAGAAAGTAATTTTACTTATGTTTCAATTTATAAACGTATTATCCACGAGCTGTCAAGCTCACCCCCCTTTCATGCCCATCTCCAGGTTTCGAGCAGGAGATCGGATGAAAGAGAGTCAAGCCATCTGCTCGTTTTTGTTTAAATTGTAGATTGTGTATTGTGGGATTTTGGAAATGTTTTGTAAATGGCTTGGATTGCCATAAGGGTTTTGTAAGTATTTAATTATGATATGTATGGTTTATGAAATTTTATGAGACCTTGAGTTATGGAGTTGGACTTGGGTATGGCTATGGATTGTGCATTATAGTTTTGTATGTAAATTGAGTTGCGGTATCAATGTGTTTTGGATGTGGATAAATTTGATGGATTGAGGCTTATTGAAGTGTTTTAGAAATAGGATTGCGTTTGTTTATATTGAGTTTCCAGACGGGAGATCCGAGGATTTTGATGATTGTGTGATTGAGCTGGTTTATAGAAGTGAATTTTTAAACTCTTTGCAGGTTTGGGTTAGTTAAAATGCAGCCGTTATACTGCCGAATTTTTGGTTCAAATAAAGATAGAAAAAAATAAGAATTGATAAAAACATGAATTTTTTGGGATTTGCATGAATGTAGAAGAATAAGTTTTTATGAATTGAGATAAAATGAATAAGAAAGAAAAAGAAAGGAAAAAATTATACCGTTTCAGATAGGGTTAGTCTTTAGGTTTCCAACGTGATGCTTTTCTAAAGTGTATGTTATCGGATGTCGGCACTAGTGTTTCAGTTCGATTGCACCGTTTGGTTGTTTTGTTTCCGAGCCAATTCGACAATTCGATTTGTGTTCGCTTCACTTTTGATTCTTTCGTCTTATGTTTCTGTTTCGGTTTCTTTCGCTTTACGATTCGATTTCGCTTTTGTTTTTGTTTTCGCTTTTCGCTTGTTTTGCTTCGATTCGTTTGTATTTTTTTTCGCATTTTATTTCGAATCGCCTTCCGATTCGATTTGTCTAAATTGAATTAGCTTTGGTTTCAGTAATTTTCTTTTCGTTTTCCGGTTGGGGCTCGGTCTCTGGATCGAGTCCCAACAGAATATATGTTAAATTGTTTGAATTTGACTTGTTGAAAAATACATGATGATTTTATTTTGTTATGCTGTGAAAGAAGCATGATATTTTGATATAATTAAATTGTGATTTTAATTAATATTATGCCATTGAATTGTATCGTGGCATTTTGTTTTGAATGGAAAGAAGAAAGAGAATGAAAATTATAAAAGAATTTCTTTTTGATAAAATGAATTTGAGCATTGATTATGTGCTTTGTTTGGATGAGAGAAGAACCGTTTCGTAGTATAAAAAGCCTTCACCCGCTGCCCGCTTGTGGCCCACGAGATCCGAAAGATGGACTCATTTTGTTCACAAAGTAAATTTTGGTTTCTCTGTTTTGCTCCACTGAACCCCTCGAGCCATTAGTTTGTGTATTGCATTTTAAATTGTCAAGTATGAAGCATATTGAGTGTTATGTGTTATAAGTTTGAGTTAAATTGATGAATGTTTAAATTGCTTCAATAAAGAACGATTGCTAGAATTAATAGAAATATATATATACATATGCTTGACTTTGTTCAATTGCCAATGGCTATATATATATTAGCCACTGAGCTGTGTAGCTCACCCCACGTTTCCCTCCTCAGGTGAAGAAAGAGAAGATTAGCAATCCTTGCAAGGCATTGAAACTCCAAGATAGTTGAAGACTTTTGTAATGAAGTTAGTTCAGGAAATTTTGTAATTTAGAATCATGTTAAACATAAGCATTCAAATTGTATCGGGTGTCTTTCGTATTTTTTGTATTTTGTATCTTGTAATAAATCAAAGTGGTGGTTTTTTTAAATGTAAAGATGTTTTGAAAACAAGCATTGTGTTCTGTGATGTGCCCAAGTAATTTCTGAAACTCTGATGCGCTCAATAATGTTTGCATCTTTGTAACAAAAAATTGTTTTAAATAAATTGGGTCGATTTGATTTTCGGTTTTTTGCTTACGCTTCAATTGTTTAAAAAATTTGCATTGAGTTTTGACCGTTATTTGTCTCCAAATGTTGGGCTCTAGAAGCGGGGTCCAGCATTGTTTGGTATCAGAGCTTAGGCTTTTTCCTAGACTTTACATTATGGGATGAATTGTGTGCTATGTGATTTTTTGTTGTATTGAGAATTGATGTGTTGCATTAAGTGACATGCATATCATGCATACATATAGGAAATAAGATTAAAATGGAAGTAAGTCGAAAGATGGTGTCTTATCAAAGGAGTAAAATGCCACCTCGTAAAAGAATAAGAGAAGTTTTGCAAGGATCTATTGTATATGATTCCTCATCATTTGAGAAGGGTACTGATGAGTATATAATCTCAATAATTGCAACCATATGAGTTGCATGTATGAACTTCTATTAAGAGTTTAGACTAGTAGAAACGATGAGAAGAATGGTATTTGGTTAGAGTGTAAGATTAGGAAAGTTGTGGATATTTAGAAATAAGAAATATGGCGTAGTCCGATATGTTAGATATAGATGTAGTATCTGTGGTTGTGTCAACGAATAAAGTAACAGAATTTCGTGGGATATGTACTTGAATTGATACGGATGTGAAAATATTTCCATGAGTTGACTTAAAAAGAGATAAAGACAGGGTAAAAATGACAAGATTTAAGGTGTACAAGCAAGGTGGAATTGAAAGGTTGACTTCGGAATTTATGATCAAGTATAAGATTTTATTAGTGAAGTTGAGATTTGAATTTCAAGATGGATATATATTTATGCTCCTAAATTAATTAAGAATGTATGTAAGGAAAGTGAAACAAAGGATAGTGATATATGTAGAGGTTCTAAAGGTTATGTCGACTAGTTATTGTGAGTACATATTTGATAATGTGATTAAATTGGTGGATAATATGATTGAGTACATACAAGATTTATATTTGGATATGGTATAGGAATAAAGGAATATGCCTCTTATTTCATTGGGTTTTATTATGGAGGATATTTTGATCATGTAAAGTGTGACAGAGACTGAAATTATAGAAATGTCAAGAACAGTTGAAATTGATCTGATCAAGGGGTTAAGAATGGTTGAAACAACATTGATGAACATAGTTGATTGATAAAGATTATGGAAATAGTGCAGATGATTGAGGTCAGAAGTCATTTGAGGTAGAGATGTTTTATCAAATCATATTGGATGAATTAAATGTTTTGTTTCGAGGAATGAATGAATATTTAATGAATTAGAAGTGAATATTGGAGTTCTATCCCTAAGGGAGACTCAAGTAGAAGAGGTAGAGTATGCTACTGAGAATGTATGTATATTGCTTGATGAAAAGTATCCAACTACATGAGTGGATTTTAGGAAATTGAGATAACACTATGGCTAATGTGAGGAGAACTTAGATCCACATTATATTCTATGAGAATATGCGAAGGAGATATAAATTAGATTTTGATGAATGTGTTACCAAAGCAAGAATTTAAGTTACAAATAAATTGAAATGTGAGGAGAAACTAGTATGAATGAGCAAATATTAGAATAAGCCAATGTGAAATACGAGGAAATCTAAAGAATGGAGAAGATCATTTAAGAAAGGTGAGTCAATTGGGAAATTGAAAATAACGCGAGATAATGTTACCTCATTGAGAAATTAGTTATTTAAGGAATTAGGAGAGCTAATCGTGGGCATATGGAGTTTGATAACAATCGTTCGAGTTAACAATTGCCCCGATAGTACCATGGTATTGAAGATTAAAGTGATATAAGCGAAATTTGATGATGTATTAAAGATATTTGAAATTTTGAGAAGAATGGTAGAATGTTCGAAGAAAAATGTGTAAAGCATATGAGTAATGAAAGTAAAGAAAATTTTGAAGAATTATACTGATATTAATTACATCGTATAGATTTAGAGATTTTATAGTATGCAATGATAATATATAAGAGATTTGGAGTAGGATAAAGTGATTTCCTATGTATGGAGACAACTAAAGTCCTATGAGTTGATTATTTGATACATGATTTAGAGATACTATAGTAGTGATTGTTTTGAAGTTTGGAGACAGTATATGTAAAGGAATATCTGAGATATACACAAATACAGATCATAAAAGTTTGAGGAAATCACTGAATTGAGAGAAATGAATATGAGACCGAGAAGATTGATATAAATATCGAAAGACCATGATTGTACAAATGAGAAATTCCAAGTAAGGCTATGTGTTATATCAGATACCCTAAGTAGAAACTCAATATTGAGGATTATCAGAACTAGAGTAAAAAGAAACATAGAATATAGGGCTTGGTTTATCCCAAATTAAGGATTCAAAAATTGAGAATCTTACTAAGGAATTGAAAATGGATTTGACATCCCAGTTTAAATTGGGAGATAAGGCCTTGTGATAGAAAAGGAGAAATAAGTATACCTAATAAAAAGATAAAGAAATTCGTGGACCAGTATCGAAGGTATGGAGTAAAGTGAGATGGACATAAGAGATATCATCATAATCTGATATTGATATTATCGACACAGGAAATGGGGAAAAGTGTGAGTAATCCAAAACCTAATGAGAAACTCGTTAAGAAAGTGAATGATTAAATGAGTGATTGAAAGCTAGAGTGAGTCTTTTGACTATATCATTTAAAGGTAATTATTCAAGTGAAGAAGTTACTACGGAGACTGAGGAAAACATAAGACAATGTTACCTCCATTTGGTTGATCACTCAGGTAAGAATTGCGAGGACGAAATTCTTTAAGGAGGGAGAGCTGTTGGACCTCGAGCTTTTCTTAGAAGGCTAAAAATAATAAATGAGAAATGTGGATATTTTCATGTTCTACTTTGGTGTTTTGGGTGGATAAGAGATTTTGAAATGAGAAGAATTAAGGTGAAAGTTAGAAGTAGAATGAAAGCAAAAATGAAGTTGAATTTGTGTAGTAAGTTGATGAAGAATATGTACATATGTGTATGTTCTGTTGTTGGTGTTCATGATTAATCATGGATAATATATTTTCTTTAAATGATATTGATTTGAGATGGAGTTGATAATGAGGAGTAAATGAAGTAGAAAAGGTGATCTTGGTATGAGTTGTGTTAAAGAAAGATTGTGAAACAAAAAGGGTGGTTGATCTGGAAAATTTTCAAAGAGAGTCTTTTAGCTACAACTTTTTCTCTAGTCATCTAAATGCAATAATTCTTGATCTGGATTAAACTAGAGACATATGGCTACATTTCTTATGCAGACATAGAATTTAAATTCTGTCTTTAAGAATCTCAAAATTTGTCATGAAGTTGAGAATTGGCTGCAGTACATTGGATGAATGTAAATTCGTGTTCTAAATTCGAAGGCAATTTTGGATCGATCTAGGCTATATTAGAGTTAGTGTGTCTTTTAGTAAGTAGTAAGTCTTTCTTTTGTCTTTTCAACGATATTTAGTATGGAAATTTTGGACGTCTGAGTTGAAGGTCAAGGTCCGTATAATGGAAGATGTGCAAGAGAGGAGCTGTATTCTTCTGTCTTTTACTTCTTCTGTTATGACGTCATCTCCTTCTGTGTTTTCGTTGTGATGATATCATCTTTTTCTCTATTTTGTATTATCTGTGTTTTGCTACTTCTGTCTTTTGCTTCTTCTGTGATGATGTCATCTCCTTCTATATTTTTGTTGTGATGATGTCATCTTTTTCTGTGTTTTGTATCGTCTTTGTTTTGCTTCTTCTTTCTTTTCATTTCTTCTGCCTTTTTGCTTCTTCTACCTTTTCGTTTCTTTTGTGGTTTGTTTCTTCTATCTTTTCATTTCTTCTGCCTTTTCGCTTCTTTTGTCTTTTACTTCTTCTGTCTTTTCGCTTCTTTTATATTTTTGTTTCTTCTGCCTTTTCGCTTCTTCTGTGTTTTTCTTCTTCTGTCTTTTGCATCTTTTGTCTTTTTACTTTTTCTAGCTTTTTATTTCTTTTGTCTTTTGCTTCTTCTGTGTTTTGCTGACAAGTTTTCTTCTGTGTTTTGCTGACGCGTCTTCTTCTGTGTTTTACTGATATATCTTCTTCTGTTTTTTGCGTCTTTTTAGTTTTGTTTCTTCTGACTTTTGCTTCTTTTTAGTTTTACTTCCTCTGCTTTTTGTCTTCTTCTTAGTTTTGTTTCGTCTGCCTTTTGTTTCTTCTTAGTTTTGCTTCATTTGTCTTTTTGTTTCTTCTTAGTTTTGCTTCTTTTGACTTTTGCTTCTTCTTAGTTTTGCTTCTTCTGACTTTTGCTTTTTATTATTTTTGTTTCTTTTGACTTTTGCTTATTCTTAGTTTTGCTTCATCTGTCTTTTGTTTCTTCTTAGTTTTGTTTCATCTGCCTTTTGCTTCTTCTTAGTTTTGGTTCTTCTGCCTTTTGCCTCTTCTTAGTTTTGCTTCCTCTGCCATTTTGCTTCTTATGAGTTTCACTTCTTCTACCTTTTGCTTCTTTTATGTTTTGCTCCTTTGGCCTTTCGCTTCTTTTGTAATGACGTCATCTCCTTTTGTGTTTCCTTTGTGATAACGTCATCTTCTTTTGTGTTTTGTATCATCTGTGTTTTGCTTCTTTGGTCTTTTGCTTCTTCTGTCTTTCACTTCTTCTGTCTTTTGCTAACGCGTCTTCTTCTGTATTTTGTTGACATGTCTTTTTCTGTGTTTTGCTCCTTCTGTTTTTTGTTTTTCTTATGTTTTGCTATCTTTTGCCTTTTGCTTCTTCTGTCTTTCGTACTGTTCATCTTACATCTTCTGTTCCATTTTTTATCCATCAAAAGATAAAATTTGTCTTTGAAGTCTCCATGAAAGTTGTAGCTCTTGAACTTCTTTTTCAAACCATCTAAAGAACATCTAAATCCGATATCTGTAAAGAAAGTTATGACAATTGTAAAACATCTTCTGTGTTATTGTTCATAAACTTCTTTTGGGTTACTATTCATCTTACATCGTCTGATCCATTTTGACCCTTCAAATAAATAAATCTGACCTCAAGGCCTTCTTCAAAGTTGCATATTTCAAAGTTATCTTTGAAATCATCCTATGATGATCTTAATCCAACAGCTCTAATGAAAGTTATGTCATTTGTCTCGAGACAAGTTTGATATGATTGAGGACCCAATCTTGTTTGATTCTTTCGGCAATAATTTTGCCATCCGACCCCCAAATGAAGTGATTCTTGAACCTTTAGATTCCTAACACTTTTCTTTTTACATCTCCATGAAAGGTTATAGATTTTGGTATTGATGTGAAAAAGATGTATTAAATCAAGTAAGGGTATTGATTGGAAAAGTAGGAATTGGATATTTTACTGAACATGCTTCAGTATTTTAATGAATTATGGATCAGTAGAGCTCTAAATAAGATAATTCTTATTTCAAGATAAATTAAAGAAGTTGAAATCTAATTCAATTTCTAAGATGTTTAGATTTTGAATAGAAGTTGTGCATAAGTATGCTGATTTGGACAAGACCATTCCAAAAAATGTTTGAAGTGTATCTTTTGAATCACTGACCCAAATTGAATGATTTTGGTGTCATTGGAAACGTAAGACAATAGAGAAGATTCTTCTAGAATAAAGTGTTATGCTAGAATATTCAAGGGTGCTTTTGGCAAGACACTTAAGTATAAAAAGACATAAGGTATAAATGGAAGGGCAAATGGGACAATTCTCAATCATTAAGGGCATAATTGGAAGAAGAAGTGTTGTCTTGCTTATAAATGAAGAAGAAAAACGTGAATGGAGGGATAAGCTGAAGAGAATAACGAAATGAGAAAGAAAGAGAAAGAGAGTTTGATTGTTTGAGAGAAAAGAAGAGAGTTGAGCTAGGTTTAACTTTTCTTAGTCTTCAAAAGAGATTTTGGAGTTGTCCAAGAAAGGAAAAAGGAAGAGGAAGAGAAGAGCTTCCCTTTGAGCTAAAGATCTCTTCAATTGGTGAAGAATCAAGGAAACCAAGAGAATCCTACCCAAGAGAAAGGGCAAAGACAACCTTGACTTGGATTTTTGCAAGCGAACTAGATGGGTAATGTATTTGCAGTTATTGTGTAATTGGGAAAATTATTGCCTATGTGTGAATATGTGTTAAATTGTTTGAATTTGATTTGTTGAAAAATACATGATGATTTGATTTTGTTATATCGTGAAAGAAGCATGATATTTTGATATAATTAAATTGTGATTTTGATCAATATTTTGCTATTGAATTGTATCATGGCATTTTGTTTTAAATGGTAAGAAGAAAGAGCATGAGAAGTATGAAAGTATTTCATTTTGATAAAATGAATTTGAGCATTGATTATGTGATTTGTTTGGGCGTAAGAGAAGAACCGTTTTGTAGCCACGTGCACGTCAACATAAAGCCTTCTCCCGACTGCCCTCTTGTGGCCCACGAGATCTGAAAGATAGACTCATTTTGTTCACGAAGTAAACTTCGATTTCTCTGTTTTGTTCCATGGAACCCCTCGAGCCATTGGTTTGTGCATTGCATTTTAAATTGTCAAGTATGAAGCATATTGAGTGTTATGTGTTATAAGTTTGAGTTAAATTGATGAATGTTTAAATTGCTTGAATAAAGAATGAATGCTAGAATTGTTAGACATATATATATATACATATGCTTGACTTTGGTCAATTGCCAATGGCTATAAATATATTAGCCACTGAGCTGTGTAGCTCACCCGACATTTCCCTCCTCAGGTGAAGAAAGAGAAGATTAGCAATTCTTGTAAGGCATTGAAACTCCAAGATAGTTGAAGACTTTTGTAATGAAGTTAGTTCAGGAAATTTTGTAATTTAGAATCATGTTAAGCATAAGCATTCAAATTATATCGCGTGTCTTTTGTATTTTTTGTATATTGTATCTTGTAATAAGCCAAAGGGGTAGTTTTTTGGAAATGTAAAGATGTTTTGAAAACATATGATGGGCCCAAGTAATTTCTGAAACTTTGATGTGCTCAATAATGTTTGCATCTTTGTAACAAAAAATTGTTTTAAATAAATCGAGCCGATTTGATTTTCGATTTTTCGCTTACGCTTCAATTGTTTAAAAAAATTTGCAATGAGTTTTGACGGTTATTTGTCTCCAAATGTTGGGCTTCGAAAGCGGAGTCCAACATATTGATTGTGACTCTCCAAGATTCAAGAATCTCTTATTTTATAGAAGGAAGCAGTAACAGTAGATAGAGTTTTAATCCAGTAAGATTTGTTTTCAAATAAGAGGAAGAATACAACAAAAGATAATCCTCATATATTTAAAATAATATAAATATATTTTAGTTATAACAAAATAAATTGACTGCAATATGAAAGTAAAGAAAAGATATTAGTGCTTTCTCTAAATTTAGATACTAATGTTAAAATGATAAACTATAGACTTATAATGTTAAGATAGAATATAAGTCAACTATAAATATGTTTTCTAGATAAGTATAAAATAAAGTTAAAATAAATAAAATGAGGATTTATCTAAATAATATAGACTTAACAAACCAATTTTACAATATTTATAGAGCTTGAGTGTTGGGCCCCAAAAAATTTTTCTATTTATTGATTTATTTATTTATTAAACACTTTATTTATTCTTTATTTTTGCTTTAATTTTTTATTTATACATACATACATATATATATATATATATATAATTGAGTCTTGAAATTTGCAAGTATCAATGGGAATTAGATTTTGAAAATAAAGTGAAGGATTAGAATTACTATTGGAAAGAATGGGCTTTAGAGACTAATGGAATAAGAAGAAGGAGGAGAGCCCAAAAGAAAAGCATAGCAAGCTATAAGGAGTATTAAAACTATGTAGTTTTGGAGGAGGGCTTTAAGTTGAGAAATAAGTGAATTAAGAGGAGGAGAAGCAAGTTGTCATAGACCAAAGGAGAGAAGCCAAAAACGTGAGCCAAGGAGAAAGGGGATTTCGGCCAAGAGGAGAAGAGAGAGTCGTAGGAAGCTTGAAGAGAGGAAGAAAGAAGAAGAAAAAGAAGGGAAACTACTTGTTGGAGGTAAGTTACACCCTTGCTTATGTTAGATTCAAGAATGGGATAAAATGGAGGTTAGGGTTTGTGTAGGGTTTGAGGAAAGAAAGAAGAGAAAGGTGAAATCAATGGATTTGGGATTTCTAAGTTAAGGTTTTGGTTATTCTAGCATAGATGGCTTATAGGTAGGTTCGGTGTAAAGTTTATTTTATCTTTGTTTGATTTTAAATGCTATGACTTTTCTTTAGAATGTATTTATTGAATGGAGTATGGTTTAATTGAAGGAAATCAAGAAAACCCCACTCAAGACAAGGAGGAAGGGCAATCTTGAATTTGGATTCCGACGTTTAGGTGGGTAACATTTTTATGGTTGTTGTGTGATAGGCAAATGCCCTATGTGTGTTTTCTTCTTTTGTTTAAATTGCGTACATGTTGAGTTGTGTGGTACATTTGATAGTGTATGGTGAAATAAATATGTTTCCTTTGATATGAATGAAAAGTATGAGATTATGATGATTTGGTAGAATGAAAGAAGCATAAAAATGTCATTTTGCGCCTGAATATGTGAGCATAAATTGGTTGTGATTGGGCAAGAGAGAACCCGTTTCGTTAGTCTCGTGCACGATGACCCATAGCCTTCTCTCGGCTGCCCGCTTGATACCACGAGATCCAGAGAAATCGGACTCGTTGTGTTACGGTGTAAACCGTTGTGTTTAAGGAACTCTCGAGCCAATTGTGTGCATTTCATCATTTAATTGTGTTTATGATGCATAATCTGTGATATGATTGATATAAGTTCTCATGTTATGCCTTATCTGAGGATTTTGGGTTATTTGTGCTTTATATGATAAATTGTTAATGTTTGGATTCTTGAATTATGTGTTGTATGGCTCATTATGCGATGGCTATAAACATGTTAGTCACTAAGCCGTGTTTTGCTCACCTCATTCTCCCTCCTCAGGTGCAAAATCAAGTTTAGCGTTGAACCTTGCAAGGCATTAGGCATAACTCCAAAACTTTAGACACTTTTTTATTAAGTTAGTAACTAGCTTTTGGAATAGCTTTATAAGCATATCAAACATTGAGCATCTCATATATTTTGTATCTTGTGCCTAATTCTTGATGGATATGTTGATATGTAACTAAAGCTGTGTATGAACTTTTGTTATGATTGGAAAAGAGAATGAGAACTCTAGTATCATGTGTTTGTGTTGAATTGCGATCTGTGTACAATCTTGAAAAGGGTTTGTATATGAGTCTTATAATTGTTGAGTTGTTGTTGAAATTTTGCTTTGGGAGAGCTTGCTGGAACTTTGTAAAGGTTTTCGAGCTATTTTAGGGTGTGTTTATTGAAAAATGTGAGTTGCTAGTGTTTAGTGCAGGAGCTGTCTAAATGACAAATGTCAGACAGAAGATTCGAGTCCACTTTTGAACCTTATAGAGTTGAAAGTTGGATCGTTGATCTGCATGGTAGTTGTAGAGCGTTCTCTTACCTTTCCATAGATACCAAGTTTGTTAAATTTGGAGTTCTGGGTCAAAAGTTATGGTGTTTGCAAGTCTTGGTACTGTTTAAGAGGAGCTAGTCGATCGGTCTTGGAGTAAACTTTTGATCCCTTTAGTGACTGAACTTGTCTTTGAGTCCTTCTTGAAAATTGTATATTTTCCTTTTACCTTTCCAATGACACCAATCTTGTCTGATTTGGAGCTCGAAGTCAAAAGATATGAGGGTTAGAAGTCTGATAAGTCACAAAAAAGTATTTTGTCCGCCAAGAAGTAATTTTTTAGGTTGTTCCGGCCGGACGGTATCGGGCATCGCTGTATTGCAAATGGGGGATTCCAACCCCAGAACTCGAACTCTGATTCATCCTCAAAAAATGTCGTAGGATGCCAACTGAGGGCAGACAGCCGAACTGATGGCACAGTAAGGCCAGGTCGTTAATAAACCTCCAACCATTCGGAGTTATCTGGCTCGGCATTAATTGGTAGCCGACGCACACCTCGTCAATAATGGGGGCATACGGGAGCCTCATACCACCGATCGAGAAGAAACTTTCAGAAACAACAAAATATCCACTCAAGTTGCTGTGGATTTGCTCGTTCTCCAAGGCAAGCCTAGGCCCCCAGGACATAAGATATTATTCCTGATGATCGACCGTTTTAGCTCCGCCGCCGTCATCATCGATTTATCTCTCGGCAGCTCCTCCACGACCAGCCCATCCTTCTGTTCTCTCGTCGAGATTTCTTCGACGTCTTTCAGCCCAGACATCGCCGCTACTTTCGCCACTACTTCAAGCGCTCCCTCGGCGATTTCATCCCTTGGGTAAACCCCACTTCTAGAACCGGTAGACGACATGTTCACAGAGAGGAAATTTAGAAGAGGAGACGAGGGAAAAGGACGTACCTATTTGGTGATTTGAGGTTGAAAAATCAGACGACGGTTGAAAGAAATTTTCAAAAACTGTAAGCAAGAAAGAGCAAGTGAAAGCAGAGTGAAAGCAAGATAACAAAAACAAACGTGAAGAAAACCCACACTCTATTGATCCTGGGTACTTATAGAAGACCAGTCGAATGAGCATTCCAACCAACGCCTGACGTGTGGAGAAGATCCGAGCCGAGTTCAGACACATGGCTGGATCTGAGCGGAGGTAAGTTAGGGTTATTAGAAATCTGGAGCGGCGCAACAATTGAAAAGACGTACGTGACAGCTGCGCAACGGTTACAAATTCTGAATTTGTCAGAGGACACGCGCCGTCAGTAATAATTGCTCCAAGTACCTTCACGCACTCAATGACGATGTCCACCCGATCTACCTTGGCGCGAGCTATCATGCAATAAGCACCTATGCCGACCGATCGGGGCATTCAACCGACCGATCCCAATACGAACAGTCGCGCGATATACATCAACGCCTGACCGATCGAGCCTATTACGAGTTGTCCTACGAACAAGCTACAAAATCCTTGCATACTCCTTCGACCCTTCTTCTTGCTCAGACTCGAGGAGTAGGGGGCTTATGTTTGGGTCGGTCGTGCTGGGCCCGAACCCAATCATAACTACTCATGGACCGATCGATCTATTTCTCAAGGATTGGTCTCACACCTATTGGCTATACCAAGCCCAGGCCCAATCCACACATCCATGGCCCATTCGCAGGTGGAAGTCTCCCATGCATACGTAAAAACTTAAACCTAGCATCTGCTCCATATATAAGGTACGACTTTGCCATAATATAGGTACGTGATCACAACCCTAGCTTTCTCTGCTTACAGCGATCCTATCCAGACAAAAGACTAACTTGAGCGTCGGAGGGACTCATCGGGAAACAACCCCCGACGTGCCTTCTTTATTTTGCAGGAACCTTCAAGCCGTAACTCTCGTGAGAAGCAGTCAACTCCATGGATCCAAACGGCAACGTGCAGCCTCGCCAGAATCACTCTGAACCAATTGGCCATAACTTTTTTCTCAGACCTCCAATTGACCTCATTTTTAAAGCGATAGACTCCTAAGACATTTTTCTATCTTTCCACACCCGATTTATCAGTATTGCTTTTAAATTGAAAAAGGTGGATTGAAACAAAGTGTTATGTTCGGTTGATAAATTCTAACTATGCTTCAGTAATTTTGAGATATCTTGAGCTATAGAGCTCCGATTGAGGCAATTCTTGTTTTAAATTAAACTAGAGATATGGATTTACAAGTTATATGAAGGAGCCAATCGGCAATTTAGCCTTTAAGACTTTCAACTTCTGACATGAAGTCGGTAGAGTGTTCAGTCTTTGTTGTTTTTCCTTAAGACAGTATTTTGGTCATAACTTCTTTATTTCTAATCCAAATTGAGCGTTTTTGGTGGAGTTGGAATCTTTAGATCATGGGGAAAAAATGTCCTTAAGAAGCCGATCCAAAATTCCTATTGCAATTCCCCCAAATTGTGGTATGTTTGTTGTCAGCTTTGGGTCTTCTATGCTTGAGTGCTTCCGAATGTTGGGCTTCGGTGATGGGGTCCAACATTGAGCTAGTGTTAATCAAAACAAAAGACAAGGATGGTGAAGATGAAAAGAAGAAAAGTAATAATCAAGACACAGAAGCGAGGATTACATATAATATCACTTCTATAAAATTGGGAGCTAACATGGATGAAAGGAAAAAAATTAATTTTGAAGGAGACTGTAGTTGATAAGGAATTAATAATTCCTATGCAATTCTAAATAATTTTTTGTTGCCTTTTTAGTTGGAAGACTTAAGGTTGATTATCCATAACTTAGGGAAATTTCTTACTTACAAGGATGTGAAAGTTAGAATTTCCTTTTTTTACTTATTTTCTATGGTTTATTGTGTTCCTTGTTCGCATTCATAACTTCCTAATGGTTTCATATATGCTTATATGAACTTTTGTAAAGTGCTTTAATGGAGAGCATCACCAATGTAACATACCGTCACCGATGGGATGGGTACAGTAAATTGCATTCATAATTGGCATGTACATGCATTGTTTAGCTTATGTATATTTGGATAATTGGCAATTATGGCACTAGCACATAAATGTACCTACATGTATGACATATTTTCGATAAGATTAGGTAATTTGGTAATTTGGAGATAATTTGGCCAATTGAGCGTTAAAAATTTAATTGAAATGAGAATCTAGATTTCAGGAGTTTGAATTATGAAATTGGAGTATATGATTAGATGTTTCCTAATTTTGAAGATTTATAGGATTTTTTCTGGAATTTTTAGAGTATCATGTCCGGATCGAAAAATTGGCTTAGTGACTGATTAATTGAATTACGGTTCCGAGATTGATTGACAGTTGGCGTGAAATAATTCGAGTTATGAGCTTAGGAGTTATTATTCACAATTATTACAAAATCGGGAGAAATTAGAATAAGAATTGGATTGTTAGACCTTAAGATTTGGATTTGTGGCAATTAATTTGCCATACAAGGCCTTAGTCCCTAGGTTTATAAACCCCCTTTCTTTGAAATTGATCCTCCACGATGTTGTCCCCTTCTCTTGAAAGAAAGCTCGATCTTCTTCTCTTCGTGGATGTCTTTGATTTCTTCCTTTTACTTTCTTCTTGATTAATTGCTTCCTCCTTCGTTCATTATCCATCCTTTAGCTTGGGATTGAAAGAAAATGGATTTGGTGTTGGTTTGAAGTGAAAACCGTGGGTGTCGAATTAGTTAGGGATTGGAGTTCTTGGTGATTTCAGAAGGTTAAAAGCTTAAACCAAGTAAGTTTCTACTTGTTTATGTTTTAAATAGTTTGATTTGAGCATTAAATGAAGTTGTAAATTGTTTAAGAAATGTTTGAGTTTCGGATGATGTAGGTTTTGAGAAAATGTAGATTTTGATTTGGGTATTTGAGAAATAATTGTTATTGAATGGATTTGAGGTTAGAAATGAGTTGTGTTGAGTAGTTGGAGTTGTTTAAGAGTGTTTAGAATGGAAATGAATGGATTTAAATCAGCAGATTTGGGAAAATCTGGGTTTCAGGCGTGTTTCTGGGTTTGCACGTCGCGACGTATTCGTCACACGCCTGCGCGAAAATCCTCGATCCATACGTCATGACAATGAAACGACGCGTCGGCGAGCTGTCCCGCTTCAGACGCCATGGCGAAGTGTTGGTACTGTGTCGCATGAAGTCGATCGAGCACGCCAGCAGTATGCTCTCGCATACACCGCGACGTATGCGAGAGGAGGGAGTCTCGCCGCGGCGAGTGATCTCACGCCGCGGCGAGGGCACCTATTTAGGCCGAAAGTGATGCTTTTAATTAGAGAATTTTGAGGTTAAAATTGGAATAGTTAGAAATTGATTGGAGTATAGTCAATTGAATTATGGTATTAGGAATTGCTATGGATTAGAGTGAAAATGCGGAATTGAGATAATTTAGGAATAGGGTCGGAAATGTTATAACATGCATAGTACGTAAATCATTCGATACATATGCATCCTTGATTATTGAAATTGTACAATTAGTAATTTTTGGATATTATGATTATTGTAGAGGCTCAAGTGGATCGTCGATCGTCCGATGTAGGCGAGACTTCCCGGAAGTAGCTCGGAAGTTTTGAGGTGAGTAACCTAGTTAGTTTCTCAACCTTGATGTGTTTAATTTTGTGCATCTATACCATGTGGAGTTAAGGATGGATTATATGTGTTTGTTTTCAGTGATTTCGGACCATAGGTGTTCGAAATATTTGGAATGTGCTATAGAAGTGTCAATTGTGCATAAATTGTCAATAAGTGGTTTCAAATGCAAATTGGATAGTGATATTAGGTTGTGGCACTATTAGTGAGGATTGGAACATGTGCATTCATGCCATTATGCATGATCAGATAATTGACAGTTGTGACCGGTGCAACCACCGTATTCAGAGCTTTAAGCTCAACGCACAGGGCCTCGCGCCCGACGATTTTCAGAGCTTTATGCTCAACGTATCAGAGCTTTAAGCCCAATGTTTTCAGAGTCACTGGCTCAACGTAAATGAGCTCAGGCGCACGGTCACAACAACGTAATAAACGGAAAGTGTCACATATGCATTGTACATGAATTATCAAGTGTGAATTGTATGAAAGGCGAAATGCCTTATAAATGTGAGATTGCACGTAAGAGATTTTCTGGTTGTGATATAAGATATTGTGTGAATTATTTGTATATGCATGAGTTGGGTGGACCATCGATGATGGTTTCTCGCTGAGTTCGCAAACTCACCCAACATTGCATTTATTTTTCAGGACAGCGATAGTTGACTCCTAGCTCCAGTTAGCGAGACTTTTCCTGCTGTGTGAGTGCTGGCGAGAGGAATATGACCCACAGGTCGATTAGCTGGGATCTTTTGGGGATGATCTAGTTAGGAGTTATTTTAGTCCCTTTCGGTTTTGTATAGTCGAAATCAGATATAATTGTGAACTTATGGTTTTAAAGAAATGAAATGAGAAGTATTTTTTGGTTTTAAAATTTAGTGAATTTGATATTACTGCTTTATTATATTGATGCCATGAGGTTTATAGAAATGATCGAATCGTAGTGCACCCTCATCGTAGGTTATATATCGGTATGACCTAAAGGCGTCCCGGTGTATACCCTACGGTAAGAGGGCGCTACAACCAAGCAAGGTGAACTCTATAACAAGCTTGTGAGAACGACTGCTCTTTGTGAATGGAAATGTTGCTTTGGGAGCCTCGTTCATATTATTATTGAAATAGTAATTTTGGTTCTATAGTATTTAAAGAAAGAATAAAGGGGGAAAAGTAATTCTTCCTTGATTTTTCTATGAATAATATAAGGAATATATAAGATTGTATCCATTTTCATAAATCAAGGAGAACTATTTATTCTATAAGAAATCAAATCCCTTTAATTTAGCCACTAATTTATAGAATATCAACTAATTATCTCTATAGAATCAACTAATTATTGGTATAAAATCTTATAATTATTTCTATAATATCAACACCCCCTTAAGTTAATGCATAACTATTAATCATGCCCAACTTATTACAAAGAACTTAAAATTCTATCTTAGTAGCACTTTGGTGAAGACAATAGCAACTTATTATGTTGTAAGTATAAATGGTATGTAAATGAAACCCCTTTCAGGTTTTTCCTTTATAAAAAGTTTGCCAATCTCCACATGCTTAGTTTGGTCATACTGAACTAGATTGTTAGTAATATTGATAGCTATTTTGTTAAAAAAAACAATTTTGATTGATGTTACATCGGTTTCTTAAGTTCTTATTACTGTTTTAAGTTATATTATTTCACAAATTCCTTGAGCCATTACCTTATATTCTATCTTTGCACTACTTCTAGCTACCACACCTTTTTTTTTAGTCTTCTAGGTTACTAGATTTTCCCCAAAAAAATGTGCAACACCTAGAAGTTGATCTTCTATCAGTAAGAGACCCTACCTAGTCTTTATCAGTGTATATTTAAACAAATCATTAATGAATTTTCTTAAAGAATAATCATTTTCTTAGAGTTTCATTTTAAGTATCTTAAGATTATGTACACTTCTTCCAAGTATTCTTTATAAGGAGTATGTATAAACTAGCTTACCATACTGATAGAAAAGGAAATAATTGCTCTAGTGTGAGATAAATGGCTTAGTTTTTCCACCAGTCATTAATACCTACCGGTATTCACTAGAACTCCTTCCCTAACTTCACCTAGCTTTGAGTTAAATTCATAGAAGTATATGATGGTTTACATCCACTCATCCCAGTTTCTTTTAGAAGGTCCAGTAGTTATGTTGGGTGACTGATATGCCCTTCTTAGATCTAGTAATTTCCATCCCTAGGAAGTATCTAAAAGACCCCAAGTATTTAATTTCAAACTCATATGAAAGATTCTTTGAAGATTTTCAATTTCCTAATAATCATTGACCATAATGATAATGTCATCTATATACATAATTAGAATCACAAACCTTTATACTATAGAAATTTTTTTTAATCGGGTATGGTCAAATTACCTTATGAGAAACCTTGAGACTTTACAAATCTTGCGAATTTGTCAAACCAAGCCTTTGATGATTATTTTAGTCCATGTACAAAAAATTTTAGTTTGCATATCCTTTTTATAAATTTTCCACTAAATCCTAAGGGAGGATCAATTTACACCTTTTCTTCTAAATCTCCATTTAAAAAGGCATTTTGCATATCCATCTAATGTTGAGTCCAATCTAGATTAACTGTAACAAAAAGCAACACTCTACAATATTTAACTTAGCAACAAGTGAAAAAGTTTCTGAATAGTCAATGTTATAGGTTTGAATAAACCCATTATCAACAAGGTGAACCTTATATCTTTCAAGTGATCTATCAGAACTATATTTCATGGTGAACACTCATTTACATCTAACCAGTGTTTTTTCTTTTGGAAGGTTAGCTTCCTTCCACGTTTTATTCTTCTTCAAAGCTCTCATCTCCTCCATGATTTCATTGGTCCACTTAGTAATATTTAAATCCTTTTGTATATTCTTAGGAATGGAAAAAAGTTGACAGCTTAGAATTAAATGCTTAAAATGATGGAAATAGGCTATGATATGATAAGAAGTTATACATAGGATCTTGATACAAGTTTTAAAACTTTTCCTGTGAGTGATGCATAATCTAAGGTTTCACCTACTTCTAGAATAGATATTAGTTTATGTGACACTAACTCAATAGACTTAAGCTTAAACTAAGTATTTACCTAGTTGGTATCCAATTTTTGGATTTCTTTTCTAGTTACTCTTGACCATGCTATAAGATGTCTGTGTATTTTTGTCATTCTGGATATTTTCTCAATAGAACTTTCCCTTTAAAATGATTTCCATCTTGTATATCACACATTTCATTCTTTTCTTAAGATTTAATTTGTAAAGACATCGAAATGAATCCTTATTTTCATTACTTAAGACACCATCAGTATTTGAATTAGGATTATAGAAAATATCTACAACATTGTAAGTGTTGGCCATGGTCTCACTTTCCTCATAAATATTTTTTTAAAAAAAATCTTCACTATGTGTCTCCTTGAAGATATGGTAAGAGAAAATAAAGGTATATCTTCAAAAAAGATGAAATACATATAAACAAAAAAAATTGAATATTGGTTCAAAGCAGTTGTACCCTTTTTAAATAGAATGATAACCAACAAAAATACATTTTCGTTTTTTAAGATCAATGTTCTTTAGGATATAAAAATAAATTAAGCCATGAATGGCAAGAAAAAGTTACAAAGTAGCTACAAACAACTATATAAACTAAAAACCAAGCTTTGAAAGCTTCTAAGCCAAAATATAACTTACTTTAGATGTTACTAAGTATAGACATTCCACATTATAGTACAGTAGTCTTCATTAAGGAGTCTAGACTTCTATAAGCTCATGTATCCTCTGATTTGTTTAATGGTTTTGCTACTAACTTTAGGATAAAGTTTTCCCCAATTGTTTTCCCCAATTGTTCTCATGAATATAAACAATTGCAGTACACTCAAACACTTTAAAAGGGAGATCATCTGATAACTGAGATAAAGAAAAACATTCATTAAAACAATTAAGAGGAGTTTGAAATTTTAAAGTTTTTAAAGGCATCCTATTCATTAAATATATAACTGCTAGGATAGCCCCACCTTATAAGTACTTAAAAGGATTAGTTGAAAACATTATACATCTTGCAATTTATAACAAATGTTTATTTTTTTCTCTGTTATTCTATTTTGTTGTAAGGGTGTTAGTACATGAGCTTTGAAGAACAATTCACAGTTTTCAACAAAAAAATCCTTAAAATCTTCTTGAAGTATTAATTTCCATTATCACTTCTATAAACTTAAACTCTAGTTTGAAATTGTGTATAGATCATGTTATAAAAGTTTTGAAACACACTCTCTACATTTGATTTCTCATTAACTAAAAATAATCAAGTAATTCTAGTTTGGTCAATGAAAGTTATGAACCATCCTTTTCTAGTTATTATTTTTATTCTTAAAGGTCCCCAAATATCACCATAAATTATAGTGAAGGGTTTTGTGGCCTTATAAGGTTATATTAGAAAAAATGTTCATGTTTAATAATTTGACAAATTTCAAACTAAAATGAAAAGGATCTTTTGTAAAAACTTTGAAAATAAATGTCTCATCTAATGAAAAATTGGATATTCTATTCTAAAATGTCATAACATAATTTTATTCTCAAGAAGCATTGAAATAGAATTGATCCAAGTTCTCTAGGATTGCCTATTTGAATCATATCCATTTTCATAGAAATAAGGACTTACAACTTATTTAACATTGTCAATCATCTCCCCCGTGTTCAAATCCTAAAATTGACATTTACATAAAGAAAAATTAACTCGATGATTTTGATCAGTAGTTATTTTACTGACTGACAACAAATTACAAGACAGTTTAGGAACACAAAGAACATTATGGAGTGTAAGATCAAGGGAAAGAACATTTCATACTGCTGAATAGGAACCATCTGGTATTTTTACGTTTTGATTTCTTACATAAAGACTATATGAAGAAAACAATTTAGAGGATTTAGTCGTATGATTTGTTGTGCAAGAATTAATTATCTAAGAATTATCTAAATTGACCCCGAAACAAGAGATAAAGTAGATAATTAACTTTCCAAACTAAAGAATATGAAGTATTCTTTATGAAAGACTATTTGCTAAAAGATATTTCGAGCTAAGATTCAACAATTTTGGCTTGGTAGGTATGGATGTCTCCGAATTATTTGTCTTCCTTTTTTTTTTTCTTCTCATCAATTTTCCAACATGTTTCCCATCCCATGTGTGTGAATCATGTTTACATTGATCACACGACTTTTTGTTATTTTTCCTCTCTCCTTTAGCTTATATTCTTTTTCACACGACTGCATGCAAAACCTTTTTGTCATAGTCAAATTGTTGAAATCATCATTAGAGGATGAGTAATATCTCCACTAGTCAGTCATCGATAAACGATAGCCCATTTAAAACTAATTTGTATGAAGAAAGAAAAAAATATTGTGAAAGAGTTGTGGCTTTTATACCATGAAGAATGAAAAAAGAAGAAAGAAGGAGAAGTCACTCTTCCTGAATTTTTTTTGTAAATAGTACGAGGAATATATAAGACAATGCAACCCTAATCACCTCTTTAAATCAAGGAGAACTATAATAAAGTCTCGTTAATTCAGCTACTAATTTATAGAATATCAATTAATTATTTCTAGACGATGAGATAATTATCTCTATAGAATCAGCTATCTATTTCTATAATACAACAGTGTTAATTTTGGATTTGTATAATTATTGGTAAATTAAAACTACTTAATGTGTTTTCTTTTTCAACTCTTATCGACAAACATGTGAAAAAGTAACTACATCATAAACTTAAATTACTTCTATTCAAGAGAGTTGATAGCAGAATCAAAAAACTTTGTCCATGAAAACAGACCGCAACTTGGACGTCGGAAAATTATATTGCTAATAGCATTTGTTTGTGACTGCCAAACTTAAGCAGAGGCATCATTGCATGCTTTTTGATAATCTTCTCATCTATCCCATTACCTTCGTTGCTTTTTACATGTCAGCAACATTTTCTCAAGCTTAATTACTAGATTTTATATAATATTAAGTAAATTGAAACTATTTATTGGGTTAATTAAAATGTATATAATTGTATTGCAATAGGAATGCTAGGGACAAAAGGATCTAATTCAAGCTGAATCAATTCCCTTCATATGTAGCCAAACCGTCTGAGCAGAACTCGCGTGTAGACTTCACGTATTAGTGAAATTTTTATCAAGTTATTAAAAATGCCGATCAGAATTAACAAGCTATATAGCATGTAACCCAAATTGGGGTTTTATTTTTGTGGACAAGAATGTAAAAATGCAAGCAATAATTGAATTGTGAAAATTTGTATTCAATAACATCTATTCGTGTCTACTATTCAAGAAGAGACCGCATTGTCTGTTCCTTGACCACGTTCCTGTAAGTCCCTCTACCATGTTTCATTACTTTCCACACGCAGCAACATTTTCCACAAGCTTAATTACTAGAATTTGTATAACGTCAAGTAAATTGAAACTACTTATTGGACTTTTCTTTCTATGGAAAAGAATATAAAGAATCGAGCAGTATATTGAATTGTGAAAAATATAAACTGTTCATGTCTTCAAACTCAAGAAGAGACCTCATTGCCTATTTCTTGACCACTTCTCCGTAAATCCCTCTACTCAGCTTCATTGATTTCTCCCTGCCCGCACCACCTCTCTTTTAACTCCTCCCTCAATAACCTCAATCACCTATGAGCAAGGGCCTGACTTTTGGTTTATATGAATGGTTAATGAATGAACCCAAAACCCATAAACTAATCTCATAATAATTAATATTGTTTCAAAAAACTTTAGCACAAACTGAATCTTCAACAATTGAATTTACGTGCAAAATACGTAACTAAAGTACCATTACGTATTATAATTATGCCTAAAGAGAGCACTATCCACATATGAGACTCCTAATGGCCATTTCTCCATCATTATGCCTGCTGACACCTTGATTGAGCACCCCTTTGGAATTTTTTCCATCGATTGTGCGACTTCAAATGGACTTTTGTGAAGAAATTGTATCCAGCACTGAAAAGTCGAATATTTTGTTGATACGCATACGCTTCTAGACTAGTCATCGGCTATCTACCTTTGAATTTATTATCATGAAGAAAATAATCGGTAAAATCTTGTCATAATTGTATGTTTGGTTTTGAATAAGAACACCAATTTTAATTAAAATGGTTTATTTAATTACAATTAAAAATTATAAAAATTTGTCAATGTGTATAACCGGTTGGATAATTCGTCCATATAAAAAAAGTCATTAAAGGTTGGTCGTAATAGGCAGCGAGCCTTCGCTCAAGTGATACTCGTGCTCTCATAATTATGCCATTTAGTCTCAAATTCGACATTTAATCTCATTAACGGTACTGGTCAACACCGAGTATCATTTTAAGTAATTTTTAAAATTTATAAAATAGTCTCTAAAATTTTTAAAATTTGCAAAAATAATTAATTAGTATATTGTACAATTGCACCGTATATTTTTTAAATTTACATCAACCATGTTTCTAAAAATCATAATAATAAATAATAATCACAATTAATATGAAATAATAATATTTTAAATATTCACATATAAATAATAATCACAATTAATATAAAAGGACAATCATCATCATACAAATATAAAATTAAGAATAAGATAAAACATTTAAAATATTACTATAATACAATTTCACTATTTTAATAAATAATAATTATATCAAAACATCCAATAAAAGAATAATAAATATCCTTAATTATTACAATATATAAAAAGAGTTCATGAAGAAAAAATAATCAAGTAAAAGTTAAACCTGAAACAAAAACATTTACAGTTACATTACATATATAGAATTTCACATAAACATCAAATATAAGTAAAATTAAAAGAAGATGAAAAACAAAAACCTAGAATGAAATTCAATCGTCAACGGAAAGATACTCACTATAACTGCACTGACTTCAGTTATCATTTGGTACAAAATCTTCATCATCAAGAGGAGCTTTATCATCATTATCATTCAAATTTAATGCACCAAATGACATGTCAATGATTTACCATCTAAGATTATCTTTCAAGTTATTGACATCTATCAAATTCAGTTCTTTATAAACCCAATCCACCAAAAAATCAATATTATCAATGAAAATTGGATCAGTTGAACTACTTGTTCTATTAAAACTCTTAATAAATAATTAAATTTAATTATTAGAAAATTATAAGAAATTATATCGAAATTAATAATGATAGTAAAGATAATAACATACCTTTCCCGAAGTTTTAAATTGTAACGAACAAAAACCAAGTCATTCAACCTCTTATATTCCAATCTATTTCTTTTCTTTGAGTAGATAATTCAAATGTGTTCCAATTTCATTCACAACCTATTGCACTCACACATTGACTTAAAATCAATTGTAAACCTTTTTAATTTTAGAATACCATTTAAGAATTGATCCTACCAAAAACTATAAGTCATAAGATAATAAAAGTAGTGTTATAAAAAAATAAAATGATAATTAATTTTCAACAAATAAGAAAAAGGAAATAACTAATATATGGAGAAAGTTTTTCTCTTTGTTGAATAGCAATCAGCATTTCAAAATCCTCATAAGACAACTTGTAAAGCTCTATTTGTGAGCTTAAAAGATCCTGCTTCGCGTCAATATTGTTAACAATTATTATAATAGTTAAAAGTATTCCTCTATTAACTTCAACTTACTTAGTAAGATATAGTCTAAAATAGACAATAGGATTCAAAAATGCCCCAGCTGCAAATAATGGAGAAGAAAGTTTTCTTTCCCTTCTCTCATTAATGATTGAAAGATATGGTGTGTATAAAAAAAAGAGATATGTTTCATATTGGCTTTAATTGCTTCCATCGCTCTCTCCATGACATCAAAAATATAACATATTATTGGCTTTTCTTCACTATCAGTCAAGCGAAGTACCCTCACCAAAGGCTCACAAACTTGAATAACAAATTGACTTTGAGACCAAAATTCTCTATCTTCTAATATAATATTACAAACCTCCACTCCAGTATTGGACTTAGCATGCTGAGATGCAATCCACTTATCACTTATAAACATTTGTATTAACTCTTTCTTTATCGAAACAAAAGACTGAAGTGATAAGAAATTTGTTGCAAATCTTGTCATGGCAGGACGACACAAATTCCTACCATTAGTAAACTCCTTTTTCATCAAATTTAAACCTATGCACGATTATAAATGAATTTTGTTACCTTTTTAGCTTTTTACATAGTCTCATCAATAACAGGAAAATACCCAGGATCCCCTATATTCTCCAGCATTAGGTCAATGCAATGTGCAATACAAGGAGTCTAAAAAATGAATTATACGTATTCTGCAACCTTTTTTCCGCTGCTTTATAAGCAAAATCATTGTCAGTAATAAACTTAACAATATTTTCCAGCCCTAAATCATTCACAACTTTATCAAATATCGCAAACAAAGTCTCAGTATTTCTAATAAGGCTAGACGTATTAATAGATTTCGAAAACATAGAGTCATTTGTATAGTAAACAAAACAATTATAATAGGTTCTTGTTTCCTATTTGTCCAACCATCACACATGATTGAATATCCATAAGTACCATAATTCACTTTTCTTTTAGCCAAATAACTTCTAATTTCAAAAATAGAACAACTCAAAATTACCTCTTAAGTCATCAATCGAAGGACCTTTGAATCCTGGACCATAACAGGCTATTGCTAGGTTGATAATAATAAGACTGAGAAGCATTTAATGATGAACCTGTATCATGTCACCATCTAGCTACTATCATATCGACATTGTGAGTCCCATCTCTTGATTGCATTGCACTACGAATTGAAGGTTGGGCTTCAGGGCTTGTTTGTGGTACAAAGAAACTAGTCACATGCCTTCTTCTCTTCCTCACATTAGGTTCAGGTACTTCTTCTTGAGCCTGAGATGGAATACAACTAGTACCACTACAACCAGTACCATTACCACCACTACCACTACCACTTCTACCTTCAACATTTCTAAAATCACCACGGAAACTAGAAAATGAACTTACTCTACCAATTTCAAAAGTCAACCTTTCCCCTTTATCTCTCTCATATTGATATTGATCATGGTTTCATCTGTCACTTCACATCATGATTTACTTTTTTATAGGGTTCCACATCTCCTCCAACCCCAACTAAATGTTTTTTTAATCGAGTGATTCCTCCACTTTTCAAATGCTTGTTACAAAACAAGCAAATAGTATGGTTCCTTATACCAGGAACCAATGCAACATAAATCCAAGCTAGATTATTGTATCTTCCTGAAGTGGGATGATCAAGAGTACTTGAACTTCCTTCCATTTATCTGTAAAAATAAATGAATGCATATATCCAAATAAATACATATAAAAACAAATAATGCATAATTTTAATACACAATATGCATTATTTATTATAAATAAATATACATAATTTCACACATTATTTATTATAAATATTTATGATACCCATATATATATTACCAAATAATTCAACATATTTTATATTAAATTAATTATTTACCCAAAATGATACCCAAATAACCAAATACTATCATTAACAACAACCAAATTATTATTAATTTCAATTGCATAATTTTATACTCAACTAATTATTTACCTAAATTCAATACCCAAATATTAAAATGAAATACCATTTCACAAATATTAAGAATGTGTCGATTAATGATTTAAGTTTTTACAAGTTTACAACTTTTATATTCTCGGTTTAAAATTCTAATTTAAGTTGTTTCAACTTTCAAGTTTCAGAATCAATAAGGCCATTCATTTCATTCATCCAAAAACTTATCGTAATTTGGTAAACTTAAACCAATTTTTACAACCAAACCATAAATCAACCAAACAATTATTCAACTCTAATATCCAATCTAACCCACACAAATCAGAAAACCAAGAGATCACCGTGACTGGCTCATTCCATTCAACTCCAATATTAAAATCACAAATGACAAAACCATGATCATTCAACTCCAATATCCAACCCAGATACACACAAATCGCAAATCACAAAACCAAGTTCCAACTTCCAACCAATTCACAAATCCAAGATCCAATCAATCACATTTAAAAAAATGCAATTAAATAGAAAAAATTTGAAAACTCAAAAAACACAACTAAAAATAATTCACTAGCTTCGGGTCTTCTAGTTGGGTGACGGGTCAGAGGTTTCGGGTGTAGATTTGGGCGAGCAATGACCTTCTCTCCTCCTTTAGAAATTTAGTGACGATGACGTGATGCGGTGGTCCCCGTGGAGGAAGGTTAAAGACAATGGCATCTTCGGGGGACGTAAAGGGAGGATCTATATCCTCTGATGCTGGCATGGATCGGGGAGGATGAGGGAAGGAACAACACTACCGGAGAGGGACTTATCACTACTATTGTCATAGATGAAGAGGAGAATGAGAGAGAGAGAGAATGATGACAGTGGTGAGTGAAGAAGAGAGAGTCAATGAGAGAAAGAGAGAAAAAATGAGAAGGAAGGTAGAAGTAGGTTCGAGAAAGTGGAGATGGAGAGTCGCACAGACAGAGATTGGGGGGCTTCATTTAGAGGACGACTGACGGCAACGGTGGTGAGTGAAGAATTGAGATTCGGTGAGAAAGATAGAGATAAATGGAAGAAAGGTGTAAGGTTTGAGAGAGTTGGAGTTGTAGGTCAGGGTGTCGGTTTAGTTTTAGGGTAAGTTTAAAAAATTACAAATAGGTCCTTGACATTTGCAAATTTTATGGTACTGTCTTGGTATTTTGGATATCGGCCGATACTAAACAAAAAACAGTGGTACCGACCAGTATTAATGGGCAGTACCGAAGGAATGAATACTGTTCTATGAGGTTCAAGAATACACGCACAAGTCACCAAAGGAAATGGAATATATAGAAAGGTATTGGTTGGTCAAAGATTGGAAGGTCAAAAAGAAAAGTCAACAGTTAAAGACCAATAATTAGATATTAAAACTTTGAATATCTAACAACAATAACAATAACAACACAGTAAATATTATATTAAAACAAGGAATTTAAAAAGGTCTAATAACGCGTAGTCTTATCCTTGACTACTAGATAGTAAATGATTGTAAACAATTAAAAATACAAAGAAAAGAAAAGTAATAATAAATAATAAAATAAATAAAACAAAAATAAACAAATCATAATTTAAAAATAAATTAAATTAAATTAAATTAATTAATGACTAAAATTATATCACAAAAGTATAATTATATAATAGAGAACATCTTATAAAATAGATGTGTCGTCACACGTATTTTTTTCCTCGCATATTATCACATTGAGATCTTAAGATTTGGAATGCAGATATCTTGTGAGTTAATGTTGTAACTTTAAATTAAAAAAGGCTTTGGATAATGATTTTATGAAAATACGTAGAAGGAAAGTAATAATCGTGATCTAAATAGTGCATCATCTTCCCATTTGATTGTCCAATTTGTTGGTTTATGCACTATAAATAATCATTTTAATTATAGTTTAGTGACATTATTTACAGCATTCTTTATCTTGTACATGTTTATTTATATATGATGAAGTCTATAGGATAATTTTACATTACAAAAGAAATTATAATAAGATTATAATTATGAGATTCATATTACAGTTTTGTATTATTCCTAAATGTTTCTAGTCATTATTCTATTCTAGTCATTATTCTATTAAAATTAAACATTAAATAGAATATAAAAAGACTAGCACACGTTTTGTTTTTCCTTATGAAGAAAGTAGTCGATCTCATAAGTTAAAGTATAGAGATATTTAAACAAACATATGGGTGTTTGTTAGAGAACAAGTTCATTGAACGGACGCAATATGAGAAATTCATTTGAAATATTATGTGTATGTCTATGAAATTCTCATTGTGATTATGTGATGACTTTTATATGAATTTTGAACCTATATAATGCATAGTAGAATTTAATCTCAAATGGATACTAGCATACTTGTGTACTTAACAAATGACATTGTTTTAAATAGCTCTTTACACTTGGAGCGTAACTAATATATTTTTTTACATATTTTGATAAATAATTTTGTTTTTAACAAACCTACACTTGAAGTGCAAAGGATAATGTTTATTTTTAAAAAATATATTTTTGAAGATTTTTGCACTTGAAGTGCAAAAGATTACTTTCATTGTATGAAATAATTTTTTGAAATTTACATATGCACAATCGAGTCATGTATGTGGCATGTATGTGTTCTTTTTTAGCTTAGAGCTATGGTAAGGTTCCATTTTTTCAGTTGAACTGATAAATAAAAGCATGATGCCTTACTTGACTTTTATACTTAATATTTTTATATGTTTTTTGTTATTAGTGAGGTAACAATTGGCCAATCATGTGCTAGGCACAACAGATTAAGCGACCCCCACACCTTTGATAGTGGTACATAAAATTCGAGTCTCCGTATTGATACCTTTCTATAGGATTTGCGAGTGATTCCATACCTATGGTCTAGACATCGACGAGGTCATCACCTAGGGTCATGACGCTCTTGTCGACTGTAGTCCGGATTCACCACAGATGAAAATCGAGACAACACTGAGAATGGGTGGGTGTGCACACTAGTTTGACCGACTAGTGGCGACACACACGATTATTTTGGCTTATTCTAATATTTGTTTTATGACGAGATTTGATTTATACTTGTAATGTTTTTCTACTTTTGTGTACTAGAACTGAAACCTAAGTTCATCGGATGGGTGATTAATAGGCTAGACCTATATGGTTCCTAACCAGTATATGTTGAGTCATAGGTAGGGATGGCAATGGGTAGGTTTCGGTTCGGGTATTACTCTACCTATATATATATATATCAATTTTTATGACTCAACCTATATCCATATCCATATCCATATCCATCATTTTTTATGATTTACTACCCATATCCAAATCCATTGAATTGTTTGGGTTTTTGTATATCCATATAGTTGTATAACACATAAAAATATAACATCTAAATAGAAAATATAAAGAGCAAATTTTTGTGAACGCCCCAAATTAAAATTACTTTAATAATAATAAGTCAAGGTTTTGTTTTGCATGTCCTCAAAAACCATAAAATTGGAATAATAAAAATCACAATGTCTAGTGCAAAAGACAACATATATTTTTCACTATCAAGAATTGGAACAAAGAATAAAATATCCAAAGCTTCAAATTATCTTTGCATGAACTCCACAACATTCAAAATTTCATCTCCATATCATTTGCATTATTTTCATCATATGAAAATAAAATATGATGAAAAAGGTGAGGAGAAAGTGGAGATTTTAAGTTGTTTCTTCTAAGAAAATATTAATATTTTATTATATTTAACCATAAATATTCTAGAAAAAAACAAAAATATAGTTAACAAAAAATGGGTAGGATGTGGGTATCCATCGGTTCAGGTTATCACTAAATCTATATCCAAATCTATATCCACATCCATTTTTTAGCATCAATTTAAAATATACTTTTTAGCTTCCAAGTCCATTTTTTCGAGTCGAGTAGTATAGATATGAATCGAGTTGAAAACCAACTGCCATCCCTCGTCATAGGCTAGGCCTATATGTTTCTATATCATGTATGTTCACTTCATAGGTTATCTATGCCATCTTGGTATGTATCAAGTTCTATTTGTGGCATGTGATTCTTGATCATTAAGTACATAGTGTACTCACCCCCTCTGCTTTCCAACCATTAAGGTTAATTTGATGAGCTTGAAGCTCTGAGTGTATTGTGCAGTCTTTTGACATTTTCGAGGCATTACCGCACATGGATAGTCTCTGTTTGTACTTTTCTTGTATAGTGGCTCATGAACTATTTTTATTAAGTTGGTTATGTTGATATGCTTTATGATTTTGTAAATTAACATTTGACTATCTTGTGGTTTATAAATGACCTTATGTATAAACCTTTTGTACTGTTGTAGAGATTGTTCTTCACTGGACTTAAAAGTTTAGAAGTTGTGATAGAGTTTTAAATGTGAATATAAAAGTATGTTTAAAACTGATTTACATGTAGTTTAATTGAGTTTTGGGATTTTCAAAATAGAGTCGTTGTACTGTCTAAATGTTTTCAAAGGATATTCAACTAGGTACATGAGTATCCTTAACCTAGGTATGTGACGGTTGTCATGTGCTTGATATGGTTCTAGGTCGTGACATTACTTATGATCTATTTAATCATAGGTGGTTTAGTTGGTAGTCATTTAATAAAATATGAACTATATAAAGGTATTTGAGTGATCAAGATATGATTTATCACCCTAAAGTAATTAGGGAGAATGTTCTATTGTTCTTAATTAGCATTGATTCGGAAAATCCTTGACCAAAGTAGAATGACATTTTGTAAGTAGTTTATAAATGTCATCAATAGAATCAATAGCTAATGACAGAAAATTAATATGATTGAACTTAAAATAGAGTAGACATTAATTTTATGCTTTATGCCTAATCGGAACATTGTATGATGAAATGATTGAATTATACGAAAAAAATTAATATTTTAAAAATCAAACCGAATATTGAATGGTTAAAGAAAAAGTTTAAAGTTTGAAGGTTCAACCGGTATTAAAGCGCTATAAAACTTATATATAATAAATAAGAAAAAACTATAAGAATGAGTAAAGATAAAATATTTTATTGAAATAAAAATACTAATGTCTACCATTATATAATAAATTAATAATAGATAAATAAGAGCCTAATATAAAATTTAAAATAATAATAAAAATTAAGAATGTATTTTTAACGAGTTATGTTTCATCATCTTTAAAGTTTCAAAATTTTGACTGCTATATAAAGACTCGCAAATTATGCTTTTATTCAAAATATTTGTACCAATTATAAATTAGTAATGGAGGGAATTAAAGTGAGAGGGTTATACATCATAGCAAGAGTTGATAGGGAAGGAGAGGTTTAAAACTAGAACCTGAAGGGTAAGTCAAAGTCAGTGCCTATTTATTATAGTTATTAGACATCATAATCGTTAATCTATGTGTTGCACTTAAGTCAAACTATAATCCCCTGTGATATCATATTTATGTACAAGTTCTTTTACATTTAAATATCTTACTTCAAAATGCTTAGCCTATGATAGTTTTATTGTTGTTACCAAATAATAAATTTAAAAGATTATCATAATACAACTTGCCCTTATGCTGGTTTTTCCTTCTAGATATTCCATTTTGTTCTATATGGTGATTAACACACAAGATCTCATCTTAGTGTTAAGACCTGATGGGTAGTTAGTCCATCAAACTCCTGACGCCGATTTATCACCAATCTCTAACTATTGTATATTTTACAATTTTATCCAAGGGTAGAGACTAGACAGACTTTGAAACCCCAGTATCTGACAAAAAATGTCAGAAACTAAGTGGGATGAGATGATTTTTGGGCAGATGATTTAAGATGGTAGAGAAAAGCAAAAATTCCTAATCAGTACACCTACAGTGATCGTATAAGGGTTGAAAAGAGAGATGGACATCTTCTTCAACCAGTGGAGAGGGACAACGAAGTTATTACTTTGAAGGATGAGCATATTGCAACTAATAGGTATGCCCTCCATGTCGTAATCTTCAGGTTGGGTGCACTCGTTGAGAACACAATTGAATTGATACGAGTTAATTAAATATGAGGGGTATTTTAGTATTCTTATTTATTTGGCTGCTAGTTAAACGGTTAGAATTGTTTTCAAAGTTTGTTTTTCCTTTTCACGTGTTGATACTGTCAGAGCAATTGTGCCTATATACGGCCTGAGGAATCATTGAAGGAATAACAACCATTTTTTCCTAAAATTATTCTCTTCTTCATTTACAAATTCTCTCTCTTCCTTCTATTCTTTTCTTAGTACAAACAGGTACTACCATTGGTATCAGAGACCAGTCGATTCCGGCGATGGGTGAAGGGGTAACGACATGATTGCAGAAAGATGTGGTCCAATTGCAACAGGACATGGAAAAGCTTGCGATTGAATCTCGTTCCACTGCTGAAAAGTTGAAAATGGAACTTAGAATGGAGTTCAAAGCTGGGTTTGAAGCTCTCACTGCAGAACTACGACACGCTTTGGGTAGAAACACCGATGGAGCTCCCACTGAGTCTTCAAAGCGTGATGAGGAAACTTTTCACTCAGAGATGTTGGTGAGCGACAAAACCATGACGGGCCCAACTTCACCGGGTTCAAATCGTCTTTACACAAAGCTGTCAAAGATGGAGTGCCCACAATTTAACGGTATCGATTTTAAGGGTTGGTGGCTTAAAATCGAACGAAACCCCAGCGACGGACAAAGTTAGAATCGTAATGATGCATCTTGATGGGAAAGCGCTGCAATGGCATCAGCGTTTCATGAAAACCCAAGGTTCGCTTACTGAGGTAAAATGGAATCACTACTTAGCTGAGATGAGATCTCGTTTTTCTGAGAATGAATTTACAGATCCTATGTTTGAGATAGTTAGTTTGAAGCATACAACTACTGTGGATGAATATTATGATGAGTTTGAGTTTTTGTTGAATCTCTTACAACTCCCTGATGATTATGCCCTTAGCATATTTACTAGCAACTTGAAACCTGAAGTGGCTAGACCTGTATGTCTCTTTCACCCAAAAACATTAACCCATGCTTATAATTTAGCAAAACAGGTTGAGGCTCTTATCTTCCAAACACCATATAAATCCACCTTTCTTTATCGAAACCCACCACACTCCACCTTAAGCACCAACATACATCAACCTCCTCCCAAAACAGATTTGCCTCCCTTGTTACCAACCCCAAAGAACCTATTTCCTACTTACCCTGCCTCACCTAGACAAAACACTTATGCTCCAACACAAAAACTAGCTTACCAAAAGCCTGACACACCAAGAACACCAACTAAACCACCTACCAAGGACGAACGTGATGAGAGGAGAAAGAAGGGTTTATGCATGTGGTGTGGTGTGAAGTATACTGTGGGTCATAAATGTGTAAAATCTCAGCTATATCACATTTTGGTGGACGAGAGTGATGATTCTGTAGTCGAGAATGAGGAATTCTTAGATTGTATGGAGATCATAGATAGTCCTGCTTCTGCGGAATCTGAAAAACTTAATAACCATGTTATTTCCTTGCATGCTCTAATTGGCACATCGGGTCCCAAAACAATGAGAGTCTTGGGAAAAATTAAACATCATGAGGTGGTTTTCTTGATTGATACAGGCTCCACTCACAATTTCATCGATTCTATCTTGGTCAAGAAATTGGGTTTGGCAACTCAACAGATTAAGGGTGTCAAAGTCTCTGTGGCTAATGGGGATGTTATGTTAACTCAGGAGATATGTAAGGGAATTGTATGGACTTGTCAGGGTTATTCCATGGAGACTGATTTTTGGGTTCTGCCTATGTTGGGATGTGATGCAGTGTTAGGAGTTCAATGGCTAAGGAAGTTGGGACCAATTTCTTGGGATTTCACTACTTTAGCTATGTCATTCACAAAGGGGAATAATACTTACACATTGTAGGGATTGGATGTAGCAAAAGTTTCACATGCTTCTCCTAAGCAAATGAGCAAACTCTCTAGTTGCTCTTTGTAAGCATGTACTTTGTTCATGACAAATTTGGGTGCTGAGTTAGTGGTATATGGTGATTCAGTTGATAGATTGCTTTCTTTTCCTTGGGAGTTGCAGCAATTACTTGAGAGGTTCTCTACAGTATTTCAAACACCTCATGGCTTACCTCCATCTAGGGAACATGAGTATAGAATTATGCTGAAAGATGAAAGTCAGATAGTGAAACTGAAACCTTACAGATACCCTGTTTTGTAGAAGAATGAGATTGAAAAGTTGGTGGCTGAGTTGAAAGAATCTGGGGTTATCAGGGACAACATAAGCCCTTTTGCATCTCTAGTGGTATTGGTTAAGAAGAAAGACGGTTCATGGAGGATGTGTGTGGATTATAGGCAACTTAACAAGCTGACAATCAAGGATAATTTCCCTATTCCTTTGGTTGAGGAGCTGCTGGATGAACTGCATGTGCTTGTTTTTTCTCCAAGCTGGATTTGAGAGCAGGATATCATCAGGTGAGAATGCACCCTTTGGATGTTCATAAAACTACTTTTCGAACACATCATGGTCATTTTGAATTCCTTGTTATGCCATTTGGATTGACAAATGCACCACTACATTTCAATCCTTGATGAACAAGATTTTTCAACCCTACCTCCGACACTTTGTTTTGGTGTTTTTTGATGATATACTCATCTACTCAGCAACTTGGTTGGAACACTTGCAGCATTTGGAGTTGGTTTTTACTTTGCTTATTGAGAATTAGCTTTTCATTAAATTCTCTAAGTGTGAATTTGGAGCTCAGAAGATAGCGTACTTGGGGCATGTTATTGGTCCCACAAACTGTCCATGGATGTTAAGAAGATTGAGAGCATTGTTAATTGGCCTTTGCCTAAGTCCCTAAAGGATTTGAGAGGGTTTTTGGGGATTACAGGTTATTATAGAAGATTCATTAAGGGTTATGGTGTACTAGCTTTACCTTTAACTGCCCTCTTGAAGAAAAATGCTTTTTCTTGGAATGATGAAGCCACTGTTGCTTGGAATGCTTTGAAAGCAGCCATCACTTATGCTCCTGTTCTTTCTCTTCCAGATTTCAATGCAACATTTGTGGTTGAATATGATGCATCTACTACAGGGATTGGTGCAATTCTCACTCAACATGGTAAACCAATTGCTTTCTTTAGCAAGGGTCTTTCTCCAAGACACCAAGCACTGTCAGTCTATGAAAAGGAGATGTTGGCAATCTTGACAGCAATAAAGAAATTGAATGGCTACTTGTTGGGCAGACATTTTCATATCCAGACTGATCATGACAGTCTCAAGTTCCTACTAAATCAGAAGACCACCACTCCTGCTCAGCAACTGTGGGTGGTTAAAATGATGGGGTATGATTTTTCTTTGACATTTAGAAAAGGTAGTCAGAATATAGTTGTTGATGCTTTATCTAGAATCCCTCATGCTGAATGTCATGTCATCTTGGTACTGCATACTAATTTGTTGAATATGTTAAAGTCTTCTTGGTATAATGATGAGAGGCTAGCTGCTTTAATTGAGAAACTGAAACAGGGTACTCATACTAATCTGAAGTACACCTAGGAGGTTGATCAATTGAGAAGAAAAGGAAAGCTCATGGTTGGCAATGATGCTAGTTTAAAACAGCAGTTATTAGCTTATTTTCATAATTCTCCAACTGGTGGTCATTCTGGGATCGAGGCTACTATGAAAAGAATGGCTAGTATTCTTTACTGGAATGGGCTTAAAAAGGATATTAGAGAATTCATCAGATCTTGTACTACTTGCCAAACTTGTAAGTACGAAACTACAACATATCCTGGGATGCTACAACCTCTGGCTATCCCTGGAAAAGTGTGGTTTGAAATCTCTCTTGATTTTGTGGAAGGATTGCCTCAATCTCAGGGCAAAGACATAATACTTGTTATTGTAGACAGATTGAGCAAGTATGCTCATTTTTTGCCATTGTCTCACCCTTTTACTGTTGTATCTGTTGCTCAACTATTCCTAGACCATATTTACAGGCTTCATGGGGCACCTACTAGCATTGTGAGTGACAGAGATAAAGTATTCATCAATATGTTTTGGAAGGAATTGTTTAGGCTCTTAGGTATTGATATGAAAATGTCAACCTCCTATCACCCTCAAACAGATGGCCAGACAGAGGTGGTAAATAGATGTTTGGAAACTTACCTCAGGTGCATGACTACTGAATGGCCTAAAGATTGGAGCAAATGGATTCCTTTAGCTGAATTCTGGTACAACACTACTTATCACTCAGCTTCCAAGACTACTCCTTATGAAATTGTCTATGGCCAACCTTCCCCAACACATTTGCCTTATCTCGCTGGTGATTCTACAGTTGAGTCCATTGACAGAAGTTTATAGATGAGGGAAGTTGCTATCAACTTGCTCAAGTTTCACTTATAGAGAGCCCAGCATAGAATGAAGCAGCAGGCAGATAAACACATAACAGAGAGGAGTTTTGTTGTTGGTGATTTTGTCTACTTGAAACTGCAGCCTTATAGACAAAAATCCATTGCTAACAGATTTTGTATGAAGCTAGCAGCAAAGTATTTTGGTCCTTTTCTAATCTTGGCTAAGATTGGTCCTGTGGCTTACAAGCTAGATCTTCCACCTGATGCTCGAATTCACCATACGTTTCATGTTTCCCAGCTTAAGCAGCATGTTGGTTCTCTTCCTGTTTCTTCTTCATTACCTGTACTTGATGATGATGGCCTTATTGCAAAGGAACCAATTGCAATACTTGATCACCGAATGGTTCAGAAGAACAGAAGAGCAGTCACTGAAGTCTTGATCCAATGGAGCAATACATTTCCTGAGGATGCCAGTTGGGAGAATTACTATGAACTGAATAAGAAGTTTCCTGAGTTCGATCCTTGAGGACAAGTATCTTTTCGAGGAGAGGGTATTGATACGAGTTAATTAAATATGAGAGGTATTTTAGTATTCTTATTTATTTGGCTGCTAGTTAAACGGTTAGAATTGTTTTCAAAGTTTGTTTTTCCTTTTCATGTGTTGATACTATCAGAGCAATTGTGCCTATATACGGCCTGAGGAATCATTGAAGGAATAACAACCATTTTTTCATAAAATTATTCTCTTATTCATTTACAAATTCTCTCTCTTCCTTCTATTCTTTTCTTAGTATAAACAGGTACTACTATGAATGTTAAGACAAAATGGTCCGGTGGGACGAAGGAGGCAACCAAGGTCACCAAACGTGTGAAAGTTGTCAAAATTAGGCTATGGAGGTGAGGTGATATGTGAAGAGAAGATGTGTGAAGATTAAAGAGCAAAGAGTAGAGGCGAAAAGAGAGTTTTGGTTTCTGAAGTTTGAACTTCCGTATATACTAATTTACTGATCAACTGGTCGGTTCTTTGAAACCGATCGATTTTTATATATAGAAGTTATTAAATAAAACTGAACTGGACAGCTAGCCGATTCATATTATTTTCGGTCGAATTGGTTGGTCTAGTCTAGTTCTTAAAATCTTGGAAAAAATCATACATAGAAAGGTTAGTTAAAATTACTTTGACATTTTTAAATATTTGGCTGGTTATGATGCGTTGCTAAATGCTAATCTTGATCTATGATTATAAATTATTTAATTGAAGAATTAAAGATAAATTAAATAAAAGAAGTTTTAATTTATCTAACTCTAATTATGAATTAGAATTATAATTTATAATCATTACCAATATATTTAGGAACCTAATGGATCTTTAATATAAAATAAGTTGAAGAGAACAAAGTTAATTTAATCAAATTAGACTTTTATTGAGAATTAAATCAAGTTAGACTTGATTATAAAGTTTGAGAAATTTTATGATTAAATATGAGATATTTAATAAATAAAGATCAATATGAGATGTTGAATCTTACTTGGTTATAATTGATATTTAATTAGAATTATGTATAATTTTAATTAAAATTAGAATTTAATTCAATTAAATTACTAAAATATCCAAGTTTATTATAAATAGATTTAAGTTTTATAGAGCTAACACTTTATGCTTAACCTTTTTCGTAAAAATTACTAAATTTACTCAACTTATTCTGTGGATTCTTTTAGAGGTCACAAATTTGTACGACTATAGTGTTGAGACGAATCGATTTCAAAAACAGTTCGAAGGATTCAATAAGATAAACATCAAGCTTTAAAAAATAATATACAAGTTAAGTTTTCACTTTCTTATAATTTATATTAATCATTTTATAAAATTAAGAGATCTTAATTTTTTAGAAATTAAAATACCAAAAAGTTTATCCGAATAAAAAAATTGTAATTATTTCGTTAGGAATAGATTCCGGCCTCATTTTCCAAGACTACACTTTTTCTCAGTTAAATAAAATTTCTTTTATGTAGTAGTTGCTCATTCCGCTTCCAGACAGTTCTTGGGACCTTGCGTCTTGTCAGGTCCCATTGACAAGAATGTCGACGGAGATAACGAGGATCTGGTTGCTTTGTTTTATTCCTCTTCCTTATCCTCTAACCTTCATTCTCTAAAATGCCACGAATATAGGAATATCGGAAAAACAATGAGTACAACATACATCTTTGATCCATGGCCTTCCTTGGAACATCTGTAATACATCCGGAGGCTTGCAATTTTCCAGTTTTACTTACGTGAGGCTCGACGTCAAGGAGACAACATTTTGACTGTTGACCGACGAGAAGCGGTCTCGTCAGACCCAAACTCGCAGGTACAAGTCTAACAAGAATGGCGGGTAAAAGAAGTGTTCAATATATGGAACTGAAACAGTGGATCTGCTTTTACTTTCATTTTTATATTCTTATTCTGGACTTTTCATTCTTTGTTCGTAAGAAACACCACATGTGACTTGCAGCTATTCTTATCTATGGTGTTGAGAATAATCCTGTTGGCTGCCTTATCGACATAGTATTCTTATCTTGTTAATCTTCAGCAGTTGTACAATCTTGTTTTCTGGGCAATTCCTCATTTTCCAATTGCTCGGGAGTTTCAGGATGTACGGCCTACTGAATTGTTACAATTAGCATGTGCTCTGTTTCCTTGTTTTGAACTTAACCTTGCGTATGCTCTGTCTCCCATATGTAAATGTTGTCGAAAATCTTCTTTTAAGCCGGTTACTTCTTTCTTGTATAATGTTGAGGCAGATACAGTGAACTAGGTTTTGTATTTGACTTGTTTAAAAAACTAAGCTAAATTGTTTGAATGCCTTTGGTCAGATTCATTGAAGCTGGCCTTATAGTCCTACTCTACCTCTCTATAGATACGACCATTTGCTCATTACATTGTATTTTACAAAATAAAAAAAGAAAAGTGGGAGGAAAAGAAAGGTTGTGTAGTGTGTGAAAGTATTGTAAGAATCTCAACCCCTATGAATTGTGTAGTGAGAAAAGTGACTGTGTATTTAGTTAAACAACTTTATTTTGTGGCGATCTAATTGCCAACAATCATTGTTATGTGCTCTTTTCTTAGTGCATAAGATTTAGAGATAAGGGATTAATTTTCTTGGGTTTGTATGTGAGTTGACGCCTAGTTACTCTTTAATTAATTAACTCCTCCAGCTTGCCCCAGAGAGACTTCTTTGTTTGTGAGGAACATGTCATCTTCCGCAAGTTCATTGCCAGTTGAGGCCCATATCACACCAGAAAATGGAGCTGGACGCGTTGAATTACCGGGACCAATTGAGGATTTGTATGACGGAGTTACTTTAGACATGAAGGAGCACATGGACTCTCAGATTTTTATTACTTTACTTAGATCTTCCATGTTGAAATGGAGGCAACAGGTACATAATCATCATTTCTATATTATCGTTATCATATCCACTTAAAAGAGTCTTGAACACTATAATTCATGCTATATTTTTCAGGGAAAGAAGGCAGTTTGGATCAAGTTGCCCATTGGACTTGCACATCTTGTCAACCCTGTAGTTCAGGTAAAAGCAAAACCGTATCCTTACATACGGTGGTTTTCACTCTTGAAAAATATAAACTAGGGATATAATGTTGAACAAAGGATCGGAAACTAGGAAAACAAGAAAAGTAGCTAACTTTAAAAGACTGAAATTGAATATTATTCATGATTTCTTTGTGGTTCTGGATAATATCATCCATGTAGGAAGGATTTCGGTATCATCATGCTGAACCAGATTATTTGATGCTAGTATGTTGGCTACCTGAAACTCCTGATACTCTTCCAGTAAATGCCTCACATAGAGTGGGTATAGGAGCATTTGTGATGAATAACGAAGGAGAGGTACCTGACGATTCTTGCATTCATTTTCAAATTTGAGGGTCTGCTCATGTTTTTGCAATCCAAAGCTTTAAGCCTATCTTGTCCTAACCACTTTTGGATCAAGTAAATTTTTATAGTATGGTATTATAAAGTTAACTAATCATTTCCAATGCAGGTTCTTGTAGTTAAGGAGAAGCATGGTGGATTTAGAGGTACTGGAGTGTGGAAGTTGCCCACTGGAGTAGTTAATGAGGTGAGTGTGAGAGAAAAATACATCATGGCAATATAGGATCATTAATTGACTTTTTCCAACGACAGCGAGAGGACATATGTGCAGCAGCAATTCGGGAAGTTAAAGAAGAAACAGGAGTGAGTAGCAACATCTTAATTTGCAGCCTGTCAAGTTGATGTAAATTGCTAGACATGTTCGTATTCTAGAGCCCAGTTGTCCTCTAAGATCTTGTTTTTCTTTTTCTTTTTCATTTGCAACAGATTGACGTTGAATTTGTTGAAATTTTGGCGTTCAGGTAAAATTTATGCTCGATATCAATTAGTTCTCTGGCATTATAAACTTGTCGCCTCTCTTTCTTGTAAGCTGATTAATGCTAGAGGCACATGCTCTCTAAAAGACTCTATGCTCTGCATCATTTCTCATGCTTATGGATGGTTTTATGATCCCTTAAACCCAGGTCTGCTCATGACACAAGTATTATTCATTCTGTGCAGGCAAAGTCACCAATCCTTCTTCAGGAAATCAGACTTATTTTTTGTCTGCATGTTAAAGCCACTCCATTTTGACATCCAAAAGCAAGATTCACAGGTTGAAAACGCCCAGGTACTGTTCCTAGTTAGTTGCACGGATCAGTGATATGTATTGTATTAATTCCCTCACTTAAGCTGGACCTATTATTTGTTTATTCAAGAACTACTTCCAATTTCCACTTCATTCTAAATGCAATCAGACGCTGATTCCGAATCAAAGCCTGAATTAAGATTGTACAATCATAACAGCTTCTGTTCTTTTGGTCATTTTGCTTTGTTAGTGGATGCCAATTGGCGACTACATGGACCAACCTCATAATAGAGAACACCAGCTCTTCAAATACGTTGCAGAAATATGCAAGGCTAGGTCAGAAAGAGAATATACAGGTTTTACTGCTGTTCTTACAGCCACAGCTTCTGGAAAACGTACCTTCTTGTATTGTAACAGCATGGATTTCAAAAAACTATAAACTGTAATAGCACATTACATGCAATTTATTTATCTCTGCTTTCCCATGAACTAGATATATTAACTGATTATATGTATTATTGTTACATTGAATATTATTTAGATGCACTATTGTCACATGTAAAAACATTAAATTTCATTAGAAGACTAACTTTACGTGCACTAGGTGATAGCCAATCCAAGAATAACTCTACATCTCTTCTGATACTCGCCCAAGGCTCTGGAAACGTTCTGCTGGGTGGCGAGACTAACGCTAGAGATTGATAAGAATATAAAATTAAGGTGATTGAAGAGTTTCTAAAACTAAATAGAAACTTTATAAAAATTTTACAATCAAAACCAATAATGGAAGATGTGAAGGAAATCATGAGGGTGATTTTTGTGAAATTCAATAATAAGGGTTGTGATTTAAGTAGCGTTAGTTTAATTCGTATAAAAAAGGGATTTAACATAAATTTCATACCCATAACATATACTCTATATCAATTGAGCATTCTAAGAGGTATGATTGTTTTCCTTTGGAAATTAGAATGTATGATTGATTGATTGTGTATTGTTAGTTATTAATAAAATTTTACAACTATTTTCATCATTTAAATAATTGATTTTTATATAAAGTCTAGTGTATTAGCAATGGTGTATTTTAGGATTTTATCATCCTATTGATTCAATAGAATTTTAGCATGTTTATTAAGTGTGTAATGACATGTTTATTGACGTATAGTTACAATTGTGTATGTAAAGTGTGTTTTAAGGTCTTGAACAAATACTATTGCTGACTTGCGTGTTGTGTACTACTGACTTTTATTATGTTATTTCTATATGTAAATTATGTGATCAGTGATTTATTTATGCATGTTGGGATATGATGGAATGCCTACGAGGGGTGTATATGCTTTGTTGAGATGTTTGAATTGTGAAAGTTGGATGGCATATGATGAAAGTTATTATGATATATTTAAGATGGCGTTTAGTACGCTAGTGTATTACGTTTGGAAGAAAAGGAATGTTTGGATTTTTGGCAACCATGAAACCACTGTTAGAGAAATCGTTAGAAGAATGATCAAAGTCAAATTATATGTTATGACTAAGGAATCCATATTAATATGGAGATTTGTTTTAACTTCTCTACTACTTAGGACTAGAGGAAGCATTATCATATGCATTAGTAATTTCATAAACTTGTTATACTTTTTGTTCATTATCCTTGTAGCTTTGGATGTTTATATTGTACATGCGCACTTGTTTACAATTAATATTACTTATCTTTTTTTAAAATTTTGGTTAGGATCATCACCAACTAAATAGGTTAAGAGTATAAACCAATATGTTATTAGGGTGAATATTTGGTGTTGTATTAGGATGAAAAGTAATTTGTTCGTTCAGAGGAATATCTAAAGCTAGATCGGAGCAATAATAAATTTGTTGGTTCAGAACAAATATCTAAAGCTGTACTGGATATAAATTAATCCATTAGTTGGGATGAACATTCTGCTCGTACCTTAGCAAGATACAAGATATTGTATGATTTGTATTGGCATTAGTAAATGTTTATTATGATATGATGATTGAATAATATTAGTCCGTGCGTGAATACACCCCTGATAGGTTCTTAGAGGTCGTACATAACATATAGGTATAAGTGGTTTTGTGTGTTTTTATATAATGGGAATGGAATAAGGATTGCTATATAGGTGTTACGACTCGGTACCATATCGGACACATGACAATCGCCGAATATCTGGGCTAAAGACACTCATGGTATCCTTAACCCGACTATACAAAACTAACTGAATGTCCTTTAAAAATATTTGGACAGCACAACGACTGTATTTTGAAAATCTCAAAACTCAATTAAAATACATATAAATCAATTTTTAACGTACTTCTAAATTTACATTTGAAACTCGACCACAACTTATGGACTTTTAAGTCCACTTAAGAACAATCTCAACAGCAATACAAAAGATTTATACATAAGGTTATTTACAAACCACAAGACAGTCAAGTGCAATTTACAAAATCATAAAGCTTATTAACATAAACAATTTAATAAAAATAGTTCACGAGTCACTGTACAAAAAAATACAAAACAAAGACTACTCATGTGTAGTAATGCCCAAAAAATATTAAAAGACCGCACGATATACTTAAAGCTTCAAGCTCACCAAATTAACCTGCATGATTGGAAGGCGAAGGGGGTGAGTACATTATGTATTTAGTAAGCAGGAAAAATATATATCACAAACAGAACTTGATACATACCAAGATGGTCTAGATAACCTAAGGACAGGTTTTTCATGTATCTAGCATGCATATAACCACTTATGAAATGAACATATATGACATATAAATACATAGGCCTAACCTATGACTCAACATATACTAGGTAGGAACCACATAGGCCTAACCTATTAATCACTCATTCGGTGAACATAGATTTCAATTCTAGTACACAAAAACATAAAAGCATCACATTTATAAATGAAATATCATCAGAAAACAAATCTCATAATAGGACAAAACAATCATATGTGTCGCCACTAGTCGGCTAAACTAGTGTGCATACCCACCGATTCCTAATGTTGGCTCGACTTTCATCCGTGATGAGCCCGGACTACAGTCAACAAGAACGTCATAACTTTAGGTGATGACCTCGTCGGTGACTAGACCTCTAGGTGTGCAATCACCCGCAAGTCTTGTAAAAAGGTGTCGATAGGGGAACTCAACTTTTATGTATCAGTGTCAAGGGTACTGGGGTCAATATGTTTTTCCTAGCACACGATTGGCCAATCGTTATCTCACCAATCACAAAAAAAAACCATATACAAATATTAGGTATAAAAAATCAAGTAAGGCACTATGCTTTTATTTATCGATCTAACCAATAAAATGGAACCTTGTCATAGCTCTAAGCCAAAAGAGAATACAAACACGCAGCATACATGACTCGATTATGCATATGTAAATTCCAAAACATTATTTCATGCAATAAAAGTTACCTTTTGCATTCCAAGTGCAAAATTGATCAAAAATGTAGTTTCAAAAAATAAAACATTGTCCTTTGCACTTCAAGTGCAGGTTAATTGAAAACACTATCATTTATTAAAATATGTAATAAAAATATCAATTACACTCTAGGTGCAAAGATTTATTCAAAATAATGTCATTTATTTTAAACACACAAATATACTAGCATCTATTTGAGATTTAATTCTACTATTCATTACTTAGGTTTAAATTTCACATACAAGTCATCATGCATGCCTTGGGATGTCCTAATCTTATTTAAGATATGTGGTGTTGGACCTCGACTTCGAAGCCCAACATTCGAAGTCATAAAGCGTGAGCATATTATCCTATAGGATTATTTCAAGGAACCCTCTTTAGTCACCATTTCACATGAGTGGCTAGCCTACACTAGGACAAACATCAAAACAACTCCCTTCTCCTATTTCAGGACAGACTTTTGGGAAACCTCACACCAAAGTTTCAAATCTAACTTGTTTAGATCATTTGGGGCTCTATGTCTCTTGTTTATTTAGAGACAAGAGTCATCTCAATTGGAGATCCCACAATAAAGTTATGACTGAAAGAATAAAACAGGGTTTTGACCTAAATCATATTGCACCTGTCTTGGGGCAATTAGCATAACTATAATTTGAGATATCGGATTAATACCATCTTAGGACGTTTTGAAAGAAAACTTCGAGATCTACAATTTCCATGAAGACCTTGAAGGCGGATTCTATCTTTTGAAGGGTTAAAAATGGAGCAGACGATAGCACCATACTAATCGTGTACAAAAGAAGAAGTTTAGTTTACATAGGCAGAAAGTAGACGAAGCGGAAAAACAAACGAAGCATAAAGGCAAACGAAGCAGAAAGACAGACAAAGCATAAAGACAGACGAAGCGGAAAGACAAACGAAGTATAAAGGTAGACGAAGCGGAAAGATAGACAAAGTAGAAAGACAGATAAAACGAAGAGACAGACGAAGCGAAGAGGCAAACGAAACAGGGTCATCTTAAGATGAAATAAAGTCAACTTAAGACGATGCAACTCTTAAGACGAAGCTAAGTTAACTTAAAAAGAAGCAAAGTCAACTTAAGATGATGCAACTCTTAAGACGAAGTGGAGTCAACTTAAGACGAAGCAAAGTCAACTTAAGACGTTGCAACTCTTAAGACGAAGTGGAGTCAACTTAAGATGAAGGAAAGTCAACTTAAGACAATGCAACTCTTAAGACGAAGCGTCCTTACAGACGATACAACTCTATAGACGATATGACATCATCACAGACGATACATCTTTACAAACGATGCATCTTTACAGAAGATAAATCCTCACAGATGTAATGACTTCATCACATACGATACGTCTTTACAGAAGATACAACTCTATGTTACTAAGCATCTCCTCTTCTAAAGACCATAACTTTCAACCCAGATGCTCAAAAATTTTATACTATATATCGTTGGAAAGCTAAAGGAAAGACCTACAACTTTTTAGATAGCACATCTGCCTAGAGCAACCTAGATTAATCCAAACCTTCTCCTAAAGTCTGAACACGAACTTTTCCCTTATGAAAACTTAAAAAAAATGCAATGTACAAACTTAAGAGAGAGTCTTGATCATAATGCAATTATATTTCATTTGCATTAAAAAAATAAGAGTTTTACAAAGCTTTAGTGGGAATTTCAAGCTGCAAATACAGTAATATCTTAAAGTTCCAAAAATACAGAAGATACATGTATCAGGAGTTGCTCAAAATATAACTAAAGCCTTGCTTTACAAAATTTGCTTCAAATACAAAGTAAACAAAAAATCGGAATGGTGCCTTGACCCTTGACTACTCGATACCTTGCTCACTACTTGGATATGGGAGGAGAATGGAGGGTGAGCTTAAAGTCCGTGGATAACAATTTTATAACAAGAATAAGCAAAACTTTTGAGAACATTTTTACTTGTCATGGTAAACTTTCAATGAGCTCGTAAAACACATGTTTCTTAGACTTTCAACAAAAAATTCACAAGTTACAAAATATGAATGCATCGAACTTGTTAACATAATATAAACACATAAGCACATCATAATGGTTTGGGTAGATCTATAAACATGACACACTACACATTTCCACATAATGGTCCTGTGTAGTTGTAAACTTGAGGGAGTCAATGAAGGAGCTTCGTGCTACTAGCGGACAGGTGGGAGATGCCTATAACTTGGTCAACTGCACGTGAAATTCTTAAGGGACTACTACAAACCTACATAACACATATTTCATAAACATGGTAAACTTGTTGCGCAAAATGAAACTTCTTGAAAACTTGCTTTTCATATACTTGATATATTTTGAAAACCATTCTTGAAAACATGATTTCATAATCATGCATCTTTTCAAAGAGAAATCCATTTTCAAAGTTTTTTTTCATCAACCATCAACACAATTCATATACAGCCATGTACCACATTCTTACCACATAAACAAAACAATAAATGCACATGAATGAGGTAGTTGAAAATCCTTTATTTTCATTTCTTGAAAGAAGCTTTAAAGGCTTGTTACTTAATTATAAAAGTGAAATCCACCTTAAATTTCCTTACTTATAACTTACTCAAATGTGCCTCTCCTCTTACTTCTTTTGCCTCCCTTGATTTTCTTCAACATTGATACAAATCCCAAATCAATAGGAATTCCAAAAGAGAACCCAAAGAAACATATGCATAAAATGAGTCCTAGAATACTTAAACCCATGCATTTTCTAAGCTCTCTGTACCAAAACCTTTCCAAGACTCCAAAAGATTTAACATCCACTTACCTTGAATCTTCACCACTTAATGAATTTCTTAGATCAAAAGAAGGCTCTAATCTTCCTCTTCCTTTTTCCCTTCTTGCTCAACTTCAAAGTCACTCTTTATGACTAAGAAAAATCAAAACCTAGCATAACTCTCTTCTTTTTCCCTTTTCCTAAGCTTCTCTCTTCTCTCTTTTCTTCAATCACGTATTTGGCTTCTTCTAACTCCAGCCAACCCTTCATCTTCTCCCTTTTATACCTTTAAAGTTTTGCTTAATGTCCATTTTGCCCTACATTTAAAAGCCTTATGACTTTTAAATTTATGAGACTTGCCAAATTTGCCCTTACACGCTCTTACTACTTTAATATTTCAATTCCATTAACCTATGTCATATTATCTTACCCACATTAGTAAACTCATTAATTTCAACATATATTAATTTAGTGAGACCCCAAAATTAATTTAATCATGCTTATTTATCAAAAAAAAGATTCGGGAGCTAACATATGGTTTCCTCAACTCACCTTAAAAGGTATACACTCTCTTGACTTCAACAATCCTTGGTACAAGCTCCTTGATCCACTGCTCCTGAGTCTTTATACATACAAATATACAATATATTTACTACTCAAATATATATCTCATATTCATACACCACCATAACCAAATTCATCCCTACTCAATCATTATAAATGTTATTCTAACATATGTCAATAGGTCAATAATTCACTTACTAATTCAGCTTAATGTCTCCTCAACCATGAAGCTAACTTAACCTTATGTGCAATGTTTACATCCTTTTCTTCCTAATGTTCCTTTATGAACAAGCTGTCTTCTTTTAATCATAACTCTCTTTATAAAGATGCAAATGCCATGATTCTTGTTCCCCCTAAAACTAGACTTCCATTAGTATTAATATATCAAAAAATTACACAAAAAATATCTCCCTTTAAACTATAATCTCCATCCAAATTCTATCATGTTTCTGGTAAGAAATAGACTAGCACCCAATACTCAACCATCAATAAATCATTATAAAGAAATATGCTAACAAAACTGTTTCACAGAACCATTAATAAGACATCAATAATCATTTTTCATGTCTTATACTTTCACTAATTAGGACTCTAAGGTCCTCAAAACTTAGGAAATAATACAAGGTTCCCGCACAGGAGTCTATCACAGGTAGTATTAGGGAAACAAGCATAACTCCAGCTCTAGTTACTATTTTGTCAAGCCACTTTCACAGAGGTCAAGTTAAGATCTATATATACAACTTTCATGCTTTGAGTTTCTTCAAATTCGCGCTTTAAGGATATGAAAGACAGATTGAAAGAGAAAGATGAAATTGAAACCAAAATTTCAACTTACCTTGATAACTTCTTTCTCCTCTTCTCTTCCCCTTTTTCTCTCCTTATCTTCTCATTTTCATTTTTCTCCCTCTTCCAACCTTATGGCCGACCTTCACTCTCACTTCTATTGCCTTTTCCATCCATTTTCTCTAGAAAATTCTAAGAAAGTCAATCTAATCCATATGCCACCATTCCATTGGTCTATATGTCACCATTATATTGGTACATATGTTATCCTTCTGTTAGTCCATATGTTGCTATTATATTGGTCCATGTGTCACTTTCTTTAGACTCCACATGTCACTCATTTAAGCCTCCATATGTCACTACTTGTAAGACTACACATCACCAATTGTAAGGCTACACATTTCACCATTTGTAAGGCTACATGTGTCACCATTTACAAAGCTACACTTGTCACCATTTTATTGCTCCACATTGCACAAGTCTAAAATGTCATTTGTCAAATATTTCAAGGGCCACTTGTCGCAATTATACTCAAGCCACTTGTCATTCATTTAACTGAGTCGTTTGTCACTTATTCCCAATGTCACAAGTCACCATTTTATAGGCCTAATCAACCTAAATTCCCATGTCTCAATTTGTCTTGCTCTTTAACATTTTTTAAAGACTAGATGAACATATCACCTCATCAATTACTCAATTGTAATGATAAATTCTCAATTCACTAATTATAATCCATCAATTCATGTTATTGGTAAATCAAAATGCAAAACATTGGGAATGCATATTCATTGTCGTTTCATACCTAGAAATATGTCAGTTGAGTGCATATATGTCATGATGCACATGAGTGCAATATTTTCTAAATCATGATTCATATGTATATACAAATATTATGCATGTGAATGAAATGCACCTTGTAAATTCTTAAGTGAAATAACTCATATGACTCAATCTCACAATTTAATCTCTTAACAAATTTTAGGAGCCAGGATATTACAATAGTCATGTGATTTAGTTATCTATTTTTATATAATTGTTGTTACTTTAGGAGAGGAGTCAAGGAGCATGGAAACATAAACAAAGTGCTTTAGTTGTATTTTTTCAATAATTAAAATTTAATTTACGCTAATTTTAAAAAAATAGGCATGCTTAATTATCCTTGAACTTGCTTTTTTGTTTAGATTTTAAAGATAGTTAATTTGCAATGAAAATAGGATGAGTTTTCACAAATACATTAGAAAATAAAAATATTTAAAGGTCTAAAAATAAAAAAATTATATGAGAAATGATTTACAAAAGAAAGAAAAGCTTGCGGGAATGAAATTTAAAAAAAAAAGAAAAAACTGAGAGAGAGAGAGAGAGAGAGGTATGCAAGAATGAAAAAACGACATAACAAGGGGAAAACAATAAGGAGAATAGGAGGAAGGAGGGCTAGTAAGCAATAATCAAAATAGAAAACCCACAACAAATTAGTAGGGGGTTGGAGATAAAAAAGAAAGTCAGGTGAGTCTGGTTAAGGGATAGAGGAAAAATGTAGTAAAAAAGAAGAGAAAAGAACCAACCAACAAGTAAAGGAAATGGAAAAAAAGAAAACAGAAAACAGAGAAAATAAGAGACCATGAGAAGCACGACAAACATGTAACAAAAACCTTGGAGGAAAAAGAAAATAACATAGCACAAAAGATTAAGGTAAAGTTATGGATAAGAGGGAACTAATGGTATAACTTCCCCTTGGAAGTAGAAACAATACTACCATACTACAACCTCAACACTAATATGGAAGATAAATACATCTAGCTCCATCACTTATGTAGTAAATTCACTAAATCTTCTTATAGGGAAGTGTTGAAAGAAGAAAGGGAACAAGTGATAAGGTGCAATATTATATGAAATAAGAACCTAATGCCTAAGATATTCTTTCTAATATGGCTAATTTTCAAACAAGTGCTACTAACCAAAGATAGTGTTGGAACCCCTCCCTGGTGCAACACGAGTCCGACGTCCTGATTGACATCTAGACGCGCGCGTCACGAGGAAGGGATTCCTCACCATAATTTACATCTCCAATTAGACTTATTTTCACTTCTTTCGAATAAAGTCGGAAAGCTCGACCCTAAGTCTCTTCCAATAGCTTTGATCTGTTTAGGGCCCATCATTGCTCTTCTACTTAAACTACTACAAAAACCTAGACCTCTAGGTTAAATGAAATCAGAAAACGCCTCAATCGGACCTTTGTAGGTCGCAAAACGACCTTTCGGGCAAAACCGACACTCATCGACCCTAAAATCCAACTAAAACCCGACACTCTCATTTTACCGAAAAAAAATAGAAAATTGAGCTAGTTAACTAATGATTCAAATCTCATGCGAATCGAAGGTCAAAAGACAAAGATACAAAGAAAATAGAAAAAAACGATTATTCTAGGCTTACTTAAAATCCAACTTGATTTATTTATAACCTTTTTACCCGAAATCTGAGTTTTTTCAAATAAAATTAAACGTATCAAATCTTACTTATAAACATAGAAAAAGAATTCCAGCACTTTACTCTTTTGATTAATTAGCCTAAGTATGATTGAATTAAGGTCAATTGCGGCATTTGGAAGTTGAGGAGGGTCAAAGCAATCCATTGGGGCAAGTTAACCCAATTCCTAGTCATCGAAGTCAAGGTGGGTAACTTTTTAATCATTAAGTATTGAGCCATGATTTGTGTATTTTGAACGAATGTGATAGTTTAAGTATGTATTATTTGCCTTTTGATGTATATATGTGTAAAGGTTTGTAAAATTGTTTGTTAAATGATAAGGTGCGAATATGTGAATTTGGAGATTATATACATGTGATTTGTTGAAATGGCAAATGGTAGCAAATCCTTCGGATGATTGCTTATTTGAAAATGAGTTGGAATCTTGATTGAAAAGGATAAAGTGAGTATGCAATTTAGAATGAATGCCTAAGGTGATTATGTGTGATTTTGTGGGTTTGTAGTGATCCCTCTGCTTAACAAGTGCAAGATTGTCATAGGCTTCATACCTTTGCCTGCTAGTGGCATAGGAGATCCAAATCGGACTCCCTCATTCACTGACTACATGGTGCTTTGTCGAACATGTGTAGTACGTCTGTTAGGATCACTCAAACCATATGTGATGTGCTTTGTGATGTTATCGATATTTGGTGATTTTGTAAATGTCTTAGTTGTTAGAAAATGAAATTGATGGTTGTTGACATGAAATTATCATTATTGATGCATGTGTTGGCTTATGTTTAATTATTAGATCGTTACCCACGGAGCCGTCGTGCTCACCCCTCCTTTCCTCCACGAGTTTAGATCGAGAATCGGGTCGTCGCGATCGGAATGAAGAATTACTCCGATGCTTTTGTTTTAAAGTCTTACTTTTGAAACCAATGCTTTAACTAGCATTTTGGGCTTTTATCACCGTTCTTTGGTTTTTGGATGTATTCGGGCTAAAACGCTCGTTAAAGCATTGTAATTGTCCATTTTCATGTAAAGTTTGAAGGTTTTAAAGTTTCATTGTATATGTTTAAGAATGTATGGTTATGTATGATTATAAGATTTCATGTTTGAGATTGTAAAAGTAAAGATGGAATGGTATGGTTTAAAGAACTTAAATTGATAAATTGCTAGATACTTAGGCTTGCGTTCGCCAATTGGAGTTGGGATGGTATAATTCTTGAATCTGTTTGTGAATTGGAAGATAGAAGTGTTTTATGCGGTAGGAGTTAGGTTGTAAATTTTGGGCTAGGCGTTTTTAGGGAGGTGCTGTCCATTTTTTTAAAATGGGCAGCCACCTTGTAGCGTGTATTAGACCATCTTAGAGTTAAAATTTGGATAAAAGGTATTTCTTAAAGTTGATAGAGTTTGGCAAGATCTTTAAACGGGATAAAAGGGTTAGATTTGAATTAGGATGAAAAAGTTATGGGCGTTTGAAATTTTCAGATTACTATTCATTTGGTAAAGTTACTATTCATTTGGTAATTTGCATTATTCATTATGGTAATTTGCTTAATAACAACCTTGAACAAGTTTCTATTTCTTTTAATGATATATGACTTTTGTTTTCTTCCTAATTGGTTTAAATAACCCTATATTTTGCTGGCATGGTTATATAGGTCATACTCGATTTCTTTTGGTTAAAGTGTCATACATTTTCAACTTTTGCAAAGATATGAATAGGTAAGCTTAGTAAACCTTTAAAACAACTCATGGATGATTCTTTTTCTATGTTTATAAGTAAGATTTGATACGTTTAATTTTATTTGGAAAAACTCGAATTTCGGGTAAAAAGGTTATAAATAAATCAAGTTGGATTTTAAGTAAGCCTAGAATAATCGTTTTTTTCTATTTTCTTTGTATCTTTGTCTTTTGACCTTCGATTCGCATGAGATTTGAATCATTAGTTAACTAGCTCAATTTTCTATTTTTTTTCGGTAAAATGAGAGTGTCGGGTTTTAGTTGGATTTTAGGGTCGATGAGTGTCGGTTTTGCCCGAAAGGTCGTTTTGCGACCTACAAAGGTCCGATTGAGGCGTTTTCTGATTTCATTTAACCTAGAGGTCTAGGTTTTGTAGTAGTTTAAGTAGAAGAGCAATGATGGGCCCTAAATGGATCAAAGCTATTGGAAGAGACTTAGGTCGAGCTTTCCGACTTTATTGAAAGAAGTGAAAATAAGTCTAATTGGAGATGTAAATTATGGTGAGGAATCCCTTCCTCGTGACGCGCGCGTCCAGATGTCAATCAGGACGTCGGACTCGTGTTGCACCAGGGAGGGGTTCCAACAGATAGGTTAGTGTTCTTTAACATTCTAGATATGTGCCTACTATATAAGGAAGCTAATGAATTGATAACACATTTTTTCTATAGCTATAGTTTATCTAAATGGATATAGGATAAAGTACAACAACTATGCCATATTTATAGCAAATGCTTCAATTATGAGGATATGTTAAAACGGTTAAGGATGGAAAAATAAATCAATAACGGAGATAAGATTGTGATCTTTGTCAGTTTGGGAAGAAGCATTTACAAGATATAGGCATAATGCAATACCAGAAGCTTAAGAGGAAATGAGAACAATAAATAGGAAATTCTAAAAGAGGTTATACAATGGTTTAGGAGTAGTTGTCACTCAAGCAGAAGGTAAGAAGCTGTCAAACAAATATGGAATTAACATGATGAATCCCTAATCATACATCTACTATTCAACTATGAAAATTCTTATACTGAAATGCAATAATTAGAGATAGGAAAGGAGAAATTTTAAAAAATCCTACTGCATGCATTATCAATAGCCAAAAATTCATCAAGAGTTCAATGATATCTTGAAAGACAAATCAAAGAAAAAGAGAAAAATAAGCACTTATAGGAGGAATCAATTAGGTGGCTAGTGCACAAATCGAGCAAGTTATATAATACCACAAAAGGAAAGGTAGCCTTGCGAAATTTTGCAGCATATGAAGAAGACTTTGGCTCCAGATGTTCCATTATCAATAGTTCAGGGAGGAAGAACACCAACATACAACTTGGTCAAAGAGTGTCGGTCTATAAGTGAATTTAGGCATGGAATGATAGTGGGTCTTCCAAGCCTTGAAGAGGCCAATTTTTTAATTAATGGAGACGGAATAAGATAAACTCCTTTGTCCTTAAACTTAGTTATTAGTTTTGTATGAAAAACATTTTTCATACATTAATACAATATTTTAAATTTTCTATAAAAAAAAGTGAGCATAAATTTCAACATCATGATTAAAAGCAACTTAGAAATTTCAACATCAGTGTGATATCATCTTAAACAGTGGATCCAGAAAAATGTTGAAAGTGGAAGGTGGTAGCATTTCAGTCGACAAAGCTTGCTTGATAAGTGGAAAAAGATGAGATTGAAATTTCATCAAGCTGGCCACGGCCTTCAAACTTTTAGCAAAAAGTGCTTTAATAGGTATCCAAAGTTTGTTAAATTTGCATGATTGCGCATTAAGATAAGAAGCTTCAAATCATTGATATTAAGGTAAGAAGCATCAAGCTTTACTTTTGATAACTAAAGTTGAACAACATCGAAAGATATCACAGTAAGTATTCAACGTAAAATCCCAGTATAACTCCAAATCCACGAGGATCAAAAACTTTATCAGTATAGTGCAAGAAAAATGAAGCTAACTTAAGCTTCAATCCCAAACCTTGGACATTTTATGGAGCCCATAAATATGTCAATCTCAATCAAGTTCTCCTCTTCGTTCATCTCATTTAGTTCTGCCAACAGCTCCGTCAATCCATACTGCTGCTTAAGAAAGGCAGCTGGTGCAAAATCTGGCAACTTTTTCTGAACTTGTAACTTGGGGTCTTCTTGTTTATCACCAGCATAATGCCCCCCACTTGTCAGGGCTATTTCAATGAGGCCTTCCTCGTCGGACATGGATCCATCGGACCAATCCGTGCTATGGAGCACGTTATCTTGAAATGACCACTCCACTTCTGATTCCTCGCTAGTTGATGAACTAGCGAGGCCGTCACTTTCTGAAAGAACAACAGGTGACGGCTTGGCTAAGCAATCATCACCCACCTCGCTCCTGTCATCTTCTACTCTGACATCATCTTTTTGCCTTATGCATTCACTTTCAGGCCTTCCTGCTTGATTAGTTGCGGCACATTCTATGTGGGCAGAGATTTCCTGATCTGCTCTGAGTATCTCATCCTTAGACGACTCATCTTCCGACCTTTGTTTTCGATTTGAGAACGTGAAGATAATGCTGCTTAAGATTAGTACAGTGGATATGAGAAGCATGGCTGAAAACCCATAGCTCAAAATACTTGCGAGGATTAACAGTGGGCCAAGAAGAACAATCCAAGATAGATGGTTTCTGGAGAAACACAAAGCAAAATCCATTTGACGCTGGTTTCTGAAGTTCGTCAATATAATGAGCACCTTGATCGTTTTGTATATCAGAAGAATTTACATTCACAAATTTTTTTCCCACTCGAAAGATTTAGGATCCGAAAAGGGGATGGATGAAAAATCTGACTTGTATGGGGAAACTAGTTTGCAAACTTGAGCATCGACTTCAGAGATTATTGAAAATGGCTAAGAACTGAAAGTCTGAAACTGAGGAGTTTCTGTTGTTTCTCCAATATCAAGGGGGATAAAGAACAGTGTTAAGCTAATTTAAGGAAACATGTTCTGGATAGACAAAGTACGGACTGCAAGCAAGGCCATTTTTTCAACTGTCCGATCACGATTACTTTCTTGTTCAAAAATCAAAAGAGAAGACTGCAAGAAATGGAAAATGTTACATGTGGGAGTGCGCGAGAATATTGCAAATCATATAAATAGAATGCCAAAGAAAGAATGAACGACAGAAGAGTCCAATTGATTGAAGTGCTTGGAGAGACTGATCTGCAGATAGCACCTGAACTGGGTTGTAAAAGCAGAAATAGCTAAAATAATAAAAGTTTCCTAATTTTCTTCATGCACTAATGGAGTGGTCCTTCAGATGAATCCATGAGCTGTTTCCTTCAACACAGTTTCACAGACTCACCGTTCCCAAGTTTCACTTGCTCCCATAAAAACTGGGTTTTTTCTTACCTAGCGCCAGTCAGGTGGTCAGCCTCTGTAATTGATTCTCTTGAAAAACACAAAACCCAGGTTTTGCTGCAGGCTTTACCAGTATCAGAGCATGGATATTTGAAAAGTCATGTGCTTACATCTGTGCTCACCACATGGCGTTCTGCCAACAACTTCAACGAGAGAAACAGTAACAAAAGTCAAAACACCAAAACCCGAAGTTGCATATCCTTATTATATTAACTCACCCATCATTCCATCCATCGAAAATTATCAGTACCCCGGGAATCATATCATCAGGTATCATGTATATGAAACTTCGTCTAATATAATCAATCATATGGATACGAAATACCAAAACATCAGAAAATCTCCGCTTATTAATCTTTCATGTGATGATAATTAAACAAAATAATTAGTCAGAACTCAGAAGATGAACTTCCATACCTTGAGAGAAACCAGCCACCTTTTGTTACATAATAACAGATGTATTTTGACGACTGTAACTCTTGGATGCTACAAGCCTACAACCTCAGCTCCTTTTTCTGAAGTGTTGGGTTTGGTTTGTCTGGCTGGAGCAAGTTGAACTCAAAACAAAAAGCAACAGTAGTGTTAGTACTGACATGCCAATGGAAACTACTGTGTAGGAAAGCCGTAATTTTTGTCTCGTATCAGGGACAGACATCCACTATACCGCAAAGTAGAAGAAAACAAAATTCGAGTCTTCTTACTTTTTTTTCATTTAAAATATCTTTACTGGAAACAAAAAACAGAAAATTCTTCAAACAAATGTTTTGATAAGCCAAAATTTAGATTTTTCTACAATGCCGTCGGATGATGTGTAATATATTTCCCTCAATCAAATTGAACTACTTCTATCCCAAATGATCATTCTTAGACCGACTGACGGTGTTTTAACAATGATCAGGAATGGACAACGAGGGGTGGATCAATTGGTCCAGATTCTTCACTTAAGATTCTCCCCTTAAAGGAGGTTTTGAGTTCGAGTCACGCCAAAGAAAGATAAATAGGCATGTTTCTATTTATGATCCTCTAGTCCCCTGGACAAAGCTCTTTGATCGGATCAATTATGGACGCCTTGCTTTCAACGGCAATGTGAGAGTTGGAGCTGCTAGGAAACTTGAAAGTGTACAGGCTACGTACGAATCTTGGGATTCTAAATTTATATCCTCTAGACTCTTGGGGTGGGATCTTAGGGACTTAGAATTAGTTTGAATAAGTCATGATATCTAACGTTAAAAAAAAAAAAATCAGGAATGAGTTGTAGACTCGCCTTCAGAGATAAATTACGAGAGAATGTTATGAATGTGCCCCTAATGATGATTTCAGTCCATACTTTAAACACGTGGGCCATCAACATGTAGTCCCCACCGTCCAAAAAACTGACTGTTGCTCCACTCTCTGTACCGGCTACGTGCACGGCAGCCACCGGAGGTCGGCATCCATTGATTGCTTCGTTGCTGGGGTAATTTAGAATTACGTTTTTTAATCATCTTTGAGATTCCTTGACCTCAGGCTCAGTAATACAAAGTTGTAGTGGTGCTTTGGATCATAGTCCTAATTTCTTCCACAGCTGAAAGAGTGGTTACAAGAACTTTGTTTTGGATGATCTTTCTTTATATTTCTCAATTTGCTGATATGAATGAAGTATTACTGTGCCTGTTTGTGTATTATTCCTCTATTATAACGGGTTATGAGGAAGAGTAAGCTAAGTTTATCAACTTTTTACAAAGTTTAAGATACGAGTAAGCTAAGTTTATCAACTTTTTACAAAGTTTAAGCTACGAGTAAGCTAAGTTTATCAACTTTTTACAAAGTTTAAGCTACCCATTAAAAGTTGTGCACTTTCATCACACGGGTACTAGTCACGTCTTTAATTATAGGTTGGAATTCAAGTAGTAAAAAAGCAAGCAACTCGTGATCCTTTTTTTTATTGTAATTTTTACTTTCTATGTTTTATTGTTGATATTAATTAATTAATTATATATATATATATATATATATATATATAATTTAAAGATAAATTATTTTAATTAAATAAATTTATTTTAATATCTTACATAATATTATTAACAAATTATGCACAATTTTTATTTTATTAAAATAAATAATTTAAAATTAAATCTTTATTCAAAAATTAACATTTGTTTTAAATATATCTTAATTATTAAATCAAAATTTATTTAAAATTTGTATATTTTGAAGATAATGTAAATTTAATTATATTGATTAATAATTATTAAATTAAATTTATTTATTTTAATTACAAAATTAAAAATTAAATTAAATTAAATTATTTATAATTCATATTAAGAATTAATTTTAGTTAATTAAATATATAATATTAAGTTAAATTATTCATAATCCTTATTAACAATTAATATCTTAAATAATTAAATTAATAGTATTTATTTAGTTGATATTAAATCAAATTACGAAAAAACAAAAATAAAAACTATTATATATATTTTTCAAAACTAGAAAAACCAAAACTAAAAACTGAAATTAAAACTCAAACAAATATATCTTTTTTACTTAATTTGAAAATAAAAATAGAAACAAACCCTAGAAAAGCATTTTCCCCGTTTACTCATTTTCTTTATATGTATATATATATATATATATACTTCATTTAATAATAATATACTTCTACTACAATAGGAAACTAATTAATTTTCATTCTCAGATCCAAACTAATTCTAATTGATGTTACATCATAAGATTTATGTAACATCATCTTGTCCCTTTCTATACTCGTTTTGTTATAATTTATTTTCTAAACGCAAGGACGAATATAATTAAACCTGTATTGTCCCCAACGTCAAATGGCAAATAATGGGAACCATATCTCCTCAAAGGAAGCAAGTAAATCTAGAAAACGTGTGATGAGAAGAAATATGTTGCCACTTGTCGGCCAGTTGCAAGTGTGAAGTTGCATAAATTGAGGAATGCTTCATCAAACTTTAGTTGGATTACCTTTTGCTCTACAATTTGGGTACAAGAAGTAGAAAACAAAGATGGTATCCATGCAACACCAACATATTAAACACAAGTGTTTTCACGTTTAAGAAGCATTTGTCTTGAAAGCAGAGATGGTGAGATCAAGAGCTCCGACCGCCGACGGAGACGGGAATGTTTTCGATTCGTGGAAGTGCGAGCCTAGGAGGGGACCATATCAAAGTCATGGTGAAATGTTTCATAGTAATTGGAGAACTTACACTATTGCATCACAGACTTCTTGTTGTGTTCATGTTCTTGAATTCACAAAAGGGTCCCTCCCTACCCCCTGGCGTTAAGACAAATGGAAATATATATTATGAAAAAGAAGAGAAGGAAAACGAAACTGTAAACCCCATTAAAGATGATCCCATGCTCCTTCGTAGTTGGCATAACCCTCCAATTGATGCCTCTCTGTCTCATAAAGCCCTTTTCCCATATCAAGCACTGGCTATAGACATATGTATTTATATGTAAATTTAGAAATTATCATCCGTTCTGTTGTGTATGGTTCATACACACGCAGGCATACAATTTTGATGTTTCAAAAAAATAAAAATAATAAACGAGTGATTTTTAGAAGTCTTTATGTGAACAAGGGTTGGGACGAAGGCATTTTTTAAGGAATGCTCTTTTCTTGAAATCAAAGGTGAGGGCATTAAAAGTGATACCTAAGTGCACGAGGACGCAGAGAGATTCATGAACTAGAACACGATTATGTCCCAAGTCATGTCTAAGTGTACAAAGAAGTAGAGTGGTCATGTAAGTAGGACAAAGGCGTATTTGTGATAGACAACCTTATCTGGAATTATATTTTTGTTAGATTTCAATCTCTAGAAAAAAATCTAAGAGCTAATAGAATCATGTTTAAATTAGACTAAATTTAGTAAGAGGCTATCTGAATAAAATTATCTCAACAAGGGTTTGCATATTAAAATATTATTATAAACTTAATTTGTAGAGAAATAATAACTATAATTGTTCAATGGGTAAATTGTAAACAAATCTCAAATTTAACTCAATTTTAGAATATTAGCCCAAAGTTTAAAAAGTTGTGCTGAATAAAACCTTTCTTCCCTAACTTCCATTTTCTTCTAGCTAGCTCCAATTTTTAAGTCTTCTTTAGTATCCTATTTCTTAGATAAATTATGATGGTTGGATGTCCAAGTAGCTTATGGTTGCCATTGGCATTCATCAAACATCCTTGAAACAGTTGTGGCAATGAAGAAATGGGTTTAAGCAATTTCTTTATTTTAGATATTGTGTAAATTGTTTTCAATTTTGTACTCTTTAAAGAATCTTTGATAAGGACTAGAAAGTTCAAATCTTTTTGGTTTTTCCTCATGATTTTGGCTCAATTTGATTAGCTTATAATTCTTCCCAGTGTTATGTTTCATGGGTATGATGTTGCTATCTAATGCATTAAAGCACTTGGCTTTGTCCCCTACTTTTTTTGTCTTTGCCCCTATAATCTATGCATTTGGGAGAGGAAAATAAGAATTAAAATAGAGGCAGTACTAGTAACAAGAGCAAAGAAATGGAGAAGCTTTCCTTGGAAATTAGCACATACCGCAGATATCTATTGCAACAATGAAACTTTCCTTGTTGAATTTAAATATAGACAATTGTCAATCCACTGTTTATGTGCTTTTGGAGTGATTGACTAGTTTTGTCAGTATTAAAATTTACTGCAAGTACACAATGTAGTTGTAGCTAGCATAAGCATGTATGGGTCAATCCTATAAAGAATGTAAGTACTAGTAATTACCCTTTTTTATTATCTAACCTATGAATCAGATCACAACAAAGTAACAAATGGAAAGTGAGTCTCATGTGTACTGCATGTGCATGATATGAATGATTATAATGTGTTGAATGTAAAATGTGAAACGATGGATTAAGTGTATGTGATTTAATATGATTATCAAATAAATGATGTGAATTGTGTCTTATGTAATCGAGTAAGCCATCGATGATGGTCATTAACTAAGTTCGAAAAACTCACCCAAAATTTGCAACTATTTTCAGGCTCAGACGAGTACCCTGTCAAACAAACGGGAGTATACTTACTGCATTCAAGTGAGAGATAGAGGTCGAGATCAGTTAGCGCATACATTTATACATTCTTATTTATGTATTCCGTAATTTTTGTATAATGTGTATTTGAATGTGTTTCTGTTGTAATAACTTTCCATATTGGAAATGTTGTAAACAAGTTTCATTAATGAGCATATTAATACTCTTGAATGAATGGTTAATAAAAAGTATGCGCCCGAAATTGAATATTGATTTCTTCGCAAATGTGTATTTTAAATGTGGAAAAAAAATTTGTACTAAGTTTTTAAGGGGTTGATTGTTCTAGCATGTCACCCCTGTGGGGTATGCACTCGGGCATCACTCAGGATGTCGAGTACGTGTCTCAAGAGGGTGGGGTGCTATAATGTGGTATCAGAGCCCAGAATTACTATCTTATATGGGAGTTTTCTGAAATATGTGTCAAGATACAAGCATTTTTGTCATATTATAGCAGGCAGTAGCAACTGATCCCCAGTCTGAGTTGCATTCATATGAGTTACATGCATAAGCATGTGTTAAGAGTTTGAGAAACACTAAGAAGAATGATGATCTGTCATGATGTGAGAAGAGGAAAGTAGAAGGATATCTAGAAATGAGACATAGTATATGGTTAGGTATAACAGATAAAGATTCGGCGCATTTGTATTGGTGGATGTATTATTAAATATGACATCAATATTGTGTTTTGGTGATGTGTCGTCGAATGTGAAATAGATGTGAATACACTATCATGGATTGTTTGAAAAAAAAATAAGGATATAAGTAGAAATGATGAGATTAAAGAGTACAAACCAAGTTGAAAGTGACTTTGAGAGGTTGAACCTTGGAGTTGAAATGATTGTTTGAAAAATGTGACAAGAGTTATAATCCCCTATAAGCATATATTAGTGGGATTGAGATCAAAATTGGATGATGATTTTATACATTTATAATTTTGAATTGATTGAAGAGGTACAAGTGGAAGATAAAATAATTGAAAATAGGAAGATAAGATAGAAATGAGGAAAGATGAATGGTGTGTAGTAAGGAGAAAGTTAGAAATGCATATAGAAGTAGACATAATTGTCTTTACGAGAGATGAATGGTGTGTAGTAAGGAGAAAGTTAGAAATGCATATAAGAGAGGATTTTATGTACGCATGAAATTAAGAAAAAGATGAGGAATCAAATGGGAAGAGTCAATGCAAGGAAACCTCGATGTGGCAAGGATAAAGAGAGAAATATTGTCTAGGATCATTTGAGATCAAAGTATTACTATTGTAAGATAATTGGTGATCTGTCAAAAAAAATCTCTAAATAAAATGGGATGACCTTAATGATGCACACCTAAGCATATGCGATCATGTCTACTACATCATTGAGTTTTGATGCGTAAAACATTATGACCGTGTATAAAATGATAGAAATTAGATCTTCTTGAGATACTAAGAATAATTGATGAGTGATGATTAAGACAGTTGATTGATAAGGATTATATAAACAATATCGATGATAGTAGCAAGAAATTTTCTTTCAAAGAAGAATTTCCCTAAATTAGGTTAAGATGGTCAGATGATTCAGTTTAAGAGTGATTAGTGAAGAAACAAATCAGAAATGAATATGTAATGAATCAAAAGTGAATATTGGAGTTATATCCCTAGTGGAGACTCAGGTATAAGAGGTAGAATATGTCGTTAAGAGTATACACATTTTGTTTGATGTAAAGTATTCAACTATATGATTGGATTACTGACTTTGAGAAGACATTATTGCTAATGTGAGGAAGATTTAGGTCCACATTATATTTTATGTAAATTTGTTCGGGAGATGCAAATTATATCCGATGAATGTGTTACTAACACAGGAAGTTATGATTGCAAATAATTTGAAATATGTGGAGAAACTAGTATGAATGAACAGACAGTAGAATAATTCAATGTGAAATTAAAGGAAATTGAATTAAAAGAGAAAATCATTCGAGATCAGAAGTCAATTAGGAGACTAAAATAACATGTGATAATATTACCTCATTTAAGGAATTAGTTACTTAAGAAATTACGAGAACTAATCATGGGCACAAGGGAAGTTTGAGTTATATCTGTTGGAGTTAACCATGCCCCCAAAAGTATTATGGTAATGAAGATTAAAGTGATCCAATAAAAACTGTATCAATTAGTGACTATGATCATAGAGGATATTTGGAGCATATTCGAAAAGTTAAGAGAATATTTTTGAACATTTGAGGAAATCTTACATACTATAAAGGTAGAAACAAGTATATGCCAAGTTTAATGAGAGTGAATCTTAGCTTGATCAAATAAAATGTGGGTTGTATAATATCTGAACATGGTTTATTAGGAGACCTAAAGAAAGTAGAGGTAATGATGAAGTGAGAAACTATAAGGAATATATAAGAGATTCAAAATTTTTTAAAATTAGTTAGAAATTGGATACCAACAGAGACTGTCAGGGAATTTTTACTGATCTTAGTCCTTTGACAAAAATGTCTAAGGGAAGAATGTGTAAACCTTATGAGTGATGAATGTAAAAAGATTTTTAAGGAATTATAACACCGATGTTAATTATATCGCTTCGATTTGGAGATTTTTGCAGTATATAATGAAGTTTTACATCAGAAATTAGGTTGAAATTTAATGCATCATAATCAACTGAATTCGTATGCATAGAGGCAGCTTAAGTCTCATAAACTAATGATTGATAAATGATTTAGAAACTTGCTGCTACAGTAACTGATTTGAGAGTTTGGAGACATTATATGTACCAAGACATTTATGATTTTCTACTGATCACTTAAATTTGAGCCAATTATTGAGTTTGAAAGAATTAAATAAAAGACTGAGACAATAAATAAAGTTACTGGAAGATTTTGATGTACAAATGAGTATCTCCCAGTAAAGCTAGTGTTGTAATATGATGCATTGAACAGAAAATTCAATAACAGTGTATCACAAATTCAGATTTTGAGGTTACCAAACCTAATGCCATAAAAACAATAGAATGTCGAGATGAAATTTGGGGCAAAATGAAGTATTATTAGCTGCATTGAAATTTAAAATTAGTTTGTATGAAAAGATTAGCAAAGCCCAAATTGAGGATCCAGAATTGTGAATCTTATTAAGGAATTAAAAATGAATATGAATTTTGAGTCCAAATAGGAAAATTGTTACTTTGTGATTGAAATGAAAAGGAACTGTACCCAATCAAGATGATTGAGCAAAAATGTGGTTAGAGAGAGCGTGAGTAACAACCTAAGCTATACATCCAAATAGGAATGCACCGAAACCACATTTAGTGGCTAAGAATGTAGAACCACATGACTAAATGCTTGAATTGCCAATAGTTTTAAATGTTGAGGATATGTTTAGAGCCGATATTTTTGAAGTTCATAAGAATATAAAATTGATGTATAGTTCTAATTGACTACAAGCATAACAATCGTTATCATAGTGACATCATTAAAAATACTGTATGAGGCATTATATGACAAAAAGGGATCGTTTCCCCTTACATTGAAATGAAGAGGGCCTAAAAATGGTAAGAGACCTGAATTGATTCGAGATACTATTGATGAGTGAAATAAATTTGTAATAGGAGTTAAGTGAGTCAAGAAAGATAAATGAGTTAGGTGGATCAGCACCAGACATACGGAATACATTGAGACAAACATAAGAGCTAATTGTCTTAGCACTAAAGAGCTGTGAAATACCAAGCGAAAGATGAAATACTTCTAAGAGTATCATCTTGCCAAGATGTGTTTAGATAAAGATCAAGCTATGCTCATATTTGGAAAAAGGATAAACTAAGCTCGAATTGTATTCGTCCACATGAAGTTATTGAGAGCATAAGACCAATAACTTATGAGTTGTATTATTAATAAAGATGTCTCAGAATTATAATGTGTAATATGTGAGTAAGTTAAGAAAAAAATGATATGATTCGATAGAGATGTATTGACAGCTTACGAAGTGAAAAAAATTGTGAGTAATCTGAAATATATTGAGAAAATAGTTAAGATAGTATGATATCTAAACAAGTGAATGAGAGACCTATTGAGTCTATCAAATGTGGTCATTTGGAAGAAAGTATTCGAGTGGTGAAGTTATATGGAAAATGGAGGAGCATATGAGTAAAAACATACCCCTGCCTTATTGATCAATTAGATATTAATTTCGAGGATGAAATTTATTAAGGAGGGAAGAAATGTAACATCTCATTCTCATACTAAGAATTAGAACCCTAAAATTCAGTACATGTGAGCTCAAAGAGAGATTAAGAAAATGCATTTCATGCTCATGCATAATGTTAGTATATACGCACATGAATTTGAATTTTTGTACACGTCAAAATGAATGAACATGCATTCTTTGACAATTTTCGGGTATAATTGATCTATAAATGTGATTATATTTGGAATTATGGATTATATGTGTGAAAAATTAAATTAAAGTGTTAAGGAAATTAAAGTGTTCAAGGGTATTTTTAGAAGATCACTTAAGGGTATAAGACCATAAGCTTATAACGAAGGGCAAAATGAATAATTTAGACTCATTAAAGGCATAAAAGGAAGAAGAAAAGAGTGTCTTGCATTTTAAGGAGGGAAAAACGTGAATTTAGGGAGAAGAACAAAAATATAAGAGAGAAAGAAGAGAGTTTCAGTGGAGAAGAGATAAAGAAGAGAAAAGAGAGTTTCAGTGGAGAAGAGATAAAGAAGAGAAAATATGTTACGGTTCGATTTTTCTTAGCCTTCAAGAGAGATTTTGAGGTTGTTCAAGAAGGGAAAAAGGTAGAGGAAGATAAGAGCTTCCATTTGAGCTAAAGATATCTTCATTTGGTGAAGAATTAAGGTTAGATCATTTTGAATCTTTTGAATTTTTGGAAGAATTTTACTTCATGGAGTTTAGAAAATGCATAGGTTTAAGTATTTTAGAATCAATTTTAGTGATTTTGCATTGTGGAATTTTCAATTGGATTCCTATTGAATGAGGTTTTGTCATTGATGAAGGAAATCAAGAAAGGCAAGAGGAGCAATAGAAGAGGAATTTTAAGCAAGTCTTTAAGCAAGGAATCAAGGTAGGTACACGTTTATAATAGAGTAAATAAGCCACTAATGTTTTCTTTGAATCAAGGAAGTTTAATGATTTCAATTGCACTATAAGTGTTGCATTTATTGTTTCTTGAATGAATTGTTTATATATATATATATATATATATATATATATATATACATAAGTGAAATGTTATGGAAAAGAAAGATAGGAATTTTGAATGATGAGGCGTGGTTGAATGTGATGAGTCAAATGAGTTGAGATTTGAGAGTTTAAGGAAAATAATTTGGTAGTTGAAATGAGCAAAGCTTATTCTCTTGTGCTAAGAGTTGAAAAATAGAGGCAGGTATATATGATACACGAGGATGCTGGTGATGTGACTATGTTAGTGAAAGATGGTAGGAATAATAAGAAAGGGACTTATGCAGACAATGTGACTAGACATGGTTCTAGAAAGAAAGATAATAAACGGAAAGAAAATAAGCATTGTGATTTTTTTCCTTGGATGGTCATGAGCGGGACACCTGTTTTAAATTGCATGGATATCTCGAATGGTATACAGAGTTAAAGAATAAAAGAGATGTATTGGGAAAAGGACAGCAGAAAAACAAATCTGTGCATATGGTTGATGTACTTGAGAAGGATATTGAGAGTTTAAGGAAAATAATTTGGAAGTTGAAATGAGCAAAGCTTATTCTCTTGTGCTAAGAGTTGAAAAACAGAGGCAGGTATATATGATACACGAGGATGCTGGTGTTGTTACTATGTTAGTGAAAGATGGTAGGAATAATAAGAAAGGGACTTATGCAGACAATGTGACTAGACATGATTCTAGAAAGAAAGATAATAAACGGAAAGAAGATAAGCATTGTGATTTTTGTTCCTTGGATGGTCATGAGCTGGACACCTGTTTTAAATTGCATGGATATCCCGAATGGTATACAGAGTTAAAGAATAAAAGAGATGTATTGGGAAAAGGACAGCAGAAAAACAAATCTGTGCATATGGTTGATGTACTTGAGAAGGATATTGAGAGTTTAAGGAAAATAATTTGGTAGTTGAAACGAGCAAAGCTTATTCTCTTGTGCTAAGAGTTGAAAAACAGAGGCAGGTACATATGATACACGAGGATGCTGGTGCTGTTACTATGTTAGTGAAAGATGGTAGGAATAATAAGAAAGGGACTTATGTAGACAATGTGACTAGACATGGTTCTAGAAAGAAAGATAATAAACGGAAAGAAGATAAGCATTGTGATTTTTGTTCCTTGGATGGTCATGAGCTGGACACCTGTTTTAAATTGCATGGATATCCCGAATGGTATACAGAGTTAAAGAATAAAAGAGATGTATTGGGAAAAGGAAAGCAGAAAAACAAATCTGTGCATATGGTTGATGTACTTGAGAAGGATATTGAGAGTTTAAGGAAAATAATTTGGTAGTTGAAATGGGCAAAGCTTATTCTCTTATGCTAAGAGTTGAAAAACAGAGGCAGGTACATATGATACACGAGGATGCTGGTGCTGTTACTATGTTAGTGAAAGATGGTAGGAATAATAAGAAAGGGACTTATGCAGACAATGTGACCAGATATGGTTCTAGAAAGAAAGATAATAAACGGAAAGAAGATAAGCATTGTGATTTTTGTTCCTTGGATGGTCATGAGCTGGACACCTATTTTAAATTGCATGGATATCCCGAATGGTATACAGAGTTAAAGAATAAAAGAGATGTATTGGGAAAAGGACAGTAGAAAAACAAATATGTGCATATGGTTGATGTACTTGAGAAGGATATTGAGAGTTTAAGGAAAATAATTTGGTAGTTGAAATGAGCAAAGCTTATTCTCTTGTGCTAAGAGTTGAAAAATAGAGGAAGGTACATATGATACACGAGGATGCTGGTGTTGTTACTATGTTAGTGAAAGATGGTAGGAATAATAAGAAAGGGACTTATGCAGACAATGTGACTAGACATGGTTCTAGAAAGAAAGATAATAAACGGAAAGAAGATAAGCATTGTGATTTTTGTTCCTTGGATGGTTATGAGCAGGACACCTGTTTTAAATTGCATGGATATCTCGAATGGTATACAGAGTTAAACAATAAAAGAGTGTATCGGGAAAAGGATAGCAGAAAAACAAATCTGTGCATATGGTTGATGTACTTGAGAAGGATATTGAAAAGGGGTCTAACATACAAAATGGATCACAGTTGTTGTCATTCTTGATTCAGCAGGAACTCGCACGATTGTTGAAGGGGAAGTCATCTGAAGAATCTCATCTCGTGAATTTGATATAAACTAAGTTTGCAGGTATGTCACATTTGAATCTTGCTATTAAATCTGTTTCAACTTGTGAAAGTTGGATAGTGGATTCCGGAGCTACTTCCCATATATGTATAGACAAACATTTGTTTCAGTCATTGATACCTGTAGACAAAGTCACAAAGTTATTTTTACCTAATGGGGAGGTGAATGATGTTCAATATAAAGGCATTATAACTTTGCATGGGAAGATAACTTTGAAATCAGTCATATATGTGCCTACTTTCAGTCATAACCTAGTATCAATGAGCAAGTTAGCCCGACAATCTTCATTCAATGCTTTATTCTATTTTGAATACTGCTTATTACAGGACCAGAATACTAAAAGAGCAGTAGCTAAGGGGAAAGTTTTCAAAGTCTGTATTTTCTAGACAGTGACTCTTTCATATGTAGTAATTCAATTTGTACTTCTACTTTTGCATTTGTAAAACCCGAAGGGGAGCAGATATGTAGTGTTCATGATAGTCTTGCTCATAGAACACTGTGGCACACAAGGTTGGGCCATCCTTCTGATGTTGTAATGAGACATATTACTGATTGTAGCAGTTTTGTGAATAACACAGACTTTTCATGTGAAGTTTGTCCCCTTTCTAAGCAAGTTAGGACTAGTTTTCCAATCAGTTTTACACGAGCAGCTATGCCTTTTGAATTATTACATGTGGATATTTGGGGGCCTTATAAAGAAGTTTCAATTTATGGGGCACATTACTTCTTGACTGTTGTTGATGATCACAGTCGATGTACCTGGATATTCTTGATGAAGCATAAGGCGCAAGCTAGTTATCTTCTTGAAAAAATTTTGATTTATATTCACAGACAGTATGATGGTCGTGTCAAGATTGTGCGGACTGATAATGGTTCAGAGTTTTTGGGTAAAGACACACAAGCCATGTTTAGTAACAGAGGTATTAATCATCAGAGGACATGTGTTTATACTCCACAACAGAATGGTGTTGTGGAGAGAAAACATCGACATTTGCTACAAGTGGCACGAGCATTATTGTTTCAATCTGGTCTTCCAAAGAATTTCTAGAGTCATAGTGTTTTACATGCTGCTTTTCTAATCAATCGGTTGCCTAGTAAAATGCTTAGTTGGAAATCTCCTTATGAGGTGTTATATGGGCATTCACCCAGTTATGTTGAATTAAGAAACTTTGGTTGTTTATGTTATGCGGTTGATACTCACCCACATAAGGATAAGTTGGCTCCTCGATCATTCCGCAGTGTTTATCTTGGTCATTCTCCAGGCCAGAAGGGTTACAAATTGTATAATTTGCAAACCAAACAGTGTTTTGTTTCCAGAGATGTGTCATTCTTTGAAACTGTACATCCATTTAAACAGCTTCAGGATAATCCTATAAGAACTAGGGTTGTATATTTTGAAAAAGCTTCTCACATCGTATTGAAAGTATTGTGAAGAATATATACACTGGAACTATACAAGGAAAGAGATAAAATGTACAATAAATCAGCAGTAGAATCAGAAACTGATAGCACCTAATTAGGCGCAATATTATGGTTGACGATCTTATCCTTAACACCCCCCCGCAAATGAATGGGGGGTAGCACCATGAGTTTGTCTTTGAATGCTAGAAACCGTTGCTTCGACAAGGATTTAGTCAATACATCAGCTACTTGATCAGAGGTGGAAATGTAGGAAACAAGGAGCTGCTTTTGCCGAACCTGGTCACGAACAAAGTGGAAATCCAACTCTAGGTGCTTGGACCGAGAGTGGAAGACGGGATTAGCAGCGAGGTAAGTGGCAGCAACATTATCGCACCAGATTTTTGGAGTGGTAGGAAGGATGTGGTGAAGCTCTCGAAGAAGGCACTGAAGCCAATAAACCTCGGAAGCCGCCGATGCCAATGCGCGATACTCCGAATCGGTGCTGGACCTGGCAACTGTTTTCTGCTTTTTCGAGGTCCAAGATATGAGATTCACACCATGAAAAACGGCATAAGCTGAGGTGCTTTTACGATCCACCTTGTCTCCGCCCCAATCCGCATCCGAGTAAGCCACAAGAGGAGCATGGCGAGTCGGTCGAAGGACAAGACCATGATCAATTGTGCCACGCAAGTAACGCAAAATCCGCTTTACAGCCTGCCAATGGTGAATACAGGGTGAATGCATATATTGAGCGGCCTTATTTACAGCCAAGGAGATGTCTGGCCTAGTGAGAGCAAGATATTGGAGAGCACCAACAACATGGCGATACAGAATCGGATCCTCGAATGTTGTCGATGTGGTGGCGGTGATATCAGATTGGGGAGTAGAAGGGGTTGCAGCCGAAGATGCATCTTGCATATTAGCTCGTACAAGAAGATCCTGAATGTATTTACCTTGAGAGAGCTGCAGTCCATCATCTTGCCATGTTACTTCGATACCTAGAAAGTATGATAGTGAGCCGAGATCTTTCAGGGTGACCGTCTGACTAAGTTGTTTGATGAGCTTGTCAAGCAGAGAGGTGGAGGATCCAGTGAGAATCAAATCATCAACATATACTAAACAATAAGCAGTCTCACCATTTTTGGAGTAAATGAAGAGCGAACTATCCGATTTGGAGCCAGAGAAACCGAGAGTGTGTAGAGCATTAGTTAAGCAGAAATACCAAGCTCTAGGAGCTTGTTTCAATCCATAAAGTGACTTCTTAAGAGAGCACACAAAGTCAGGTTTTGTAGGATCAATAAAACCTTGAGGTTGCTCCATGAACACCGGAACATCAAGGGCACCATGAAGGAAAGCATTGGATACATCAAGTTGTCGAATCAGCCATCTGTAGTTAACGGCAATAGAAAGTATTAAGCGAATTGTGGCCGGCTTAATGACGGGGCTGAAGGTTTCAAAATAATCTATTCCAGGGCGTTGGTGAAATCCCTTTGCCACTAGCCTAGCCCGGTAACGATCGATGGAGCCATTGGCCTTAGTTTTGATGCGGTACACCCATTTACAGCCAATAATATTTGATGCCTGAGATCGTGGAACCAAGTCCCAAGTTCCATTGGACATGAGAGCGTCGATCTCCTCGGACATTGCTTGCCTCCAGACTTGTTGTTTTGCCGCATCCGTATACGATGAAGGAGCGGATAAGGCGGCTTGGGAAGTTGTAGTGAACACCCTAGGCTTGAGATTTCCTGTGCGAGACCGAGTGATCATTGGATGGGTGTTTTGTGGCCCAATAGAAGCCGATGGAGCAGGGGGTGGAATCGGAGCAAGCGTTGGAAGGGAGGTTGTAGTAGAAATGTTAACAGGTGGCATAGCATGATTTTGGTTCATAGTGGTAAGCTGGCTGTCGATGCGAGGCTGAGGTGATGTTGGGGTAATAGGGGGCTGTGTTTGTGGCATAGTTGGAGTAGATTGGGTGGTTGGTACTGGGTGAGTGGAGCTCGATTTTCCAAGAGAAAAGACTGTAGTAGGGGATGGTGGTGAACCGAGTACCGAGGACCGCCCATCACTTTCTTTGAACGGGAAGACCTGTTCATCAAAAAGAACATGACGTGAGTAGAAAAGTTTGTTGGTGACTAATGACAAACATTTGTAACCTTTGTGCAGTGTACTATATCCCAGAAAGACACATTTTGTGGAACGAGGTTCTAACTTATTAGCAGCATAAGGACGTAACCATGGATAACAACAACATCCAAAGACACGCAAAAAATTATATTCCGAGTTACGATGGAAAATGGCTTCATAGGGTGATTTGTGGTTAAGGCGAGGTGTTGGGGGCCGGTTAATAATGTAAACAGCTGTGGCAAAGGCATGATCCCAATATTTAGGTGGAACAGAGGAGTGATGGAGGAGTGCTCGGCCAGTTTCAGTGATGTGACGATGTTTGCGTTCAGCACACCCATTTTGTTCAGGTGTGTGAGGGCATGAGCTACGTTGTATTATGGCATTGGTGGCTAGATACTTTTGTAGTGCTTGAAATTCCCCGCCCCAATCGCTCTGAAATTGTTTGATAGGTTTGGCAAAGAATTTTTCCACTGTAGCTCGGAATTGAATAAAACAGTTAAAAACATCAGATTTACGACGAAGAAAATAGATCCATGAGTACTTTGTATAATGATCAAAAAAGACAACATAATATAAAAAGCCATCAACAGAAGCAATTGGAGAGGGTCCCCATAAATCAGAACAGATTAATTCCAAAGGTTCTTTAGCTTCAAAACTAGAATCCAAAAAAGGCAATTTGTGAGATTTACTAATACAGCAAGCCTCACACAAGGATAAATCACGCTTAGTAGAAGCGATCAATTTATTTAAACTCAAAACTTTGCTAACGGTCCTAGGGCATGCATGTCCCAAGCGAGCATGCCAGGTAGGCAACGACACAGAATAACAGGCTGGAGGCACCGAATCAGCAGCTAGGCGATATAGGCCATCTCTAATGAACCCCCGATGAAGTACCTGCTTCGTTTTGCGGTCCTTAATCACAAAAGAATCAGAAAAGAATTCAATAGAGACATCATTAGTATTAGTAAACTGAGGGACAGACAACAGGTTGATATTAGCCGCAGGAACATGAAGCACATTTTGTAACGAAAAAGGATGGGAATTGACAGATAAAGTATGAGAACCAAGATGAGAGATAGGTAAGCTTTTACCATTTGTCAATGTGACTTCCTCAGTGCCAGTGTACTCGGAGTGAATGCCCAAGTTTTCCAGTTCAGAGGTTAAGTGATGGGTGGCACCCGAATCAACGATCCACTGCTTGTCAGAGGCATGTGGAGAAGAACTATAATTTGCGGACGGCTTGGGATTGTAGGAGGTGTATTTCGGGCTGGGGCAGGTTTTGTTGGTGTGTCCACGGCCTTGACAGTTATAACATGTAGGTTCATTGGTGTAGAAAGAACCACGGCCACGATTGTGTGGACGGCGACTGCCGCGACCTCGTCCACGAGAGGAATTGGGTGCAGATTGCTTGCCAGCATAGTGCGCAACCGCAGGTGGATGAATCATCTCATTTTCAATTTTCAATTGAGCTTCTTCAGATAGAAGTAAACCAAACAGATCATCAAAGGATACAGAGACTAATTTGGCCTCGATATTGCGAGTGAAGGGGCGATACTCAGGCCCTAAACCACGAAGGATATAATCAACAAGATCATCCTATAACGGAAGAAGGAGTGATGGCCATTAGGATCGGAAAGGGAAAAAGACGTTTGTCAAGAACGGCTAATCTGATACCATATAAGAACTAGGGTTGTATATTTTGAAAAAGCTTCTCACATCGTATTGAAAGTATTGTGAAGAATATATACACTGGAACTATATAAGGAAAGAGATAAAATGTACAATAAATCAGCAGTAGAATCAGAAACTGATAGCACCTAATTAGGCGCAATATTATGGTTGACGATCTTATCCTTAACAAATCCTCACTCTACTGATAGTCCTGTTCCATTACCAACTGTTGTAACTGATGAGACTTCTTTCGATGTTTTGGTTCTGAATGATGCAGATGTGTCCATTTTACCAGAGCCACGTGATGCCTCGGTGGTTCCTGTTGCTGATCCTACTGACCTTCTCACACCTACAGACAGTCCTAGGTGAAGTTTGCGAGTTCGGCAGCTGCCCTCTTGGCTGCGTGATTTTGTATCGAACGTAAGCCTTACTTCTCCTTCTTTAAAGTGTTTACCTGTGCCGAGTAGTTCTTCTCATACCCCTAATACATATCCTTTTACTATAAATCCTGGTTTAAGTGTTGAGTATGTTGAGTTTTTGGCCAATGTCTCCAATTTTACCGAACCCACATCGTATTTGCATGCTCGTCAAGATCCTAATTGGGTTAAGGCTATGAACTCTGAATTGGATGCTCTTGAAAATAATGATACATGGGATCTTACCACACTTCCCGAAGGGAAAAAGGCCATTGGTCCGAAATGGGTATACAAGGTTAAGTTGAAACCCAATGGTGAAGTTGATAGGTTTAAAGCTAGGTTAGTAGCAAAGGGGTATAACCAGGTTGCAGGGGTTGATTACACTGATTGCTTCTCACCGGTAGCCAAGGTGGTCACCGTGCGGATTTTGTTTGCTCTGGTTGCTGCTAAAGGATGGGCTTTGCACCAACTAGATATTAATAACGCTTTCCTCCATGGTTTTTTAGACGAAGAGGTCTATATGCTTCCTCCTGAAGGCTATTCCAAGGCAGCACCGCATGAGGTTTGCAGGTTGAAGAAGTCGTTATATGGGCTTAAGCAGGCTTCTCGACAATGGAATGTTGAATTAACACTTTGGCTTCAACGTTATGACTTTCTACAGTCTCCGCATGATCACTGTCTATTTACTTTTCAGCATGTTGCTTGTTTTTTGATCATCTTAGTCTATGTAGATGATATGCTATTGACAGGAGATTCCGAGGAGGAGATTCAGAAGGTGAAGATGTTTCTAGATACTACTTTCACTATTAAAGATCTTTTCCATGCCAAGTATTTTTTGGGTCTTGAATTTGCTCGTTCGACCCATGGAATGTATATTAATCAACGCAAATATGGGTTGGATTTGGTTGAGTCTGTTGGCTTATTGGGTTGTAAGCCTGTGTCCACTCCTTTACCGAAGGGTTTAATTTTAGCATCCTCGAGTGGTTCTTTACTTACTGATCCCCACCCATACCGACAGCTGGTTGGGAGGTTGTTGTATTTAGGGTATATGCGCCCGGACATCACCTTTGCTATCCATCAGCTCAGCCAGTTTGTTCATGCTCCTACAGAGATTCATTGGCAGGCGGCTCTCCATGTTTTGCGTTATTTGAAGGGATGTCCGTCGCTTGGATTGTTTTATCCTGCTAATCAATCTTTTGTTCTTCAAGCGTTTTGTTATGCGGATTTGGGGGCTTGTCGTGATACTCGCCAATCCGTATCTGAGTTTTGTATTTTTTTAGGTTCCTTGTTGATTTCTTGGAAATCCAAGAAGCAAGCTACTGTGCCTAAGTCTTCAGCGGAGGCGGAATATCAGAGTATGAGTTCGGTGGTTTGTGAACTTCTCTGGGTTTCTTACATTTTGCGGGATTTTCGGATATCTGTTCCTCTTCCTATTTATGTGTATTGTGACAATCAGGGGGCACTCCATATTGCTGCCAATCCAGTGTTTCATGAGTGCACCAAACATTTGGACATCGACTGCCATATCGTTCGCGAGCAGCTGAAACTGGGTTTTCTTTCTTTACTTCACACTTCTTCTTCTACTCAGCTAGCCGGCATTTTTACTACGTCCCTTTCTAGTCCAGCTTTCCGTGGGTTTCTCGTCATGTTGGGCTTGCGTGATTTCTTACAGGATCCAACTTGAGGGGGGGATGAAGGAAATTATTTATCACGTTAGCTTCGTTATCGTTACTGTTAATGTACTGTTAGTTTAGTTAGTTAGAGAGCCGTTTATTTTCAGCAATGTATATAAGACTGTAGATTGACGATTCTTAATAATGAAGAATATATGAGAAAGTTTCTGCATTTTTAGTTTTCTTCTATACAATAGAGATTTGTTCAGGTGCAACCGAAATAGTTTATAGGTGGCAACAGGTTGCTCCTTATTTACCCAAAGACCTTTTCATTAGAGCAATGCCACAAGTTGTGAATCGAAGCCAGGATGGTGAAAAAACAATCCAAATCTCTTTCATTGGATTCTATCTAGGAAAAGCTAATAAACTGCTAAACTTAACAAATTCTGCTTTCCCTGAACTTGGTTTAAAGAAAAATGACACCAAGGAAGTGAGTTTGGTGGAATCAACACTTTTCTGGGCAAATTTTCCCAATGGAACATCTGTTAACGTTTTGTTAGACAGGCCCGCCAGCACTCAGGTCTTTTCCAAAGGGAAATCTGATTTTGTCAGAAATTTAATTCCAAGGCAAGGATTAGAACACATATGGAATTAAGCTGATGATCCAGGTTGGTCCAATGTGGATGCAATGGAATCCTTATGGAGGAAGGATGAATGACCTTCCCTCATAGAGCGGGGTACTTGTTCAAGATTCAGTATTCCCTGTTTTGGGTTGATGAGAAAATCGATGTTGACCAGCAGTTAAATTTGTTGAGAGACATGCACGCTTCGATGGCTCCATATGTGAGCAAGTCTCCAAGAGAATCGTTTCTCAACTACCGAGATCTTGATATTGGTAGCAACCAAAGCAATCGTACAGATTTTAATGTTGCAGCTGACACTTATGGCAGTTCCTATTTCATGAACAACTTCCGTAGATTGACTTAGGCTAAGCGCAGAGTTGATCCTGATAATTTCTTCAAGAACGAACAGAGTATTCCTCCTAATCCTATCATTAATGGGTAGGGCTGGTTGTTTATGCTTTTGTCTGTTTACGATACGAAGAATTTTACTGTCAGGTCAGGTCCTCTATTTGAGTTTATGATTAAAAAATTGCAATAACGTATCCTACGAAGAATTTTACTGTCAGGTACTCTCTTTAGTTTTCCTCTCGATTGTTTTATCTTGTTCTTATTTTGAAAAAAAAAAAAGAAAGAATAAAATGCATTCATAGGAAAAATATATATAGTTAAGAGCTTACATTACAATAAGTCTAGGGGATACCCCTTAAAAACATAAAATATCAGGAACTATTTAGCTAAGCAAACCGAAATGTAATCAAGAGAAAAAGACTAGAGAATGATATTGTTGGTGGAAATGCTACTTCTTTGACACAGAATTTCAAAGACAAGATTGTCTGTGCCCTTCGACTTGGATTCAAAACGTCTGGCATTTCCATATGGATTGGACACACATGCTAACAACTACTTGATGGGACGAGATCTTGGTAGTTGTTAGAGTTGCCAAACAATAAACAATGCATGGCAGAGAAAGTGTTCTCTTGCATAAGGAAATCGTAACACATTAGAACAGTTTTCCATACTCGATTAGTCAGTCACCTCACACATAAAAAAAAAATAGATGATCTCTGGTTTCTTCCTGGAGTTGATAGAAGGGGGCAGAGGGCATTGATGCTCAAATAACTGATTCGATCAGCTATATTCAACATGTTTTGTATAGTGAGCCACAATAGAAAGGATGTTCTTGGTAGGATCATTTTGTGCCAAATGATTCGATGACAAAATATCTCGAATTTCCTCACCTGTAACAAGTCCCGAATGACTTTGTTTGATAATTTGTGAGTTAGCCTAGTATGCCAAAAGAATGTATCCTGTCCTGAGAGATAGAGGGAGAGTAATGAGGTTGCAAATGTCTAAGATTGTCTAGAAAATTCCAGCAGCCTTCGTTGATGAAGAAATCCATTATAGTATGGAGAGGAAAATTGACAGAACCTCCGAGCAAATGTTGAGATTGGAATAAAGGTTCTTGACAGTGACGGAGCCAGAAATTTAATATAGGAGGGCTCAAATATTTAAAATTTTTAAATCTTGGAAGACCAATGTACCACTAGTCTCCAAATAACTCCATCCTTATATACATATATATAAATATATATAATATTTTTAAAATTTTGGCTACGTCCCTGGTCCTTGACCTGTCCAATTATCAACCATAGAGATATAAGCTTCTTGTTGCCATGGTGCAAGATACTTGGTCCTAAACAAGATTCCTCAAACGAATCAACTGGTTCAGAAAATAAGACTTGTTATTCGTCTTGCGAACAACCCAGATACTTCTTCCTTTAAGGAAATATGAACGAAGCCAACGTATCCATAACATTTGCCTATCTTTGAGAATCCACCATAATCATTCAGGATGAGGATATGATTAGTGAGTTTCACATAAGGGATGTTTAGCCCTCCTTCAGCGTTTAGGAAGCAAATGTTTGACCGTTTAACTTTAGCTCCCATCATATAGTTCCATAACAAGTCCTTGAGTAATCTTTTAATCGAGTTGATGACCTTTTTGGCAAGAAAATATGTGAGCTCCAATAAACATATATATATAGACCTAAGAATCGATTGGAGAAGCTGAATTTTCCACAAATGAAAGGAAGTGATTCACCTAAGATCTGATTCTCTTCTGAATCTTCTCAACAAGAGGATAACTATAAATGAAGCACGTGTGTTGTTTGACCAAGTCTTGTATAGTTGATAAGATAGGCTATATCTGCACATATTGTTATCTATCTGCTAGGTAGTTTAAATTCAAACAGGATTACTCTTGTACCAGAGTCGTGTATTTATTTACCTGTAAAAGTTATCAATGAAGTCAAGCTTTTCTTCACAGATCCTTTACCTCTTTATGGTAATCAGAGCCATTTCACTCTATCCGAGCAATACCAGTTTTTTTTTCCCGCTCCTCACGTCTTAGCCTTCCCATCTCTTGCCATAATGACCAGCGCAACCGCCAACGGAGACGCTAACAATGCCACCAGCCTAATCATTCAGTTTAATCCGGCGTCTCAACTCCCGATTAAGCTATCCGGAAGTGTTAACTTTTCCACTTGGAAGGCTCAAGTGTCTATGTTGATGCATGGACATGATCTTTTTGGCCATCTTGATGGCACCAAGGAAATTCCCTCTCGCACCATTGGAGAGACCAGTAACCTCAACCCAGCCTACAGCTTATGGTTCCGCCAGGACCAGCTTATCCAGAATGCAATCATGGCGTCTGTCGATCCAACTATTGCCCCAATCGTTGCCAATGCTCATTCTTCTCAGCATGCCTGGGAAGCCTTTCATGCTACATACGCAAACAAGTCTCTCAAGGCTTTTTAGTCTCCGTGATCAGCTTGCACGACTTAACAAAGACACTCAGACAATGTCCGACTATCTTCATCGGGTGCGAGCCTTGGCCGATGAGCTTGCTCAAGCCGGTGCACCTCTTGCAAATGAGGAATTGATCGTCCAAATCTTACGAGGTCTCGGATCTGAATATCGTGAGATCTCAGCCGCTATTCGAGCTCGGGATACAACTATTACGTATGAGGATTTGTATGACAAGCTCATGGATCAAGAAGTTTTTCTTCAACATGAAGAAACAAAAAAACCAGCAGCCACTATTACTGCTGCAGTTGCCCAACGCACTACGACATCCAATACCACTGATCCTCCTCGCCACAATCGACGCAATACTCAATCGTGGCGTCCAAATGGTCGGTATCAAAATCAATCCTCTCAGTGGCGTGGCAACAATCGTTCGAATAATGGACGAAAATTGGTTTGTTGCCAACTGTGCAAGAAACCTGGTCATGAGGCCGATGTGTGCCGTTCAATGTCTCATAATCATCATGAAGCCAAAGTCAATTATGCCATGATGCAATCGCCTCATACCGACTCTTGGCTGGTAGACTCCGGCGCATCACATCACATAACATCGGAGCCATATGATATGCAGCGATACTACGACAATGACGGTATTACAGTTGGGAATGGTATGAAGATCCCAATTACTCATTATGGCACTACTCAATTAACTGCATCTAATACTTCTTTCATGCTTCCTAATACTCTGTGTGCACCCGATATGAAACGTAATCTTATCTCGGTTTCTCAATTTTGTCATGATAACAAGGCATCTATTGAATTTTTTCCTACTTTTTTTTGTGTGAAGGATCTCCAAACGAGGACACCATTGGTGCACAGACGGAGTAAAGATGGCTTGTACGTATGGCCTCAACCAACGCAATCACCACCTCAAGCCCTTACCGCCGCCAAAACCACTTCTCTTGATGTCTGGCACCATAGATTAGGTCATCCTCATTTAAAGATTTTGAACTTTATTTGCAGCAAGTTTTGTTTGCCTTTTTCAAATAAAGAAAATTTTAACTCTTGCAATTCTTGTCAGTGCAATAAATCGCATAGGTTACCATTCAAAGAGTTTACTTTAACCAGTACAAAGCCTTTGCAAACTGTGTTTAGCGATCTCTGGGGTCCCTCACCAGTGCTATCCATTGATAAAAAATTATATTATTGCATCTTTGTTGATCAATATACTAAGTACACTTGGATATATACACTGACAAAAAAAAGTGAAGTCAAAGAAAATTTTCAAACCCTGAAACCGATTCTTGAAAAACATTTTTCCACACATATTTTGTCTTTCTACACTGATGGTGGCACTGAATACAAAAGCCTTGATCCATATCTTGCCACTAATGGTATCGAACACCTAGTAAGTCCCCCCTACACCCCACAAAGAGTAGCTATAGTTGAGCGTCGTCACCGACACATTGTCGAAACTGCTAAAACCTTGCTCTCTCAAGCTAAATTGCCGACCTCCTTATGGTCTTTTGCCTGTCATCATGCAGTATATCTTATTAATCGACTAAACATACCGTTGTTGCACTATCAATCTCCCTATGAAAAGCTATTCACCAAACAACCAGCCTATGCAACCTTGAAAAGCTTCGGATGTCTATGTTACCCTTGGCTAAAACCATATCAAAATCATAAACTTGACCCAAAATCGACACCATGTGTGTACCTAGGTATGTCTCTCAGTCACCATTGCCACATATGTTATGATCCCATGACCAACAAGCTCTATTTTTCCAGAGATGTAACCTTTGTAGAAAGTGAATTTCCATACAACACACGGTTCAAAAACTTGCTGCCAAAAACAAATGTAGCCTGGGATATGTCACCTGTTGTCAGCCAAGATCGACAATCAATAGTACCTCAGCCTTCCCAGGAGCTGCCTCCACCGATCATTATTCCCTCAGCCACTGCCGACTCATCACAAGCCATCGACTCCAGTGCTGATCCAATGCAGTCCTCGTCAAATCAAGGTACTTCATTTTCTCACTCTATCATTTCATTGCCTAATAATATTAGTTCACATATCTACCCTATTGTTCAACCAGAGAGCACGATCCCACCACCTCCCTTACAAGCTGATACCACCACCGTAAATGCCCAAACTGAGAGCATCACCCAGATTTCCGAACCCACCAACTCCCAAGCTGAAATCGACAATCTTAATCCCCTTTCCTCTGAAACCGTCTCTTTACCAGCCCTGAATCCTACCTCAACCACCAATCGAGTTGTCACAAGGTCCCAAAACAACATTTTTAAACCCAAACCGAAATTCAACTATGTTGCCAATTTGTCACTTGATGTTGTTCCAACCACTGTTAAACAAGCCCAAAAACACAAAGAGTGGAGGGATGCAATGAAAGAAGAGTATGATGCATTAATTAGAACTAATACATGGGACTTGGTTCCTCGGGATGATACAAAAAATATTGTTGCTTGTAAGTGGATTTTTAGGATTAAACGCAAACCAGATGGGTCGATTGATAGGTACAAGGCACGGTTGGTTGCAAAGGGGTTCATGCAACGACCGGGAATTGATTATCACTCCACTTTTAGTCCGGTTGTCAAGCAAACAACAATTCGGATTGTTCTTACTATTGCTGTCTCGAGAAATTGGGTGATAAGGCAACTTGATGTCAACAATGCGTTCTTGCAAGGAGACCTAAAAGAAGAGGTCTACATGTCTCAACCACAAGGGTTTGAAGCCGTAGCAGCTCCAAATCACGTTTGTCGCCTTCGGAAAGCGATTTATGGACTCAAACAGGCTCCATTGGCATGGTACTTGGCTTTGACCAATCACTTGCATGATCTTGGTTTTCAAAAATCAAAATCGGATCCATCTCTTTTTAGTTCAGCCATGGTTCGGTTCAGATTTTTGCTTTAGTTTATGTCGATGATATCATACTTACGGGCAGTCATGAGACCGCTGTTGCAAGGGTTATTACCTCTCTTCATAGTCGGTTTTCTATCAAGGATCTGGGTCAGCTTCATTATTTTTTGGGAGTTGAGGTAACTCGGACTGATAAAAGTTTGTTTTTGGCTCAAACCGGTTATATTGATGAACTATTGGCCGCTGAAAATATGCATGAGTGTAAGGAAGCCCCGACACCGATGAGTAGCTCTGAGGTCTTCACATTACACGATGGAGCCCCTTCTTTTGATGCCACACGATATCGCTCTGTTCTTGGGAAACTACAGTATATATCTTTCACAAGACCTGACATCAATTATGCAGTCAATAAGTTGTCTCAGTTTATGCATCGACCCTCGGAGTTGCATTGGAAAGCTCTAAAACGTGTTCTCCGTTATTTACGCGGTACTTCAAGGCTTGAACTGCATTTGCGCCGAACGACTAGCACAGTTTTGTCTATGTATGCTGATGCCGATTGGGCAGGGGATCCTGATGGTCGAAACTCCACTTCCGGACAGATTCTCTTTCTTGGTGTGAATCCGATGAGCTGGTCTTCTAAAAAGCAATAGACCGTCGCTCGATCCTCCACAGAAGCCGAGTTTAAAGTTGTTGCAAATTCTGTATCTGAAGTTTGCTGGGTTCAAAATCTGCTTGCTGAGCTTCGTATCTTTCCACCTAGTGCTCCAACAGTCTACTTTGACAATGTTGGTGTCACATATCTCAGCAAGAATCCGGCCATAAACACGAGAATGAAACATGTCACAGTTGACTTTCACTATGTTCGCAACAAAGTTCAACTCAATGAACTCAACGTTGTTCATGTCCATGCCCATGATCAACTTGCTGATGCTCTAACCAAACCGTTGGCGAAGTCTGCTTTTCAACATCACTTAATCAAGCTTGGAGTTACTTCCAACTGCAAGCTTGAGGGGGGCGTATAAATGAAGCACGTGTGTTGTTTGACCAAGTCTTGTATAGTTGATAAGATAGGCTATATCTGCACATATTGTTATCTATCTGTTAGGTAGTTTAAATTCAAACAGGATTACTCTTGTACCAGAGTCGTGTATTTATTTACCTGTAAAAGTTATCAATGAAGTCAAGCTTTTCTTAACAGATCCTTTACCTTTTTAATAACATTCAAGAATTGTTAATCTCTTTGTCGAAACTGGAAGCCCCAAATTAAATAAAGTAGAGGTGGAGGCTTCTCTGCCATTCCGATAAGCAAGATTATTATTGAGATCATTGGAGCAGCGCCTTTAGAGAAGATGAGGTGATTCTTGTTGAGACTAATGCTCAACCCCAAGATATCTTTGAACCTAGAGAGAGCTTTCATGAAGCTTTGAACTGAATAAGGTGTGGCTTTGCAGAAAAGTATGTTATTAGCACAAATTAAAAAAAAAACGGTATTTACTATCCACTACAACAGAAGACACATTTAGCGACGACAAATTTCATCGCTAAATGTCACAAAATTGTCGCTAATACTCATTCGTGATGATTTGAATTCGTCGCGAATATCGTTGCAAAATTCTGGTAAAAAAAACTATATACAACGTTTTCATCAAATCGTCGCTAATACACTTTTACTATTAATAGTTTTCAAAGCAAAAAATTATAGGCGACATTTTACTATATCGTCGCCAATAAGTTTTGGCTATGCTTCCATTAGCTAATAAGTTTTGGCGATGAAATAGAAGCATAGAGAAAACTTATTGGTTTTAGCTACGCTTTTTGAAACATAGCTAATAACTTTTAGCTATGAAATAGAAGCGTAGCAAAAAATTATTGACTACGTTTCTAAAATCATAGCCAAATATTTTTAGTGATATTTTGAAATTTTAAATATACATTTTAACTAATCGTTATATCATGTAGATTGTAATTATTGGTGAGATTTTAATTGATATTAATGTATGTAATATTTAGATATTTTTGTTCTATAATTTATTATGCAAAATATAATTAAAATAATTAAAATTAGAAGCATTTTATATAGAAATTAAAATATCATTAAATATAATCATTTACAAAATTTTAATTACAATTTGAAAAATACTTAAATACATAATAAAAATAAAAATATTAGTTGAATGACTAAGAATCATTTTCATTTTCACTAATTACATAATTTGGGCCAAGTATATTTTTGACCAACTTTTCAAGTTTGGCTAACTTTTTTTTATTACGTTCTAATTTAGCATGAAGTGACTAGTTGTTCTCGTCAAGATGTTGGACATATTGTGGTCTTAATAAAGATGAAGTAGTTGGCTTTGGGCCAAACCTAAGACCTTTGATGTAGCTGGATTGTGCTCCAAGCACGTTCTTGCTAATGTCATCTTCATTTGACTCATTTTTATCAGATATTCATGTTTGCAACAACCCCTGCATCCTATTCTAAAACTTAAAAATAAAATCAATATTTAATTCAAATATTATTAGTTAATACTACATAAATGCATAAACTTAAAAATTAAACAAATTTTTATACTTTCATAATTATTGTGCGCTTCTTTAGACATTTAGCCTTCACCTTCCTTACAGTGTGTCAGTTTGTCGAGTATAATCCTATCATGCTATTCTCTATGTAGTTCCTTTCGACTCTATTTTATGAAAAAAGTACACAATAAATAATATTGTATTTACTTATGTAATTATAACTTGTAAACAAAGAACTTAGATATTCATTTAGTAGGATAATAAATGATTTGGAGCCTTGGCTGTGTGGAATTTTCTTTTTTTTTTCCTCTATTAACCTTGGTTTTCTCACATTTTTCCTAAATAAAGAAAAGAAATAGTCATTAAATTGTGTAACAAGATTAATGGAAGCAAATCTGATGAGAAAGAAAACAAACATTAACATTGGCAGAGGCTGGTAATCTCACAAAATGTTCTAATTTTTTGGAGACATCCATTCCAAAACATATTTCCTTTTCTCCTCATCCAAACGAAAAGATTTGTAATATGTTATTATTTTATAGTTGAATTATGAGATAATACAAAGTAAGTTGTAAACTTATAATTATGAGTTATGGTTGAAGTTGAATATGTTATAGTTGTGAGTGTATGTCTTTAGTTTACGATTGAATGATGTAATCATACAAAATTAGTTATATTATATAAGATGTATATGTGTATTATATAATTGTGTATGTTTAATACTTGAATTGTTAGTTTTGATTTATTAGTGAATTATGTTGAATGAAATTGAATTATGTATGATGTAATCATGCAAAATGAGTTATCCTATATAAGATGTATATGCTTATTATGTAATTGTGTTAGTTTGGACTTTTAAGTTAAACAATACATATTTTGTGATAGTATTTGATAATGATAAGTTAATTTTTATACACGCCTTCATTTATTTTTATAGATAAATGGAAGGAAGTTCAAGTATTCCTAATAATTCAATCGTTTTAGGAAGATGCAATGATCCAGCTTGGGCTCATGTTAGATTGATCCCTAAAATGAAGAACTATATAATTTGCTTATTTTGTAACAAGTATTTGAAAGGTGAAGGAATTACCAGATTAAAGAAGCATTTGTCTAGAGTTAAAAGAGATGTGGAAACTTGTAAAAAAGTGAGTCATAATTTGAAATGACAAATGAAGACTTTGTAAGGTTCCAATCATGCATCTCATACCTAATATTTATCAAATATATGCAGCGGAAAATAAAACAGAACCTCAAAAACCATATCTACTTACACATATAGATATAGAAAACAAAAACATGAAAAGTAAGATGTTTACATACCTTTCCGAAGATCTCCTTCGTTCTTTAATCTTCTCTGCGTTGGGTTGTCGTAAACCACAACAATCAATGTAGATTGTCTCTAATGAAAGTCCACACGAAGATAGAAGGATGAAACCTCACTAGAACAAGGCTAGAATTCTTTCTTTGTGTTAGCAAAGACAAGAACTCTTGTGAGAGTTAGAGAGAAAAAGGAGTGTGTGTGTAAGAAAGAACTTTTCTTTCACGTGTGTCTTACACATGATGCACGAAAACCATCTCGATTTTCTACACCATTTGGCCTTCCATGACCCCATCACTAATGGAGCGTTATAGGAAGTTAATGGTCACGAATAGCATGCATTAATGGAAGTTATGGGAAGTTAATGACCATGAATAGCATGCATTAATGGAAGCTTGGGAAGTTAATGGCCAAATTGACAACTAACAACACTTGTTTCTAATCCATTCCATGCAACGTTTTCTACCATGATCACATTGCGATACAATCCTGAAACAATCTCTCAGATCTTGAATCACCATTCAAGTCCATTTTACTCATCCTTTGGATCTCCTATGTGTGTGACCCATCAAGTTCCTATTTATTTTGGCCACTTGAATTAATACTTAATTTAAGTAAGTCAAGAGCGGTATCTAGCAACACGTCATGACCTTTAATTGACCAAAAAGTTAGTGGTTTGACTACAAACTCTTCCATACACAATGTTGCCATATAATTCGTCCTTTCACCATCTATACCCCAATTAGTTTAGAGTATGGCCAAAGTTTCAACTCCCACTAAACTGACTATGTCATATTTAATCCAAGTGATATTAGATCTTGTCCTGAAGATCTTATTACTCTATGTATCATTGAAGACTCTCTTCATGACACATATCTGCTCTAGCCTGAGACTCCTGAATAATGACCCCGACAAGAAGTTGTGGGTATCGTCTCCTTCTATCAGGAGTGGCGAATCCTTTATTGGCTACTCATTACCTCCGAATATCTCAAGTTTTACCCAATCACCACTTTATGAGTAACCCCTAAAAGGCATCAATGAATAGAGTCAAAGCACAGGATCAGTATCCGAGATATCCTTAAGCACCTCAAGTCAAAAGATACTTGCATCATTGCTACGATGAGACTTTCATTGACACTGGAATAGAATATCCATATGATTGTCTCGTAGTAGGTAAATCCAATGTACTTACTACCTTTAGTAAGCATCCACATGTTAACTTTAAACAACTCATGTCTACAGCTTATAAGATCTACTGCTTGATCTAATCAAGGAGTATAACATATACTAGTCTATTCGAACATCTCATTTTATTAATCCTATGATTAGGGAAACTTTTGATACTAACATAATTACACATGATAGGAATCTTATTATCATGATCTCATCATGATTTCCTCTATGCTATGTTTTCTATCAAGGACTTCATTAAATCAATTTAAGATCAACATTAAATCCATAAATGTATGAACATCGAAATAATAAAAATACCTTTATTAATCATAAAATGATTTGTACAATAGGTGCTAAAGGTGATTGCTTTTAGAGCACTTCTTTAACAAACTTTTCTTGAAGAGTATCAGCACGAGAAAGATTGAAGGCAAAGATTGAATTAAGAACTTGATTGTGGAAGTTCATTTGTTGGTGCTAAGGATGATAATGGGAATGTTGAAGGTAATAGTATTCCTACCAAACAAGAAGTGAATGTTGCACCTAGACATGATCTTAGGAAAAGAACAAGATGTGTCTAATTTTTTTGTAGCACGAACAACTCTTAGAGCTTAATCTTCAATTCATAATGCCCTATAATCAAGAGAAGCGGCTCATAATTTAGATATGAAAATGGCTAGATGGTGGATAATTTAGGTATAGCATTTAATGCTTCCCAGTCATATTATTATTAGCTTATGGTAGATGTTATTTCCTCTTACAATCTATGATATAAAACTCCTTCAATTGATTATCACAGAGGTAAACTTTTGACTAGCTCTATTTATGAAATTGAAAGTTATTTAATTGAAATAAGAATAACTTATGCTACTTTTGAGTGTTCAATCATGTGTGATAGTTAGACAAATAGAAGACATGAGTCTATTGTTAATTTTTTGGGGCATCCTACAAAGGGCTCAATGTTTTTGAAGTCTATTGATGCATCTACCCTTATTAGGAATGCTAATACTTTATTAGGAATAGTCAACAAAGTTGTAAATGATATTAGGTTAGAAAATATTGTTCATTTCATTACTGACAAAGATTCTGCTTATAAAGCAGCTAGAAGAAGATTACAAAGCAAGTATAATTCTTTTTGTTGGATTCCTTGTGTTTCACATTGCATTGACTTAATGTTGGAAAACATAAGGGATGCTAGGTGTTTTCCTATTACTAATGAGACTGTGTAGACAGCAAAAATGCTGACCAAGTTCATCTACAATTGTGCATGGGTCTTGAATTTGATGAGAAAGGATTTTACTAATGGTAAGAATTTGTCATCCTATTGGTACAAGATTTACAACAAATTTTTTATTATGATAAAGAAAGAGTTTAGATAGAAGTTTATAGATAAACAAGTTACATCTTAGCATGCTAGGTCTAATGTTAAATTGGAGGTTTCCATAATTATACTTGAAGATATTAAATTTTGTGTTAGAGTAGTGCCCTAAAGGCAATCCCCTTTAGCGCATTTTGTTCATAGTCATGTACAGACTTTATGAATAAATAAAGAAAGGCATGTTTCATTTATTTGATGTTCTTCATCAAAAACTCAGTCAACCAAAATAACAAAACCGATTAAAATTCTGTGTTCATCAACACAGCAATTCCCAACAGCATAGAATAAAATCGAAAATAAATATCCAATCACCTTGAAATCCAATTTCCATGCTCACAGACGTTCACCAACATCTTAGAGACATGTAGGTGAAGGAAAATCCAGAAAACGATTTTTCTAGAATTTATTCTTGATTTTATACTACTGCCTGTTCACGTAATCGCTTCAAAAACAGCATCTGTAAGCTTAGGGAAATAATTAGCAAAACTTTATCTAATCAAATCGATAAATTCTGAAAATTCATAGACATATTCTCTAACATGTTATGAACATTCCTGGGTAGAAAAATTTGAAAACCCTATCTCTATAGCAATTCGAAATCTGAATGAATACATGCTACAACATCACAAGCAATTAGGGTTTATGATCTAGCTTCATTAAAGCTTCATACACGACACCAGACGCTCTGATACCACTGTAAGAAAATCCCGGGAGGAACATCACATGTTCCAGCAGCGAAAACAAAAATTTTTGGTCCCGGGACCTTCCCGAAAACCTAGGATCCCGGTGTCGGTATGAAAACTCAAACCTGAATAGCCAATAGAGACTATCTCTAAAGGTATCCACGCAGAGATCAGAAAACCTAACCGAGTCAAACTCTTTTGACCCGGGAATAGCTAGAACAGAATAAGAGCTGCTAGACCCTACCTCTGTCCTGGAGAGCTTGAGAATAACGTTGAATCCTTGCCTTGGAGAAGAGAAAATCGATGGTGCTTGATGGAAGAAGACTTGAAAAACTCTTTTCAACTTCAAAGCTTAACCTTTAAGCTTTCTTCCTCTTCTCCTTGTCAAAACCGTCGACCCCCACCTTAGGCTCCTCTCTTTGGTATTTATTTACTTAACTCTTAAGTTTAATAACTCACCATAAGAAGATGCCAAGTGGAAGATTAATAACCATTCATTTATTAATGAAATAAAGTAATCAACTTTGACTTTTCAAAGTTTCTAATCTTCTCCTCCCTTCCAACGCACCACATGGCTATATATTTATATATATTAATTAATTATTTAATTAATTAACATATATATATAATTACTAAGAGGTCCAGTCAAACTGGGGTCGGTCTATCGACTCTCTAGGGCCCGGTCTTTGAAACTTGACTCCTAAACCTTTCTTAGCAATATTGATGTCGCGATCTCATCGGGACATATCCCAATCCCATTGGGATCCATTTAATCCTAATGCTCTCCATAATTGGAACTCTGTCTAATTACTATTTTACAGATTCTCTGAAACACTCTTATGCGTGTGACCCTTTAGGTTCCCGGTTATGTTGGCCACTTAGATTAACAATTAATCTGAGCAAGTCATGAGCGGTATCTAGCAACACATCATGACCCCCAATTGACCGGAAAGTAATTGGTTTGATGAATTCATCACGAACCAGATCACAAACCCTTCCATAGACAATTACTGTGCAATTCGTCCTTTCATCATCCTATACCCCACTTGGTTATGAGTATGACTAATATGTCAACTCTTACTAGACTAAGTCTAGCCCAAGTGAAATAAGTTCCTGTCTGAGGACTCACTACTTTATATGTCCATGAAGACACTCTTCATGACATAGTCATGCTCTGGCCAGAGACTTAAAGTAATGATCCTGACAAGAGGCCAGGGTATCTCTTCATTTTCACGTAGTGATGAACTTTATTGGCTACTCAATTACCTTCAATACCTCAAACTGCACTCCAAGCACCACCCTATGAGTAACCTCTGGAAGGCCACAAGGAATGGAGTCAAAGTACAGGATCAGTATCCAAGATATCCTTGAGTACCTCAAGTCTAAGGATACTTGCACCATTGCTATGATGAGATTATCACTGACATAAATCCATGTGATGATCTCATGACAGGTCATCCAATGAACTTACTACCACTAGTAAGCATCCATATGTCAACTCTAAATATCTCATATTTACAGCTTCGAGATCCACCGCTGATCCAATCAAGGAGTATGACATATGCTAGTCCATCCGGATTAATGATGTCCACTCATCAATCCTATGACTAGGGAGAATTTAGATACTGACATAATTGCACATGATAGGAATCTCAGGATTATGATCACATCATAATTTCCTTCATGCTATGTCATATATCATGGACTTCATTAATTTGTTTAAAGATCACTATCATGTGACGGCCAAAACAAGCAAGAAAATGAAATGTACTAACGAGACACAAATGTGACCAATTCGGCATTCAAAAATTCTTGGAAAAGTAACTTCAAGCAATTCACTTAGGCAATCATACTACATCAAGATAACACATTTTTAATCACATTAAAAATGCTGCAAGGCATTGGAATTGAAAAAACAAACTCAATCAAGCCAAGCAAAACAAATTCCAACAATTTTCACCAAAAGCTGCCCAGATTACGTACATTGCTTGAAATGATCAATGAAACAATTTCAATAAATCATGAGAAAATTATATAGGTTACTACATGTTCAGAACATGCTACCTGAATTTTTTCAGGATTTTTGGCCGTCACAATTTTTGTGACAAGTGCCGGAGTAGTTTTGAGAGTGTATGCACTAGCTTGAGATGCTTAGGGTGAGAATTTGGGTGTTCCTAAATTATTTGGATATTTATGAGTTTTGACTCATTTCAAGCTTTTCATATAGTTTGACTATTTAAGGCATTCATGGATCAATGAAGTGTTCATTGATACATCAACTAACAGATATTACTTTAGGTATGATGGTATTGAGAATTGGAATTGCATTGATTGAGGAATTAGCCGATTAGAGATTTTAGCAAAATTCCTGAATAAGTCGACTTGTATATGGAATAAGTCGACTTGTTCAGGATTTTGGATAAGTCGACTTGTGTATAGAATAAGTCGACTTGTTCAAGATTTCATAAAGTCGACTTGTAGCTTCTTGTAAGTCCACTTATACATGGGCAGTGAAATAAGTCGACTTGTGTCAAACAAGTCGACTTGTGTAATGGCAGATGCAATAAGTCGACTTGCATTTGATGAAAGTCGACTTGTGGCATGCTTAGGTTGGATGATGGATGATTATAAGGATTGATTCAATGTGATTGATGAAATAACCTAAATCATTCCATATAGTTTTCGTGACTATGATCCTTCAGCTTGGAGTCTAGAGTTTCCAAATCCCTCCTCGGTATATGAAAACTAACGCCTTCCATTAATATGGTAAGAACCAGAGTTCTTATAGGGTTGGGTTGTTGAACAAACTCAAGCTCACTCTATACGGATATGTTCGAACCATGAAAATATGATTTTCGGATTAATGGGTTGGTTTTCACTAGAAGCGTTGGTTTGTTGAGCAAACTCAAGGTCAACGTGACAGAGGCGAAATTGGGTAGCATACATCGGATGTATGCGTATCAAAGAGTTGATACCCAATGTAAGTGCATACATCAACAAGTTGATAGCACTGATTGATAGTTGTGTCTAAGATGTAATTGGTATATCTGATACCTCCCGAGACATAAGGTGGCTTGTTGGACAAATCCAAGGTCATTCTCAATGTCGGTTATCGATGATGCAATTGGTATGACCGATACCTACCGATTGACCTAACTTGTGGCTTGTTGGACAAATCCAAGGTCATTCTTAGTAATATCGGATATCAACCCACTAGGACATAATGTCATTTTGTTTCTTTGGATTCGTAATGAGGGTTATGGATTCTATGAAACTAGTGGGAGCGCTTTTTGCATATCATTCAAGTCCTTATGATTATGCAGCTATTCCTATTCTAACATTCTTCCTCTCTATTCGTAGGTTGTTTGAAAATGTCATCAAGTGTGAACCTTCGCCGCTAATGGAGTCAAACAAGCTAATCGGACCGAATTTTCTTGATTGGTTAAGGAACCCGAGAATCGCTCTCGATCGAAGGTCCGGATATATCCTAGATTTTTCGCTTCAGATGCACTGCTTGTCGATGCTTCTGATGATGATCAGAAGGCATATAGTAAGCATCTTAAGGACAGTGACATGGCGACTTGCATTATGCTTGCGTCGATGTCACCTGAGCTGCAGAAGCAGCACGAGTCCATGGATGCTCACACAATAGTTTTTCATCTTAGGGAGCTGTTTGACAAGCAAGCCCGGTCTGAAAGGTTCGAGACCTCAAGGCTTCTCTTCACCACCAAGATGGCTCCAGGGACATCTGCTGTGCAGTACGCCCTGAAGATGAATGGCTATATCAAGAGATTGGCCGTCTTAGGTTTTGCAATGGATCATGAATTAAGTATAGACTTAATTCTCGTTGGATTGTCCGACAGTTATGCACAGTCTAAACTATCGGATGAACGAAATATCCACTACAATACCTGAGCTGATCAATCTGCTCAAGACAGCTGAGCAGACTATCAAGAATGATAGTAAGCAAGTGCTGGTAGTAGCTTCTTCTTCTTCAGGTTCAAAGAAGAAAAAGAACCCAAAGAAGAAGAAGGTTAAGAAACCAAAGGGAAGCGCCATCAATAAGAAGACCAAAGAAGCTGCCCCAAAAGGAACTTGCTTCCATTGCGGTAAAGATGGCCATTGGAGGCGCAATTGCAAAGTTTATCTGGAGTCGCTGAAGCAGAAGAAGGCATTAGATGCCTCGACTACTTCAGGTTTGTATTTCATTGAAGTTAATCTCATATCGATCACAACATCCGGGTATTTGATACTGGTTGTGGCTCACATATGTAATGATATGCGGGGCCTCGTGGACGAGGGCAACTCATGAAGGAGAAGTAGACCTACGTGTTGGAAATGGAGCAAGAGTTGCTTGCATTAGCCGTAGGAACCTATGTTTTGTATCTCCCACTAGGCTTCTTTCGAATTGGATGATTGTTATTTTGTACCCGTTTTGACAAAGAATATATTATCTTTCTTTTCTAAATAGATTTGGATTCCATATGAATTTTAGTAGCAATGGTTGTTCTATTAATTCTAATGGAATGCTTTATGGAACTGGTACATTGTGCAATGGTATTTACATATTAGATATGTCTAATCCAATTTTAAATGTCAATGACACCAAACGGCATAAAAGAGATAATCTAAAGTCAACTTACTTATGGCATTGTCGACGGCCATATAAATGAGACACGATCGCTAAGCTCCACAAGAGTGGCGGTTTAGGTCATTTGATTATGAATCATATGACACATGCGAATCTTGTTTATTAGGCAAGATGACTAAGTTACCCTTCAAGGAAAGGGTGAACGAGCGATTGGAGTATTAGACCTAATACATTCAGATGTATGCGGTCCGATGTCCATCCATGCCAGAAGTGGTTGTCGTTACTTCATTATCTTTATCGATGATTATTCACGATATGGGTACTTGTATCTGATGAGATACAAATCTGAAGCGTTTGAAAAGTTCAAACAATTCAGAAATGAAGTAGAAAATCAGCTTGGTAAAAGTATCAAGGCATTACGATCCGATCGTGGTGGAGAATACTTAGACCAACAGTTTCTGGATTATCTCAGAGATAATGGGATATTATCTCAGTGGACTCCTCCTTACACGCCGCAACACAATGGTGTGGCTGAAAGGAGAAATCGAACCTTGTTGGACATGGTACGATCAATGATGGGTTTCGCAGTTATCAAAATCGTTTTGGGGATATCGCTAGAGACAATTTGCTTACTTGTTAAACGAGTTCCCTCTAAGACAGCTTGATGTTACTCCATATGAGATGTGGACTAACGAAAACCTTATCTTTCTCATCGAAAGTATGGGGTTGTCCTAACTTCGTGAAGCGGATTCATCGAGATAAGCTTCAAGAGAAATCGACAAGTGTTTGTTTGTAGGATATCCTAAAGAGACCAAAGGATATCAATTCTACCATCTTTGAGGAACAAAAGGTGTTTGTTTCAAGGCATGCTGTCTTTAGAGAAAGAGTTTCTTTTACAAGAAAACGGTGGGAGCAAAGTTGAACTTGAAGAAGTTCAAGATGCTCAAACAAGCATGATCAATCGCTCAACTCAAACTGCCACTCATTCGGATGAAGTAACAGCTCAACCTTCGTGACACACGAAGTTCGTGGGTCAAGAGGATGCGCCTTGTTCGAGAGATATAGATTTCTCGTAAGTGAACAGAATGACGTATTGCTCATAGAAAATGATGAGCCTGCTACCTATGAAGAGGTTCTGAAAAGTTCAGAGTCTGAAAAATAGCTTTGTGCCATGAAAGCCGAAATGGATTCCATGTACATAAACCAAGTATGGACTTTGGTTGATGCACCTGAAGGGATAAAACCTATAGGGTGCAAATGGGTTTTCAAGAAGAAAACCGACATGGATGGTAATGTGATTACCTACAAAGCAAGGCTCGTGGCCAAAGGATTTCGTCAAAGACAAGGAGTTGATTATGACGAGACCTTCAGCCCCGTAGCAATGCTTAAATCCATTCGGATACTCCTAGCCATTGCCGCTCATTATGATTATGAGATATGGCAAATGGATGTGAAGACGACTTTCCTTAACGGAATCGGCGAGGATGTGTACATGACACAACCAGAGGGCTTCACTTCCAAGATGGCGAAAAGGTATGCAAGCTTCGTAAATCCATCTATGGATTGAAGCAAGCATCCAGAGTTGGAACATCCGTTTGATGAGTCAATCAAAGAGTTTGGTTTCTCACAAAATCCGGATGAACACTTTGTGTGTACAAGAAGGTTAATGGGAATGCAATCGCTTTCCTTGTGCTATATGTGGATGACATATTGTTACTAGGAAACGATGTCTCAATGATGCAATCGCTTAAAATTTGGTTGTCCAAGCAATTTGCGATGAAGGACCTTGGTGAAGCAACTTATATCCTTGGGATAAAGATCTATAGAGATAGATCAAAGAGGTTGCTTGGTCTTTCACAATCATCGTACATAGACAAGATGCTAAAGAGGTTTAGCATGGAGCAATCCAAGAGAGGGTCCTTCCCATTACTCATGGGATAACACTCGAAATCTATGTGTCCTAAGACACAAGATGAGAGGATTCGCATGGATCGATCCGTATGCATCTGCAGAGGATCGATCATGTATGCTATGTTATGTACGAGGCCCGATGTATCGTATGCTCACGAGTGTTCTGAGCGATACCAATCGGATCTGGTGAGGGTCCTTTGGGTAGTCGCCAAGAATATCCTCAAGTACTTGCGAAGGACTAAGGATGTTTTCTTGATATATGGAGATGGAAATCTCAAGTGAGCGAACATCTGGATGCGGTTTCCAATCTGACAAGGATGACTCCAGATCCCAGTCAGGTTATGTTTTCACGCTAAACGGCGGAGCGGTCAGTTGGAAGAGTTCCAAACAAGAGACGACTGCTGATTCGACGACCGAGGCAGAGTACATTGCTGCATCAGAGGCGGCAAAGGAAGCTGTTTGGATCAAGAAGTTCATTTCTAAACTTGGTGTGGTTCCTAGCTGTGATGGACCCATACAGTTGTATTGTGACAACAATGGGGCTATTGCTCAGGCAAAAGAACCGAGGTCTCACCAACGATCTAAACACGTACTCCGCAGATATCATCGATTCGAGATCATTGCTAGAGGTGATGTCGCGATCGAGAGGATTCCACAGAGCGAACATTCTTGATCCGCTTGACGCCATTGTCACGTAAGAATTTTGATTCTCATGTACTCGCTTATGGTATTAGATACCAAGGTGATTGGCTTTAGGTCAAGTGGGAGATTTGTTAGAGTAGTGCCTAAAGGCAATCCCTTTAGCGCATTTTGTTCATAGTCATGTATGCGGACTTTATGAATAAATAAAGAAAGGCATGTTTCATTTATTTGATGTTCTTTATGAATTGATAGTGATCTTTAAACAAATTAATGAAGTCCATGATATATGACATAGCATGAAGGAAATTATGATGTGATCATAATCACGAGATTCCTATCATGTGCAATTATGTCAAGATATCTAAATTCTCCTAGTCATAGGATTAATGAGATCTGGACATCATTAATCCGCATGCACGGACTAACATATGTCATACTCCTTGATTGGATCAGCGGTGGATCTCGAAACTGTAAATATGAGATATTTAGAGTTGACATATGGATGCTTACTAGTGGTAGTAAGTTCATTGGATGACCTGCCATGAGATCATCACATGGATGTCCTATTCTAATGTCGGTGATAATCTCATCATAGAATGGTGCAAGTATCCTTAGACTTGAGGTACTCGAGGATATCTTGAATCTTGATCCCGTACTTTGACTCCATTCCTTGTGGCCTTCGGAGGTTACTCATAGGGTGGTGCTTGGAGTGCAGTTTGAGGTATTCAAGGTAATTGAGTAGCTAATAAAGGATTCATCACTACGTGAAAGCGTAAGAGATACCTGACCTCTTATCGGGATCATTACTTTAAGTCTCGGCGAGCATGACTATGTCATGAAGAGTGTCTTCATGGACATATAAAGTAGTGAGTCCTCGGACAGGCCTGATTTCACTTGGGCTAGACTTAGTCTAGTAAGAGTTGACATATTAGCCATACTCATAACCAAGTGGGGTATAGGATGATGAAAGGACGAATTGCACAAGAATTGTCTACATGGAAGGGTTTGTGATCCGGTTCGTGATGAATTCATCAAACCAATTACTTTCGATCAATTGGGGTCATGATGTGTTGCTAGATACCGTTCATGACTTGCTCAGATTAATTGTTAATCTAAGTGGCCAACATAACCGGAACCTAAAGGGTCACACGATAAGAGTGTTTCGAAAATCAGAAAATAGTAATTGGACGAGTTCCAATTATGGAGAGCATTAGGATTAAATGGATCCCAATGGGATTGGGATATGTCCCATGAGATCGCGACATCAATATTGCTAAGAAAGGTTTAGGAGTCGTTTGAAAGACGAGGGCCTATGAGGCGGTAGGACCAACCCAGTTTGATCGGACCTCTTAGTAATTATATATATATGTTAATTAATTAAATAATTAATTAATATATATAAATATATAACCATGTAGTGCGTTAGAAGGAGGAGAAGATTAGAAACTTTGAAAAGTCAAAGTTGATTACTTTATTTCATTAATAAATGAATGGTTATTAATCTTCCACTTGGCATCTTCTTATGGTGAGTTATTAAACTTAAGAGTTAAGTAAATAAATACCAAAGAGAGGAGCCTAAGGTGGGGGTCGACGGTTTTGACAAGGAGAAGAGGAAGAAAGCTTAAAGGTTAAGCTTTGAAGTTGAAAAGAGTTTTTCAAGTCTTCTTCCATCAAGCACCATCGATTTTCTCTTCTCCGAGGCAAGGATTCAACGTTATTCTCAAGCTCTCCGGGATGAGGTAGGTCTAGCAGCTCTTATTCTCATTCTAGCTATTCCGGGTCAAAAGAGTTTGACTCGGTTAGGTTTTCGATCTCTGCGTGGATACCTTTAGAGATAGTCTCTATTGGCTATTCAGGTTTGAGTTTTCATACCGACACCGGGATCCTGGGTTTTCGGGAAGGTCCCGGGACTAAAAATTTTTGTTTCCGCTGCTGGAACATGTGATGTTCCTCCCGGGATTTTCCTACATTTTGGTCCTAATGTTAATTTTTTATCCAAACTTTTTAGCCTTTAGTGAGGCTACTTCATCTAGCTGATATTCGTGAAAAGGAAACAATAGGTTATTTTTATGATGTCATGGAGATTTTGTAGGAAGTAAAGACCAATCTGAAAAGTAATTCTTTATTGTACACACATTATCTTGTAGTTGTCAATGAAGAGATGAGAAAGGCAATTTTATTCTCTTTTGTTTGTAGTTGGGGCATTTTTAAATCCTAATATCTATTTCAGTGTTGAGATATGGAGCCTAATAATCAGTTATGTTAGGTCTTTTATATTCTCCTGGGCATATAAATAAGTTGTATTCTCCTAGTGTACCGTCATCGAAAACAATTCACATTGAATAAAAATCTAGCTGCCCGTGGACGTAGCCATATTTTGGTGAACCATGTAAAATCTGTGTGTGTTTGCTATTTCGTACTTATTTCTTTGATTATTGTGATTGATCTTCCATAACATTTCAGACCAAAATTTTCAAAGAAAAATGAACTTAATTGGAGAATGCTATTAACTATTATAACAGTTGTTGCCCATGAGATAATGCAAGATCTCCTAAGCTCATAAATGGAGATTTACAAGAGACTTTCAGTGATTTTGGGATGCCAATTGCCATTTGTCAAAGGGAAAAGCTTAATCCAGGTTTTTTTTTTTTTACTTTTGTTACTTGTTGAAAATTATTCATCACTTTATTTTGTTTATAATGCTACTTTAGTTGTCTTACGACTTACAATTTCTTGGTGGAACCAATTCAAAAGTGGTGTTTCAGAATTGCAAAGGTTTGCAATTTGAATTCTAAGTCAATATGTGTGCAACAGGTTGTGAAAGGAATTGGAGCATACTTGAATCCATTCATTCCAAGAAAAAGAATAGATTGGAGCACAAAAGATTGAATGACTTGATCTTTGTTTAATACAATTTAAAGCTTCGGGAAAGGTATGATATTATCATTATTACGTTAGATATAATTTCTTATAATTTTTTTTATAATTTAATTTTATTGTTTACTAGGACTATTAATAGAACAAATAGTTCAGTAGATCCAATTTGCATTAATAAGATCGATTTTTTGACATATTGGGTTTCTGAGGAACCGGGTTTAATAGATGAGAGTGACTTGGAAGATAATCTTATATAGGAAAGTATTAACATGTAATTTGGTGCAGTAAATTTGAATTATAGTAATAATGAAACTCCTCTCAATGATGATGATTTTGTGTCAAATGAAAATTATGGTCAATGTAGTTATAGCGGGTATCCAATTAAACGAAGTTTCAGATTTTTGTTTCTCCTCTTTTTTAATTTCACCTATATTTGATGTATATGTTAAATTCTATATAAGCAATATAATTGTTTTTTTTCAAGTTTCACTTTCAGTTGGTTCTTGGCATTAACTCTTGTTGTAAATTATAATTGTTAGAGAGTAATGGATATTTATTATTTTTATTTGATATTTTGATATAATTATTATTTATTATATGATGAAATTGAAATATTTTAAATTTTATATTGTTCTTAATTTTATATTTGTATGATGATTAAATGATCTTTTTCATATTAATTGTTTAAATATATGTGAAATATGTGGAAAATAATGTTAATAAAATAAATAAGATATTTTATTTTAAATTATTATAATCTTTAGAGACATTATTGATGTAAAATTATAAAGTATATAGCACAATATACTAAAGGATTATTTTGCAATTTTAAAAAATTCATAGATTATTTCATAAATTTAAAAATTGTCCGAAACGGTACCTAGTAATGATCAATATCAGAACAGTATTGTACCATAACTAAATCTGGTATCGGCATAGGTACAATATTCATAACATTGATTGAATTTTTTATGATTTTTGATTGAATTCTTTATAATTTGTGACTCATTCGTAATTTTTTATTGAATCATTTATGATTTCATATCTCTCATATTGTCCGAGTCCTTCATCGATAGTGTTGGCCTTGGTCAAGGGCCCACTCATTACTTGTGTTAGATTTATAAGGGATCCACTTAGTAAAAGAGTTTAAAATTAAAAAGTTAACCAATCTATTTACTTAAAAGAATTAAAAATTTAGAAGCTAATAAATATATTTATTAAAGGGGTAGAAATTGAAAAGTCAATAATCTACTCTGCTTCAAGATGTTTATATATACCAAAAAGTTTCTTGACTTACAGAAACTAAAAAGAAAAAATTTATGGATGAGTTTCTTATTTTAAATTTCAAACTTTATGGAATAAAGCTAAAAAGGAATTCAGTCTTAACTATCAATTCTATTTCAATCTTTTTTTGAATAAGTAAACTTGTATTAATAAATTAAATAGGAAGATAGATATGAAATCAAGAATAACTAGCCGGGAAACCAAATAGATTGGTGTGAGTGGTTCAACACTCTCATCCCTTAACCAGATGTTTCGAGTTCGAGTCTTGGGAATGGAAAAATCTGTTTGGCCAGCACTTTATCCCTTACGGGCTGACCCGATGCGAGCGGGGATTAGTCTGGGAGGCGCCTTCTTATGAGTTGAGACCCTCCTAAAACACCTCGTGGGCTTACCAAAAAAAAAGAATAACTAGCCTAGATCAATTACATCCACGACATCATTTAGAGGCAAACATAACAATTTCAGCTAGTACAACCATAGCGTATGGAAGGAGAGTCACAAAAGCAAGCTTAATACTGCCATCAAATAAAGAGTTAGGCAAATATGGAAAGCTTAGAATGTCCTCTGTTTCTACTTTTGTAAACATGAAGATTTATATTATTAAACTGATTCAATACGATAATCCTATAAAAAATAATAGTCTTTATAAAATTATCATATTGAATCAAGAAATTTATTATCTAACTTCCGAATACGAACTCATGGCAGAGAAGGCACGAGGAAAGAAACCAGAATTCCCTAAAATACCAAGATAATACTGATGTTACAGGCACCAAATACAAATGGTGGTGTGGTGGTCTGATTCTGATAAGATCAGTTTTTAAGGTTTGAGTGGGGAAGTGCGAGCATGCCATGCACTGGTGTGCTTAGCGTAGTATCATCCCCTTCAAAGGTATGCAAGACCAACTCTCTTTCATGTTCTGCTGTTGCTTCTTCCTCTCCTACTGCTAATGAACACCCTATTTGTGAGAAGACCTGTTAGATATATGTTAAATATATCTATTTTATTTTATTTTGGAATATTTCTTTGAATTGGCATATTTTGTGTTATCTTGGATTTAAAAATCTAGTTGGATAATATTTTAGATAGAATAGAATTCTATCTTGAATAGATGTGTATTTGATATGGTAATTGAAGAGTGCAGTGGGTGTTCTTGCTTGAGTGGTGTGCACGACTTTTGTTTGGAGCTGAACTTAGTCTCACGTGATCGCAAAGGCAAGTGAAGGTGTGTGTTATTTGTTATTGGGAGTACACTGCAGCAATTTGGTGATCTCTTGGCCAATAGCTAAATATACGTATGTGTGTGAGAGACAAAAAGTATTGAAGCAGTGAGTGAATTTTCATAGGTGGGTCCACAGGTGGGTCCTCACATATAGTAAAAGTGAATCTCCACATTGATTGTTTTTATCCCACATCTTTGATTGAGAGTAGAAGTCCACTTTCTTACGTTTGTGTGCAAAAGATTGATGAGATGTGCGTTATGTGTCCATGAAGAATAATACAGCTTACAGCACATATGAGGGTATTAGCTGAATAACGTGACTGGTCAGAAAGCGACGGGGAAGTTGTTTTGTGAGCAAAACGTTGCGCACGTTTTGATTTGATGATACAGTGAAGATAATCTTTGGTGAAGTAGTTTTGGCTATTAATTGAAGAAACACTAATCTTTGGTGAAGTAGTTTTGGCTATTAATTGAAGAAACACTGTGAGTTGTTTTTCTGTTAAGAAAGAGTGAGCTACGTTGGAGAATTTCAGCTGGGTTATTTTGAGAAGATAAATACCATAGGGAAGTCTTTCTTTGTCTCAAGTATTTTTGTTATTTAATTTTCAGTTGATTAAATACTTGAGTTATTCTTGTTTATTATTTTCTTGAGTGATTTGGTTACTGTTCTTGTTTCAAAAGAGTGTTGAGAAAAATCCTCTATTGAGGTTAGTACGAGGTGGTCATACTATTGGGTGTGAATTCTTTCACGGGAAGTGAGGTTAAGAGATAATGCTAAAGGTTGAGTGGTGTCAGCTCAGTAAAGTCTCGGGTGAAACTATTGTACTTCGGTGAAAGTGATTAAGCTGGGTGAGGGCCCCGCAGACGTAGGAAAGGTGTGCCGAACTGCGTTATCAAATTTCTGGTGTTGATTTATTTTTGGTTCTTTTAATTTTTCTGATTTTATTTGCTAGGAACAAATCGGAAAGTTTGTGAAACTATTTAACCCCCTTCGGTTTTTCAAAACGAATGCTTCTCACAATTTTAGCTATAGCAGAGCTTCTCCGTCTGTGAGATGGCCTCATCTTAAACTCATTGAAATTCGCCCTTCACCCTCTAAACAATTCACTGTTTCTTCGCCACCATTTACCCATTTAGTAGAACAAGTATCCGATTCTGAGGAAAATGAGGGGAACCAGATTGTCACCACTTCACAGTCTTTGGAGATGGATGATGAGGCTCAAGAAAAACTAGCGAGACCTAGCAGAATTAGGGTTAAGAAAGTGAGCAAACTTGCCCTCAAAAGGGCCAAAGATTGGAGAGAGAGGGTAAAATTCTTAACCGATAAGATTTTAGAGTTGAAACAGACGGTTTGTAGCCAACGTGTTGGATGATAGGAAGGTGCGATGACACCAACAGACTTTTGCTTTGTAGTGAAATGGGTTGGCCAGTGAATGGAAGCATGCTTTAGAGGTCTATGAATGGTTAAATTTGTGTCATTGGTATTCCCCGATGCTCGAATACTTGCCACAATCTTGGCTGTCTGGGAAAGGCAAACCAAGAATCCCTAATTGTGTAAATATTCACCGTATGTAGCCCTCGATTGGTATTCTTGTCTGTGTGTACAACGCCATCATGGGTGTTTATCAAGATCTGCTAGGTTCAATAAGGTTCAAGCGCTTGATTTGATGCGCCGTAAAAGATGTCACTAGACCTTGTTAGTTTCAATACTTTGATAAATGCTCGAATGAAGGTGAGTGCAATGACACCAAATTTGGCTGTTGAGCTTTTGAATGATGTAGCATGCATGCCTTGATCCCACACAAAAGTCTAGATTGGGTGGTTGCAATTTGTTGCATGGATTCAACAATTATGGCTTGCATGCATTCAACAATTGTTGCCACCGTTTTTTTTTTGGCCTCTTCAAATTTTGTCAACAATTTATGGCTGCAGGTTAGAAAAATTTCGACGAAAACTTGGGATTCATCCGCTATAAATAGAGGCTTTAACACAAGCACAAGACAACATTCCTTCCTTTCTGAAATCCTCCTATTATCTCTCTGTATATTTATGAGTTATTGAAAACCTTTTGTTCCAGCCTTTGTACTTGTATACATTCTCCACATATTAGTAAAATTGCTCACCCTTCGACCGTGGACGTAGGTCACATTGACCGAACCACGTAAATATTTATGTCTTGTCCCATTTATTTTATCTATCTTTATTTTTCGTTACTACTATTTCGGGCCATTAAATTCAACCGGTATTCGATTCGAGGGCATTATATCATAATAAACTGGTATCAGAGTTTCTCTTTTCGATCTAACTTGCCGTATGCTCTGTGGTTGCCACTAAGGTGGACCCTCCACATCAGAAAGTAACTTAGATTTTTTATTGTGAGTCTAAACAGGGCCCACAGCCTCAAATTCATCTTGTGGGCCCATCGCTTCGGTTTTATTTTGTGGGGCCCATTGTGTCAAATTCATCTTGCGGGGTCCACTGCCTCAGTTTTATCTTATGGGGCCCACTACCTTAGATTTATCTTACAAGGCCCACTGTCTCGGTTTTGTAAACGAAGTTCAACTTTGCTTGTGGGGCCCATGTCCCGCCTTTGCCTTTGGGGACCGCATCTATACTTTTGTGGGGTTCGCTGTCTCAGTTTCTTGTGTGGGACCCACCTGAAGAAAAATAGTCCGAATATCAATTTTTGGCCATCATGACGATAACGAAAACTTCTATTGAAAAGTTTGACAGGAGCATTAACTTCGATATGTGGCAGCTCAAGATGCAAACTATTTTAATATAAGATGGATGTGAGATTGCACTTGATGGAATGGAGAAAAAGCCAGCAGATATGGCGTCAAATATATTCACGGATCTAGATAAAAAGGCTAGATCAACCATCATATTGAATCTCTCCGATGAGGTTTTGCAGGAGGTTGCTGGTGAAAACACAGCAAAAGGTATGTGGGACAAATTGAAAGCTATGTACATGAAAAAGACGGTGGAGAATCGGCTTTACTTGAAACAAAAGTTGTACATGTTGAGGATGATAGAAGGTACATATATTCTTTCACATCTGGATAAATTTAATTCTCTTGTTTTGGATTTGAAGAATGTAGATGTAAAAATTGAGGGTGAAGATCAAGTCATATTGTTGTTATGTTCCCTTCCCCAGTCCTTTAAATGTTTTCGTGATACTATGATTTATAGGAAAGAGTCAGTCTCATATGATAGTATTAAGTCTGCATTAAAGTCAAAAGAGCAGATTGATAGGGACATCACTGGGGAGACTAGTGGAAGTCAGGCAAAGGGACTATTTGTATGGGGTAGATCTGAAAATAAAGATTTTGAAAGAAGTAGATCCAAAGGCAAGTCAAAATCCAGACATAGAAATAAAACTTGTAATTATTGCAAGAAAAAGGGGCATATAAAGGCTGACTGCTATAAATTGAAACATAAGGAGAAAAATAAAGTTGAAGCGAATAACAAAGAACACCATAGAAGCTAGTGTAGCAGCAGATGAGAATGAGGGAATTATCTTTGTAGCCATAGAAGATAAACTTAGGTCTAATAAAGAGTGGAATTTAGATTCGGGTTGTTCTTACCACATGAGTCCTGACAGGGAATGTTTTTCCACTTATGAGTTATTGAATGGTGGAATTGTTTTTATGGGTAATAATGCTGCCTATAAAGTTGTTGGTAAAGATACAGTCCGGATCCAAATGTATGATGGTATCATTAGAACACTCACTGATGTTAGACACGTTCCTGATTTGAAGAAAAATGTCATCTCTTTGGGCACTCTCAATTCTCAAGGGTGCAAGTTCTCAGCTGAAGGTGGAGTTTTGAAAATTTCTAAAGGTGCTCTTGTATTGATAAAAGCTTGCAGGTCTAGTAGTTTGTATGTTTTGCAGGGATCTACAGTAACAGGTGTTGCGGTAGTCTCTACTAAAGGTGACATTACCAAATTGTGGCACATGCGTTTGGGACATATGGGTGAGAAAGGTTTAACATTGTTAAGCAAAAGAGGCCTACTTTGTGGTCAAAGTACTGGTAAGATGGACTTTTGTGAGCATTGTATCTTTGGGAAGCAGAAACGAGTCAGTTTCAATTCTCCAACTGTTCACAAAACTAAAGGTACTTTGGATTATATTCATTCTGATCTTTGGGGGGCCTCTCGTGTTCCATCTAAAGGTGGTGCCCGGTATATGTTGACTTTTATTGATGATTATTCAAGGAAGGTTTGGGTGTATTTCTTGAAACTCAAAAATGATGTTTTCTTAACCTTTAAACAATGGAAAGTGTTGATTAAAAAATAGACAGGAAAACATGTTAAGCGGCTACGGACAGATAATAGTTTGGAATTTTATGGAGGTGAATTCAATGAATTTTGCAAGAATGAAGGAATTGCTCGGCATCACACTGTCAGAATGACTCCGCAACAAAATGGAGTTGCCGAGCACATGAACCGGACTCTTTTGGAAAGGGCTCGGTGTATGATATCTAATGTAGGGTTGACATTTGATTTTTGGGCAGAAGCCATTGCTACAGCTTGCTACATCGTCAACCACTCTCCTTGTGCTCCTCTTAATTTCAAGACTCCAGAGGAAGTTTGGTCAGGTACTCCTGCTGATTACTCTACTTTAAGAATATTTGGGTGTCCAGCATATATGCATGTAAATGAGGGAAAGTTAGAGCCTAGGGCTAAGAAATGTATTTTCCTTGGTTATGCTTCAGGGGTGAAAGGATATCGTTTGTGGTGTCCTGATCCCAAGTCACCTAAATTTGTAATTAGTAGGGATGTTACATTTGATGAGTCATCTATGTTGTATCCTAGAAAAAAGTCTTGTAATCCTTGTAATTTAGAAAAAGAGGATAGTATACAGAAACAGGTGGAGTTAGAGATTGGTAGTTCAGGTCCTTCACAGATGTCTTCTACACATCAGACAGATCAAATTGATGATCCAGATCCTGATCATGTTCAAGGTGAACCAGTAGAAGAAGAACATTCCATAGCCAGAGACAGACCAAGACGAAAGATTCGACCACCACAAAGGTATGCAAATTTAGTTGCATATGCTTTATCAGTGGCACAGGAAACAGATGGAGACAATGAATCATCCATATATACGGAGGCAGTTTCAAATGTTGATGCCGATAAGTGGGTGGTGGCCATGAATGAAGAAATGAAATCTTTGCACAAGAATGATAATTGGGTTTTGGTGAAGCCGCCAAAGGGTAAGAAAATTGTTGGCTGCAAATGGGTCTTTAAAAGAAAAGAAGGTACTTCAGGTATTGAAAATGCAAGGTATAAGGCACGTTTAGTTGCAAAGGGCTATAGTCAGGTACAAGGTGTTGATTTTAATGATATTTTCTCACCAGTGGTGAAGCATAACTCTATTCGTGTATTACTTGAGTTGGTTGCCATGTTTGATTTGAAATTAGAACAACTTGACTTCAAGACAGCATTCCTATATGGTGAATTAGATGAGCAGATTTATATGAAACAACCTAAAGGTTTTGAAGTTACAGAAAAGGAAGACCATGTGTGTTTATTGAAGAAATCCTTATACGAATTGAAGCAGTCTCCAAGGCAATGGTACAAGAGGTTGATTCATTTATGTTGGGTCATGATTTCTTTAGGAGCATGTATGATAGTTGTGTTTACTTCCAGAAGTTAGATGATGGCTCATTCATCTATTTATTGTTATATGTTGATGATATGCTCATTGCTGCCAAGAATGACACAGATATTCACCATTTGAAGGCCTTATTGCATGGTGAATTTGAGATGAAAGATTTGGGAGCAGCAAAGAAAATTCTTGGCATGGAAATAAGACGTGATCGAGGAGCTGGTAAATTATTCTTGACCCAAAAGAATTATCTCAATAAAGTTTTGAAGAGATTTGGCATGCGAGATGGCAAAGCAGTTAGTACTCCTCTTGCTAGTCATTTTAGACTATCTGCTGCTCAATCACCACAGTCACAAGAAGAGAAAGAGTATATGGCACGAGTTTTTTATTCTAGTGTCGTCGGTAGTATTATGTATGCAATGGTATGTACTCGTCCTGATATTTCACAAGCTGTTAGTGTCGTTAGCAGATATATGGCCAATCCTGGCAAAGAACATTAGCAGGCGGTGAAATGGATCCTCAAATACTTAAAGGGCACTTCAAATTTTAGTTTAGAGTTTGGCAGAATCAGCAACACTTTGGTTGGTTTTGTAGATTCAGATTATGCTGGTGATCTCGACAGATGCAGGTCTCTGACAGGTTATGTATTTTGCATTAGAGGTTGTGTCGTTAGCTGGAAAGCTACTTTACAACATGTAATGGCTTTATCTACTACTGAAGCAGAATATATGGCAGTTACTGAGGCTATCAAAGAAGCATTATAGTTGAGAGGTTTATTTGGCGAGTTATCCCTTCAACAAGGGGTTACTACTGTTTACTGTGACAGTCAGAATGTTATTCATTTGACAAAAGATCAGATGTATCATGAGAGGACAAAGCATATTGATGTAAAGTATCATTTCATTTGGGAAACAATTGCAGAGAAGAAGGTCCTTATTCGAAAGATTAATACTAAGGACAATCCTGCTGACATGTTTACAAAGGATCTTCCTGTTTACAAGTTCAAGCAATGCTTGGACTTGATTGGAATTTATAGTTGGTGATATAGCCCTTTTTAGGGCATTGTCGGAGAAGGTGGAGTAGATCACTAATTGTTCGGGACCAAGTCAAGATGGAGATTTGTAGCATGCATGCCTTGGTCCCACACAAAAGTCTAGATTGGGTGGCTGCAATTGGTTGCATGGATTCAAGAATTATGGCTTGCATGCATTCAACAATTGTTGCCACCGTTTTCTGTTTTGGCCTCTTCAAATTTTGTCAACAATTTATGGCTGCAGGTTAGAAGAATTTGGACGAAAACTTGGGATTCATCAGCTATAAATAGAGACTTCAACACAAGCACAAGACACCTTTCCTTCCTTTTTGAAATCCTCCTATTCTCTCTCTGTATATTTATGAGTTCTTGAAAACCTTTTGTTCCAACCTTTGTTCTTGTATACATTCTCCACATATTAGTAAAATTGCTCACCCTCCAGCCGTGGACGTAGGTCACATTGACCGAACCACGTAAATCTTTGTGTCCTGTCTCATTTATTTTATCTATCTTTATTTTTCGTTACTACTATTTTGGGCCATTCAATTCAACCGGTATCCAATCCGAGAGCATTATATCATAACAAATGAGGTTAGGAGATCAGGGCTTACACCCGATATAATTACCTATAACACTCTTCTTAGTGCTTGTTCTCGAGAATCAAATTTGGGTGAGGCCATGAAGGTTTTTGATGATATGGAGAGACATCATTGTCAACCTGATCTTTGGACTTACAATTCTATGATATCAATTTTTGGAAGATGTGGATTGCCAGGAAGGGTAGAACGGCTTTTTAATGAATTGGAGACCAAAGGATTTTTTCCAGATACGTTGACGTACAATTCATTGTTGTATGCATTTGCAAGAGTAGGTAATATTGATAAGGTGAAAGAAATATGAGAGGAAATGGTTAAAATGGGGTTTATCATGGATGAGATGACATATAACACTCTTATCCACATGTATGAAAAACAAGGTCATTATGATCTGGCATTGCAACTTTATAGAGAAATGAATTCATCAGGTCGAAATCCTAATGCCATTACTTACACCATTTTGATTGACTCGCTTGGGAAAGCAAATAAGATAGCAGAAGCCACAAGGGTGATGTCAGAGATGTTGAATGTTGGAGTTAAGCCTACTTTGAGAACTTACAGTGCCTTGCTATGTGGATATGCGAAGGCTGGGATGCGAGTGGAGGCAGAAGAAACTTTTTGTTGCATGCTTAGTCCGGATTATACGATCACTTTGGCATACTCTGTTATGTTGGATATATTTCCAAGATTTAATGTTACAAATAAAGCAATGATGCTATATAAAGAAATGATTCATGATGGTATCACTCCAGATCTTGCTCTATATGAGGTATTCCTCCGAACTCTCAAAAAGGAAAGTAAAGTGGAAGATATTGAAACGATAGTCAGAGATATGCAGAGAGTTTGTCGTATGAAACCATAAGCTATGTCTTCAATTCTTGTTAGTGCTGAATGTTATGACATAGCTGCTGAAATGCTGAGATTGGCTATTGAGAAAATTAAATCGTCAATAAAATCACAGACTGTCCAAAATTAATTTTTCCGCACGAGTAAATCAACAATCGTAAAAGCAAAGCATCAAAAACACCGACGTTTGATAACGCAGTTCGGCACACTTTGCTTACGTCTGCGGGGCCCTTACCCAGATTAATTTCTTCCACTGTACTTCACAAAAATTACAAAAGATTGATATATCCCGTATGACTCAATCTATGTAACTGACCCACAACCTAACTACCCGTGAAAGATTTTCACACCCAATAACACGACCAACTCGTGTTAACCTCGTCAGAGGATTTTTCTAGCTATTTCTACTCAAAAGCAAAGACATATAAAATAAGAATGCAACAATTTCATATCTGAAATTCTTCACTGAAAATCGCCAAATTCCTTGACTGCTTGACAGAGATAAAAGAGCTGAAGTAGAGATGCTCCAAAAAGAAAAACACACAATCATCCCAAGCAGAGGATGTATGACACGAACAGAGCACCAGCCAATACATAGGCAGCTACCAACTCAATTGTTCTATTTCATGTATACTGCACTATTACAATCAAGCACCCATCTCACAAGAGACAACTCAGAATAAATACCACCAAGAGCAGAAAACGCAGCAGACCATTCAACGAGCAAAATCACCGCCGTTTTTCACCAGTTAACACAAAAGTAAAAAGAACAGACTTAAAGATGCCCTACACATATTTTCCACGTCAGCCAAGAGACCATCTCATGTTCCCATTATTCACGTAACTTCTACTTTTCCATTAGAAAAGTCCATCTCAAATACGGATAGTATTAGGGAGAAACTCAACCACCGAAAATTATGCTAATTCAAATCCCAAGCACCATCTACTTCCAAAGGACTGCAATCTTCAATAATTATTAAGGAAATTCCTATGTCCAATTAAAATGCCAAAAATAAAAATAGGATATATTAAAAATAAATACTAACAATCTCCCCCTTTTTTGGCATTTCTGTCTCAACAACTAAACCAGCACACAAGTAAGCAGTGATTGGACATTGAAGGAAATATAAACTGTTGATGCGCCCCCTCAGTTCAATATTCAACTACATGTGCCACCATGAATTGATTTCAAACCAAAAAAACAATCGAACCCAAGCAACAAGCAGAATAACACTGCTCATCTTTGGGTTTGTCTCCCCCTTTGAGACAAGAGATGACAAAAAGCATGATGAATAGTTACTCATATACTGTAAGATGAATAGTCAACCATATACCTGAAATCTCCCCCTGAATGGAACATTCATCATAAATAATCTGATATCTACCTCTTGAAACAAAATCACAATCATAATAATCACCAATAGATGCAGCAGAAGAATCAAAGCAAGCCAATGAGACAATTTATCACCATTCAAAACATTGAGAGATATGCCCGAGAGAGATCCATACCGATGAGAGAGCCGAAGAGACTTCGGTAGAGCCAAATAGAAGTCACTAATCAAACTACTAAAAAATAAGACGTCAATAGCAACATAAAACTAAAGAACAAGAAAATCTTTTCTTTTCCTCTTTTCTTTGTTTTTTTTAACAACACAAAAATACTTCAAAAACATAAAGCACACTGTCCCTATGCCCTTCGAAGAATCTCAAACATGGTGTTTTTCTTTGGCTCGAATGAAGACGTATAACACAAGTTTCCTGTAATTTCTTGATAATCAACCCTTTTTCTTTCTCTTGTTTTTCTTCTTTCACTCACATCCCCAATAACATTTTCTACTGGATGGTTTCTTCATATTTGAGATGAAGAGCCTCGTTTCAATTCAGCTTTCATTGTTTTAGTTGGTTCATCATCCGAAGTAACTGAAAGTTCTTCAGTTTCTGCAGTTACTTCCTCAACAGTAACTAACTGCAAATCTGGGCATTTTCTGGTTTTCCCTTCACTACATTTTTGTGCTTGTACTTGACCCTTTTTAATCCAAGCCTGCTTCAATACCTTGGGATGCTGCTGGAAACTTAATGGAGAACGTCTAGATTTTCGATTTTGGCCCCTTTGAAATATCATTTGTAATAATTGATAACACCTTGGCTTTATATGTCCAATGACTCCACAAAAATGACATGTAGGTATAAATCTATCACTCTTTTTCGGTGCTTCTACTTCTTGGATTGATCTGAATATGTCCGAGTTTCCTTCATTAACTTTCGAACACTCACCTTTGTAACCGATGTCTTCAAATTTTCCTTTAGCCTTACCGATTTCAATCAACTTATCAAGTTTTTCGATGCCTTCATTTAACATCCTTAATCCCTTTTCAGTACTCACCAATTTCATTCTAGCTTCACCAAGCTCATCCGAAGTCAACATTAAATTTCTTTCTAACTCTTGGATAGTGTTCTTCATGGAGAGATTCTCTTCCTTCAATCTTTCATTCTTTCTACATATTTTTACCCATTTTTTGTACATTAATTCATAAGCCTCATAAATGTTCTCCATTTTATCACTTGACCCACTTTCATCACTGTCATAATCTGATATTGAGCTTGGAGCTCAATCATTTGCATTTTTCCCAAAATTTCCAGATTTACTCACTTTTTCGTCTCCAGTTACTTCCTTCTCGGTTACTGTTAAACAAGTAACTGGACTTTTGTTGTACAAAGTAACTAAAGTGTCATTCTTCACAACTTCTTCTTCACTTCCGGATTCGTTGTCACTCCAAGTGCTCGTATAAGATTTTCCTTTTCTCTTCTTCATAGTATTAGCACACTCTGCTTGAACATGTACGAAGCCTTGACACTCATGGCATTGAATTCTATTTAGCTTTCTTTCTCCTTTTTGAGTTTTGGCTTGTTTGAAGTTGTTGTTCGATGAGCTCCCACCTTTTTGCCTAAACTCGAGTCTATCCATTTTCACTCTCTTCAACCAATTACTGAACTCTCTTGTTAATAGCTCCACATCCTCATTCTCGTCGTATTCATCTTCTATATCATTCACACATTTACTAGTTTTCACCTGTAGTGCCATTCCTTTGCGTCTTTCTTGCTTACCTCTCAAAAGATTCATTTCGAAGTTTGTGAGGATTCCAATAACTTTTTCTAATGACAGATTATCAATGTCGTGAGCTTCCTCTTTTGCTGCAATTTTTGGAATAAATCTCGGTGGCAACGATCTCAGTGTTTTCTTGACCAGTTTCACATTAGAGTATTTCTTTCCCAATTTATGAGCTTGATTTGCAATGTCTCTCAATTTTTCATGAAAGTCTCCAATAGTTTCATGCTCATCCATCTTCAGCTCTTCAAACCGCACAGCCAATATTTGTAGTTTCGAAGCTATCATAGATTTTGACCCTTCATAAATAGTTTGCAAGGCATCTCACGCTTCTTTAGCTATTTCACAGGCTGATAACATTGAGAAGCATCCCTCATCAACAACACTGAATATCGCATTCATTGCTTGTGAATTTGCAAGTGCACTTTCTTCTTCGGCTCTTGTCCATTTAGATGGATCTTTTTTAACTATCTCTCCTTCATTGTTAATAATTGTCGGATGCGTCCACCCATATACTACCGATTTCCAAGCTTTGTTATCCTGAGCTTGGATGAAGACTCTCATCCGTGATTTTCATGTAGGATAGTTAAAGTCGTCCAACAATGGTGGCCTAATAATCGATGCTCCTTCTCTTATAGCCATGTTTGCGAAACTAGGATCTGCACCAACTTGCTACCAAGTTCTGAATCAGTGACCTGGCTCTGATACCAATTGAAAAAATTAAATCGTCAATAAAATCGCAAACTGTCCAAAATTAATTTTTCCGCACGAGTAAATCAACAATCGTAAAAGCAAAGCATCAAAAACACCGACGTTTGGTAACGCAGTTCGGCACACTTTGCCTACGTCTGCGGGGCCCTTACCTAGATTAATTTCTTCCACTGTAGTTCACAAAAATTACAAAAGATTGATCTATCCCGTATGACTCAATCTATGTAACTGACCCACAACCTAACTACCCGTGAAAGATTTTCACGCCCAATAACACGACCAAATCGTGTTAACCTCGTCAGAGGATTTTTCTAGCTATTTCTACTCAAAAGCAAAGACATATAAAATAAGAATGCAACAATTTCAGATCTGAAATTCTTCACTGAAAATCGCCAAATTCCTTGACGGCTTGATAGAGATAAAAGAGCTGAAGTAGAGATGCTCCAAAAAGAAAAACACACAATCAGCCCAAGCAGAGGATGTATGACACGAACAGAGCACCAGCCAATACATAGGCAGCTACCAACTCAATTGTTCTATTTCATGTATACTGCACTATTACAATCAAGCACCCATCTCACAAGAGACAACTCAGAATAAATACCACCAAGAGCAGAAAACGCAGCAAACCATTCAACGAGCAAAATCATCGCCGATTTTCACCAGCTAACACAAAAGTAAAAAGAACAGACTTAAAGATGCCCTACACATATTTTCCACGTCAGTCAAGAGACCATCTCATGTTCCCATTATTCACGTAACTTCTACTTTTCCATTAGAAGAGTCCATCTCAAATACGGATAGTATTAGGGAGAAACTCAACCACCGAAAATTATGCTAATTTAAATCCCAAGCACCATCTACTTCCAAAGGACTGCAATCTTCAATAATTATTAAGGAAATTCCTATGTCCAATTAAAATGCCAAAAATAAAAATAGGATATATTAAAAATAAATCCTAACAATCTCCCCCTTTTTTGGCATTTCTTTCTCAACAACTAAACCAGCACACAAGTAAGCAGTGATTGGACATTGAAGGAAATATAAACTGTTGATGCTCCCCCTCAGTTCAATATTCAACTACATGTGCCACCATGAACTGATTTCAAACCAAAAAACCAACCGAACCTAAGCAACAAGCAGAATAACACTGCTCATCTTTGGGTTTGTCTCCCCCTTTGAGACAAGAGATGACAAAAAGCATGATGAATAGTTACTCATATACTGTAAGATGAATAGTCAACCATATACCTGAAATCTCCCCCTGAATGGAACATTCATCATAAACAATCTGATGTTTACCTCTTGAAACAAAATCACAATCATAATAATCACCAATAGATGCAGCGGAAGAATCAAAGCAAGCCAATGAGACAATTTACCACCATTCAAAACACTGAGAGATATGCCCGAGAGAGATCCATATCGATGAGAGAGCCGAAAAGACTTCGGTAGAGCCAAATAGAAGTCACTAATCAAACTACTAAAAAATATGACGTCAATAGCAACATAAAACTAAAGAACAAAAAAAACTTTTCTTTTCCTCTTTTCTTTTTTTTTAACAACACAAAAATACTTCAAAAATATAAAGCACACTGTCCCTGTGCCCTTCGAAGAATCTCAAACCTGGTGTTTTTCTTTGGCTCGAATGAAGACGTATAACACAAGTTTCCTGTAAGTTCTTGATAATCAACCCTTTTTCTTTCTCTTGTTTTTCTTCTTTCACTCACATCCCCAATAACATTTTCTACTGGATGGTTTCTTCAGATTTGAGATGAAGAGCCTCGGTTCAATTCAAATTTCATTGTTTTAGTTGGTTCATCATCAAAATGGCGAAAATTCTTGATTCTGAAGCATTACTTCCTCGTGATAACTAACTGCAAATCTGGGCATTTTCTGGTTTTCCCTTCACTACATTTTTGTGCTTGTACTTGACCCTATTTAATCCAAGTCTGCTTCAATACCATGGGATCTCATTGAAACTTAATGGAGAACGTCTAGATTTTCGATTTTGGCCCCTTTGAAATATCATTTGTAATAATTGATAACACCTTGGCCTTATATGTCCAATGACTCCACAAAAATGACATGTAGGTATAAATCTATCACTCTTTTTCGGTGCTTCTACTTCTTGGATTGATCTGAATATGTCCGAGTTTCCTTCATTAACTTTCGAACACTCACCTTTTTAACCGATGTCTTCAAATTTTCCTTTAGCCTTACCGATTTCAATCAACTTATCAAGTTTTTCGATGCCTTCATTTAACATCCTTAATCCCTTTTCAGTACTCACCAATTTCATTCTAGCTTCACCAAGCTCATCCGAAGTCAACATTAAATTTCTTTCTAACTATTGGATAGTGTTCTTCATGGAGAGATTCTCTTCCTTCAATCTTTCATTCTTTCTACATATTTTTACCCATTTTTCGTACATTAATTCATAAGCCTCATAAATGTTCTCCATTTTATCACTTGACCCACTTTCATCACTGTCATAATCTGATATTGAGCTTGGAGCTGAATCATTTGCATTTTTCCCAAAATTTCCAGATTTACTCACTTTTAGTCTCCGAGCACTTCCTTCTCGACATTGTTAAACAAGTAATCGGACTTTTGTTATACAAAGTAACTAAAGTGTCATTCTTCACAACTTCTTCTTCACTTCCGGATTCCTTGTCACTCCAAGTGCTCGTATAAGATTTTCCTTTTCTCTTCTTCATAGTATTAGCACACTCCGCTTGAACATGTCCGAAGCCTTGACACTCATGGCATTGAATTCTATTTAGATTTCTTTCTCCTTTTTGAGTTTTGGCTTGTTTGAAGTTGTTGTTCGATGAGCTCTCACCTTTTTGCCTAAACTCGGGTCTATCCATTTTCACTCTCTTCAACCAATTACTGAACTCTCTTGTTAATAGCTCCACATCCTCATTCTCGTCGGATTCATCTTCTATATCATTCACACTTTTACTAGTTTTCACCTGTAGTGCCACTCCTTTGCGTCTTTCTTGCTTACCTCTCAAAAGATTCATTTCGAAGTTTGTGAGGATTCCAATAACTTTTTCTAATGACATATTATCAATGTCGTGAGCTTCCTCTATTGCTGCAATTTTTGGAATAAATCTAATTGGCAACGATCTCGGTGTTTTCTTGACGGTTTCACATTAGAGTATTTCTTTCCCAATTTATGAGCTTGATTTGCAATGTCTCTCAATTTTTCATGAAAGTCTCCAATAGTTTCATGCTCATCCATCTTCAGCTCTTCAAACTGCACAGCCAATATTTGTAGTTTCGAAGCTATCATAGATTTTGACCCTTCATAAATAGTTTGCATGGCATCCCACGCTTCTTTAGCTGTTTCACAGGCTGATATCATTGAGAAGCATCCCTCATCAACAGCACTGAATATCGCATTCATTGCTTGTGAATTTGCAAGTGCACTTTCTTCTTTGGCTCTTGTCCATTTAGATGGATCTTTCTGAACTGTCTCTCCTTCATTGTTAATAATTGTCGGATGCGTCCACCCATGTACTACCGATTGCCAAGCTTTGTTATCCTGAGCTTGGATGAAGACTCTCATCTGTGATTTTCATGTAGGATAGTTAAAGCCGTCCAACAATGGTGGCCTAATAATCGATGCTCCTTCTCTTATAGCCATGTTTGCGAAACTAGGATCTGCACCAACTTGCTACCAAGTTCTGAATCGGTGACCTGGCTCTGATACCAATTGAGAAAATTAAATCGTCAATAAAATCGCAAACTGTCCAAAATTAATTTTTCCGCACGAGTAAATCAACAATCGTAAAAGCAAAGCATCAAAAACACCGACGTTTGGTAACGCAGTTCGGCACACTTTGCCTACGTCTGCGGGGCCCTTACCCAGATTAATTTCTTCCACTGTAGTTCACAAAAATTACAAAAGATTGATCTATCCCGTATGACTCAATCTATGTAACTGACCCACAACCTAACTACCCGTGAAAGATTTTCACGCCCAATAACACGACCAACTCGTGTTAACCTCGTCAGAGGATTTTTCTAGCTATTTCTACTCAAAAGTGAAGACACATAAAATAAGAATGCAACAATTTCATATATGAAATTCTTCACTGAAAATCGTCAAATTCCTTGACTGCTTGATAGAGATAAAAGAGCTTAAGTAGAGATGCTCAAAAAAAAAAACACATAATCAGCCTAAGCAGAGGATGTATGACACGAACAGAGCACCAGCCAATACATAGGCAGCTACCAAATCAATTGTTCTGTTTCATGTATACTGCACTATTACAATCAAGCACCCATCTCACAAGAGACAACTCGGAATAAATACCACCAAGAGCAGAAAACGCAGCAGACCATTCAACGAGCAAAATCACCGTCGTTTTTCACCAGCTAACACAAAAGTAAAAAGAATAGACTTAAAGATGCCCTACACATATTTTCCACGTCAGCCAAGAGACCATCTCATGTTCCCATTATTCACGTAACTTCTACTTTTCCATTAGAAGAGTCCATCTCAAATAAGGATAGTATTAGGGAGAAACTCAACCACCGAAAATTATGCTAATTCAAATCCCAAGCACCATCTACTTCCAAAAGAGTGCAATCTTCAATAATTATTAAGGAAATTCTCATGTCCAATTAAAATGCCAAAAATAAAAATAGGATATATTAAAAATAAATCCTAACAGCTATGATTGACGGCAATGATCTAGATGGTGAGAATATGTTGTCTATTTTAAGATCAGATAGCTCTTCTGGTAGGCACTTTGAAGCATTTGAGTTGCTTAAGTTCTTGAAGAAGCATTCTTCCAAATCCAATCAATTGATAACAGAGGCTATAATTTTTATGCTTTGCCAGGCTGAATAGTTGGATGCTGCTCTAGAGGAATATGGTTGTAGCAGAGCATGCGCACCTTTTACTGTGGAGTTGTATGATGTATGAATCCTTGATTCATCTTTGTGAAGAAAATGAGCGCTTGGTCAAGCTTCTCAAATATTTTCGACATGAAATTCTATGGTGTTGAACCTAATGAATCTCTGTGAGAGAATGGTGCGTTTATCTTGCTAATGGAGTTCCCCGAGATGGCCCAAAATATGATTGATGTGGCATCAAGCAAGGCAAACAAATTGATAATATCTCCATCTATGTTCATGTGATTGAAGGCTATGGGAAATTAAAATTTGGCGAGAGCGAGAGCATGGTGGGAAATCTTAGGCAAACATGTATCACTATGGATCGTAGGTGCTGAATGCCTTGATACAAGCTTATCTTTGCAGTGGTTGTTATGAGCGGGCGTAATGTGTTTAATACAATGATGAGAGATGATCCTTCTCCAACTGTAGATTCCATTAATGGCCTTTTGCAAGCTTTAATAGTAGATGGCGGACTAAATGAGATGTATGTTGTTATTCAGAATTGTAAGATATGGGTTTTAAGATAAGTAAAAGTTCTATTCTCATCGACGCTGATGCATTTGCAAAGGCGAGAATATATTTGAAGTGAAGAAGATATACCATGGAATGAAGGTCTTGGTTATTATCCTACCATGCATCTTTACGTAACAATGATTGGTTTGTTATGCAGAGAAATCGAGTAAGGGATGTTGAGGCCATGGTTTCGAGATGGAAGAGGCGAGATTCAGCCCGATCTTGCAATATGGAATTCTATGTTGAAGTTATATACTAGAATAGATGATTTTAGAAAGACAACTCATGTTTACCAAATGGATTAAGGAAGATGGACTTATACGGATGATGATACTTACAATACATTGATTGTGATGTCTGCGCAGAGATCGGAGACCAGAGGAAGGTTTATCACTCGTGCATGAAATGAGAAGGGTAGGGTTAGACCCTAAAGTGGATACCTACAAAAGTTTGATTTCAGCTTTTAGTAAGCTACAGTTGTTTCAGCAAGCTTAGGAACGTTTTGAAGAGTTATTGGCCATGTTTGGTGAAGAGCTGATCAGCTCATTTTTAGCTGGTCAACTCTCTTTAACTGATTGACTTTGAAAACAAACTCATAAGCTTGTTTGGTAGATAGCTGGTTGGGTTGGCTGATTCAACCCAACCAGCTATTTTTCAACCAGCTCCAAATAGGAGCGTTTTATCCCATCAGCTCATAATTTTTTGGCTTTTTCTCTGTTTTGCCCTCACTACGCTTAATTCTCTCGCATCTCCAGACTCTCGTTTTCTCTCACCGACTCACCCTCATGTGATCTCACCGACTTGCTTCATTCGTTATCAACGAAGGATAGTAGACCAGATGGAGGGAAGGTTTGAAGAGCTTCCAGGTTCTTCTTTTCTTTTCTTTTCTTTGTTTTAATGTGCTGTAGAATCGATTACAAGTTGGGTCTTGTTCCCGCTACACCTGCTAGCCGCCTTCTCCTTCATTATCTGTTTCTTATTCAATCTTTATCATTTAATGTGTTGTAGGACCAATTACAAGATTGGAAGGCTCGCAAGAGCTAAAGAAGTGGGTTAGAATATTGTTATTGATCTCGAGTTTACCCATCTAATGACTGAAAACGAAATCCATAGCCTCGTTCAACAGGTTTTCTCGGTTCTTCTTGTGATTTTGTTATGTGCGTATATTGTGGAGTTTGTAATTACTTAATAATGGAGTGAAAGTTTGAATCTTTTTATTGTTTTTGATGAAATGTGTGTGTTATGTTTTAAAGTTGAACTTGGTTTGAGTGATTTAAATGTTAGGTTTAATTTGAATAGATATAAGAATCATATTCCGTTTGTGTTAGATGCATTTCTATCATTAGAATTAATGACATTTTCCCATAATTTTTAGATTAATTATTGGGTCTTTTACATGTTTTTATTAAATTATTTAGTTTATCTTAATTTGCATTTTTAATGAGTTTTGTTTAATTTGTAGGTAAAATACTTGTTTTTAATTGAAAAAAGACCGTAACAATAATTAATTTAAGGAAATGTCCAAAGCTTAGAGGAGCAGCCAGCGAAGAACATATGTGATGCAAATCTAGCATGGATTTAATTAAATGAAGGTGGCGTTAAGCGTGGCGAAGGACTTTAAAACACCATGCAATATTACACATGTTGAAAAGCAGTGTTATGCGGCTGGAGCAAATTGGAGAGAGGACTTGAACAGAAAAAGACAATCAACGTGGACCAATTAAAAGAAGGAAAGCTGGAAAAATTAATGGAGACCCAACAAAGGATCAATGCATGAAGTCAAGCAATAAATAGGAGGAAATTCACGATAAAATCAAGAAAGGACGGTGGCGTGACTTTGAGCAAGAGATGGCGTGAAAATAAATAGAAGTCGCTTCAACGAGAGGCGCGCATAAAGCCACGTGGGAGGAGGAAATTAAAATCAAGAATCGGCGTGAGTGAGGCGGTGGGTAGGATACAACACGAAGCAGAGGGTGTCGGCGCCGCCAGAATAAACAAGCGCCTGAGAGAAGCAATTAAATCGCAAGAAGAAACAAAAGAATAAGAAGACTTATGTGAGCTTGGTGATTTAAAGGACAAAATAAATCACGAGCAGCGTGAATTGAGAAAATATCGCAAGCTTGAAAAGAAGAAGAGAGCGGCGTTAACAAAATCAAAGCAGAGTAGAGCGGCGTTGAAAAAGACACAGCAAAATCACGCAAAATACAAGCGAAGTAAAGGTATGCGGCGCTGGTCAAGGAATAAATCAAGGAAACAACAAAAGCTAGAGGAGGTGTGAAAAAATAAGAATAAAATCAAGAAAGGCGGCGACAGTGCTGGAAATTGAAGAAATCACGCAAACATGGGACAAGTAAAGAGCAAACTTAAAGAGGCAAAGCACAGCAAAAACTGTTGTACGAGCACGCTACTGAGTCGGGAAGCATGAAGGATTTAAAGTTAGAAGACAGTGGCTGGAGGATAAAACGTTACAAGACAAATCAATTGGTTAAGGGAATTATCAGTGGAAATAAAAGCACAATCAACAACGTGACAAGATAGAAGGAGGGCTCCACCATCTCCACTCACAACCTCCAAGCAATCACTCCAAGCATTCACGTGGGACAAGAAGAGAGGGCCCCACATCACTTTTAAAAAAGACTCTCCACTCATTTGGCAAGGACTTACGCAGACCAAGGAGACTCTCCATTGATTCATTTTTTTTAAACTCTCCATTTACACACATTAGAAAGGAGGAGACTATCTTTGTATTTTAAAAAGAAAAATCGTTGAAGCAAAGAAAAGGGGGCCACACAACAAAGACTCACGTGGTCTCACCAAGCTCTTCATTCTTTATTGAGATCCAAGCTCCATTCACGCACATCTCCAGAGGGTCACTCCACATTAAGCATTGACGCACACATTGAAGAAGAAGTAATAGCGTTGGAGGCAAATTTAAAGAGCAATCACCATTTGTTCTTCATTTCTTCTACTCATTTCACATACATAATGCTTGCTTTTCTTATTTTTATTGTTGCTACTATTATTATGAGTAACTAATCTTTTCATTCTAGGATTTTAACCGAACCTTTGATGTAGTCTCGGTTAATTGGTATTTTCTCTGTTTAATTTCTTATGCCCGTTTTTACTTAAAGGTTTGATTATTGCAATTTGTTCTTAATGCTTTTCATAATTTGATCACCTATGAAATTGATTTTCTTAATTTTTGTGTAACGTAACAGGGAGCAATAGATTTGGAAAAAAAATTGCAATAGCTTAGGATCACTTTCAGAGTGATTTGTGTCTAGGATCGGAGATACCTATCCACCCTAAGTAACCATTAAGATTGGTTCGATAAAGCAATCGTTTAATTTTCAACAATTTACCATAGAAATATAGGAAATTGGTTCGATGTTTAGGATTACTAATGATCTGGGAGGGCTTAGTAATTAATTCTAAATTTTAGGTTATTAAACCCGGTATATGAATTAAATCAAGAAAATTTTGACATCGAGGTAAAATCAAGGGGGAAGTTAAAATCCTAGATTTTCATTTCATTGATAATTTTTATATTTTTATCTTGCTTTAATTCTCGTTTTTTTTTAATTTAATTTTTCAAACCAAAACCAATCAATCTTTTCTTTAATTTTTATGTTATTACCTTAAATTAGAAGTTATTACGAGTATTACTATTTAACTAATTTGGTCTCTGTGGGATCAATATTTTTACTACTTGACGATAGAAACGTGCACTTGCGTTCATCACCGACAAGTTTTTGGCGCAGTTGCCGGGGATCAATTTTTAGTTTTAATATTGATACTTGTTTTGATTTTTGATTTAAGTATACTTACGTGTCTCATTTTGTTTTTATTGGCTAGGTGATCTGCATGCTCACCCGCTCGAAACCGATCCAACCCATACGTGATCCTGAAATAGAAAAAACGTGTAAAGCGAATTGGAGAAGAGTTCGAGAACAAAGAGCTGCGGCAGCCGACATGGCAAATAATAATGAGACACCAGAACAAACAGCCGAACGACTCCGAAATGAAGAAATACGGAGACAAGTTTGAGAGGAGATGGAAGCCGAGCAAAGAGAATTGGAACGAGCACGAAGTTGCTTAGATTTCCACACACCTACTTTTGATGAGAGAACGAGTATAGCTCACACTCGGATTCCAGCCACTCAAACTTTCAAAATCGATGGAGCGGTCATGAATTACTTGAGGGACAAACCTTTCACCGGATTGGCATCCGATTGTCCCATCACGCACCTCAAAATTTTTCTTGAAATTGCCGATAGCTACCAAGTAGCAAATGTGTCAAATGAGCAAATGCGACTAAGGCTTTTTCCATTTTCTCTTGCAGGTGCAGCCAAAGAATGGATGTGGGATGCAAACCCAAAGGGTTCATTGACGACGTGGGGCGAATTAAAGGACAAATTCATGAGAAAGTATTTCTCACCAGCAAAGACTCACAAGCTCAAAATGGAAATTATCAACTTCAAACAATCCGAGATGGAGTCATTAGCTGAAGCCTTTGAACGATTCAAAGAACTCCAAAGGAAGTGCCCACATCATGGTATTCCTCCATCATCTCTAGTCTCGCATTTATATCATGGGTTGACTCTCGCTACGGCAAATCAGTTAGATACAATTGCTGGAGGTACATTTTTAGAACTCAATCCCGATGACGCAATTTCTTTAGTAGAAAAGGTTACTGCTAACAATTGTAGGGCTCATGATGAGGAGGATCTCAACCTCGCGAAGGCCCCATTACTTATGAAATAAATCCCGCAGAATTGATGGATGCCAAGATCTCGAATATGTGCAAGAAAATCACAGACACTGTTTTGGAGCAACTTAAACCCATAACACAACAGGTAAAAGTCGTTGCATTTACTTGTGATTATTGTGGTGAAAACCATCATTATGAACAGTGTCCAAATGTCGAGCCACCGACCGAGACGGTAAATTACTTCGGGAATCAAAGAGCTCCGTATAATCAAAATGCAAACAATTACAATTCGGGAGCAAGAAATTACCCTCCAAGGCAAATTCACCCACCGGGATTCCAACAACAACCACAACAACAAAATTGGCAATATCAAAACCAACCACAAGGACAACCTCCAAATACATCCAACCAAGCATCATTGGAGAGTATATTGGGGAAGTTCATGGAGCAAAGTGGTCAAAGAATGGTCAAACTTGAAGAATCAACACGGAACTTGCAAACTCAAATGGGACAAGTGATTGAAGCTTTAAAAAGTCGTCCTCAAGGAACATTGCCAAGTGACACCGTAAATCCTCGGAAGGAACAACTTCATGCCATCGTTCTTAGGAATGGAAAAGAGGTGGATACAACACCAACTCCCAAAGGGAAAGAGGTATGTATAAATTCTGAAAATTCTAAAATTTTGCGGGATGATGTTGTTGTTAATGTTGATAGATCCATGGAAAAAGAGGAGGAAGAAAAACCAAGGGAAGACAAGGAAGAAAAACAACCGAGGGAAAGACCATATCCTCCACCACCATTTCCTCAAAGGCTAGCAAAGCAAAAACATGAAAAAGGGTTTGAAAAATTTATGGATGTTTTTAAGAAACTAACAATTAACATTCCCTTTGCTGAAGCTTTAGAAAATATGCCAAGCTATGCCAAATTTATGAAGGATGTTTTATCAAAAAAGAGAAGGTTTGGAGATCATGAAACAGTGGCCTTGACGGAAGAATGTAGTGCAATACTACAAAAAAAGCTCCCACCAAAACTCAAGGATCCAGGAAGTTTTACAATTCCATGCGTAATTGGCACACAAATTTTTGGTAAGGCTCTTTGTGATCTTGGTGCTTCCATTAATTTAATGCCCATCTCTGTTTTCAGGAAATTAGGCATGGAGATGTAATTAAACCAACTTCGGTGAGACTACAATTGGCGATCGTTCCATTATCCATCCATGGGGAATTCTTGAAGATGTGCTAGTCAAGGTGGATAAGTTCATTTTCCAAAGATTTTATAGTCTGTGACATTGAAGAAGATGTAGAGGTACCTATCATTTTGGGACGACCGTTCCTAGCCACAGGTAGAGTTCTCATTGATGTTGAAAAAGGAGAACTTACCATGAGAGTAAATGGAGAAGAGGTAACCTTTAGCATTTTTCTTCTATGAAATTCCCAAATGAAAATGTTATGCAATTTCTTCAACCAAATATAATTTTAAATGACTCAACAATGAATGCTCTAACTGATGATCCTTTGACAGCTGCTTTAACAACACTTAATGAGTTTGAGGAAGAAGAAATTCTCGAATACATTAACTTGTTAGATGCAGGTTCATCTCTAAGACCATTTAGACAAGTTATAGAGCCATTGAACAATTCCAAGGTTGAAGCAGCAAAACCTTCAATCGAAGTACCTCCGGAGTTAGAACTTAAGCAACTTCCTCAACATTTGAAGTATGCTTATTTAGGTGAGAACTCCACCCTTCCTGTCATTGTTTCCACAGAACTAACTAATGTGCAGGAAGAGAAATTACTGTGTTTGAAAAGACACAAAAGAGCAATCGGTTGGACCTTAGCCGATATCAAGGAATAAGCCCACTTTTACACAACATAAGATCATCTCGGAAGAAGAGTTCGCCTAGTGTGCAACCACAAAGGCGATTGAACCCGAACATGAAGGAAGTGGTGAAGAAGGAAATCGTGAAGTGGCTTGATGCTGGTATTATTTACCCTATATCGGATAGTTCTTGGGTAAGTCCGATGCAATGTGTACCCAAAAAGGGAGGAATGACGGTGGTGACAAACGAGAAGAACGAACTCATCCCAACGAGAACCATTACCGGATGGAGGATTTGCATGGACTACCGAAAGCTGAACAAAGCAACAAAGAAAGATCACTTTCCACTACCCTTCATTGATCAAATGCTTGATCGGTTGGCTGGTAAGGTATATTATTGCTTTTTGGATGGCTATGCAGGTTATAACCAAGTCCCAATTGCGGTGGAAGATCAAGAAAAAACCACATTTACATGCCCTTATGGCACTTTCACTTTCCGACGAATGCCATTTGGACTATGTAATGCACCAGCCACATTTCAAAGATGTATGATGGCTATCTTTTCAGACATGGTTGAGAACGGGTTAGAAGTGTTTATGGATGATTTTTCAGTCCATGGAGATTCGTTTGATATGTGCTTAGAAAATTTAACCAAAGTTCTAGAAAGATGTGAAGAGACCAACCTTGTGCTCAATTGGGAGAAATGTCATTTCATGGTACAAGAAGGTATTGTTCTTGGACACAAGGTTTCTAGTAAAGGGCTGGAGGTCGACCGAGCAAAAATCGAGACAATTGAGAAGCTACCACCACCCACCTCAGTCAAGGGAATCCGAAGCTTCCTCGGACATGCCGGGTTTTATAGGCGTTTCATAAAGGACTTTTCTAAAATCTCAAAACCCTTGTGCAATTTGCTTGAAAAGGATGTCACATTTAAATTTGATGAAAATTGCATGCTTGCTTTTCAGGTACTAAAGGAGAAGTTGGTGTCTTCACCAATTATTGTTGCACCTGATTGGAGCCGCCCTTTCGAGCTTATGTGCGATGCAAGCGATTATGCTGTGGGTGCCGTTTTAGGACAACGGTACAACAAGGTTTTTCACTCTATCTACTATGCTAATAAAACTCTTAATGATGCTCAATTGAATTATACCACAACTGAAAAAGAGTTATTAGCTGTTGTTTATGCATTTGAGAAATTTCGATCTTACCTTGTTGACACGAAAGTAAAAGTTTTTACAGATCATTCAGCCATCAAATACTTGATTGAAAAGAAGGATGCTAAATCGAGACTTATTCGATGGGTCTTACTCCTCCAAGAGTTCGACCTAGAGATAGTAGATAGGAAGGGAACTGAGAATCAAGTGGCCGATCACTTATCCAGAATGGAGAACGCGGAAAGCTCTTCACCAAAAGCCGTGCAAATCAACGAGTCTTTTCCTGACGAAAGACTCTTCATGGTGAATGACAAACAAATCCCTTGGTATGCTGATTTCATTAATTATTTGGTATGTAAACAATTACCTCCTGATTTTACATATCAACAAAAGAAAAAATTCATGCATGATGTTAGAGCATATTTTTGGGATGAACCATATCTCTACAAGTTGGGTAAGGATAACGTATTGAGAAGATGTGTTCCTTTTGAGGAACAACAGAACATTATTTATCATTGTCATTCTTCTCCATACGGTGGTCACTTCAACGGTGAGCGGACAGCAGCCAAAATCCTCCAATCCGGATTCTTTTGGCCAACACTTTTTGCAGATGCTCATAACTATGTAAGAAGTTGTGATGCATGCCAACGAGTCGGCAAGATCACTAAGAAAGATGAGTTACCTTTGACTAATGTTCTCGAGGTTGAATTATTTGATGTATGGGGAATTGATTTTATGGGTCCTTTTCCAGCTTCAAATAGAAATATTTATATTCTTGTGGCAGTTGACTATGTTTCAAAGTGGGTAGAAGCAATTGCTTCTCCAACTAATGATGCAGGTGTTGTTACGAGATTTCTCAAGAAGAACATTTTCACAAGGTTCGGAACTCCGAGAGCCATCATCAGTGATCGAGGAACACACTTTTGTAACAAACAATTTGCCAATCTCGTTGCCAAGTACGGAGTCCGACACAAGGTGGCACTCGCTTATCATCCACAAGCAAATGGCCAAGCCGAGGTTTCAAATAGGCAATTGAAGCAAATTCTCGAGAAAACAGTTGATGCCTCACCAAAGACATGGTCAATTAAGCTAGATGATAGCTTATGGGCTTTCCGAACGGCATACAAAACTCCGATAGGGTGTTCGCCTTATCAATTAGTATTCGGAAAGGCTTGCCATCTCCCGGTAGAGCTGGAACATAAAGCATTTTGGGCCACAAAGCAATTAAATTTCGACCCAACTCTAGCCGGTGAACAACGTCTTCTTCAATTAGAGCAACTTGAAGAATTTCGTCTTAATGCATATGAGAATGCACGAATTTACAAGGAAAAGACGAAGAAATGGCATGACCGGCACTTAAGGGAGAAACACTTCGAACCGGGCCAACTCGTGTTGCTCTACAACTCTAGACTCAATCTATTTCCAGGAAAATTGAAGTCTCGATGGTCCGGGCCATTTCGAGTATTGGAAGTTTTCCCCCACGGAGCTATTGAAATTTCACCTCTTAATTCTACACATTCATTTAAGGTGAATGGACAACGCTTAAAGCTATATCTAGGAGGTGAAGTCGATAGGGGGACAGCAACCATTCAGCTCATTGAGGCTTGAAGAAGCAAAATGTCTAGCCAAAGACGTTAAAGAAAAGCACTTCTTGGAGGCAACCCAAGTTTCACATCTTGTTGTTTTCATTTATTTTATTTTATTTTATTTTCTTTATCCAAAATTCACGTGCTCTTTGTTTTCATTGCGTGAAATTGGACCTTCGAGCTAATTTTAATGGAGAAACTACATTTCAAAGAAAATGGTCCACGCCATTACTGGGGAAGATCTTTGTACCTCTTACTCATGACTTCACATATTGTTGAATTTTGTGGCTGTTTGTGTTTTGCATGTATGATCTGTAGCATTTCTTAATTTGCATGCATCATTACCGACATTCTGCTTTGTCCTTAACTATGCATATCCATGTTTCCTTACCTACTTCACCTTAGGTTCATATTTTGACATTGAGGACAATGTCCTATCTGAGTTAGGGGGGTGAGTGTCAATTTCATCAATTTTCTCAATTTACAAAAAAAAAAATCAAACAAAACAAATTCAAAAAAAAAAATTATTACCATTACTTTTCATTTTTTTATGTAGTCATTTTTCTTGCATAATTTTGAGAAATTTTGATCCTTAAAGGTTTTGATTTTGGCCTCACTTTTGGAAAATTGAGAATTGCTTTAAACCTAATTGGATTTACCTTTAGAAGGTTTGTGGATAGAATGTTCCGGATTAGTGCTCGGTTTCTAATTGTTTAATCATACTCATATTCTTTGATTTAAGTCTTTCCATCCATTTTATTTGAGTTTTGATTGTCCATTAAATTTTTAGGCAAGTTGGAACCTAGTGAGATCTCGCCAATCCTAGAACAAGTTCTCTAGACCTATCGAGGCGAAATGTTAGCACAAATTTGATAAGGAAATGATTAAGGCATTTTCTTTGAATTATTAACCACCTTCCTATTTTTGGCTTAAAATAACCCTATATTCCCTTTGGAGCCAAGTTGAGCCTAATTAAAATTCCTATTTCTTTGGCACCCTTATTTAACCAAGCCATAAGACAAACATTCCCTACCTTTCATATGGAAATGATTATTTAGGAGTAAGTTATGTGGGGGGTTAAAAAAACAAAAAAAAACAAAAAAACAAAAAACAAAAAACCAAAAAAGAGCAAACAAGTGAGGATTTTGTAAGTCATTGCCCCTAGTATACAAGAAACTGAGTTTGGGGGAGAATCAATTATTTGGAAATTAGGAATTCATTGAAATTAAGTTAGGTGTTGTAATTATTTTCAATAACATGTTGTCATATTTGAGTTTTGTCATTCTGTAATTTTCGAGTTTTGTCAAAAAGTTTTAAAAAAAAATTCTTGTTTCCACGGTTTTACTTACTTGTCAAAAAAAAAAGTCCCTTACATTTTCCTATTTCTTAAATAATTGTTTCCATTTTATTTGAGCTTTTATTTTCCTTTTCCTTATCTAGCTAATTTTAAACCCCAACGACCCCATTACAACCCTAATAAGACCTTTTGATTCTTTGAGAAGGAGTGCTAAAAATTAGTGGAGATGGGATGGAGAAATTTTGCCTATGGGATTGGTCAATTTGATAATATCTTTAGAGTCTCTTGGGTTGTCAATTGCCTTTGAGTTTATTTGGATTTTCTTTACTCTTGTGAGTTGATTGGTGTTTAATTAGACTTGAATCAAGGAGTGTGTGTTTTGAGCGAGCATTGGTATCCTTGCACTATGAAGATGGGTATGGTTTGATAAGTAGCTAAAGGTAAAATTTTAATTGGTTACTGCAATTCTGAAAATTCCAATTGTTGGGTGTTCCTTAATCTATTTTGCACAATTTTTCTTAATTTTGCTTAGGGACAAGCAAAGGTTTGAGTTTGGGGGCATTTGTTAGATGCATTTCTATCATTAGAATTAATGACATTTTCCCATAATTTTTAGATTAATTATTGGGTCTTTTACATGTTTTTTATTAAATTATTTAGTTTATCTTAATTTGCATTTTTAATGAGTTTTGTTTAATTTGTAGGTAAAATACTTGTTTTTAATTGAAAAAAGACCGTAACAATAATTAATTTAAGGAAATGTCCAAAGCTTAGAGGAGCAGCCAGCGAAGAACATATGTGATGCAAATCTAGCATGGATTTAATTAAATGAAGGTGGCGTTGGCGCAAGCAGGAGGACTTTAAAACACCATGCAATATTACACATGTTGAAAAGTAGTGTTATCTTGCTTGGAGCAAATTGGAGAGAGGACTTGAACAGAAAAAGACAATCAACGTGGACCAATTAAAGAAGGAAAGCTGGAAAATTAATGGAGACCCAACAAAGGATCAATGCATGAAGTCAAGCAATAAATAGGAGGAAATTCACGATAAAATCAAGAAAGGACAACATGGCGTGACTTTGAGCAAGAGATCAAGTGAAAATAAATAGAAGTCGTTCAACGAGAGACGCACGCAAGCCACGTGAGAGGAGGAAATTAAAAATCAAGAATCAGCGTGAGTGAGGCGATGGGTAGGATACAACACGAAGCAGAGGTGTCGGCGCCGCCAGGAATAAACAAGCGCACAAGAGAAGCAATTAAATCGCGCAAGAAACAAAAGAATAAGAAGACTTATGTGAGCTTGGTGATTTAAAAGGACAAAAATAAATCACGAAAGCAGCGGCGTGAATTGAGAAAATATCGCAAGCTTGAAAAGAAGGAGAGAGCGGCGTTAACAAAATCAAAGCAGAGTAGAGCGGCGTTGAAAAAGACACAGCAAAATCACGCAAAATACAAGCAGTGTGCGGCGCTGGTCAAGGAATAAATCAAGGAAACAACAAAAGCTAGAGGAGGTGTGAAAACAAATAAGAATAAAATCAAGAAAGGCGGCGATAGTGCTGGAAATTGAAGAAATCACACAAACATGGGACAAGTAAAGAGCAAACTTAAAAAGGCAAAGCACGGCAAAATCATTGTACGAGCACGCCATCGAGTCGGAAGCATGAAGGATTTAAAGTTAGAAGACAAATGGCTGGAGGATAAAAACGTTACAAGACAAATCAATTGGTTAAGGAATTATCGGTGGAAATAAAAGCACAATCAACAACGTGACAAGATGAAGGAGGGCTCCACCATCTCCACTCACAACCTCCAAGCAATCACTCCAAGCATTCACGTGGGACAAGAAGAGAGGGCCCCACATCACTTTTAAAAAAGACTCTCCACTCATTTGGCAAGGACTTACGCAGACCAAGGAGACTCTCCATTGATTCATTTTTTTTAAACTCTCCATTTACACACATTAGAAAGGAGGAGGCTATCTTTGTATTTTAAAAAGAAAAATCGTTGAAGCAAAGAAAAGGGGGCCACACAACAAAGACTCACGTGGTCTCACCAAGCTCTTCATTCTTTATTGAGATCCAAGCTCCATTCACGCACATCTCTGAGGGTCACCCACATTAAGCATTGACGCACACATCAAGAAGAAGTAATAGCGTTGGAGGCAAATTTAAAGAGCAATCACCATTTGTTCTTCATTTCTTCTACTCATTTCACATCCATAATGCTTGCTTTTCTTATTTTTATTGTTGCTACTATTATTATGAGTAACTAATCTTTTCATTCTAGGATTTTAACCGAACCTTTGATGTAGTCTCTTAATTGGTATTTTCTCTGCTTAATTTCTTATGCCCGCTTTTACTTAAAGGTTTGATTATTGCAATTTGTTCTTAATGCTTTTCATAATTTGATCACCTATGAAATTGATTTTCTTAATTTTTGTGTAACGTAACAGGGAGCAATAGATTTGGAAAAAAAATTGCAATAGCTTAGGATCACTTTCGTAGTGATTTGTGTCTAGGATCGGGAGATACCTATCCACCCTAAGTAACCGCATTAAGATTGGTTCGATAAAGCAATCGTCGAATTTTCAACAATTTACCATAGAAATATAGGAAATTGGTTCGATGTTTAGGATTACTAATGATCTGGGAGGGCTTAGTAATTAATTCTAAACTTTAGGTTATTAAACCCGGTATATGAATTAAATCAAGAAAATTTTGACACCGAGGTAAAATCAAGGGGGAAGTTAAAATCCTAGATTTTCATTTCATTGATAATTTTATATTTTATCTTGCTTTAATTCTCGTTTTTTTATTTAATTTTCAAACCAAAACCAATCAATCTTTTCTTTAATTTTTATGTTATTACCTTAAATTAGAAGTTATTACGAGTATTACTATTTAACTAATTTGGTCTCTGTGGGATCGATATTTTACTACTTGACGATAGAAACGCACACTTGCGCTCATCACCGACGCTTTGTTATGCAAATGAATGGCGATGTGCAAACCCCGGTCACCTCTAGTTGATTGGCTGCAGATGGGAAATCGGGGCCCGCTTGCAAAGACTTCGAGTTTGACAAATGGATAATTGAGAAGGAAAGTCAATCTTACATTGAAGCATTGCAAGATCAAAAGGAGAGTCCGGTATATCTTACAATGATTCGAGAGACAAGCTAGATGAACTTGACCCAAAGAAAGTATACATTATTGATGGTTTGGTTGATCGTAATCGGTGGAAGGGATAATGATGAAGAAAATGTAAGAGCGAGGAATCGAAACGCAAAACTTCCTATAGGAAATTACTTGAAGATGTCAAGTTCTCAGGTTTTGTTGCTTTTTAGTTTGCTTCATCATTTTCTTGGAAGTTTTGTGAATATTGTTTATGTGCTAGTCTATTGCAGGCATGCTGTTCTTGTGGCAAATAGAATCCAAATGTTCTATGAAATTAAAACCTTAGGTTTATGGCATTCTGCAGATTGTCTTTAAGTCTTTTGTAGACTTGAGACATGATTATATGAATAACATTGCTATTAGAACATTGGCTTTGTCTTAAATAATTACGGAGTAAATAGAATAGATTATGCATGGTATGCACTATGCTTGCCAGGCTTGCTGGATATGCTTTAATCTAGTAGTTTTGTAAAATGGCTGAAAGGAGTTTGCAAAGAGTGTAAGTGCTATATTCATTTACACATAGAAGTTATTAAATTTTGATGCATTTTTTCAAATGACTAGATTGTGTCACTTGATTTCCTAAAGTTGGGTTGATTGATTCTAATTCTGATTCTAGAATTTGGTAGGGTATGCTAGGATAGCATATTGTTTTACCCCCAACACTTGGGTCTGAACCCTGGAAAACTCAATACTCCTCCATTATTTAGCTTTTCATTCCCTTGATTAAGCAAATGAGACCAGAAATCTCCATGCCTTTCTACTTAACTCTCTTCTTTTTGTTGATTGGAGTGCAGGTTCTTACAGTTAACCAAGTAATAGAAATACCGCTCAAGTTTATGGAAACAAGAGATTAGAAGGCTTCGTTCTTTCAAGTCATTCCTCAGAGAAAAAGAGGTGAAGTTGAACCAGAAGAATGCAAAGAAGGAAACTTAGACAAGCGTCGGGAAAAAGATGAGCCTTTTGAGAAGAGAAAAAAGTACATTGAAATGTCCAGCTAGCTTGACATTACTAACTTGGAATTCTTCATTTTTATACTAAAAATTGAACGTATATATATATATATATATATATATATATATATATATATATATTTCCAATGCGAGCTTCTCATTTTCTTCACATACTTGACAGCATAATCCTCTGTTCTGTTTTGGTCAAGGAGAAAACAACTCGTGGGGTCATAACCCCTTCATCATGCTTGAATGTGCAAGATTGTTGTTTACATGATGAAAACGACTCTCAACCGGAAGATAGAATTGCACCAGTTTGGTCTTTTACTATTATTCAAGTAGAAAAGAACATTTTTCTTCATATGCACTTGCTTGTAATTGATTTTCATTATGGATGATTAACCAGGATACAAACATAGTATCTAAGGAACATAATGAAGATTAACATTTGGCATAATATTCATGAGTGGAATAAATAAAAAAATATTATATATATTAAGAGGTTTTTTCTCGATTCTTCATGGATGTATTCTATATCAAAGTTAAAACTAATGTTTTAAAATTGACATAAATAATAATAATAATAATAATAATAATAATAAGAAATTAATTTCAGATAATAATAATAATAATAATAATAGAAGAAGAGGAAGAAAATTAATAATAATAAGGAATTTAATAATAATAATAAGAAGAAAATAAATTTTGTATAATAATGATAATAAAAATAATAATAAGAAAAATAATTTTGTATAATAATAATAATAATACTAATAATAATAATAATAAATTAATAATAATAAGTAAAAATTTGTTGTTGTTATTATTATTATTATTATTATTATTATTACATGTTCTATGTTTTTTATTAGAGTTATAAACTTAATTTTATAGAATTAAATATTTAAATTTTAAATTTTATATGAATATTCATTGACATACTAAAATATATAATATTCATATTCTTAGATTTTTTAAAGTCATGCCCTTATAAGTCATTTTACACTTAAATGTACTAATACTAAATGCAATTAATTTTACCAAACATCTTTAACAAAATGTCTGATCAGTTGGTCAAACCAAATTGATATAATCACTATCACTATCGATCGATTGCCAAACAGGGCCATTGTCAAAAGGGTATAAATTGGATCTTCTTTTTATCACCTAATGATGAAAGTATCTAGAAATTCTGGAAATTATTCGAAAGCTGAACAGCTATTAAGAATGATGAAAGAACGGGGGATAGTACCCAGTATTGCCACAATGCACTTGCTTATGACATCATATGGCTCCTCTGGAAATCCATAGGAGGCTGAAAAGGTGCTCAATAATTTGAAAGAAACAGATATGAGTCTCAGCACACTGTCATATTGTTCTGTCATTGATGCTTACCTCAAACTTGGAGATTACAACTTGGGAATTCAGAAACTTAATGAAATGAACAATGAGGGCATTGAGACAGATCACAGAATATGGACATGTTTCATTAGAGCTGCAAGTTTATCCCAGCTGACAAATGAAGCAATTATCCTTTTAAAAGCTCTACAAGAAACTGGTTTTGACCTTCCCATGAGGTATCAATTAAATAATAACAACAAATGAGACTATGATCTTATTTGGTACATTCCCATTATCATCTTCCTGAGGTCTTCTTTTGCAGGCATATGATGGAAAATTCTTCCTTACTTATATCCGAAGTGGATAATTGTCTAGAGATGCTGCAGACTTGGGAAGATGATGCTGCCTTCAACTTTGTTAATTCCTTGGAGGATTTGTTGTGGGCATTTGAGCTTCGAGTTACTGCTTCATGGGTTTTCCAATTGGCAGAGCCGTGATGTGTTCCGGCCAGTAGCTGCTGATAGATTCCTTTCATAACTTTTCTTTTTTCTTTTTTGGTTAATAATAGGGAACCTTAAAATGAAAATTAAAGGAATGCCCTTTAGTTGAATTAACTTGCAAATTTAAAAGAGGGTGGAAAACAAAAATTGCAAAAGCTTAGAAAGGTTGCAGTTATTCAGATATGTACGTGCTGATGCCAATCACTGTCATGTATTGCATATTATTCATTCCCGAATAATAGAGAGTCTTCGGTTTCTTCTTGAGGAATCCATGCTTCTAAAGTTTGGAAGATCTCTTGCACCTGTTTCCATATTGTTGCATATTGGTTTGAACTTTTTGTTTGGATTAGAGTGACTTATATCTCTGTATATTCCTTGAATATTTACAGGTTGGAGCAGGTATTGGCAGCGATTGCAAAAACATATTTAAAGACTACAATGTCTCTGTGAAAGCAGTGGAGGATCTATCCTATTTGGCAAATAGAAAACCAAAAGTTTGGGGTCTTCGGTCTCTGATTGAGATGCTTGTTTGCAAAGAGGTATAAACCCTTGTGGCTAATCAACATTTTTGTTAGACCAACTGGATTTTGATGCTTGCATGTCATCGAATGGCTATGTTTTCTGGCTTTATTCTCTCTTTTTTTCGTTTGATGTTGATATTCTATGGCTTTACATTGAACTTTTATTTTTTTAAAAAATTCACCATAAGAATACTACTTACGTTGGCTAGTTTGTCCTTGGAGTGGGGTAGAAAGACCCTCTTGATGGCAGAAAACCAACTCCCTTTCTTTCCCATGATCCTCGCATTACTATCTCCAGCTGAACCACGAAACAAATTGTACAATCAATTATTTGCAGAAACAGCCCAATCAGTCTCATCTGTATGACTATGCAAGGACTACAAGCAAAGAAATTTTATGATCATTAATTTGTCAACTAAAAAGTTATTGTTTCATTAGAGCAGCACTGCAACAGATGAGAAGTTCCAAGGCAAAATTCAACCAGATAAATCGATAAAGCCTTCACATGATCCATGAATCTTCTTCAACAAGCGCAGTGAAACAAACTAGATTTGAGCACAGTAAAGAACAAGATAGATGGTAGAAATTTTTGAATGAACAAGTAAAGGAACAAAACCAGAAACAGAGGATGAACTGATGGATATTTAAGACGGACTCAGGACCCCCAACACGTTCATATCATTTCTTAAAAGAGTGGGTTTAACAAGGCTTGAAACAGAACTGAAACTCTAAAATTGCCTAAAGTCAATCGAAGTCACATAAATACAAATACTGCCGAAGCCAAATCCTTTCAAGAAGCATCTCTATTTTAAAGGAAAACAAGTCCTTGAGACAATTCTGTTGAAGGTTGTCTGACCAAAAACAAGGAGAAGATAACAATTTAGCTACAAAACAACTAGAAGATGACAGAGGGAGTGTTGTTTTCAGAAACACTTGTATGTATTTCCAGGCAAATTCACTTCAGAGGCAATTACAAATCTCGAAAAGGAATAATTGTTTATGACTGTACAGGTGATTATAACTGTCTTAAAAGATCAATCGGCTGACACTTCAAAGAAAAAAAAAATGATTTTGAAGACGGAAGGAATTTCAATTTGACATGAAATTCACCTAAAACATTACCAGAACAGTACAGAACTCTCGTATCTCCAAAGAACAAGAACAGGCATGATTAACGCTCACACATACCAAAAGTAGAAGATAAATGTCATTGAATTAATGAGAGGAGAAAAAACGGCGGTGAGTGTCAGCTCTCTATTCCAGCTTGGAAATGGCCGACTGACCGGTAGCTTTAGCCTCTGAACCCATTTCACTCTCTACCTCGACAGAGATGCGTTTGTTCTTGCCTCTCAGGCTTTGGCTTTTTGTTACTAAAAGTCTTTTTTAATCAGGAGTGGCCGGTGATGAAACCGGTGCCGTATTGCGGTGGCCGGAAGGTAAGCGAGAGTTCGAAATTGCACGGGGAACTGAAATGTCAGGTGGGATCGAGAACGTGAGAGCATAGGACATCACAGCCGCTAAAAACTAAATCAGTGGGTCAGGATCAAAGCAACTCCGAACCAACCAATATATAACGATCTTTAACTGCAACGAATAACTGAAAACTGACCGAGTCAATGTTCTGCTCTCCATTTTCGTTTGTTTTTTCTTGCTCATATGCCTTTTTCGATGGCTCGCCGCTTTTGTAGCTAAGCGTTGTAACATCACTTGTTGGAGAGGAAGTTTTCGAGAAAACAAAATTCAGAGAGAAATCAGAGAAAATTTTTCTGAGAGAGTAAACGTTGAAAACAAGGAAAAGGGTCAAATCAAAGGAATCAAAAATTGCGAATAATACAGAAACTCATCCTTTACAAGCGGACGATGGGAGCTTCAGCTCACCATCTTCTGCTGCTCCATCCCCTAAAACGATAACTGGGTCACTTACCGAGTTGCCGTTGATTGATGGCGTCGAACATAGTGATGAATACCGGGAAACTCAGGGTGTCTCCAGCTTTGAAACAAATTACCTCCACCTCGCTCCGTCCGGACTAATAACCCATGAGGGAGGTGACTACCTCTCGTACAAAGCTTTGAGGATGCAACGACGTTTGCCTCTTGAGACCTCAAAGTTATGGTCCATTCTTGGTCCTATAGCATTCAACATCCTCTGCAATTATGCGATCAATTCGCTTACCAATATCTTCGTTGGCCACATCGAGATGTTGAGCTATCTCATTGCTATTGCTCTATCTGTTGTCGCCAACTTTTCTTTCGGTTTCTTGGTTTGATTCCTTCCTTTTCCATTCCTCCCTTTCTCTTTGAACTTGCAGATTCATTGTTTCATGTAATGGTATATAACATAAAAGTTCGTGCGACTTGGTATGGAAGTGCACTTGAGACGTTGTCTTGGACAAGCGTCTTTGAGTCGGGCAAATACATTTACTTGGAGTGTACATGCAACGCTCATGGATCATCCTATTGGGTGCTTGCTTCGCTTATTGCCTCTTTACGATATGCCACCAATCCTAAAGCTTCGACTAGAATCGATATTGCGTAACTTCTGGAAATTTACACTTCAAGTTGTTCCTCGATGTTTTCACTAGCCATCAACTTCCCCACCCAAAAGTTCCCGCAAGCTCAAAGCAAGGTCAGTTTTGGCATGGATCGGGTTCGCTGCTTTGATTGTGCATATACTTGAGCTTTTTGTATTCATTAGGGTGTTCAAGTGGGGTGTGGCAGGAGCTGCAGTTGCTTATGATCTTTCTGCTTGGGGTATTGCTTTAGCCCAATTGGCTTATGTTGTTGGTTGGTGCAAAGATGGTTGGAGAGGATTGTCCTGGTTGGCCTTCAAGGACATTTGGGGCTTTGTCAGGCTCTCTATAGCTTCAGCTGTAATGCTTTGTTTGGAGATTTGGTACTTCATGACCATAATTGTCCTCACCGGTCACCTCGACGATCCTGTTATAGCCGTTGGGTCGCTCTCGATTTGGTGAGAAAATTGCTTAAATCCTACCTACATACAGAAATTGAATTCTGCAGATTCAATTTTTTTCATTTACTTCTTCTGTTTCAGCATGAACATCAATGGCTGGGAAGGCATGTTGTTCATTGGAATCAATGCAGCTATAAGGTCAACAATCTTTTCCCTTTCTTGTTTCAATCATCAATCCTCCATCTCCTCAAACCTTGGAATCATGTCTTGCTCTCTTCCTTGTAGCGTTCGAGTTTCTAACGAGCTTGGATCAGGCCATCCCAGAGCTACCAAATACTCAGTAGTTGTCACTTGTATTGAGTCTCTCATAATTGGGGTAATCTCTGCCATCATTATCCTGGTGACCAAGGACCATTTTGCTATAATCTTCACTGATAGTGAGGAGATGAGGAGAGCAGTTTCAAAATTAGCATACCTTCTTTGTTTCACCATGATACTAAATAGCATTCAACCAGTAATATCAGGTACAAACACAATGCAACACCACAATCTATACCAGAAAGTTCAAAACACCACATGATGTTCATGGAATTTTATTGTTCCTCTTGCAGGAGTTGCTATAGGTGGAGGTTGGCAAGGTTTGGTAGCATACATAAACCTGTTTTGTTATTACATCGTTGGACTCCCACTTGGGTTCGTGCTTGGTTACAAAACTAGATTGCATGTACAGGTAACAAAACCCACCTTTCTGAGATGAATAGACACAGTTGATCAAGTTCTTTCTTACTAAACCTTGTTGGTGTTACAGGGAATTTGGTTGGGAATGATCTTTGGGACATTCCTGCAAACGCTAATACTGGTTTATATCATTTACAAAACCAATTGGAACAAGGAGGTAAGTGAACTTTCACAGTGTTATGATTCAGGTTTAAGGGTCCAGGTTTGGATCACGATTAAACATGGAAATATTTCAGGTGGAAGAAGCATCAGACAGAATGAAGAGGTGGGGCGGTGGAGATGACCCATTTCCTACCACCGCTCCATCATCATCTACCAATGACATCACATAATCACAACTTGCTTCTCGCTGGTAAAAAGCTTAGGTGATTCGATGTGATGTAGTAAGCTAGAGCCAAAGCTGTATTTCTTTTCCAGGATTCAGTTCCAGTGTTTAAAACAATGTATAGCCCAGTTCTTGCAGAAATTACAAAGAATTCATAGAATTTGCTTTTGCTATTACATATTCAGCTTCTGCTTTTCCAATTATTGAGAGTCAAGCGAGACGAGAGACACCAGTTTGGGGTGACTTTTCAACGCTTTAAGAAAATGAAACTCTCTGCAATATCTTTTCTGGATTTTGTAATTTGCAATGACACCCCTAATGCTATCTACTTACCGAGGGCACTCTCATTTAGGGAAATCAAACAGTTTGGTCGAATCCAAATTAAAATGAAGGGCTAAATTTTATTTAACCCAAAAATTGTATGAATTAAGATTTAAAAAGTTATTTGTTAAAATCTTGAATATTAGAAGCAATACAATTTAATTAATCAAAATAATGTTATTTATTAAATTAAATTAAATAATATTGTTTTATTTAAGGAGTAAATTACCAATAATAAGTTTGATTAAAATAATCTAATTTAATTTATTAAAACAATATTCATTTATTTAATAAATACAACAATAATTTAGCAAAAATCTCCTTGATACATAGAGTTTTAGAGATACAATAGTATACAACTTTATTCCTAATTGATAGAGAGATTGTCTCTAATAAATCCACATGAAATATAAATAAATCTATAAATAATAAAATAAATATAGAATAAGGTTAAAAACAATTATTACAAAATATTTAATAAACAAAACAAATTATTTTGCAATTGTTCATTGAACTCAAGATTAAGTTATTTGGTTTAAGCATGAATAGGTGATTAGGGGTGAGCATTATTCTGCCTACCGACGATTACCTACCCTACCAATTAATTCGGTAAAAATTTCAAATTTCGTAATTCGGGTAATTCGGTATTACCCAATTATTTTCAGTCAGTCGAGTAATTCAAAAATTTCGCCATTCAGGCCATTACAATTAGGTTATAAAATACAAAATTTTGGGTTTTTTAAAAATTATCAAAAACAACTTTGCATTCGAGTGAAGCCAACAAAATTTCTGTAATTCGGTTGGGTAAGCTCGGGTAAGAAAAGTTCGGTTCGTAGGTAAGATGAAAAAATTGATAATTCGGTAGGGCAACAAAGAAAATTTCGCCCGAATTGCATCTAATGCTCACCCCTATAGGTGATCGGATTGTTGAAGCTCTCATAATTAATTCCGATTTTCCAACTTATTATAGTAGTTGCAGAATTAGGTTGAATCCCAAGAAAAACTAAGCATTAGTTTCTTAATTTTAAATAATAAAACAAAGTGGGAGACATCAAATCTTTGAAAGTAAAAAGTAAAAACAAATGTATGCCACCGACGATCCATAGGATATAGACTGAATTTCTCCTAGTATAGAGGAGAGTTGTGAAACCTTAAAATTTTTGAAGTTTTATTATTTATAATTTAATTGTAGCTGGCAACGTATTCTGATTCATCTGAATTCCAAGCCGTAGAAGGAGGTTCCAACGGATATGGTTGACAATGGAGTGAATTTAAGGGAAGATGACATTGAGAGAAAGCGAATGATCTCTGCTTTTGTCTACTGCATTGCTGGTATGTCTGGTACATGTTCTATAATCCTTCCTTTTTAATATTTGATGTTTCATCTTGTCTACGCACCACCACTAAAACCCAGGTATTTTTGCATGGTTGTCTTTTTTACGTATTCTTTGTTTTCTACTATTGCGATACTATGCAAGTGTTTGATAACCGATCGTAAATGCAGGTTACCAGATAGGAATGTTCTTCGCTAGCTTTTACCTATCTTTATGAGTCCACTGCCCTTAAGGAGCTGCCGTTGTTTTGTTTGGGTTTTCTAGTTTTGCCTTTAATAGATTGACTTACGCTTTTCCGTGTTGCATTCGCCGAGAGAGCTAGTGGTTGACATGGTTGTTGTGTACGCTAGCCTAAGAGCTTTGTTTGTACTTTGTATGCAACTCCTATTTCGATCGACCAGGCCTGTAACTCCAGTAAGGGATGGTGAAGCTTGGGTACTTGCATTGCATTTGAGGAACGCACGTCAACTTTTGCAGAGTTTTGGCACATCAAGCGTCTTTTCTGTTGGCTTGCTCGAGACTCCTGACAAGTCTGTTGTTACAACTGTGTTGATACTACTAACACGTAAAGGACATCTTTCTTTTCCTTGTAGGAGCCGTTGGTAATCCACTTTTCAACTTACAACTTTTTTCAGTACATGACGTTCCCTTTAGGTTCATTCCTAACCAAATTCATTATATGTAGCTTTTCTCTAAAGCCTTTTTCTTTAGACGCATTCTTATCCAGGCTCATCGTTCTCTGTCATTTGCGTGCCTCCAAAGTAAAAATTTCTTTGGATGCTTAGACTCTATCAAGCGTGGTAAAACTACAATACTACCCTCTTTTGAATGAGTTCAGATCCTCTGTCTAATGCTACCGTGTCTTATTCTGTCCAATGGCCAAACGACGTCGTTTTGTCATAAAAATTTGGCAGAGACATTAGATAGAGGACAGATGCCTGTGGGATCCACCCACAGGCACTGTTTTCAAGCCAAATCGGAAGTCAGCTTTGGATTTCAAGACAAATTTTTGTACTTCTGTTCTTATGCAGTACTGGACTAATTTTAAAACATGTTTATTATTATTTATGAGTTATTGTTATTTCCATTATTGTAAATACTATTAAATATTATTATTAAAATAGTTATTATTATTAAATTTGTTGTCGTTATCATTAAATTCCTTTTAATAAATTTATTAATCTTTTGTTATATTTATTATTATAATTATTATTAGTATTAGTATTATTATTATAATTACAATATTTGATATGATTATTAAATTTATTAATTATTTTAATAATAATAATTATTATTATAAGTTTTATAAATAAATAAAATAAATAGTTTTAATCTTATATATAATATTTATTACAAAATTATTATATTTTATTAAATCATTTAAAATATATATCTTGAAGATATTTTTATTCTTAATTTTATTTATTAATAATTATAAATTAAACTATTCTTAATTTCATCTATAATTAGTATTATATAATTAAATGTACAACATTCAATTAAATTGGTTATAATTTTATTAATAATTAAGTAATATATTTAATTAATATTAAATCATATTATGAAAAAGTTTATAAAAGTTGAAATTATATCTTTCCACAAAGTGCCAGCCTCGACGCACCGTTTCAATCACACGCTTGGTCAAGAGAGTAACGAACCAAAGCATCTAAAGTGGTTCGACAACCTAGCACGTAGAAAGATAACTAGCAGGGTAAGGCCACGCAAATGCGTCGCAATAATGCCCTGCTAAGTTAGTCAGTTATATTATTGTATAATTTTGATGCATAAGTTAAGTATTAATCAAAATTAGTTATAAATTTAAAATAAGTTAAGTTATGCCAGGTAAATTAATTCTTTCTAAAAATTGTTAAATATTAAAATAATATAAGACTACTTCCTTTTGGATTGCCAGGAAGCACTTAAGATAACTTGTGAACCACGTGTGAAAAAACATGTCCGTAATTATGTAGAAAATGTTGTAGTATCCACCACTCAAATTCCAGAGGGAAATGTTATTATAGATTGGTGCACAATGGCTCCTAATTCACCCGAAGAGGAGAAGCTTCTTTAAGTCACTATTGTGCTTTTTTTTTCTTTTATCTTTGCTATTTTGAAATTTTCTTTTCTTTGTGTCAGTATTAGCTTAAAGAAGTTAATTTAACCGGTCACAAGTTAGGGGTTAATGAATTCTTTCTGAAAATAAATTATTAAGACAAGACAACAAAATGGTGCAATTCATTGATTACAAATGGCAAATTGTTAAAGATTAAAGTAATATAAGGTAATACTAATAAATATTAAGTGCAAAAAAATCTTAGTTGATTTTATCAAAATAAATATTAAGTATAAATCAAAATTAATTATAAATTTAAAATAAATTAACTTATACCAAGTCAATTAATTCTTTCTAAAAATTGTTAAAGATTAAAATAATATAAGATTACTTCTTTTTGGATTGCGAGGAAGTACTTGAGATAACTTGTGAACCACGTCTGAAAAAACATGTCCGTAATTATGTAGAAAATGTTGTAGTGTCCACCACTCAAACTCCAGAGGGAAATGTTGTTATAGATTTTTTCCATTAGTTTCCAAGCGTGAAGTAGCTACGTGAAAGTGCTATCAAAATGTTTAAAGGCGCACAATGGCTCTTAATTCAAATCCTCGCTAGGGGGAGCGCTCGCTGTAACATCCCAACTCCCATAGGAAGGGTTATTTTGGTAAATTGGGATGAGTTAGAAGTATTGCATTAGGTCTCGGCATGAACTCACAAAGATATAGCTTTTATGATTATGGATTTGGTTGCACATACACGAGTAAACATGCATTCATGATATTCCGGCTTAGGTTTTAAATTGTGTTCTTTGTTAAATTTATGGGACAATGGCTTTTGAAAAATTATTCGAGTGCGCCATTAAGTGTTTTATATTTTAAAGGATTTTAAGGAATTTTTCTGGATTTTTCCGGAGAAAATTTCCGGATCGGAAAAATCGCCAATTGGCGAACCGGTCGATTTTCGGTAGCGAAAATTTCTACCCAATGGCACTGTAATATTGGGTATATTAGTTTAGAATTGTAATTGGGATCATTTGAGTTGATTGGGTTCATTTTTGATCTGGATTATAATATATTATGTTGACTTTCCTTTAAAGCTTGGAACCTATCACATTTTGCCACCAAAACCATTATTTAATGTTTTGTCTTCTTTATCCCTCATCCACGAGTTCTCTTCTTGTTAGAGTTAAAACACATTAATTTTGGAAGACTTGATCTCCTCTCATCCAAACCTTATTTTTCCCTTCCTCGTGAATTTCTCTTCTTTCTTCGTTGGTGGCTCCTTCTTACAAGATAGATTCTTGTTCTTTTGGCTTGCTCTTTCTTCCTTCTCTTGTAAAGCTAGCTTAAACCTTGAGAAGATGATGATATGCATGGTTGTGGTGATAGCCATAGGTTTTGGTAAAGGTTGAGAGGTGTGAGTGAACTTGAAGAAGTAAGGAATATCTAAAGCTTGAACTTGTCTAAGGTAAGAAATATAGTTGTTTACATGCTTTTGGTAGGTAGAAGCATGCATGGAGACTATATATATATGAACTTGATCATCATAGGGGGTAGGTTTTAATGGGTGTAATTATGTGCTTGTGTATGGATGAATGAATGATGAATAAATGATTATAGTTTTCCTTAAATTTGGATTGAGTTTGTTAGCTTAGATGAATGGAAAACCTTTAGGAAGATGAATTGTGTGGTTGCTGCCAATTATGTATAATTCTAGAAGTGTATGTTGAAATGAGCTTGTGGATGAATTAGAGGTAAAATTTGAGGCTTAGTGAAGTGTTATAGATGTTAGAAGTGAAAGGAGTTAGATTAATGTTGAATGCTGGAAATTGAGTTTTGAACCTATGGTACTGTTTTGATCATAATTAATTGTGTAGAAATGCAAATGAGGTGAGGTTTGTGCCCAAGTAAACTTTGGGATGTTGGCTTCATTTTAGTGTGAAATAGGTGTTATTAAATTATAATGTGAGAAGGTCGAAAATTGGCATGGAAAGTTTCTGTTTTGTTGGCTGTGAACAGTATCCGCAAATGTGTTTAATGAATTTTTCTGATTTTTCTAAATTAATTGGTATGGAATTAGGAAAATGGTCTTCATGAAAGTTGTAGCCTATTGAATTAGCTTTCCATTGCCACTGATCTTGCTATTTTTCGAGTTTTATGTTAGGAGATAGGACCTGATTACTGATGACTGTTTTCATGCATTGGCTGAAACCTAGCTGGATTGGCACATTTAGTGCACTTTTGGGTTTGGAGGAATTTTAGGAATTTTTGTGATTTGATTTGGGGTTTGCATTGTACTGAAGAGTTTTAGATATCAGACTGATCTTGAACATGGTATATGGCTTCTAATTTTTGGAGGTCAGATGTGGGAAATATGGAATTTCAAAATCTGGACCTACTTTGTGATGTTAAGTGTTGTTTAGGTCAGAAACTTGCATGACAGATTTGAAACTGTTAGAGGCTGAATTGGAGTTTGGTTATTTCAGGAAGAATTGAAGTTTGGGATTTTATCTTTTCAGGAATATAAAGCTCTGATTTTAATGACTTGTCTACAGGGAGTTATGTTAGTTATAAAGTTACTGCTCAAATTGCATAGTTTCAGGAACAGTAACATTGAGTGAATTAATTGACTTGTTTAGCAATGGAATCTGATTTTGGGTTGTTCATGAAAGTTGTAGAGGACATTGTGAACTGATTGAGCATATTTATGTGGTAATTTTTAGCTGATTAATCAGTGAGTCCTCGCATTTGTGAGTTACTGTCCTATATCTATGAGTTTTGAGTAAGCAGTATCTTGGATGGGATTTTTGACACCCTTAGAGGTTGAATTGATTTTTATGGTCTTCTTGAGAGTTGTAGAGCTTTTCATAAGCTTTCCAATGAGGTATAGTGTGTATTTTTCTGATTTGTGTGCTAAAAGTTAGAGTAATTGGAAATTAAGATTGAAATCTGGAAAAAAAAGGGCGAGGCAGCGGTGGAAACTCGCCGCCTCATGGCGACGCTTTGCCTCGCCCTCGCGAGATTGAGAGGCTGGTCGCGAGGCGACGCCTCCCGCATGACAAGTGAGGCGATTTAGCCTCGAGAGGCGACGCCTCGCCCATGAGGCGGGCGCCTGCTTCAAAGATATATATATATATAATTATTTTTATTTTAATTATTATTTGTTATTAAAAGGTACAATTGTTCTTTTGTCAATTTCTTTTCCGTCCGACGTCCGATTGACCTGATTCTTGAGGCATCGGATTCGTAGAATATTTAATTTCATTTGGTGAGAATTTGGGAATTTTTGGACGGGAAATTGACGTGGCCCTAATAATTGTTCTAGAATCATCTGCTTTGTTTAATCGGGGACCTATAGAGGTCCTAATTGCGCACCGTCACCTATAGTTTTCTAATTTTAGACGGATTTTGTGGTGAGAAAATTTAGATTAGGGCGGAATGCCATGAACATGCATTATACACGCTTTAAGGATTCCATGTGCATTATTTGATCGCTTTAATTATACATTGGTAATGTGAATTTATTTCAATTGCTATAGAGGCTCGGTTGGACCGCTGCTCCACTGACGTTATGGAGACTTCCGGCATTAGCTGAAGTTATTAGGTGAGTAACCTAGTTGGTTCCTCAACCTTTATGTGTTTACTATTTTGCAACTATGCCATGGGGATAATGGAGGATTTATATGTGTTTGATTTGCTTGATTTCGACCATAGGTGTCTCAAATATCTGAATCGTGATATAGAAGTGTTATGTATGAATTTCATGGGATTGCCTATGAGTGTCTTATATGAATTTGGATCTGATACGCTATTGATTTGGATATATTGACATATGCATTTCATGCATAACGGCATGATCAAGAATTGGCGCCAGTGACGGAAGCGACCCAACGAGAGCTTATAGCTCAACGTGATTGGGCCTCGAGCCCACAAAAGATACTGAGCCTATGGCTCACCGAGTAATGCGCCTTAATGGGACGATTTGAGCGCCACCACAACAATGTAATAAATCGAAAAGCGCCTCATATACATTTCATATGCATTTAAATTGGTTCCATTGATCGATATGATAATTCGTGGTATTATTGAATGTGATTTGGTGAAATAATTATGTGACTCTCGTATATGCATGAATTGGGTGAACCATCGATGATGGTTCTCACCGAGTTCGCAAACTCACCCAAAATTGCAAATTATTTTTCAGACCGAGACAGTTGACTCATAGCTCGGATAGACTTTTCCCGCCGTGTAGATTGAGTTGGCAAGAGAAGTCATGGCACATGTGCTCGGTCACCGTCACTTTTGGAGGGATGACCTAGTTAGCTTTCGCTTGATTTTCTTTTGAGACTTGTATGACACTTTCGGTTGTATAAATTATCGCTTGAGGATATGAAATGAGAAAGTTATGTCTTAAAAAATTAGTGAATTCCATACTCTTCGCTTTATAATACATTGATGCCATGTGGAGTTGGTAGTTTGTTCAGAAGCGCACCTTTATCGTAGGGTGTGTATCGAAATGACCTACTGCTGCCCGACATCTCCTATGGTAAGGGGTGCTACATTAGGTGGTATCGAGCATGGTTTGGCATCTGCTGGGACTAGTATATAATTAGGCTTGAATTATCGTGAGAAACGATAAACCGATCGAGTTCTTGTTTGTTATAGGTCATCCGATTTGGTGATCGATAGATCAACCAAACCGACCAGGATCTGCTGGAGCTAGCAGAGAGTCCCGGTGCCTCGATCCGAGGAGTTACCTCTAGAGTCCCCGTGAGACGGAGAGGAGATATGATTTGTCATTAAGTGGGGGTATCGACTTCTATGGCGATCTGAGACTTACCGAGGCCGAGAGTTGGCCGGAGAGGACCGAGAGAGTTCTCGATCAGATGGATCATGAACTCGATGAGAGGTTCGATTATGCAAGATATCTCTCGCAGGCCCAAATTTTATACATGGTGGAAGACTGTTCCGGCAGCACCACGTGCCTTGCTTACTCGACACGGGCGGACTTTTGAGGACTTTCAGAGATAACTATATGCCCAAGGTGTATCTCGAAATGAAGATGCAGGAATTCTTGAGTCGAGACAGGTAGGATGACATGAGCAGTACGAGGTGAGGTTTAATGAGTTGATGGGGTATGCGGCCACTGTGGTTTCTACCGAGATGATAGGTGCCGGAGGTTTGAGATGGGGTTGAATTTGGAGATCCGCGCCGGACCGGCTGCGTCGATATGGGCTCTTTTATAGAGTTGAGAGCTGCTTCACGCGAGAGTAGAGCGATTGTGAGACAGAGACAATGAGAGATGGGTCAGGGTCCAGAGGAAAGAGAGTTAGTGATACCGTGGTAGCTCTGGTAGAGTTTTAGCAGCGCCAGAGCGGGACCTTTAGATCTTCGTGAGGGTCCGCATACCGGTTTTGGGCGTAGAGGTAGATTTGTGCAGATCGGGCGATGGCGGTGGTAGTGGCAGAGGTTTTGGGCGATGCCCCATTCTGTGAGCACTGTGAGAAGAGACATTTTGAGAGTTCGGCGATTGACCTGAGCTTGCCTTAAATGCGGCTCCATGGATCATCGATTCGGATTGCCTGACCACATTGAGCTCGGTCTGCAGGTAGTGGCTGAGCCGGAGTAGCACCACCGCATGAGAGAGTAGAGTGGGTGGATCCGGACGTGGATCGCAGTAGAGGCCGAGGTAGAGGCCGTGGTAGAGTAGAGGATCCTTTGTGAGGATCGAGGGTCGGGCACCACCACGCCACTGAGCCGTGTCTACGCCATGACGAGGCGGAGGCCCAGATTCCCCGATGTTGTGGGCTGGTATGTTACTTATTTCGATATCGAGGCGCATGCATTCGGATCCCGGATCCACGATTCTTTATCGCACCTCATATGGCATCTAGGTTGCATGGGGATAGGGAAAGGCTATCAGATGGGCTAGAGGTGAGTACACCTCTAGGTACTACTATCAGATTGGGAGAGGTTCGAGGATGCTTGATCCGATTGATCAAGCGGTGTTGAGGCGCACCTTATAGTATTACCTCCGAGAGATCGATGTGATTCGGGATGGATCGTTGACGCCCATAGGGCTATTATGGACCGCTATACCAAGGAGGTTGTGTTGGAGTCTCCCGTCGACTAGAGCAAAGGTTCGAGGAGTTAGCCAGCAAAGGCCACCGGATGATCTCTTTCCTTAGTGCCCCGAGATTGATGCAGGAGGTCGTGAGGCATATCGCTCATGTGGTTGACACCAGAGTTGGCAGAGGCTTCGGATATTCCGTGGTTAGGGAATTTCGGATGTGTTTCTGATGAGTTACCGGTTTGCCGCGGATCGGGAGACGTAGTTTACTATTGACCTCGTTCAGTAATCGCCCTATATCTATACCTCCATATAGGATGGCACTGTGGAACCGAGGGAGCTTAAGGCTCGATTCAGTGAGTTCTTTGGAGAAGGGGTTTATTAGACCTAGTGTCTCACCATGGGAGCTCCGCTTTGTTTGTAAAGAAAAGGATGGGACTTTGAGGTCACAGCATCGATTATAGGCGGTGAATCGGTGACAATGAAGAATAAGTATCCACCGCCTAGGATCGATGACTTATTTGATCGATTCTGAGGAGCCTGTGTGTTCACCAAGTTAGATCTGCGATCCGTTATTATCGCTTGAAGATTGCAGAGGCCGATGTGCCTAAGAGCGCCTTTAGGAGCAGGTATGGGCATTTCGAGTTTCTAGTGATGCCGTTTGGGTTGACTAATGCCCCGGCAGCCTTCATGGCCTTGATGAATAAGGTATTTCAGCCCTACCTGGATCAGTTTGTTATTGTTTTATTGATGACATTTTAGTATATTCGAGGAAACGTATGTGAGCATAGTGAGCATTTGAGGATTGTATTACAGACGATGAAGGAGAGACAGTTATATGCCAAATTCAGTAAGTGTGAATTTTGGCTGGATCAGGTGATATTTTTGGGGCATATAGTGACTGGAGAGGGTATTCAGGTGGATCCTAGTAAGGTTGAGGCAGTGCTGAGGTGGGAGGCTCCTAGGAATGTGCCTGAGATTCGAGTTTCCTCGGATTGGTGGGTTATTACCGGAGATTTGTCGAGGGTTCTCATTGATCTCAAATTTCTCGACAAAACTTCGAGGAAGAATGTGCCATTCAGATGGACCGAGGAGTGCCAAGAGTTTTGAGGAGCTAAAACATCGGCTGACTCTTCGCACCGGTGTTGGCTATTCCATCTGGACCGGAGGATTTGAGGTGTATAGCGATGCATCACATCGTGGATCGGGGTGTGTTACGATGCAGCATGGTAGAGTCATTGCCTATGCCTCGAGACAGCTTGAGGTCTCATGAGGTAAACTATCCTGCTCATGATTTGGAATTAGCTGCAGCTTGTGTTTGCATCAAGATTTGGAGGCATTACCGTATGGTGAGACCTTTCGATCTTCACAGCACCATAAGAGTTTGAGGTACCCGCTGAGCGAGAGAGTTAAATTTGAGACAGAGGAGATGGTTGGAGTTATCAAGGATTATGATTGCACCATCGAGTATCACCCGGGAAAGCCAATGTAGTGGCCGATGCTCGAGTAGAAAGTCACATTCTAGTCTTTCAGATTCGTGCAATGAGGTTGCCTAATTTGATTCAAATGAGGGCTTTGAATGTGCGGATGAATCTGGAGCGAGATGGAGTATTATTGGCTACACCGAGATCGAGACCGATGCTACCGGACAGATCGGGAGGGTTCGTGATAAGGATCCCGTTATGGTGAGACCGATTGAGAAAGTGAAGACCGATTCGAGATCCGAGTTTGATGTGAGAGATGAGACTTTATGGATGGGACAGAGGCTCTGTGCTGATGTGGATGATCTCGAGGCGAGAGATATTGGAGGAGGCTCATATGGCCACTTATGCTATGCATCCCGGTACTACCAAGATGTATAACACCCCAAGCAACATTTCGGTGGCTGGCATGAAGAAGCGGTAGCGGAGTTTGTATCCGATGTTTGACGTGTCGGCGAGTTAAGGCCGAGCACCGTGCTCCAAGAGGAAGTTTATTCGCTGCCCATTCCAGAGTGGAAATGGGAACGAATTACTATGGATTTCATTATGGGTTTGCTGGGGCGCCGAGGCGAAGATGATGCTATCTGGGTCATAGTGGACCGGTTACTAAATCGGCCCATTTCTTGCCAATGAGGGAGACTAATACCATGGATCATTGGCCCAAGTATGTGGTTGAGATAGTGAGACCGCATGGGGTCCCAAAGATGTCGATAGTGTCCGGCAGGATCCCAGATTTACTTCGAGGTTCGCGAGTTTGCGATCGCTATGGGGACTAGGTCAACTTCAAGATGACTTTTCATCCTCGCATGTATGGGCGAGGAGAGGACTATTAAGATCGCTGAGGATATGCTTGGGCATGTGTATTGGAGTTCGAGGAGCATGGGATCAAGATTCAGCCTTGATTGAGTTTGCATACAATAACCATTTTCACAAAGAGCATCGGGATGGCACCATATGAGGCACTTTATGGGCGACCGTAGATCGCCTCAGTATTGGGATGAGGAAGGGTGAGGATGATCGAGGTCCCGAGCTGATTCAGATACTGTTGATAAGGTGAAGTCGATTCTGAGTCGCATCAAGCGCGGCTCAGATAAGCGTAAGAGCTATGTGGATCAAAGATAGAGGGACATGGAGTATGATGTAGGCGAAAGAGTTTTCTTCGTGTGTCACCGTGGCGAGGTGTAATTGAGATTTGGCAAGAAGGGCAAGTTGAGCCCTAGGTACATTGGTCCGTATGAGATCACCGAGAGGATAGGACCTTTGGCCCATCGGTTAGCTTTGCCGAGTGAGATGTCCCAGCTTGCATGACGCCTTCCACGTGAGTATGCTCCGCAGATATCGGTCGATCCGACTCATGTGATTCCGGCTCAGAGATTGAGGTGTCGAGTAACTGAGTTATGTAGAGGAGCCGATCTGCATTGTCGGGTCACAGACAAGCGCTTGAGAAATAAGAGTATTCCATTGGTGAAGGTTCTTTGAGGAACCACTGACCGAGGAGGCTACCGGAGACCGAGGAGCATATGAGGAGACAATATCCTCATCTTTTCGATCAATCGTAAGAATTTCGGGGACTAAATTTTATTAGGATGGAGAATTGTAACATCCCAACTCCCATAGGAAGGGTTATTTTGGTAAATTGGGATGAGTTAGAAGTATTGCATTAGGTCTCGGCATGAACTCACAAAGATATAGCTTTTATGATTATGGATTTGGTTGCACATACACGAGTAAACATGCATTCATGATATTCCTGGCTTAGGTTTTAAATTGTGTTCTTTTGTTAAATTTATGGGACAATGGCTTTTGAAAAATTATTTGGAGTGCGCCATTAAGTGTTTTATATTTTAAAGGATTTTTAGGAATTTTTCTGGATTTTTCCTGAGAAAATTTCCGGATCGAAAAATCGCCAATTAGCGAACCTACGATTTTCAGTGGCGAAAATTTCTACCCAATGGCACCGTAATATTGGGTATATTAGTTTAGAATTGTAATTGGGATCATTTGAGTTGATTGGGTTCATTTTGATCCGGATTATAATATATTATGTTGACTTTCCTTTAAAGCTTGGAACCTATCACATTTTGCCACCAAAACCATTATTTAATGTTTTTGTCTTCTTCTTTATCCCTCATCCACGAGTTCTCTTCTTGTTAGAGTTAAAACACATTAATTTTGGAAGACTTGATCTCCTCTCATCCTAAACCTTATTTTCCCCTTCCTCGGTGAATTTCTTCTTTCTTCGTTGGTGGCTCCTTCTTACAAGATAGATTCTTGTTCTTTTGGCTTGCTCTTTCTTCCTTCTCTTGTAAAGCTAGCTTAAACCTTGAGAAGATGATGATATGCATGGTTGTGGTGATAGCCATAGGTTTTGGTAAAGGTTGAGAGGTGTGAGTGAACTTGAAGAAGTAAGGAATATCTAAAGCTTGAACTTGTCTAAGGTAAGAAATATAGTTGTTTACATGCTTTTGGTAGGTAGAAGCATGCATGGAGACTATATATATATGAACTTGATCATCATAGGGGGTAGGTTTTAATGGGTGTAATTATGTGCTTGTGTATGGATGAATGAATGATGAATAAATGATTATAGTTTTCCTTAAATTTGATTGAGTTTGTTAGCTTAGATGAATGGAAAACCTTTAGGAAGATGAATTGTGTGGTTGCTGCCAATTATGTATAATTCTAGAAGTGTATGTTGAAATGAGCTTGTGGATGAATTAGAGGTAAAATTTGAGGCTTAGTGAAGTGTTATAGATGTTAGAAGTGAAAGGAGTTAGATTAATGTTGAATGCTGGAAATTGAGTTTTGAACCTATGGTACTGTTTTGATCATAATTAATTGTGTAGAAATGCAAATGAGGTGAGGTTTGTGCCCAAGTAAACTTTGGGATGTTGGCTTCATTTTAGTGTGAAATAGGTGTTATTAAATTATAATGTGAGAAGGTCGAAAATTGGCATGGAAAGTTTCTGTTTTGTTGGCTGTGAACAGTATCCGCAAATGTGTTTAATGAATTTTCTGATTTTTCTAAATTAATTGGTATGGAATTAGGAAAATGGTCTTCATGAAAGTTGTAGCCTATTGAATTAGCTTTCCATTGCCACTGATCTTGCTATTTTCGAGTTTTATGTTAGGAGATAGGACCTGATTACTGATGACTGTTTTCATGCATTGGCTGAAACCTAGCTGGATTGGCACATTTAGTGCACTTTTGGGTTTGGAGGAATTTTAGGAATTTTGTGATTTGATTTGGGGTTTGCATTGTACTGAAGAGTTTTAGATATCAGACTGATCTTGAACATGGTATATGGCTTCTAATTTTGGAGGTCAGATGTGGGAAATATGGAATTTCAAAATCTGAACCTACTTTGTGATGTTAAGTGTTGTTTAGGTCAGAAACTTGCATGACAGATTTGAAAATGTTAGAGGCTGAATTGGAGTTTGGTTATTTCAGGAAGAATTGAAGTTTGGGATTTTATCTTTTCAGGGATATAAAGCTCTGATTTTAATGACTTGTCTACAGGAGTTATGTTAGTTATAAAGTTACTGCTCAAATTGCATAGTTTCAGGAACAGTAACATTGAGTGAATTAATTGACTTGTTTAGCAATGGAATCTGATTTTGGGTTGTTCATGAAAGTTGTAGAGGACATTGTGAACTGATTGAGCATATTTATGTGGTAATTTTAGCTGATTAATCAGTGAGTCCTCGCATTTGTGAGTTACTGTCCTATATCTATGAGTTTTGAGTAAGCAGTATCTTGGATGGGATTTTGACACCCTTAGAGGTTGAATTGATTTTATGGTCTTCTTGAGAGTTGTAGAGCTTTTCATAAGCTTTCCAATGAGGTATAGTGTGTATTTTTCTGATTTGTGTGCTAAAAGTTAGAGTAATTGGAAATTAAGATTGAAATCTGGAAAAAAAAAGCGAGGCGGTGGTGAAACGCCGCCTCGAGGGCGACGCTTGCCTCGCCTCGCGAGATTGAGAGGCTGGTCGCGAGGCGACGCCTCGCCTCGCGACAGTGAGGCGATTTACCTCAGGGACGACGTCTCGCCCATGCAGGCGCCCGCGCTTCAATATATATATATATATAATTATTTTATTTTAATTATTATTTGTTATTAAAAGGTACAATTGTTCTTTGTCAATTTCTTTTCCGTCCGACGTCCGATTGACCTGATTCTTGAGGCATCGGATTCAGAGAATATTTAATTTCATTTGGTGAGAATTTGGGAATTTTGGACGGAAATTGACGTGGCCCCCAATAATTGTTCTAGAATCATCGCTTTTGTTTAATTGGGGACCTATAGAGGTCCGAATTGCGCACCGTCGGCGCCTATAGTTTTCTAATTTTTAGACGGATTTTGTGGTGAGAAAATTTAGATTAGGCCGGAATGCCATGAACATGCATTATACACGCTTTAAGGATTCCATGTGCATTATTTGATCGCTTTAATTATACAATTTGGTAATGTGAATTTATTTCAATTGCTATAGAGGCTCGGTTGGACCGCTGCTCCACGGACGTTATGAGACTTCCGGCATTAGCGCTGAAGTTATTAGGTGAGTAACCTAGTTGGTTCCTCAACCTTTATGTGTTTACTATTTTGCAACTATGCCATGGGGGATAATGGAGGATTTATATGTGTTTGATTTGCTTGATTTCGGACCATAGGTGTCTGAAATATCTGAACTGTGATATAGAAGTGTTATGTATGAATTTCATGGGATTGCCTATGAGTGTCTTATATGAATTTGGATCGATACGCTATTGATTTGGATATATTGACATATGCATTTCATGCATAACTAAGATGATCAAGAATTGGCGATTGTGACAGAAGCGTACCAACGAGAGCTTATAGCTCAACGTGATTGGGCCTCGAGCCCACAGTGATACAGAGCCTATGGCTCACCGAGTAATGCGCCCTTAATGGGACAATTTGCGCCAATACAACAATGTAATAAACCGAAAAGCGCCTCATATACATTTCATATGCATTTAAATTGGTTCCATTGATGATATGATAATTACGTGGTATTATTGAATGTGATTTGGTGAAATAATTATGTGACTCGTGTATATGCATGAATTGGGTGAACCATCGATGATGGTTCTCACCGAGTTCGCAAACTCACCCAAAATTGCAAATTATTTTTCAGACCGAGACAGCTTGACTCATAGCTCGGATAGACTTTTCCCGCCGTGTAGATTGAGTTGGCAAGAGAAGTCATGGCACACGTGTCGGTCACCGTCACTTTTGGAGGGATGACCTAGTTAGCTTCTGTTTGATTTTCTTTTGGAGACTTGTATGTACACTTTCAGTTGTATAAATTACTGCTTTGAGGATATGAAATGAGAAAGTTATGTCTTAAAAAAATTAGTGAATTCCATACTACTGCTTTATAATACATTGATGCCATGTGGAGTTGGTAGTTTGTTTGTAGCACACCCTTATCGTAGGGTGTGTATCGAAATGACCTACGGGCGTTCCGGTACATCTCCTATGGTAAGGGGGTGCTACACTCGCCCTCACGAGGCTTGGAAAAGCACGACGTTGAAACTACATCAATTGAAGAAATAAACCTGAAGCAGAAACAGAAACTACTTCTTAACCATGAATATACCGAAGGTTGAATCAAAGTGGGTATCTTTGCATTATTGAATCATATTGTTATACAACATACATATTGCAATGATGAAAATAATGCACGCATATTTCGTTCTTTTCCTGCAGCCCAGCATCTTGAAGAAGCCCCTTTGAATGATTGAAGATAGCTCCTTCTTTGAACAACTTGTTCAGGAAGCATGTCGGTTGAAACTTTTGTCCAACACTTTGTGCATTGTTAACGTGCACTGTTCATGCAAGCTTCCAACACAAAGGAAAGTGCAGCCACTTCTGTATTCTCGATTTGTGATCTGTATATGTGATGCACCTCCAAAATTGTAGCACAAATCTCTCACAAATCAATGAACGTATGGTGAATGGTTTTGTGTATAATGAAAAATGAATGAAGCTTTACTGTTGAATTCGAATGGAACAGTGCATTTTAGGTTTTTGCAACTTCTGAATGTGTAAATACTACTTCAACTACTCACTCCTCAGTGTACTAATTTACTTCTGGAAACTCAATTAATTGACAAAACAAGACTAAGCAAAATGTCTGACAAATGAAAATGAGTATATTGGTGAGATGAGGTTTTATACGAAACTAGCTTCAGGATTTGAAAACAACAGAACATCAACTAATGCTTCTTTTCACTTTTCTATTAATCCACTTACTTACTACTGGAAATCAACGAAAAGACATAACAAGCAAATTGAAACTTGAATGGTGATGTTGTATTGAGTGTCTTCTGGTTTTTTTCATTACACATCCGAAAGTGAAAAGTGGAGCTTTATAATTAGCTCTTCCAAGTTATGATACAATTTGATTATAACACTAAAAGATAAAGCCTTAAACTGATGAGTATAACTAGTCCGGTACATCCATTTCCTGATTTCGCTAAACACAAAATAACTCACTTTGTCTTTAGCATTACCAAAACTAGAATTGAAAAGGCTGAAACGTCATGCAATGGGGAACATTTTTTGAAAACCAGTAGACATAAAAAAATGCAAGGTATGATGATCTGTAAACATATTGATCTGTCCATATCTTCACCAATTAATCCTAACAACATTCCTTAAGCGTTATTTTTGTTCATCATCATTAAACATCCAACTCGCGCTTCAATGCATCAAATTGCCCTGTTTGTTCTGTTTCCTTTTTCTTCTTAACTGTTACTTTAAATGGATGTTATGCAACCGAGAGTCTTGTTTCTGCACTTCCCATTTTCTGTCCTCCTCTCTTTTTTTACTTCTTTCATTTGATCCGGAACTTCATTTCCTTGATCCATATATTGTTGAATTATGCTTAGGATCATCAACTCCAATTTCTACTTGCATTTGAACCTAATCGGCATTTCCTTCAGCTTCTTCTTCTTCCTCACCTTCACTGTCATTGCTAACTTCTTGTGCTAATTTAAACACTTCAACCTGCTGAAGACAACTCAATTCAACACATCGCTTAATCTCACATCCATTTGTTCAGCAATCCCCTACAAGACGATTCAATGGGAATAATCATAACAAAAAGCAATAAAGTCAAATTAGGAGCAAAGAAACTGAAAAAGCCTCTGACTTTACAATAAATTAGGAGCCTTGAACATGCGTCAATTTGAAGAAGCAAGAACTTAGTAAGAGGCAATTCATTGCATTCAATACACGCAGCTTTCAATTCAAGTGCCGCCTTCTTATTTCTTCTCCAATGTTAGTATTCATAGTATTAGTGCTTATTACCCAACGCAATTGCGCAAAAAATTAAAAGAAAAAGAAAAAGAAAATACCTTGGAAGGATCAACCTTTTGGAAGTTTTTGACAACGGAGATGACACGACCATTGACCTCTGATTTGTCCAAGAAGCAGCCTCGGACCTCGTCGGAGAAATGGAGAAAGGCGTCGCAGATAGTGTTGTTGTCAGAATGAGGGATTTCATGAAACGAACGACATATCTTGAACAATAATAATACAACTAATAACTCAAATTTCATGAAATATCCAAAGGGAATTTGTCTTAATAATAATACTAAACAAATACTAATACTAATAATAATAATCTTAACTGTTTTTTACTGTAATTATTTATCTATGGATTTATAATATTAATAATATTATAATAATAATAAGAGTAATTTACATAATAGTTATTATAAATTATATAATAATAAATAATAAATACTTTATATTTCTTTAATCATTCTTATTATTTTAATTGCTTTGAAATATGATAAGTGTAATTTTCCTATAATTTGTTATCCTACAAATTATTGCAGGAAATATTAATACTTGTGCTAATTTTGTATTGGTTAGTATTATTCACCATTTTATTATCGTTAAAATTTATTATGGTTACTTAATTATTCTTATTAATCTAATCGTAAAAATGGGTTGGTTATTATTATTCACCATTTTATTACTGTTAAAAATTATTATGGTTATTTAATTATTCTTATTAATTTAACTATAAAAATGGGCTTTAATGATTAATTCTCTACTTGTTATTGATATTAAATATTAACACTAAATCCTGATTATTATTAATTTTTTCTTGATAATAATAAGGAAAATATGCTTATTTTTTGTTTTTCCTTATCATTAGATTTAATTTTAGAGGATTTGAAGAATTTTTATTATAAATTATATTATAATTAATAATAAAATGTTATCTTTCTTTAATCATTCTTATTATTTTAATTGTTTTCACATATGATAATATTAATAATAATTAAATAAATAATGCTATTATAACCATTTATATTATTATTAATTCTTATTATGCTTCTTTAATATTTTTATTAATTAAATTATTTTAAATTATGATAATTCATAATTTTCTACTTACTATTATTCTTGTTATTATTTAATAAATGTAATATTAATTATATTATATAATATTATTAAATTCCTTATTTTAATAAATTTTGTTCTTAATAATAATAGAAATTAAAATAATTATTAAATGTAACAATCATAACGAATATAATAATAATAATAATTATTATTATTATCAATTTTATTATTAATAAGGAATTTACTAATAATAATAATAATAATAATAAATTTATTATTAATACTCATCATCAAACAAACAGAAGTGCAAATAAGACTTTAAAAAATATATATGTTTGTTCTTAAGGGACTTGTACTGCAGTGGTATACTTAACGTTGAAATAAACAAACAGAAATATTATGCAAGGCATGCATATCAACAATATCGTGAAAATCATTACGCAAATGAAGACTTGTTTGAGTCAAATGAAAGGAACAGAAGAAGCATCTCGCGAGGGCGAGGGCTCGCCCTCGCGAGATTGGGAGAAATGACTCAAACTCGAGAAGGCGAGGGCTCGCCCTCGCTAGATTGGGTGAAATGACTCAAACCCGCGAGGGCTAGCCCTGGCCCTCGCGAGACTGAGAGAAACTTTTCTTTTTTATTTATTTTATTATTAAAATTAGTAGTATTTTTATTTTTTATTTTCTTTTTTATTTAATGGATTTATTTTCATTAAGTTTGTTTGCTTTTATTTATTTATATTAATAATATGTTATGAATAATAATAAACATTTTTAATAATAATAATAATGATAATCATAATAATAATATTAATAATGAAAATAAAAATAACGATAATAATAATAACAATATTTAATATTAATAAGGAATTTAATAATAATAATAATAATAATATTATTATTATTATTATTATTATTATTATTATTATCATTATTATTATTATAAGATTAAGAATAAGAAGAATAAGCATAGAATAATAATAATAATAATAATAATAATAATAATAATAATAATAATAATAATAATAATAATAATAATAATAATAATAATAATAATAATAATAATAGTAATAATAATAAAAAAGATTAATAAATTTATTAAAAGGAATTTAATGATAATGACAATAAATATAATAATAATAACTATTTTAATAATAAAAATTTACATATTTACAATAATGGAAATAACAATAATTCATAAATAATAATAAACATGTTTTAAAATTAGTCGAAGATTACATAAGAATGTATACAAAATTTGGCTTTAAAAATCCAAAGCGGGATTTCGTTTTGGCTTGAAAACGACGCCTGTGGGTGGGTCCCACAGCGCCTCTCTGTAACATCCTTGTCGCAAGAAGGGTATTATGGTAATCTGGACCGATCGATAGGGTCAGATCTTGTATTTACTGAATCGAGCATGCTCTTCGCCTCTAATTATAGATGAACAGTTCTCGCATATGCATAGTCATTTATTCATAGTACATGCATTTATGATTTTGGTATTTCATTGTGAATTGGAATTGACCAATTGACCGGTATGTGAATTGATCGACTTGTGAACCGATCGGCCCGACCGGAAATATGATTGAGTGAGAAATTAGGAGTTCTTGGGTTCAAATGACCGATAGAATCTGTTTGCAGTGATTGGAAATTTATAGAGGCTCATAGAAAATTTCGGGAAATTAGGAGAAATCGCCTTGACCGGAAATACTTAGGCGATCGATGATTGACTATATAATCTCGAAAGAACTGTCCAATGGTGATGGAAAAATTAGGATTTTCTTGATAAGAAATAAATATATTGAGTCATTGAAATTTAGAGACCAAATTTGGGTGATTTGGAGACCTATGCCTATAAATAGCTAGGTTTGGAAATTTTGGGGATTTCATCCCAAGTGAAGAACGCAGCTTCTTCTTTCTCCCTCCTCGGTGAGTCTTGATCCTTCCCATTGGTATGAGTTTTGATTGTTTTCTTCTTGGATCTTCTCCTTATGCAAAGCTAATTGATTTAGTGTGATTGATGAAGGTTGAGAAGGATTTGGAGAGTGTTAATCGGTGATTGGGGAAGATTTTAGGTTTACGGAAGTTGTGGATCGATTCATTGATTGGTAGCTTTTATTGGCTTTAATGTTGTTATTCTCGGTTATTTGAGCGCTTATGGCATTTATGGGGTTAGATTGAGTGGTTAGGGTGTTTAATGTAGGTTATTAATAGCTCAATGGCGGAAAATCGCTCGGAGAAGACGATCTGGTCTTCGCACGTCGCGACGAAACATAGAAGTGGTAGGGCTTCGTCGCGACGAATAAATTGAATTTAAATAAATGTGTTAGTCGCGCGCGAGCTTGTGTAGACGCGACGAGTGGAAAAATTGGTACGTCATGGCGAGCCTTTGGCGTCTTGTAATGCGAATCAAAGGGAGTGTTCGCCATGCGAACGATTTATATGTCGCGCGAACGATTTATACGTCGCGCTTAACGATCATTGACGTCATGGCGAAGGACGTAGGTCGCGACGAGGATGGATTTTCTGATTGGATGATTGCTGGGTTATTGGGCATATCTTTTGTTGTGGACCTCCAATTGAGGTAATTCCAGATTTGTTATGAAATAGGAAAAGAGGTCTACAACTGAGAATAATTATGGGAACTAGATTTGATTTAAATGGTATTGAATTATAGAGATTAAGGTCAATTGTGATTCATAGTGTGACATAAGTGTCAAATTGAGACTATCGAAGTTTTAATTGGAGATTGCAATAGAGGTTTTGACCCAATGGATAGGAAATTGTTATAGGAAGTATGAATATAGGAAATTGGACCGGATCATAGGACTGGATCAATTATTGTCGAGCAATTGAGTAAGAAAGTGGAATTGGGCTTAAGGTATCGAAATTGGGATTTAGCACCGGAAAATCGTGAACACGCATTGTACATCATTTGCACTGAGACATATGCATTACTGTACTGTTTTATTGGGCAATTAGTAATGGGTTGTACTTTACTGTTATAGTGGCGTTGTTGGATCATCGTTCCACGGACATTGCTGGGACTTCCAGGCAATAGCTCGGAAGTTACAGGTGAGTAACCTAGTTGGTTTCTCAAATTCTTGATTGTCTAAATGCTCACTGTATGAATTACTGAAATGAATGTGATTGAATTGTATGCTTTTCTTTGTCTTGAACGGAATTTACATGACATTTGTAAATTGCATGATTATTGAAATATACATGATCAAACTGTATGTTCTCACTGTATTGAACTGGACTACTGTATGACCACTGAAATGTATGAGTGAACTGAATTATTACTGAAAAGAGTACGATTGAAGTGTGTGCATTTACTGTATTGAATTGGATTACTGAATGACACTGAGAACTGAACACTACTGGGCTTTTATAGCTACATTACTGAACCACTGAACACTGCATTGCATGCATAAATGCATGATCAGTAATGGAATGTGACCCGAGTTGCGATTATTCTCGACCGCCTCGAGTCAGGGGAGTTGTCCTAACACCTTGATCTTGTCAAAAGAGCTTTAAGCTCGAATCATTCTTGAATTGAGGATGCCGCGGTAACACCCGCAAATACACGCCGCAATAACACCTGCAAACACCTACGGGTGGGGTGTGGGGTCCTACAATTGGAAAGGGATTAGTGCATACCCAAAGGGCTCTCCTATCCCTACTGACGCGTGGAAAGTAGTGCATACCCAGAGGACTCTCCTACTTCCTAAGACGCATTCACTGAACACTGACTGAGCACTTGGGCACAACACTGAATAACTGGAAAAGAGTCTCATATGCATTGCATGCTATATTGAATGTCTGAAATGACTGTATGATTTACGTGAATGGTGTGATATCTCACCGCAAATTATTGAGAATGAATGACCGAATTGTGGCAATGACTGATTGCATGTTGACATGATTTATCAGAAATCGCCGTGATATATCTATGATCGTGATGTGACATCAAATTGTTATGTATGATTACCATAGATCGTTAATAGACTCTCGTGAATCTGTGAGGCCATACCGTAATCTACGGTATGGTATCATAATTGGTTATCACCGTGAATTGTATATATCATCAGAATTTATTATTATAAATCTGTTATATAGTCTTTATACAATGTTATACGATCACGTTAATTGACTACTCTTGTCTTTATGTTATAAGCGTCTGTAATGCATGATTTGAGTGAACCATCGATGATGGTTTCTCATTGAGTTCGCAAACTCACCCAACATTGCAACTATTTTTCGTGGATTGAAGAGTACCCGTCGAGACGAGCGGGAGTATGTCTCACATTGAGTCGGAGACTAGAGTCTGGATCGGTTAAACCGCATAAGTGTCTTTCCGAGTTGTGTGTGTAAATGAATAATTCGCATTTTCTACTAAATTGAACTGCTATTTTATAGGGCCCCAGAGTGATAATTGTATAATCGAAATGTGATTCTTGAAATTGTGTTTGAGTGAATGTATTCGTTTTAAAGGGACCCAACTGTTTATTGAATTGTGCATTTTTGATTGATTCTAAAGCGTTAAATAAATTGTGTATTAAGTTTTGTACTGAAATTGACTGTTGTAGCCTACCATTCGCGTGTGGCGTGGACTCGGATATCACCCACGATATCGGGTTCGAGTCCTGCGGGGTTGGGATGCTACATTTGTGGTATCAGAGCCTAGAAGTACGATTGTACATAGGCTTACAAATTTATCTTGAGTTATATGCATTAAAATTAAATAAAATCGTCACGGTGACAAGTGACAACCGATTCCCAGTCTAGCGTATGAGTCGCATGCATGAGCGTGTATCAGTCGATAAGTGGTCAGAGATAGAGAGGAAATGATAAGACGGTAGAGTGTGATAAAAGGAAGTGGCGATCATCGAAGGATAAGAAAAAAAAAGTATATGGTCTGATATGACAAATGAACATTTAGTGTATCGATATTGATGGATATACGATGATATGCAAAAGAGAGTGGTACTGAAATATGTGATATGAATATAGACTTGTGGATTGATAGAGGAAATAGAAATATGATAGAAATGACCGGAGTTCCAAAGTGTAAGGGAATGAAATGAAATGTTACAATTGGGATTGATTCTTGTGATAAGTGTTATTAATAATGATTTATGATGAAGATCGATTACGTTAGTGAGAAATTTAGAATGATGGTAAATCTATGATGTTGATTTTTGAGTGTGAAAATTCAAGGGTATGATGTAATAACAAAAAGATTGAAAGGTAAGATAATGATACGGAGAATGAAACAGATGTTCCGGTTTAATTTCTCTGATTATATGGATGTGTGATTGATCTATATGGGATATTGTGCATAGTTGGAATTGAGTTTTTAGGTATTGAGAATGACCGATAAGACATGTGACAACTGTGATGTAGAAGAATTTCATGAGTAAAATCGATGAATGAAAGTAAATGGTGATTAATGAAAGGACAATAGAGAGTTAAATTTGAAATGAGGGATTCTAATCTGAGTTGAGACTCAAGTGTCAGAGATAAAATCTATTATTGAGAAAATATGTATTATGCTAATGTAAGGGATCTGAATGTGTAATATGATTTTGCTCATTGAGGAGAATATTGATTCGCAAATAATTGAGTAAAACTGTTCGGAAAATGATGAATGTTTATTCAACCCAGGGAGTGATTTATAGCGGCTTATGTGGAGAAATTAGTGTAAAGGAACATGTGTCTCAATATATGTATTGAATTATTGAGAATTAATCGAGTCTTTGGATCTATCCGAAATGACAAAATGTTGGAGGAAATGTGTGAAAAGTATGACCGATGATTGTGGAAGAGACATTTGGAGAACTGTCACAAGTGTTAATTATATTGTTTTAAATTGGTGATGTGGCAATATATAGTGAAATGTCGATAAAGGTTATGAGGTAATTAGTTACTATAGTGCAATGTGATTAAGCGTATCTAGGGACAAGGATAACGTTGTATCTTGTCTTTGTGATCGATTTTCTGAAATTGTGGCGCCTTAAAAGTTGTGGGGGCATTAACTGTATAGAAAGGATTATGGATATATCCATGGATATGCAAATCAATGATGATCGAGATACTTTGAGAATTTGAATGATTTGCAAAAGAGATTAAATGGATTGAGCGAAATTGAATAGCGTATAAAATTATTCTTTGTTGATGGATAATTGTCAAACCGGTAAAAAGAAAGTAATATGAGTTATCGAATTTCAAATAAATTGTGTATAAAAGGTCTTGGCAAAACAATCGGTGATTCAAAAACGCAAACCGTATTGGGAAATTCAAATGGGAGTCAACTTATGAGAAAATGATATTTATGATTTGTATTGTGAAGTGTGTGTTTTACAGCCAAAGAGACTATTAGAGAATTTTAAGGAATCGATGAAGTGTTGTGTTTCAACAAGAGTGTCTTGAAAAGAGAAATCAAAGGTCTAGAGTGAGAAATTGAATAGTAAATTGTGGGAATGATTAATGAATGTATTCTTTGAGGCAATCGTGAGGCGATATCCTTGGAGTCCGTTGTGATTGTTTGAACATAGTCAAAGACTATAATTGAATTGAGTAAATGATGGCGATGGCGTGAATCTGTAATAGGGTTGAGTGATCCCACCATCATGACTATGAGTCGAATCGTTAAGAAACTAAAATCGTTATTAAATGGCCTCTGCGTGACCATCGTGAAACTAGATTGGTAGAGTGGTTTAAAACCTAAAGATGGTCTGGATCGATAAAATGTTTTATGGATGGATTGGGAAGCGAGTTATGGAATGATAAATGTGTTTACGATGCTGAATGTAGGAATTTGCGGATCTTGATAAGAATATGAGTGAGAATCGAAATAGAGAAGAGTGGATCAATTCTCACGTCCTCTTGATTATTGTATATGAAATTTCGAGGACGAAATTTTTATAAGGAGGGTGAATTGTAACATCCGATTCTTGTCGATAAGGGTATTATGGTATCTTGGGATGACTAATAGTCAGATCTTGTATTTACCGATCGAAGCATGCTCTTGGCCTCTAATTATAGAGAGCAGGTCTCTGCATATGCATAGTCATTTATTCATAGATACATGCATTTATGATTTTCCGGTATTTCATTGTGAATTGGAATTGACCAATTGGTGGTATGTGAATTGATCGACTTGTGGTACCGGGCGAATTGGAAATATGATTGAGTGAGAAATTAGGAGTTACTGGGTTCAAATGACTGATTTAGAACTGTTTGCGAGTGATTGGAAATTTATAGAGGCTTATAGAAAATTTCTGGGAAATTCGGGAGAAATCGCCCGGACCGGAAATACTTGGGCGACTGACTGATTGACTATATAGTACTGAAAGAACTGTCCAATGGTGATGGAAAAATTAGGATTTTCTTGATAAGAAATAAATATGTTGAGTCATTGAAATTTAGAGACTGAAATTTGGACTGATTTGGAGACTATGCCTATAAATAGCTAGGTTTGGAAATTTTGGGGATTTCATCCCAAGTGAAGAACGCAAGCTTCTTCTTTCTCCCTCCCTTGGTGAGTCTTCGATCCCTTCCCATTGGTATGAGTTTTTGATTGTTTTCTTACTGGATCTTCTCCTTATGCAAAGCTAATTGATTTAGTGTGATTGATGAAGGTTGAGAAGGATTTGGAGAGTGTTAATCGGTGATTGGGGAAGATTTTAGGGTTTACGGAAGTTGTGGATCGATTCATCGATTGGTAAGTTTTATTGGCTTTAATGTTGTTATTCTTGGTTATTTGAGCGATTATGGCATTTATGGGGTTAGATTGAGTGGTTAGGGTGTTTAATGTAGGTTATTAATAGCTACAATGGCGAAAATCGTTCGGAGAAGACGATCTGGTCTTCACGTCGCGACGAGCATAGAAGTGGTAGGGCTTCACGATTTAATAAATTAATTTAAATAAATGTCTTAGTCGCGGCGAGCTTGTGTAGACGACGCGATGAGTGGAAAAATTAGTGCGTCATGGCGAGCCTTTGGTGTCTTGCCGCTGCTGAAGTGGGAGTGTTCGCCCATGCTAACGATTTATCCGTCGCGCGAACGATCATTGTGACGTCGTCGCAAAGGACGGGCGGTCGCGACGAGGATGGACTTTCGATTGGATGATTCTTTGGGTTATTGGGCATATCTTTTGTTGTGGACCTCCAATTGAGGTAATTCAGTTTGTTATGAAATAGGAAAGAGGTCTACAACGAGAATAATTATGGGAACTAGATTTGATTTAAATGGTATTGAATTATAGAGATTAAGGTCAATTGTGATTCATAGTGCGACATAAGTGTCAAATTGAGACTATCGAAGTTTTAATTGGAGATTGCAATAGAGGTTTTGACCCAATGGATATGAAATTGTTATAGGAAGTATGAATATAGGAAATTGGACTGGATCATAGGAATGGATCAATTATTGTCGAGCAATTGAGTAAGAAAGTGGAATTAGGCTTAAGGTATCGAAATTGGGATTTAGCACCGGAAAATCGTGAACACGCATTGTACATCATTTGCACTGAGACATATGCATTACTGTACTGTTTTATTGGGCAATTAGTAATGGGTTGTACTTTACTGTTATAGTGGCGTTGTTGGATCATCGTTCCACGGACATTGCTGGGACTTCCAGGCAATAGCTCGGAAGTTACAGGTGAGTAACCTAGTTGATTTATCAAATTCTTGATTGTCTAAATGCTCACTGTATGAATTACTGAAATGAATGTGATTGAATTGTATGCTTTTCTTTGTCTTGAGCGGACCGCTACATGACCTTTGTAAATTGCATGATTATTGAAATATACATGATCAAACTGTATGTTCTCCTTTGTATTGAATCTGGACTCTTGTATGACCACCAAATGTATGAGTGAACTGAATTATTCTTGAAAAGAGTACGATTGAAGTGTGTGCATTTATTGTATTGAATTGGATTCTTGAATGACACCGAGAACCTGAACACTCTCGGGCTTTTATAGCCACATTCTTGAACCATCGAACATCGCATTGCATGCATAAATGCATGATCGGATAATGGAATGTGACCCAGTTGCGATTATTCTTGACCGACCTCGAGCAGGGGAGTTGTCCCAAACACTTTATCTTGATCTTGAAAAGAGCTTTAAGCTCGAATCTCATTCTTGAATTGAGGATGCCGCGGTAACACCCGCAAACACACGCCATGATAACACTGCAAACACCTACGGGTGGGGTGTGGGGTCCTACAATTGAAAAGGGATTAGTGCATACCCGAGGGCTCTCCTATCCTCATCGACGCGTGAAAAGTAGTGCATACCGGAGGGCTCTCCTACTTCCTAAGGCGCATTCATTTGAACAATGATGAGCACTTGGGCACAACATCAATAAGCTGGAAAAGAGTCTCATATGCATTGCATGCTATATTGAATGTCCGAAATGACCGTATGATTTACGTGAATGATCGTGGATCGCTCTCTCGCAAATTATTGAGAATGAATGGTGAATTGTGGCAATGATGATTGCATGTTGACATGATTTACTATAAAGCTGCTGCAATATCGCGAACCGTGATGTGACATCAGTAAATTGTTATGTATGATTACCATAGGCGTTAATAGACTATCATGAATCTGTGAGGCCATACCGTAATCTACGGTATGGTATGCGTAATTAGTTATCACCGTGAATTGTATATATCATTCTTATTTATCATTGTAAATCTGTTATATAGTCTTTATAATGTTATACGATCTCGTTAATTGACTACTATCTTGTCTTGTGCTATACGTGATACGTAATGCATGATTTGAGTGAACCATCGATGATGGTTTCTCATTGAGTTCGCAAACTCACCCAACATTGCAACTATTTTTCGAGGATTGAAGAGTACCCGTCGCACGAGCGGGGTATATACTCACGCATTGAGCTCGGAGACTAGGGTCGGGATCGATTCGCGTCGCATAAGTGTCTTTCAGAGTTGTGTGTGTAAATGAATAATTCCACATTTTCTACTAAATTGAACTACTATTTTATAGGACCCCGGTGATAATTTTATAAGCTGAAATGTGATTCTTGAAATTGTGTTTTGAGTGAATGTATTAGTTTTAAAGGGACCCAACTGCTTATTGAATTGTGCATTTGATTGATTCTAAAGCGTTAAATAAATTGTGTATTGAGTTTTGTCTTGAAATTGATCACTGTAGCCTACCATTCTCGTGTGGCGTGGACTCCTGATATCACCCACGATATCGGGTTGGTCTGCTGGGTTGGGATGCTACATCATCCCTCTATATTATTATTAATTTCCAACACGAGTATATGTACTTATTATTATAAATCTTATTAAATTTTGTTATTATATTTATTATTATTAAATTCCTTATTATGATTAAATGCATATATCTTAATTAAATTAATAAGAATAATTAAAGAACCAAAATAAAATTTAAAAATAATATAATGGTGAATAATAATAAGAAATAAAAACTTAGCACAACTTATAATAATTGTGGCAATAATTTGTAAAATAACAAATTATAAGGAAATTAGAATTATTAACTTTTGTATTTATGAAATTTTTACCTATGCAATTATTATTATTATTATTATTATTATTATTATTATTATTATATTTAGTTATGATTATTACAATTATTAATTATTTTAATTCTATTATTATTAAGAACAAAATTTGATAAGATTTATAACAATAAGTACATAAACTCAATTAGAAAATTAATAATAAAATAATTAAAAATTATAAGTAATATAAACTTTGATTGAATAATAAAGATAATAATAATAATAAGAAGAAGAAAATTACTAATTATAACAACATTCATAATAATAATTATTATTAAAATAATTAATAAATTTAATAATCATATCAAATATTGTAATAATAATAATAATACTATTACTAATAATAATTATTATAATAAATATAACAAAAGATTAATAAATTTATTAAAAAGGAATTTAATGATAATGACAATAAATTTAATAATTACTCTGCAATAAATTTAATAATAATAATAACTATTTTAATAATAATATTTAACAGTATTTACAATAATGGAAATAACAATAATTCATAAATAATAATAATAATAATAATAAGAATAAGAATTAAACAAACAAATAATAAACATGTTTTAAAATTAGTCTAGTACAAAAATTTGGCTTTGAAAATCAAAAGCTGGCTTCCGTTTTGGCTTGAAAATGGCGCCTGTGGGTGGGTCCCACAGGTGTCTATCCTTTGTCAAATGCCTCTGTCAAATTTTTATGAAAAAATGACGTCGTTTGGTCATTAGACACAATAAGACATGGTAGCATTAGACAGAGGATCTGAACTCGGCTTGGATTAGGCAGAGGAGACATTTGGCTTGGCTTGGGTGACAACAAAGAGGAAGCTATCCGTTATTAAAATGTCGACGTATTTGTGTGGCACAGAATAGGGTCAGGGTTAATAAATACTCAGCACAAATTCAAAAAATAATCTGAACAAATTAAAAAAAGGATCCAACAGTTATTAAAATAATTGGAATAACATTATTTTATAAACTAATAGAATAATCATAAAACTATTACAATAATAACAATTATTATTTAAATTAATAATAATAATAATAATATTATTATTATTATTATAAATCCATAGATAAATAGTTACCAATGCTACAATCTATAAAGATTTGGTTGTTGAAGAACTTTCCATAAAGATATAGGAGAAGCAACTTATATTATAGGATTGATATATACAAAGATAGATCAAAGAGGTTTCTAGATTATCCTAATTTATATACATAAACAAAATGTTAAAGAGGTTTAATATGGAGAATTCTAAGAGGAGATTCTTACCCATATCGTATGATATTTCTCTCACTTGGAGTATGTGTCCTAAGAGACAAGAAGAGAGAAAAAATAGATTATATTTCATACGCTTCGGCAATTTGATCAATTATACATATTATGCTACATAATATACCATATGTCTCTTATTCTTTGAGCATAACAGGCAGCCTGGTGATGGTCATTGGATGATTGCAAAAAACATCCTAAAGTACTTGAGAAGGACTGACAAACTCATTTATTCATATATATTTTCATATCAATTGCATGAGTTTTTGTCACTAAAATTAGTATTTATAGCTTTATTTGATTATTATTTGAATTATTGTGCCTTACATTTAATTTTTGTTTATAGGGGCAAAAATTGTCGTTTTTGATTTAACTGTGATAAATTAAATTTTGGACAATTGATGCTACATTATTTTTAATATTTGTTGTAGGGTATTTGAAGAAATTAAAATTAAAAAAAGCATCAAAAGAGCTAGAGAAGAAACGACATAGTTGTAGTATGAGTGCATGGACCATGGGAGGAATTATACACATCAAGTTATCAAGTTGAGAAGAAAGGCGTGGTCTTAACTTGGTGCTATGGAGACAGCACAATAAAAGGGGTAGCTGGCGTTGTTGCTTTTGTTTGGAATATATTAAATATTCACATCACAATAAAAGAAAGAAGGGGACAAAAGGTGGTTGCTTGTAGATAATGGGGTGTGGACCAAAGAGGAATAAAGATATAATGGTGGTAGGTGCTACGTGAGCTGGATGTTTGTTGACTAGTGGCCTGTCAAAAAAAAGACGTCTGGAAAAGTGGCTGGAGTGGTGTGCGTTGGAGAGCAACTTAAATTATCAAATTAAGTTATAGACAAAGGGGAAAAAAACGAGAGTATTGTGGGCTGCTTTGACAGTGTGCGTGGCTTGAAGTGAAAGGAAGCAGCAGGTGAGGCATGGGTTGAACGTTAGAGTTAGCTGTAAAGGAGAAAAATAAAGGAAGAAGACAGCAAGAAACTAGCAAGAGTTGTGCATTGTGTCCTTGTGCTGTGGAGAAGCAAATGGAAGAAACGAAAATATAAAAGAGGCAACACCTGGCCAGCTGCTGGGTGACTTGCATGTGCTGTGGTTTGTGTGAGGAGTAGCTACATGGGTCTGGTGTGTGGATTTAGTTATGTGCGTGAGTAGCTTAAAAAAATACAAAGAGCCATGGAGGGGCGTGGTCTGTACAACATCTAGGCTGAGAGGTTTTTGGAGTTGAGTGGCTTAAGAAGAAAAGAAAATAATCAGCTGTTGTTGTGCTTGTGAGTGATCTAAGTGTGCTGTTGTTCTAGTGAGTGGCTTAGGAGTGACTTGGGTGCTGCCTTGAGTGGAAGCAGCTGCTAGACGTTGTTTTTGGGATAAAAATAAAATGAAGTAGCTAGGCTTGTGCGTCATTGGAGGTGAGTGCTATGTAATTGTCTTTGGAGTGGGGCTGTTTGTGTGGTTTTGACTTCGAATATATAGGAGATGCAATAGCAGAATACTTGAAAGATGAGCTTGATGATAGGGATATATGTATTGATATGGTATGGGTGCTATGTGACTTAAGAATTAAGAAATTGTGAAGAGATTGAGAATATGTATTATGGGGACATTAGATAAGAAAAGTGTCTGATTATGATTTATTGGAAAGAAATTAGTTAAGAGATTGTGTTACTTGATAATGTCTTAGTAGGAATTTCGAGGGCGAAATTCTTTTAAGAGGGGGAGAATTGTTGGACCCCGAATTTTTGGTAGAAATTAGAAATATTAAATAGAATTAAATGAGTGTGTTTGTATAGGAATTGTGTTATAGAAGTTTTTATGCCTTGAGGAAATTGATGAGAAATGAAGTGATTGGTTTTGATGACTTTGAAATTTGAGTAGAGTTGTATGAGTTATGAAAGTTAAAGTGAATGGGTTAATTGAAATGGAAGTTGAAATCAAGAAATAGAAAGTGAAAGTGTAAAATTTTGAAGAAATTAGAAAGTTTGACTTTTTGGAGTAAAGAGTTGACTTTTGATTTAGGCAGAATTTGAGGAAATGATCTTCATGAAATTGTAGCTTATGTTGAGAGCTTTTTGTAGCCATAAAGTATGCTATTTTTCGATAACGGGATTGAAAGTTATGATCTTTGAAAGTTAAGTGTATTTTGCTTTGGTTTTGGAAAATGCTCTAAGTGTAGGATTGTATATGTTGTGTTTTGAGATGATTTCCGTACTGATGTGGTTTGAATTGGAGTAAATGGTCTACATGAAAGTTATAGAGAATTTGAATAGCTTTAAAATGATGTATAATATGCAATTCTTGGTTGTGGAGGTTGAAAGATATGATAATGTGAAATTTGGATATTGCTTAGGTGATTGCTATCAGGGCAGAAACTTCGATTGAAAAATTAACTTAACTAGAGGTTGAAGTTGCTTTGGAGTCCTTCATGAACATTGTAGAGATTGTTTTTATCTTTCCATTGATATAAAGCACAAAAATGTTGGACAAGGGAGTTAAAGTTATGATTGTTAGAAGTTTTGATGTTGCTTAGTGTGAAGCTGATCGACCAGTCACTTTGTGTGGAGTTTTTGACCCATTTAGAGGTCGATCTGATTTTTAAGGCCTTAATGAAAGTTGTAAAGGGTTCTTTTAATTTTCTATAGACACCGAGTTTGTCAAATTTGGAGTTCTGGTTCAAACGTTATGATGTTTTCAAGTTGAGGTACTGTGCAAAGTTTTGAGGAGATTATCGATCGGTTATCTTCAAGCTCATTTTTGACCCCTTTAAAGATCAAGATTGTTTGTGAGTCCTTCTTGAAAATTGTAGATCTCTCTGTTATCTTTCCAACGGTACCAAGTTTGTCCAATTTGGAGCTCGGAGTAAAAAGTTATGAGAGTTGGAAGTTTGAAGGTCGGATTGGGTGCCGACCGACCTCTGTTGGCCGACCTTTGTGGGCCGACCTCTGTTGGCCGACCCCTATTGGCCGACCGACCTCTGTTGGCCGACCAACCTCTGTTGACCGACCGATCTTTGTTCTGGCCGAGCTTTGATTTTCTGGCCGAGCTCTAACCTCCCTTCACTCTTTTGGCCATAACTTCTTCGTCTGACATCCAATCGATATGATTCTTGTTGCTAATTAAACTAGAGAGATGGGGCTACAAATATTATGAAGGAGCCGAGCTATAATGTGAAGTGAATCACACGTTAATACAGCACTTAAAAAACACAATAGAATGCACGAGAAGGGGGGGTTGAATTGTGTATTCCCCTTTTTGAATATCTTTTAGAATTACTTGTTAGAATTAGGATTCTTTACAGAATTCTTATTAATCCTGATTGATCAAACTTTTTAATGCTAAGTATATTAATAGTAAATAAAGATCAACTTTGAAACTAAAAGTGAGATAGAGAGTGAGAGTAGTAGACACGCAGATTTATCCTGGTTCACCCCAAACCGTGGGCTACGTCCAGTCCTCAGAGTTTCTTCCGAGATTTCACTATCTCTTCAATCGTTCTGATATTCTTTCACGAGCCTCTTGGTGTCTCTACAACCAGATTCTTTCACACTTAGCCTCTGCAGTTATCTGCATAACTTTTCTTTTCGTAAAAATTTGAACACTCTATTACGTAGGATAGCGTTAACTAATTCGCACTTAATCGCTTTTTAAGCTTTGGTAATTTTTCTCAAAGCAAGAAGCACTTGATTTCGACTTGACTTGTATTTATAGCCTTCGTCTCTAATCGCTTCTTGATTTTTGAATCTTGAATCTTTAAAGCAGTTAATCGGTTGAGTTACGTAACTAACTCGAATCGACTCTTTGCGTCTGTTTCTTTTCTGCGTCTGCGTCTGCGTCTGCGTCTGCTTTTGTTTCTGCGTCTGTATCTACATTTGCGTCTGCGTCTTTTATTGTCTTGTGTCATCTGCGTCTTTGTTGACTTTTTACTTTGACAAACTTCGTCATGTTTTGATTTATGCGTAATAAATCAGATTTGACTTTTCAACTTAGTCTCATGTCAACTTCGATCAGATACGTCATCTTAAATACATCTTTGAATTAAATCAGATATATACGTGATCGCTTTTGTTTTTCTTGTATTTGATCTCACTATGTTTGTTATACATCAAAATCATTTTATGTAAAGTCATTTTGACTTAACAATCTCCCCCTTTTTGAATATAACAAATTACATACAAGAAAAGAAAACAAAACAAAACAACAAATTTTTTTTTACAGATGATGCAAAAACTTATCTTCTTCCTGTCTTCGTCTGTTGTGGTCACACTTTCTTCATCTGAACATCCTCTCCTCTTGATTATTTTCTTCTTTTCCGCTCTCCCTATTTGTTATAATAAAAATGATTATCGATTCGGTTCTTCGCCATTCTCGCTATCATCTTCTTTAGATCATTCACCGTCTCCTTCATGTCATTGAGTTCACCACGTAATCTACTGACTTCATCGGACGAAGAGGCTTGATTTGCTTCTGCTAATGGAGGAGCGAAAGGAATTGTAGTAGTATAGGCATCAGAGGATGGAGTGTAGTCTTCATTAATCTCAAAAGTCGGTGGGCGAATGAATGTTGCGACTTCAGAAGATTTAGATCAAAAGGCCGGCGGCATCAACAATTGTCTTCCTTGCGGGGATAGGGCATGTTCTTGATAGGCGATGTATTAGACAAAGGACTAATCTGAAGAACTATCGAACAAGGAACTCAATAAATGTTCTGTTTTATACTTCCCCTCTTGGGCGGTCTTCCGCGATTTGTATGGTCGCAGCTCGCTGATCTCGAGTCTTGTGCGAGAATGCATGCTTCATCAATTTTCCGCACTTCTTCTGCAATCTGATATGCGGACAGATCATCATCAACATTATCTTCAGGAAATAATTTTGACTTTTCCTTTGTAAAATCTTTTGGACACCTTGGTTGAATATCTGGAACAACCTTTATCTCTGTGTTCTCTGTGATTGGGAACATAGTACACGGTGGGCAGGGACGTCTTGAGGGATATGGAAAATGATCGATAAGCCTCGAGGTATCGTAAAAGACTTCTCTTTTCATTTAATAACTGCCACGTGATACCATTAATCAACATAGGTTGCACGAGCTCTTATTTTCTTCACTGCTTCAACACCGATTATAATAGCATTGCTCAGATTGGTAATAACTTCTACCAATTTGATTTCCAACCTATATTTCCTCAAGAACTTCGGTAGTTATATACCTCTAGACTTGGTTCATCATCGACCAAATCTGATCTGCGATTGCTTCGGTTGTGTTCCTTAGAAGTTTCTGAGGCAAGCCATTCTTCTGCTGGTTCCTCCTTTATAATGCCGGTGTCTCATGAGCCGTGCTTTCATCCTTGGTTCTTCTTGTTGAGCACTAGAATTTCTTGAAGCTGTCATAATGCTCGGTTTACATTTCAACTTGAATAGTATCGGCGATCTCTTTTGTAGACTAACGTCCTCGGCGATTGAGATGCTCTTCTTTTGACTAACCTTCTTAGTCTTTTTCTCCTTGATTAGTTTTTCCGATTTCTTCACGAGGATTTTCCTTTAACAGATGTTGCTTTTCTCTTCCTCTCGGTCTCTTTAGATCTTACGCCGTATCCTCTTCCGAATAGAGACTAAGGATCTTGTAGCTTTGGCTGCACAAGATTTAGAAGTTTCTTCGCGCCTTTGTTCTCTCGGCAATTTCTCTTCCTGTTGCCTCGAGTCCCGATTCTTGGAGATCTCTTGGCTTTCTTCACAACTTCGCTCAAGAGACTTTCTCCTTGTCTCTTTGGCGCACTTTGCTTTGCCCTCTGAGATTGACTTTCTCGACAAGAGGACTCGCCATTTTCATGAGAGGTCTCCCCTAGCACTCTCCTTAATTCTAAGAAGATGGCGATTTGATACTTCTGAGCGATTGAGAACTTGAGGCAGAGTCTTCTTCAATATCGCTCCCCTCGGTTCTTGGTTTCTTTGAAGAGCCGGCGTGATCTTTGTCTCTCGTATTCGGACCCATTAAATCGAATAGTATGAGCATCAATCTTGCTCTTCCTTTGGAGCAGTTAAGTCTTATACCTTAGTGCGGATTTAATCTTGGATTCCATAAAGATCCTCGTCAAAATCATACCATAAGGATAGCTGGAAGTTTCCTTTAACCCATAACCATATAGTGAAAGATTAAGAAGGGTAGATCTATAGGATTTGATTGAGAAGAAAGAATGGACATTGTTAGTCTAAAGTAGTCACCAAATGCCTTGAACCAACTCTAGGAAGAATGCAATTGAGCAGATTGCATGCGTAACCCTAGCCTTTGGAATCAGATTTGATGTCTTCCTTTCTCTTGAATCATTTGTGCCATAGAGCGCCTCTTGACATCTTCTTCTTTCAATCCAACTAAGGACATCCATCCGACCTTGGTAGAGCGGTTTTTACCAGCGAATGGGCAATCGCCACTTTCCTTATCAAATCCTTTGTGACAATAATCGATATTCTATTCACAGAGGATACAATAGTGTCTTCTATCGAATGGCGTTCTTCGAACTCATATACCTCATTTATATAGACGGGTTCTTGTATACGAAAGAAGTTCTTCCACCGACTTTTATAATCTCGGGTTCTACATCCATCCGTGACCCTTAGTGATTCAAAGTTCACAAGTCTTCCATAAATCATTCTTGCTTCCATTGTATAGAGCGAAAGATTATCTTCGGAAAGCTTTTGAGTGAGAAGATTTTGAGAGAATTGGTAAAGTAGAAATGAGCCGTCGGGAGATGATGAAAAGATCGCTATAATATCATCTTGATCTACTTATAGGGTTATGGACCGATGGGTTCTCGAATCATTAAGAACCTCGAGTTTATCGATATTTCCTCAAAAATCTTCCTTGTGAGAAAAGTTACCATTGTAACTCATCGTGCATAACGCCGTTAGTTTCTCACGTTATTTTAGCCTAACCGCTCATTTAGCATCACCATATTGAGATTCGTCTTATCTTACAAAACGTTTTCACTCGGTGGTTTAGTGAAGATGTCGCCCATTGAAGCTCTGTTTAACGAACTTTAGAAGCATCACCTTTCTCGAGCGTAGTCTCTCGTGAAATGATGTCGACTTCTATATGCTTTACTCGGAATCTCAATTGGATTCTTTGACGGGTTTATTGCCTTTGGTGTTGTCGCAATAAATTGGAATCTCCTCCTCCTTAATGAATAGTCTTCAAGTTGATCTTGATCCACATCGTCGTGAACAACAATCATGGCGGACATGTATTACCTTCACGGTTGATAGAGCAATTGAGCTTTGTCTCTTGCTTGACCAGAGACTAGATTTCCTCAAGAAAGTGACATCCTCCACTTGTGCTCTTTCTTTCGATTCTATCTCCCAGATAGTCCGCATCACGATATCCGATTAACTTTGAATCAGACCTTTCTCGAACATTAAGCAAAGATCGGTAGTACTGCGAGATATCTCAAAATTCTTTTAACGGCGAAGAAATGAGACTCTCTAGGATCGGCTTGAAATCTTGCACACAAGCATACACCAAGCAGAATATCGTGTCTACTTGTCATGAAGATACAATAAAGAACCGATCATCCCTCTATATAGGGTTTAATCCACCTTCTTACCAAGTTAGTCTTTCGACAAAAGGTTTGAAGGATGCATCGGAGTTGCCATTGGCTTCACATTATTCATGTCAAACTTATTGACAACTCTTTCACATACTTACATTGATGAATGAAGATCTTCTCTTTAGTGCATTTAACTTGCAACCCAAGAAAGAACTTTAATTCACCCATCATACTCATTTCAAATTCTCTTTTCATTAGTCTCTCAAACTTTAAACACAACTCTTTTGTAGTAGCACCAAAGATAATATCATCAGCGTAGATCCGCATTTAAGATAAAATCATTCGAAAACTCTTTCTAAAGAGCGTCTTATCAACTTGACCTCTGCTGAAACCATTTTCTATTAAGAAGGTACTCGACGATCATACCAAGCTCTAGGGGCTTGCTTTAGGCGTATAAGGCTTTGTGAAGTCTATAGACATAATCTGGATTTTAACATCTTCAAAGCCGGAGGTTGTTTCACATAGACTTCTTCGTCTATAAAGCCATTCGAAATGCACTCTTAACATCCATCTCAAACAACTTTATATCGTGAAAGATTGCATATGCCAACAAAATCCTTATAGCTTGAAGTCTATCTTGGAGCATATGTTTCGTTGTAGTCTATTCCTTCTTCTTGATTGTAACCTTGTGCTATTAATCGGCCTTATTACGACTCACTCTTCTGATTAATCTAACTTATTCTTGAAGACCCATCTTGTTCTATAATGGATTTCTTAGGAGGTTTTGGAACTAAGGACCGACGTTATTCCTTGTGAATTGGTTCGACTCTTCTTGCATGGCTAACACCCAAGCTTCGTCTTGAAGAGCTTCCTCGACCTTCTTAGGTTCTACTTCGAGATAAAAGCTATATTAGCTTCTCGTGCGAATCTGGACCTTGTCCTAACTCCTTCGAGGTCTCACCGATAATTAACTCTTACGGATGAGAACTTTTATACTTCGATCTCGTCTTAGTTCTATAGTTTCGGAATATCTTCAATCTTATTCTCATGAGTGTCGGACGAGGAGTTTACGAGGCATCATCTAGGTTCTTTGAAGGACCTTCAATCTCCATGTTATCTTCCTTATGGGTTTGAGAACTATCATCAAAATTGACATGGATCGTCTCTTGACAATCTTTGAAGTCGGGTTGTAAACTCGAAATGCCTTAGGCGATAATGAGTAACCTAGAAATATTCTGGATAGGTCTTTGAATCGAATTTATCCAATGACTCTCTCGTATTCGAATGGAATATTTGCACCGAATGGATGAAAGTAGGATATACTTGGTCTTCTTCCATTCCATAACTTCGTAAGGAGTTTTCTTGAACATAGGTCGCAACAAGATCCTATTCGAATATAGCATCTTTGTATTCACGACTTCCCCATAAATACTTAGGAAGATTAGTCTCACATAGTATAGTCCTTGCCATCTCTTGAATCGTCCTATTCTTTCTCTCAACAACTCCATTACATTGTGGAGTTCTAGGGCCGAAGTTGTGGGAAATTCCATTCTCCTCACGAAAACTCTAAACTTCTCATTCTCAAATTCTCATCCATGATCACTCCACGATACTAGCTATAGACATTCCTTTTCATTATGTAACTTTCGGATAGAGTTCTAAAGTACTTAAAAGACTCATCTTTGTGTGATAAAACAATATCCAACAAAATCGAGTAAAATCATCAAAATGACAAGTCCATATTTCTTTACGCTAAGACTTAATGTCCTTGTAGGACCAAACAAATCCATATGTAATAGTTCTAAAGGTCTTGAAGAAGTTACAAAATTTTAGAAGAGAAGAGGTTTTAACTGTTTTCCTTTCAAACAATTTTCACAGAAAAATTCTTTGTCAAAACTTATTTTGGTAAACCTCTTACCAAGTCATGTTTTACCAATTTTGAAATATGTTTCAAAGAGACATGACCTAGCTTTTATGCAGATTAGTCTTTCTTCTTGGAAGATAGAAAACATGAGATATTTTGACTTTGAAAATCTTCTAAGTTGATTTTGTAAAGGTTGTTTCTTCTCTTGGCAGAGAAAAGTATAGACCCATCTTTGTTTCTGACTTCACAAAGATTTTGATTGAATGTAACTATAAAACCAGAATCACACAACTAACTCACACTAATCAAGTTATTCTTTAGACCATCAACAAGCAGTACATTATTTATGCATGCAAAGGAATCTTTACCTATTTTCTCGATTCCAATGATTTTGCCTGCCGGTTGTCTCCGAAAGTTCTGATCCTCCTTCTTATCTTTGAAGGTCTAGGAACATAGACCTTCTTCCCGTCATGTGTCGCGAGCATCCATTGCCTAAATACCAATGGTGCTTGCCGTATCTTCCAAGGAAGGATATCTGCGGGAGAAACTATTTTATTTCTTGGTACCCAAATTTTCTTGGGTCCTTTATGGTTAATAGTATGCACGTGATATGATCTTTGATGCATATTACTCGGATGTTGATTAAAATATGTTATCCTATTTCTTCCTTTTGAGAGACAAATTTATTACGAGGCTGAGTATTGTTTCGATAAACCCTAATCCGGTCTTATCACTAGGATGTCTACATTTTCCTAGCATATCATTCATTTTTTGTACTACATGTGAAAGTAACTAGATCGGTGATAGATTCTTGATCCTCGGTTTGAGTTGATTAATCTCATCGATCATCTACAAGTTTCCTTTTAACTTCTAACTCCTTTTTAAGCAAATATTTTCTCTCTTTATTTTCTCAAGATTTCTAATATTCTCTGCGTACTTTTTCTTCAACGGCTTGTCTTGTTCGAATAGCATGAGAATCTTCTAATGATTCTAAATATGCATCATGCAAATTTTCGTAGTCGGATTTACCTCCTCATCACTATCTTTCTTGGCCATTAGGCAAATGTTTGCATGTTACGATGACTCGGAGCAGATTCGATTCAGATGAATCTAGGTCCTCCATGTTGCCATCATGCTTTTCTTGCCTTCTCTGCTTTCGTCTTGGGTTTCTTCTTGAGAGTAGGGCATTGGACTTGTAGTGTCGGGCTGATTGCACTCGTAACAAATGATAGAAGACTTTTACGGCTTAGCTTCATCTTTTCCATTCTTTCGAATGTCGAGGTTACTACAGGCTTCTTCTTCCACATCGTCTTATCTTTACGGAAATGAAAGATAATTCGTCATCTTCATCACTCGATTACGAATCGATTGGCTAGAGTTGTCATCCCTTGATTCTTTAATTTTCAATGCTTTTGATGACTTCCTCCTTCTTTGAGTCTTATGATTCTTTTGTCCGGTCTTGATCTTTATTGACTTCTCTCGCTTGGGCTTATCTTGACGTTGAGTTCAACTTCATGAATCTTTAAGGATCCCAAACTCATCTAGCTTTAATATGCTCAAGTCTTTGGCTTCTTGACCGCCGTAACTTTTGGTCTCCATCTCTTAGGAAGACTTCTTAGAATCTTGCGAGCGTGATCTTGATTATTGTATGTCCTTCCAGAGCTTTCAATCCATTGATAATTGTTTGAAATCTTCGAACATTTGATCGATAGATTCTTCATCTTCCATCTGAAAAGTTCATATTGATGTACAAGAATACTTATCTTAGATTCCTTAACTTGACTTGTTCCTTCATGAGCAATGGACAATGTGTCCCACATTTCTTTTCTTTGTGTCGCAACCATGCACTTTGTCGTACTAAACCTTCTACTTAGGGCACACGTTAAGAAAAATTTTGCCTTTGAATTGGTTGTATTCTTACTTTCGATCGGTAGTCCATCTGCTTCGTGGAATAGAACTACCTTCGTCATCTACAGGTATATAGGTCCGTTCTCTATTCGTCCCAAAGGTCTACATGTGTAGATTTGATGAATAACCGCATCCTATCTTTCCGATAATGATAGTCTTCTCCATTGAATCTTTGGAGGTCTAGTAGTGAGGCTCCTTGACGATGTATACATGTGACTCGCCATTATCTTTAATCCACACTTCGCCAAAGTGATTCTTGGATACTAAGCTCGATACCAATTGAAGTGAATCACTGCGTTGATACAACACTTAAAAACACAATAGAATGCACGAGAAGGGGGTTGAATTGTGTATTCCCTTTTGAATATCTTTTAGAATTACTTGTTAGAATTAAGATTCTTTCTGAATTCTTATTAATCTGATTGATCAAACTTTTAATGCTAAGTATATTAATAGTAAATAAAGATCAACTTTGAAACTAAAAGTGAGATAGAGTGAGAGTAGTAGACACGCAGATTTATCTGGTTCACTTTGAACCGTGGCTACGTCCGATCCTCGAGTTTCTTCCGAGATTTCACTATCTCTTCAAGCGTTCTGATATTCTTTCACGAGCCTCTTGAGTCTCTACAACCAAGATTCTTTCACACTTAGCCTCTGCGGGTTATCTGTACAAATTTTCTTTTCGAAAATATTTGAACACTCTATTACTGAAGGATAGCGTTAATTAATTCGCACTTAATCGCTTTTTAAGCTTTGTGTAATTTTCTCAAAACAATGAAGCACTTGAGTTTCGACTTGACTTGTATTTATAGCCTTCGTCTCTAACTACTTCTTGATTCTTAAATCTTGAATCTTTAAAAGCAGTTAATCAGTTGAGTTACAGAACTAACTCGAATCGACTCTTGCGTCTGTTTCTTTTACGCATCTGCGTCTACGTCTGCGTCTGCGTCTGCGTTTGTTTCTGCGTCTGTATCTACATTTGCGTCTGCGTCTTTTATTGTCTTGTGTCATCTGCGTCTGTGTTGACTTTTTACTTTGACAAACTTCGCCGTGTTTTGATTTATGCGTAATGCGTCAGATCGACTTTTTCAACTTAGTGCTGTATCAACTTCGCCTCATACGTCATCTTCGCTACATCTCTCGAATTAAATACAGTATCGTCTGTGACTATTTTGTTTTTCTTGTATTTGATGTCACTATGTTTGTTATACATCAAAATCATTTTTATGTAAAGTCATTTTGACTTAACATAATGTAGCCACTAAGACTTTGAATTACAGGTCGGAAATTCAGTGTAGTGTTCAGTCTTGGTGTTGTAAGGACTGAACAATATTCAGTATTTTGGAGATATCTTGATCGGTAGAGCTCCGATCGATCTGATTCCTTTTGTAAATTAAACTAGAGAGATGGGGATACAAATGTTATGAAGGAGTAGAGCTATAATGTAGTCTCTAAGACTTTCAATTATAGGTCGGAAGTTCAGTGTAGTGTTCAGTCTTGGTGTTGTAAGGACTGAATAGTGTTCAATATTTTGGAGATATCTCTATCGGTAGAGCTCCGATTGATCTGATTATTTTTGGAAATTAAAATAGAGACATGGGGCGACAAATGTTATTAAGGAGATGAGCTATAATTTGGCCTCTAAGACTTCCAAATACAGGTCGGAAGTTCAGTGTAGTGTTCAGTCCCAGTGTTGTAGTGGCTGAACAGTGTTCAGTATTTTGGATATATCTCGATCACTAGAGCTCGGATTGAGTTGATTCTTGTTTCTAATTAAAATAGAGACATGGGGCTAAAAATGTTATGAGGAGCCGAGTTATAATTTAGTCTATAAGACTTTCAAATTCAGGTCGGAAGTTAGGTGCAGTGTTCAGCCTCGAGTCTGAAGAACATACTTCAGTATTTTTGAGATATCTTGAGCTATAGAGCTCCGATCGATCCGATTCTTGAAGCGATGGATTCGTAAGACATAGAGGGACATTTCTCTAAAGTTTTTAAGGCAAAAAGGAAGGGGAAATTTTGGAAGTTTACTTAAAGAGTTAAGTTTTAGGCTTATGAGTAAGGGCAAATGGGTTAATTTTAAGTCATTTAATGACATAAGACTATAAAAGCAAAAGAGCTGTCATTGTTTGAAGGAGAAGCCCGAAACTTATAATCAAAGGAAAGAAAGAATAAGAGAATAAGAGAGAGGAGAGAAGGGAGAGAAACTTTCGAATGAGTGAAGGAGAAAGAAAAGAGAGAGAGCTAGGGTTTGATTTTTAGGGTTCTTCAAGCAAGCTTTCTATGTTGATTCAAGAGAGAAAAAGGTGGAGGATGAAGAGAGCTTCATCTTGAACCAAGAAAATCCGAAAATGGAGGAGAAATGAGGTAAGAGTAATTTTTAAGATTTGAGTTTCTCTTGAAGTTTTGGTTTAGAATTATGGAAAATGGTATGGGTTTGTGGATTATTAAGTCAATTTTTGTTGATTGCTTAATATTATGGGTTTAGTTTTGGATGGAAATTAATTAGGGTTTATGCCCAAATTTAGAATTTGGGAGTTTTGGCAATTTATGATTTAGAAAGCTTGAATATAGGAGGGATTTATGTTTTCTAAGTTCAATTTGAGGATTAAGTTAATTATGATATTGAATTTGGGTAAATTGCTTTAGGTAAAGTTAAATCGGAAGAAAGAAGGAATCAATGGACAAATTGGAGCGAGGAACAAGTTTCTAGCATCGATTCGAGGTGGGTACCTGTTTAGAATAAAATTTATAAGCCACTAATGATTTCTTTAAACAAAGAGATTTTCTGATTTCAATTGCATCATAAATGTTGCACCATTTTGTGAATGATTTGAAAAATCATTATTGATTCCATACATAAACTTTTGATGAAATGCAAAATACATTTGTGTTATGCCTCGAAAGATTCCATGGCATTTCGTATATTTGGAAGAGAGCATTCGATAAATTGATTGAGCATGAATATGTGATTTTATTTGGGCGAGAGAGGAACGTTGTGTTAGTCACGTGCATGTCGACGTATAGCCTTCTCCCAACTGCCCTCTTGGGGTCACGAGATCCTGAGAAATCGGACTCATTGTGTTTACGATAAACTTCGATTTATTCGTTGTGTTCCACGGAACTCTCGAGCCATGTGTTGTGCATTGCATATGTGGTTTGCCATTGCATTTATGAATTGTCAAGTTGATGCATTCATGTTTTGCAACCTATGGGTTTATGGTTTGAAAGCCTAAAAGTCATCGCTTTGCAATTATGATTTGACTTCTGACAAACGGAACTTTTAGAAAATGTGCTTTCTGGATTTCAAAGAAATGTTTCTAAGACCGAGAAAAAAAAGAATTTCAAGGATTTTGCTTATATATTTGTTATAAACTATTACTATGGGTCAGAAGCTCACCCCTTCATTCCCATCCACGGTGATGAGAAGAAGATCGGGTGAAAGGAAATGAAGATTTCTGTTTGCATGTGTTTATATTGTATTATTGTTAAGTTAGATGGTTGTTGATAAGTCTAGAATCGTTGTGTATTGTGTACTTTGGTTTAGGGTTATGGGTAATGTATAAGGCTTGAAAATGCCACTATGATTTGTATAAAGCTTTGATTTATGAAATGGTGTATAAATTGTAATTGAATTTATGAGGATTGTATGAGGCTATTGAGTTATGATATTGCACATGGATATGTTATATAACTTTTGTATGTTCAACTGAGATACAAGCATGATTTGTATATGGAAAAATGTGAATGAACGGGTATTGGACATTGGATAATGCGGTTGTATGTGGATGTAATTGGATTGAGGATATTGAAGTCACTTGTAAGAGATGGAATGAAAATGAAAGAAAGAAAAAAAAGTACACGGATTGGATTAGTTTCGACTGATAGTCTTAAGGTTTCCAACGTAAATGCTTTCTTTGATATTTGTTCACGGATGTCAGAAATTGATTTCGATTCGATTTGATCCGAAGTTTGCTTCGTTTGATTTATACGCTTTATGTTATTCGATTAGCCTTGGTTTGATTTATCCGATTAGTCATTTGATTAAATGTCGATTTGATTTCGCATTATGTTTCGTTTCCTTGCTTTGATTCGATTCTTATTGGTTCGTATTCATATTCACTTTCTGTTTCTTCGGTTGGGATCCGGTTTCCGGATCGGGTCCCAACATTATTGAACTGGAGGATTGCGTTTGTTATTGTTAATTACTTGTGTTTGTTTTCTTATTTAATTCACTCGTTGTCATTTCAAATTACTCATTTAAATTTAAAGAAAAAACCAAAAACAAGTCCTTAGTGTTATTTTATTTCGTTGCAACTTTAGCGGTAATTTTTCAAATCAAAACCCATTTTATAGTTTAGGTTGCGTTGCATTTAGTTACTTAGGAAATTAATTTCACTTTTGGTTCCTCAAGAGAACGACCCAAGGTTGCGTTATACGCAATCCTTGGTTAAATTTTTGATGTAACCCCATGGCGACAATCGGACGGAAAGGCTTATTTCAAGTGGTGCCGTCATGCGGACGAAATAAACCTTTCCGTCTGATTGTCGCCTTGGGGTTACTTCAAAATTTTAACCAAGAATTGCATATAGCGCAACCTCGGGTCGTTCTCTTTGAGGAACCAAAAGTGAAATTAATTTCCTAAGTAACTAAATGCAATGCACCCTAAACTATAAAATGGGATTTGATTTGAAAAATTACCGCTAAAGTTGCAACGAAATAAAATAACACTAAGGACTTGTTTTTGGTATTTTTTAAAATTTAAATGAGTAATTTGAAATGACAACGAGTGAATTAAATAAGAAAACAAACACAAGTAATTAACAATAATAAATGCAATCCTCCAGTTCAATAACGCAGGCAATCATCACAAAAAAAATATGGGAGTTAAAACAATTGAACCAAGAATTAAAATCGAACTTTAATCTAACAACCGAGCCACCTCAAATTGTTACAAAAATATTTTCCAATAATCCCAATTTACTACCTGCCACAGATACACCTCCAGCCAACAACACACTAACGCAAATCACACAAAAAAACTCCTAAACCAGCTGCCACTCTCACACAAAGTCACGCACAAGATCATCTGCTACCCTCACTTACGCCACACACACACACTCCCTTAACAAACGTCACACCTTCACAAAGCCCTCTCTTCTTATGCACAAAACCAGCACAACAACATTTTCTTCTCTTCTTTTATTTTTTTTCCAAGCTAACACACCAGCTGTACACACTCACAAACATGTTACTCTCCTCCCTTTTGCGCCACTCACCTCTTCATTTTCTCCTTATGATTTTTGCTGTTTTTTTTTCACTCAATCACGTCAAAGCCACAAAGCCAACTCCAACGCAGAACACACACCAACATTGTAGCTGGAAGTGACAAATTAATGTTGGCTCTTAACACTCTTCACTGACCACGCACCTCACTAAACAGCACACACGATTTTTTTCTTCTGATTTTTCTAACCTTCACACACTCACCCAGCTCCAGCTCCTATCTCCACGCTCTCTTCTTAATTTTTCCAGACCACTCAACAAACCACTCACGTTCTAAGCATACACACACCTGCTGCCGTTATTTTCTTCTTAATTTTCTAGCCTTCATGCACATACGTAGACCAGCTTCACACCTTCACTCTCACACAACGCAACACACTCATGGACAACACAACAACACAGCACATACAAGTCCCCCCCCCTCTCTTCCACGCAACACTCTTCTGCTGCCTTTTAACGTTGAAAAGCCACAGCACTCACATAATTCACACACCACAAAGACATGCACAACACTCCCATCTCCTGCTTCACACACTCCACCCTTAATTATTTCACTCTCCATACTCTACTCAACCACTCCCCATACTCTACAAGCCGCTTCCTTTTGTCTCCTTCTTTACCTACTACTTCCTCCACTCTTGGGTCCATGCACAGCTCAACCTACATGATCTCTTCTCCACTCAACGCCAGCTGCTTCCAACAAGCCTAGTCTGCCCTCTTCTCGACAGCTCATGTGTGGAATTTAGTTAGTTTTTGGTCCACCAACAGACCCACACACCTCCTCCTTCAATGCTTCTGCTGCCTTTTCACGTTATTTTTCTCCTTCGTATTTGTCCAACAAGACTCACGCAACCTCCAACTTCCTTCTCACTTTATATTTTCATTCCCTCTTTATAAAATGATGTGATAGATTAATGCTTGATCCTTGGCCTTTTGTCAAAACACTTTAAACTTGCAAGCCTCTCTTCGCTGTTGTGTTATTAATTGACCACGCTAACCTCATTTTTGTGTCTAATTTTCAGGTTGATAAGCTGAAGAGGGAGGCAAGATACTATACCTGGGATGCTCCAATTCTTTGGAAGCAATGCAGCGATCAGATAATCCGACGATGTGTTCCTAACAATGAGATCCACTCTATCCTTACCTTTGCACATTCTTTATCTTGTGGGGGGCATTTTGGTGCTAATAGGACTGCTAGGAAGGTTTTAAAGTGTGGATTTTACTGGCCTACTTTGTTTAAAGATGCTTATACTTTTTGCAAGTCTTTTGATAAATGCTAGAGGTTTGGGAGTCTGGGTAAAAAGCATGAAATGCCTTTAAGACTTGTGCATTTTTGTGAAATTTTTGATGTCTGGGGCATGGATTTTATGGGTCCCTTTCCTCCGTCATTTGGGTTTTCATAAATATTACTTGCGGTGGATTATGTATCTAGGTGGGTAGAGGCAGTGCCAACTAGGAAAGATGATGCTTCTACTGTTGCCAAATTTTTACGTGCTTATATTTTTTGCAGGTACGGCATTCCAAGAGCAATCGTCAGTGACCAAGGAACACATTTTTGCAATAGGACTATCAAGTCTTTACTTGCTAAATATGGAGTTAATCACAAGCTAGCTACTCCTTATCACCCTCAGACAAATGGGCTAGCTGAAGTCTCCAATCGGGAAGTGAAGCATATACTAGAAAAAATTGTGAAGTCATCCCGAAAAGATTGGAGTGAAAGGCTCGAGGAGGCACTATGGGCTTACAGGACTGCCTACAAGACCCCTATAGACATGTCCCCTTTCCGGTTGCTTTATGGCAAGTCTTGCCATCTACCTATGGAGATCGAGCACAAATCTTATTGGGCGATCAAGGCATGTAATGCAGACCTTGAATCTGCACTTGAAAACCAGACAATGCAACTCCAAGAGCTTGAAGAGATGAGACTTGAGTCTTATGATAATGCTAGAATCTACAAGGATAAGCTGAAAATGATTCATGATAAACATATTCTGAGGAAAGAATTCCATGAAGGTGACAAGGTTCTAAAGTTCAAGGCTCGGCTAAAATTGATGCCCGGAAAGTTCCTCACCAAGTGGGAGGGCCCTTTCAAAGTTACCAAAGTGCATTCATTTGGAACGGTAGATCTAGTGGATGAAGCTACTGGTCATGTTTTACAAGTCAACGGTCATCTGCTTAAGCACTACCATGAGGATCACAGACCCCCTTAATCCCACAGTTGTTTCCTTCCACCTTTATCATTTTATTCTCTGTTATATTAGTGGTGATATTTGTCTATTGAGATAATGCGGAATCAGTGTGGGGGAAGGAACCTTTTTAGTAGGAAGTAGTGTTAGTTATTTCTTTCCTTTAGTTATGGTTTGCTAGTTTTCCCTTGCTTTTGACATTTCGCCTATAGTTATTTTTCTTACATTGAGGCCAATGTGTTGTTTTAAGTGTGGGGGAGTATAGGGATTGATTTGGTTGAATTGTTTACCACTGCTTGGATTGCCTTATCATTTTACACTGTTGTTTGATTGAGCTAAATTGACATTTTCTTTTTCTTTTTTCTCTTGTGAACGGTTTGCTGCGTTTATTCTCACTTCGAACTTGACTTTTGTAGTCTTTGGGTTTATTTTCAAATCCTTGTTGCTTATGCATGTGAACATTGACATGTCAAGGTTTGAGTACGTTTTTGATTTGAGTAATTTTTATTCTTGGTTGATTAGCATAGTGGAGTGCCTTTGGTGCAGTGTTACTAACCTTGTGGTATAACTTGATTTAAGGAAGGAAATATCTTAGATAAAACGTTGTTGGAAGGAGTTTTGAGCCTTATTTTTCTTTCTCATCTTGTGTAATTTCTACCTAGCTTGGTTAGCCTCTAGAACTTGTATAGATTCTTTTTCAAAGCTGCATTAATACCTAGATTTGTGGGTATAATAGGGGCATTTTTTTTTCTAAACCCTTTTTGCCCAAACACAAGCCATTTCAATTGACCTTTGCTTACCCCCTTTGAGCCTTTACTTTTATTCATTCCGTTGTTTTTGGCACAAGTGTTTGCATGAGTTATGTTATGTTCTTCATGATTAAATGTGCATAATTTCTGTTGTGATTTTTATTTTCTTGGGTTCAGGCATGCCAAATTTGCAAAAAAAAAAAACAAAGAGAAAAGCCAAAAAGAAAAAAAAAACAAGAAAATAATTTGGCCAAAAAGAATCAAGTTTGAAATAAGGCATCCTTTGGTGGATTGAAGATTAAAGATTGGGTCTTGAAAGATGATAATTGCACATTGGTGTTCAATTGATGGTTGCGCTTTAACTCGTTTTGAGTTATTTTTAATACTCATGCAATACATTTGTCATTTTGTTTTCATCCATTCATTAGCCTTTCATCGACACTACAACCTTACAAAATCCCCTTGATCATGAATCTATGGTATATTAGTGGTGGAGATAGTAGAATCTTTACAAGCTTATGGTAGGTGCTAATCTAGGTAGATTGAGTGAAATTTGCCTATTTTAGAGATGAGCGAAACACTTGGACCTTATGTGAGATCTATTATGTTTCTTTTTCTTTTATCTTGCTATATCTCTTGTGTTGGTTTCTTTGCACCGAAATATTTCATAGATGTTGGTTGATTAAGGATAGAGGTTGTTTGAGTTAATTGCATATTCTTTTCTTGTCGTTTTTATGTTTGCTTGTATTGAATTTAATTTTGGATTTCTTTATTGATAATTTGCCCAGGAGTGCAAAAAGCTAAGTGTGGGGGAGTTGACAAACTCATTTATTCATATATATTTTCATATCAATTGGATGAGTTTTTGTCACTAAAATTAGTATTTATAGCTTTATTTGATTATTATTTGAATTATTGTGCCTTACATTTAATTTTTGTTTATAGGGACAAAAATTGTCGTTTTTGATTTAACTGTGATAAATTAAATTTTGGACAATTGATGCTACATTATTTTTAATATTTGTTGTAGGGTATTTGAAGAAATTAAAATTAAAAAAAAGCATCAAAACAGCTAGAGAAGAAACGACATAGTTCTAGTATGAGTGCATGGACCAAGGGAGGAATTATACACATCAAGTTATCAAGTTGAGGAGAATGGCGTGGTCTTAACTTGATGCTATGGAGACAGCACAATAAAAGGGGCAGCTGGCATTGTTGCTTTTGTTTGGAATATATTAAATATTCACATCACAATGAAAGAAAGAAGGGGACAAAAGGTGGTTGCTTGTAGATAATGGGGTGTGGACCAAAAAGGAATAAAGATATAATGGTGGTAGGTGCTACGTGAGCTGGATGTTTGTTGACTAGTGGGCTATCAAAGAAGAGACGTCTGGAAAAGTGGCCGGAGTGGTGTGCGTTGGAGAGCAAATTAAATTATCAAATAAAGTTATAGACAAAGGGGAAAAACGAGAGTGTTGTGGGTTGCTTTGACAGTGTGCGTGACTTGAAGTGAAAGGAAGCAGCAGGTGAGGCATGGGTTGAACATTAGAGTTAGCTGTAAAGGAGAAAAATAAAGGAAGAAGACAATAAGAAACTAGCAGGAGTTGTGCGTTGTGGCCTTGTGCTGTGGAGAAGCAAATGGAAGAAACGAAAATATAAAAGAGGCAACACCTGGCCAGCTGCTGGGTGACTTGCATGTGCTGTGGTTTGTATGAGGAGTAGCTACGTGGGTCTGGTGTGTGGATTTAGTTATGTGCGTGAGTAGCTTAAAAAAATACAAAGAGCCATGGAGGGGCGTGGTCTGTACAACATCTAGGCTGAGAGGTTTTTGGAGTTGAGTGGCTTAAGAAGGAAAGAAAATAATCAGCTGTTGTTGTGCTTGTGCGTGATCTAAGTGTGCTGTTGTTCTAGTGAGTGGCTTAGGAGTGACTTGGGTGCTGCCTTGAGTGGAAGTAGCTGCTAGACGTTGTTTTTGGGAGACAAATAAAATGAAGTAGCTGGGCTTGTGTGTCATTGGAGGTGAGTGCTGTGTAATTGTCTTTGGAGTGGGCCTGTTTGTGTGGTTTTGAAGAGAAAATAACGTGAGCTTGTGAGACCTTGAGAGAAAGAGGCTGGTGGGCTGTTGAGCGCAAGTGGAGTTGGGTGAGAGTTGATAACGTGATGTGTGATGTTGTGGTAGTGTTGCAGCGCAAGTGGAGTTGGGTGAGAGTTGATAACGTGATGTGTGATGTTGTGGTAGTGTTGCAAAAAAAAAAAAAAAGAAGAGAAGAAAACGTTGTTGTGCTGGTTTTGTGCGTAAGAAGAGAGGGCTTTGTGAAGGTGTGACGTTTGTTAAGGGAGTGTGTGTGTGTGACGTAAGTGAGGGCAGTAGATGATCTTGTGCGTGACTTTATGTGAGAGTGGCAACTGGTTTAGGAGTTTTTTTTGTGTGATTTGCGTCAGTGTGTTGTTGGCTGGAGGTGTATCTGGTGGCAGGTAGTAAATTGAGATTATTGGAAAATATTTTTGTAACAATTTGAGGTGGCTCGGTTGTTAGATTAAAGTTCGATTTTAATTCTTGGTTCAATTGTTTTAACTCCCATATCTTTTTTAGTGATAATTGCCTGCGTTATTGAACTGGAGGATTGCGTTTATTATTGTTAATTACTTGTGTTTGTTTTCTTATTTAATTCACTAATTGTCATTTCAAATTACTCATTTAAATTAAAAAAAACCAAAAACAAGTCCTTGGTGTTATTTTATTTCGTTGCAACTTTAGCGGTAATTTTTCAAATCAAATCCCATTTTATAGTTTAGGTTGCATTGCATTTAGTTATTTAGGAAATTAATTTCACTTTTGATTTCTCAAGAGAACGACCCGAGGTTGCGTTTATCAATGGCGAAAAAAAGAGTCATACAATGTTAAGGAGCTAACACATGGTTTCTTACTTCTTAGTTTAGACTTTTGGTGCGTTGTGCCTAGTATTAATACATGTAGGGACAACAATTTCTATCGAGTTTAGCTAGATCAGTTTGATCTAAGCCTGAGTTATATATAAAATTTTTTGTTCCATTCAATCTGACTCAAAATTAACGAGTCCAATTCGAGTTAATTAAAATTTGAATCAAATTTAAATTTTAAAAAAAATTGTAAGATATCAAATTACACTTAAATTAACTGTTTGAGTTTAATTGAGCTCAGACTCGAGTCACAAACCTCTTGTTCGATTTAGTTTTATACCAAATTTAAACCCAAACATAAAATTTCATGCTCAAATTCAACCTTACTTGATGTCATGACTTTTTTGCTCCTTCAAATACTATAAAAAATAAAGCGAGTAATGTAGTAAAAATTAGAAAATTTTGAGAATCCAAGCTTATTTATTTTATAATATATATACACAAATTATAGATACGATGTAATTATATATATAAATAATTTTATTTTCAAATAGTTAAAATTTAGCTATCTTGATTATATTTTAATTTTATTCAAATTTGATTTAATTAGCATATAAATTATTATACATATTTTAAGATTACGTTACTATATAAATATTTTCTTCTATAGATATGTTATATAAGAAAGCTAAATATGTTTTCAAATAATTTCCGTTATCTTTAGCTGAAAATAGATTGGGCTTTTTCTGAGCCCAAAACTGTTCTGCTTCAGGTTTACAAGTCCGACCAAATCTAACAAACCTAAAACCCTAATCCCTCTCCCCGTCCCTCGCACTTTCCTCCCCTCCCCGAGCTTCTTGAAGCTCCTTCTCGTCAGTAACCGCCTTTCTCTCTAGATTTGGAAGCCAACTTTTGCTCATGGGAGACGTTATGACTATGAGAGATGTCGAGGCCAGGGCAGCCGTCGCTGGAATCGATCTCTCTAATCTCGATCTTGACTCTATTCAACTCCCTCCCGGTGAAGATTTCGGTATTATTAGGTAAATTTATATATATCTTACTCAATCATCTGTTTTCTGAGGAGAACTAAATTTAATTTAATCTACTCTAGTTCCAAGTGTTTTTGGTTATGGATTTGTGACCCTATGATGTTTTGGTGCTCAATGACATATGTTTTGGGTTTTCGTAGTGACGATGAAGATGTTTATCAAGAGGAGCAGTTGGATTTCGACACTGGTTTTGGTAACATTATTGTTGTCGATCATATACCAATTGTTACAAGAGAAAAATTTGAGAAACTGGAAGGTGTTATACGCAAAATTTATAATCAGATGGGTGTGATAAAGGAGGATGGTCTTTGGATGCCGGTTGATCCTGAAACCGAGAAAACTTTAGGTTATTGTTTCATCGAGTTCAATACCCCTCAGGTAACTGTCCCCAAACCTGGAGGAATCTAAACAGCCAATTTCTAGCTCTCATTCTAAGCTGTAAGGCAATGGTTTATGTTTAGACAAAATAATCGCTTTTTATTTTATACGCTGTCTTTCTTTCCCAAAAATCAGTTTCTTGTATCACTATTGTAGTAACTATGAGATTCAGTTGCATTGTTGAATGACATTCTGTTGTGCCATCAGAGTGACATTAGATGATACCCTAGCTAAAAGCTATCACTCATCTTTTATTTTTCCCCTTAATCACCAGAATATTTGAGTAGACTTTCTACACTTGATTATCTAGAGAACAAGCATGATTTCTTATCCATGATGAAGTGGTTTATAGAATGATACCTTGTTTATCATCACAGGAAGCTGAGCAAGCTAAGGAGAAGACAAATGGGTACAAGTTGGACAGGTCACACATATTTGTTGTCAGCATGTTCGATGACTTTGATAGGTTTATGAGGGTTCCAGATAAGTGGGCTCCTCCCGAGATTAAACCTTATGCCCCTGGGGTAACTAGCTTAATTAATGTTCTTGGTGTTTGTGGCTGTTCTTTTTTTTTTTTTTTGATAAATCCATATATTGTTTTGGATACTAGTATATTTATGTCTAATTTTGTATAAAATAGAAGGGAAAATGAATTGTCTTCTTAATAAAATGATTTAGCATTTCACGTTTATATACGCCTTAGAGTAAGAAAAAAAAACTCTAAGAATATAAATCAAACACTCTCTTAGGAAGGAAAACGATTCCTAGGAAGAGAGGACAATCTCCTAGAATTCAATTATCTCTAGAAAATCAAGAAATTGACTTTCTTAAAATGGTATAAAGTAATAGACAACTTGACACTCCCTCTCAAGCTGAGGAATAGATGTCTTCAATTCCCAGCTTGGAAATAATATTGTGCAAACTTGAACTATAACCCCTTTGTTAGAACATTAGCTTGTTGGTTTCCCTGATGAAACATATGACATGCATACGAGCGCCTTTCTCCAATTTCTCTTCGATGAAATGTCTATCAATCTTAATGTGCTTTGTCTTATCATGTTGAATAGGGTTTTGATCAATTTTAATGGCTGTTTCGATGTCACAATAGAGCTTCTTAGGACCTTCCCGCTTATTTCAAGTCATCTAGAATAGTATTTAACCATAACAACTCGCACAAGCTTTGAGAAATAGCTCAAAACTTTGATTTTGTTGATGACAATATTTTGTTTCTTGCTTCGCAAAGTTACCAAATTGCCTCCAAGGAAAGAAGTCCCAAGAAAAAAACCCTAGGGTTCTGATACAATGTCAGAAAATAGAAGGGAAAATGAATTGTCTTCTTACTAAAATGATTTAGGATTATATGTTTATATATACCTTAGAGTAAGAAGAAAAATAAGAAAAAGCTCTAAGAATATGAATCAATCTCCTAGGAAAGGAAAACAATCTTCTAGGATTCCAAATTCATAGGAAAAGAAGGCAGTCAGCTGGGATTCTACTTTAGAATATCAAGAAATTTACTTTCCTAAAATGGGATAAAGCTAATATACAACTTGACAGATCTTATTATAATTTTCTCGAGTTCCAAGGCCTTGTTACTTTGTTATCTTCTGTACATTTTACACTTTGAGCAACTACTTAGGATCTGTATGTACGCATTATTCATACTGATATGTGTTGCCTTATAGGAAAATCTTCAACGATGGCTGACTGATGAAAAAGCTAGGGACCAGTTTGTCATTCGTGCTGGTTCAGATACTGAGGTTTTCTGGAATGATGCAAGACAGTTGAAGCCTGATCTTGTTTACAAACGGGCTGTGAGTCTTCTTTATCATCTGAAATCCTAGTTTGTATTTGTGTTCTGGGTTGAACCTTTTGTCCTCAATCTAGTTCATTACTGGGCACGTTGGGGGAGAGATGTGAGATACCTGAATTTTATGTGAAATTCTGCGCTCTGGAAATAATATTTGTGTTGTCAAATCTTCCATTTTACACATGATGATGAAGGCTCCTACATGCACTCTTTTGCAGTTTTGGACTGAGAGCTTTGTGCAGTGGTCACCTCTTGGGACTTACCTTGCAACAGTTCACAGGCAGGGTGCTGCTGTTTGGGGTGGTGCATCGTCCTTTGATCGGTTGATGCGATATGCTCATCCCCAGGTTCTTCTGGATTTTGGCTTAATGCGTATCCAGATTATATTTTTTCTTGGTGATCTTTAACTCTTAAGTGATATCCACTGCAGGTTAAACTTATTGATTTTTCTCCTGGTGAGAAATATTTAGTGACCTACAGCAGCCATGAACCTAGTAATCCTCGTGATGCAAATGTAAGATTTGTTTGATCTTGTGTTTTTCTGCACTTCAATGGGCCACTGCTAATTTCTTTTGTTGTTTAGAGAATTGTGATAAACATTTTTGATGTGAGAAGTGGAAAAGTCATGAGAGATTTCAAGGGAAGTGCTGATGATTTTGCAATTGGAGGGGCTGGTGGTGTTACAGGGGTGTCTTGGCCCATTTTCAGGTGTCTTTATTTATTTATTATTATGTACCCATGGACAACATCTAATGATCATTTGATTGTCTACATATTCATCCTTTTATCCCCACGTTGATGATGGAACACTCAAAAAATAAGAACATATTCTTCTCGAGAGAAATAATTCAATATTTACCTTCCTGATATTCTTCTTCTTTAATTAAAATTTTCTTTTCAGGTGGAGTGGAGGAAAAGAAGACAAGTATTTTGCCAAACTTGGGAAGAACATGATTTCTGTCTATGAAACTGAAACTTTCAGTCTAATTGATAAGAAATCATTGAAGGTTGAAAGTGTTATGGACTTCAGTTGGTCACCTACTGATCCCATTCTTGCTCTCTTTGTCCCTGAACTTGGTAGTGGAAACCAGCCTGCTAGGGTGAGTACTTAATCTTACAGTAGGTAGTTGTTCATAGTTTGCAGTTACTAGTTTGTTTCATAGTATGAAATTATGAAATATAGGTCAGTCTCTTACAAATTCCCTGCAAAGAAGAATTGAGACAGAAGAATCTTTTTAGTGTTAGTGACTGCAAAATGTACTGGCAAAGCAATGGAGACTATCTTGCTGTAAAGGTTGATCGCTATACTAAAACAAAGAAAAGTACATACACAGGCTTTGAGCTCTTCCGAATAAAAGAGCGAGATATACCCATTGAGGTATTGGAGCTTGACAATAAGAATGATAAGATCATTGCCTTTGCTTGGGAGCCAAAGGGTCACAGATTTGCTATTATTCACGGCGATAGCCCAAGGCCAGATGTAAGCTTTTACTCGATGAAGACTGCTCATAATAGTGGTCGGGTTTCCAAGCTCGATACTTTGAAAGGCAAACAGGCAAATGCTCTTTTCTGGTCTCCTGCTGGCCACTACATAATCCTTGCAGGATTAAAGGGTTTTAATGGACAATTGGAATTTTACAATGTGGATGAACTTGAAACAATGGCAACGGCAGAGCATTTTATGGCAACAGATATTGAATGGGATCCTACTGGGAGGTAATATCTGATACAAAGAATATCTAGCTTTCTTATAATTAATCACTTGTTTCAATGAGACTGTTTTACTATGTTCTACTTGTTTTTGGTACATGGCTTGTTTGTAGGTATGTTGTCACGTCAGTGACTTCGGTTCATCACGAAATGGAGAATGGTTTTAATGTATGGTCTTTTAATGGCAAACTACTTTATCGGATTCTAAAGGATCATTTCTTCCAGGTAAGACTGTTCATTATTCCCTTGAAGGTCCAATCTCCATTGTAGCTTGTTATTTGCATTTTCTACAGCTTGCTGGGAATGTTAGATATAGATTATATGAATTTTTGTGGTAACGTCAGAAGATCATCAATCTTATGTTGTTTCATAATTTGTTCTGGATGTTCAATGCCCTTACAAATATTCCTTTTGTCTCTAGCATATCAATTTACATTGACCAACCATGATAATTGTGTCAAATGCTTCATGATGAGCATTTGCTCATTTGCTGGCTTGTATCTTAAATGACAGTTTTTGTGGCGACCAAGACCACCATCTTTCTTAAGTCCAGAAAAGGAGGAAGAGATTGCAAAGAATTTGAAGAAGTACAGCAAGAAATATGAAGCAGAAGATCAAGATGTATCGTTGCAATTGAGTGAGCAGGATCGTGAAAAGAGGAGAGCGATGAAGGATGAATGGGAGAAGTGGATAAGTGAGTGGAAGCGGTTGCACGAGGAAGGAAAACTGGAAAGGCAGAAATTAAGAGACGGAGAAGCCAGTGATGAAGAAGAGGAATATGAAGCTAAAGAGGTGGAGGTTGAAGAGGTTGTAGACGTTTCTGAGGAGGTGTCTTTTGAATATGCTTCGTAGCGGGACATAGTCATCCGAGAATTTCTGAGATATACAAAGAAGAAAAGCTTAGCTTCTCTGTCAATACTGGCATTCATCTTTGGGAGGGAGCTGGAGTTTCCCTCTTTGAACTTCTAATTAGTTTATTTATTTTGTCAGAAGGGACAGCTCTTATTTTCCTCTTCACTTTTGTAATGTTTGGTCTTTTGTTGTACTTAATTTTCTGCAGATCGTAAAATGAGGATAATTTGGGTTATCATATTTAGTCTTGATTAGAGTTACTGTTGGTACGTGTGAAGCAAAATCTTGGTATAGAAAATACTTTCAATCTCTATCGTCAATGAATCACAGGTTCAATAATCACTCAAATCTGCCAAATTTCAAATGATATAACAATTAACCTAACACATCCAACTTATCTTTCATTTTATTAGGTTGCAGAAATCTTAAGGTGTTTGTGTTGCATATGAAAAACAAGAACTAAAGGATGCGCCGTTAACAAACACATTTCACTTGTCAGAATTCAGATTAAAAAAGCCTGGAAATAGTTCATATTGTTATAAAAGATAGAAATAATATGGTGTACCACTAATTGTAGACGCACCATTTCATAGTTATTGTACATATGGATTGGTTAGGTTTTACCTAACACAAGAATGAGGTAGATAGTTATTGGTTAGGTTTTACCTAACACAAGAATGAGGTAGATAGTTATTGGTTAGGTTTTACCTAACACAAGAATGAGTAGATGGGTTATTGGTTGGGTTTTACCTAACACAATAACATATATAGATGAGGTGATCACGTGTGTGTTAGGTGGTTAAAATGTCTTATAAATAGAAGGGTTGACGATGTAAGATACACCATTTTTTTCATAAGAAGAATTCTCCTCTCCCAAATATTCTTTCAAGTTTAGTTTCGTTTTATAACACGTTATCGTGACGAAGCTCTCGTTTCTAAATTCGAACTTATCAACATCAAGCAATCATAAGGTTCTTCCGCTACCTACATCATACAAACGTTCTTGGTTTACATACATCAAACAAACGTAAGTTCTTGGTTTATTTATCCTAGTTACGATGTTGTTAAAATAAAGTTCTTCTTTTTATCTACATTAATTCTACTTATGATATGATTAAACAAATTATAGGCGACTCACTATTTTACCTTCTTTAATAATGAAAAGTTATTACCACCTCTAAATACGTAATTTATTGTATAGTATACATCATCAATGTTAACCAAAAAAAAAAAAAAAAGTATAACTGACTATATATATATAACGGTAAAAAAAAAAACATAACGGTAACTTTATAACGGCTAGGTAACGGCTAGGTAACAGTAACAATTTTTTTCTATAAATAGATATCACTTCTTCATAATTTACTTCATCCCTATCTCTTACCTCTCTTACCTCAAATTTCTTACAAAACAAAATTTTCAAATGTTGTCCATTATTTCATTTTTGTATAATTATGATCATTATATATTTTGTTTCACTCTTAATATAGAGCTAGATAATGCACTTCAGATATATTTTCTTTAGTAATACCATGTATTATGATCCCTATGTTCTTCTTGGCATAGCATTTGAAAAGCGCATGTGATTTATTTAATGTAATATCGATTTGAATAACTGTCTTAATTATTTCTCTCTATTGTATAATAGTTGCCAACATGTCCAATCTTGCCAAAATTGAGTTATTTGCTCTTGATGTTGCATGCAATAATTATATCCGTGGATGATTGATGTCGAAATGATCTTGAATCGATGGATCTTTAGATACCATTAAAGAAAATAATACAACATCAAAACAAGATAAAGCCAAAGCGATGATCTTCGTTCGTCGTCATCTTGATGAGGATTAAAAGAGAATACCTCACAATTAAAGATCCAAGTCATTTGTGGAAAAATTTACAAGAAAGATATGACCACCAAAAGGAAGTTTTACTTAGAACTACCGTGATGAATGGGCGCTTTACGCTTCAAGATTTTAAAAGGTCGATGAGTATAACTCATTATGTTTAGAATTGTCTCACAACTACAATTTTGTGGGCAAACAATCACCGAGGAAGATATGTTAGAAAAACATACTCTACCTTCCACGCAACAAATGTAACATTGCAACAACAATATCGAGTCGTGGATTTAAAAATACTCGACTGATTTCATGCCTCCTTGTAAGAGAAGAATAATGAACTTTTGATGAAAAATCATCAATCCCGCCTCTCATGGCAAGCGGCATTTCGAAGCAAATATTGCAATTGAAATGAAAGAAAAATCATCATGGGCCTAGTCGTGGTCGCGGTCGTGGTCGTGGTCGTGGCCATGGTCGTAACTACATTCGTGGTCGTGGTCGTGGGCGTGGTAGAGGAAGTTATCCATATAACTCTCTTGAAAGAAATACGAGCCACCACAATAACAAGCACCATATTAATGATGTTCATGGAAGTTCTTATAGGACTTGGAGATTCTTCCTTAGATGTGGTACAAAAGGACATTGGGCTAAAGTTTGTCGAGTTCTGAACATCTATGTCGCTTATACAAAGCATCCTTAAAAGGGAAAGAAAAGGAAGTGAATTTTACTGAACAACACCCTTTAGGTGATTCAACTGACTTTGGTACTTTTGATTTTGATTTCATTAAGAGTCATAATCCTTCAGATGACTCTACATATCTGAATGCTTCGGATTTTACTGATGATTTTGTGGATCGGGACATTGTTGGTGGCGATGTAATTAAAATAATGTCTTGTTAAGTATTATTATGCTTATTATATCACTCGCCTTCAATTGCTTGTTATGTTTTGTTATGTTACTAGTTTCAATTACAGTATTGTTTTTAAGTTAACATAACATCTCTTTCTCTTTATTTTTGCAATTTTCTCATTAAATTATTTATTTTTATGCGAAGTTTTGATATGGATCGCTTACGTAAGAGGAGCGACAAATTATGATAATTTATGCATACCGATAGTGGCACAACGCACACTATCCTCGAAAGATAAAGGTTCTTTTCGTAATTAAAACCAACAAAACAATTGTGAACACAATATCAGGTCCTATAGACTTGATTGAAGGAATTGGCAAGGCCAAGTTCACATTACCAAAAGGCACAAAGTTCTCAATACATGATGCCTTATTTGCGCCAAAGTCTAAAAGAAATTTGTTGAGTTTTAATGATATATATTCTCATAAATATGATACTCGATCAAGAATCGAGGAAATATGAAATATATGTATCTTACAACCTGTCAATCAGGAAAGATAAACATATTGGAAAAACTACCAATGCTCCCTACTGGATTGCATTATACATATATAAATGTGATGGAATCTAATATGGTAGTTAAAGCAAAACACATTGATCCTTCAATAATCTCTATTTGGCATGATCGTCTGGGTCATCCAGGATCAACAATGATGCGAAAAATAATTGAGAATACATGGACATCCATTGAGTAACAAAATGATTACTCAAATAAATAAGAGTCCATGTACATCTTGTTCTCTTGAAAACCGATCATAAGGCCATCACCAAATAAAATAAAATTGGAATCACCTACTTTTCTTGAACGTATTCAAGGTGATATATGGACCCATTCATCCACCATGTGGACCATTTCGATATTTTATGGTATTGATAGATGCCTCCAGAGATGGTCTCACGTTTGTCTACTATCAACTCGTAATATGGCATTTTCAAGATTTCTTGCACAAATTATTAAATTACGAGCACAATTTCTGACTATACAATAAAAAAGTCGACTAGATAATCTTGGTGAATTCACATCCCAAACTTTCAATGACTATTGTATGTCAATCGGGATTATGGTCGAGCATCCTGTTGCTCATGTGCATACTCAAAATGGTTTAGTGAATCTTTAATTAAACGCCTTGACTTTTATCTGCTAGACCATTGATGATGAGAACAAAGCTTCCAATTTCTGTATGGGGTCATGCAATTTTACATGCTGAGGCATTAATTCGCATCCGACCAAGTACATATCATACATACTCCCCCCTACAACTTGCATTTGGTCAAGAGCCAAATATCTCCCATTTGAGAATTTTTGGTTGTGCAGTATATGTGCCTATTGCACCACCACAACGTAGTAAAATGGGACCTCAAAGAAGATTGGGGATATATGTCGGCTATGAAAGTAAATCTATTATTAGATATCTTGAACCTCAAACGGGTGATATATTTACAGCACATTTTGCTGATTGTCATTTTGATGAAAATACTTTCCCGACATTAGGGGGAGATAATAAACAGCTGATGAAAGAAATTACATGGTGTGAACCATCATTATTGTATCTTGATCAACGCACAAAACAATGCGAAATGCGAAGTGCAAGAATTGTGCATTTGCAAAGAATTGCAAATCAATTACGGATGCTTTCACAGATCACAGAAAGAGTGACTAAATCATTTATACCAAATTGTAAATGCTCCTCGCCGGATTGAAATCCCAAAAGGACAATCTGAGAACATGGTCACTCATGAATCTACAACACGCATGAAGCGTGGTAGACCAATCGGTTCTAAAGATAAAATCCTCGAAAAGAAAAGGAGCAAATATGATTAATGACCCCAAGATAGATAAAAGTGTTCCTCTAGAAACACAAGATGAGGATAGTGTCCCGTAAGAGACACAAACCGACATTAATCAAGAAATCGCAATTAATTATATTCACACAAAAGAATTATGGAACCGAATGATATGAAAGAGATTGATGAAATATTTTCTTATGCTATAGCATGTGATATCATCGATGAAAATGAAGATCCCTAACCAAGATCTATCATTGAATGTCAAAATAGACATGATTGGGTTCAATGGAAAGATGCTATTGAAGTGAATTAAATTCTCTTAACAAGCGTAATGTGTTTGGACCTATTGTCCTTACACCCCAAAGTGTAAAGCACATGGGTTACAAATGGGTTTTGTTCAAAACGAAATGAGAAAATGAGATTGTGAGATACAAAGCTCGACTTGTTGCACAAGGTTTTTCTCAAAGACCCTAATTGACTATGAACAAACATACTCTCTGTTATGGATACAATTACGTTTAGATATTTAATCGACAACAGTTCTTGAAACTGGAAATCGTCTTATGGATGTTATTCTGACTTACTGCGGATCACTTGATAGTGATATTTACATGAAAATCCTCGAAGGATTCAAAATGCCTCTGACATTAAAATCACAACCAAAGGAAATGTATTCGATCAAATTGCAAAGATCCTTATATGGACTAAAGCAACTGCACGACGCGTACAATGGTACAATCGTTTAGCGGTATCTATCAAAGAAAGGATATGTAAATAGTCCTATTTGCCCTTGCATTTTATAAAGAAAACAACATCCGGATATGTGATTATCGCCGTCTATGTTGACGATTTGAATATCATTGGTACTGCTAAAGAAATCCAAGAAACAAAGAAGTACTTAAAGAAGGAATTTGAAATGAAAGATCTTGGAAAAACTAAATATTGTCTTGGTCTCGCAAATTGAACATAGACCAAGCGGAATCTTTAATGCATCAATCGACATATCTGAGTAAAAGGTATTGAGGCGTTTTAATATGGATAAAGCAACTCCATTAAGTACACCAATGGTTGGTAGATCGCAATGTTGAGAAAGATCCATTTCGCCTCGTGAAGAAAAAAACGAAGAAGTTCTTAATTACGAACGCCATATCTAAGTGCGATAGAGCTCTCATGTATCTTGCTAATTGTACTAGACCCGATATAGCTTTTCTCGTTAATCTATTAGCAAGATTTAGTTCATCTCCTATTTAAAAGGCATTTGGAATGGAATTAAACATCTATTCCGTTATCTTCAAGGTACAATTGATTTGGGATTATTTTACACTAAAATGCAAAACAAGTTTTGGTTGGTTATGCAGATCACGAGTTACTTATCGATCCGCATAAAGCCGATCCCAAACGGTTATGTATTTACGTATGGAGGCCTTTGCAATTTCTTGGCGTTCACGAAACAAACACTTGTTGCTACTTCTTCAAATCATGCCAAATCATTGCACTTCATGAAGCAAGCCGAGAATGTATGGTTAAGGTCAATGACGCACCACATTTTAACAACTTGTGGCTTATCGACCAACAAAGAACCAACAATCATATTTGAAGACAATGCAGCATGTATCGCTCAAATAAAGGAGGTTATATCAAAAGTGATAGAACCAAACATATCCCTCCGAAATTTTTCCAATTCACCCAAGATCTCGACAAGAGCAAAGAAATCAACATCCAAGATATTCAATCAAGCAACAATGCTGCGGATCTTTTCACAAAGGCACTTCCTACTATACCTTTCAGAAGCATGTCCACGAGATTGGAATGCGACATCTAAGAAATTTATGAGGAAGAGCTCATTGTGTTTAATGAGGGGCGTCGTGATTGCACTCTTTTCCCTTATCATGGTTTTTATCCCACCGGGTTTTTCCCGATAAGGTTTTAACGAGGCAACACCAAATGGGTTTAAAGGCGGAAAAGAGACAATTATGTGGCACACCAAGGGGAGTGTTATAAAGATAGAAATAATATGGTGTACCACTAATTGTAGACGCACCATTTCATAGTTATTGTACATATGGATTGGTTAGGTTTTACCTAACACAAGAATGAGGTAGATAGTTATTGGTTAGGTTTTACCTAACACAAGAATGAGGTAGATAGTTATTGGTTAGGTTTTACCTAACACAAGAATGAGGTAGATGGGTTATTGGTTAGGTTTTACCTAACACAATAACATATATGGAGTAGGTGATCACATGTGTGTTAGGTGGTTAAAATGTACTATAAATAGAAGGGTTCACTTGATGTAAGATACACCATTTTTTTCATAAGAAGAATTCTCCTCTCCCAAATATTCTTTCAAGTTTAGTTTCAGTTTTATAACACATATCAACATCTACTTACTATGTTATTTGTTGTTTAGATTCCGAGTACAATATTTTTATTATATTATGCTAGTCATTGCTGTCAAGGTTTGTCGTTCGATGTTATTCACGTTGTCGTTTCAGTTGTTTTTTCTGCTTATGTTGTTATGATCACAGTATTTTAAGGGGTATTAATAAGAAATTGGAAATAATCTCGTATATTAGCTGTATGGTCTTCTATAGGAACTATTAGTTGTCTGTAATTTTGTATATAAGCACGATTTCTTAATAAACAGAACGAGTTTTCTCTCTTCCAATTTCAGGTATATAATACTCGTGTTTGATGCAGGATGGCTATAGACATATTGATTGTGCATCACTGCATCAGTAATCCTTTGTAAACATCCATCTTCCGCAATAGTTTTGTTTCTTAATTTCCAAAGTGCTTGTTGATCCATTAAGATATTGGCGTGGTTATTCAATCTTTTGTCATGAACCCTGATACCTAAAGAAATGCTTGATGTACCTTACATTGATGATAGGCATAATAAACTCGTATATGAAGTGTTAGAGAAACCTTATTTTTGATCCTAGCCTGCAACTTTTCATAAGGAATGTTTTCAAACTGGTAATTTGATGGCTAGAGTACTACAAGAAAACTCACGTTCTCCGACGGAATCTTTTCATAAGGAATGTTTTCAAACTGGTAATTTGATGGCTAGAGTACTACAAGAAAACTCACGTTCTCCGACGGAATATTCCGTCGGAGAAATGAACATTTCCGTCGGCAATTATTTTTGCCGACGGAACGCGACGAAAGAAAAAACCGTCATAAACATGACTGTCGTTATTACTTACCGACGGAAAATGACCGTCGGTGTATTGTTAACGGAAAACTGATAGATATTGATTAAAAATTGCATCGATGAAATTCATATATCACCGACGGAATATTTCCGTCGGTATAATTTAGGGACGGAACCACCGTCACTATGTTGAGAGCGAAAACGGAAGTAAGTAATAACGTTAACGACGGAAATATAATCCGTCGGAAAGTTTTATCCATTACCGACGGTAATTTGTACGTCGCCAATTTTAGTTCAGTTTTGTGGCGACGGAATGTTCCATTCCGTCGGAGAAGTTTTACATATACCGACGGAATTGTGTAATCCGTCGGTGTTTTAAATTTGGTTTAACTCATCAGGTTGTACATAATTAGACATCCACACATCAACCAGTACATCAAAGGTTTAAATAATGTCAATTGTTATAAAATTGGATATAAAAACATCAAAGTGTACATAAATTGTTATGTTTGTACCTTAAAATAATGAGTTCGACTATCTAAGGTTGTGGTGATGGTGGGTGGTCCTCTGTAGAACTTCCCTTCGACTGTTCGAACGGTGGTCGCAACTGAGCCATCTGCATAATCTCTTCTCTCATCTTTGCCATCTACTCTCTCATCTGTAGCTCCATCTGCTCCCTGATTTGTTGCTCTTGCTCCCTCATTCGTTGTTCCTCCCGCTCTGTCTGCCCCTCTTCCAAATGAGTTATCTTGTCCATTAATGTCTGTGCTGTGGCCCGAAGCGCGATGACTTCATTGTTGTTCGATGGCCTAGTGGACGCTGCTGTACTGGACATGGAAGATTGGGAATAACATGTGTTCCCATACGAACATAGACCAAATATCCTGCCACGACGATCCCTACCACCCACGGCCTCAAAATACGTCTGAGACACGTCTACAGGCTGTTCCTCCTGCAATTGTAGCTCAAGGGTTTGTTGTAATTGGTCCTATAAGGTATGTGAAGTTAACATTAAGAAGAAGGACGGGAGCAGTATTTAGAAATATATAAAATGCAATAATTGGACATACATTCAGCTATCGACAGCGGTTGTTGAGGAAGGTTACACCGTCATGCTTCTTCGTGTGAGTGTGCAGAAATAATTGAAGGGGGGGTAGGCTTGGTGCCCAATGACTTCTCCTACATGAGAAAGACTAAAATGTTATATGTGAACTAGAAATCGTTTAAACTTCGGCAGAGGTTCGAAAAGTTGTATGATATTCGCCTCCTGCTAGACAAAGAAAATAACTCAACACAACCATAAGTGGCATCAGACATTTAGAGCATTATCATTATCCATAATACAACGAAGCTAACTATCGACAAAATTAGTGTAAAGTGTAGATACTTACAAGTCTGTCTGCATGTTCTTGGTGAGTTATTGAGCCTCCCGTATGTACGGGAAGACTCTGTTGATCTGGGCCTCTACGTTTGTTGGCCGAGTTACGTCCTGAGATGGACATTGCTGTAGGTGATGCCCAATACGCCAGCCAACGACTCCAAATATCCTCCGAAATAAAGCTGGGTGGTGCACCAGCTTTGTTTATCGCGTTAATGAAGTCGCGATAACGCGTGCGAGCCCACCTCTCCCAGAATTTGTATATGCTCCTGTCCAAAGTAGCATCCCAGAAAAATGCTTTCTGATTAAAGAATAAAACAAAAATATGTTAGTTAATGTAAAACTATATATATATATATATATCATGACACTATATATATATATATATATTAAATAAATAATAGAAATAATGATTGCACCTCGAACTCATGAAAGTACAATTGTTTAGTTTCGGCAGTGATATTCTTCCACGTATATCCATCGGGTTCAATCATTTCCTTAAAAGTGGAGGTCATATGGCTGGAAACTATTCCAGACGGTACGAACCTAAAACAAGAAGTTATTGTAGTGTACAAATGGACCGAAAAGCCTAAGGCTTAATCTACTAGAAACAGTGCTTAATCCTATAGCCATACTTACTGATCATTGATGAAAGTGATATACTTTCGCCCATCATCTCCTACAGATCCAGGCTGGCGGGCATGTCCTCCATCCCCTATTGTGGTATTGGATGATATATAAGTTGGCGTAGGGGATGGTGTAGCATTAGTAGCAGTGGGTGATGGCTCATCTAGAACGGGAGGATGTGTAGGAGGAGGAGGTGAGTCAGTGCGAGTCGCAGATTGTGACGATCCACCTTGACACGGCTGCCCGCCGAACATCCCTCTAATCCTCGGCCGCATAACCTCACGTGGTCTCTTAGGTCCCATATTAATGAATGAAATACAATATTTATCGAATTCTGTACAAATATAACAATCTTAAGAGCAATCGTTTACACAAGTTATTTACATATAAGCCAATGACATTGAAAGTTAACAAACAAGTTAATAACAACAAATCAACGTCATCAATTATATAATTATGATTGTGTTAACCAAATTCAAACAGATACAACAATAAACATCTTTTAAGCTTTATCGAATTATGTAATGCATGAGAAAATTATTCCGTCGAATTCCATGTGACATGAGAGTCGGTAAAAGTAAATGAGTCCTCGAGGTCTGGATTTCCGAGAAGCGTCCTGGCACGTTTAAACGAAGCTTGGGAAACAATCAGACTTCCCCCACCATGTGAAGGGCTTTGGACACCTTCTCTCAATAACGTTTTGGTTATAGCCATACTTGCTGAGGAAATTGTAAATGTGTCGCCGCTCTTGGTGTGGGAGACGAATTGTCCAGATGAACTACTACAAGGGGGAACAATTACACCTAAAATAGGGAAGAACATATATTCACATTTGATTCCGTGCTATTAGACCACCGTGACACAAAGCAAAACTGGATATGGTAGCATACGTGATTGTCGGACCAAAGATGAGCAATTGTGAATCTTTCACAATAACTGATTTGCCATATCGTTCATATGTCGTCGTGTCATGGCTTTGGCCTCTACTGGCACTCATTTCTTCGTTGAGAATACAGGAAGCTTAGAGCAACATGAAGTGCAAACCATCAAATTACTATTATGTCATGGGCACTTCAACTAAGGAAATGAGATGTACAGAATAAGAACAGAGATGTAATAATAATAGGAAACACCTTCAAGTAGAAGATCGGTCATGGATGGCAAACGAATCTGAGTGTTTTTCGCAACACTGTTTCCTGCATTGGTGATTCCTTGGGATAGGACAAATTTGCCACATTCCTCCCAACGGTAAGAATTATTACCATCGGGAGCCATTCGCCACATCGACATCCTTTGAATAAGACTTGCAATGATTAAAAGGAATAATGTATTTGGTACAGAAAATAGTCTATTACAAACATAAATTAATTGCTATTAGAACTTAAATGTAAATTACAATCATCTTCCTCGTCGGAAGAACAAGAATCAAACTCTTCCTCTTATTCAGATCCATTGTTACCCTCGTCAGACTCTGCAGATGAAATATCAACATAAGCGTTAGAAGGATCGTGTAAAGGTTCCGTCTCGTCACACGTTACTGTTTCATTGATAGAAGCCACGTCTTCTTGAAACGCTTCACTGTCATTTCTCTGCTCTCCGTTTCTATGGCATTCAAACACTCCCCTAGGTTTAACTTTGCACACCGCCAACCAATCCGCCTTATCACGTCGTAAACTTGGAAAAGGGACATAACACATCTGTCTTGCTTGCATAGCCAAGATGAAAGGTTCAAATTGTCTCAATCGTTTGCGGAAGTTGATTTCAACCACATTGTATCGGCTATGCACTTTTGTTCCAACGTTTGGTGTCGGGTCATACCAGTCACATTTAAATATCACACATCGCTTAATTGGCAATGCAGGGTACTCAACTTCAAGTATTTCTATTATTTTCCCATAATAGTCCATCAATTCTCCCTGTATCGAAACTCCACTGTTCATACTTGACATGCTATGTCCATGCGACTCTGTATGGTATTTATATCCATTTATGAAATACACCGGATACGAGTAAACAGTTCGCAGAGGTCCCTTCTCAAGATCAGAAATGAAGTTGTTCTGTATTGGATTTTCAGCGGCCTATGTAACAGGAAGTAGCAAAGGAAAGAGTACAATGTCATCGGAACATTTCAACATGGTGGGTAACAATAGGAATAGTTTAAAGTGAGAACTTACATATCGCACGAACCATCGAGGAAATTGTTTTCCAACTTCATTATTTATGTCATCCTGTGTGATACCAGGCATTATCTCATGCAACAATGCCTCGTATACGCTGCATATGACATGACACCAATCAGTAACGTTCAACACACTAATACCTGCAATTGAGCATATCAATTGTGCAACTCACTGTACGAATGAAAGAACCTCCTGACAGTTCAATAAAATGTACCCATGTGCAGCATCAATTTCCTCCTCTGTTAGCATTCGTCTTATTGCACGTCCAGAGGTTCGTCCTGGATATGTAAAAATTGACAAGTTCCCATCCGCACCACTTGTTGCTCCCCATCGTCGTTCGAGGAACTTGTCTCGCCTTTGTACGCATACATGAGGCTCAAAATAATGTCCACAAAACGTCTTTAGCTTCCTCGACTAAATAAGCATTACATATGGAGCCCTCAACTTTAGCTTTGTTTTTCACATTTTTTTCAAATGATGTAAATACCTATAATAAAGCAAATGGTTATTACAATGTTCTAGGTGACACGGCATGTACAAATGGGTAAGGATATGATAGTCTGAGCTACCTCTCAAATGGATACATCCATCGATATTGGATCGGACCGCTAGTTTTGCTTCGTGTGGTAAATGCACCTAGATGCTCCATGCGATCAAATAAGCTTGGAGGAAAATCCTTCTAACTTGCACAAAATAATGGAATTTCATTCTCTAGTTTTTCCATTTAATCTAAATTGATTTCAGATGATGTTAAGCTTTTGAAAAACAAGCTCAACTCTATTAATGGTTCCCATACTTTAGAAGGTAGCAACTCGCGAAAGGCAATTGGAATTAGCCTTTGCATAAAAACATGACAATTATGACTTTTCATCCCAAATAATTTGTACTTTCTCATATCTACTGTAGCACCTCACTCCCGCGAGACCTGAACCCGACATCGACGATAATATCCGAGCCCGTGACCCGCGAGGGTGGTATGCTAGAGCAGTCAAATACACTTTAAAACACTCACTATGCCATTTCCTTTTTCTTTGCAAACCAATTGAGTCAGAAACGGTAAACAAATTGTGCCCACTTTATTTCGAAATCATTTTCAGTAAAACAATTACAATCAAAAAGGCACTCAATAACAATTAATCATTTTACATACAGACATCCATAATCAAAATGGGTCCGATAATGATCCTGAACACTTGCAGTGATCACAGGACAAATACAATGTTAACCAAATAGGACCCATCAACTAAATAACACTACACTAATGCAGATGTGAATAACACTGATCCCGACCCTTACTCTGCCTTGCTAGCGGTAGTCATACTCCCGTTTGTCTAACGGGGTACTCTTCATTTCCTAAAAAATAATTGCAATGTTGGGTGAGTTTGCGAACTCAGTAAGAAACCATCATCGATGGTTCACCCAACTCATGCATATCTGAAATCATATACACATAATCACACAATAGCATTACGTAATTATCACATGTAATTTCATTTTCACATTTCGCATCAATCATATACATATGCAATGCGCATGTGACACTTCCATTACTTTTCATTGTTGTGACCGTGCTTTGAAATTGTCGATGGCGGGCACATTCTTACCGAGCTAGTGGCTCAAATCGTTAGGCGTGATATGCCTGCGGTGAGCCTGTGGCTCTAATAATCGTTGGACCTGAGGTCCTGTGCGTTAAGCTTAAAGCTCTCATATACGTTGGTACCACCGGTCACAACTATCATTATCTGATCATGCAATTATGCATGAATGCACATGTCTCATTTTTCATTTCGATACCATGTTTCATATCTTCGGACCTTTGGTCCGGTATTTCAATCATATGCAATTTCAATTCATTTTCACTGATGCATTTACAATTCAATTCGCTAATGCATTCATAAACATTTACTCACATTAGCACTTCAAGATCACATTTTCACTATTTCGATCACATTAGCACTTCAAGATCACATTTTCACTATTTCGAACACCTGTGGTCCGAAATCAATCAAAAGCAATCACACATATATCCATCCTTAACTCCACATGGCATGAGTGCATACAATTAAACATATAAGGTTGAGAAACCAACTAGGTTACTTACCTAATAACTTTCGAGCTAATGCCGGAAAGTCTCTGCAACGTCCGTAGGATATGTCTCTATAACAATTAAAATGAGTACACATTACCAACTGTATAGTTAGAAATATTAAACAATGCACATGAAATAATTAAAACGTATACAATGCATGTTCATGGCATTCCCGGCCCTAATCCAAAATTTTCCCATCATAAAAATTCCATCTAAAAATTAGAAATATAACGGCACCAAAATTACTCAATTCGGGCCTCGATCGGTCCACAAATAAATAAAACAGTGGCCATATAACTATTACCCAGACCCACGTCAATTTCCCGTTCAAAAATTTCCAATCTCTCAGAAAATGAAATTAAATATTCAATGAATCCGATGCCTCAAGAATCAGGTCAATCGGACGTCAGACGGAAAAATTATTCACGAAAGAAACCAAAATTCACATTAAACAATTAATATATATATATATATATCCCTTATTTTCTTCTTTTTTTTTCTTCCTGATTTCCAACCAAACTTTCAACACCCATAACTATTTGCACACAATTCAGAAAATTATAAATCATATCTCATTGGAAAGATCATGAAAACCTCTACACGTCTCATGAAGACCATAAAAATCAATTTCACCCCTAAGGGTGTCAAAAATCCAATCAAACCTACTGCCCAGTGAATGCCTCTCAAAACATTGCAGGATTTGGCAAAATCTATAACTTTCCAGTTCCTCAGTCAAAAATTACAAAATAAATGCCCAAAGAAAGATCAAAATGTTTTCTACAATCTTCATGAACAACCTGAAATCAAATTCCATTGCTAACTAGGCCAAAAAATTCAACAAAGAATCTGCCTACTGAAATCAACCAATCTGGACAGTAATTTTCTAGCTAGCATAACTCCTTGCACAAATGTAAAAAAAATCACTACCTTATATCACTGGAAAGATAAAATCTCATACTTCAATTTTCATAGAGGACTCAAAATCCAATTCAATCTCTAACAATTTCAAAACTGTTATGCAAGTTTCTGCCATGATCAGCAATCCATGACCTAGCTTAGGTTCAGTTTTTGCAAATTCATTACTCCCAAATATGACATCCAAAAATTACATGCCATATATCATTTTCAAGATAATTTCTTCCTATACAACTTTTAAGAAGATCACTGATGCCAATTCAATTCACATAAATTGCTAAAATTGCTTCCAATCCGAATGCTCACAAAATCTACACTTAGGCTAAGTTTCATCAAAATGCTCAAAACCAGTCAATAGTAAACAGTTCATATCTCCCAATATACATATTGAAAAATTTCAAGATCAGTGGAAATGGAAAGCTAACTTGATAGGTTTCAACTTTTATGAAGACCATTTTTACCAATTCCTTCAAAATTAATCTAGAAAAATCCTCAAAGTATCAGATCATTAGGGTCGGCTACTGTTCACACAGCACCAAGTAATTCACTTTGTTTGCCAAATTTAAAATCCTTAAAGGCAGAATTGAGCAACATCCCCTTCATATGAAATCTAGCCATAATTCTTAAGTTTAATTTAAAACAAACCTCAGCTCAATTGGACAACCACATCTCAAGTTATAAGCCAAAATCTAAAACCTACACAACTCACATTTTCCAGATTTCATTCCTTACCTCTTCCTCTTTCATTCTAGCATTTTACCTACTTCAATATACATCCATTTACACCTCTAATTCAACCACAAAATCATCACAACAATTACTTGTATAATAGAGCATAATTGGCAGCAATCACATACACAACTTCCTTACATCATTAACATTCATCTAACATCATAAACATCATTTACAACATTCAATTCACAATCTTTAACTACCATATCAATTTCTCACACACAAGCATACATTTAAACCCATACAAACCTACCAATATCATGATGAAATAAATGCATAAAGAATCCCCATGAATGCTTCTAACTACCAAAAGAAGAAAAACAAACATCAATACTCACCAAACAAGTTGCAAGGTCTAATTTCCTCAAATCTTCAAGTTCACACCAACTTTTATTTCAATCCTCACCCACGGCTATCACAAGCATCACAAAGATCATCATCAACTCAAGGCTTGAGCTTGGTTTATGTGTGAAGAGAAGCAAGCAAGGTACCAAGGAAAATTTCTTGTAGGGGATGAGAAGAAGAAAAACTCAAAGGAGGAAGGCAATAAAGGGAGCTACGGGTGAATGAAGAATGGAGGCTTTCAAAGTGTTATATTTTTTTAAATGAGGCAAAGAGAGAGTCGTGGGAAGCCAGCCCACTTAAAACAATTATTAAACTATTTAATTAAGGCATCCCTAGGCAAGTGACAAGTGTCACTTGCCACCTGTCCTGATTTTTATTCCGGTTCCAAATTTCACTCCAATTTCTCTCCAAATTCCAATGGCTCACAATTCAAAATTCCTAAAATCATGTACCCAATTTCCCAATGCCATTAGATAGTCTTTTCGGTACCGGAAAGCCACTCAGTCAGCCAGTTGAAAAATTTTTCCGGTCTGGGCAAGTATCCCGAAAAATTTCAGAAAAATTCCCACAAATCCCTAAAAATGTGAAACACACCTAGAGCACTTCAAAATCCATTTTTCAAACACAATTCTCACACAAAATTTCACAAAAATTATGATTAAACTTTTATGCCGGGACATGTCATGAATGCATGTATAACCATGTGCATGTGCAACAATTCATCAGTCATATCACTATAGAAACCATAATTCCTGAAATCACAACTCCAATTATTTCATGCCAATTGTCAATCAATCTCGGAACCATAATTCAATTAATCGGTCACTAAGCCAATTTTTCGGTCCGGACCCTACACTCTAAAAATTCCGGAAATTTTTTTATAAATTCACAAAAATAAGAAACATCCAATCCCACACTCCAATTTTAATTTCCAATCCTCTAATTTCAATTTCATTCCAATTCTCTATTCAAATCCTGATCTGTACTATTATATAACCAAATTTCCAATATTTACACAATTTAATCGGGAAATTGTCATACATGTATGTACATACATATGCTTATGCAATCACTAATCATTTACCAAAACTATAAAAGCTATAATGCATGTGCAATCCAACATTTGCCTGTACTCAATCCTGACCCGATCTAAATTACCGATATACCCATCACACCGGTAACGGGATGCTACATCTACACACCTAGACAGGTTTGAAACATAACCATCAGGAAACTTTATTCCTTTCAACCATTCACACAAACGCTTCTTTTGTTGCTTGTCCAAAGTGTAACATGCTTTCGGATATTTACCGGTATGAACATCTTTATGTAACTTATGTCTTCTACAGAGCAGTTGCAAATCAACTCTCGATTTGGCATTGTCTTTTGTCCTCCCTTCAATGTTCATAATGGTATTGAACAAGTTGTCAAACATGTTTTTCTCAATATGCATCACGTCCAGATTATGCCCTACCATATTTGATTTCCAATATGGTAAATCCCAAAATATGCTTCGTTTTCGCCAACCAAAGTTTTGACTGATGCTTCTATTTACTTCATCGGCTTCAAATTCAGTTACTTTAAGCAAGCCCAATGCCTCAATCTCTTGCAAAATCTCAACACCACATTTTAGAGGTGGAGGTGGTTGTTTGACAATCCTATTTTTCATGAACTTATATTTATTGCGTCTAAACGGATGATCAGGAGGAAGGAATTTTCTATGATTGTCAAACCAACTAATTTTACCACAGGTTGGAAGATAAAACGCATTTGAATCATTGCCGCAATGAGGGCACGCCAACTTCCTAGCTGTGCTCCAACCAGATAACATGGCCAAAGCCGGGAAGTCACTAATCGTCCACATTAAAGCTGCTCTCATAACAAAATTTTGTTTCAGAGATGCATCATATGTTTGCACACCAGTTTCCCAAAGATGCTGCAATTCCAATATCAGCGGTTGTAAGTAAACATCTATTTTCTGCTTGGGATTTGTTGGTCCTGGCACAATAAATGTAAGGAACATGTAAGCCTCTTTCATACACATCCACGGAGGCAAATTATAAGGAGTAATTATCACCGACCAAGATGAATATTGCTGCCCGGATTGACCAAAAGGTTGGAATCCATCAGTCGACAATCCCAACCGCACATTCCGACTTTCAACTGCAAAGTGCACATGGGTGTTTCCATGCCAGTGCATCTGATGGATGACGCATAACTCCATCTTCCTGATCGTGTTCAACATGCCATCTCATGTGACATGCAGTCACATCAGATGCATAAAGTCTCTGCAGTCTCGGAGTTAGCGGGAAATAATACATCCGCTTCCATGGAACTAATTTCTGTTTCATTGGACGCTTTCTTGGCTTAAACCTCAATTGACCACAAAATTTGCACTCATCTAAGTTCACTTCATTTCCCCAGTAAAACATACACCCCAACTGACAGCAATCAATTTTTTCCACTGGCAAACCAAGACCCCGAATCAGTTTCTTCATATTGTAAAAACTGTCAACCATTGAATGATTAGCGGGTAGTGATTCAGTATACCACTCTAGAATGTTATCAAAACTACGATCCGATATGTGTCCTTCACTCTTTACGTTCAAAATTCGTGCAATTGAAGACAATTGCGTCATTTTCTGACAATCGGGCCATAATTCTCGGTCAGCAGACTGGAGTAAGTCAAAAAAATTTCGTGCTTCTGCGTTTGGTTCTTCTTCAACATTTACCCTATTTGTCCCAAAGGTACAACCGACCCCATCAAAGACCATTTTCCTGTACGAGTTTTTTAGTTCCATGAAAAAAATTCCCTCTACTTCCAACCTCCCCTTCATACTCATTTACGTTGACAGACATTTGTGGTTCATTCCCCCTTGAGGTGCTACAAATTAATGGTTCACCATGTCGTGTCCACTCAAAATAATTGGGCACAAACCCTTTTATCAACAAATGCAACTTAACTTCATCAAGAGTAAGGAAACATTTGTGCTTGCACTTCCTACATGGACATCTGATCTTTTGTCAATCCATATATGCAGGTTGAGAGCATGCATAATGAATAAAAATGTCAACTCCATGCACGAATTCAGGATTGATGAAGCCAACAGGGGTTAATCGTCTATACATCCAAGATCTATCCTGGAAGCTCATAGCTGGGATACTGTTAATTTCAACCAGTCAATCCATTGTCAGTATCATTCATGTATTCCACATATAACAAGGTAGGTCAGTATCATTAATTGTTATACGAGGATCCTGTTGAAAATTCGGCAGCATTTACCCTATCACATAATCATCCCCCTCTTACACATAAGAGAGCCCCCTGTATGTGAAAATACACTTCTATATTCGACAAGTCAACTCACAACTGATCTCTAAACTACATGTCCATACTTTGCATTGTCAACAACTCATGTTACTTATCAAAAATTAAACATTAAACTCAAATCAATTCACAACCATACAAAATTTTGTTATTACGTCAAATTATATTAAAAAATATATGCTTAGAGTTACCACAATTGAAGTAAAAGTATAGTTGTCATTTCAATACTTGCGTAAGCTTCTCTTCACGTTCCTCGAAAGTATAAATACTGGGGACAATAGAGTTCCTACAACCAACAAAATCAAATTGTGTCTTATCATATTGAGGGGTCCTAGCATTTGTCACAGAAGTTCATAGGATTGATTCAAATGAAGGAGGAATAAGGCAGTTATAAAATAAGTAGTAGTGATTTTGCTTAACTCGATTACTAAAGACATAATTGGTTATCATAATATATTCTTTATTTTGAATATTTATTTAAAACCTAAAGATAGAGTAAAGTTGGCTCTTGAATTATTATTTCTTGAATTAGATCAAAGTATGCCAAGATACTTGTGGGATGATTTCTTAGAATATAATAAAAACAATTATTGACTAAAGTTTTAGGGACTATATAATTAAATTATTAGTTACTATTAAGTGTAATCTGAATTGTAAAGAGATTAATTGCTTTTGATGGAAAATAATGCACTAAAAGAGGTTGGACATAACTAACTATTGTCAAGATTCATTAAACTGACTTTGGCATGGAAATGAAATCCTTCGACACGAATCGAAAAAGAAGACATAGTTTCTAATAGATTATGCCAATTGTAGAACTAAAATAATGTGTTTTTTCCATCAGTTATGATATATGTAATATAGTTATATGTTACATTAGTGCAACTCCCTTTATCTATGATCATACTATATATCTTATTAGAAATGATGCATCTCGAATAAAATATTTTTTTCTTTTATTACTCTAACTCGTTCTCCTTGATTAAAAATCTTAACAATCGCCCACTAACAAGCATATCACCTTTAACAATATATCAAGCTCCATCATCACTAAGGTGATTGAGTATTGACTCTCATTCACATCAAACTCCGTTCATAGGCTTGAATCTTTCCCCTTCAAGCTCAAAAGCTAAATCAAATTTTCTCAGCGCTTAGATCATTATTCTCTTTAAGAACTTTTATTAGAGGTGTTAGATAGCATCTAATAAGCCTCTTTTCATTAAGAATTTAAGCTTATTCATCATTCATGCATTCCATCGAACACCTTGAGGTCAAAATCATCTCAACCCTATCTACACACAAATCCTTTAATTCTTTCCATTATGAACATGCAAAACATTCACACAAGACCAATCAAACCAAAATAAACAAATGAAATGCATTAAATCAGTCCAAAAGCACATAAAAAAAACACACCCACACCTTACCTTCGGATCCACCAGAGGAGAGACGGACATTGTGGTCGCCGGAGAAGACGGACGTTGTGGTCGCCAGAGACGCAGCAGCTAGTCGGACATACACGGAGGACGAGCTTCGCCGGAGGAGAGGAGAGAAAGAGAAGAACAGAGTCGGGGAGAGGAGAGAGGAGGGACGGCCGCAGACGATTTAATTTAATTTTGGCGACAGAATTATCCGTCGGTATAATTAAAAAACTTCGTCGCAGCATTAAGCTTCCTAACCTAGTTTCCCGACGATGTTTTGCAATATACCGACGGCTTATTTCCGTCGGTGAACCATTTCTAACTGACAAGTTTGCCGACCGAAATTTAAAGTCCGTCCCTATTTATAGACGGAACTGTATTCATCGGCATATTTCCGTCGCTATAAGTCATCGCAAAATTTTCCCTCCAACGTTGGCAACGGATTTCTTAACCGTCGCAAATTTTCTTTCTTTCACCGACGGATTAGGGAGTCCTGTCGCAATTCACATACGATTGACGTTCCATCGGTATAGTTCCGTCGCTATTTAACAATTTCCTTATAGTTAGAGCAGATGATGCATGTATTGTCTTCCGTAAGGAATGATAATATGCAAGATTCAAAGAGATGTTGATAATATGCATTTAGAAGTTCAAAAATGAAGTCGGTGTTTCCGAAAGGAAAAAGAATAGAAAAATGGTCATTTGCTTATCTATGAATATTAGTTTTGGTTGGGTCGGTCATACTGGGCCCGAACCCAGTACCAATGATGCATGGGCCGATCGGTCCATTCACCAAAGATCAGCCTTATGACTAAATCAAGTCCAGGCCCAGGTAACGATTTCTCCGACCCATTAGCAGGAGAGAGTCTCCCATGCAAACACGTAAAAGATCTAAACCTAGTTGCTGCTTCATATATAAGGTACGATTTTACCACAACAAAGGTATGCGATTACAACCCTAATTCTCTCTGATTACATCGGACTCTCCTTCACCAAAAAACCTGACTTGAGCATTGGAGGGGCTAATCGGGACACAATCCCCGACGTGCCTTTCTTGTTTTGCAGGTGTTCGACGTTGAAGTTGACACTGGAAGCAGTTGATCATATGGAGTATAACGGCAACATCCAGTCCAGCCAGAATCCGGCTGAACCAATTGGCGCCCACTGTGGGGCCCAACTTTCAGGTACCACGTCGTAAACACTCGGATCGATCAAAGTGGCGATGAACCTCGATGTAGCCATTGTCGCGCTCGACGATGCAACGTCTAGGTTTACCACCACCGGTGACTCACCGCACCAAGATATTTCCCACGCGGAATCCTCTGATCCTCACGATCAACAACAACCTCAGACTTTGGAACAGGAAGAACAGAGTGTTGCTTTAGAGGATAACATTGCACCTAATACACACCAAAACCTCCAACACCGATCGGGTGCGGAACCTATTTCGGCTATGACGCCTCGACCCAAAAATGATCGAGGAAGCGGTGATCCGTTGATTCACCGATCTTGCGCCTCAACAGCGCAATAACAACCGCTCGCACGACAAGCCGCTTGAAAACTTAGCATGACGACCGATCATCGCCTGTTGAGAACCTAGAAAACTCGTGGGCGATCGGATCAACGCCATGAAGCTTCGTCGAGATCGCCTGACGGCGCAATACAACTCTCCTTCACTGAAATCTTGGATAGCCTCCGGCACCGGGACAAAGATACCGACCCCCGAAAAATACACGGGAAGACCGACCCCTCGACTACCGCAACACTTCCATCCATGATGAATCTACATCGTTTCGGACGCTATCCAATGCAAGGCTTTCAGACGGCCTTCCAAGAGGGAGCTCGACGATGGTTCAACAACTGCCCCGAGTCAGATCACATGTTTCGAAGATTTCAGATTGTTATTCCTGAACCAATTCGCCACCAGTAAGCAACCACAGAAGACGGCTTTGGAGGTGATGCAACTTACCCAAGGAAAGAATGAAAGTCTGCGGGAGTTCATCACTAGGTTCAACAACGAAGCGGTCGAGGTTCCCGACCTCACTTTCTCGTCCATGTTGGCCGCTCTCATGAGCAATATAAGGGATGAGGAGTTCAAGAAATCATTAGCCCTCGATCAGCCCCGATCCGTTCAAGAAATAAGAAACAGGGCAGACAGGTGCATTCAGCTAGAAGAAGTACTGAAAAATACGAGACGTCGGATGGATGATCGGTCGCCAAACGACCGGTCGGGCAATTCGCACAAACTACAAAAGGCGGTCGAATCGAGAAGGCCAATCGAATCGGCTGTGGATATCAACAGAGTTCACCCGCCAACAAAGCGATATGCAGAAGTATTAACGGCCATAAGAGCGGATGGGGAAACTATCCGAGAACCCGAGAAAATGAAGACCCCATACAAGGATAAAAACCCCAATTTGTATTGTCGTTTCCACAAAGAGGTCGGTCATGATACTGAAGATTGATGGCAGTTGAAAAAAGAAATTGAATTCCTCATACAAAGGGGAAGGCTAGGCCGATTCGTGAAACGCGAACAAAATGCCGACCGGGATAATCAACGCAGGCGGTCGGTTCGACACGATAGGCGCATAGCCGGAGGCGAAATGACAGGAATGATGGAGGGAGGTCGAATGCGAACACAGAAAATCGACGAGAAGAAAGAGGGCGATCGAGGGAAAGAAACGATGGAAATGCCGGGCAACAAGATGACCGACCGGCTGGAGTCATTAACATGATATTCGGTGGAAATGCAGCAGGAGGGTCCATCACTAAAGGGAGAAAAAGATACACCAAACAGGTCAGCAGAGACTCGTCCGTCAAAAAGCCAAAGGAGAATGATGGAACGATATTGTTCGACGAGTCTGACCTTGATGGCGTAAGTTATCCTCATGATGACGCCCTCGTTGTGAACCTGAACATGGACGGCTACGAGGTGAAGCGGGTAATGATTGATACAGGCAGCTCGGTCGACCTGCTGTATTACGAGGCCTTCAAGCAGATGAAGGTACCCGAGGATCGATTGCTACCTACAGACGACCCCATCAAAGGAGTAACCGGGGCCTCAGCCTACCCGTTCGCCCGGGTGAATTTGAAAGTGAAGTTTGGGCAGAAGCCGTGCCAGATAGAAAAGGACGTTGAGTTCCTAGTTGTAAAGTTTCAAGGGGCATACAATGCAATAATCGGGCGGGCTACTCAAAATGCCCTCAGATCGATCGTCTCCACCTACTACCAGGCTATGAAATTCCCGATGCCTCACGGAGTCGGTATTATCAGGGGTCAACAGAGAATCGCCAGAGAGTGTTACCTAGCAGAGACTAAAACTTTAGACGGGGCGGTAGTTCTGACGAGCTCCCTTGATGTGAGAACTGATGAAGAGACGGATAGGATGAATCCCGCAGAAGAAACGCAGTGGGTCGCGCTGGACGAAGCCGACCCATCTAAATTCACAAACCTAGGTTCCGAGCTTTAGAAGAACCTGGTTAAAGAGATCACAGATTGTTTGGTGGAGAATAGGTCGATTTTCGCTTGGGTGCCGAGCGACATGCCTGGAATCTCTCGGTCAGTCTCATCGCACTCCCTAGGTATTCAGCATGACTACAAGCCGATCAGACAAAAGAAGCGATGGCACAGCAAGGAGCGACATGGGGTGATAGAGAAAGAAGTGGAGAAGTTGCTTGAAGCCGGGTTCATCCGAGAGGTCAAATACCTAGAATGGCTCGCCAATGTAATCTTGGTGAAAAAGAAGAATGGGAAGTGGAGAATGTGCATAGACTTCACTGATCTAAGCAAAGCATGTCCAAAGGACAGTTTCCCCTTGCCTAAGATCGACCAGTTAGTAGACTCCACCTCGTACACGAATCTGCTCACTTTTCGGATGCTTTCTCGCTATCATCGATTAAAATGAGTCCGGAAGACGAAGAGAAGATCTGCTCATAACCGATCAGGGCACATACTGCTACCAAGTGATGCCTTTTAGCTTGAAGAATGCGGGGGCAACCTATCAACGACTCGTTATGGAAATCTTTAAGAAACAGATGGGCCGGTCAGTGGAAGCATACGTAGATGATATGGTGGTCAAAAGTAAGACGGACATGGAGCATGTGGAAGATCTCAAGGAGGTTTTCCAAACCCTGAGAAAATTTCAGATGAAGCTGAACCTGGAAAAATGTGTTTTCGGGGTGACGTCCGGAAAATTCCTGGGGTTTATGATCACTCAGCGAGGAATCGAAGCTAATCCAGAGAAGATTGAGGCCATCATACAGATGCCTTCGCCGCAATGCTTGAAAGATGTTCAGATATTGACCGGTCGGATAGTTTCGCTGAGCAGGTTCATTTCCAGGCTAGGAGACAAGTGCCTCCCATTTTTCAAAGTCCTGAGGAAAGCGAACATGACCCAGTTTCAATGGCCGGAGGAGTGCGAGAAAGCTTTCCAACATTTAAAACAATATTTGTCTAGCCCGCCTATTCTGCAAAGCCCGGTAGAGGGGGAGAACCTGATTTTATACTTGGCAATTACAAAGGGGTCGATCAGCGCAGTACTTATCCGATCGGAAGGAAGCGAGCATCATCCCATCTACTATGTTAGCAAAGTGTTGACCGCGCCAGAAACGCGATATACGCCCATAGAGAAGCTAGCCCTCTCTTCCAAAGTCATACCATTGAGGTATGAACTGATCAACCCTCAGCAAAGGCTTCAAAAGCCCAAACATCGAATCGGCTAATAAAGTGGTGAGAGTTTGGGGAGTTCGACATACAATACAAACCCCGCACAACCATCAAAGCGCAGGTGTTGGTAGATTTTATCGCTGAGATGAGCCAACCACGCCGAAGGACGAGCGATTCCACTCGAACTTGTTTGTTGACGGTCGTCCAATCCGAGGGATCACGGGCGGTGAGTAATACCGGTCAGCCCGCACAATGAAGAAAAGGTGGAATATGCCCTTCTACCGAGTTCAAGGCTTCCAATAACTAAATGAATATGAGGCCTCGCTAGCGGCCTCCAGGTTAGCTAGAAATGGAAATAAAGCATCTGAAGGTTTATAGTGATAGCAAGTAGTGGTCGGCCGAGTCACCGGCAAGATGAGGCCAAAGGAACAACATGATCAGTACCGAGTCGGTGAAGCATGAGTTGAAAAATTTCAACAAGACTCGATCAAGGTAGAACGAGCTCAAACGTCAAAGCGGATCGCTCTCCAAAATGGCTTCCGATCGTGATGCAATAAACAATGTCCTAGTCGAACGATCGGGCCAAATTTAACATTCTTAAAGTCGAGGAAGTTCACAACATAAGTACCGATCGGTCGGATTGATGGAGCCGATTAGCGAGCACCTTTAGAAGGAAAACAACCGTAAGACGACAGCCGCGAAACTAAGAATAAAGGCGGCCGAGTACACACGTTAATGGTACTCTATAAGCGATCTTCGACCGGCACGCTCCGATGCTTGAACAAAGAAGAAGCCAACCAGCAATCGCCGAGGTCCACGAAGGATGTGGAAATCATGTAGGAGGCCAATGTTGGCACACGATGATCGATTTATAGGTACTTCTTGGCGACAATGAGAAAAGACCGCCAGAGAAGGTCGATCGATGCGAGGCTGCCAGAGAAATAAGAACCTTTCTCATCACCGACCGAGAGGATGCAAATCGTGAGTCATCCTATTCCTTTTGCTCAATGGGGAATGGATATACTGGGGCCTTTTCCTTTCGTTCCCGGGCAGAAAAAGTTCTTAATGGTGGCAGTGGAATATTTCACTAAATGGGTAGAAGCGGAGTCGGTCGCTACAATCACCGAGGGGAAGATAAAACGTTTCGTAAAGAAAAATATACTATGTCGCTTCGGGATGCCAATGATTTTGGTTACGGATAACGGTCGGCAATTTGATAACGACAAATTCAGAAATTTCTGCGACCGACTAAAAATCAAATTACAGCTAACTTCGGTAGCTCACCCTCAAAGCAATGGACTTGCGGAGAACACCAACAAAAATATAATGAGTGCTCTCAAGAAGCGCTTGGATGGCCGGAAGACATGGGTGGAAGAACTAGACGAAGTGTTGTGGGCATACAGAACCACACCGAATCTGAGCCATTGTGGGAAACACTGCTCGTAATGACCTTCAAGGCGTAAGCTCTAGTCCCAATAGAAGCGGCATTACACAATCAGAGGATGTCGGGCTATGAAGAAGAGCTGAATGATGAAGCCCGCAGAGCAGAGCTCATTCTCCTCAGTGAGGATAGAGAAAGGGCAGCCGCTCGCTCAGAAGCTATCAGGCAAAAGGCGCACCAAATTCTACAATGAAGGGTCAAGTCGAGCAAAGATAAAGATAGGTGGTTACGTCTTACGAAAAGTTTGAGGCGGCCGAAGCACCTGGAAAGCTCGGTCAGACGTGAGAAGGACCCTATCGAGTGATAAAGCAAGTCGGGCATAGTGCTTATATCCTACGCGACGCGAAAGGAAAAATTCTACCAAGGCCATGGAACTCCCAAAACCTGAAGGCTTTCTACCAATAGATAAGTTTTATTTTGATTAATATCTGTTCAATAATGTTTTGTACACTCAGGTACCTTTTTCCCGATCCCGCCAGTGTGGTTTTAACGCCCACGCCTCATTATCATCAATAAAGAGGTTCAAATTTCTTAGCAATAAAGAATTACACCATATGCGGTAGAAAGTAGAAGACCCAATCAATCATCGCTCGACATCTCCATAGATCGATTACGGTCGATCGGTCGCCAAGACAAGATCCTTGGGACCGTCGCTCGACATCTCCATAGATCGACTACGGTCGATCAGTCGCCAAGACAAGATCCTTGGGACCATCGCTCGACATCTCCATAGATCGACTACGGTCGATCGGTCGCCAAGACAAGATCCTTGGGACCATCGCTCGACATCTCCATAGATCGACTACGGTCGATTGGTCGCTAAGACAAGATCCTTGGGACCGTCGCTCGGCATCTCCATAGATTGACTACGGTCGATCGGTCGCCAAGACAAGATCCTTGGGACCGTCGCTCGGCATATCCATAGATCGACTACGGTCGATCGGTCGCCAAGACAAGATCCTTGGGACCATCACTCGACATCTCCATAGATCGACTACGGTCGATCGATCGCCAAGACAAGATCCTTGGGACCGTCGCTCGGCATCTCCATAGATCGACTACGGTCGATCGGTCGCCAAGACAAGATCCTTGGGACCGTCACTCGGCATCTCCATAGATCGACTACGATCGATCGGTCGCCAAGACAAGATCCTTGGGACAGTCGCTCGGTATCTCCATAAATCGACTACGGTCGATCGGTCGCTAAGACAAGATCTTTGGGACCATCGCTCGGCATCTCCATAGATCGACTACGGTCGATCGATCGTCAAGACAAGATCCTTGGGACCATCGCTCGGTACCTCCATAGATCGACTACGGTCGATCGGTCACCAAGACAAGATCCTTGGGACCATTGCCCGGTATCTCCACAGATCGACTACGGTCGATCGGTCACCAAGACAAGATCCTTGGGACCATTGCCCGGTATCTCCATAGATCGACTACAGTTGATCCTGACTAGATCGACTACGGTTGATTGGTCGCCAAGACAAGATCCTTGGGACCACAGCTCAGCCTCGACCACTGACCGATCTCAGTACCGTTTGGATCCATGAGCCGACTACTTTCTACGATGAATCTGACGTGAAGAACGACTACGAGCGATCGGATCACTAAGGCAAAGAGCCTTGGAACACACTCGCCCAGGATCCTAAGACAAAACCTAGAATCGTACGGCCCCATTATCGCCCGTCCTAACTCACCCGTTCAAAACAAAGCAAGTACGCTTGTAAAAAAACGGAAGTGGTAAAAAACAGAAGAATTAACCAAGTACACTCTATTCATTTCGAAAAATTCCGGTCACAAGCCCGACCGGATGAGCTTCACAGAAGAAGCAATCACTCCAGCGCCTCAGGAGGAGGAGACGAAGAACCAACAACCGGGTCCATGGATGAGGGGTCCGTAGCAGAATCGACGGGAGAAACGGAAGGGCCAGCAGTTGGGTCACGAGGAGTTGGCAGCAGGGAAACATCCCCCTCTTCTTCTTCTTCTTCTTCTTCTTCTTCTTCTTCTTCCTCCGAGCTGAGATCCAACTCCTCGTCCGGAATGACGACTCGCTCCCCGACGACCTTCTCCTTCATTTGCTCCAACGAAAGACCGAGGGCCGGAAGCAACGGTTCGGCATACTCTTCAAATGAAGGCCGCTCCGACCCATCGGGAACGTGAGTCTCATAGCTCTTCCTCAAGGCCAAAAGGGTCACGTCGCAGGCGAGCTCCAGGCATTCCGCCTTGAGATTTCTCCTCTTCCACCGCTTGATCGCCTCGATCCTCTGCTTTTTAACTGAGCTCCCCAACTTCGTCAACAGCATCTCGGTGTTGCGCATGTCGGCCACCGCCGCATGACAGTCATGGAGAAATTTCTCTTTGAGCTTCCTCTCTAGCTCCACCTTCCCCTCCAAGACCGAGCACACCTTGACCATCTCAGCCTTCTCCTTAACCGCCCTAATCCTCTCCTCCTCCCCCGAATCGACCCGGGCTGTTAAAACTTTCATTGCCTCCTCCTGAACCTTCTTCTCCTCCTCTAAAGAGGAATTCTTGGCCTGAAGAAGGTCCCTCCCATCTTTCACCTCAGTAAGCTCCTCCTTCAAAGCCCTCATCTGCTTGTGAAGGTTTTGAACCTCCTGATCCAGAGCCTCTAGACGCTGCACCGTAGCGAAGGACATCACTGAGCTTCATATGTAGCTACGAAGAAGCAGAGACCCCATCTCCCAATTGCCCTTCCTGTCCAATTTCTCCTCGTCATGGGGAGTAATCCGCCAACAATGTAAGGGACACGCCCAACTCTCCAATCGTTATCATTAGCAAGGGTATTTTGGTATTTATGAGCCATACCGATAGGTTTCACCGCATTCATCGACCGAAAGATGATATCGGGCCTCTAATTATAGAGGAACAGTGCTTATTGCATATGCATTTATTCTTAGGTACGTGCATTCATGATTTTCGAGATTTGATTGTGACTATGGACCGATCGGATGATTAGATTGGGAGTTAATTGAGAAATTAGAGTAATTAAGTTCAACTGGATCGATTTAATCATGCTTATGGGTGATTGGTAATTTATAGAGACTTTTAGAAAATTTTCGGAAATTCGGGAGAAAATACCTCGGACCGGAAATATTTGAGTGATCAACCGATTATCAGATAGTATTGAAAGGGCTGTCCAATGGCAATGGAAAATTAGAATTTTTCCGATAGAAAATTTATGTGTTAAGCCATTGAAATTGAGACCGAAATTTGACCGATTTGGAGAGTCAGGGCCTATAAATACTAGGTTGAAAGAAATTTGGGAAAAGTTTGCTAAGGCATTTTCCAGCTTTCTTCTTTCCCTTTACGGTGATTTCGATTCCTCCCAACGGTGAGAGATCCTTTGATTTCTTTTGGCTTCTTCCTTATGGTAATTAGTCTAATATGTCTCTACCGATTGATAAAGGTTGGAAGCCTCGAGATTGGTAGATCGAGGATTTTGAAGGATTTCTAGGGTTTCGTGATTTTGAGAGATCTGTGGATTCGATCTGTGATTGGTAAGTTTTATGGTTTTAATGTTGTCATTAATGGTTTCTACTGCATTTATGGCATTTATTATGTCCGATTGGGTGGTCAGAGTGTTTACCGATGGGTTCTTCTCCGGTGTTATCGTGAGTGTAAGAGTTAAGGATTGGTGATCGTTGTAGCTCGAGGCTTTCATTAAGAAAGTTTGCTTTTCTTGCCTTAGATAGTACGATTCGCTGACCGATTGAGTTATATTGATGATTGGTTTAGATATTTGATGATTATATATATATTAAGGTTTCAACGATGAAATTGATGAGTTATGTGTGTTGATAAATTAAGGAAATGGTTCTTGGAAGGAATAGAAGCTAAGGATTTGTTGTATTTTGTGTATCGAATTAATTGAGAGTTGTTCACAGAGGAAAATTTGGGTTAGAGTTTCAGTAGTCGGGATCTCGAACACTGGAATTGTGTTTAAGGATGTGTTGGGGAAGAAGGAGAACTGGTAGAGGAGCGAGAGCTCGGTAGAGGAGCGAGAACTGGTAGAGGAGCGAGAGCTCGGTAGAGGAGCGAGAACTGGTAGAGGAGCGAGAACTGGTAGAGGAGCGAGAGCTCGGTAGAGGAGCGAGAACTGGTAGAGGAGCGAGAGCTCGGTAGAGGAGCGAGAATGCAGAGGAGCGAGAGCTCTGTGAGAGGAGCGAGAACTGGTAGAGGAGCGAGAGCTCGGTGAGGAGAGCGAACTGTAGAGGAGCGAGAGCTCGGTGAGGAGCGAGAATCGGTAGAGGAGCGAGAGCTCGGTGGGAGGAGCGAGAACTGGGTAGAGGAGCGAGAGCTCGGTGGAGGAGCAAGAATCTGTGGAGGAGCGAGAGCTCGGTGAGGAGCGAGAACTGTAGAGGAGCGAGAACTGCAGAGGAGCGAGAGCTCGGTAGACGGGCGAGAATCGGTAGAGGAGCGAGAGCTCGGTGGAGCGAGAACGGTGGAGGAGCGAGAGCTCGGTAGAGGAGCGAGAACTGCAGAGGAGCGAGAGCCTGAGACGGGCGAGAACTGGTAGAGGAGCAATAACTCTGAGGCGGCCTATGGGCATACGGGTGAGCACCAGGCGCACCCCTGGTCGCGACCTCCACCCTAGTTGTCCGAAGAGGTGTGTTTGAGGTTTTTGGAATTGGGACTTAGAAAATTACAAATTCAATGACTAAGGATTAAATTCAAATTGGAGTTTTAAATTGGAAATTGCAATAGAGGTTTTGACCGAATGAATAGGAAATGGTTATAGAGAATATGAATTGAGGAAATTGACTGAATTCTAGGAATGGAGCAATTACTGTCGATCAACTGAACTAAGAGTCAGGAATTGGACCTAAGAGTCCAAAATTGGGTATTAGCACCGAAATCGTGAACATGCATTGTACATCATTTCATCGAGACATATGCATTATCGCACGTAAATTGAGCATCTAGTAATGGGACTGCATTTTATCACATACAGGCACCGCTGGACCGTCGCTCCACGGACATTCTTTGGGACTTCCAGCAAGAGCTCGGAAGTTACAGGTGAGTAACCTAGTTGGTTTCTCAAATTTCTGGGTGCTTACATGCTTACTGTGAATTACATGCAAAGGTGAATTATATGACTACCGTATGACTACTGGCATGTAATGGATTGAATTGCATGTTTTATCGAATTGAATCGCATCATTACGTGATATCGATCAACACCGGGCTTTATACCACACACCGTAAATTACCGAACATGGTACCGCATGCATAAATGCATGATCACATAATGGAATGTGTCCCAGTTGCTATTTTCACCGAAATGAGCTTTGAGCTCATACATCAGATCGACGGGCTTAGCAGGGAGAAACTCACACGCCCACACCGTGATCTTGATGAGCACTTGGGCACAAAACTCAATAACTGGAAAGAGTCACATATGCATTGCATTTACATGATTGATCGTTGTGGACGACTCTTGAAATACGTGATAATATGAAATCATCGTAGATCGCATCGTTATTGCAAATTGTTCTAAATTACTGCTTATTGTTACTTGTCTTCGTAAGTGGCTACCGATCATCGCAATCGTTATAGATCGTTATATTATATTGGTAATGAATATTATCAGATTATGTCAGTACGCCAGCGCGTAATGCATGATTTGAGCGAACCATCGATGATGGTTTCTCATCGAGTTCGCAAACTCACCCGAAATTGCAACCTATTTTTCAGATCGTTAGAGTAGACTCTAGCTCAAGACCTTTCTTTCTGCCAGGCGAAATGCCGGCGAGGATCGTGATGGCTCAAAGGTCGGTCAATTTGGGTTAGCATTTTGAGGATGACTTAGGATAGACGCTTGTATCGCTTTTCCTTTTGATTTTGTTAGAGACCGATAGATTTGTCTATTCGGATTGAATGATTGTATTGATAAATTACATTTTGATATTAATTTTCTGATTTACGATTTATTGCAATTATTATCGCGATGCCATGTGGATTTTAGCGAAATTTTCTGGTAGTGAACCTTTATCGTGGGATACGTGTCGGAGCGACCTACGGGTTTCTCAATGTGTACCCTACGATGAGGGGGCGCTACAGTAAGCTCCTCCTTCAAAGCCCTCATCTGCTTGTGAAGGTTTTGAACCTCCTGATCCAGAGCCTCTAGACGCTGCACCGTAGCGAAGGACATCACTGAGCTTCATATGTAGCTACGAAGAAGCAGAGACCCCATCTCCCAATTGTCCTTCCTGTCCAATTTCTCCTCGTCTGCGGGGGGAGTAATCCGCTCAACAATGTAGCGGGACACGTCCAACTCTCCAATCGAAGAAGTCATGGGCAGCTTGATCACAGACTCCCACTGCTCGGAGTCAGTCACCTGACCTTTCCTTGTCCCTTCCTTCTCCTTCTCCTTCCCCACTGACACAGCCTGATCGGATGGGAGGTCACGGAGTCGGACCAGTCTCCTCCTCTTAAGAGGAGGATCTACCTCCTCGTCCTCATCCTCTTCTACAATCGCCAGTGTTTGCACTAATCGGCACAACCGGTGGCAGCGGCCGCAGATAAGGGGACCAGCCGATCTGATGGAGCGACCAACGTCCACCAACGGAGCAGAGCCTTCACCAGTCTCCGTCCCCTGCTTCTTCTTTGGGGCCTGCCTCTTGGGCTTAGAGGGAGCGGCAGGCTCGTTAAAATCCTTTACTCTCATCATGGCTGCACGGCAACGAACACAAGTTAGAGAAATGCAATAATCAAAGTATATGGTAAATAATTAAACTACGCGGGATCAACCAGGCGGAGCCGCTTCCTCTCTAACCCGCGATCTCTACGAGGGTCGAGAGAAAAGAATCTGCCGAGGCCTCTCAATAGCTCCTCGACGAGCCGAAATAAGTCGATTCCGCCGAGCGCTTTGATACGATTCACTACCCCCATTCCTCCTACTAAGGGTTACGCGACATGTCATTCCACCGCTTTCGGCTAAAGGGTATCTCCATGGCCGAGACTGAGGAGGACCGGGGCTTCACAAAGAAATACTTTGTCCGCCAAGATGAGATCTTGGTCGTTTCGGCGGTCGATACAAGGCGTCTCGATCGCAGAGAGGGGATCCCAGCTCGGAAGATCGGGCTCTGACTCAACCTCATGAAGTGGCGCATGATGCCGATCGATGGGGAACAATTAATCGGTGGCACAAAGAACGCCAGCACCATTAATAAATCTCCATTGTTCGTGCAATTTGACTGGCATTAATCGGTAGATTACAAGACACTCATCCACGATCGGGGCATAAGGAAGCCTCATACCACCCACCGTGAAAAAACTGTCAGAAACGATGATGTACCCACTTAAGTTGCTATGGATACGCTCGTTCCTCAAAGCCAGCCGGGGTCCCCAAGATGTTGGGATATTAAACCTGAGTGTCGACCGATTCAGCTCCTTGACGGTCATTGTTGATGCCTTCCTTGGCGGCGCCTCCACAACCAACCCTTCTTTTCTCTCCCTTGTCGATATCTCTTCGACGCCTTCCACCAAACTTCTAGCGCTAGCAGTCGACATACTTACCCCGAAGAGAACTTGCGAATAAGAAACTTTAGAGAATCAGACGAGGAAGAAGGACGTACCTATTTGGTGATTTGGGAAGGAAAACCAGACGACGGATGAAGGAAATTTCTGGGAACTGAGAGCAAGAAAGAGTAAACAAGAATAGAATGAAAGCGAGAATATAACAAGCGTGAAGAAAACTTGCAACGCATCAATCCTGAACATTTATAGGGGATCGGTTCAACGGGAAACCCAATCAGAGCGCAACACGCGAAAAAATCCGAACGAGCTTAGACACGTGGAAGAATCCGAGCTAAAGGAGATTAGGGTTTAAATTTAAAGGTGGAGCGGCGCGACAGTTGAAAGGACATCAATGACAGCTGCACAACGGTTACAAGGACGAATCGTTTCAGATTTTGGAAAGTCGTCAGACGGCACGCGCTGCCAGACAATAAATGCTTCGCGTACCGCACCATGCGCTCGCTAATGATAACCCCCCGATCTACTTGAGGGCAGGCCAACATGCAGTAAATGCCCATGCCGATCGGATGAAGACACTAAACCGACCAACCCCAATACGGCCGATCGAGCTCTACCTGTCACAACCCAATCGACCGAATCAGTTACGAGCCGTCCCGCACACTAGCCACAACGATAACACCCGACCGATCGACTACCTCTTGAGTCACAACCATCGTCTGTTAAAAAGCTACATCTTATAATCTGACTGATCGTCCCAGTTACGAGTCATCCCATGTACGAGCTATCAAAACTCACAGATTCCTCCGACCCTTCTCTTCGCCGCACTCGAGGAGGGGGCTTATGGTTGGTTCGGTCATCTTGGGCCCGAACCAGACCAATGATGCATGGGCCGATCGGTCCATTCGCCAAAGATCAGCCTTATGACTAAATCAAGTCCATGTTAAGTCAAAACCAGACTTCACGATTAAATAATTTTGATAATAAACAAAGAGAAATATACTAAGAAAAATGATGGAAGAAAAGCGACGATACAAAAGGCATTGAAGCTTTACGAAGACAAAAGCATTTATACAAAAAGGCATTTAAGAAAAGCGACGGAAGCTTTTACGAAGAAAAGCGCATTTATACAAAAGCGATTTATACAAAAAGGCATTTAAGAAAAGCGGTTAAGCTTTACGAAGAAAAGCGATTTATACAAAAAGTATTTATACAAAAAGGCATTTAAGCTTTAATAAGAAAAAGCGTATTTATACAAAAAGTGTATTTAAGCTTTACTTAACACAAAAGCGAGCGATATAAAAATAAGACGGAAGAAAGAAACATCGCTTAAGACTACATTTGAGCTAAAGCTCAATAACCGCTTCTTTAAAGATTCAAGAAGCAAATAGTCAAGAAATGTTGAAGTTCCGACTATAAATAAGAGTCGAGAATGAAGAAGAAACAACTTTTTGACAAAGTAAATGAAACTCGTGTATTCAATATCATGCTCATCTCGAGAGAAAATTGCGAACTATTTTTCGAGTGTATATTAGAAAGAGCAACACTTTGTAAAGCTCTTTATCGCTTTTCATTTTGAAAAGTGCTACAGATAGCTCAAGAGGCTAAGAGTAAAAGAATACTTGCTGTTAAGAGACTCAAGAGGCTCAACTAAAGAATACTTGTAATCAGCTTTGAGATAGTGAAAATCTCGAAGAATATCTCGAGGATCGGACGTAGCCCACGGTTTAGGGTGAACCAGATAAAATTGTTGTGTTTCTCTCTAACTCTTATCGTTCTAAATCGTAGTTTTCATTATTAACAAAGTTTTTCAAACTAGTTAAGAATTGATTTAAGATAAGTTTTCTCAAAGAACAAGCAATTGTAATCAAGAGATTAAAAAATTTATCACAATTCAACCCCCTTCAGGTATCTTGGTCATATTATTACTCAATATATTAACGTGTGATTTACTTCAATTGGTATCGAGAGAGGTGTTCAAGAATCACTCTAATAAAGTGTGAACTAAAAGAAAATGGTGGAATCACACACGATATTGCGTAAGGAGCCTCGACCACCGACCTCCAAAGATTCAATGGTGAAGATTTCCACTATTGGAAGGATCGATGAGATTGTTTATCGAAGTCTACTCACATTGACCTTTGGGACATCATCGAGAATGGACCTTACACACCTGAAGATGATGATAAAATCCAATTCCACGAGAAAGATGGACAAATGAGCAAAAGCAAGATTTCAACTAAACTCCAAAGCAAAATTTTTCGAAGTTGTATCGAAAGCGTAAGCAGTATGACAAAGTGCATGGATGCGATCTCGCCAAAGAAATGTGGGATACATTATCAATTGCACATGAAGGAACAAATCAAGTGAAGGAGTCCAAGATAAGTATTTTGGTGCATCAAGACGAAGTTATTCAAGATGAAAGAAGAAGAGACTATTGATCAAATGTTCGGAAGATTCCAAACAATTGTTAATGGGCTAAAAGCTCTTGAAGAACGTACAACAGTCAAGACCATGTTCGAAAGATTTTGAGGAGTCCGCCAAAAGATGGAGACCCAAAGTAATCGCTTCTTTGTAAGAAGCCAAAGACCTAAGCGCATCAAGCTTGATGAATTGCTTGGATCATCAAGATACACGGCAGAGCTTGATGCGGAAGATAAGCCCAAAAGGAGAAGTCCATAGCACTCAAAGCAAGTCAAAAGAATCACAAAATCCGTAAGAAGAAAACAAAAAGGAATACATCAAAGGCGTTAAAGATCGAAGAAGTAAGGATGATGATTCCAAGAAGTCGTAATCTGAATCAAGTGATGAAGATTTATGAGTTATCTTTCATTTCAAGAAAGATAAGAAGAATGTGGAAAAAGAAGTCCAAAGGAAATTCAACATTTAGAAGGAACAAATGGCAAAGACGATGAAAAGTCGATAAAGCATCCATTACCGTTATGAATGCAAGAAGTCGACATTACAAGTCCGAGTGTCCAATGTTGAAAAGACAACCCGTAAGGAGTAGAGATAACAAGAAAAGCATGATGGCAACGTGGGAAGATCTGGATTCATCGAATCGATACAAGTTCACAAGCGTCGTAACATGCTAACATATGTCCGTAGTGAAGAAGAAAGTGATGAGGAGGTAACTTCCACTATAATGATATACAAGATGCATATTCGTAATTGTTAGAGGATTCTCATGCTATTCTAAACAAGACAAGTCGTTGAAGAAGAAATATGTAGAAACCTCAAACATACTCATGAGATAGAGAGTGAGAATATAAGTTTGAGAAAGCAAGTCGAGGAATTGAATAACAACAAAGTTGTAGATAGATCTCAAGAGATTAATCAATTGAAACCGAGAATTAATAATCTCTCAATTGATCTAGCTAAATTTACGATAGTACAAAAAGATGAATAAAATGATAGAGAATACGACATCCGAGGATAAGACCGGATTAGGGTTTACTAAAATAAG